>CAMRHE010000208.1:1497500-2970000 GCA_947044405.1 Leptodactylus fallax
GTCCCATTCAAGTCAACAGGGCCAAGCTGCAATGGGAGGGGGTGCCAAGAATTAGACCGCCACCAATCTGATAATTGATCTATTCAAGCTCATAGAAGGGGGTCCTGAACATGGGAGCCCCCTCTATAAAGTTAATATGTCCTGTCTATTCTCATTTCACATACCATAGGTCAGGGGTAGAAAAACTTCGGCACTCCAGTTGCTATGAAACTACAATTCCCAGCAAGCATACTTACTCTGCTGTTTTTAGAACTGCCATAGAAGTGAATGGAGCATGCTGGGAGTTGTAGTTTTTACAGCAGCTGTAGTGACCGATGGTTGCTGACCCCTGCCGTAGCGGCTCACAAGCTCAGCTTCTGTGTTTCTAAAGATATTTCTTTGTCTCAGTCTCTCACTACAGGTTATTCCCTAAGGTTCTGGGCCAAGTGATCTCGAAATACTCCATCCAGGAGCTGCACCTCTCCTTCACTCAGGGGTTCTGGCGCACAAGGTCATGGGGGCAGCCCCTTCTGCAGGCACCCGCTGGGGCCGAGCTGTGGGTCTGGTTTCAGGAATCTGTGCAAGAGTAAGTGTTGGGTATAAAGCTTAGGACTCCCATGTCCTGGAGAAGGGATTAAAGGAGCTATACGGGTAGGGCATATAGACAAGCTAGAGAGGGCACCCTGCTGTCAAGATTGGCTCACACTTTGGTGGACTTGGCATGACCATGTATTATTGTATGTTCACATGTTTGTATGATTGGGCCCTTGTTATAGTACTTATCAGGTGGCGTGCTATAGAACCGTCCCTTTAAGACTTGTATATATAGTGTCATTACTTGGTGCTGTAGTTATAAACTGATGTATTCTGAGAAGCTTTCACTTATACAAAGCATGTGTATAGCTATACATCTATATTGTTTCACCTATACAGTATATATACAACATTAATCATCTTAACCCCTTAAAGGGATTGTCCGGTTTCACTTGTAAAACAGCCATAGAAATGGAAGGGGTGAAAAAACCAGAGCGATACCTCCTGAATCCCCCTGCGCTCAGTCTCCGCTGCTCGCTGTCTGTGTTTGTTGACAGGGCTGCAGCAGGGCGCTATGTCTAAGGACCTGACATCTGCTGTATACATGTCACAAAGGGGTTAATGTATATTGATATGATGGCTGTGTCCTTTTTTTATTGATGCGGTTTCATTTGTAATTTTAGTGTGGACAAAAATTGGAAGGAGCTGACTAATATCCTCTCGGGAATCTTCTGTGCCTCGCTAAACTTCATAGACTCCACTAACACCGTGACCCCAACGGCGTCCTTCAAGCCTCTGGGATTGGCCAATGGTCAGTGTCTTACCAGCCTGCTGGCATATAGTAGTCTGTGGATGTAAAGCTTCACCTATATCACTTCCCTGCATGTCTATTATGTAATATTCAGAGTTGGGGGCGGTAAATGTTGGGTACTCTGAGTGTAATACTATTCTCCCTATTTCCTCTACAGTTACAGATCACCACCTCCTGAGATATGCCACATTACCCAGGGAGATCGTGTGCACTGAAAATCTCACCCCATGGAAGAAGCTTCTGCCCTGTGGCTCCAAGGTGACTACCTATAAATACTATAATACTATGGGGTGATATCATGGATTGCAGGCTATACCTCTTCTATCTTCCCGTCACAGGTCGGCCTGGCTTCTTTGTTAGAGGCAGAACGTCTGTATCACAGCAGTTACCACTCCCAGTCTGTGCACATCCGGCCAGTGTGTAAGGTAAGTGACATATTGCCCTAAACTGAACATATTAACCTTGTTACTTAAAGGGGTTATTGCGGAATTTTAGAAAACACAGGGGCATCTAGGGTGGGCTTAAATTTCACTTTGTTATTTGCTGTTTGCTTGTCAATCAGTCTGATCCAGCAATTGCCAATAGGGGTGCCTTGGAAACCTATCAGGGGGCCGCGACACTCTGGTTGGGAAGGTGACAAATGTTTCATGTACGTGCACATCTTAGGTTGACCTAGCTTATCTTTTCTTCTTCTTAAGGATACAGAATGCTCTGCAGTCTCCTGGGAGTTGAGACAGACATTAACTGTGGTGTTTGACATGTATACCAACGGACTGGGGAAAAGAGGTATATACAGTTCTTATAATGGTCATGACTCAAGCAGCTCATACATGTTAGATTAATGTAAACCAAACCCACTCATTTCTGTAGAAATGGCTGCCATGTTGTGTATGGATGGGAGGGGGTTGTTCTGACATTGGTTGGGAGAAGAGAATCGGGCATGGGGATTTCAACATGTGCAATCCCTTGTTCTCACAGAAGCACAGGCAGTGGTAGAGGCTTTTTTTTATCCTCTTCCTATTGGTTCATGCTCAGCTGAGTGTGCATGTGTATTGTGAAGTTGTGAGGTCTAATGTGTATGGCCATCTTAATTTGCTATATATAATGTCCTGGACCTTATTAGGCGTCCATTCCCTATGTAGTAGCATGAGACTATGAAAACTAATGACTGTAGTATGCGTAATACTTGTAAAATCCAGGGTTCACTATGGTCTTGGCTTTACCCTAGACAGATTTATATTCATTGCTACCATACCTGTCTGGAGGGCCTCCATAGGTTTAATGGGGTATCCCCATAAATGCCACCTTTCTGCATCTAACTCATCAAGCCTTATCTTCTGTTATTTCATCCCAGATTGGTCTCTGTTTAAGATGTTTTCCCGAACAGTGACTGAGCCTTGTCCTCTGGCAATGCAAAGCAAAATCTACGTGGACTCTGGATATGACAAGGTAAGAACCCTAGAAACATGAAACATTGGACACAAGTTCAGCTTTCATTTTCCAAACTACACTGGAAGACATGGGGAACAAGGATGGATGCAATGGCGATTTGACCAGATTTTCAGGTGGAAAAACAGTACAAGTGGATTGTCACAAATCTTATTCACATGCTGTGGAAATTGATGTGCGGTAAAGATATTAAAGAGGACCTTTGATGTCCTCATTGATGTGTGGTATTACATACCGCTAGAAAGCCGCCGATGCAGTGAATTCAGCGCACTGACAGCTTTCCCAGTATGCGTCCTAGTGCTGGAGATATCGGCGCCGTAAATTTTGCCACCGATATCTCCCCACTGTCGGAAGGGTGGGCCTTACAGCCTAGCGTCATCGCAGGACTGTGGGGAACGTCCCCCCCGACAGTACTTTTACATAGACTTGTACTGTCGGCGGGTGGCGGCTGGGCGTTCCTCACAGCCCAACGATGACGCTAGACTGTAAGGCCCGCCCTTCCGACAGTGGGGAGATATCGGTGGCAAAATTTACGGCACCAGGACGCATACCTGGAAAGCTGAATTCTGAATTCAGTGCACTGTTGGCTTTCTAGCGCTATATAATACTGCACATTGATGGGGACATTTAAGGTCCTCTTTAAATCTGCAGCGTTTCCATTTCTGCTGTAGAACTTCACGGCAGATTTCACCTTTTGCAGTGCATAGAGTGAAATCCTTGACATCTGCATGCAACACCTGTGGATATTGCCATAGAGTCATTGCAGATTTTGCAACGGAAAATATGTATTTCTAGACGTACCCTAAGGGTAATTTCAAATGGCAGATTTTTCTGCGAGATCCACTGTGCAAAATCTCCTACAGAAATATTTCTGCCAGCGGGAGGTTCACCTCGAGAGGTTCAGGCAGAATCCTCCGGAAGAATGAGCAGAGCGCTCATTGAAACATCTGTCTCCCAATGAAATGAATGGGAGGAGGAATATTTACAGCAAATTCTGCCTTGTGTACCTGTCCTAAGAGTTCAGTTTTTCTGCAGCTCCACCAAAAGAGAAATTAAAGGGGTATTCCGTTTTCAACATTGTTTTTTATATTGATAACCTATTCACAGGGCAGGTGATCAGTTTCTGATTGGTGAAGGTCCAAGACCAGGACTCTGCATCGATCAGCTGATGCTACCTCCAGCCCGGAAGCTGCTAATGGGTGCAGAGCTGCAGTAACCCAGCCCCACCTTTTGGGGTCATCTTTGTATAATATGCTGTTGGGGCCAGAAAACTATTTTTAAGCATTACAGAGTTCCAATATAAATCAATTGTTCTTCTGTGTAAAGCAGGACTGGTCAGGTTCGCTAAAGGGAGAGACGCTCTTTACCATTTTCTACTCAGGCCTAGTTATAAGGATCTTTAACTGGCGCTGTTGACTCAGAATCCACTAGTAGACTCTCTTTACTGGAATAGTTCAGTATACTTCATATACCCCATCACCATTTTCAATACCCTATAACTAGTGCAAGGACGGTGTTTCTGAATGTCATTTCTGCCTAGGTGTTCAGTGTCAGCCATTTGCTGTAGTGCCCACAATGGATCCCAGCACTGCAAAAATTGGCTGTTCCCTGTATTAGTCTAACGTTGCATTCTGGTGCATGCAGTTGGCCAAACCATCTTCTTAGATAGTAGATCTCTCACTACATCAGTAGCCTGGTGGTGTGTGGGATGGCCAACCAGAAGAGCTGCAGAGAGGCAGGGATTGCGCTATGTTAGCATAAGCCAAATGGACAATTTCAGGGACTATAAGGCTGAGGCCACACGGAAAAGCTGCATTTGTTTGTTTGAGATTTTGTTGTTGTTTATGTTTTTCTTTTGAGCCAAAGCCAAGAGTGGCTGAAAAGTAATGGGAAATCTATAGGAAGCTCTTAAGGTATGTTCACACGAAGCTTTTTGCAGGCTGAAAAAATCTGCTTCAGGAATTAGGAAACAGTTTAACATTTTTTTTTTTTTTTTTTTTACATGATGCGTTTTTTTGTCGCAGTTTGTGTCGCGGTTTTTGCTCCAGCACATTACATGGACCTGGTAACTTCCCTTTAAAATAATGCTTACAGTTTTTGCAAAAACAGGGTAAAAAAAACAAAAAAAAAAACACATCAAAAACCAACACATTGCGTTTTTTCTGCTTCCCATTGATATCAATGGGGTTTTCGAGGTAGAATCCGCCTTAAGATAAGAAGTCATCTCACTTTTTTTTTTTTTTCCTCTCTAGCTGAAAAAATCAAGCAAGAGGAAAAAAAACTGCTACTGACTCCTATTGAAATGAATGGGAGGCATTTTTTCAGGCGGATTCCGCCTCAAACTCGGCCTGCAAAAAAACTCTGTGTGAACGTACCCTTATACTTCACCCTTCTGTTCAATCCACTTCTGGCTTTGGCTAAAAAAACGCAGCAAAATCTGCAACAAAAAAAGCTGCCTTTCTGCAATGTGTGGCCCCAGCCTTACTGAGGAATGTTGGCGAGTAGGAATATAAAAAGTATATATTTAGAATGTCATCTGGTTTGTGGTGTGGCAGGGCACATGCTGAAAGATTGCTTTGTAAGTAGATGTGTTGCATCTGTGGCCATAGAGTTGCATTGTGGCAGCATTTTTGACCAAGTACAACTATGGCTTCATACAGCTGCGACTCAGTATTGTCAGGGTATAGTGGGATCAGTGCAAAAACTTTTGTGATGTTACATGTAGTCAACGGTGTCCCAGTCAGAAAGTAGTCCAGTCATTTCCAGTTTATGCCATAATACATGGGGTTATTCCTACCTCATCCTAAGGCCCCTGTAGAGAAAGACAAAATCCTAAATTCCTTTCTTAGCTTTGGACGATGTGATGCTTGTCTCCACGATGTAATATTACCTACAGAGCTTTCTCTCCTTATACAGAAAGAGATTGACCTGTTTGAAGTCACGCCACCTTCAGCTCTGGACATCGAGGTCCCTGTCCATGGAGATCATAGGGTTTATACATTGTATGACCTTCTAGAACCAGAACTTTTCAACACCTCCAGAAACTTGAATGTGGCGCTAAAGTGGAAAGGAGGATCTGACTCAGGTGAGGAATATAAGATGTCATATACAATGTGGGAATCATTGGGTACATTTACTAATACTGTGTAATAGTTAGTTAGTCAGTGTGCTCTTAGACTAGACTGTCTTAAAATGCACCAGATTTATCACCGTGGTTGATGCTGGATGATTAATCTGACACAATTTTAGTTTATCAAAAAAACGCATCAAAATTTTGCCACGTTTTTGGTGCACCTGAGGCCAGTAGACCTACCCCAGTGTCTTACAATTCTGCTGTTAAAAACACATGTGAATAGACAATATTGATTCAATGTGTTCTCAAAACGGACGTTGCAAAAACCGCTGTCACCTCCATTTTTCTCTGTCGAGTGAATAACCCCTAAATCCCGACAGGACTCCTTGGACAGAGTCCTGCTAACCCTGCCCACACACGGATTGACAGCTTTCCATATACATACACTGATAGAAAGAGGCACGGCTGAGAGGAGTGGGAAAAAAAAAAAATGCCAAATATGCCATAACTTATTATTGCATGGAATAGATTGGTAACTCAACCAACCTGGAGGTGGCTGAGAAAAATAAGTATTGAGTTTAGCAGGATTTCTCAATTTCTTATGCTCCTTTGCATTATTGTAATAACTTTCCTTCATTTGAAATGTTGTATGTTATGACACAATTGATAAATTTCCCCCTACTTATTTTATTTTTTCTATACATGTATGATTATAACCATATCTTGTCTGAAAAAGTTTAGCGTTGATGTGTTTGTGTTTTGTTCTCACCAGTGTATATTATACATCTTGTGTCCCTTAGGTCAGCCCCAGCCCCCTGTCTTCCATGCTGAGCGTTATGTCAGCGGCTATGGTCTACAGACCGGAGTGATCAATACAATGATTTATAACAACCATCCATACAGAGCTTTTCCCGTCATGTTTCTGGAGACTGTCCCTTGGTACCTCCGTCTATACGTCCACACACTGACCATAAATACCAAGGGCAAAGACAACAAACCCAGTAAGTATGTCCGAGGCTGGGAGGTCTGTTACATCTAAATCTGCTGCAGTCACATGTACAGTCTGTTATTGGGTATTACAAAGTGCTGAAGTCATTCTGAAAGTAGCCAGAGAGCCTGGACTAGCTTCAGAACTTCCCTAGGCCCGCATGAAGAGAGCCACGCATGTGCGTCCACCTCTCTATTATCTGTGGCCATGATACTGGGTTCGGGGGACCCCCATCTATTATGGCATATCTTGTGTGAGGTGGGAATACCCTTTTAGGTTTGGGATGTGTGCACGTTCTTATCATTAAAATCCAGAATCTTACTCTGTATTGTAAGTCCAATATTTGGGGCACAAAATATTCTGATCCCAGGTATCTGTAAGAGAAGGGTTATATCAGGAAGAAAGATGACATAACCTGTTATTGCTATCTGCCCCCTGTATAGCCTCTAGTGAATATTATTAATAGTAATTATTATTATTCCTTTTTTTATATTTAATAATTCATTTTTTATTTGTTTTTATCAAAAGTATGTAAAATGGCCAGTAGAGAAAGGGTTACTAAAATCTGTTCTTTAGGGGCTGAATATGGAAGTTTTAATTTTATATGACTTGACTTGTATGGCCAGTCTTTCTGGTTTCTGACTGTTCACATCATGATTGTGATGTTTTGGTGTGTATATATAAACTCTAAACTATTCATAGAGTACACAAGCCCATCAGAGACTGAAATATGGCCCTGTTGTCCAGTACTATACATGAGGGGCCATAAACATGAAGTGAACAAAGTCTTAATTTGTCCTTTATTTTTCCCTCTCCAGGTTACATCCACTACATGCCAGCCAAGGACCGCCAGCGCCCCCATCTGTTGGAGATGTTAATCCAACTGCCTCCTAATTCAGTGACTAAGATTAGCATCCAGTTTGAGAGGGCACTGCTGAAGTGGACGGAGTACCCTCCTGACCCTAACCATGGATTTTATATCAGGTAAAGTACCCACATACTTTTTTGGGATAGTGATTGGATTCCCAGCTTTCTTCTTTTTTATTGTGTATGGGTGATACATGGTTTTTTTAACACCACCCCTTTACTTGCTGATATCCCACACTGAAAAACCTGATGAACTTTATATTACTCTTCGTGTTTGTGTATGCTGTGAACATGCCTAATATCCTAACATGTCTCCTTATATAGTCCATCAGTACTGAGTGTCCTGATCCCGAATATAAGGAATGTGAAGACCGATGAGCTGGACACAAGCCCGCTCTTCTCCACACTGTGAGTATTACTATCTGGACAACTCCTGTTACTGCCAGGACTAATGTCAGTAGCCAGGAATTGATCTGCATGGTCACAGGGAGTCCTGGCATGGATATTACTATACAGGGGGTTGAAGATTATATATGAAAAGGGCCAAATATAATAATGGAAGTGATAAAAGTGACAAAAGCACATCTGGTTTGAGAGTATTCTCATCCTTCTGGCTGTGGGGACCTAAAACTAGGCTGGAACTACTTCTGTGCATGTAGTAACTTCTGTAGTAACATGTAATGCATTGGTGGGCACCTAGAGAGGAAGACAAGTGTTTGCTGGGAGATATAAAGGAAATCTCTAAACAAATACATGTAAAATTAATTAAAGGGGGTTTCCAGCCTCAAATGCTGGTTTTATCGACAGCTGCACCCACACAGATCAGCTGTGACAGCAATGTATAAAAATAATAAATGCAGTGCTGCAGCCCCGTCCACTGTATATTGGTTTTGCTGGGGTACTGCAGCTCTGCTCATAGCCCTGTCCACAGCAGTAACTTCCAGCACCTGAAAACTGCCGGAACAGCTGATATGTGCAGGGTCTGGGTGTCCAGTCTGGATCCCCAAAGTCCTGCGCCCCTACGTGACCACCGAGAGCATACGGAACGGTGACCTCAGCGGTTCCTGTAGAGGGATGGGTGAGTTGACTCACATAGGTCATATGTCACTGGTTCCTTACTGGTGACCTCTGAGACAGCTGATTGGTCTGATTGGGGAGCATATTATACGGGGGGGAGGCCACTGTGGGGAGCGTATTATACTGGGTGGAGCCCCGTAACCGTCACTATCAAGAATTTGCTGTAGGGAGGGGGTAGGGGCCCCAGACAAAAGTTTGCACGGGGCCCACAAGACTTCAGTTACGCCACTGCCTTCTTTTCATCTTGCCTTACAAGTGGATGTTATAGGGGTTATCCAGTCTAAAATATTATTTTTTAATTAGGCCGGGGGAGGTGAAAAAACAAAATAAAACATACTCTTCTGTCCCCGGTGCTCCGGTGTCTCCCCAGTAGGTTCCGGTCCTGCTGCTCAGCTGTCTTCTTTTGCGGAAGTCCTCGTCGGTTGTGACGTTCCCAGGTCCCTTCCAATCAGATGGCTGATTGCCGTCATGTGCAGCAGGGACTTCTGCCCAAAGAAAACAACGATCTGCAGGACTGGGCCGCATTTTATGGCCTGCATTTGATGGTGCAGCTCCTTAAGCTGCGTCACTCAGTTTGTTCTATCTTTGGCCAGAAGGTCCCCAGTGCCCTATAGCTTGGGAGTGCCTGTGGGGTCACCAATATCTATGTGGGGGGCTATTAGCTATGGGGGTATAATTAGGACACTTAACTATGGGGGGGACACCCAGCCAGAAAACAAAATAGGTAAGCATTTCTACAAACCTGTTTTGTGTTAACAATCTGATAACATCAGCCTTATGGTTGCCTCCAACAGGCTATAAATGTAACTATAACTGGCAGAGCTACATTTATATAGTCACAGAATTACTAGCAGCCCTTTGAAGACAACCATAAGGCTAATGTGGCTCTCAGCAAAAATGAGTTTGACACCCCTGGTATAAAGTATTTATACAATTAGGACAAGGCTTATCTATGTTCCCTAAAAAGGCATATGGGCCTCATAGAGGAGGGGGGACACTGCTCTGGGCTACCAACTGTTTGTCAGAGTTGGTTATCATTTGAAGGAGTGCCATATTATGCCACATTACATTGCATGCCATGAGTTTTCTGCTGTTAGACCCATGAGAGACAGCTGTTTGCAAACAGTCCTTTATAGAATGGGATATTCACGTTCCATAAAATCCTGACATCGGAACGTGTAACAATATGTGTCCGTCCTTGTACTTTTACTACTTCTCTCTATAATTTTCAGAAATGAATAGCAATAGCTGATTGTAAAATGTCATGTCCACGCTCTGTAGAACACACCCCTCATATTGTCCATTTTGTCTTTTCCAGGTTCCCATCCTCAGATGGTTCCAGTTACTTTATGCGGCTGTACACAGAGCCCCTACTGGTCAACCTTCCCACCCCTGACTTCAGCATGCCCTACAACGTCATCTGTCTGACTTGTACTGTGGTGGCCGTGGGCTACGGCTCTTTCTACAACCTTCTCACAAGGACTTTTCAAGTGGAGGACAACAAGAAGGGCGGACTGGCCAAGAAGCTAGCCAATATCATACGCAGATTGCGTGGTGTTGCACCTCTATGATAATAGGCTGGAACTTGCTAAAAAAAAAAAAAGACAATTTGTATTTCTCGAGTCATCTTTTGGCCTGTTTCTGCCAAACCATCAGTTACATAGCAGCCATCAGTATCTCCGTGACTGTAGACACGAATGTTTGGCTGTCATATTAAGTGTTATACAGGATTAGAAAAACATGGCGACTTTCTTTCAAAAACAGCACCACTCCTGTCCGCAGGATGTGTCTGGTATTGCAGCTGAGGCCTATTTATTTTAATGGAGCTGAACTCCAACACTGGACAAAACCATTGGACAGGTGTGGTGCGGTATCTGGTAGTCAGGCACTATGGTTTTCTAATCTAGTGTGACTCTTAACATGTTCTATGTCTTCCAGATTACTTTATGATCTGTGTTTTGGGTGGAGGATGATGCTATATTACGTTGCTCCACATGTGAGCAGGATATTGCATGTGGTGGTTTGTGAAAGAGGGGATTAATAAAATTCTTAAAGGCGTTATGCTGGGACAATAAAGTTTACCGGTGCACTAGATATACTGTCTTACTAATGTATGAGCAGATTCCCCGCTGCACTGATGATTACATTTGCAGACCACAGCAGGGGAGGATGGAAATCTTGTTACTCTGCCTAAACTGCTGATTTTTCGACTCCCAATCACATGACCTACTCCACTCTTCTCTATGGACGTGCAACAGGAGTAGTGCAGAGTCAGTGATGTCACAGAGTCGGAGCATCAGCAGGGGAGGCAGCACAGTGACTTCTGGCCCCAAGCTCTCTGCACATGTAATCTTTGGGGGGGGGGCCTGTTTAATATATTAGTCATAAAGCTCATCTATTGCAGGGAATACACTGGAAAGCTTTAATCCTTGCATAACCCCTTTAAAAGGAATGTAGAGTAATGATTTCGGCTGGGAAGAGTTATGGTACTTTTATGGGTATTTATTAAATATTCTCTAACTTTGACAGACTTTCCATAAATCAGTTGAACCTATGACTGTAAGAAACTTAGTAATATTTCAGAAAAATGCAGCTTTTTCCACCTTACCTGGCTCTTGGTTGTCCCTCAGATGGTGCATGAAGACTACAGAGAATTGGATAGAGTCTGCAGAGGGGAAATGATGAAAAATGAAGTCATATAATGGCCAGAAATGGTGGCGTCCCTCTTGTACACACGCCATACTGTTGTTTTTATTTGCAAATTATGGTAGAAAATAAGTATTTGGTCACCTACAAACAAGCAAGATTTCTGGCTCTCACAGACCTGTAACTTCTTCTTTAAGAGGCTCCTCTGTCCTCCACCCATTACCTGTAGTAATGGCTCCTGTTTGACATTGTTATCAGTATAAAAGACACCTGTCCACAACCTCAAACAGTCACACTCCAAACTCCACTATGGTGAAGACCAAAGAGCTGTGGAAGGACACCAGAAACAAAATTGTAGACCTGCACCAGGCTGGGAAGACTGAATCTGCAATAGGCAAGCAGCTTGGTGTGAAGAAATCAACTGTGGGAGCAATAATTAGAAAACGGAAGACATACAAGACCACTGATAATCTCCCTCCATCAGGGGCTCCACGCAAGATCTCACCCCGTGGGGTCAAAATCATCACAAGAACGGTGAGCAAAAATCCCAGAACCGCACGGGGGGACCTAGTGAGTGACCTGCAGAAAGCTGGGACTAACGTAACAAAGGCTACCGTCAGTAACACACTACGCCGCCAGGGACTCAGATCCTGCAGTGCCAGACGTGTCCCCCTGCTTAAGCCAGTACATATCCGGGCCCGTCTGAAGTTTGCTAGAGAACATTTGTATGTTCCAGAAGAGTATTGGGAGAATGTCATATGGTCAGATGAAACCAAAGTAGAACTGTTTGGTAGAAACACAACTGGTCGTGTTTGGAGGAGAGTGAATGCTGAGTTGCATCCAAAGAACACCATACCTAGTGTGAAGCATGGGGGTGGCAACATCATGCTTTGGGGCTGTTTCTCTGCAAAGGGACCAGGACGACTGATCCGTGTACATGAAAGAATGAATGGGGCCATGTATGGTGAGATTTTGAGTGCAAACCTCCTTCCATCAGCAAGGGCATTGAAGATGAAACGTGGCTGGGTCTTTCAGCATGACAATGATCCCAAGCACATCACCAGGGCAACAAAGGAGTGGCTTCGTAAGAAGCATTTCAAGGTCCTGGAGTGGCCTAGCCAGGCTCCAGATCTCAACCCCATAGAAAACCTTTGGAGGGAGTTGAAAGTCCGTGTTGCCCAGCAACAGCCCCAAAACATCACTGCTCTAGAGGAGATCTGCATGGAGGAATGGGCCAACATACCAGCAACAGTGTGTGCCAACCTTGTGAAGACTTACACAAAACGTTTGACCTCTGTCATTGCCAACAAAGGATATATAACAAAGTATTGAGATGAACTTTTGTTATTGACCAAATACTTATTTTCCACCATAATTTGCAAATAAATTCTTAAAAAATCAGACAATGTGATTTTCTGGATTTGTTTTCTCATTTTGTCTCTCATAGTTGAGGTCTACCTATGATGACAATTACAGGCCGGCCTCATCTTTTTAAGTGGGAGAACTTGCACAATTGGTGGCTGACTAAATACTTTTTTTCCCCACTGTACATAAGATGTGGGCACATCACTGAGCATTGTGATCCATTTGATTCAGTTCATGGATCTCCACTATTGATCTAAGCTTACATGTTGCAATGTCTGATGACTTACCATTAACAGACGTTGGAAAAAAACCTATATAAAATGGTAGCGCTATCGGTGCCGTAAGTTTTGGCACTGATATTACTGCAGTGTCAGAGGGTCTGGCTTTACTGCCGAGTGTCATCATTGGGCATTGAGGAATGCCCCCTTGACGATACATTTCCATAGCTTTGCACAGTCAGGTGGGACGTTCATTACCGTCCAGCAATGATTCTGAGCTGTAAGGCTGACAGTGCAGGGATATCAGTGCCAAAACTAACAGTACCAATATCTCTGCAACCAGAACACATACTGGCATTCAGCACACAGTCCGCTTTATATCAGTATATAATGCCACCAATGTCAGAGGACATGAAAGGTCGTCTTTAAGACTAGTACCATATTAGATGCTCTAATGGAACATGGCCCACCTACTCTTTCTACTTAGAGGCGTTGTGGTGGTCAACATTAATGGATACCTTACATTAAAAGGTTTTTCGGGACTATCATAGCGATGCATAGGATAGGTCATTATCAGACTGGTGTCATCTAACCTCATCCATCTACCCCTTGTCAGCTGATTGTAGAGGTCACTGTATTCAGATGAACTCTGCAGCACATAAGGACAGTGTTATGCAGTATATAGCAGCTGTGCTTGGCATTGCAGCATGGGCATGTGATCAGTGACTGTAACCTCACCAACCTGAGAAGAATAGGCGTGCCCACCCACTGATCTGTTGTTGATGACCTATCCTAAGAATGGGTTACCAATATCAGAATCTCAGCAAACCCCCTTGAAATAGGACTGCTAAATTCATTTTTAAAGTAAGGACATAATTCAAATTTGTCCTCTGTCCTTTATAGGTTCTCGCCCTTTAAGATCCTGGTATTGGCTTAAAGTGCATCAAAAAAAACTGTCTTTATCCATAGAGTCCATGTTATACTTTTTATTTGCCTGGGTTCAGAAAATATGATTTTATAAATAAAAAGTTTAACAAAAAAAAAATTGTCTTTTAGTACGGTTTGATTATAGAGCCACGGATAAACAAGCCTTCACTGCACAGATCAAGAGTGTAAGAGCAGCAGCACACGGCCGTGTTTCACCTGTGAATCTGGGTCCGTGTGTTAGCCAGATGTACCAGCTTGAACTTCGTGCTGGGAGCGGGACTCCTAGCAGTATAGTTATCTATGTTAGGAGTCCCTGCCTCCCAGCGACATACTGTCCTGTACTGTAATTGATATATAGATAACTATACTGCTAGGAGTCCCGCTCCCAGTACGAAGTTCAAGCCGGTAAATCCGGCTAACACACGGACCCAGTTTCACAGGTGAAACACGGCCGTGTGCTGCTGCCCTTACTTGGATGCTAGTTTTTGGAATTTCTTTGGTGTACTCTGTAGGATGTATTCACAGGCGATTGATCAGTTGCAGAAATTTGGTACTGAAAACTGGTGTTTGTAAGCTAAATTGGGTTGTTTCTTCAGCAAGTAAGCCCAATTCTGATTTTTTTTTTAATTTGGTTTAAGTCCTTGTTATTTTTGGGCTCGACCCTTTTTTTTTTTTTTCTAGGTCTGTCTTACCGCAGCACTTTATTTCCTAAGCTTTGCAGTCCATCTCCTTAAAGAGATTGTCCAGGGAGTATTCATTTACTTACCTGGTCCCTGGGTAGGTTCATGGGTCGCTCTGCCCCCCTCCTGCTTTCCCAATCTCACAGGTAAATACCTAACTATAGTAAAGCCAGCCCCATAGCACAGGTAATTACTTACATGTAAGATTAGGGCAGAGCAACCTGGAAACCTTGGATCACATGACCAAATCAGGAAAAAAAAAAAAAAAAGAATCCTTAGTGATGGTCAAACCTAATTGTTTAGAACCAGATTCAATATGAAATTTCTAAAAGTTTTAGGTTTGTCACCCACGAAACACTATAATACTCTGGGGTCTCCTGAGACTCCAAAGTATAATATGTAGAGGCCCAGGGAAGGTGAGTAAATATAACAAACACTTATACTCACCTCTTAAGTGGCAGACCGTCTCTTGGTGTCCTGGCTGATGTCAGGTGCCCCAGGGTCACCTCTGAGGCCTGTAATTGGGCCTCAGTGGTGACTCTGGAGCGCATCATGTCAGCCGGGGGTCTGAAGAGGATGCCGAAACATTGTGGGACAGGACGCTAGGAGACGTGTAGCAAGTTGAGTATAAGTGTGTGCCTTACTCACCTCCCCTGAGCCTCCACTTATTCTACTTTGGGGTGTGAGGAGACCCCAGAGTATAATATTAGCACTTCCAGTTCTTTAGAATAAGTTCAGCCCGCAACGAAAGAAGGGCCGAACCTGACAAATATTTGTTGAACCCATTCTTGTGAGGTTCGCCCATCTCTAGCCCTGCTCCATCTTACCGTGGTTGATTCAGCCACAGAACCTGCGATAGGAGACATAACCTAAGGGTATGTTCACACACAGTTTTTTTTTTTTTTTTTTTTTTCCAGGCTGAAAAAGGTCAGCTTCAGGAATTAGGAAGCTTTGCTCGGTGTTTTTTTTTTTTTACCTGATGCCTTTTTAACTGCGGTGATGCATTTTTTTCTCCAGCACACTGTATGGACCTGGAAACTTAACTTTAGAAAAACTGTGTTGTGTTTTTCCACCTCCCATTCATTTCAATGAGTTTTTCAAGGTGAAATCCGCCTGAAGATAGATAGCTTGTGTGGCTTCAGCTAGAGGAAAAAAAAAAAACTGCTATTGACTCCCATTGAAATGAATGGGAAGAGTTTTTCAGAGCCTGATACCAACTCAAAATTAGCCTGCAAAAAACTCCCGTGTGAACATAGCCTAAGGCTAGGTCATGGATGTGCCAAAAGTCGCCATGTTGCCCTAGGCTAACACTTATACAAAGTCCGATAAAGCTTGTATCGAGGTGACCGCCATTGACTTCAGTGCTAATGCTCTTATAAATCTACACACTGGGGCTCTTAACTTTTTCAGACAGAGACGTTTCAGGATGGACGAGCTGTAAAACGCTAGCTGTTGTGGAACTATAAGTCTCAGCATACCCAGAGAAACCCTCCCCAGCCCCGTTATAATAACAAAGTGGACTTTTAACTCTCTCAGGAGACTACAACTCCCATCATGCAGTTCGCCATGAGCCCCGTATCCATCCGCCACACATAATAACTTCTTCTTTCCTCCTAGTTTCTTCTCCTTTATCACCTTTACTCCCCCCCATAGTGGCCGGTGACAGGTTTGAGGACCAGGACTTGTACTTAGGGGGCCATAAGGACCGGTTTTCTTCTCGGCGGTGGGATACACCGCCACAGTGAGGAGGTGAGCCTGACAGTTTTCGCGCCTTTTTCGCGGCGCACGGACTTGTGGGAGAGAGGCTCGGGGTCCGGAGACGAGGAGAGCGGGGTGCTCGGCTTCTTATCACAGCCATGCAGAGGGACGAGGCGGACCCGGAGTCCTCCAACTCGTCAGATGGAGGCCCCGGAGAGCTGGTGCGGGAGCAGCTGGACAGTCTGTGCCGGGAGCTCAACTTAGACCAGGAGACGGCGGCCGAGACTATGAGCAACTTCACCAAGACGTGGAGCACCTACAGCCTGGAGGTGAGGAGAGGGGGCACGGGTCACCAGGGCAGTACCGGGGGTAGTGGTGGTTATAGTAGTAGTAGTAGTAGTGCACCGACATAGGGATTGTGCTGATAGTTTGTGACCTATTGATCGGGGAGTCTGGGGGCTGTAGTTATAGGCTGCAGCCTGGGAGGTGATTGGAGAAGTGGTAATGGGGGTGGGGGTGGGGTGGGGTGGGGGTGGGGTGGGGTGGTCTGGGTGAAGGGGGTGGGGCATTGGGAGGGCAGTGTGGGGGATGGGGTGGGCAGTGGGGGGTGATGGGGAGAAGAGTAGATGATGGGGTGCTATGGGGGGACAGTGTGGGTCATGGGGTGCTGTGGGGGGGCAGCGTGGATGACGGGGTGCTGTGGGGGGGGGGGCAGCGTGGATGACGGGGTGCTGTGGGGGGGGGGGGCAGCGTGGATGACGGGGTGCTGTGGGGGGGGGGGCAGCGTGGATGACGGGGTGCTGTGGGGGGGGGGGGCAGCGTGGATGACGGGGTGCTGGGGGGGGGGGGCAGCGTGGATGACGGGGGTGCTGTGGGGGGCAGCGTGGATGACGGGGTGCTGTGGGGGGGGCAGCGTGGATGACGGGGTGCTGTGGGGGGCAGCGTGGATGACGGGGTGCTGTGGGGGGGGCAGCGTGGATGATGGGGTGCTGTGGGGGGCAGCAGGGGTGATGGGGGGCAGCATGGATGATGGGGTGCTGTGGGGGGGTGACGTGGATGATGGGGGGGCTGCGGGGGTGATGGGGTGCTGTGTGTGGGGGGGTGATGAGGTGCTGTGTGTGGGGGAGTGATGGGGTGCTGCGGGGGTGATGGGGTGCTGTGTGTGGGGGGGTGATGGGGTGCTGTGTGTGGGGGGGTGATGGGGTGCTGTGGGGGGGGGGGGGTGATGGGGTGCTGTGGGGGGGGGGGGTGATGGGGGGGCTGTGGGGTGCTTTGGGGGGGGCTACAGGGGTGATGGGGTGCTGGGGGGTCATGGGGTGATGTGTGTGGGGGAGTGATGGGGTGCTGTGGGGGGACTGCGGGGGTGATGGGGTGCTGTGGGGGGGGGGGGCTGCGGGGGTGATGAGGTGCTGTGGGGGGGCTACAGGGGTGATGGGGTGCTGTGTGGGGGTGATGAGGTGCTGTGTGGGGGTGATGAGGTGCTGTGGGGGGGCTGCGGGGGTGATGGGGTGCTGTGGGGGAGGGGCTGCGGGGGTGATGAGGTGCTGTGGGGGGGCTGCGGGGGTGATGGGGTGCTGTGGGGGGGCTGCGGGGGTGATGGGGTGCTGTGGGGGGGGGGCTGCGGGGGTGATGAGGTGCTGTGTGGGGGTGATGAGGTGCTGTGTGGGGGTGATGAGGTGCTGTGTGGGGGTGATGGGGCGCTGTGGGGGGGCAGCATATTTATATTTTAAAAAAAAAAGTATACATGTTTTGTTTTTTACTGACTGCCTTGGTATGAAGTATCGCAGTCCTCTGCTGGCTTTGCCAGGGTAACACAGTAGCTCAGTGCTTAGCAGTCTTGCTATTCATTGCTGGAGTCCTGGGTTTGAGTCCGACCAAGGACAAAATCTGCAAGAAGTTTGTATGTTCTTCCCATGTTTGCGTGGGTTTCCTCCTACACTCCAAAGACATACAGATAGGGAATATAGACTGTCGGACAGTGACTGACAATGTCTGTAAAGCGCTGTGGAATATGTTGGTGCTTTACAAGTAAAATAAATAGTAACAACCAATGAGTCCCCTGGCATCTGCCACTTAGTGTTTTTCGAACTATAAGATGCATCGGACCATAACACGCACCTAGGTTTTAGAGATGGAAAATAGGGGAAAAAAATTTGAAGCAAAAAATGGTAAAATATTTAATATATGGGAGTTGTAGTTTTGTTACAGCTGCAAGGCCGCATTGACAGGTGGCTCTGCAGCTGTACGGGGATACATAGGGCATCTTTTTTTGCGGGGCCAGGTGTACTCTTTAGTTATACCATTTTGGGGAATTGCTATTGCTTAGATCACTTTTTATTCAAATCAGAGGCGAAACTGTGAAAAAAACATCAGTTTGGCACTTTTTTTTTTATTTGCCCGCTATGACGTTCACTGTACAGGAAAAATATTTTTACAAGTTCTAGACCGGGCATTTTCGGACACAGGGATACCTAATGTGTATGTGTGTCACAGTAATTTTCTACTTTTATATGTGTTCTAGGGAAAGAAGGTGATTTAGAACTTTTATTTATTTATTTTTTTATGTTTTTCTAAACCTTTTTTTTACTATTTTATTAGCTCCTCCTTAGGGGGCTTGAATCTGCAATCATTTGATACAACTGTATTGCAGTCTATGGGAGATTCTGTACATTACTACTGTGACTTGTTATAGAGCAGCCGCAATAGTAATACTATGACAAGCCTGGGAGCCTTCATAAGGCTCCCAGCTGTCATAGGAATATGTCGGCTCCTGCTATCTTGCCGTTTGAAAGGAACGGAGCCGGTGGGGATCGGCCCCGGAGGGCTACTTTTTCACATTGGGGGGGACTTTGAAGTGGTAATGCCCGCGATCAGAGTCCACTAGCTCAGGGTCTCCGCTGTACATTAGAGCGGAGACTCTGTAGCTATGGCAACTGCTCTGCAGCAGAGCGGCCGCCATCATCTTTACAGACCCAGCGGATGTTGGGATGGGTTCACTGAGACACCTGCTCCTCCGATCCCAGGGCCTGCACATCGCCCCCACTCCTGCCGCTGCAGGAAGCCGACGGCGGCAGGAGTGGGGCAATGCTGCGACCCCCCCGCTCCCCCCTTCCCAGCACCCATATTCGGACTATAAGACGCACCCTCCGTTTTCCTCCCAAATTTGGGGGGGGGGGAAAGTGCGTCTTATAGTCCGAAAGATACGGTAAATGTCATTGGTATAAAGGAATCACTCCATCACCAGAATAGGGGACTGAGGTACTGAGCAAGAGTGGGCATGTTAGGTGGATGTTTTAGGAGGGAACTAAAAAACCCAGAATAGGGGACAGTGGGACAGAGGTACTGAGCAAGAGTGAATTGGATAAACTGTGGATGGGCCTGGCGAAGGTGTAACATACAAAAGGAACCTACCTGTCCCCTGCGCTCAGATGTCTGCCGCAGTCCATTTGGTCACACATCATGCCTTGGTTCATGGAAGCCCTGGGCCCCACATAACTAATCAGTGGCCTTAGCAGTCCCTGAAGATGGACCAGTGATGTCACTCACATACCTCTCTAGTGACCGTTGAGGCCTCTGTGCTGACATGGGCATAGGGCTTCTAGAGTGTGAGGCACTGCCTGCAACCAAGTGGATTGCGACTGGGGACAGGTGACGATGTTGTTTTGTTTTTTTATTTATCCCTCCCTTGGCCTCCACACAGCTTACTTCAATTCCTAGACAACCCCTTGAACTGTTTTACATGATTTCAACCAAAGACTTGTTCTGTGTGATGTAACAGAGTGAATTATTATTTCTTCACTAGTAACTGTCTGTGTTTCCTCCTAGGGTGAAGTAAAGCACTGGTTGGCGTGTGCTTTGTACGCTGCTTGTCGGAAAGGTTTCATCCCAACCGTTGGAAGAGGCGTCATGGAGGGTAACGGGGTGTCTCTTACCCGTATTCTCCGATCTGCCAAGTTGAGGTTAGTTGCCCTCATGGCCACAATTTTATGCCTGACGCTCTTATTATACTGGGTTAATATTGGATATCTGTGCCTGCAGTCTGATACAGTTCTTTAATAAAATGAAGAAATGGATGGACATGTCTAACCTTCCCCAAGAGTTCAGAACGCGAGTGGAAAGGCTGGAGAGAAACTTTGAAGTCTCTACAGTAATATTCAAGAAGTTTGAGCCGATATTCATGGATATATTTCAAAACCCTCGTGAAGAGCCGCCAAGACTGCCCAGGAGCAGGAAGCAAAGGTAACTACACAGGTCTCTGAAAGCCAAAAACACTGAGGTACCATGCAGTTCCGTCCAGACACATTTTTTATTATTATTATTTTTATTTTTTTTTTTAATGTGATAGGTGGGACACCCGGCGATAAGTTTTTACCATCCTGTGACTGTAGGACAACCCCTTTGAATATAGGATTGCATTTTAAATATATCAATAAATAATATAAATATATATTTTTTTCTTTTCTTCAGGAAATTGCAGTGTAACGTTAAAGATCTCTTTAACTTCTGCTGGACCTTGTTTGTGTATACCAAAGGTGAGTATGGTCTCCAGTTATTTCAATTTCAGTTGGTGGGAGATATTGGTGGGTCTTTAGCAGTTTGGGTGTTTTTATATAAAGATGCTTTATTTACTTTTTTTAGGCAATTTCAGCCTGATCGGGGACGACTTGGTTAATTCTTACCACCTGCTTTTGTGTTGTCTGGATTTGGTATATTCCCACAGCTTGCGGTGTTCCCATAGAGATGACTTGCTCAATCCATCATTCACAGGTAAGTGGTTTCTGGTTTGATCACTGTTGCAGTCAGTCTGTATAGCCTTATGTCATCCCTAACTTGTAAGGTAAAAACCTCCTAGTTAAAGGGGCATTTTATTGGTATGATCATGTACAGCAGGGCTCAGCAACCTTCGACACTCCAGCTGCTGTGAAACTACAGTTCCTAACATGCTCCATTCACTTCCATAGGAGTTCCAAGAACAGTAGAGCAAGTATGCATGCTGGGAGTTGTAGTTTTACAACAGCTGGAGTGCCAAAGGTTGCCTACCGCTGATCTACAGTATATTTCATGGGGACTTCCCTAAGTCTACTGGTGGCAGATGTCTGGAGAAAGAAGGATCAGACATGTTGGATTCTAAGTCCAGTGAACTGTTTTAATTTTATTTTAATTGTACTTAAGAACAATTAGAAACTTCCCAGCAAATGACATGATGCGTCTTTCAGTTTTCAATGGCTTTCTTGCTGTAATCCTTCCCCATCTTGTTTTCTTGTTCAAACAGAAAAGCTGTCGACTTCTGATGATGGTGATGAAGATCCTCCTTGTATCATCAGCATGTTATGTGACCATTATGATGGCCTTACAGTAGAAGCTAAAGGAATAAAGCAGCATTACTTCAAGCCTTACATATCTAAACTGTATGACAGGAAGGTAATGCTTCCAAATGCAAACTAATAAACATCAACATCGGACTTTAAAACATCAGTGTTATAGGCTGAATGGTTGTTTTTTTGGCAAAACATTTGGTCGTGTGAGGTATCGCCGAGCTTTTTTTTCATGCGCTCATATATTTGCTGCTTTTGATATTCGGAAAGATATTTGACAACCTCTGAGACATTCAGTATTGTCATGTTGGCTGTTACCCAAGTTTTCTATACAATGCTATAACTAAGAAACAGCAGGTGTTCTGTATGGTTTTATTTTATTTGTGAATGGGGTGCACTTATTTATATTATATGAATAATGATAAAGTTAATTATTAATAAATATATATTTATATATAATTTTATTTATTTATTTTTATTTGGTATTTCTTTTTTTTTTTCCAGATCATAAAAGGAGACTGCATGCTGGATATTTCAAGTTTTACAGACAACAAGTATGTACATATACTGGATTAATACTACTTGCCTTCTGACTATCCCTAATATGCGGCGTTGCATATTACATAGTTGTAAAGTGCTTACTGTAACATAAGTGTCTTATGCTGTAACCTCCTCAGGTTATAGTTCTCTACGTTATAGTGTAGCTCCACTAGGCAGGAGTTGTCACTATAATCTTTTATCTAATTCACTGTATTAGACAGTTTTGCTGTTAAATTGTTGCACTTGCCATCTGCAGCATTTTGCTCTGCTAGTTCCTATCTTCAGGTCAGCAGCCATTTCTATAGAATCTGTATAGTGCTGTCTACCACACTGAAGAGTGTAAAACCAGCAACCGGTCTTTTCAACATGTACTTTGGCCAGTCAGTGCTGTGGATTAATGACAGAATTGCCTAATACAGTGATTTAGAAAAATATTCAAGTCTTGCACAGGTCCTATATGCATAACTAGGGCTGGGTGATTAATCAAAATCACAATTAATTGAACATTTTTTGGACAGTTCCCTTTATACAGTACAGACCAAAAGTTTGGACACACCTTCTCATTCCAAGAGTTTTCTGTATTTTCATGACTATAAAAATTGTAGATTCACACTGAAGGCATCAAAACTATGAATTAACACATGTGGAATTATATACTTAACAAAAAAGTGTGAAACAACTGAAAATATGTCTTATATTCTAGGTTCTTCAAAGTAGCCACCTTTTGCTTTGATTACTGCTTTGCACACTCTTGGCATTCTCTTGATGAGCTTCAAGAGGTAGTCACCTGAAATGGTTTTCACTTCACAGGTGTGTCCTGTCAGGTTTAATAAGTGGCGTTTCTTGCCTTATAAATGGGGTTGGGACCATCAGTTGTGTTGTTCAGAAGTCAGGTGGATACACAGCTGATAGTCCTACTGAATGGAGTGTTAGAATTTGTATTATGGCAAGAAAAAAGCAGCTAAGTAAAGAAAAACGAGTGGCCATCATTACTTTAAGAAATGAAGGTCAGTCAGTCCGAAAAATTGGGAAAATGGGGGGCGTGGCTTGGAGCCAACTGAGATGGCCGCGGAGTTGTGAAGCTCTGAGACCTCACACTACTATAGCGGCTCATAGCAACCACTCGGTGCCGGCAATACCCAGATACTACAGCGCGGAAGGGTCCTTTGCTCCTCAGAACTGCGGGGATATGGCAAAACGGGGGAAGAAAGGCCCCCCCGAAGCGGCTTACCGACTTCTTCACAGCGTCGGCCTCGGCCCAAGATGGCGCCGGCGAATCCTCCATTCACCCGCTGCAGCAGGCGGCGGGCCGCTCCGGCGCGGAGCGCAACAGCACTCCAGGTGAGCAGCTATTTCAAGCTACACCACCGCATCTGGAGGCCTTTGGTGACAGCCCTGGCCCACAGGTCACCCAGATGAGGGCACTAGAAGGCCAGCAGCAGGCTTCAAAGAGGGGACTACAACCCCCACCTTCACCTACTTCAGCCCTTGTCAGCCATCCGGAGGTTCCTCCTGTAGAAGCATCCTCCCAAGCAGGTAGCACTACTCCCACACGCAGCCCTGTAAAGCAAAAGATGAGATGGGATACCATATTTTGTTTTGAATCTCGCCTGGCTGCAGAAGATCCCCAGTTAGGTGACTCGGATGTGCTTCAGGCTATCCCTGCAGGTACCCAATCGGCTTCCGAGTCCTTCTTAAAGGATATAATGCTAGCATTGCACAGATCTATTCAGAAGGATATCACTAAGGCGATTGCGTCCGTATCCTCCACGGTTGATTCTCTTGGCGACAGAGTAGACCACGTTGAGAATAAGATGAGTGAATTTGCTGCGGCACACAACTCTATAGTGGATGCCCATAATGATCTTGAGGAAGAATTAGTGGCGGTCAAACTTAAACTTGCCGACATGGAGGATAGGAATAGGCGGAATAATATCAAGTTTCGTGGCATAACAGAGTCAGTCACTGCCAGGGACTTGACTTCCTATTTACAACGATTAATGAAAGCAATCCTGCCACAGAGCTCTGACGCGGATCTTATAATAGACAGGGCCCACCGCTTACCGAAGCCGAAGGGGATGCCTGATCATGTTCCCAGAGACACCCTCGCCCACATACATTTCTACCATATCAAGGATCATCTCATGCTTGAGTCAAGGAAAAGATCATCTTTGCCTGAGCCGTTTAAAGAAATCCAACTTTATGCAGATCTTTCTCAGGCTACTATTGCTGCCAGAAGAGAGCTTGCTCCTGTTACAGCGGTCCTCCGGCAACACAACATTCCTTATAAGTGGGGATTCCCAACTAAAGTCATCATTATCAGGAATGGAGTGACTTTTACATTTAAACCTTCAAGGGCTGAGTCCCATAAGTTGGACCCTCCGTGGAAATCTACCACCTCCGCCGAGTGAATAGCTCAATATGGACGTATTGTGAGTTACCTGTGGTGTTTTGTACCTCCTATTCTATGGCAAACTTTCCCCCAAGTTTGCACAGTATTTTACTGCTCGGTTGTGTAACACAATTTTCTCTTCCCTTTCAGTTATGTGTTAAATAATGTCGTTAATGAATTGTTCTCCTCTAGGCCCAAGAGATGCCATTTTAGCGTTATTCTCCTACCCGACCCTATCTGCTACCAGTCTGTATTGCTAATTCTTGAAAGTATTAATGGGTGTTAAAATACTGTCACTTAATGCGAGGGGACTAAATAGTCCCTTTAAGCGTTCACTGTTGTGGAAAGAGGCTCTCAGATCTGCAGCAGATGTAGTTTGCATACAGGAGACGCATTTCTGCGACTCTCATCCACCAAAGCTTTCTCATAAATTGTTCCCTCATATCTTTTGTTCCAATGCCACCAAGAAGGTTGCGGGTGTCCTCATAGCGATAAAACATACAGTGTCCTTTCAGTTAATACATGTCAGTTCAGATCCCAAGGGCCGCTATGTAGCTCTCACCTGTCTGCTTGATAACTGCTCCATCACTATTGTAAACGTATATTGTCCTAATGCGTCTCAGATTTCTTTTTTAAATTCTGTAATGAAGAAGTGTAGGAAGCGTGCTCAGGGCCAGGTTCTATTTTGCGGTGATTTCAATATTGTACATGACGCTGCTGCTCATTCCACTTATCGCGGCAAGCATCCACCTCAGCAATTAGGGCCTTGGCTCCGGCAGACGGAACTTCACAATGTTTGGCGGTGCTTTCATTCCTCTGAGAGGGATTATACATACTACTCCACTAGTCACCAATCCTACTCCAGAATAGACATGTTCTTGGTCCAGAGTGATATGCTTCTTAGAGTACAAAGTTGTGAAATAGGAAATATCACGTGGTCAGACCACGCACCTATTATTCTTAGCATTCACCTAACTGGCACAATGGCTCCCCCCGTGTCGTGGGGGAACAATACATATGTCATGTCTCTGAAATCGGTATCCGAGAAATTGAACACTGACATTGCCGAATTCTTTAACATTAACTCCCCCTCGGTAGAGGATAAGTTTTGCCTCTGGAATTCACATAAAGCATTTGTTAGTGGTCTAATGATTCAGCATGCCTCGCGCTTTAAGCGCAACCGACAGCAAACGATGAAGGAGCTACTCACTTCTATTGCAACTCTAGAGCAGAAACATAAAATTGACCCTAATCCTGCCCTGTTAGGTGCTTTGCGGAAGGCCAGGGATGACTTGAGCGCCCACCTACTGGTGGATTTTAAAAAACACTCTAAACGCTTGAAAGCCTCTTATTACCGGTCGTACAACAAAGCCAGCAAGCTAATGGCACAGAGAGTCAAGGCAGCAAGGATTAAATCCAAAATTCCATTTCTGGTGACTAAATCGACCACAGCAAAAATTTTCCACCCTCAACAAATTGCTGATGAATTCAGTAAATACTATCAGGACCTGTATAACTTGAAGGATGACTCGGATACCACGCAGCCTTCAATGATAGATATTAACTGATTCTTATGCTCCTTACACCTTCCCTCTGTTACCCCTGAGCAGCTGCAGTCACTAAATGTTTCTATTTCCACTCAGGAAGTGGCTAAGGCGATTGATGGTCTAAAGCTTAATAAATCTCCAGGTCCAGATGGGTTCTCTGGGGAATACTACAAGCTATTCAAGCCACTTATTCTGGCTCACCTTACTGAGGTGTTTAATTTAGCAATGGTGACAGGAAACTTTCCCCGGGAGATGTTATCCGCAACTATTGTGACTCTTCCCAAGCCAGGCAAAGACCCCTCCCAACCCTCCAACTACCGGCCCATATCACTATTAAATGCGGACGTTAAGTTGTTTGCGAAGGTACTTGCGAACAGACTCCTCGATATCATGCCCACACTGATAGCCGGGGATCAGGTTGGATTCACTAAGGGGAGACAGGCCCCAGACGGCACGAGGCGTGTGATCGCGCTGGTTGCGGCGGCCCGGGCCCGTCGGGCGCCTTCTCTGCTCCTGTCCCTGGATGCGGAGAAGGCGTTTGATAGAGTACATTGGGGGAAACCTTTTTGAGGTCCTCCATAAATTTGGTTTTTCTGGCCCCATAGCTACTGCAATATCAGCACTCTACTCTAACCCTTCCGCACGAGTGTTGGCGAATGGAGTCCTGTCCCGCCCCTTCGCCATTACTAATGGCACGAGACAGGGGTGCCCTTTGTCCCCCTTGATATTCTCATTGGTGATGGAGCCTCTGGCCGAGAGGATCAGGACGCAACCGGGTCTGTCTGGTATCAGGTTGGATCGGACAGACCACAGAATTAATTTATTCGCGGATGATGTGATTCTGTCTCTTTCCTACTCTAATAGCATGCTCTGTACTGTATCTCAAATTTTGAAAGATTTTGGAGAGTTATCATATTATAAAGTCAACGAATCTAAGTCCCAGATTTTAGGAATTGGTATGTCTCAAAACAATATACACCATATTAAAAACACATCGCCCTATCAATGGTGTTCGCACACTATACCCTATCTGGGAATACGGCTCACTCCAAACCCAAAAGATTTAGTTAAGGCCAACTTTCCAGGCCTGCTGGCTACCCTTCAGAAGGAGCTTGATGGGTTAACTAAATTTGAGCATAGTTGGATGGGTAGAATAGTGTTATACAAAATGTTGATCCTTCCCAAGATACTTTACTATTTAAGAACATTAGTGATACCGATACCCAAGTCCACCCTCCTAAGTTTCCAAAGACAAATGATGTCCTTCATATGGAAGGGTGGTAAACCCAGAATAGCGCTACATACACTGTTTCAAGCAAGAGACAATGGGGGTATGGGTGTACCAAACTTGTACCATTATTATTTAGCCATAGTTTTAGGTCAACTCCAATTTTGGTTTACAACGAATCATGACAAACTGTGGCCAGCTATGGAGGCCCAAATGGTTCGGACTACCGATTGGGAGGGTTACCTATTAGCGTCAGGACCCAGGAGCGGTTCTTCCATATCTGCTCCACCGGCTGTACAGGCTACGATTGGGGCTTGGCATGCATTGTGTACTCTGCAGGACGGGGATACTCCTAAGGTAGCACTAAATCTGCCCATTACGACGCTCCCTCACGAGATACCGCACTTATCCCTAGACGTGTGGCGCAGATGTGGTGTATAGTATGTCTCTGACCTGTATAGGGGAGGTGCTATAGCACCCTTCTCCGTATTGAGGGAGACATATGATCTGCCCGCAAAGGAGGTATATACCTATACTAGATTGACTTCCTACTTGTCTGACACTACTCCGGCTCAGCTGCGCTTACCGCAGCCGGCCGCCGACCTCTTGCACCCACAGGCTTCCCCAGCGGCTTATAATTCTAAAACCCTGTATCGAACTTTGAATATGGATTCCACCTTTCGTAAGACTAAACACATGATCCTTTGGGAAGAGGACATAGGCAGTAGATTTGAGACCGGCCACTGGCGAGAGGCGATCAGATGGACTAAGCGATCCACAGTATGTGCCTCACATTGGGAGCAATATAGCAAACTACTTCTACAATGGTATTACCCTCCCTTACGCATAGCTAAGTTCTACCCATCGTGTTCACCTCGGTGTTGGAGGGGATGCGGGGAGAACGGCTCTTTATTCCATGGGTTCTGGCACTGTCCACTCAGTCAGCCCTTTTGGGTTTCAGTGTTTTCCTTGGTTAATAGCCTGTGTGGGGGAGTGGTGGGGTATACACCTGAACTGGCACTCCTCCTGCTGGGCATCCACATGATACTGTGTAGACACAGAACAGTTGTATGTCAGGTGCTAGGGGCTACCCGCCTACTTATTTCAAGAAGATGGAAATCTCCCGCATGCCCGACTTTGACAGAGTTGATTTCAGCAGTGTCCTTGAACTATCAATACGAGCGTATTTGTGCATGGAATGGAGGAGGCCTGGATAGATTCAGGACACACTGGGAGTCGTGGGCAGAAGCATTCCCCCCAACGTACACCCATTGATGGACTATACGCCGGGGCCTCCCCTGATACTAGGGTATTATATTTTACTTTATGTCTATACCCTCTTGGGGCCACTAGGATGAGTCATTCCTGGAACACTTATATGCTATCTACTTAGTAATAGGAAGATTGTTACCTGGTAGTTGAGGGGTCTCCCCCCTTTGTTACGGGGCGAGCCACCTACTCTGTGGGTTAAGGGATGTGATCCGACTTTATTCGTTCTCTAGGCCTGGACTATGTTTCGTGTTTTAGGTTCTTTTGTTTCTTTGTCCTCTGCTTTTCACCTTACCCTCCACTAGTCTGTTCCCCACCTCCTCCTCTTCATGGCAAAACTTGATGGTCGCTACATACGGCCTTATCATGTTCGGATTATCATAGGTTTGGAAAAAACTCAATTGCTCTTACTATGCATTATCATTATATGTATTTTATTCATGAATGTACCTCACCTGTATATACAGTACTGTAATGTATTGTGATTATGTTGTATGTGAGGCCATGATTGTGCCCTTGTTCCTTGATGTGTTTACAACTTGTAATGTATTCCTGTTAAAAAATTTCAATAAAAAACTATTGAAAGTAAAAATTGGGAAAACTTTGAAAGTGTCCCCAAGTGCAGTGGCCAAAACCATCAAGCGCTACAAAGAAACTGGCTCACATAAGGACTGCCCCAGGAAAGGAAGACCAAGAGTCACCTCTGCTGCGGAGGATAAGTTCATCCGAGTCACCAGCCTCAGAAATCGCAGGTTAACAGCAGCTCAGATTAGAGACCAGGTCAATGCCACACAGAGTTCTAGCAGCAGACACATCTCTACAACAACTGTTAAGAGGAGACTGTGTGCAGCAGGCCTTCATGGTAAAATAGCTGCTAGGAAACCACTGCTAAGGACAGGCAACAAGCAGAAGAGACTTGTTTGGGCTAAAGAACACAAGGAATGGACATCAGACCTGTGGAAATCTGTGCTTTGGTCTGATGAGTCCAAATTTGAGATCTTTGGTTCCAACCACCGTGTCTTTATGCGACGCAGAAAAGGTGAACGAATGGACTCTACATGCCAGGTTCCCACCGTGAAGCATGAAGGAGGAAGTGTGATGGTGTGGGGGTGCTTTGCTGGTGACACTGTTGGGGATTTATTCAAAATTGAAGGAATACTGAACCAGCATGGTTACCACAGCATCTTGCAGCAGCATGCTATTCCATCCAGTTTGCGTTTAGTTGCATTTATTTTTCAACAGAACAATGACCCCAAACACACCTCCAGACTGTGTAAGGGCTATTTGACCAAGAAGGAGAGTGATGGGGTGCTACGCCAGATGACCTGGCCTCCACAGTCACCAGACCTGAACCCAATCGAGATGGTTTGGGGTGAGCTGGACCGCAGAGTGAAGGCAAAAGGGCCAAGTGCTAAGCATCTCTGGGAACTCCTTCAAGACTGTTGGAAGACCATTTCAGGTGACTACCTTTTGAAGCTCATCAAGAGAATGCCAAGAGTGTGCAAAGCAGTAATCAAAGCAAAAGGTGGCTACTTTGAAGAACCTAGAATATAAGACATAGTTTCAGTTGTTTCACACTTTTTTGTTAAGTATATAATTCCACGTGTTAATTCATAGTTTTGATGCCTTCAGTGTGAATCTACAATTTTCTCGTCTACTTCACTGGGGGACACAGCAGCATGGTATAGACCTGGTCACTAGGAGACAGACACTAGGGAAAAGAAAGCTGTTGCCTCCGCCTCCAGGCTATACCCTGCCACAGCCACTGTGCATGAATCAGTTTGAAACCTAGTGTCATAGGAGGCAGACACGACCTGACTCAGGTCTTCTGTCTTGCATCGTTTTTATTTTTACCTTTCTTTCAGGTGCAGGGGGTAGTCAGCGTGTACGCCACACTAGTCGTACCCTCCTGCGGGCGCAGCGCTCTGCAAAAGAGCAGCCTCGCCGGTCACCCAGTCCCCACTGACCAGTCGCCGCATCGGCGGCCGGAGTACCGGTGACCCCACTCCCACGTGCGAGGTCCTACCGAGGGGGTGACCCTGCGGTGCTTGAAGACGCCAGACAGGTGAGTATGAGAAGAATAGAAGGCAGGTGAGTATGAAAGTTATCTCAGCCCCTCTCCTCCTCCACCTCAGGCCCTCTCCACCTCCCCTCAGGCCCCCATCATCGCACTGTGCCATCAGCGGTTTCTTCGTTTTGAGGTGGATCCTTGACCTTTCCAGTTGTCTGTCTCCCCTTCAGGCTGGCCTCTGCCACCGGGGTTTTTTTTCCTCAGTGATGGCGTCTCTCATGACCATACTCTGCGTCAGAGGTGCTGCCGTGTTTCCAGACTTGGACGACCTCCTGGTGAAGCCCCTCCAGGTCAGACAATCTGACCAGCTTGTGGCTCACCTTGGTCCTTCTTTGCTGGTTCTGCTGGCTCATCAATGTGGATGTCTCGTGCCCTCTAAGCACATGGAATCCGGGGTATGATCCTCTGCTCGCTCCAGGGTGTGATTCTCCCTCCGGAGGCCAAGATCCTGAGTGTCCCACCTTCGGAGGTACTCTCCTTGCTTTCTTTGAATCGGCATGTGGGTCTTGCGCACGATCGCCTCAACCTTCTAGGCTGTACCTTTCTTTCACTTACTCTGTCTCTCCTCTTGAAGATTACGGCCTGCTGGGACAAATCTCCGGACAGCCTCATCTGCTTGGTTCTCTTTCCACCTTGGTTCACTGAGAGATTCTTTAGCGTATCTCCTCCCCAGGAATTTCTCAAGGGAAGTCCTTCTTCCCCTCTGTTGGTAGGTGATTCCCACTGCCGCCAATATCCCCGGCTGGGGAGTGGTCCTCGATGCTTTGATTGTTCAGGGCCTGTGGTCCAGGTCCGATTCCTCCCTCTGGTTCAACCTGCTGGAACCCAGGGCTATCTTATTTGCCCTTACTCCTTGGACCTCTCTTCTCCAAGGACATCTGTCACAGTCCAGACTGACCTCTCCTCCATGGTCGCCTACTTGAACCCTCAGCGTGGCACCAGGAGCCGTGCAGCCTTAGTAGAAGCCTCACAATTTCTTCCTTGGGTGGAGCGCCTTGTTCCAGCTCTTTCGGTGGTCAACCTTTTTTCTGGCGTGGACCACTGGGTGGCAGACTACTTGAGTCGAGAAAATATTGCTCCGGGCGAGGGTCGCTTTATCGGCAGATCTTCCATCCACTGTGCTCCCGCTGTGGCGTGACAAACGTCGACCTTTTTAGCCTCCGCCGGAACCACAAGGTCCCCGGCTAAATTGCCAGGTCTCTGGATCCTCGAACCATCACCGCTGGCGCTCTTGTAAGTTCGGTTTTTCACTTCCTCTTCTCCCTTGGGTCCTCCAGAATCTCAAGACCAAGGGGGTTCAAGCTATCCTGGTGGCACCAAATTGGCCCTGCCGGGTCTGGTATGTGGATCTCATGTTCCTGTTGGCGGATGCTCCTGGCCTCTTCCTGTGCTGGTCGACCTTCTGTCTCAAGGACTGCTGTTCCTCCCCACCTTGACTCAGCTGCGTTGACGGCGTGGCTGTTGAATCCGAGGTTTGAGGCGTCGTGGTTTTTTCGGAGTTTGTTATTCTAACATACTCAAGGCCCGGAAATTCCAGATAGCTTAGATCTGCCATCAAACGTGGAAGGCTTACGTCCACCGTTGGAAGAGTAACGATTCTCATCGGATCTTCTCCAGTCTGGTCTGGATCAAGGTCTTAGTCTTCTTTCCTTTTTAAAGACTTTCCTACAGGAGTCCCACTCTGTGCTTCTTTGGAACCCTTGGATCTGTGGGATCTTAACCTTGTCTTTAAGGTGCTTCAGGTTCCCCCCTTCGAGCCTTTGATATCCCTTTTTTTGCCTTCTATCCTGGTAGAATGAGTTTCTGGTGGCCATTACCTCCATCCGCAGGGGTCCCGAATTGGCTGCCCTTTTTTTCGGCAGCCTCCCTTTCTGGTCCTCCACAAGGATAAGGTTTTCCTCCGTCTGCCACAGTCTTTTTTTTTCTTAGGGTGTTTTTCCTGCTTCCACATCGAGGACTTGGTCTTGCCCTCTTTCTGCTCAGTCCCCAGGCGTCCTTGTGAGTGCTTGCTTTTCCCTGCCCGGTTGTTGCCCGGGCGATTTGCGTGTATACTGTCCCTCACGGATCCTTTCTCTTGTTCGGACGCTTTGCTCATTCTCCCTGAGTGCCCTTGCCAGGGCCTGCCTGCTTCCAGAGCTCCCATCTTCCGATGGCTTTGGTCTGAGATTACAGTGACCTATCGGTTTAAGGGTAAGGCTCTGCCTTTCCTTGTGACGGCTCTCTCCTCTAGAGCTGTTGGAGTTCCCGGGACCTCCGGCATCAGGCTTATGCTTCCCAGGTCTGTAAGTATCCCACTGGGCCTCCATCCTCTTTCTCTAAGTTTCACCAGATCCATTCTGTGGCCTCTGCTGATGCCAATTTGGGTTGTAAGTTTCTGGAAGCGGTTGAGTATTACAGGTTTGAATGGCCGTGTTATTCCCACCCTCTGGGACTGCTTTAGGACATCCCATGGTGCTGTGTCCCCCAGTGAAGTAGACGAGAAAGTGGGATTTTTGTGTACTCACCGTAAAATCCTTTTCTCGTTGTATTCACTGGGGGACACAGATCTCTCCCTTGTTTTTTCAGTGTTCCTGCCCGAACTGTGTTGGTTCCTTTTCGGGTTCAGGCATTGTTGGTGGTTGTTGGTTCCATGTTCCTTTGTGTCTCTCTCTCCTACTGCTACGGTACAAACTGATTCATGCACAGTGGCTGTGGCAGGGTATAGCCTGGAGGCGGAGCCAACAGCTTTCTTTTCCCTAGTGTCTTGTCTCCTAGTGACCAGGTCTATACCCCATGGTGCTGTGTCCCCCAGTGAATACAACGAGAAAAGGATTTTACGGTGAGTACACAAAAATCCATCTTTTATAGTCATGAAAATACAGAAAACTCTTGGAATGAGAAGGTGTGTCCAAACTTTTGATCTGTACTGTATATGCCACATCCCTATTTATATGGCGCATTGTGCCACTGAATTGTGGTTTGTTAGTCACATATCAACAATATATCATGTCCTTTAGCCAATGGCAGTGTGAGACAAGATGGAATGGATGCAAAATAATTGAAATAATCGATATGACAAGTTCACGTCTGTTAATTGAGCGGACTTCATTTTGGTTATTTAGTGATTAATTGCCCAGCCTTATGCTTGCTCTGCTATTCCTGCAGTTCTCACAGAAGTGAATGCAGAGAGCCTGCATACAAGGCCAACACTGCACTTGCAGCAGCTTTAACACAAGGGTCAAGGAACCCCTGTTCTTGAGATAGGTGAGGTCACCTTTATTAAACATTGATGGCATGACCTGTGGTTTTCTGGGGCTAAGATATTTACAACCTAGGAGAGGATCCCAGTATGAGATCGGTGGGTGTCTTGACACCCGGCACACCGACCAATCTGCTGTTTAAACGTGGCCTCTTCAATACTCAGCAAGCACAGCACATAATGGCTGTGCTTGGTATTGCAGCTGAGCCCCATTCTCTTGAATGGGACTAAGCTGCAAACAGGCCATGTGACCAATGAATGTGACATCACTCGTCTTGTAAAGTGGAAGTGGTGTTCAATGTAGTGTCACTGCTGCTTAGAACATCTGATCTGTAGGGATCCTGGGTGTCAGCCATCCACTGATCTAATATTGATCTATCCTTTAGTCCTGGAAAAGCCTGTTTAAAGGGAACATGTCTCTTGGAAAATGCAGTGCAATCTGCAGGCAGCATGTTATAGAGCAGGAGGAGCTGAGCAGGTTGGTTATATAGGTTTCTGGGGTAGGATTTAGTATAACCTGTCATTTATTCATTGAAATCTATGCTCTTTCTATATTGAGAAGTCTAGGAGGCGATGCTATCAGCGCTTGACAGCTATTTCTATGTACAGCCATAGAGGGGAGGCTGTCAATCACAGATGGCTCCGCCTCTCAACATAAAAAGTGCAGAAATTTCAGTGGCTAAATGACGGGTTATACTGAATCTTTTCCCTCAAACCTATATAACAACCCTCTCAGCTCCTTAAGTTCCCTTTAAGTTCTCTTATGACTCAGCTTTGATTTTATGCCTCTGCATGATGATTTATAGAAAAATCTGCTTTTCTTTTTGTCGTACAGTAAAGCAGTAAATAAGGAGTACGAGGAGTATGTCCTTACAGTGGGAGACTTTGATGAGCGGGTGTTTTTGGGAGATGATGCAGATGAGGAAATTGGGACCCCCAGGAAATTTTTGACTGAGTTTCCGATGAGCAATTGTACGCCAAGGAAGAATCTGGAGTCCAACTTGCAGCAGCACTTTGAGAAGGTAGACCCTCACGGCAGATGTAAGGGTCCTGCACAAGGACATAATACAAAGCACCTGAAACTGAGATCTGATTATGAAATATTCTCATCAATGCCTGATACTTGATAATGTACATCAAGTTTTGGGGTTGACACCAAGTAATATCAGCATTTATATATTGCAACTTTATGTAGACTAAAGAGCCAGTATTTTTTTTTATATATACTTTTTAGCTAGTTAAATACTACTGGTATAATATCTTACCAAATAGGTAACCTTATGCATTCTTCCACAGAAGAGATCATTTGCACCATCCACTCCATTAACTGGTAGACGATACCTGAAGGAGAAGGAAGCGGTAGTGACCCCGGTCTCATCAGCAACACAGTGTGTGACCAAGCTGCAGAGCATGGTGGCTGGACTCCGCAATACTCCCAGTGAACAGCTTATTAATATATTTAAGTATGTCTCAGCTATACCGATTTCTTATCGTGCTGCTTTAATAGCAGGGTAGATGTCTCACATGGTTTGTTTTGCCATAGGTCATGTGCCCGCAATCCCATTGAAAGTATACAGAACACCGTGAACGACGTTCAGAAACGGTTCTGTCATCATTATACTCAGCCATCAGGAGATCAGCCTGGTTCTCATATTGGTAAGTTGCACATACTATTTGCTTGGTGTAATGTGCTTTCAGCTGGGCCAGTAACTCTTCTGCAAAGGATTAGGACAATGGCATAAACGGGATAGATTTTAATTGTGACGTAGTAATCAAAGAAGTCTTAATTTATCAGGGGTATGTGGGGAGAAAGGAACCTTTTACAGTATGTTCACTGCACTGGATAAATATCCTTGCTGTATAGAAGAGAGTCCCCCAGTACCCCGATTATTAGCATTGCAGAACACAGCAAGGGGGCAGAAGTCTCTGTGCTCGGCTTCCCCCGCTGGTACATTAGCTCTTTGACATAGGGCTGTAGAATTGAAATCTGAAAAAAATTATTATATTATACAATTATCAATATTGTACAATTAGATGTATAGTTTGTTTACTTATTTACAGTCATAGGAATTCAATCACTAGCTTATTAATGAATTAGAGGATCTTCTGTCTGACCATGACTGTCAGAGTCGGGCTTTAGAAAGATAGGAGTCTCGGTCTGTGGTTTCGCCTACCAACTCCTCAGTCATCACTGACTCCGCTCTACTCTGAGAGTCAAAGCGTCAGCAGTGAAGGCAGAGGCACGAGACATTCGGCCACTGCTGCTGCGCTGAACAAATCTAATAATTACGACGCCAGGGAACCCTCTTATTCAGTATGTTTATCCAGTGCGGGAAATGCTCTGTGAAAAGTTCTATTTGCACATAACCTCTTTAAAATGCAGCTCCCTGTACAGTGCTGTAGTAGTAAGCATTTGTTCTTCTGCAGGACTATAGTCCTCTGTTTTGTTTTTTTGCTTTTTGTCATGCTGGACCTAGAGGTTCTGGGTTGGTGCCAATCCTGGGTCATGTGATCCTAACCAGCACCAGGCTCTGCCTCGTTCCTCCTATCCTGTTTTCAGCACTAGTTACCTGTGATATTGTAGGAGAGCTTTACTATAGCTGTCAGTGAAAACAGGAGAGAAGGCAGAGCAACCTAGGGGGTTCTGGTGCTGGTTCCAATCACATGACCCCGGGAAAGCAGCCTGGAACCCCCAGGCATTGTATCAAAAAAGCAGAGCATGTAAGTAGAATAAAACTCCATGGGCAACACACTGAAATCTGTACGGTCTTTCTAAACATGCTACTGCTACCAGCTTATCTTTCCATGTGCATACCACAATTTAATGTCCATGTCAACGGATCAGGGGAGTTTTAACCAGATTTCCTATTATATACTTCTAAGACATTAGTATCCTAACCAGTTTATATATTTTTTTTTTTTTTATAAAATACAGTCCTTTTTATTGACCCCAATTTCAGTTTCCATTTTCATCCAGCAAAAACAAAGGACAAAACCCGCTGTACGCGGCAGTGGTAAAATAAAGTAAAACAATAAAATAACAATACAGTAACATGGGTGGAAGCAGTCTCATCAGACTCCGTAATTAATTGCTGAAATGTCTAGTGTCCAGTACAAACTTATGACTTTGGAAGGGTTCTTGATGTCATGCCAGAGGTGCACAGCCAGGGACCCTTCTCAAACTTTGCAGCAGCATTGTACTTGGTATATACCACCTTCTCCAACCTAATAGAGTTTAATCTGCTACGCAGTTCCTTAGCTATGGGGTACTCCTGCAACCAATGCGCCACAAACAACTTGCATGCTTGATATAAAATATGGAATATACTTATAAATTCAGGTGTATGTTCCATATTGTCATCCAACAATCTTAAAATGTACACTCTAGGGTTGGGGTTCAGTGAGACTCTATAAACCTTTCTGATCATGTGCATCAAGCCAGTAGGCTCGAAGTTATCCTAACCAGTTTAATGAAAATTTAGTGAAGTTTACATTTTGTATGCAGAATTCATATTATGTATCTTAGTAAATTAGAAAGTTCTGTCTTTTCCTTTGGCAGATTTTGCGGTTAATCGTTGGAAACTGGCGGAGATTTTATACTATAAGGTTTTAGAGTCCATTGTTTTTCAAGAAATCAGGAGACTTCCTGGGAAAGACTTGACAGTAAGATGAATATCTACTTAACCTCTCAGGATTTAATGCAGGCTAATTCACTGAAATGTGTTCACACATGATGCTCAGAACAGGCGGAATTGAACATATTATACACAGTTCGACCCCCATAAACCATTCCTACCACAATGTATGTTAGGAAGAATCTGATAGCTATTTCTCCCAAGTAATACTGCAGAAAAAAATCCAATCTCCAGGCACATTGGGTCGAGGTGTATGCCTGGTGTTGCAAGACCATTCACGTATCTTTGAGCCCACTTTGTACTTCACGCACAGAGTTGTGAGGTCCAGAAGAGAACCAGAATATGTGCAGCATTGGTTTTCTTTTTTTTTTCTGGGCAGAGAATTCTTTTCTGTTCATCTGTCGACCCAGAAGTTAACAGGTACAAAACGACGATGAATTCTGTGTCCACAGAAGAAAACAAAGCTAGGCATACACTGCACAACGCAAGACTCATGAAAGATGTAGAAAGTATCTTTTAAGTATTTTATAAGACTGTGGGCTGGCTCAGTTGCATACTTGGATGATGGTAACATGTTCTTTGAATGCCTGTTTAGGTATTTAATGCTATTTATTGCACTATTTTCCTAGCATACATTATGGGGGCATCATTGTATAAACCTGGCAACTGATCCCCTAACCCCTTTTTGCCTTTGATTTTTTTTTTTTTTTTTTTCTTTTTTGTAGGTGTGTGTTTAGACAATTTGTTAGATTGCTTGCAGTTTACCAAGTGTTTTTATCTAATAGTTTTTAAGATCTTTAATTTTTTTTTACTTATCATTCATAAGGCTTGGATATTAAAATGGTTTTCCACTAAAGTAAGTTATTCTCTATCCATAAGCCCCTGTTCTGATCAGTGTGGGTGAGAGTGGTTGGACCTCCATCTGTCTGAATGTTTTCCCCTATACCTAAACAATAATCATAGTTGCTCCTATGAACAAGCCATCTGGTAGTTTTAATCGTCTGGAATAGAGTGTGCTTGTGAAAAAAAACCCAAAATTATAGATTGTGGGTGAAGGATGATGGGAATAAAGAGAGAGGATTGGAAAACCATAACCATCAAGATCAAATGCCTAATATTAATATTGACAACATTTCAGAGGCCAGCAATATTTTGTGAAATCCTGCGTGCCTGCTCCATACTAGCAGGTGTGTATATTACTATCTGTTTGTTGTAGGCACTGCTGGAGCAAGAGATTTTTCATCAGTCACTGCTGGCATGCTGCCTTGAAATCGTGCTGTTTGCTTACAGTTCTCCCCGAAAATTTCCTTGGACCATTGAAGTTCTCAGCTTGAGTCCTTTCTACTTCTATAAGGTAAATGTAATGTCTGTTGTGTTACAGTGTAAGACAAAGAACTAATAGATAAATATGAAAACCGAGCTGTGTAATGCTGGTTTTACACAGATAAAGCTATATCACTGGAAATGAAAATTTCTTCATTTTTTTTTTTTTTTTTTAAACATTTTTTCAGTTCCTAAACATTTTCAAGTTATTTGTTTGGTTTTCAAAATGTTGGTTTATTTGCAGATGCTGCAAACCCATACATAGCTAGCACAGTTGTATCCAGTCTGGGTACTGCGATGGTGCAGATGTGAACATAGCCTGAGCTAAGCAGCTGGGACTCCAGACTAATACACTGTAGAAAAAGGATTTATGCACTTTGTGTATTTTGCTCTTAACTCAATGTCTTGACCGGTTGTAAAATATAGGGATATTTCAGTCAGAGCAAGTTACCCCTTATCCAAAAAATAGGAGGTGATTTGCTGATCCCTGTACCAATCACGAGATCTGGGGTGTTTTGAAGCCAACTTTTGAATGGGAGAACAGCCACTGCACCCTTCTCCATTCATTTCAATAGGACCACCAGAGATAGCCAAATGCAGAGTTTCGACCCCATTGGAATGAATGGAGCAGCATCCTATTTGTCCTGCCACTCCGATCAAAACTGGGGTGCAAAGCCTAAAAAAGCCTATGCAGTGATGTCATAATGCCACCTAATGTGTTATAAGTACAGGTAAACCAAAAACATCTTGCACTAAAGCCTTAGACTCTTAGTTTCAGAATAGACATAAAGCTGCAAGTCAAGTCTACATAAGAAATGGAAGAGGCAAAGTCTGCTAAGTGATCAGTGTTTTATTTATGGGAGAACCTGGAGATCTGCCATCAGAGGTATGGTCAGTGAGTGCAAAGATGGAAACCACACACTGCCACATGGAACAATCGTCAGCAGAGCGGCTTGGCGCATTATATAAGAGGCCATACATAACCTGATGCAGTGGTATATCTAGAATAGGATAGGTTATCAATTGAAACTTGGAACCCCCTGTGGACAGGAGTTTCCACTTTACATGCTGTGTGATATATCTAGAATAGGATAGGTCAGCTGTTGAAAAATTTGTGGTGGTCCAAAAGCCAGGACCCCTGTGATATCATGCTCATCTTCATTGGTCACACTGCCTGATCACAGCGCATTCCCTTTCAAGTGAGTGGGCTAAGCTGCTGCACACACCGAACTTGGAGCTGTATGGAGCCGAATCTTTATTCGGACTGTATCACTTCCTAGCATATGTTTGAATAATGAATTATACAGAAACATTGAATTAAAATGATGATTTTATTCTATAGGTCATAGAAGTGTTCATCCGCTCAGAGGAAGGGTTGTCACGAGACATGGTGAAACACCTTAACAGCATTGAAGAACAGATCTTGGAGGAGCGAGCCTGGGCAAGCAACTCTGTTTTGTGGGAGCTACTTCAGGCATCTGAGACGGTGCCAACCTGTGAGGAAGTATGTACCATGTACAGATTGTATACTTGCCAGTGCTATAAGCAACAACCCTTGTGTGTGTATATAGTGTCTATGCTTGGTGTGTCTCATTTTTTCTTTCATTTTCAGGTTATAATTCCAAGTAACTTTGAAACTGGCCATGAAGCAAGTTTAGGGCATCTCCCTATGATGCCAGTTTCACCAATTATTCATCCTCGTTTGAAAGAAGTCCGCACCGATTTTGGGGGCTCTTGTAGAAGAGGTATACTTACTTTTGATGTATTTGCTTCAATTGAAGGGAATCCATCAATGTGTTTGTGTGTTTTTGTTTTTTTTTGTTTTTTGGGAACAGCCATATGGGAAGCGTGTGCATCCCCCCAGCATTGTCAGTATAAGGGTTTCAGGTTATATGGACTTTATGGCAGCTGAATTAGATGGAAGTTAAAGGGTTTATCCGCTTTCTAAGATTGATGGCCTGTCAATCTTAGATCTGCAGGGGTCCAACACCCGGGACCCCCCCGCAGATCACTGGTATCAAGGCAGCTCGGGAGAGACTTCGGTGATGCAGCACTGCAGTACCTGCAGTTGCCACTACAGTTTGTATGGTCAGTGAGTAGCGAGGCTTTTCTGCCCTGCTTTGGTACCAGTTTTCTGCGGGTGTTCCTGGTGTCAATGCCCTGGAAATCTAATATTGATGCATACAGTTGTGTATACACTTACAGTTATGTTAATGGAAAATTGAAAAAATTATGGTTCTTGGAATCACAGACGTAAAATAACCTGCCACACATAACTATGGGGTATAGGCCCAGCCACTAGGAGGCTGACACTAGTTATATAAAAACATGTTACGCTAGGTTCACACAAGCGTTGGGGTTTACGTCCTTCGGGTCCATGTGGGGACCCGAAACACAGAGACCCTGTCTGGTTAAAAAGCAGTTACACGAGGAAACCTGGGGACCCCATGAACTATAATGGAATTCAGCAGATTTCCCGCCAGCTTTATACTGAAACCGGTGGAGAGAAAAGCCCTCCTTGCAGGACTTTTCTCTCTGTTGCTTTTAGGTGAATTCTGTGGTGGAGACTTCGTCACTATTGTGAATCCAGCCTTAGCTATACCCTCTCACCCAGCAGATTTGCTGTTTTGTTTTTTTTGGTTTTTTTCTTCTCTCTCGGTTAGTTACAGTTTTATATTCTGCAGAAGTGCTAATAATGCTAGTGGATACCACTAATGTGGTGGACACGATGACTCCACATACTCCCCCTCCACCTGTAGCACTTCAAAGAAAGAAAACTAAAATTAAAAACTAGACCTGCAAGCAGCTCATGTCTGCCTTCTATGGACACTAGGCTAAAAATTGATTAGCATATCCCTAGCATATCTCTGTCACATCGCTGGTTGTTTTCTTACCCCTATTACTGTTAATTCCACAGAGACTCAGCCGCTGTCACCGCTTTCTGTTCACGAGCGCTACAACTCTCCTACTGCTGGCAGCGCCAAAAGGAGACTGTTCGGAGATGATGGTCCAAAGGAGTCACCAGTAGAGAGACTACATACTACTCCAGAGATTACCAGAATAAGAATTGTGCCATGTCAGCCCACTGAACAGATGTGCATATCTCCAGATAAAACTTTATTGTCCGGGCCGAAGCTTAATGTAACAGGTAATCGCTGAATGTTCCGCACAGGGATTATTTTGGGTCATTTAGATATCCAGAATTTAACACCTTATTTTGCTCTTGACTATTATCTAAGGTGTTCAGAATGACAACGGCAAGCAGTCTGCCTTTCCTCAGCCTCAAAATGAAAATGGCATTCAGGTTCCATTGACTGCACAAGCCTTGATCAGCCCCAAGAGTCATGGCTTCCGAAGCCAAGAACTATACCCCACATCAGCAAACAAGCCAAAACGAACCGGGTCTCTGGCTCTCTTCTTCAGGAAGGTATGGCGTTTACAGGTTTTTTTGGGTGTGAGTTTTTTTTGTTTTTGTATTTTGTAATTTTTTTTTCTGTTTTGAATGATAGATACCACTTCAGTGTCAAATACTACTTTGTACTGTCATTTCTAGGTGTACCATTTGGCCAGTGTTCGTCTCAGGGACTTGTGCTTGAAGCTTGACTTGTCTAATGATTTGAGACGTAAGATCTGGACGTTGTTTGAGTACTCACTGGTTCACTGCACGGATATGATGAAAGACAGACACATCGATCAGCTTCTGTTATGTGGAGTCTACATTATGGCAAAGGTAGGACTTTACTATACTTCCTGTTCTTAAAGGGAATGTTCACAAAATGGCCTTTTTTTTTTTTTTTTTTTTTTTTTTTTTTTTTAAATCAAGGTTTATGTTAAACATTTTTAAAGAATTTTGGTGATGTTTTTAAAAATGTTCTATGTTATTATCTCTCTTTTAAACAATTCCTAAAAATACTGCAGTTCTGGCCACTAAGCCAAATAATCTGCTGAGACGTTTTGTTTTCTCTAGGAGATTTCTTTGCAGCAGTCACCTCACTTACAGCTATCATCTATATCACAGGTGTCAAACACAAGGCCTGCGGGCCGAATCCGGCCCGCTGCCTTCTGTTATCCGGCCCGGCACTTATCTGGCCCGCAGGGCCGCGGCATTTTTTATTGTCTATGCACATTATGTAATGTAAACCAGCCCAGGACAGGGCGCTTAAAAAAAAAAAAAAAAAAAACAAAGCTGCGCGATACCTGTCCTGGGCTGGTTTACAAGGCCTCTGCATGTCAGCGCAGGCGGCGATACAATGACGTCATCGCGCCTCCTACGCTGACACTCAGACAAGAAGAGGAGGAGGCCGCGACTGCATCAAGGCATCGCAGGTAGGTGAAGATAAGTTTTTTTTATATATATAAATAGGCCGTTGCCTGCTGGAGTATCCCCGGCACGTAACGGCCTATTTATTTACCGATCCCCGCTGCTGGTCGTGGCCACCCCCCGCTTCCCCTTCTGCTATGGGTCGCAGAAGCTGCCGTGTGCAGGAGCGGGGATGGTAAGTGAGGCCGCGGCCGGTGAACCCCATCAAATACTACTATTATTATACTCCGGGGGCTTTTCAGACCCCGGAGTATAATAATCGGAGACCCCGGGAGGTGATAAACATAAAAACCTGTGTTACCCACCTCTTCGGCGATCCGATGCTGCTCCCAGCCGGCTTCGGCCTTCTTTGGTGACGTCCCAGGCGTCACGTGAGCCAGGCCGACGTCATTATCTCGCGACGCCGGTCTGTGCGACATTGAAGAAGGCCGAACGCAGGGAGCGCACCGGGGCCCAGGTAAGTAACACTGGTTTTTATGTTTATCACCACCTGGATCTCCGATCATTATACTCTGGGGTCTGAAAAGACCCCAGAGTATAATAATAGTTCATGGGTGGGGGGGTCACAATGGGGCATAATACCATGTGCAGGGGCCACTATGGACTATAATACCGTTTGCAGGGGCCACTATGGGGCATAATACCAATGCAGGGGCCACTAAGGAGCATAATACCGATTGCAGGGGCCACTATGGAGCATAATACCGATTGCAGGGGCCACTATGGAGCATAATACCGATTGCAGGGGCCACTAAGGAGCATAATACCGATTGCAGGGGCCACTATGGAGCATAATAACGTGTGCAGGGGCCACTATGGAGCATAATACCGTGTGCAGGGGCCACTATGGAGCATAATACCGTGTGCAGGGGCAACTATGGAGCATAATACCGTGTGCAGGGGCAACTATGGAGCATAATACCGTGTGCAGGGGCCGCTGTGGGGCATAATACCGTGTGCAGAGGCAACTATATTAGCATAATAATTTGCAGGGGTAAACGGTATTTGTATATTGCTTAATTTTTGATATATTCAGAAAAGGATGAGGATAGTATGTAACATGCCAATGTCTTAGGTTTTAACAATACATTATGTTCTTCCTGGTTGACCTCAAAGCGCTGATTGTAACAGTAGTAATGTACAAATGTAACTACTGCTTAATAGCTCGCTTATCTGTTAAGGAGAAGTTACTTTTATACATGTGTAAAATAATCTTGGCCCTTCAAGGTACCCCGTGAGGCTGAAGTGGCCCCCGGAGAAAATGAGTTTGACACCCCTAAACTATATGTTGATCAGACACAAAATCCACCAGGTGATTTCTCAGCTTATCTGCTCCCCTCTCTGTGCAGTGATCTCTAGGCATGACGGTGATATAACATGGAGAATTAAACATTAAAACCTCATCAAAATTCTTAAAAAAATATGTTTACCATAAAAGGTAAATTTAAACAATAGGTAATTTCCTATCATACTTTTCCTTTAAGTTACAGTAAAACTCTTTATTTTTCCGGTTGATATGACGTTCTGCCTACATCTACATTTCTTCCTCTTTGACCCTTTTACACAGCACTACTTTGTGTCAATATTTTCAAGCCAGAACTTATACATGATGCAAATCTTTCCATTCTACTTGTTCACTCTGTAGGTTTCACATCTGGTTTTGCCTTGCAAATAGCGATACAAAGTGAAAGTGGGCCGGTACTTATTACAGGGGTGATGGGTAATTAAAAATGTTCCTAAACAAATTATGGAATTCTTAGTTAATAAAGGGTGATCGTGCATTCAGGACGATCTATTAACCATGTCACATAGCTTCAGCATAGAGTCTTACTTGCTCTGGAGGACATAGTGCACCCAAGTAATAAATGGACAGTCCATTGATATCAGTTCGAACTGTGTAAGCCTAGATTCACACAACCAAACGCGGTCTGTGATTTGGCCGGATTTCCAGACATTGAGCATTATGCGTAGAGAGTGACTGCTAGCAATATAGTTATTTATGCAGCTAGGAGTCTAGCATTATTTGTAATTCTGACTTTATTTTTATATCTTTTTATTTAGTTATATCTGGAAAAATGTAAACAAAAATTTTATTTTTATTTTTTATACTTTTTTTTTTTTTTGTCTATTTTTGTATGTTGTAAGGCAGGCAGGGCCCTCCATTCCACTGCACCAGTTGGTCATGAATTAGTCTATTGTTCTTGCGTATTTTGTATGTAAACCCTCTTCAAATGTGAAGCACCATGGAATCAATGGTGCTCCAAAAAATAATATAGTCAATGAGTGGTTAGCATCTAGTTAAGAAACAGCACCACACTTGTGCATGGGTTGCCTCTGGTATTGCAGCTCAGCTCACTTGTGTTGAATGGTACCGCCCATTTATAGACTTTTTACCGGGTTCCTTACAGAATGCAGCTACGTGTAGACTGTACAATAGGAGAATGCCCAAAGATCTTGTTGTCGCCATCGAACCCTTGTAACAAAAAGACTTGTCCAAAGTGGATAGAAAGATTTCTTGGACCGTGTCGTAGACTCGCCTCTGAATTTTCCACTTTGTTGGATGGTCTCTTGTTTAGCAGAAAATAATAGTCTTTATGATTTACCAAAAATATCCCAAATGCTCGAATTGCTTCTAACTTTGTATCTGGCAGTAGAATGTGGGTTATAACAAGAGCAAATATCACCCTCTCCTTAGACCTTTACTTTAACTATCAACACTGCTCCTGCTCAGCAAAATCTACAAAAATGAGTATTGGGTTCTTGATCAAGGTGTATAAGCCCATTAGTCACGTCGTGGAGACCTCTATTAGGCGTGGCACCGCATGGCCACTGACCACAGCACAACTGTGTCCTCCATAAATTTGCAGCTGCTTGATATAACAAAGAATACAACAAAGTCTGATAGCGAATGATACATCCTCCTTGACTACTAACATCATCTTGTAACTTTTCTCCTCTGTTGGTTGTGGCGGTGCACAGGTCATAGAACTGTAATAATCCAAAACACAACCCCCACCACTCCCAAGCAATAAGTGCTGTTACTTTTGTTGCCTGATCTACTATTTAGTCTCTGTACTGTCAGGAGGGCGGTGTCAGGCAGGAGCAGACAAGGAATGTGATTCTGAGCTCTGACACTGGCTGCCTCTGATTGGAGCTCTGAGTCACGCCCCCCTGTCTGAAACCGCCCACCTGTCAGTAAAGACACTGAATAGCACATCAGGCAGCAAAACTAATAGCATTGATTGGTGGGGAACAATAGGGGCAATGAATCAGTTTTGCAGGGCCTAGTAACAGATAATAAGAACTGGAGAGTTGGTGGAGGTGGTGAAAGGTCCTTTTTAAAGAAAATCTGTCACAAAAGTACATGCCATGGTCATGAGGTGTGCACTCCTGTCACTCAGGAACTCTTGCAAAGGACAGTAGAGAGGGCCTGTGGGTTTAACAATTAAACATTTTTGTGTCCTCTATGCAAATAATTTTCAATAGATACCATAGCATTTACACCTAGCAGATTTCACACTTGATTTTGATATCAGTACATGTATTATAGCACATTTACAGTAGTGGGGTTAGTTGCAAGTTATCCTCCATTGGTGAGGATATCTGCTTGCTGGGACCCCCCGCTGATCACCAGAATAAGGGGTTACTTGTCTCCTGGAGGTTTAGAGCGGCAGCTTTCTCATGCACACTGCCGCTCCATTCATCTCGGTGAGACTACAGAAGAGAAGCAGAGCATGGCGCTCTTTATATCTGGCTGTCCCATAGACTTGTAAGGAGTCAGAAGCTTCATACAGGGATGGGGCGGACACACAGAACCTCCTCTAGCAGTTATATCCTATCTAGTGAATAGGGGTAACTTGTAATTCCCAGAATACAGGAGCTCTGGAGGCAGAGGTGCACCCGGCATGGCTATTTCAGTGTGTACCTTTTGTGACAGCTTCTCTTTAATATACTTATTTCCAGAGTGATGGAAGCGCGAGTGTGGATGATGCCATGAAAAGCTTTAAGAGCTTCTTTCACTGGCGTGGTTTCATAGAAGACAATGAAATAGAAGGGGTACGTTCATGGTTTTTACTCCTATATTCCTGTACTTGTGGTAACGCACACTACTCAAGATCATGTCAGGCACAGATTATGGCTGTCACTCTTCTTTTACTGCAATATCCATGTGTGTTCTCATTCCATGCAAAACGTGGCTTCAGTTTGACTTTTCACCTTAACTTTTCTACATTTCTACCTTTATTTCATATTGCTTGAAATTGTGCAGTTGCTTCCATAGAGTATGATCTGCTCTTAGGGGTCTCTTAGAAAATCGCTCAATTTAATATGTAATTCTTGGAAAAGCACACACAGGGCGGTCTTCCTCACCAGTCTTGTATCCCTGTCCCACCAAAATCTGTGCCTAATTTATGACAAGGTGAACACTGCATCTTCCCAGGTCTGTGCAACTAAACAGAATTGTATCCCTGCTCCATTCTGGCATAGATTTCTTGCATCATTTATGTCAGAAAACTGCCATAAATTTTGATAAATCTGACCAATGCCTCCTCCAAGCCCCTTTTGTGGAAAGAGGTGGGTAGGGTACAAAATCAAAAATTCTGACTTGCAACAAAAATTGTGACACTTATCGTGTCTTGTACACCAGTTTCTGGTGCACAAGCCATGATAAACCGGTCCCGTGGAGCTCTAGACTAATGATAGGTTGTAAGCTTTATACATTTTCTTTATCTAAACACCAGTCCAGAGAATCCATGTTGTCCTCTTTTATTCTCTCCAGAAAATGTGACCGCACAGTCATGAGAACTTTGTAGTTATTGTAGAGATTTCCTATGTGCTTGCCATGATCAGCTGCAGCCTAGACAAGGACATTAGGGGAATCTCTGGAATAGCACAGTCTAGTTAGGTAGGCTTTCCAGGACTGTGATCTTGATGTCCTATCCTTATATCAGACCGGTGAGGGTCCCACGAATCGCACCCCACCGATCAGTTTGGGTTAACTCCACTTCCTCTTTTCAGTGACAATTTCATCCAATGAACTTCACAAGCTCTTAATCTACAAGGCAGTTTTCTTATGTCTTGTGTAACTGTTCCACAGGTAACTAAGGAAGAGGCGCTGTTTCATGACATTATGAAGTGTTACAGGAATCAGCCCCAGGCAGAAAGTCGTGTAAGTCAATTCAGAATTAATATGGTTGTCAGCTTTGACTGTTTGACTGTGTTGCATAGGTCAGCATTTCATACTTGCTTTTTGGTGTTTCTTAGGTGTATAGGCATGTATTATTGAAAAAGCTGCCCGAAGTGCAGCAAAGTGACACTGAATCCAACCAAGATGTGGAAATGCTTGATTGTGGTAAGAAAAGACTTAAGTGTCTCTGGATAAAGACTCGTCTCTTTGACTCAGGTGTTTGCTTTATAGCCGGTGGGCTTGGTCTCCCGATTCTTTATTTTTTCCAGTTGGGTAAATGTAGTCTTTAGAGTTTTTAGACCAGTGCCCCCCCTCCCCAACCTGTATCTCTCCTATTGGTACAAAACTACATTTCCAACATACCCTGACAGCTGCAGACAGTGAGTTGTAGTTTTGTAACTTCTGGAGAGCGACTGGTTGATGTTAGAGAGACTTTACATTATTATAGGGGTTTTCTGGGACTACATGATCAGCTGGGGTTCCAAAACCCGGGACCCCTGTGGATCACCTGTTTTAAGATGCCCACTTCTGCTGCACAGACCGTACGATATCACATTCACCAGTCAAATGGCTTGTTTGCAGCTCAGTCCGTATCAAGTAAATTGTCTGAACTGTGATACCAAGCACAGCCACCACATACAGTGCACAGCACTGTGCTTGGCATGTATTGAAGAGGCCACATCACTCACCTGAATGCTGCAGCCTCTTCATACAGCTGATCTGTAGGGGTCCTGGGTGTTGGATCCTCACCAGTCTTCAATAGATGACCTAGCCTAAGGATAGTCCATCAATTTATTTGGCCTGGAAAACCCTTTTATTGATTCCATACTTTAACCTCCAAGAAGCTGTCATCTTTTTTACGTATTCATGTTGTTCACAGACTCCAATGACTCGCACTCAGACTCGAAACAAGCTGCCGGTGCCAGTGACCAAGAGAGAGGAGACTTGATCACCTTTTATAACAACGTCTATGTGGAACGAGTGCAACTCTTTGCCCTTAAATATGCAGTCAGCACCAGTGACAATCTGGTAGGAGCTTCACTATATATAAAGAGGGGAGATATCATGTATTTATGTGACGGAAGGCAACATTGGTTATAAATGGGAAATTCTGACACTATTGCCCAAGAGAATGATAAATGGTGTTGCTGTATCTTCTGAGGAAAGGAAAAGTAGATGTTTCTGCTGTGTTCAGACTTTGTTTGTGTAAGTAGCTTGTGGATGCCTAAAGGGGGCATTCCTGACAACCATCAGGTTTACAAGGCTCAGTGGACAAGTTCAGCTTGTGCAATGAACATACATTGTACAGTGTGAACACTGTTTAACCCTTTTAAAAGGAACCTGTCTTGTAGGCCAGCTTACCTAACCCTACAGCATCTTCACAATGACATCAGGGATACTATTAGCATATCGCACATGGCAGTAGTAATCGTAATAGTCTGCAAAATAGGCCACTTAAAAGGGGAAAAAAAAAAACAGTCTGAAAGGGAACCTATCTTTACAATCCCTAGTAATATGCAATATGACAGCTGTTACAACAATTAGCCAAATGTGGTTTATCGTGCTGCCAAAAAGAGTGATCAGCTGATATCCTTGGGGGAAGTTGTGGGTTACCACATACATCACCTTCAGGAACTTTTGCGCATTACACAACACCCTTTCAAATCAATGGGAGACCTATGTAATATATGATTGCATTAATTTCTTTTGACTGGGACCCCCTATACCGCAACCCCATTAAGAATACTAAAGCTGATGTCTATGGGGTTCAGCTGGCCACCCGATGTGTAACGGGGTCTCCAACACTCTTGACTGCAAACATCAGTGGAGATGAAGTTCAGAGGGTTCTAGTTGCAGCTTTCTTCTCTCTTCCTCTTCAGTACATAGGCATTGCTCAGCCCAGCTGAGCGTGCATGTGTGCGGGAATGTCTGTCAAGATAGCTGTCAACTGCACAAATGTTTGGCCGACGACTATGTAAAGTGTATAGACCGCTTAAGCCGACCTGAGTCTTAGCCTGAAATTAGAAGAGCTCCTTAAAAACTGAATGAACGGATTGTTGTAATGCTTTTTTCTTTCCCCTGTAGGTGGCAGCTCCTCCATTATCCCCATTCCCCAGCATCCGACAACAGGCCGTCTCGCCACGTCGTGTGTCTCAACAGCATTGCATTTATGTGTCTCCACATAAAAATACAAGTTGTCTCACCCCACACACCGCACTTCTGTACAAGTTCAATGGCAGTCCTTCCAAAGTAAGTTCACTATAGCATTGACTTGTAAGTCTCCTTAGCATTAGGATATTCACATCCACTAGTGCATTTACACTTTTTACTAGGAGTTAAAACACAAGAAGCATTGTAACAGCTGACGTCTAAACAATGTAGCTGCTAGTTAAAGAGATTCTCTGGGAATTGGCCAAAAAAAAGCAGGGTACCTGCTCTGATACCTACCTGCATCCTCTTGGTATGAACTTATTTTGCCTCTAGGCGAAGGAGTGTGGAAAAAATGGCCACCACTATGTAAAACCTGTCCTGGATAGGAGGAGTGCAGTCAGGGGCAGGGCTTAACACTGTGGTTTCTGTTCACACTGTATAACAGCCTAACTGGATTCTTGCAGATAAGTCATCAGTATAAAACACACATTATGGCCAGAAAATCCCTTTAGGCAAAGGCCCCACATAGCGAGCTGCAGCCAAAAAGCGTTACAGGAAAAAACATGGCGGAAACACATTGCAGTTTTTCCGGCAGCACTTTTAACAGAAAGTCCAAAGAGTTTTCATCTGCAGATTTTCTGTCCCTATTATACCTATATGGAAACCGCCAGGGATAATTGACATGCTGCAATTTACAAAAACATGAGCATTTTGGAAATCGCCGCATTTCCGCTGTAGTTTTGTGTGTTGATGGGATTAGCCAGAAGCCCATGCACTTTGCAGGGACTGTAAAACGCAGCATTTTTTTGCTGTGGTGTTTACACTATGTGGGGCCCCGACCTTAATCCACCCGTTATTTATGCTGTCTACTGAGCCCAACTTCGTTTTTTGCAATTGTAGAGCTTGGAAGATATCAACAGCATGATTAAACAAGACCATAGGAGCCGTAAGCGAGCAATAACCATTGACAGTGACTCTGAATCACCTGCGAAGAGGATGTGCGTGGAGAATGACGACGTATTGCTAAAACGCCTTCAGGATGTCGTGAGCGAGAGGGCAATCCGTTAGCCAATGTCTCTCTATGTGTCATTTCGATGTATATTGCACTGTTCAATAGCAGCATGCTCTATTGGGTTATTCTTGTTCAGTTTGTGCAATCTGTTTGTGATGCAGCATTGTAGCAGTTTTAATCTTTTATCTTCCCTGGTAACTACTTTTTACAGGTTCTACCCCTGGCAGTGATGTCTTTATATAACCTATTTTAAAGGGATGTTTAATATGCAGTGCATCATGTAGAGGTCTATGAGAGGACACCGCTTCCTGTCCTTGACTAACCGCATTACATCTTTGCTGAGATCTGCATTTTTAAAGCTTGATAGCTTGTACCCTGACTTAATCCTGGAATATAGCATTATAGAAAATATTAAAGGTGTTTTCCAGGCCCCCGCCAGTTTTTTCTATACTGATTGGAGGGGATCTGAAGTCATCTTCCGGAACCATGTACTGTATAGCAGTGGTGCCAGGGTACTGCAGCTCTGCTCCTATTACTCCATCCATCACTGTAGCTTCCGGATTGGCTGATCAGTGCAGGGTTCAGTTGTCACACCCTCATCACTCAGTTATTGGTGACCTATCCTGTAGACAGGTCTTCTGTATAAAAACCACCTAGGGAACCCAACCCTTTTAAAGTGGTTGTGAGGCCCAAGATCAATTTTCGGGTTTTTCTTGACCCCGGACAGATCCGCTGTTGCAGCAGCCTCCTGGTGGCATAAGCTGCTAATGGACAGGGAACGCGTACAGCACCGCTCCTATTCAGGTAGTAAGAGCAGCGCTGCAATTTCCCGGAACCACCACTATACAGTGGACGGGGCTGCTGTGCCACTCCTATTACTTGATAATGAACATCCATTCACACGCTCCCCATCCACTAGCAGCCTCTGACACCCAGACGCTGCTGCAACAGCTGATCTTTGTGGGGTTCAGGTGTTGAACCCCCACAGATCACATACTGATAACCTATCCTGTGGAAAAATTGATCTGGGGCTGGAAAACCCCTTTTAATCTTAGCCAACTTTCACCAGCTAAGAAAATCAATGAACTGATGGTTTAATGTTACAACTTTTAATAAGTATTTACAGTCTATAGAAAACCTATATCTTCCTTATGTATGTTAATGAGGATATTATGTATGCACAGTGGGTGCACCCTTTTTCATGTTTGCAGCCTATCAGTGTGCTAGGAACCATTGTCAACACTGAAGCCTTGTCCTAGTGATATTCATGAATTAAGCATTAGTGGTTTCTCCTATATCAGACTACTGAATATTGTTCTGAGTTAGTACAAATCAAAAAAAAAAAAAAAAAGAATATAATGGTTGCCAGCACTTTGAGTAGGTGATCGGTCCACTTTAAACTAGACAACGTTGTGTAGCATCTACACATCCTGCGTTTTTGTGTGATTTACTTGTGTGTGTATATATACGTTATTTGCATGAGTGGCTGAGGTTTTGACTTGGAGCGATATCTAAAGACTCCTATAGATGTATGTTTGTAGGTTGTTTTGTTTGTGTGGGAAGGGGGAATGCTGGTTTTATTTGCACACATTTGTACATATGTACAATAAACTTTATCCCTGCTTTATCTTGTTTTGTTTTGTTTTGTTTTTTGTACTCATATACAACCACAATTCCAAAAAAGTTGGGGAAACTATCTCATATAATCATATTTATTCACAATAGAACACATCAGAAGGTGAAAGTTACACAATGGGTCAGTGATGGCAAACCTTTTAGAGACAGAGTGCCCAAACCGTAACCCAAAACCCGCTAATTTTTCGCAATTTAACCTTAATAGATCTAAGAGATCAGTGGGGGTGCAACACCCAGTGCCCCTGCTGATCAACTGTTTGAAGGGACCGTGGTGCTTTTACAAGTGCCCTCAACCCTTCACTATTTACATTGCACAGGATCTGTTTTTATAGTGACTGTGCAATGTTATTACAGCCTATACTAATATCACATGTCTTCTATAAAACATGCTGTCATATAAATAGGGAAGGGCCCCCACACAGTACAATCTGCTCCACAGTGGCCTCCACACAGTATGAAATGCTCCCAAGAGCCCCTGGAAAAAAATAACTTCTTTTAGAAATTTCTGGCAGCAAGTCACATGACTGTAATATAAAAAGAGCATGTTGGAGAGGCAGACTATCTCAGAAGCAAAGATGGTCAGAGGTTCAACCATCTGTGAAAAACGGCATCTAAAAATTAAGGAACAATTTCATAAAAATGTTCCTTAATGAAAAACTGCAAAGAATATCCCACCATCTACAGTACCTAATATCAAAAGATTCAGAGAATCTGGAGAAATCCATGTGTGCAAGAGACAAGGCTGATGGTCAGTATTGGATGTTCATGAGCTCCAAGCCCTCGAATGGCACTGCATCAGACGTGAATCAGTAATGCAAATGCATGAGCTTAGCAATATGTCCAGAAATCATTGGAGGTTATTTATCTACTGCCCCTTTCTTGGCCATATTTTTCACAGGAGCCCCCTTTATTTTTATACTAGTTTTACTATGGCGCCTATTTATGATGTAGGCGCACCTCATTGTTAAATGTTATGCACATGTTAGCTTATAAAGGCTCATCTAAACTATGTGCACTTTGCCCCTTTTTTGTTTAAAAAGGCACAATTGCCCCCATTTTAATGCTGTCTGACTTGACAGGCTCTCAGCCCATGTACTGGAGGGCCTTTGCGCCTCTTTTTTTGCCCCTTAAAAAGGTGCAAGTGACAAATACAGTGTGAAAAGGATCTCAATGTAGGCCAAGCCCCTTTTCCCAACAAAAAGCAAAAGTGGCGCGAGCAGCATGACGTCTGTGTCAAATGAAGTGCAGGGAAGAAAGACTACAAAAAGGCACAATTTATACAAAAAACTATGTGCAAGTAGCTTAATAAATGTGCCCCAAATTGTGAGAATGTGTGCTTGGATTGTCTGGGATCTGGAAAAAAATCTGTCTTAAAATATCGGACGGTAAGGTGTGTGTGGGGAGAGGGTTGTGTTCATTGAGGGAGATGGAAACTGGGTTATATGCTGATACCACAACTTAGAATTCTCTAAGATGAGAAGCTGAGGGACAGAAGAAAGGTAGCTTAATCTCTTTGTTCAGATGAAAGAAGGGAACCTGATGGAAGACTACCCTGTTCTGGTGAAGTACCAAATAAGGACAGCCAGAGAACTCAAGGAGGTGATAGTCACTTTTAATGAAAGATGCCAGAGAGAAACCTCATATGTAGGCTCATGACTTGGAGGATGAGGTTGAGGAGGTCCTAAGGAGTCATTGGGTGTGATAGGTGGAAATGTCATGAGACCCATTGGAGAAAAATCTGAATGTCAGGTTTAGTGGCCAAGTGTTTGCTAGAAGAGGATGGAGAGAGATCCGAGACTTTCCCTATAGAAAACTAAGCCCAAACTTTGGAGAAAAGACAAAATATTGAACAGGGAGAATCACTGAAAGCGTAATTGAGACTAACTCAAAAATGTGCACACCTTAAAGGGGCTGTCCAGGCAAAAATACTATCCTGTATTTTAAATAGTCCAGGGGAGGTGGAAAAAAAAATCATACCTTTCCCCACGTGGTCCGATCCTGTTGGCCTATTGTTGTTTTCCGGTGGAAGTCCCCACTGCACGTGACTACTGAGGCCGGTGATTCACTACCTGTGACGTCCCGGGGTCTCTTCCTGAGGCCGCTCATCTGCCTCATGGTCACCGCTGAGGCCACAGCCGGCGAGCAGTTTCACTTAGAGAAGACAGCCCAGCAGAAGGACTTCTGGTCAGTGTGTGTGCGAACAATAGTCATATAAACCTGTTAAAAAAAAATGGACAAACCTCTGTTATGGCCAATCCCGGCCAAGGCAAGTGCTGACTGATGAGAAACACGTCAATCGGGGCTCATATGCTTTAGTCATGAGTAGAGTTGAGCGAATTTCTCAAAAGTTTGATTCGAAGTTCTAAAAAAAAATTTGCTTCGATCAGAATTACTTTGCGGTGAATAAACAGCTATTTCCGGTCTTCAGAGAGCCGGGGTCGGCGGCAAAATGGCGGAAGCCCTTGGATGCCACGGTCATGTCTCTCTCTTTCTCTTCAGCACGGACAACTTTTATTCATGTGGAAGGATCTGCTAACAAGCAAAGACACGCCTACCCAATGACATCACTAGAGAACATCTTGTGACCGTCTGATGTCACAAAGGTCCTTACTAAATATTCGTTACCGCGAAGCATCAGGAAATCCGGAATCGTGGTGAATCAAAGATTTCCTGAAATTCAGATCAAATTCCACTTTTGCAGAATCGATTCGCTCATTTCTATTCATGAGCACTATTAACCTAATTCTCAACTACTCCTTACTGAAATAACCTTTCTAGAGACAGTCATCAAAAAGCACAGTGTCTTACTGGTTAGCACTGTAGCCTTGCAGCGCTGGAGTCCTGGGCTCAAATCCTGCTAAGGACAACATCTGCATGGAGTTTGTATGTTCTCCCCGTGTTTGCGTGGGTTTCCTCCAGGTACTCCGGTTTCCTCCCACACTCCAAAGCCATACTGATAGGGAATGTAGATTGTGAGCCCTATATGGGACAGTGACTGACAATGTCTGTAAAGCGCTGCGGAATATGATGGCGCTATACAAGTAAGATAAATAAAAAGCAGAACAAGTAAATTGTTCTGGAAGCCAAATGACCACTCAACATACCTGAGATGGGACAGTCTCCATTGACCCTGTACACATGGGCACGCACCTAGGTGACTGCAAAAAACCAGAGTGTCCAAGATGTGCGATACTACAATACAAGACTAAACAGAAATACAATTGTGTGCCCCTGGTTGTCACTTACAACGCATACATTGAGATGCTGAGGGGAGTTGCACTAAAACTACATCCACTATGAGTTCCTGTGTTATAGGCAGCCCCTATTCTGAAGGACATCACTGCCAGAAGCTCACCGTCATCTCCAGCAACAGGAACGTTCCCCTGCACCCCCTGAAAAAATGTAAAACCTGGTCATGTATAATGACTACTGACCAGATAAAGATCCCCAACTCAAATTAGGATTCCAAAATCTCAGGTACCGTCATCTGCACCACACCAAATGTGGCCTACTTAAAGGCCAATCAGCGGCTTCAGCAGAAAGGAACCGGGATATCAGAGCCGGCAAGAAGGCAGCCAATCTGCTGGACCAGGATACCGGGGGATTGGGGACAGATGAGTTGTATTTTTTGCTTTAAATCTCAGAGCAATGAATGTGTCTCATGGATTTATGTCATTCTACATCACTTAAGGAATGTGCCCTCAGACCTGGTGAGGGCATCAAACCAGGGACCAGATCTCAATGAGGGGGCAATAAAACTGTCACACTCCTTATCTATGGACTGCTCCAATATTTACTGCTGCAGTTGTTCACTCCTCTTCTTATACTGATAGCTCTGTTTTACATCACTTGTCTCATTTACCATTGTGTTCTTATGTCCCTTTGTGTATAAATATCTGTGTTCTAAAACTTGCCATCATCTTTTCAGTAATGCAGGTTCACACTAGCGCTTATTTTTCCGTTCTTCAGGTCCGCTTGGGGACCTGAAAAATGGAAGCCTTATCCGCTTAAAAGTGGTTACTCTCAGAAACCCACAGACCCCTTAGATTATAATGGGATCCACCAGGCTTCTGCTTGTAGGACTTTTCTCTCTGCCTATTTTAAGGGAAATGGGGGACGGAGTCAATAGATACCACATAGGATGCAAACAAATATATAAATTTATATTTGGTAGGTACAGTGGGGGAAAAAAAGTATTTAGTCAGCCACCAATTGTGCAAGTTCTCCCACTTAAAAAGATGAGGCCGGCCTGTAATTGTCATCATAGGTAGACCTCAACTATGAGAGACAAAATGAGAAAACAATTCCAGAAAATCACATTGTCTGATTTTTAAAGAATTTATTTGAAAATTATGGTGGAAAATAAGTATTTGGTTAATTACAAAAGTTCATCGCAATACTTTGTTATATATCCTTTGTTGGCAATGACAGAGGTCAAACGTTTTCTGTAAGTCTTCACAAGGTTGGCACACACTGTTGCTGGTATGTTGGCCCATTCCTCCATGCAGATCTCCTCTAGAGCAGTGATGTTTTGGGGCTGTCGCTGGGCAACACGGACTTTCAACTCCCTCCAAAGGTTTTCTATGGGGTTGAGATCTGGAGACTGGCTAGGCCACTCCAGGACCTTGAAATGCTTCTTACGAAGCCACTCCTTTGTTGCCCTAGCGGTGTGCTTGGGATCATTGTCATGCTGAAAGACCCAGCCACGTTTCATCTTCAATGCCCTTGCTGATGGAAGGAGGTTTGCACTCAAAATCTCACAATACATGGCCCCATTCATTCTTTCATGTACACGGATCAGTCGTCCTGGTCCCTTTGCAGAAAAACAGCCCCAAAGCATGATGCTGCCACCCCCATGCTTCACAGTAGGTATGGTGTTCTTTGGATGCAACTCAGCATTCACTCTCCTCCAAACACTACGAGTTGTGTTTCTACCAAACAGTTCTACTTTGGTTTCATCTGACCATATGACATTTTCCCCATACTCTTCTGGAACATCCAAATGCTCTCTAGCAAACGTCAGACGGGCCCGGATATGTACTGGCATAAGCAATGGGACACGTCTGGCACTGCAGGATCTGAGTCCCTGGCGGCGTAGTGTGTTACTGACGGTAGCCTTTGTTATGTTAGTCCCAGCTTTCTGCAGGTCAGTCACTAGGTCCCCCCTTGTGGTTCTGGGATTTTTGCTCTCCGTTCTTGTGATGATTTTGACCCCACGGGGTGAGATCTTGCGTGGAGCCCCTGATGGAGGGAGATTATCAGTGGTCTTGTATGTCTTCCATTTTCTAATTATTGCTCCCACAGTTGATTTCTTCACACCAAGCTGCTTGCCTATTGCAGATTCAGTCTTCCCAGCCTGGTGCAGGTCTACAATTTTGTTTCTGGTGTCCTTCCACAGCTCTTTGGTCTTCACCATAGTGGAGTTTGGAGTGTGACTGTTTGAGGTTGTGGACAGGTGTCTTTTATACTGATAACAATGTCAAACAGGAGCCATTACTACAGGTAATGAGTGGAGGACAGAGGAGCCTCTTAAAGAAGAAGTTACAGGTCTGTGAGAGCCAGAAATCTTGCTTGTTTGTAGGTGACCAAATACTTATTTTCCACCATAATTTGCAAATAAATTCTTAAAAAATCAGACAATGTGATTTTCTAGATATGTTTTCTCATTTTGTCTCTCATAGTTGAGGTCTACCTATGATGACAATTACAGGCCAGCCTCATTTTTTTAAGTGGGAGAACTTTCACAATTGGTGGCTGACTAAAAACTTTTTTCCCCACTGTATTACAGAGTATAATTACAAATCATTTGCGATCATAATTATTAATCAAGTGCGACTGTGATGCTACATAAATATGTTATAATTTACAATAATGGATTCAGAGCATCTATAGCATAAACAAGCCAAGCGGCCCCCCCATCTCAAACCTCGCATGTATGAAAACAATCGGGTCATAGGTGTCACAGTAAGAAAGTGCACATGCGCTGTTCATTTACAACAGGACCACAAATCAGGGTCCTAATAACTCCTTATAATAATTAGACAGGGCATCAAAATGAACCATGGGCCGGAAACATTGACGCAAACTCTATTTCCAGAAAGGGGCACATGTGATACAAAAAGAACAAGCTTTTCAATGTATATCAAATACAGTATAAAAGCATAGATAAAAAATAGTCAAACATGTTTTACCCGAAAAGGGCAAAAAATGCAGAGAGAAAAGCGCTGCATACAGCGCTTTTCTCTCCACATTTTTTAAACGTGTTCGGGGACGGAAACCCCCAACGGAGACTGGGCGCAGATGTGAACCCAGCCTTAGCTAACTATTATGACTGTACTAAGGTAGTAAGACAGTTTACTTTAATATACATAAGCCTTTATTTTTTTTAACTGGCTGGTGTAGGTGGTGTAGCAAGTTGCCCTGTTGTAACATGGTGGCACTAGACTCTACTAGATGCATGGTGCATGCGCCAGTTTTTATTTGCGCATACACAGAGGTTGAACAGCGCATGCACAGAGACACACGCAGTTTATTGTTTTCGCACGTGGAAGGTTTGAAAGTTGGGATGCCGTTCGGCTTGACTATGCTATAGTTGTTCTGGATCCGTTATATAAATTATAATATGTTTATGTATTAACAATTGCACTTGAAAAACAATTATGGGCACAAATGATGTTTAATATGTTATACACCATGAGTATGTCTGATTTTTACTAGGCAGTTATCACGCATGATTAAAATGTGAGACACATATTCAGATTGTAATAAGCATGTTAACATATATATTGTTGTTGCATAACTAAATTGCTTGAGAAAGGCTCCTAAATATATGATCTGAAACATCGCTATGAGTCAATAAAATACCCCAATTTTTTATTTTTTTTTTTCACTTGGATTGCAGCTTGATTTTGTTATATATTCACTGGGACTATTTGGCCTGTGCCCTGGGGTTGGCACCCATTTCAGTGCCTTGTGATGTTTGTGTTTGGATTTTTATTTATTTATCTGGAGATAGATAAATATGAGAGATAGACAGATACATATGAGATAGATAGACATACAGAGTATATGGACAAAAGTATCGGGATACCTATACATTACAACTACACAATTTTTTATGATATTCCATTCTAAATCCATAGGCATTCCACTCTTCTGGGAGGGCTTTTTAAAAAAAAATTGAGAGTCTTCGGTAAAAGATCCTTTTTAACAGCTAAGGGTGGGTTCACACCTGCGTTTGAGTCCGTCCGCTGCCAATCCGAGTGAAAATCTCGGGGAACGGGATTGGCATCGGATACCGACAGGTTAGCGACACGTTGGTTAAAAACCCATTTGAATGGGTTTTTAAAGTAATGCGCGGGTGTGCGCTTACACCCTCTGCGCTGCGAAGCCATTTTTTTTCGTCGGACATGAACTCCTGCATGTCCGATTTTATTTCCGACGAGAAAAAAAGATTTGCAGCGCAGAGGGTGTAAGCGCACACCCACGCATTGCTTTAAAAACCCATTCAAATGAATGAGTTTTTAACCAATGCGTCGCTAACCTGTCGGTATCCGATGCCAATCCTGTTCCCCGAGATTTTCACTCGGATTGGCAGCGGACGGACTCAAGCGCAGGTGTGAACAAAGCATCACTGAAAAGATGATGACGAATAGCAAGTTTTCAAGTCTTTTTATAGCTGGGTTCACATCAGTGTTTGATCAACGTTCGGGGATTCTGTCCCCCATTCCGCTTGAAAAATGGGGAGAGAAAAGTCCTGCTTGCATTTTACTGGCGGAAACCTGTCAGACTCTGTTATAGTCTATCTTTTTAAGCAGATTGGGTTTCTCCCCAACGCAGGTGTGAACCTAGCGTAAAAGGCATGGTGAAATACAATATCTAAAGAGTCACATATTTATTCAAAAACGTGGGGTAAATAAGACAAGTGATGTAAAACAACCAATAATATAAGAAGTAAAGAGCTGGAGCAGTTCATAGATTAAGGGAGTGTGAAAGTTTTATTGACCTCTGAGATCTTGTCTATAGTTGTGGTGGCTCCACCAGATCTGAGGACACGTTCCTTCATTGATGTAGAATGACATAAATCCATGTGACACATTCACCCCTGAGTGTGTCAAAGGTGGTCATGAGTTTGTCCTCCTAAAACCTCCTGTTTCTCTAAAATTAATAATAATAATAGTAATAATAATAATAAAATACATTTTATTTATACAACTCTAACATATTCCGCAGCACTTTACAAATCGCAGTGTTATAATACAGACAATATGAGACCTTACAAGAGACCTCGCAAGAGCTTACAATCTATGAGGCAGACGGGAAGATGCAAGAGATAGCAAAGGCGACATAGGAGGTAGCATTGCTTATACAGTGGTCCAGTCGTTTTTTGTGATAAAGGTTTTTTTTTTTACTAATTTTATTGAAAATTGGGTATCAGACACAATAATAAAAGCAAAACATGTAAAAGATTGTACATAAGGAACAATTAGATACAGAAGCACACAAATACCGCATTACCACCCCCATCAGTCCACAGCCAACACACAGTGGTATCAGCATAGAATAAACCCATCGAACAGGCTCAGTAAAAGAGGATGAATATGCAGAATATATATGATAAAGTATCAGTAAGCAGAAACATATAATCGATAAAGCAATATTATCAAGAACACAGTACAGATGAATAGAGAGGTGGTGGATACTCCAGGCGTCCCCCCACCCCCACATTGTAAAAGTATGTAGGGCCCATCGCAGTGAGGGAGCTGTATATTGAGTTACAGGAAAACTACATCATGTCCCCCACAACTTATGGAGCTTCTGAAGACATCCTCTCCCTTTATATATAATCTGGTTAAAGGGGAGAGCTTCCTCCACATAGATATGGACAGAGGTCTTGAAGTCATCCATCACAGTGTGATAGCTTTCTTGGCATAAAACAAAGACTCCCGTAGAAAGACTGATATGGTGCTGCAATACTTCCTCATCTAATATGCCAAAGAGGCATACTTCTGGGGTTAGTGCTATAGGCATACAGGTGCATCTCAATAAATTAGAATATCTTTGAAACGTTCATTCATTTCAGTAATTCAGTAATACAATCCATAATCAGCGTCTTCCATGATTGTGTGTCCTACTGAACCAGACTGAGGGACCATTTAAAGGCTTAGGAAACCTTGGCAGGTGACACTGAATTTACAATACTGAACTTTTTTACATTATTTGAATTTTCTTAAATTTTGGTTTTCATTACCTGTAATCCATAATCAACACTTACAGAAATAAAATACTTGAAATAGAACACTCTGTGTGTAAAGAATCTAGAAAATATAGGTCACTTTTTTATTTAATTACTGAAAGAAATAAATGTTTCAAAGATATTCTAATTTATTGAGATGCATCTGTAGTCAGAACTTTCACCAGGAGATCTACATCCCCTTTCCAGAAACTTTGTATGATTGGACAAAGCCAAATAATGTCCCCGAAGTCTGACAGTGGATAGGGACGCCCAAGGCATCCTGGATGGGGTAGTCGTCCCATTTTATAAAGACAGGAGGGGGTCAAGTAGCATTGATGTAAAATGTAGGTTTGTATTAGTCTGTTATCAGCTGAGGGTGACAAATATTGAGGAGATATGAGAACATCCTGAAACATCTCATTCATGAGGGCAGACATATTAGTGTGCCATCGCTTCAGGGATGGGTTATCCGACAAGGACACCTTGAGGGTGGGTTCACACCTGCGCTTCAGTTCGTCCGTTGCCAATCCGAGTGAAAATCTCGGCGAACGGGATTGGCATCGGATACAGACCGGTCAGCGACGCATTGGTTAAAAACCCATTCATTTGAATGGGTTTTTAAAGCAATGCGAGGGTGTCCGATTGCACCCTCTGCGCTGCGAAGCCGTTTTTTTTCCTCGGACACGAAGTCCTGCCTGTCCGATTTTGTTTCCGAGGAAAAAAAAGGATTCGCAGCGCAGAGGGTGCAATCAGACACCCTCGCATTGCTTTAAAAACCCATTCAAATGAATGGGTTTTTAACCAATGCGTCGCTGACCGGTCTGTATCCGATGCCAATCCCGTTCGACGAGATTTTCACTAGGATTGGCAACGGACGGACTGAAGAGCAGGTGTGAACCCACCCTGACCTGGATCAAGTGTGCATATAGGATTGAGATCAATCCCCTAGGTCCTTGTGAGCGAAGCACCCCAATAAGCGGGTATTCATAAATTTTATTTTGTTGACCAGGGAACAAGGAAGAAAGTGATTGTCGAATCTGGAGGTATCTAAAGAACTGATTCTGCGTTCATTCCCATTGACACTAATGTAAACAACATGACGGAGGCTAATGTTTGTTCATGACGGATTCACACCAGCGTTCGAACTCCATTTGGGGTTTCCATCCCTGAAGCAGGACTTTTCTCTCCGCATTTTTCAGGCGAAAACCCAGCAGACCCCATTATAGACTATGAGGTCCGCGAGTAACCGCTTTTTAAGCAGATTAGGTTTCCGTTCTTCGGGTCCCCAAGCAGACAAAATAAATAAAATAATCTACAGCAAAAACACTATGTGAGCAGTCGGCCATCTTGCGATTTCAAGCAGATTGATCATAATGATAATTGCTGAATGTAAAGCATTACGAGAGGGCTTTCGTATACACTACGTGAGCAGTCGGCCATCTTGCGATTTCAATCAGATTGATTGTAATGATAATTGCTGAATGTAAAGCATTACGTGAGGGCTTTCGTATACACTACGTGAGCAGTCGGCCATCTTGCGATTTCAATCAGATTGATTGTAATGATAATTGCTGAATGTAAAGCATTACGAGAGGGCTTTCGTATACACTACGTGAGCAGTCGGCCATCTTGCGATTTCAATCAGATTGATTGTAATGATAATTGCTGAATGTAAAGCATTACGAGAGGGCTTTCGTATACACTACGTGAGCAGTCGGCCATCTTGCGATTTCAATCAGATTGATTGTAATGATAATTGCTGAATGTAAAGCATTACGTGAGGGGTTTCGTATACACTATGTGAGCAGTCGGCCATCTTGCGATTTCAATCTAATTGATCGTAATGATAATTGATGAACGTGAGGGGGTTTTGTATACAATAATATGCAGCCTTCTCGATTATATTATTCTTTACTAGTTTCACTCAGGACTCCAGTCTTTCCAGCCTCACATTTTATTGCAGGCCGCCCGCCATAGCTTTCAAATTGCCGCCCCCTCCCTGCTGGTGTAGCTGGCGGTCTATGGGCAGTGCGCTATGTGTAAGTACATAGGTAATGTAGTAAACCGAGAACTGCCCCACAAATATGATAAGTTGTCAGAGGAGCCTCCGCCACTCCTTCCCCTCCTTCTACACAGACAAGTGGAGGGAAGCGCCGCCGCCATTGGTGTCTGAGGTGATTGGGGCGGGGCCATGCTCCTGACGTCATTTGCCGGGTTCCTTTCCCTGCTCTCTTGCTTGTGTTGCGCCTCGCAGCAGCTCCATAGACAGCACCGACAATGAGCAGCATGAAGCGCGGCCGCACCGAGGGCTCCCCAATGCTGGGGGACGGCTATGTCACCCCCGAGAAATCGGCGAAGAAACGCTGCGAGGAGGCCAGCGAGGACTACGAGGTGTGGGGTGTGGAGGACGTGTGTCTGTTCCTGGAGAGGCAGGGGCTCGGGGACCTAAAGGAGACGTTCAGAGGTAAGAATGCAGACTGGACAGCTAGGGCCTCTGGCTGTCACAGGGAGTTCTGGGAGTTGTAGTACTGCAAGAGCAGCAGGCCACTGGTGTCCATTGGTTTTGGAGCTCCCATGGGACCCTAGAACCAAACTGACAGCAGCATGTGTGTCATTACAGGCGATGGTCATGGCGGTTTTTGGTAATGTCACGTTCTTGGGTTTCTTGAAGGCAAACGTGCACGTAGAGAACCGGTACGGTGACACATGGACTACCTGCGGTTCCACATTATGCACCTGTAGGTACTCTATAGGCCACCGAATGGTAGTTCTGTATGGCACTGTATGTGTCTCCCACTCCCCGACACTTCATCAGTTGTCAATAAGGCTGTTCACACAATATGTTTTTGATATGGAAAAATCCACAAGCGGAATCAGTGTCCGAAATAAGAGGCAGATTGCAGATTTTTGTGCCAGGGTTCCTTAAAAAAAACAAAAAAAAACTGCCATGCAAACTACAATGTGCATTCGCATTGAATTCAATAGGGGATGGTCTGTGTTGCCAAATTGATTCTGCATGAAATTACTGAACATAGCCCAGAAATTTATGACATGTCTGTCAGCTGACTCCAATTCATACCGACAATGCAGAAAGAAAATTTGGCCACTCCAAGGAAGATTTTACAGATAAAGGGATGCAACAAGGAGTTTTGCCATTACACACATTTTCCCTGAGAGAAGGCTAAGTGTCAGATAGCTGATGGCTGGGATTGGTGCTCCATTTAGTTCTGTTGTGCTGCTAGGGATGGAATGGAGTGCCACGGGGAGGATGCAGAGAGAATTCTGGAACCCTATTCTGACACTTATCCGCTATCCTGAGTATAGGGATAAGTTTCTGTGCTGACAAAATCTGCTGCCCTAATGTTTTGCCCCTGCACATGACCACTGAAGCTAGTCAGCATCCTAAGGACAGGGACACGGGATGTCACAGTGTGGCGGGAACTTCTGCCGGATGAAAACCCTGAAGCAGCAGGACCAGGGTTTTTTTTTGTTTTGTTTTTTTTTTCACCTTCCCCGGTTATCCAACCCCCTTCATGGCTGAGGCCCCACGTTGCAGAAACACAGCTTTTTCTTTGTTGCAGATTTCGCTGTGGTTTTATTTTGCTACAAAATAATTATTTTTCTACATTATGCTCACTCCACTCTGGGCTTTGTCTCAAAACTCGCAGCAAAATCTGTAACAAAATAAGCTGCGTTTCTGCAATGTGGGACCATTAGCCTTAAGAAAAGACTTTGCTACTTGTATTTTTTATTTTTAAATGCAATTTACAATTTTAAATACAATTTACAATTTTTTTGTTTCCCTAGAAAATCAATTAAAGGGAGCAGACCTTCAGTACCTTACAGAAGATCATCTAAAAGAAATGAACATCAGGTAAGCTTAGTTATTGCTTTGGGAGAATTTGACTCTTTTGTAGTAAAGCAGGTAAGTTTTCTTTGCTAAAAGAAAAGGAGGCTCTGATCTCTAGTCTGCATAGTGTTGCTTCCTCCGACCTTTCACAGTGATGGATAGCATTCCATCCATCTCGATGCTGTGTACATTTAGTTTCAGCATACCAGTGGGCAATAAACATTCCTGATCAATGCCACTGGGTCAGTCTGTGTGAAGGAGCCTTAGGACGCACCACTGGGGCAGATTTAGAAAACTGTCTAAGGACAGATTTACACAGTGGAATTTTTGCGGTGGAATCTGCCACAAATATTCCGCCTCCACTTCATTTCAACAGGAGGCAGAAGCTCATTTTTCCACTAGGTGAAACAATCAGAGGTAAAAAGAAGCGTTCTGCTTGATCTTCAGGTGGATTCTGCCAAAACCTCTCATTGCAGTGAATCTATCTGTAGAGGGGAGGAAGACTTCTGCAGGTGGATTTTGCATGGTGAGTCCCTTTGCAGAATCTACTGCGTGAAGTCACTGTAAAGGAAAAAAAAATGGTTATGTTGCCCATGGCAACCATCACAGCACTGTTCTCATTTTTCGAGAGCACTGGGAAAAAGTTAAACTGCACTCTGATGCGTTGCTATGTGCATCAAAGATCGATTTACAAGTCTCCCCATTGTGCGACACAATTTCGGCACATTTATTTTCCCTGAACTACGTCAACAAACAGGTTGTATAAAGTTATATAAAAATGGTGTAAAAATGCACCAGCATCAGCAACCGTGATAGATCTGACACACTTACAGTAATGTGCAAAAGTTTTAGGCAAGTGTGCAAACAAAACCCAAAAAAAAAAAGTACTGCAAAGTAAGAGTGCTTTCAAAAATAGAAGGGTTAATAGTTTATTTTTCTCAATTAAAAATATTTGGTGTGACCTTTTCCCTTTGCCTTCCATCAGTTCTTCTCGGTACTTGCAGACAGTTTTGAAGGAACTCGGCAGGGAGGTTGTTCCCGCCATCTTGGAGAACTAAGCACAGATCTTCTGTGGATGTAGGCTTGCTCCAATCCTTCTGTACCTTCATGTCATCCCAGACAGACTGGATGATGATGAGATCAGGGCCATATCTGTGGGGGCCATATCATCACTTCCAGGACTCCTCCTCCAAAGGGTAAAGGTCACAGCAAATATTGATGGGATTTAGGTTTCTCTTTTCGTTATTCGCTTCATTTTGTTAATTTAAAAATAAATAAAAACAAATCTTCTGTTTTTGAAAGCATTCTTACTTTGCATCATTTGCACTGTACTGTATACATTGTGTAGTGTAACTTTACACTGTCTAACTATTGGTATTAGTATATTTACCACATTGTCTTTTTGACAGCAAGAATGTTATACACTATGGTGTTCGTTCTGTCAAAAGGGGGTGGAAACCTTATGGCACGGTACCCAATGCAAGTACACTTTGTACCTAGTGTACTGCATTTTGGCAAGGAAATCCTTTGATCTGTATGCGTCCTGTTATGCTTCATACTTTGTACATGTTTTGTAAAGATTACGGGAATCTCTTTCCTTAGTAACCTGAATAAAGCGTACATTAGAATGAAAGAAAATAAAGCTGTGTTCACATTGCTTTTCTGAGAGTCTTTATCAGTTCAGTCACATTTGATGCCAGGAATAGAGCAGCACTGCAGTGCTATTCTTACATCACAATGTCTGGAACATCAGCATGGTCATTTACTAGTATGTGATGTCAATTGGCAATTTTGATTAGTTGTGCAGATTTTCTTATTATGAAACTTTTTTGAAAAAAACAAAATTATGCTTTTTAACTTGCCAGTTCTGTTGGAAAAAGATTGGAATTGCTTCGTATTTTACATCTGCTGTGTCAGAGCCCCAATCCCAATATGAAGGTACGTCATTCATTATATTACTACTTTAGGTGGCAAAAGGGACATTTTTGGGGAAAAGTAAAAATTGAGTCCTCAGATAGTGATACCTTTTTAATGACCAATGGCAAATTTTGTAGACTACTTAGGTTTCCTCCTTTTGCCATAACTCTACCCCAGTTTTCCGCCGTAGATGGTTGATATTGTTGTGCACATTTGGCGCAAGGCCGTCTCTCTCTCTTTCTGGAAATGTGGGTTCTGTGCAAAAATATAGCAAAATGTTCAACTTTTTACTACTCTAAATATAGTTGTGTTCATGGGAAGACCCCTTTAATGTTTCACTTTGTTCAGGGGAAACACCCACGGCTTGGCCTGCTGCGTTTGCCTGGAGCCGCTTCATGTAGCATCAGCCTAAAAGATACAGCCAGCTGACTAGTAGGCAGCACAGTATAGATAGAGCAGATATCAAAAAGTAGCAGCATTCCTAGTCACTGGCAGGTGGTTTATGTAACCTTGAGTTGTTATCGGGCTGCAGTATATCCTCCTTCTGTGCACACAGTATGTCAGCATATAAATTATAGGATATAAAGCCTGCACAATGCTATCAGCGTCACAAGGCTGCTTCGTGTTTATTGGCTACAGATAAGCCCTGCAACCTGATTAGAGTCTCTATATAAACATGGCTTCATGGGACTATATTAGAAGCGTGGGAAACCTTGTCTGCAGTAACTAGTATTACAAGACCAATGGTTATGTTGGAAACTGAAAGAAGGAACTGAACATATTTTCTACTTCTCTACTGAATGTCTATAGGACTGGAGAAGATAGCAGAGAGCAGTACTCTTGTCAGATAAATAGACGTGAAAAGGGCAGAAGTTTGTACATGTGACCTCCACTCCATTCAATCTCCCCTTGAACGGGGGCTTGAGGCCCCTGTTTTTTCCCATTTCTGGTGGTGCTAGTTGTGCTGCACCCACTGATGATACATCTTATCTTATCCTGTGGTTATTGAGATATATACATATATATATATATATATATATATATATATATTTTTTTTTTTTTTTTTTTATTTTATGGTTGGTTAACCCCTTTTAACACTAGATTTTAGATTGGTTTTAGACCATTTTCAGGATCATGCAAAAAAATGTAGCAGACTGATAAACCACGCCATCTTGTTTACTTTTATAATTCATTTATACGTGTTGGTGTATTCACATTGATGAATGAAAAGTAATTAGAAGGCGGCTGTCTAAATTAGCCATGCACAGGACAGAGTGTGTCATCAGAAGGGGTTTCCACTGCTCCGTTCCGAAAGGAACAGAGCCCCCAGTAGAAATGAATGTAGCATGAATGGCACTCGGATGTTGTCTGAGTGTGATACGAGTGCCTCCATTTAAAAAATAAATAAATTGGCACCCACTTGGTCTTGTGCACGAGGTTGTGGTCACATCTTCCTTGGTGGGTCAGTTAGGAACTGCCATAAAATAGAAACATAATGGCGCTGCTCTGTACTGTGCAGTTTTGTTAGGTTAAAAACTGGACTCCTGCTGAAAACCTGTCAGCCCTTTTAGAGTTAGTGGGGTTGGTTAGGGGTTCCATTCATGTCACTCATAAGGCTCACAAATTGCTCCTATAATAAACAATAGATAAGTAACGCTTATGTGCATGTAGTCTTCAATGTCAAGTTACTGTAACTACTGATAGTTTTGCTTTTACATGTTAATTTGCCGGAAGGTAAGGGTTGTGTACCTTGAAATACCTGTAGGACAGGGATAGTCATCACTCCCTTCCACCACCACCCCCACTTAACTGGGTTGGTTATTTTTTAATAAAAAGTAAAGTTAAAGGGGTATTCCCAGTATTTATGGTTCTATCCATAGGATATAGTCATAAATTCCTCTGGGACTCGGATCTGCTACAAGAACAGGGCCTTGTCTTTTCCCAAAAGTGAATGGATTGGGTCTACATGCGTGACCCCTCTAAGTTCATTTTTGGAAACAGGCAGGGACTCGTTCTTAAGATAGATGTGTGTCCCAGAGGTTAAAGAAGCTACACTATATTCCCCTCGGCTGGAGAAAGGAAATGTTTATGCTTATGTATAATTTATGATGCATTTTATACCTTTTGACTCTGTATCACAGTTTTGTTACTGCCAAATTACTGCTCATAATTTTCCCTAATTGTTTGTTCATGTTATCGTAGATTCAATGTTACATTCTTGTATATCATATGTCTTGTATATCATACCCAATCCTTTTGGTTTTAAGGAGATAAGCCTGTGCTTTCTCCTCTCTCCCTAGTAGTGTGCACTTGTGTGAGTGGTCTGGATAGATAGTTGTCAGCTTCTCCAACCAACAGCTATCTAATATGTATGGCCAGCCTTACAGTGTCACTACAAAACTATGTGGCACAGCAGCTTTCAGAAACAAGTTTTCTGTCCAAGGCCTTTAGAAACCACACAGCCCATAATCACGTGGTCACGAGAGAATGGGGACTTACAGCAGAGTATAATAGACGCTCTCTTACAAGAATACAATTGGCAGTTCTGAATTTGGCCCAATGAGCTTACCATTAGAAATTAAAGCGAACCTTTCACCACCTCCACCTATTCTAGTTCTCATCATCTGTTAATAGTCTCCGCTCCACTGATTCCAGCACAGTTGGAATTTTCTTTCTAGCCCTCACCGTTTCTGAGCGACAAGCATGGGTAGTTTTGGTACCTGATGTGGTATTTAGGCTCTATAACGTCCGGAGGGCGGTGCCAGGCGAGAGGCATTTTTCATAACTCCTATCAGAGGCATCTCAATTTATCAAAAACGTATCTTTACCCATATACGATAAGATAATCCTTTAATAGTCCCACCATGGGGAAATTCAGTGTGTTACAGCAGCATAGATAATACAAGTAAAAAACCTCCAAGGTAGAGGCATTACAGTGACAGTAGGTACAGGTAAAAAAAGTAGTAGGAGGGATATCACAACTTAAAATCTTTCAGTTCTCTGTATGGAATGATCTCCGCTTAGGTCGGTGTTGGTTGTACAGCCTAACCGCGGTGGGGCGGAAAGACTTCCGATAGCGCTCCTTCTCACACTTAGGGTGAAGCAGTCGGTCACTAACAGTATATCCCTGGGACGGTCATTTCTGATTATCCGGTGATACATTTCCGGAAATAGATCGTCACTACTTACCCCCCCCCCCCCATCCACTCCATCATACTCACCTTCCAGACTTCTTCCTGCGGGACGGCTCCTCCTTCTTTCCTGACTGCTGCCGCTTCTCCCAGCGCTGCTCTGTGAACTGCTGCCGATAATCCAGCTCTATTGCGCAGCTCCCACGCATGTGCAATAGAGATGCATCGTAGCTGCAAAGCGAAGAGCAGCGCTGGGGGAAGAATCAGCGCTGGGGGAAGAATCAGCGCTGGGGGAAGAATCAGCGCTGGGGGAAGAGTGCAAGCCTGCAGTTTCAGTGAAGTAGGGGCAGTCCGCAGGAAGAAGCCATGGAAGTAAGAGAGGTAAGTATAATGGGGTTTTGTGTTGGGCTGAGTAGGCAGGGAAGGGCTAGTAGTGGGCAGGATAGCTAGAGAGACTGGGAGGGAGAGAGGAAGGAGGGGGGAGTGAGGTGAGAGGGGTTAGTGTGGAAGTTACATAGCAGGAAGCTGAACCATGTAAACAAATGCAGAAGATACCAGGTGCTCCCAGAGACACCCAGAAATCACTCCAAAACACGGCTAAAGGTATATGGGTGCATTTATTAACCCATTAATAGCACTAACAGACATTTAAAAAAAATATATATATATATATATTTTTTGCCCGGAAAACCCCTTTAAAATTTAGAACAACATATACCGTAAAATCCCCTCAATGGGTGTTGAGTTATCAGATATTGGGGTAACAGAATAAAAATAAAATCCACTTGTGACGAGTAGAGAACTTTCAGAGAGTTGTTTTCAACATATGGAGTATCCTCCACGTCTCCTGAACTTTTGGTACTTGTGTGCCATTGCCGTCACATTGCTGTTTCTCACTTCCTCACTGGACTCTGCTTCCCACACCCTTTTGATACATAGGAACCGATCGCTTAGCCAGTCACCGATGTCAGAAATCTTGAGCCAAAAGTCCCAGAACCAAATCTCCTCTTGAGCAGGACGTCAATGTTATACAAACGGATGACACAATGTTCAAAAATAAAAACATACGGTGTGGTCGCATCCTTTGTTTTCTGGGGATTTGCATTATTTACACACAAAGGAACAGCACGTACAGTGATATCATGTTCAGATACCTACACAGAATATCATATAAGACTCCATTTGTTAATATAATCATATCAATATATGTGATATAATATTGGCCTGCACATTCTTTTGATTAAATTCGATGCATTAACCTTGGACAATTCTGAAGGTCATTCCAGTCTGACTAGTCCATAGGAGGACACTTGTACAGAAATCATGTAATGACATGCTTGAAATTTACTGCTCAGTTATCCTCCCAAAAGAATATATTAGACACTTAGAATTGGTAGGACAGAGGTCACTTCGGCAGAGCTTGCAGAATTTAAAGTAACATTTTCATAAATTTTCCAAAAGCTGAAGTAGTGTACAATACGGAACAGTATGGCTGCTTCTAACAAGGCCTCAGTTACAACCGGCTGCAGTAATTGTCCAGCACCATTTTCCGTGCCTCAAGCGGGTCCAGTAAGTAGAGACCGGTAGACAACCCAGGCAGCATTGCTTTGGATTATTACACAGGCTGATGCAAAGTACATGGAGAGATCGTTCTTTACCTATTCACTTGCATTGGTTATCCTCAGCAAAGCTCTGTTCACACAGGCTAATGTGCTTCCAATATTTTTGCATGTTTTATGGTGCATCAGCCGGAAAAAGAGCATTTTGTCAGTCACTTGCGGTAATGGTGATCCACCTCAGACTGTGGTTGGCTGTGCGGTATATCCTGTGTGTGCAAGAAAGTCCAGGAAGTAGAGACCAGTGGGGGACACAGGCAGGGTTAGACGTAATACTCGACTATCCCCTGCCGCTCTCTACGACACATGTTAGTATAGGGCCTGTTGAGATGTTGGAAAATGAAGTGGAATAGAGGTGGACTTCTGTCTCAGGTTTCTCTTCATTTTCCGTCCCTCTGGCCATGGTTTCAGTCACTGGTCAGCCCCAGGTGTACGGGGCTGATCACCTGACTGTCCTGTGCCACGGATTCTGCGGGTGATCATCTGCAGAATCCACAGCAAGCTCCAGCAGGATGCTTATTTTTTTTCAGTGTCCTGCTCCAATCTCTGCCTCTGATTGAAAACAGTGGAAAGGACACGGCCACCGTGCCCACAAGAGCAATGGTCTCCACTCTGGCTCATACAGGAAGATCACAGTTAGGGTCCACAACTACCTTAGGGAAGATGAGGAGTCGGGAGACTTTCTACCAATTAGATGGTTGACTAATATGTATAGTCAGCTTAGGGTTCTTGGCCTACAGACCTCACATTAGGGAAGACTCAAATCATATTAGAGCTTTTTATATTTTCCTTATTCTTCTCTTCATTAGGTCTTCAATGATCCGATACATGGACATATTGAGCTACACCCCTTATTAGTTCACATTATAGACACTCCTCAGTTCCAGCGTCTGCGATACATTAAACAGCTTGGTGGCTGCTACTATGTGTTCCCAGGAGCTTCCCACAATAGATTTGAGCACTCCATTGGGTATGTGACTATTTCATCATCATTTGTGTTATGTTGCGTTCTTCACTATGAATTGATTTACTGTTTGCATCCACAATTGTTAAGTTGGGTTCCTGATTTTATCCTTTATCTGTACTTTTGTTGCACATAACATTGGTTCCTTCATAAAGACTAGGTGGTTTGGGATCTCTCAGTGACTTTATAGTAGGACTTCCATTGTTGGGGGGGGCAACAACAAAAAATCATCTAACTAGAGAAAAGTGCTGCATGCTAAGTTTATCTGTGAAAAAAAAAAAAAAAAGTAATCCAAATTTTAGAAATATGCTGGCTGACCGACTTGTGGGAGATTTCAAAAAAAGAGGATATTTTCAATTTTTTTTTTTATCATAAACTAGTACAAAAAAGCCACGTACTGTCTGTCAGTGTTGTATTTTGTCATCTGTAGTTAAAGGAATTATCCAGTGTTTACTACTGATGGCCAATTTTTAGGAAAGGCCATCAATATTAGATCTATGGGGGTCCAACACCTGAGACCCCTACAGATCAGTTGTACCGAGACAGCACAGCTCTCAGTAATGTTTATATAATGCATATAACCATACTCCTCACGCGCTGTACAAACTTTAGCGGCAGGTTTAGGTAATACAGCGCTTTCCCATTGAAGTCAACGGGACATTTCAGGTATCATTTATACCAGAAAAGTGGCATAAATTATCATAAATCTGGGCCCTGTGGCTCCACCCATGCCATTCCTCTTTCAGGAAAGTGGTGAGGGCAGGGCAAAAGAGAAAAAAGTTGCAAATTTTTGTCAACTTGTGCAAAAATTAGCAACTTTCTCGCTTATTTCATAGAGGGGACACAGCACCATGGGTATAGACCTGACCACTAGGATGCCGACACTAGGAATAGTAAAAGATGTCTGCTCCGCCTCTGGGCTATACCCTCTCCACAGACACTATGCTAACTAGTTTTAGCCTAGTGTTGTTCGCATGGCTGTGTAATTCCAACCCTCTAGGACTCTTGTAGGACATCCCATGGTGCTGTGTCCCCTTAAGGACATGGTGGTTATTGGTTCCGTGTTCTTTTTTTGGTTATTTGTGTTTCTCTCCTACTTCTGCGGTACAAACTGGTTAGCACAGTGTCTGTGGAAAGGGTATAGCCCATAGGCACACCCAACATCTTTTGCTATTTTTGGTGTCTGCCTCCTAGTGGCCAGGTCTATACACATGGTGCTGTCTCCCAGTTAATACAGCGAGAAAAGGATTTTACAGGGAGTACAAAAATCCATTTTTTTTCATGTCTTTAACGCCAGAAAACACGTACAAGACATGATAAATCTTCCCTAATACCTCTGTATATTGGAAAAGTCTACTATACAAGTTTATATAGCAAAAAAAGCTATATCTGCCCAGCTGATGCCAAAACAGCACACTTTTAGCATCTATCGGGTGAATAGAGCCCTATGTATAGAAACATATAGACAGAAGAAAAAGACCATTATAGTATGCCCTTAAAATAACATAATATATCTTGGGCTAGATGTGCTTATTCAGCCATGTTTAAATTTGCTTAGGGATCTTTCCTGGTATAAAAACAAATGTAGAGCTCTAATGCAGTGTGAACAGAGCCTTATACTGTTTAGTAGGGTCCCTGCTGCTATTTTTCATGTGCTGAAGGGAAACAAATGACTGATCACAGAATTTAGACTGAAAGAACATTGGGGCACAACCAGGACTGTTCGGGACCCTCTGCTAGTTCATCAGAAATAGTCCCAGAATTGTGGGCCTGAGTACAGTTATAGCGCTCCTAAATGTAGGAGGGAAAATGGCCATCGGAGACGGTGCAGCAGAGGGTTAACTGCTGGAGAGTGCAGAATAAAGGTTAGAAACAATGATTCATGTTAAAATTATACTTATTGTGACAAAATAAGAAATTGTCTGTTAAGCTTAATTGTAAGAAACATCTGCAAAGCAAGATCTTTAATCGTTTGAGCTTTATTTCCTAAACTTTTTTAATATTTGTTGTTTTTCCATAGTGTTGGTCACCTGGCCGGTTGCCTTGTACGGACCTTACAGGAAAGACAGCCTGATCTGCGAATAAATAAGCGAGATATATTGTGTGTCCAGATCGCAGGCCTGTGCCATGATTTGGGTACATATCATATAAATGTGCAATTCTATCTCTGTTTGAGTGAAATAATGAACAGTGTTACATTAGACCTTTTATTACTGTTGTATCAGGTCATGGACCATTTTCTCACATGTTTGATGGAAGGTTTATGCCTCTTGCCCGTCCTCAGAAAGATTTTAAGGTACTGACTTACTTGTCATAACAGTTTTGTCTGACTTTTATTCACTTGCTGGAGGTCTAGATAGGACCTAGTAATACTATAGGATAGTAGCACTATACACTCTGTCCCTTCCCGGTGTCTAAAGAAGAGGGGCATGATGTTCTTATCTTTTCTGACCATGTGTGGGTCTGCAGCAGATACCAGTGAAGGGTGTGGGGGGTATTAGGATGGAGCAGTTGGTTTTCCTTTCTCAGGGAGATGGGCTGTTACCAGAGGAATTTGGTAGAGGTTTTCTCCCTGTTCATAGACCTGCACCTCTTCGTTGGGTCAAGAGCACATATGTATGGGGGAGTCAGGCGAGATAACAGACAGCCAAATGCTGGCTATATAAAGTGTACAGCCACCTGTGGACTGCTTTCATGTTGCACACTGTCTGCCAGAGATGTATGCTTGGAGGATTTCATATGCATTTTATGTGTTAATATTTTTTTATTTGCTATTTTGGGTATTTGGTGACGATTTTTTTAATATACTTTATTAACCTATCTAACTTCCTTTTTAATAGAAAACAGGCTTCAACATTCTCCCTAGCAATCCACTAACTGAGCAGTTACTAGGGAAAGTCTATAAGCATTTGCCAAAGGGGGGAACGGTCACTTCATATGGCTGTATCTCTGGTTGTATACCACCTGGAAAAATGGTTCTGATATCACAAGAAAGCTGAGATTTGAACTTAATATGCTGCATATAAAAACCACATTCCCAACTGTGTTTTTAACTAGAGATATCTCAAATTTTTTTTATCGCTAGAACGCCAATCTTGGCAGTATATGAGAGCTGAGCTGTCATTTTTCTAGGTGGTGTAAAACCTGAGATACAGCCACTTGAACTGACCATTTTCCCCCTACCCTTTGGTTAATGCTTCAGCTCTACATGCTTCATACTGTACAGGTGTACAGTCTCTCCCTGGCAATGCTTAGTTAGAGCTTTGCTAATGGGAACTTTACTGCCTGTTTTGTATTAAAAGGAAGTTAGTTAGGTTAATAAAGTATATTACAAAAATCTTCACACCCAACACAATAGCAAATAAATAAATAAATGGGGGTTAAATTTTAACAATAGTAACTGTATAGGAATACAGTGGCATATGTCACCCATAAGCTGGTTTTATTCCATCTGCATACAAAGCACCCATCTTAATAGTTCTCCCACATTACTTTTCTTGTACATATTTGCATTTAATTGATGAAAGTAACATGAAGTACCTGATTCATTTAATTGAGGAGGAAAATGTTAGTGATTAAGTAAGTAAGATTATTTCACTGGAACAGAATGTCCTTGGCCTTTTAAGTTTTCCGGCCCCTGAAACAAACAATATTATTCCATGGTGATGATCTGGGAATGTAATGTTTCTCACATCTCAAACTGCTGTGATATTGTGAAAGACACTTAGGGAGAAATTTACCAACCTTTCTACGTTAGTTTTCTGGTGTAGATGGGTGTAAGGTTAGGGCTATACAGCGATTTTTGGCCCCAAAGAATGCCTTGTTGCCATGCAACTCTTTCACTCATGTTCGTGAATACTATAGAGTCACATTGCAACCCCTTCGTCAGATCAACCAACCTATAGCCATAAACATGATACAAGACAGACTTAAATACCCCACCCTCTATCTGGTGGGGTCAACACTTAATCATACTATAAAAGGGGCATGACCTAAATCGCCATTAATCTTAATCAAGGTAAAATGCCCAATTGATCGCAATTTTGATTTAGGTCATATTCTCCCAGCCCTACAAACTCGCCTTTATTTATGAAAGTGGACAGAAACTGGCTGGGGTCGTATTGGGATGCCTTGGCCTGACAAATTTACTATGACTGATACCAGAATGCTTGCAGAATTCCAGGTATTCCAGAAATCTTCACCAGTTCATGACGGTGTAAAGCTCAATTCTGGTGCATTGATTAAGACTGGTGTACTACACTCCCTTCTTTGTATATTGTCGAAGGATGGGATTGTGGAATTCGGGTGAAGTCTCTATCTTAGATGATATTGTGAACTTGGTGTTGATGAAGATAATTATGTGGCCAATGTTTATGTTGTCACATGTATCCAATGTCTAATGCCTTTGTAAGAGGATCTATGCAACTTCTAATAATCTAGGTTCAGACTACGCATTTTCTTTTTTTTTGTAGTCTGATACCATAGAGTCACATCTGCGTTGTGGCGTCTACTGAATTCAACACTAGTTTTCAGGTTGCTTTGAAACAATTTACATAGTCAGACGCTTGGTATTATTTGTCTTGTCAATCCTTTACTTTCATATGCACACGATCCTTTACATTTTCAGCATGAGACCGCTTCTGTAAAAATGTTTGACCACCTCATTAAATCCAATGGGCTGGAGAAAGTCATGGAAAGATACGGCCTTGTCTTGCCTGAAGACCTAAAGTTTATTAAGGAGCAGATAGCTGGACCTCTACCCCCTGAAGATGAGGAGCGCTTCGATTCTAGTCAGAACACATCTGTAAGTAACACATAATCCTAAAGATAGACCATAATGTATTTGTATTACTGTTACGGGCAGGCAACGTCGACATGTAGCATAAATTAGGTGGAAAAGGTCTGCCATAGAATTTGTGAAATTCATAGCAAGATCTATAGCAGACTTGCCATGGATGTCACCTAGTGCAGGGTGAGCAAGGGGTGAAATCTTTAGTATATACTGCACACAAAGTATCGCCGTGCTGTGAAATCCACCTGGCAATTCTTCGCTCAGATATTTGTATTTTGTGTACAGCACAAGGATGAGATTTGTCACTCTCCTCCACTTTGCTGTAATTTACTGAAGATTTTCCTCCCACAATTCTGAATGTACCGCCAAGAGTCCATCCGGTTGTGTTAGCAATACAAGTATGCATGAGCACAAGCATCTGAGTTGGTGAAAGATGTTGGAAGGTCCCACAATTCTTGTACAAACATAAGCAGTGCCTGACTGGTTGACCTTTCTCTGCGTTCTCTTCAAACTAAATGTTCAAGGCTGAGAGATACCAAAGGAGCAAATGTATAAGGAACTATTCTGTGTCTAGGTCATTCTAGTCTACACGGGACCATCACTAAACAATATTCTTCCTTATACCATTTCTTTCTTTCTTTCTTTCTTTCCCTAACCAAACGACTGACTGTTTTGTTTTACTCATGCCACTTTGTTTTACTCTAGTGTTCTGTGTCTGTGTTCAGTTTTGATTAAAGGGGTTTTTCAGACCCCTAAAGCTTGTTTCATACATCCTATACATCCACAGGATAGGTCATCAGTATTTGGTCTTGGGGGTCCGACACCTGGATCCTGCACAGATCAGCTGTTCCGGCAGTAACATGGGAAGCAGCTCTGCTCCTATTAAAGTAATCGGAGCGGATCTGTAGTACCCTGGTGCCACTGCCTTACAGTGGACGGGGCGGTAGCTCTTATCACTTGAACTGTTTCCCATTCACAGCAGTGGTTTTTCGGATCCCACAGGTCATATACTGATCAGCTGTATCCTTTGCTGGAAAACCCCTTTAAAGGGGTTCTCTGGGAAGGGAAGGTAATAGGATTAAAAAAATAAATAAAAAATCCCCAGTCATTCCTGCACTGCTGCTCCAGTTCCAGTGGTCCCTGTCAACCCTACAACAATGATGTCATGTACAGCATTCACATGACCACTGCAACCACTGGCCATGTGTCGGTTATGCAAATCCTGCTTGTATGGGACTCTGCAGAGCTGGCAGGGACCACTGCAGCAGTGGCACCAGAGTAGCAAGTGGTATCTTGGGCGAGTAATAGTTTGTATGTTTTATTTTTATTTTTTCTATAAAAAAATTTTTTTAAAAAACCCCTTAAGATATTGGTAATGGGAGATGTTGAGACACTGAGCTGCATAGAAGAACCACATCTTAAGTTGCCTTGTACATTGAGCTTTATTTTTCTCCATGTCAGATTCCAAAAGCCATAAGGGTTTAACTTTTGTTGTATAGCTGTATGGGGGCTTGGTTTATGCATTATTAGCTGTATTTTTCAATAGCATCATTTTTAGTGTGCTAATAAGTTCAGAACTTAAATTTAAAAAAAAAAAAAAGAATTAAAGTACTAAAACATTAAACAAACCTTTCCATATTTGGCATCACCATAATCCTACTGATCCACAGCATGAAATTAAAATGTTATTTTTATAGTCCGGGTCCTTTGAAAATATTTTTAATGGGAGGGGACGTGTGTTTAACTTATTTTTAAACATTTTCTCTCCAGCCTGTAAGGCTCGGTTCACTGTACTGTTATTTAATGTCCATTGCGTTCATCCATCACAGAATCAGAACAACAGGCATTAAATGAGAGATGCAGTCAGAGCCCCTTCTGTTGTGTGACCGTTTACATTTACCCACATGTAAAAAAAAAAAAAAAAAAAAAAAACGACAGAAGCTTTAGTCAATCATGTTTTTACTTTTCTGACCATTTTCTTTTGTCACAAAAGTTAACAAACATGACTGAGGAAATTGTCAGTCAGGTTGTTTACATTACAGTCAATGGGAACGGAAACAGACAGAGGGACACATGATGGATGACAGAAACGGACATTAACCCCTTAACGACCTTGGACGTACTATTACGTCCTGGGCGCTAGGTACTTCGCGCAACAGGGCGTAACACTACGCCCGAGGCTGGCCGTCCGCTCACTATCTGAGCGGGCGGCATCGGAACCGGGTGTTAGCTGTAACTGACAGCTAACACCCTACTCCATAACCTCCTGTCGGAACTGAGTTCCAATCGGAGGTTTTAATTCCCCTTTTCCTATATAAAATGAATTATATAAAAAATAAACCTAAAAATTAATAAAAACAATACATATTTGCTATCGCCGCGTCCATAACAACCTGTACAATAAAACCGAAACCATATTTAACGTACACGGTGAACGTCGGGAAAAAAACGCCAGAAGTAATGATTTTTCACCATCTCACCTTACAAAATATGCCATAAAAAGTGATCAAAAAGTCATATGTGCCCCAAAACTGTACCAATAAAAAGCACAGATTGTCCCGCAAAAAAAAAAAAGCCCTAAACCAACTCTGTGAACTGAAAAATAAAAATGCTATGCATCTCAGAAGATGGCGATGCAAAAAAAAAATTGATTTATGTCCCCAAATGGGTTTTTGTTCTGCAAAATTAGTATCTCATAAAAAAACTGTATCGCCGTAATCGTACCGACCCGTAGAATAAAGGTAACATGTTACTTACGCTCTACGCTGCTTGGCAAAAAATTTAAAAGGTAAAATGCAGTGCCAGAATTGATGGGATTTTTTTTTTAATCCACCAAGAAAGAGTTAATAAAATGTATTTAATAAGTTGTAGGCACCTAAAAATGATCTAATTACAAAATACATCTCATACCGCAAACAACAAGCCCTCATATGGCTACATCACCAGAGAAATAAAGAAAATATAGCTCGTACAATGAGAGGAAAAAAAACCCCCAAAATTGCCAAATCATTAGAACATAACTGGCTGCGGCAGGAAGGGAATGTATAAGCTGTGCGAGCGTTTATCAGGGGACAAACCAGATTTAGAGCTTATGAGGGATAATAAACCAGAAGTGACCCCCAGAGTGCCCTCCCCAATAATAGGAACTACTGGGGAAATAGTGGGGAATTTGGTGTTCCCAATGCACTCCGCACAGCTTACATATTCATTCACTTTTCCCCATATGCTGTGCAGTCACGTCTGGGATACTAATGCTCACTACACCCCTTGATAAATTCTTTGAGGGGTGCAGTTTTCAAAATGGGGTCATTCCCTAGGGGATTCCACTTTACTGGTACCTTAGAGGCTCTGCAAACATGACATGGCATCCAGATCCCAAACATCTAAATCTGTACTCCAAAAGCCACATAGCGCTCCTTCCCTTCTGTGCCCGGCTGTGCCCAAACTGCAGTTTATACCCACATATGACATTAAGTATGTTATCCTGGGTACACCAGTGTCATGTGGGCATAAACTGCTGTTTGGGCACAGCCGAGCACAGAAGGGAAGGAGCGCTATTTGATTTTTGGAGCACAGATTTAGACGGTTTGGTTTTTAGACGCCATGACACTTTTGCAGAGCTGAAACGCCAGTAAAGTGGAATCCCCTGACATGTCACCCTATTTTGGAAACTTTACCCCCACCCCCCACCCCGAAGGAATTTATCCTGGGGTACAGTGAGCATTTTTAACCCCCAAGTGTTGCTATAATTTATTATCCATAAATGAATACGCAGCTGATGGTGAAAGGTGAAAATGACAATTTTTCCAGGAATACATCATTTCAGTGCGTAATATGTTTGTGCCCGGCTTGTATCAGAGATGAATGCTCCGAAAGCTTGTTGTGCCCGGGATCCCCACTCAACAGTTTTTGGAGTGTGTGTCTGTGCAGACATAAGCTGGGCACAAAATATTGGGCACTGAAATGGCGTATCTATGGAAAAATTTATTTTTAAGTTTTCACTATCAGCTGCGCATTCGTTTCTGGAAATTAAGAGTGCAACACTTAAGGGTTAATAATGCTCGCTACCCCACTTGATAAATCCCTTGAAGGGTGTAGTTTCCAAAATGGGGTGACATGTCTGCGGATTCCACTTTACTGGCAATTCAGGGGCTCTGCAGAAGTGGCATGGTGTCCAAAAAGCAAACAGTGCTCCAAAAACCAAAATAGCGCTCTTTCCCTTCTGTGCCTGGCTGTGTCCAAACAGTAGTTAATACCCACATATGGCATTAAGTACATTATCCTGGGTACACCAGTGTCATACATGTGGGCATAAACTGCTGCTTGGGCACACAGCAGGGTGCAGATGTGAAGGAGCGCTATGTGCTTTTGGAGCGCATATTTAGATGTCACATTTGCGGAGACCCTAAAATTTCCCCTACAAAATGGGGGTCACTTCTTGGGGAATTCCAATTTACTGGCACCTCCAGGGCTCTGCAAAAACAACATGGTGTCCAGAAAGTCCCTCTAAATCTATACTCCAAAAGCTAAAATAACACAGTGCTCCTTCCCTTCTGAGCCCTGCTGTGTGCCCAAGCAACAGTTCACACCCACATATATAATTTTTTTTGTCCCCGGGATAGCCTACTTAATAGTTTTAGGAGTTCATGTCTCTGATGCCACAAAGTGGCTGCAACGTATTAGGCACTGAAATTGGATATTTCTTTAAGTTTCTTTAATAAACTTTAATTTTCACTTTGTACATTAATTTTTGGGAAGCATTTTTAGGCTCAAAATGATAATACCCCTTGATACATTCCTTGAATGGTGTAGTGTCTAAAATGGGGTCACTTTTGAGAGGTTTCCATTGTACTGGTACTTTAGGGGCTCTGCAAATGCGACATGGCATCCAAAAACTGTTCCAGCCACATCTGCCCTCCAAAAGCCAAATAGCGCTCTTTCCATTCTGAGCCCCACAATGTGCCCAAACAGCAGATTATAATCACATATGGGGCATTTCTGTGTTCAGAAGAAATTGTGTAACAAACTGTGGGGTGTTTTTTCTTCTTTAACCACTTGCAAAAATTAAAAATATGTCGCTAAATGGACGGTTTATTGGAAAAAAGTAATTTTTCATTTTTACGTCCCAAAGTCAATAAAAATCTGTGAAACAGCTGTGAGGTCAAAATGCTCAGTATACCCCTAGATAAATTCTATGAGGAATGTAGTTTCCAAAATGGGGTCACTTTTTGGGAGTTTGTATTGTATTGGTACTTTAGGGGCTCTGCGAATGCGACATGGTACCTGAAAACTATTCCAGCAAAATCTGCCCTCCAAAAGCTGAATAGCGCTCTTTCCATTTTGAGCCCTGCCATGTACCCAAACAGCAGATTACAACCACATATGGGGCATTTCTGTGTTCAGGAGCTTTTTCTCCTTTGTCCTCTTGTAAAAATGAAAAATTTGGAGCTAAATTGACGGTTTATTGGGGAAAAAAAGTAATTTTTCATTTTAATGTCCCAATATTAATAAAATCTGTGAAACAGCTGTAGTGTCAAATGCTCACTATACTCCTTGATATGTTCTGTGAGGGGTGTAGTTTCCAAAATGGGGTCACTTTTAGGGGGTTTCCACTGTATTGGTACTTTGGGGGCTCTGCAAATGCGACATGGTACCTGAAAACTATTCCAGCAAAATCTGCCTTCCAAAAGCCAAATAGCGCTCTTTCCATTCTGAGCCCTGCCATGTACCCATACAGCAGATTACGACCACATATGGGGTATTGCCGTGTTCAGGAGCAATTGTTTTGCAAACTGTGGGGTGCTTTTTCTCCTTTAACCCCTTGTGAAAATGAAAACTTTGGGGATAAAGTGACATTTTAGTAATTTTTCATTTATACATCCCAGTGTTAGTAAAATCTGTGAAACGGCTGTAAGGTCAAAATGCTCACTATACCCCTTGATGAATTCTGTGAGGGGTGTAGTTTCCAAAATGCATAACAAACTGTGAGATGCGTTTTCTCCTTTAACCCTTTGTGAATGTGTTAATTTTAGGGCTAAATTAAGGAATTAGTGAAAAAAAATTAAATGTCTAAATATCACCTCCATATTGTTTTAATTCCAGTGAAATGCTTAAAGGGTTAACAAACTTCCCAAAAGCTATTTTGAATTATTTGAGGGGTGGAGTTTTGAAAATGGGGTGATTTATGGGGGTTTCTAATATATAGGTCTTTATAATCCTCTTCAGAACTGAAGTGGTCCTAAAAAATTAGTTTGGGAAATTTTCTTGTAAATCTGCAAAATCGCTGTTACACTTGTAAACCTTCTAACATCCAATATACATTACAGAACGATTAAAAGATGATGCCGATATAAAGCAGAGATATGGTAGATAATATGTATTAATATATTTGGGTGGTATCACTATCTGTCTGAAAAGCAGAGCATTTCATATTTTGAAAATTGTGATAATTTTTTTTTTTTTTTCCAAATTTCCATCAAATTTCCTATTTTTTTATGAATAAATACAAAAATATTCATTAGCGTTTACCACTTACATGAAGTACAATGTGTCACGAAAAAACAATCTCAAAATCACTTGTGTAAGTTAAGACGTCTCAAAGTTATTGCCATATAAAGTGACACATGTCAGTTTTGAAAAACGAAGCCTGGTCCTTAACGCATTTTTGGGCTGGGTCCTTAAGGGTTTAATAAAGGTAGTGTGAACGTAGCCTAAAACTGTCCCAGGCATTCTATTAGGTCCTGCCTCTGGCATATCTGAATAGAACTACTGTGATGGCAGCTATAGCCCCTTGTTGGGATGGTGTAGCAAGTAGCATATTCACAGGATATATCATAATTGCTTGATATATGCTTGTACTGCCTATAGATCTGTCACCTATTGGAAGCATGGGGATCTCTGACACCATTTGCTGCTGAAATGTCATTTGAAAATATTAAAGGTGTCTGACATCATGACATATTGCTAGAGACTTCAATATCCTTCCTTTTACAGTGGCCTTATGAAGGTCGTCAAGAAGACAAAAGCTTTCTTTATGAGATTGTGGCCAACAAGCGCAATGGGATTGATGTGGATAAGTGGGACTACTTTGCCAGGTACCTCCTTGTCTTGTATTAAATAATTTTTAAAAACCTTAGGGTATGTTCACACAGCAGAAAATGAAAAAGGATTTTGAGACAGACTTCAGCCTCAAATTTTTCTCCACTTCCCTTCCCTCCAGCTTTCTACCACGGCTTCTACTCACTGATTATCCTCAGATGAATGGGGACAATAGGCACCATGCGTGTCTCGCACCGTGGCTTCTGTGGCCAAATCAGCTCTGCGGCAAGATTGAGCCAGACACTTATTTTTTCAGTGTCCTCCTTTGGCCTCTCCCTCCTCTTGAATACAATGGGAGGCAGATTCAGAATCCACCTCAATAACCGTGCCAAATTATGTCATGTGAACATACCCAAAGAGTAAATTAAATATAAGTATGTAGAATAAAATGTGTGCAGAGACTAGAAAATGACAGGAGAGAAGCATACAAATCCTACTATATTGCCTTTTCTTGGCCACCAGCTGTACAATCTAATGATGATGAGATGACTCTGCTCACTAAGTCCAAATCAGTACAGCAAAGCTGACAAGTGATCTATAGATTGCACATCGGCCTGCTGTGACTGCTTTAATAGCCAATAAAAAATTTGGAATGGTACAAGATTTATTTATTTTTCTATGTATTTAGTTGTACAATTTTTTTTTTTTAATGTAATTAAATAATTAAAATTTTTGATGATGCCCTTATATAGAGTTGTATTGGCAGCAATCTTTGTTATGCATCAGCTGGCATTGATCCTTATTCATGTTTTACATATATTACTTTCCAATAGGGATTGTCACCATCTAGGAATTCAGAACAACTTTGATTATAAGCGATTTCTCAAGTTTGCCAGAGTTTGTGCAGTTGGGAAGAAGAAACACATATGTACCAGAGAGAAGGCAAGTATTGATTGTAAAATAAAGATATTAGTTGTGAGAAAAATACAGGTCTACTCTGGGCGTCTATAAATATAGCTGTGGAAAGGCCGATGCACGCAGTGTGACATTTCCTGTGAAAAAGGCAGACACACCACAGGGGAACCCCAACACATCTGTAAGTTACAGGCAACCATTTTAGGCATCCACAACAAACAGCTGAATTCCTCAGGTAAAGCTGTTGCCAGTCAGGCATATCGCCTGCAATAGCGGCGGCATAGATCATGACACAAATTTTTTACCTCTAGCTGAAAAAATGGCTAGAGGACAAAATCTGCTGCTGACTCCCTTTTGAAATGAATGGGAGGCCTCAAAAGCTTGGTGTGAACATACCCTTAGTTTCCATCGTATGACTGACCTTCGCTCGAGAAGGGCATTATCTGCTCCGATGTTCTCCTACACTCAGGGCGTCTCCTCTTCAACCCACAGTTCTGTGCCTGTTTCTTATAAACTGATCAGGGTACTGGGTGATCTACTCATGCTAAATACTGTGATCAGTCTTTTGCTGCTTCCATTGGAACTAGCATTTTTACAATTGTAGTGTTTTACAGCATTTTCCCAAAAAAATTGAGCATAACTGCTCTAGGTCAGATACTGGTGTAAGTCTAATGCCGGCCATACACATTAGATTTTCATCGGCCAAAATGACAGATTGTTCATTTTCGTCAACTTGAGTCTTTCTACATTCCTATGTGTGTGCACATACATCTCTCTGCTCTGTATAATATAATACTGTAAACTCCGACAACCTCAGAATCTCTGAGAAGACATTGCAACATGATCGGTTCCAGGCAGTGTGTTATATTTGCATATGTAAACATTCATTATCATTTATCATTGTTACTTAAACTTGTACTTTTGTCATCTTAGGAGGTTGGAAATCTGTATGATATGTTCCACACACGCAACTGCCTTCATCGACGGGCATACCAGCATAAAGTTGGCAACATCATTGAAACCATGTAAGATGAGTTACTGTAACTTAGATATTATAAAATCCGTCTTGTGCCACTTCACCTAATAACTGTAATCACCCAAGCAATATGATTGATGGGTGTAGTAGAGGATTGTATGTAATTTTTTTTTTTTTTCCTTTTAATTTCTCACTTAGAAAAATTTGGGTTAACCCCTTCTGTACCTGGATTACACCAGGCAGTACTTTTAACTTCTGTAATGGCTCACTGCTTGAAGGCATTTTCCAGGACATATGTAATGACCAATCCTTAGGATAGGTCATCATTTAAAGATCAGCAGGGGTCCGACATCCAGGTCCCCTGCCGATCAGTTGTTTGTTAATTTAATCAGTACCTGATAAGCACCATGCAGTACGTTTGTTTATTGCAGCTCAGCCCATTAACTTGAATGGGACTGAACTGTGATCAGACCATGTAACTGATGAATGTGATGTCACATGGCCTGTAAATCAGAAGCCTCAAATAGCAAATCTATGGGGTTCCTGGGTGGCAGACGCCCATGGATATTTTAATTGATGACCTTTTTAAGGATAGGTCATCAATTAAAAAATCCCAGAAAACCACTTTAAGCTGGCCGGACATTCTCAATCGCTTTGCTTGTGTTTCCAATAAGAACAAAGGATCCAGCATGTTGATAGCTGACGTGCCCAACTCTTTTGACCCCTGACATCACCTATGAGGGGAAAGTTTAGTCAACCAGTCCTGCCAAAATCAGTGGGTTTGGCCAGCTTAATACTCTTATCTTGAAGCCTTGAATGACTCATTGCGAATAAATGGGGTGGTCATTGCTCCTCACAGACACCTGAGGTTCTAGCTCAGATCAGAAATGTTGATGATCTAGTTGCAGCATTAGTCATCTAAGCTGGTTCTGATGGAAGTATTGGGAGAATTTGGAAGTAACAAAAACATATTAAAATAAAACTGAAAAAAGTGTTGTTCCAATCTTTTTTTTTTTTTTTTCTTATATTTTTTTTTCAGGATTACAGACGCTTTCTTGAAAGCTGATAAACATATAGAGATACAAGGGTCAGATGGGAACTACACGATCTCTGGCTCAGTGGATGACATGGTGGCCTATACCAAGCTGACAGGTAAAGTATTTTTATGTGAATATTGGCAATAGTTTCCCACTAGAAGCTTCTGTGATACTACCGACACAGGACGATTTTTGAAGTCATCCTGTGTGTGTTATTTATTTTTAGAGCATATATATCTATCTAGATAGATTATAATATATATTATCTATCACTAGATAGATTTACAGCACTGTGGAAATAATGGTGCTGTAATTATTATTCAAAAGTAGGAAAGCAGAAAAAAATAAATTCATATAGAATATCCCCAGTGAATAAAGCAAAGTTGTGGAGTCAGTGTTGGGACCAATTTTGGGTGGAATCAAAGTCATAAAGTTACCGACTCCGGCTTCACAATCAAATGATTAATTATATTTGATAATGATAAATTCTATTATACAATTATTAATATTGCATTATCTGATGCATAGTTTGTAGTTTATTTACTTTCATAGGAATACAGTCACTGGCTTTATTAATGAATTTGAGGATTTTTTTTTCTGGAACAAAGTTATCATGTTTATAACTAAAAGCAATACTTCCTCTACCCCTACAAAAAAGTTAACTTATGCAGTACATTGCATCCAGAAAATTACAACGCCTCCCAGAAGAACCATGACCACATGGTTATGTGGATGAAAAAGCTTCTGAAAGTGCAACGATACTTGGTTATTCAGGCCTAACATAAGGTCATCATTCAAGTGTTAACCCATTAATGAAAGGGGTTGTCCAGCCGAATTAAAGATGCTCAGAATGGTGTCACATATTAAAATAAGTAGTTTTAATAAAATAAGTCATAAATTGCTGATCCCATTGCTTCTCAGCGCTTCTGGGGTCCCTGCTGGTCTCTGTTTCCTGTTCCAGACACGCAGGAAATGACTGACTTCATTTCCTGTCTGTCAAAAGGGACCAGGAAGTAGAGACTGGAGGGAGATCAGTAAGGTGGAGGCTTATTTTATTTCACAGTACTCTGAATTTTGCTTTAAAAAGTCTCCATCTGCCAGACAGCCCCTTTTAAGGCATAGGCTATTTTGCTGTTTAAAAGGGTTGTCTGTGCATCAAAAAACATTCATAAAAGTCCCCACGTCTTTGATGGAACTTACCCATAGGAACTATTTCACATTGCGGCTTGTAGAACCATTTTGGGGTATTGAATTGAAAAGGGACAGGGGGATGGTAGAAAAAAGCATAATTAGGGTGTTTTGTGTATTCCCCCCCCCCCCCCCCGTCTTCCTATGAACACTTCACAGCAATATAAACTGGCTGGCAATCTGTTAGGCCTCGAGCTGCCGTGACATCACATTGGTGCCCCATGATTGTGTTTGCTGATGAGAACGCCTGCTCCCTTTGTCTGACCTAGATGCTATGGCAACTATAGACCACTGCCTCTAAGGGGCTTAAATGGCCGAGAGCAGGGGTTTATCTGATCCCTGCCATTGCAGGAGGCGAGAACTATACACCTCAGATGCCTATATATCCTATCGTGAAGTTATGGAAACATTATAACTCCTGTTTACGTCTGTGGAGGTTATAGAAACTGAGTAGAACATTTATATTCGGATGGTTCCATAACTTCCGATCTGGTGGTCTGGAGAACTAACTTTTGTATATCCATATTTGGTCAAGATGGGAAGTCCTCTTTACGTATAAATAGTTGAACTATAATGTGCTCTGCCCATGCCAGACACGTTGAATATACATGATACTCTTTGCCAAATACAACATTGTGGTTTTGCCTTTGTTTCTATCCCATTGTCAAAAGCATTGCTGTTCCTAGAAGAAGCAGATTACATAACACGTCACATCATATTTGTCTATTAAACGCCCTCTGTTTCAATTCTTCTCTTTGTTCTATGTCAGATAATATTTTCCACCAGATCTTATACTCCAGTGATCCTAAACTGTCTGAAGCCAGAGATATATTACGTAATGTAGAACACCGCCAACTTTACAAGTATGTGGGACAGACCCAGCCAAATGGCAATACCAGGATTAAGCCGGTGAGATGACAACGTCCTGGTACTTATTCTCTTTATTTTTCTTTATCGGTTTCATATAACTAGTCTGTTATGTGTTACAGGAAGAGTATGACAAACTACCGGATGAGTTGGCGAATTCCACCCCTCAGACCTGTGCACCAGATGTCTTACTCAAGCCAGAAGACTTTATAGTGGATGTAAGTCATCTTCTTCTGGCTACAAAGCTTTATTCCCAGGCAAATGAATGCTCCACTGTTTTTCACCATTGAGATTTTTACTATATGGGCCCCAGATTTCATTTAATTTCATAAAACATTTCAGCTGTAACAGATCTTTAGTATGAAAAAATATACAGATTTTGATCTAGTACGTTTGATAAGGCCATCCATATGACATCAGCCAGGGTCAGACATGCAAACCCCACATGTGACCACCAGAAACCATATATAAGGTATATAGCTGAAAGCAGCCCTGCTCCTATTCAAGTTAATGGAAGTGGGGCTGCAGTTCCAGACGCCCACCACTACAGTGTACGGAGCTCCGTACTTTACAGCTTCTGGTATGTATAATGTAGTGGTGGCACCTGGGACTGTAGCTCCACTTCCATTAACTTGAATAGGAGCAGGGCAGTTTCTGGCTGTATACCTTATACAGTATATGTCTTCAGGTGGCAAAATCAGCTGATTGAGGCGAGCTCTGGGTGTCAGACCTTGGCTCATTCTGATACTGATGACCTGTCCAGTGGATAGGTCATCATTATCAATTGTCTTTGGTTCCTGGACAATCCATTTAAGACTACATTCACATCTGATTCAGAGTCTCCATTCATAGCCTCCTATGCAGAGTCGGTCTAAAAATCACAGACAAAAAAAAGTCCTGCAGGCTCAAATTTTTTGACTGGTGATGTCGGCCATAGAACAGATCAGTCTTTATTGTTTAATCCGCGTTTCTGTTCCCGGACCAGAAGAATGGATTAAGCAAAGCAAGTCTGAAAATATCCTTACCCCAAAAATAAAAAGAACATTTGATATAATAAGTTGCTGCCAGACAATTTAGGCTATGAACAAGAAATTGGTCATACTGAAATCCAACATGCCCAATTTTAAACTCCTATATCTGCTAGTAGAGGGGTGCAGCTGAGTGGTTCCACAGTAGCTCTTGTCAAAATCAGTAGGTTAAAGGGTTATCCAGGTTTAACTTAAAAAAAGAAAAAAAAAAGCTAAGAGTAGAATATAGAATAATATACAAGTAACGTTAAGAAAACCACAGCACACAAATGATATTGCAACAGGAGGTTGCAAAATATTTAAATTGCAAACAGAAAGTTACAAAACTTTTATAACAAGAGTTAATATATTTGCTTCATATATAACCTCATATATGCTTCAGAAGATATGTAGCACCTCCACATAATAATGTCCTACATTTGTAACTTCCTTTTTCAGTTTAGTCTAAGTGCTGCGGTTTTCTTCACCAGCACTTGGGATTGAGGAATCTTTCTGCTGTGCACCAGGCTTCATGGTGTGTGGAACCAACATAATTCAATAAAATGCAATAAAAATGACTAGACTCTCATATTAAATGTCCTGACGCTCCAGCACTAGCACCCTGAGAGAGAGAGAGAGATAGATAGATAGATTTTATTTTATTCAAATTTTTTTATTTAATTCAATTAAATCCTGGACAGCATACTTCCAATTGTAAAACAACTTTTCATAAATGAGTAGTCCAGGTGAATATAACAAACTTTGTAATATATTTTATTAAAGAAATGGGTTTCCTTTTCCTGAGTTTTTACATATTAGCCTATAGAGAGGGAAGAAGAAAAGGCAAAGTAATAGCTGCAGCTTCGTTCTGTTACTGTTTGAGTGAGGGAATCCTTCTGACACTGCTTTATGTTCAAGATAAGACTACCACTGCACAGAATAAGGCAAGAAATCAGATAAGGGTGGGTTCACACTTGCACCGGAGTCATTTTGCCATGAATCCGACTGAAAATCTCGGAAAACTGGATAGGGAAAGGTTTGCGACGCATTGCTTAAAAACCCATTCATTTAAATGGGTTTTTAAAGCAATACGCGGGTGTGCGCTTACACCCTCTGCGCCGCGAAGCCGGTTTTTTTTCGCTGAAAATAAAGTCCTGCATGTCTGACTGAGTTTTTTAAGCAATGCGTTGCAAACCTTTCCCTTTACAGTTTTCCGAGATTTTCAGTCTGATTTGCGGCGGACGGACTCCGGCGCAAGTGTGAACCCACCCTAACAGCCTCCTCCTCCCCCATGCCCTTTCCATATATTTTTGTATGTGAGCTGGATGTGGACACTGTAAACAGTCAGAGTGAAGATAAAAAGGAGGAGAGCAGCTTAATAAGTGAAAAATGAAACCTATTGATTACAAAGTTTCTTATATTCACCTGTACTATAAATTTATGAAACCTGGTTTAAGTGGTACGCTTTAAGTGCACGCCAAGCTGAAAAGAATAATCTGTGATTGTATATTCATTTTATGCCTATTGTAAGTATATTTATTTTACACCCTATGTAGGTCATCCATATGGATTATGGAATGAAAGAGCAAAATCCAATCAATAACGTGCGATTTTACTGCAAGACTGATCTGACCAAAGCGATAAAAATCACAAAAGATCAGGTAGGAACATGATACAGCCTCTGTTACAAGGTACACTACCGTTCAAAAGTTTGGGGTCACCCAGACAGTTTTGTGTTTTCCATGAAAACGCACACTTTTATTTATCAAGACATTGACAAGGTTAGAAATAATGATTTTTATTTGAAATAATAATTTTCTCCTTCAAACTTTGCTTTCATAAAAGAATGCTCCATTTGCAGCAATTCCAGCATTGCAGACCTTTGGCATTCTAGATGTTAATTTGCTGAGGTAATCTGGAGAGATTTCCCCCCATGCTTCCAGAAGCCCCTCCCACAAGTTGGATTGGCTTGATGGGCACTTTTTGCGTACCATACGGTCAAGCTGCTCCCACAACAGCTCAATGGGGTTGAGATCTGGTGACTGCGCTGGCCACTCCATTACAGATAGGATACCAGCTGCCTGCTTCTTCCCTAAATAGTTCTTGCATAATTTGGAGGTGTGCTTTGGGTCATTGTCCTGTTGTAGGATGAAATTGGCTCCAATCAAGCGCTGTCCACAGGGTATGGCATGGCGTTGCAAAATGGAGTGATAGCCTTCCTTATTCAAAATCCCTTATACCTTGTACAAATCTCCCACTTTACCAACACAAAAGCAACCCCAGACCATCACATTACCTCCACCATGCTTGACAGATGGCGTCAGGCACTCTTCCGGCATCTTTCCAGTTGTTCTGCGTCTCACAAATGTTCTTCTGTGTGATCCAAACACCTCAAACTTCGATTTGTCTGTCCATAACACTTCCAATCTTCCTCTGTCCAATGTCTGTGTTCTTTTGCCCATATTAATCTTTTCCTTTTATTAGCCAGTCTCAGATATGGCTTTTTCTTGGCCACTCTGCCCTGAAGGCCAGCATCTCTGAGTCGCCTCTTCACTGTAGACATTGTCACTGGCGTTTTGCGGGTACTATTTAATGAAGCTGCCATTTGAGGACCTGTGAGGCGTCGATTTCTCAAACTAGAGACTCTAATGTACTTGTCTTGTTGCTCAGTTGTGCAGCGGGGCCTCCCACTTCTCTTTCTACTCTGGTTAGAGCCTGTTTGTGCTGTCCTCTGAAGGGAGCAGTACACACCGTTGTAGGAAATCTTCAGTTTCTTGGCAATTTCTCGCATGAAATAGCCTTCATTTCTAAGAACAAGAATAGACTGTCGAGTTTCACATGAAAGTTCTCTTTTTCTGGCCATTTTGAGAGTTTAATCGAACCAACAAATGTAATGCTCCAGATTCTCAACTAGCTTAAAAGAAGGTCAGTTTTATAGCTTCTCTAACCAGCAAAACTGTTTTCAGCTGTGCTAACCTACTTGCACAAGGGTTTTCTAAACATCCATTAGCCTTCTTACACAGTTAGCAAACCTAATGTACCATTAGAACACTGGAGTGATGGTTGCTGGAAATGGGCCTCTATACACCTATGTAGATATTGCATTAAAAACCAGACGTTTGCAGCTAGAATAGTCATTTACCACATTAACAATGTATAGAGCAGGGGTAGGCAACCTTTTTTCATTCGGCGTGCCAATTTTAATTAAAAAATCAAAGATGAGGTACTCGGAGTGCCGGTCAATAATTGTAAGTCTGATGACCCCTAAACTAAAGTCATATACCACAAACCATAGCACAAGTGCTGCCACCAGATGCTTTAGGACGCACGTGTTTACTGCTATTTCCTGGGTTGCTCCTGTACTTTCCGATTAGAAGCAATGAAAGTACATGTGCATCCCACAATTAGTGGAAAATGTACTGTATGTGTCTAGGAGCACCTTATGACAGCAGTCTTATGGTGAAAACACACTATGTATCTGGATGCAGCTATATTCTTAGGACACTGGAACTTTTAGCTTGATGTAAATCTGCGTTCACATGGTGTGGCCCCTACACACGGTATTATGCCCCATAGTGGTCCCTGCACACGGTATTATGTCCCATAGCAGCCCCTGCAAACAGTATTATGCCCCATAGTGGTCCCTGCACAACGTATTATGTCTCATAGCGGCCCCTGCACACGATATAACATTCTAACTTTTATCATTTTCGCTACTCACTAGCTATAATTATACTGTGGGGTCTCTTCAGACCCCAGAATATAATAAGCGGAGGGCCAAGAGAGGTGACAAACATAAATAACAATGTACTTACCCTTTCCTGCGCTCCGTAGCCGCTGTGTTCTCTTCGGGCGCTTCTGCGTAATGACGTCGGACGTGGCCCCAGAGGTCCTGTCAGCTGTCTCTTATGTCAGACAGAAGCGCCCGAAGAGCATACAGCGGCTGCGGAGCGCAGGAAAAGTTGAGTACGTTGTTTTGGTTTTTTTATGTTTCATCACTTCTCCTGAGCCTCCGCTTATTATACTCGGGGGTCTGAAGAGACCCCCAAGTATAATAACAGCAGTTTCGTTTCGGCCGTGTTTGGTCCGATCGAAACTGCTGGGTGAGGACTCGGGTCGCCGTGCCAGGGAAATATGCCTCGCGTGCTGCTTTTGGCACGCGTGCCAAGGGTTGCCGACCCCTGGTATAGAGTGTATTTCTGATTCATTTAATGTTATTCATTGAAAAAAACTGTGCTTTTCTTTCAAAAATAAGGAAGTTTCTAAGTGACCCTAAACTTTTGAACGGTAGTGTATATTTGGTTAAAGATTATGAATAGTGAATATGGAACTGTGTCAAAAGTTGTCCATGGCAACACAACTGAGAATAATCCGCCATGACGTGCGGCTTTTTTTTTTTTTTAAATAAGGGTTTTCATTACTTATACTACAACAAGTGTTGTACCGCAATAGGCATTTATGGCATATTCAAACAAATTTATGATCAGTGTTGGCCCAAGTCGTAGGCCCTGCATCTAACTGTAGAACCGATTCCCTGAACCCCCAAGTCAGCTGGTCAGCATGGTCTGATTTATGGAAACTCCATGAGCTACACCGTTTCCGCAGCTTTCAGGACTAAGATTTAAATTTTTATACTTTCGCATTTTACCCCACCTTCCAAAGCCCTTATTTTTTTTTTTATTTTTTTCTTATTTTTTCGCAGTATTGCTGCACAGGAGCTGTTCTGTCCTGCTCAAGTAGAGTGGAAGTAAATCCTCAAATTTGACCATGGCATCTGAGGAGTTAAACGCCTATGATCAGAGCTGTCTCTGTTCACAGGTAATGCATATGGGTCCCTGTTGTATAAAACAGCAAAGAACCCGGTGGCTACAGCATCCACTCAGCGGCTGAGCAGATGCCATTTTTAAGGTCCCTCTCCCAATTTAAAAACTAGATTAGCAACACAAAAGGGTTAATGTTGTTATGGAAGGAGGAAAAGAACTGAGTGTGTCATGATAGCGCTGGTAGGTGTAGTGAATGGCTTACGAACTACAACGGATGTGTGCTGGGTGTTTCTGGAACTGGCTGAGATGTCAGCGCTAAGCACTCTAGAAAAAGTAGGCATTCAAGACAGTAGGCATTCAAGACAGGAAACTGCCATGGACTGCACGTGACATATATGAGACAGTCTACAGAATTATCGGTAAGGAAAAAACTGGATAGTAATTCCTGATAACCTAGCTGTGTTGTGAAAGAGAACAGTCTCTCTATAGTGCAGATATCTCTCTGCTTTGAGGAGCTCTCTTCCTCCTCTCTGTAGACTTCTATTGTACAGATTTGATCAGTGGCAGAAAGAGGCAAATTATTAAAGAAAAGTGCCTGTTTCTTCACTTAAGTATATTACAAAGTTTGTCTTCATCTGCGCCGTCGATTCACGAGAAGAAAATGTAAATGTTAATTACTCTTTAAGTTTCTGTAACTTAATGAATGTCCTTGAACTGGAAGTTTCTTCTCTCAGGTTGTCTTGTCTTCCTTGTGACCTTTGTGTCTGGAGAGAAGAATATTTTATGGCTTCCCTCTCTGATCACTTTGGTTTACTGATTAGAGATCTTCCATATAGTCCTTCTACCCCATAACATAAAGGTCCTTAGAAATGCAGATAGATCTTTAACATGGGGAAATATTTAGCTACACAATATAGTTAGTAGAGTCTCAGTCTGTTGATGGGGCGATTTATATTGCTTTTATTTACACAACATTAACTATATTGAAATAGAAAATATGTAATTATAAAATTAGACCTTTTTTTGGTTTCTTAAAGATTAGGTAGATTATCCTTATCTTGCACCAAAATGACTAAGCATAAACTGAACACATATTTTAAAATAAATGACAATCGGACAGATATAGGAAGATCAACGTTACATACACCGAACCGGGACTAAACTGTGCAAGAGAGACTTATTAACTTTGCTTCATAAGATTGCCGCATCTTGGACTGTCCTAAAGACGCAAAACAAAATCTGCTGTTGCTATGAGCAGGCATAGATTTGCCCGGTAGTTTGTGTTCTTTAGTTATGATAAATCTGCTAACTTTTCAAGACGTCTCCTGGTTTTTAAAGGATCCACACTGATGTGGGGGAATCCTACGCCTGGCACCCCACCATTCCAGTGGACCCATGTCCGTATGATATTCATGACCTATTCTGAATATAGGTCATCCATATCTTAAACCTGGATGACTCTTTTTAGGCTGAAGCCACACATGGTGGAAATGCAGCAGAAAAAAAGCACTTGTCTTACATTTCCAGCTGCTTTGTCACATTGTGACAAAAATAAAGCAGCAGAAAGCAAAACATTTTCAAAAACACATGTGATTTTAAAGAACGCACCATTTTACCTTGTGAAAATGCTGGGGGTTTTTTTCCATAGACTTGTATGAGGGAGACAAAAAAATTAAAAACAGCGGTAAAGGAGTGAAAAATGCAAGTGTGTTTGAGTCTTCCACTGCGTTTTTGCAGCGTTTATAGCTTTTTCTATATGTGGCCTTAACCTGAAGGGTTTTTTTTGGGCAGTTTAATATGCATGACTTATTGTTGGGAAAGGATCGGGCATGTTGAAATCCAACTGCCCAATCCTACCCTCCTCTAAGACATAGATATTCAGTAGTTGGGCTGTTCCACTTAAATTAGCAGGCTTAGTCGATAAGTATCTAACATGTAATTAACAGACACTTTTAATCATTGTCTGCCATGATACAGATGCAGTGAAATGTTGCACCCAGTCACTATTTTCTCCTAGCTCACATTACACTTTACACTCATCTCCTCCCTTCAGTGTCTTTTGCCCACTCTTAACTTTAGCTAATGATGACAGCAAGGAGAAAGTAAAGGGCTGCAGTAATTGTCCACCTACCTGGCCCTGTTTGAAATCATACAGCCAAAGAATAACACACAGTTTTTATGTTTTTAAAGAAATAAAATCAGCACATTTGGTATCGCTGTGTCTGTAACAAAATTATTACACAAGGAGCTGGAGTAGATTTCAGTATGGGGTACAGGCCCTGGTGGAGAATGTGTGCCTGATTTACAACAGGGCATGCATCTTATCATAAATCAGGCACATCCTCTGCCGGAGCAGACTGGCGTGGAAACCGCTGATCTTCTAATTTTCCCCCAGGGTTCCCAAAGTAATCCCTTGAAGCTCTGGTAGGGAATCAAGGGCTCGGAGAATAGAGTTGTTTAATGCACGCGGCTCTTCATTTCTTTATGAATAGTAAATTTACCAGTGTACATTTAGTTTTACCTTTCAAGTAGTTGGTGGAAAATACACAAGACAAAATGTTGTCCCTGAATCGATTATTCTTATTATGTATACCTACTTTTCCATCAGGTCTCACAGCTTCTTCCCGAGAAGTTTGCAGAGCAGATCATCCGCGTCTACTGCAAGAAAACTGATGAGAAGAGTCTAGAATCCGCTAAGAGATATTTTGTGCAGTGGTGCATGGGCAGGGATTTCACCAAACCTCAGGTCTGTCATTGCAGTGGAGCTTCTATGTGTCCCTGTCTTGGGTCCTTCCTTGCATTTCTGGACTACTTAGAAGAGTAATGTTCCTGCTGATCTTTATAATACATATATTTTTAATGTTTGTCTAGTTATAGGTGAATTCTTTCAAGCTGACTTTTTTTGTATGTTAATAAAAGGTGAATTAGTCTGTTTTTTTGTCTTTGTCTTTGGAATTGCCTTGCAGTGACCCCTTTTGTGCTATGTATTGTAAGGGGAAGATCTTCTGCAGACTTGCAATAAAGGGGTTTTTCTCTCGAAAGACAAGCAGAAATGCCATAAGTGTATTATAGATGCAGGGCTACCTATCTTTAAAATTAGCCCTCCAGTCTCTGCACCCTGGCTCTTAACTGACCGCGACCTCATTGAGAAAACTGTCCTCGATGATCGGGCATAGCCCCCTGAACTGTTGTCATAACTCCTGTACAATAGTTGTTTCCATAACTAACCATCCACTTCTATGGAAGTTACTGGAACTGCATAGTTCAGGAGTACACAGTTTCTGGAGTCCATCTAGGACAATCTTCATAGCGAGGCCGTGTTCAGATTAGAGCTAGGTCACAGAGGTGGGGTTCGTTTTAGGGGTAGGTGCATCTGTCAGACATTTATGCCATAAATGTCTTTCATGGAAAAAAACATTTTAACACTTGAGGGCATTTCTCAATGGTCCTGCGTCCTGCGATTTTGGGATTCAAATGGGGGAAGACATACGCTCGTACTATATGGAAACTGGGTCTGTCTAGTTAGCTATTTGGATAGGCTATTCTTGCCTAACTGGAAGCCAAGGTGCCTCACTCAGATGTGCGGTAATATCAGGATGTATTAGAGATGGATAGTCTGTGTAATAAAAAGCACTTAAAGGAGTTTTCCAGACTAAAAATATTGATGACCTATGCTACGGATCGGCCATCGGTATTGGGTTAGTGGGGTCCGACATCTGGCACCCCCACTGATCGCTGTTTTTTTTAAAGAAGTTGATACACAAAAAATGGTACAGGAAGCAGACCGTGCTGTTCTCTGTGTAGTGGCCAGACCAGGTGCTGGAGATCACCTCCCATTTATTGAAACTGCAATGACTCAGTATAGCCACTACACAGAGAAAAGCGCTGTCTGCTTCCTGCTCCATTCTCTGTGTATCATTAGCTAAGAATAACTGATCGCTGGGGGTGCAGGGTGTCAGACCCCCCACCATTCTGCTATTGATTAACTATTCTTATCATGCGTTCTCAATATTTATAGCCTGGAAAATCCCTTTAAATGATTCAAGCATGTTGTTCTGGAAGGCCATAGCTTTATTTTTGCGATATAATGCATATTTCTTGTTGTGTACGTGTAGTTCTTTACTTAAGTACTTTTTTTTTTGTTCCTACTAACTAGATTTGCTATGTCTCTTTTTCAGGATGGTGATGTTGTAGCCCCAGATATCACTCCACTGAAGGCCAGCTGGGCTGCAAAAGATGATGACAACAGTGACTCAGAAAATAGAGCTCTCCTGCGCAAATCCAGGGTCAAACTGTTCGACAATTAAGTATTTTGCCATCTTTACGGTCCCGGCCTCACAAATTAAAGATCTTGCTTTAAGCTGCTCATTTACCCTTCAGTATTTCCAATGGCTTGCAGCAAGTTGTATGCTCAGGTGACTTCTGTATTTAAAGGGAGGGAGACTGCTCAAAACTGCTGAGAGCGAACCACGTTTTATTGCCCTTGCAACTCTAGCATCCAGTCAGGAGGACACTAGAGCTGTCACTCTGGGGAGAGGGGTTGGGGAGCATTCAGTGCACATGAAGGGGCCGCCTCCTGGGCACTTATAATTGCTGCACCAGCGGCATTAAAGCGTGGACTTGTTGGTCATGGCATCTCCATGACTATCACTACCAGGTATGTTTACATCCCCTATCCTCTATATGGCTTTGCAAGCAGTTTTGCTGGGTCAGAACTGCTGACAAAGTGCCTTCCTGTGTTAGTTTCTTAACATTTTAAGATGGGCTTTGCCTGTTTAATCCTCTCCGATAGACAGATTGAATGTGTGTTCATCTTTCATGCGTCACTCAGACACGAGTATTGTGCAACTGTTTAAAGATGACATTTCACCACCTTCACCATCTGCCAACTTTTACATCATTTAATAGGTGAATCTCCACTGATTCCAGCACAGTTGGAATTATTTCTGTAGCCCCCACCTTTCCTGAGCAATAGGTGCAGATAGTTTCAGCACCCAGTATTTTTTAATTCTATGCTCTGTTGTGGTCCTGGGCTGCCGCAGACAGTTCTGGACCGCCCACCTTACAGTAGAAAGACAATTTAGCATTCAGGGTGCTGAACGTAACAGGAATGGTGGGAGGTAGAGGAAAAATTCCAACTGTGCCAGAATCAGTGGGGTACCACCTATTGAACGAGGGAAAGAACTAGAGTTTCTGCAGGTGGTGAAAGGGACTGTTTAACAGTCTGTATTCTAGTTGTTAATATCTGGACTTCCTGTTACATTTAGAATATGGAATGTTAAATATCAGGACAGTATTCCAGTCTGAATGAAGCCTTACTCTGAGAAAAGATCTGGGTATGTATATGGCCCTTTATTACATATAGGGGAATACATGCCTTCATCTTTTGTTAAAATCATGATCTATGTTTTTTGCAAATCATGTCTGTTTTTGTGGTCCTGAGCAAGTTCAGTGTGTGTAGTCATTAAAGAGGGTTCCTCATCTGGGAAAGTGATGGTATACTGCTAGGATATACCATCACTTTATCACTTTACCATCACTGGCACCCTAACCCAAGAGATAAGACCCTTTTAAACCATGTCATTCATGTGAAGAACCTGCTGAATGTTTTTGTATCTTTCCTAAGTTGCACTAGCTACAACAAGGGACAGTGCAGAAAAAAGTGTGTCTTTGTGCACTTTTTTTTATTGAATTTTTCATGTTTTATTCTGATTTTGTCTGCACCGTTTCTACATTTAGATTTAATAGACCAGGGAAGATTTGTTTGGTTTTTACAGTTATAGTTCTATATAGTATTTTTTCTTTTATCTGTCATCTTTTAAGATGGGTTTTAAACTTTCGAGGTTTTGTTTGGTAAAAAAACAAAAAAAATCATATATAATACATTTATAACTAATGTAAAAAAAAATTCTGTATCCTATTACATCCTCTTTTGTTTTTACCCTTGAACTTTTTCTGTTTAAAATAGCAAATTTTTACTCTGCATGTCCGGTGTTTTCTGCTCCTATATTTTACAGTTGAACTTCCACATTTAACACTGTTTTGGGATAACCACATTTAATGTAACACTTTGCAAATTTTCATTCTGTTGTAGACACTTGTTTAACCCACACCACTAAAGTAGAAGGTTAAAGGGGTTGTCCAGGTATTTTTAATTTATGGTCAATCCTTAGGATAGGCCATAAATATGTGAATGGTGGGGGGAATGACTCTAGCACTTAAAGGGGTTTCTGGAATTAAAAAAAAAAAAAAAAAAGTCTATGAGAAGGCAATGTGATAAAATGAAAAACGAAAAGCAAACTACTAGATATGTAAAGGGGTTATGTGTGGAGAAATAAAGCTCTCTGGAATTTTCTATAAGATTGGAGAGCAGAAGAATCCCACGTGTTGGTAGGTTTCACAGCAGCTTCCTGCAGATTAAGTTTATTGTACCCTTAAATGCGTCCTATAGACGTCACATTATTAATGTTCCTGTTTAACTTTTTAACACCTGTGACTGCAGTAACTGGTCGCAGCATTAAATCTAAGAGTCCCTGCGGTGGCCACTGATTTGTGCAGTGGTTATATAGAGAGGTACCTGACATTGTGGCTGCAGGACCTTTGAAGTCTACTGGAGTGGGTGGGTATTGAATGGGATTTTTGGGGTGAGATTTTTTTTATTTTTTTTATTTTTTTCATACCTTTATTTTATCTTATATCACATTGCCAGATTTTTGAAAATCCTGGAGACCCTTTTTAAGGGCTTGAGGTTAACAGAGTTATACGATTTGTGAGAATGATAGGGAAACTGGCATCAAGATTGTATAGAATTGCGCTAAAAATCTGTTTTTCATATACCTACTTTCTAAACAGTGATTGTAACTCTTGGAGTCATATTCTGGTGGGTTTACTTAGCCTACAGTCACATGAACGTAGTTCTCGGCTGTGTGACAGACGTTTTGTTTTGTTTTTTAATGGCTGTCACTTGGAAGCATTAAAATCCATTAATGTGAATGATGTTGTTGTTATGTTTTTTTTATTTTGTGGACAGTCCATTTTAACAGACTGCCAAAAGGTTTTCACGGATCCCTCAGTAGACTTTAAACTTATAAGGGATCTCTGCAACCTGGATGCAAAATAGTGGTGTACCACATTAGGGTGAATGTAGGCTAAATGTGGCTATTCAGGAGGCCATATATCTTGGCTAGCTGTTCCTCCATCCCCATTCCCACAGTCACGTATGTTTTATATTCAATAGTGAGAGGCGAATAGGAGCTGCCAGTCTCCATCTGCAGTGGCGTATCTCCATTGAGAACAAAAAGATCGGAATGAACAAAAGGATCGGAATGTTGTAATCCAACATGCCCAGTCCTTCAAGAGTCTAAACACTCCCATACACATTAGAGGTGCAGGTAACACTGAATCGGGCAGGGTATGCTTACATTCACACGGCTGTGGGTGAAAATGGTTGTGAAAAGCATCCATTTTCCATGGATGCTTTTGCCCCCCACGGGTGGCTGTTGTCATGGAATTCTCATGCATTGTAGTGTATAGAGGGACCTGTGAAAACGAAAAAAAAAAAAAAAAAAAAGAGCATCATGTGTATTTTCACGGTTTGTGACAATGGACAGTCAAAACGTTGGCCATGTGAAAAACCCTCATTCATATTATTGAATTTTAATGCAGCCATGTGATGACTGTTAATAAAAAACAAAAAAAAAACAAAAAACAAACCTCCAAACTGTCGATTTAGAACGTTCTTGTGAATACAGTTAGCCTAAAGCCATATAATGTGTATGGGTGCCTTTAGACATAGGCTATTGGTTGGCTTAAAGCTATCAATAGTAGATCTGTAAGTGGTCTGATACCCAGTACCCTGCAGATCATCTGTACCAAGACTTCAATGAGGCAGAGCTGCAGTTAGCACAGCAAGTGAGCAGTGCGGCGCCCAGAATGTAAACCATAGCAGGGCCGCATTGTCACCGTACAAGTTCTCCAAGCTTCAGCCTTCTGTCCCAACATTGCTTTCTCGTTAGCCTGAGCCCCGCAATGGAGATTGTGTGGCTGAGTCAGCCGGTGGAAGATCAAGCAGGATTTGCTCAAAACCAGATTTTGACTGGAATTTGGAGCTGATTTTGAGGTGAAATTTTTCTCAAAATCTGCTCTAAGTTATGCTGTTTACACCATAGTTAGATATATATATATCCAGTATGTAACTATTGCTATTTTTGTATGGTTTAATGTGTGGGAATAGCTTATTATATACAATCATGTTATTGATGTCCTAACATGTCTTTTTCTGTAGTATGGCTTAATAATAAACTTATATTTCTATATGAAAAAATATCTAAAGTATATTTGTAATAGTAGTTTTCTGAGGAATTTAAATGGATTCCTGCAATGTTGCTTTTATTGCTGTTCTTTTTATTTTATTTTTTTTAGACTATTGCATTTTATATTGAAAAACCAAAAAAACACATTGATTGTAGCCAAATAAAACAAGGCGTTTACTAAACATTTTTGCCCTGAATTTTCTGTTTAATTCTTTTTGGCCTAGGTGTTATAGAGGGCAAAAGGTTCAAGGCCCTGATCTGCAGGGTTGTGGTGTCGGCCAAACTAAGGCAAACTCGGACTCCTCCATCTTTCCACATCCCGACTCTGCCTCCTGCTCCAACTCCTTCATAAATGGCGATAGAAAGTCAGAAGCAGTAAAGATCCTCCTAACTCATTTAGAGGTTCATTCAGATAGTACTGTTGCCTTGCAGCGCTGGAGTCCTGGGTTCGAAACCAACAAAGGAAAACATCCTTTGTTTGCGTCCTCAGGCTTCCTCCCACCGTATAAAGACATACTGATAGGGAATTTAGATTGTGAGCCGTATATGGGTCAGTGGCTGACAATTTCTGTAAAGCGCTGTGGAATATGTTGACGCTATACAAGTAGCCAAAATAATGGTTGACATGGCTCCAAAATAAGATCGCTATAGCACAGTGTTTTATCGGGTATCTGGTAGAGCTCTTGACCCCATTAAACTACAGCACTGGGTAGGGGTGAAAAACACAAAAGCAAACAGATCTTTATTGTAATTGGTCTCAATCAAATGCCAGTAAGTGCCCCCTTCCCCCCTTGTTCTTGCTTGACAGCCCCTGCCTGGCAGTTTCAGTCAGTGTACTAAGCAATGTGCTGCCCCACAACCATATGGCATATCTGCCATAATCAAGCCAGTGTATCTTTTTGAGTTGAGAAAAAGTACAACAATGTTTTAATCCTATGTCCTAGTTCAGACAGACGTCTTGGTCAATTATCACCGAGGCACCTGCAATGCATTTGGGAAGTCTTCAGACCTTTTCACATTTTGTTAGGTTAGGGTCTTGTTTCCCCCATCGTTCTGCACTCAGTACTCTGTACTGACAAGGTGAAAACAGAACGTTACAAATCTTTGCTAATTTATTAAGGAAAAATTAAAATCTTCCATTGCCATAAGTGTTCAGACCTTTCATATAGTGCTTGTTGAAGCACCTTTGGCAGACTACAGCCTCCCATCTTCTTGGGTATCATTCCACAAGGTCTGTACACCTGGATTTGGGAATTTTCTGTAATTCTTCTCTGCAGATCCTTTCGAGATCAGTCTGTCAGGTTTATTGGGGACCATCAGTGGATACCACTTTTGGGTCTCTCCGGAGATGTTTGAGTTAGTCAAGAACATTCACAGAGTTGCCCTAAGCCACTTCTGTGTTGCCTTGGCGTTCTGCTTAGGGTCGTTGCCATTTAGAAAGTGAACCTTTAGCTGAGTCTGAGGTCATGTGCAAGCCGTATATCCCAGATTGAACACGTCTGTGTGAATTGAACTCGCTGCTTCATAGTGAGTTCTAAAGTTATGAAGCAGTGGCCTCCCAAATGGCTAGATCCAGAGCCCTGCACCCCAATGTTTTTTTTTTTGTTTTTTTTTGTTTTAATAAAAAAAAATACAAATGGGCCGTTACCTAATGGAATGTTCCAGCAGATAACAACCAATATTCACTTACCCATCCTCACTACTGCCCATGGCCTTCTTTTACTTCATCTTCATCCTGCAGGGGACACCTCACATTATGTCCCAACACTGAACAACATCCAGATTTAATATGCAGCAAGAGACTGGGGCCAAAGTGGAGGAATACCTGGGCATTGGGGGGGGGGGGTACGTATCTGAATATTGGCTACTACCTGCTGGAGTAATCCATTAGGTAGCTGCCTAAAGTCACTTTGAGAGCAGTATATTTTGTGAGGGCCTGTAAAGGGGGGCACTTAATGAGATCTCAAACTAAAAATGCTAGTACAGAAATACCTGACCATCACTCACCATGAACCAATGAGCTTGGGCAGCTGGCAGTACTCACTTGTACTAACTTTGTGGACCTACATTTGGCCCCTTCTGAGTTACTCACCCACTCAAGACAAACCTTTAATTACTCTCTGGGTCAAACAGCTCCTTTTCGGGATTTGTAAGCTAACCACCTGAACAGCATACACCATGTCTGCATACAATACAACTAGAACAATATATCCGTTTTGTTGTTAATACCTAATTATGTAAAGATTGTGTTCATACATAAGTTTATTATTAATTACTTAGACTATCCAATTTCACATCCCTACAGCCTCTACACCAGGCTTCCACATAGGAATATGCCTTCTGGAGTAGTGGGGCAAAACTGGATGAACGCAGCATAAACTGGAACGAAGGCAAATTCCATGCAGCATGTCCACCACCAACAAGGGTGCCCTTGCTGGGCTTATCCACTTGAGCCGGTTGAAGTGCACTGCACTGCCTTTGCTTTTACACTAGAGATAAACCCACAAGTCCTCTTCCTCCTCGAACACTTCCTCTGGCTCTGCCTCGGCCGCTATCAGATGTCTCCCATGTGAGCCTCTTTGTATTCTTTGAAACTTGGGAGGGTTAGCTAATTTTCTAATGGTCAGTTCCATCTTCACCTGGTTGCCTTAAATGGTTACGGTCATTTCAACTTTAGTGCTCACTATCCAAAATGCAAGTCACCGTACTTAGTGGCTCAGCTGAAGTGAACTGACCAATACATGGGAGAATTTATTAAAATGGGCATTTCATACGAAATCTAAATCTGAAGTTCGTTCAAGTACGATGCGTCAAGTGACGAGGTTAAGCTTCTTGAAAATTGTAGACTTCTTTTGGCTGTCTGTGAGCTACAAAATAAATTCTGCACCAGAACTGGTGCAACATCCTTGATAAATATCCTCTAACCTTGAATGGTGGGGTCACACATAATGATATTGCAGGAAGTCCTAAAGCTACAGACTGCGCACCTTTAAATTATAGGAACTCATTTTATATGGCAAGATGTGCCCAGAAATTATTTTTCTACTTGTTACAGAAGTCAGAGGTCAATTCGCAGATTCAGATGTAAGGAGCAGATACCATGCACTATCAAATACCCTTGACTTGTGATATTGTAATAATAATAATAATAATAGTCCTTTAATAGTCCCACAATGGGGAAATTCAGTGTGTTACAGCAGCAAAGATAAGCAGATACAAATACAACATGTACAGGAATATTCCAAGGTGAGAGGCATTACATTGATAGCAGACAGACAGATAGGGCGTAGCAGGGGGGGGGGGGGATTTAACAGGCAGAGAGATATTTCAGTTCTCTGTGTGTAATGATCTCCGCTTAGGTCGGTGTTGGTTGTACAGCCTAACCGCGGTGGGGAGGAAAGACTTCCGATAGCGCTCCTTCTCACACCTAGGGTGGAGCAGTCGGTCACTGACAGTACTGCTCAGCGCGATCACAGTCTCATGCATGGGATGGGACTTCTTCTTCTGCATGGAGCTCACCACGGACAGTATCCTTCTGTCACCCACCACCTGCACTGGGTCCAGTGGGCTCCCCAGGACAGAGCTGGCCCTTCTAATCAGCTTGTCAAGTTTATTTCTGTCCCTGGTTGATATACTGCTCCCCCAGCAGGCCACTCCAAAGAAGATGGCTGATGCCACTACCGAGTTGAAGAAAGTTCTAAGAAGTGCCCCCCGGATTCCAAAGGCTCTCAGTTTCCTAAGCAGGTAGAGCCTGCTGTGGCCCTTCCTGTACAGGGCCTCCATATGATCTGTCCAGTCCAGCTTATTATTAAGGAGCAAACCCAGGTACTTATAGATGTTCACAATCTCGATGCCCGGTTAGATTGGGGTTATCTATTGATATCAACCACAAGCCAGTAACAATAGGCAGCTGATTTGTTTTATGTTTACTTCACTTTTGCAGTTCTCTAAACTCGAGGATTATGTATTTTAGGTGACATCGCTTTGTAAACCGGTAAAACTACAACAGGGACATTGTGTATTTTCTATAGCGTTACCCTTTTGTATAAGCCAGAAAATTAAAGAGCGTCACAAGACAGGTAACAAAACAAACCAAGAACAAACATCATTATATATATATATATATATATATATATATATATATATTTATACACACACACACACACCCACACCCATACATAAAATATTTTTTTCCCTCACCTTCATTGTTACAGATAAGAGGAGTATACAACTGTCATGTCACATTTCAGACAATAGCGACACAAATGGCTATATATGAACAAAAGCTAACACATATGCAGCCAGATTAACAGACTCCATGTCCTAGAGCAGTGATGGTCAACCTTTTGAGCTCGATGTGTCAAAATTCACCAAAAAACCGAGCATAACTTGGGTGGTGTGTCACTTGGAGAAAAACCCATAAGGGTGGGTTCACACTCTCGCCCGGACTCTGTCCACTGTGAGTCCGACCTAAATGTCGGAAAAAAGGATAGGGAAAGTTTTGAGACTGTTTGCTTAAAAACCCATTCACTTCAATGGGTTTTTAAAGCAATGCGCGAGTGTACGATTGCGCCGCAAAGCCGTTTTTTTTTGTTTGTTTTTTTTTCTCGTCAGAAACAAAGTCAGACATGCAGGACTTTGTGCCCGACGAAAAAAAAAACATCTCAAACCTTTCCCAGTCCTTTTTTCCGACATCTAGGTTGGATTCACGGCGGACGGAGTCCGGGCGCAAGTGTGAACCCACCCTAATTTTGTGATATCTGTAGCTCTAATAACAAAAAGTTATAATGTTAATATATGTACTATATTTAATAAACCAAAAACAAATAATTCTTTACCTAACCTAATTTGTGACTTTTTTGTTGCTGAATTTCTTTGGCCAAATCTTCAATTGAAGGTTGGTATTTCGTACACTTCAAGCTTCAATAATGGAATTCACTAAGAAACAATTACACTGTCTGCTTGCTGGCTTCACTTAGGTGAGGTAATATGGCGCCGTTTGCATCGACATCCGGAGGTGGGCCAAGTGTGGCACCTTAATGAAGCCTACACGTAGTCATTGTTATCGGCAGTGAGTGAAGCTCAGCAAGCACAGCACAAACTGCGCCATGACACGCGTGTCCGCAAAACATATAGCGCCATTCGCGCCGCGCTTGCCTCGCCTCCGAATGCTGACACTGTCTGAATACTGCTCTGGTTTCACTTAGGTGAGGTAATATGGTGCGGCTCGTGCCGCACTTGCTCCGCCTCCGGATGCTGACACTGTCTGAATGCTGCTCTTGCTTTACTCAGGTGAGGTAATATGGCGCCGTTCGCATCAGCATCCGGAGGTGGGGCAAGCGCGGCACGTACAGCGCATTAATGAAGCCAGCAAGCAGTCAGTGTCATCGGAGGTGGAGCAAGCATGGCGCCTTAATGAAGCCCCCAAGTAGTCCTGGTTATCTGCGGCAGGTGAAGCTCGGCAAGCGCAGCACGAACTACGCGTGTCAGCAAAAACGTCTCGGCGTGTCACTACTGACACGCGTGTCATAGGTTCGCCATCACTGTCCTAGAGTCTAACAGATATTTTGCACCAGTGTTTCCTCAGTTTCTCAACACATCATGTGTTCAGAACATGATGAACACCAACACCAAGAAGGACAAGACATAAGGTTGTGGAAATCAAGGAAGTAGCTGGTGTCACTAATATCTGCAGATGATCACATTTTCTAGCACCCAAACCCCTATCTGTGGCAGGAGGGGCATAAAAGCCAGATTGAAAGGAAAGCTTTTTTTTTTTTTTTTTGCCACTTGAAACCTCAAATATCAGATCAAGTGTTGTGGGATGATTGTACAATGCCTCCAGTTCATTGACGTGCCAGATCATCACTTGTTTCAAACTGAGTGGGACAATATCCTTGAACTGAGAGACCTTGGTTTATCGCTCTGACAGATCACTATGTGTCTAGGCCAAGATGTCAGCACTGTTTTGTACGTGGTTGGGAGAACAACATTGAATTGAAATGATGGTATGAGGTGTGTATGATTGGAAGAATGGCACGTAGTGATCCATTCTGTTCTGTAGAACCATTTCTAGCTTTCTGCTGTCTGAGGCGAAAATTGAAATGGCTCTCTATCCCCACGCCCAAGTTAGAAAATGAGTCTTGACCACTACGCATATGCACTACTCAGTACTGAACCCCTGGTGCATGTGCAATGATTGAAAGATATACCCAGCTTCACTGCTCTGTTTAAAGGGGTTGTCCAGGAATTGGACAAACTCCAGAGATGCCTGGGGCAGGAGTAACAAACAAACTTGCCTGTATAAAAAAAACGTACCTGTCTCCAGAACTCCGGTGTCGATCACTGCAGCAGCCTGTTCAGACATGTGCCGTTCCTCAATTCCCAGAAGCCCTCCCTCTTATGTGACTGCTTAAGCCAATGGTGGCATGTCCAAACAGGCTACAGTGGTGGATATCGGAGTGCTGGGGATAGGTAAATTTTTTTTTTTTTGTTTTGTTTTTTAAATATATGGTACATCTGACCCGGCCCCTCCAAAGTTTGTCCAATTCCTGGACAACCCCTTTACGAATAATGTCCCATAGTGGCCCCTCCGGACAATATAATGTCTTACATTAGCCCCGAATAAAAGCCAGAGAAAGGTTAGCTTGTCAGTGTACACCCTGGGCGCACACTACAGATCCTCTATCTGAAGAAAAAAAAGCCTTGCTGTGTACATGATCAATATGCCAGTATCTGATTAATTCTCATGAGAGCTCTATACAAGACATTCTCCAAGGTAAACCAAACTATGTAGAGGAAAAATATATCAGCCACAACACTAATCTGTTGATCCTCCTCACTGCCCCCTTTCTCTGTAGGTTTCCCTCAAGGCTCTATCCTGGGACCCCTCCTGTTCTCCATCCACACCCTCAACGTTGGCCAACTCATAGCATCCCATGATTTTCAATATCACTGTTATGCCAACTATACTTAGATATAACTCTGTGGCCCAGGCATTACCACTCTGTTGTCCAGTGTGTCCAGCAACAATAGTCTTCTTCCTCTCCTCCTGCTTTCTCAAACTCACTATGGAGAAAACTGAGTTCATAATCTTTCCCCCACCTCCCACAGCGTCCCTACCTGACCTGTCTATCAAAGCTAATGGTTCCACAGTTGCCCCATTCCCACATGTCCATTGCCTTGGAGTATCCTTTCATTCTGCCTTATCCTTCAAGCCTCACATCCAAACCCTCAACACCTCCTTCTGCCTCCAATTCAAGAACATCCATCATATCTGCTCCTTCCTCACCCCTGAAACTACAAAAATGCTAATCCGCACCTTCATAATCTCCTGCTTAGACTACTGTAACACCCTTCTCCACACCTTCAAGAAAATGTTCTCGCCCCCCTCCAGTCCACCCTAAATTCTGCTGCTCACTTAATCTGCCAATCAGTCTCTTCACTGACTACCAATTGCCCATGAATAGAGTTTAAAATGTTAACTCTGAAATGCAAAGCCACCCGCAACCTGTCCCCTCCAAACATCTCTGACCTAATGTCCCACTACCTGCCCACATGTAAACTCCAATCCTCTCAAGACCTCCTACTCTGCTCTTATCCGCTCTTCACGCAACCACCTCCAAGACTTTTCCCGTGCAGCCACCATATTCTGGAACTCACTACCATGACACATAAGACACACATAAGACCGTTATCTACAATCACTACTTTAAAGATGACCCTCAAGACTTTCTTCAGGAAAGACTACAATTTCTAATAACGCTAATGACACCACACCACCATGTGAACAGCTTCGACCCTCACCTACTGTCTCTATCCCGTTTTCCTCATAGATTGTAAGCCCTTGCGTGCAGGGCCCTCTATCTCACTTTACCAGTTTAGCTAATTTTCTAATGGTCGGTTCCATCTTCAGCTGGTGGCCTTAAATGGTTACTGTCATTTCAACTTTTGTGCTCACTATCCAAAGTGCAAGTCACTTTACTTAGTGGCTCAGCTGAAGTGAACTGTCCACTACACGGGGGAATTTATTAAAACAGGCATTTCCTATGCAAGTGTTAGTCTGAAGTTTGCTCAGATACGATGCATCAAGTTACAAGGTTAAGCTTCTTAAAAATTTGAGACTTCTTTCACAGTCTGTGAGCTATAAAATAAATTCTGCACCAGATAAATCTCCCCCAAGTATGTCGCTCTAACCTTGAATGGGGAGGGGTCACATATAATGACAATGCATGTGGTCCTAGGGTCAAAGGCTACGCACCTCAACCACAAGCCAGTAACAATAGGCAGCTGATTGTTTTATGTTTACTTTGCCTTTGCAGTTCTCTAAACTCGAGGATTATGTATCTCAGGTGACATCACTTTGTAAACCCATAAAACTGAAACAGGGACATTGTGTATTTTCCGAAGTGTTACCCTTTTATGTAAGCCAGAAAATTAAAGAGTCACAATACAGGTAACTTGTTTTTCTAATGCATCTTTCCAGAAGTCGTATCAGATGTAACACATACATAAAAATAGTTTTTTCCCCTTACTTTCATTGTTACAGATAAGAGGACTATACAACTGTCATGTCACATCTTCAGACAATATTGACTCAAAGATAAGGATAATCATGGATAAATCTGTTGGGATCTTGTATACTCAATTTGAAAAATCAGCTTGATACCCAATACTTAAAAATATTGTTATAACTAAAACATAACTTTTAATACAATTAAGTTAAAAAAAAAATCAATCAGGGTATACCAAGATATAAAACAAATGGAACTGTCTTACCAGTAGGTGATGTAATCACACAACAAAGGGGTGGAATATAGCACAGTTGAGCCCGGGGGGAGTCATGTGGGATGACTTGCAACCCTACAGTTGACCACTAACCCCCAGCGTCCAAATACTCCTGTCCTCACTAGGGCACTATCAAACTGCCCTTCCTATTGTCAAGTAGGAATTCATGAAACCCCAAGCCAATGAAAAGGCATACCTCCTTAAATTTATATATTTAAATAAGAGCGATTCCCAGTCCTCCCTTTATAATTGAGCAAGCATGCCTAAAATAACTCTCACAAAATTATTCATGAGCCAAAATTTGTCCCTTAACGTTCCTCGGCTGAGATTAGCACCACGCTGATAGTATACCAGATAAGTCATCCACAATCACTACCTTAAAAAGGACCCTCAAGACTCTCTTCAAGAAAGACTACACCCTTCAGTAATACTACTGTCAACACACCACCATCTGAACAGCTTCTCCCTTCACCTACTTTTTCTATCCCCTTTCCCTCATAGATTGTAAGCCCTTGCGGGCAGGGCCCTCTATCTCACTGTGCCAGTTGGTCACTGTTAAAATTGTACTTGTTTTGTGTATTTTGTGTGTTGTATGTAAACCCTCAAATGTTCAGCACCATGGAATTAATATAATAGTGTATAGAGCACTATGGAATGAATATAATAATGTCCCACACCATAGAATTAATATAATAATGTACAGAACCATGGAATTATTATAATAATGTCAAGCTCCATGGGATTAATATAATAATGTCCCACACCATAGAATTAATATAATGTACAGAACCATGGAATTATTATAATAATGTCCAACTCCATGGGATTAATATAATAATATCACGCACCATAGAATTAATATAATAATGTTCAGAGCACCATTAAATTAATATAATAATGTCCAGTGCTATGGAATTTCTAATAATAATGTTCAGTGGCATGGAATTAATATAATAATGTCCAGATCTATGGAATTAATATAATCATCTACAGAGCAGCATGGAATTAATAAAATAATGTACAAATCACCATGGAATTAATATAAAAACGTACAGAGCACCATGGAATCAATATAATAATGTACAGCTCCATGGAATTAATAACTCTCTCTCTCTTATTTTTCTTTCTCTGTCTTTTTTTTTTTTTTATCTCTCTACTTAATGGACTTTACACTATGAAGAAACAAAGACTTGGAATTGGACCTTTGTGATACTTTTTTTTGTTTTTATCTGTCTTTTTGTCCTGCTGAAATGGGAACTCTTGTGTGTGCAGGCATTTCTTTTGTCTACACAAGAGAGAAATTACTGCAGCTTAGAGTCACAACAACAGGGCTGCATACCATTTGCCCACCCATCCCCCAAGAACTCTGGAGAAAGAAAAAGCGGGGGAGGGGCTGCAGAGCAGGAACTCTTCAGAGGATTAAAAAGAGGCGTTACCGACCAACTGTTCCCTCCATCATTATGGGCAATGTGAGATCTCTTGCAAACAAGATGGATGAACTAACAGCGCTCACCAGGCATCATCAGGAGTTTCGGGTGTGCAGCATGATGCTACTTACAGAGACTTGGCTCACTGAAGTTACTCCTGACTCTCTGGTCTCCTTGGATGGTTTTAAACTCCTTCAGGCAGACAGGACAAGTGAGAGCGGTAAGAGGAAAGGAGGGGGGCTGGCAATGTTTGTGAATAATAGATGGTGCAATCCTAGGCACATTGTGATTAAGGAGCAAACTTGCTGTAAGGACATTGAACTATTAGCTGTGAGCATGAGACCTTTCTATCTACCAAGGGAACTATCACATGTCATCGTGATAGCTGCATATGTCCCCCCCTCTGCGAAAGCTGACGCTGCCTGCGAGGTCCTACAAGCCACGCTGAGCCAGTTACAGTCTCAGCACCCCCAGGCCCTCCTTCTTGTGTCTGGCGATTTCAACCACGCCTCTCCATCATCCACACTTCCCAGTTTCACACAGTATGTAACCTGCCACACAAGAGACAACAAAACACTGGACTTGTTCTTTGCCAACGTGAGGGAGGCATATAACTCATCAGCCCTACCGCCCCTGGGAAGATCGGATCACAACCTAGTACATCTCCGACCTGTGTACAAGCCACTTGTACGTAGAGAACCAGCTGTCACCCGCACAGTGAGGATATGGTCCGAGGAGAGTGATGAGGCTCTGAGGGATTGTTTTGACACAACCGCATGGGAATTTTTGCAGGATTCGTATGGAGAAGATATAGAAGGACTCACACACTGCATAACGGACTACATTAATTTTTGTGTGGACAACACAGTACCCACAAAAGTGGTGAGGTGCTTCTCCAATAACAAACCATGGATTAACTCTGATATAAAAACACTACTTAAGGAGAAAAAGATGGCATTCAGGACAAGAGATAAGGAGGGGTTGAGGGAAGTACAAAAGGAGCTGAGGCATCTAATCAGGCAAGGAAAAGCCAGTTATAAGGAAAAAAATGGAAAAGCAAATGGAAAGAAAAGACATTAGGGGGGTCTGGGAGGGGCTTAAGTCAATTTCGGGTCATAAACAGTCTGTCTGCCAGATTGAGGCAGATGTTAATTGGCTTAATGAACTAAACCTATTCTTCAACAGATTTGATCACACACCAGCTCCTCTCACCCCAGCATGTCCTTCAGCTCCCCTCACCACAATGACTTCACCCCATTCACCCCATGTGGCTACTTCCCAACAGACCAGTAAATCCAGAAATCTGTCTTTATCTGACCACAGTCTGACCTTCACATGGGTCCAGGTGAGGAAGGAGATGAAAAAGATCAAGGTGAGGAAAGCCGCAGGGCCAGATGACATCAGTGCAAGGCTAATTAAGACTTGTGGGGACCAGCTGTGTGGTATAATTACATATATGTATAATATGAGCCTGAGGCAGGAAATAGTCCCTGAATTATGGAAATCTTCTTGTGTGGTACCAGTTCCAAAGAAACCTCACCCTATGGACCTCAACGACTACAGACCTGTAGCACTGACATCCCACTTGATGAAGATCTTAGAGAGATTGGTTCTCACACATCTTCGCCCTCTAGTGAGCCCCGCTATGGACCCTCTCCAGTTTGCTTATCGACCGGGCATTGGGTAGATGATGCCATCATCCACCTTCTGCACAGGGCTCTGTCTCACCTGGAAAAACCAGGGAACACGGTGAGAATAATGTTCTTTGATTTCTCCAGTGCTTTTAACACCATACAGCCCAGGTTACTGAGAGACAAGCTGGGCCTTGCTGGAGTGGACCACCACCTCTCCAACTGGATCCTAGACAACCTCACAAATCGACCTCAATACGTGAGAGCCCAAGACTGTGTGTCAGGTACCGTTATCTGTAATACGGGGGCACCTCAGGGTACGGTTCTCGCCCCTTTCCTCTTCACACTGTACACTGCTGATTTTAGGTGCAACTCATCCAGCTGCTACCTACAGAAGTATTCTGACGACTCTGCAATAGTAGGCCTCATCACAGACGATGATGACAGGGAGTACAGAGGACTGAACCGTTTTTTTGTGGACTGGTGCCACCAGAACCACCTGAAGATTAACGCGGGGAAGACCAAGGAGATGGTGGTGGACTATCGTAAAGGCAGATGCCCTCCAAAACCAGTGGACATCCTGGGGAACCGGGAATCGAGATTGTGAACACCTATAAGTACCTGGGTTTGCTCCTTAATAATAAGCTGGACTGGGCAGATCATATGGATGTCCTGTACAGGAAGGGCCACAGCAAGCTCTACCTGCTTAGGAAACTGAGAGCCTTTGGAATCCGGGGGGCACTTCTTAGAACTTTCTTCAACTCGGTAGTGGCATCAGCCATCTTCTTTGGAGTGGCCTGCTGGGGGAGCAGTATATCAACCAGGGACAGAAATAAACTTGACAAGCTGATTAGAAAGGCCAGCTCTGTCCTGGGGAGCCCACTGGACCCAGTGCAGGTGGTGGGTGACAGAAGGATACTGTCCGTGGTGAGCTCCATGCGGGAGAATAACTCCCATCCCATGCATGAGACTGTGATCGCGCTGGGCAGTACTGTCAGTGACCGACTGCTCCACCCTAGGTGTGAGAAGGAGCGCTATCGGAAGTCTTTCCTCCCCACCGCGGTTAGGCTGTACAACCAACACCGACCTCAGGGTGGGTTCACACCTGCGCTTGGTGTCCGTCCGTCGCCAATCCAGTGAAAATCTCGGTGAACTGGATTGGCGTCGGATACAGACCGGTCAGCGGCGCATTGGTTAAAAACCCATTCATTTGAATGGGTTTTTAAAGCAGTGCTTGTGGTGTGCGCTTACACCCTCTGCGCTGCCAATCCTTTTTTTTTCGTCGGAAATAAAGTCGGACATGCAGGACTTCGTTTCCGACGAAAAAAAAGGATTGGCAGCGCAGAGGGTGTAAGCGCACACCCAAGCACTGCTTTAAAAACCCATTCAAATGAATGGGTTTTTAACCAATGCGCCGCTGACCGGTCTGTATCCGACGCCAATCCAGTTCGCCGAGATTTTCACTGGATTGGCGACGGACGGACACCAAGCGCAGGTGTGAACCCACCCTAAGCGGAGATCATTACATACAGAGAACTGAAATATCTCTCTGCCTGTTAAATCCCCCCCCCCCCCCCCCTCTGCTACGTCCTATCTGTCTGTCTGCTATTAATGTAATGCCTCTCACCTTGGAACATTCCTGTACATGTTGTATTTGTATTTGTATCTGCTTATCTTATCTTATCTTTGCTGCTGTAACACACTGAATTTCCCCATTGTGGGACTATTAAAGGACTATTATTATTATAATAATGTACAGAGCACCACAAAATCAATATACTAACTCACAGCACCATGGAATTATTATAATAATTTCCAGCACCGTGGAATTAATAATAATCATGTACAGAGCACCATGGAATTAATATAATAATGTCCAATGCCATGGAATTATTATTAATAATAATAATCATGTACAGAGCACAATGGAATTAATATAATAATGTTTAGCACCATAAAATTAATATTATGTACAGAGCACCATGAAATTAATATAATAACTCACAGCACCATTGAATTATTATAATTTCCAGCACCATGGAATTAATAATAATCATGTACAGAGCACCATGGAATTAATATAATAATGTTTAGCGCCATAAAATTAATATTATAATGTACAGCACTATTGAATTGATAATAATAATATTGTACAGTGCAATGGAATTAATAATAATGTCCAGCACTATGGAAGTAATATAATAACGTACAGAGCACCATGGAATTAATATAATGATGTACAGCACCATGGAATTATTAATAATAATGTACAGCGCACCATGGATTTAATATAATAATGTACAGAACACCATGTAGTTAAGATAAGATAACATAAGATAATCCTTTAACAGTCCCACCATGGGGAAATTCAGTTTGTTACAGATGCAAAGATATGCAATACAATACAAAACGACCAAGGTAGAGGCATTACAGTGACAGTAGGTACAGATAGAGAGGTACAGGTAAAAAAAAAGAAAAAGTAGCAGAGGGGATATCACAACTTAAAGATCTTTCAGTTCTCTGTATGGAGTGATCTCCGCTTAGGTCGGTGTTGGTTGTACAGCCTAACCGCAGCGGGGAGGTAAGACTTCCGATAACGCTCCTTCTCACACTTTGGGTGAAGTAGTCGGTCACTGACAGTACTGCCCAGCGCTATCACTGACTCATGCATGGGATGGGAGTTATTTTCCCACATGGAGCGCACCACGGACAGTATCCTTCTGTCACCCACCACCTGCACTGGGTCCATTGGGCTCCCCAGGACAGAGCTGGCCCTTCTAGTCAGCTTGTCGAGTCTATTCCTATCCCTGGTTGATATGCTGCTCCCCAGCAGGCCACTCCAAAGAAGATGGCTGATGCCACTACTGAGTTGAAAAAGGCCCTAAGAAGTGCCCCCTAGACTCCAAAGGCTTTCAGCCTCCTAAGCAGGTAGAGCCTGCTGTGGCCCTTCCTGTACAGTACATCCAGGTGATCTGTCCAGTCCAGATTATTATTGAGGAGCACACCCAGGTACTTATAGGTGTTGACAATCTCAATGCCCGTCCCCTGGATGTCCACTGATTTAGGAGGGCATCTGCATTTATGAAAGTCCACCACCATCTCCTTGGTCTTCCCATAATAATGTAGAGCACCATGGAATTAATAATATTAATATACAGCTCCATGGAATTAATATAATAATGTACAGAGCACCATGGAATTAATATAATAATTTCCAGCACCATAAAATTAATATAATAATGTACAACACCATAGAATTAATTTAATAACATACAGAGCACCATGGAATTAATATAATAATTTCCAGTACAATAGAATTAATATACTAATGTACAGCACCATGGAATTAATATAATAATGTACAGAACACCATGGAATTAATATGATTTCCAGCACCATAGAATTAATTTAATAATATACAGCACCATGGAATTAATAATAATAATAATAATTTATTGCGCCATGGAATTAATATAATATTGTACAGCATCATGGAATTTAAATAATAATGTCCAGAACTATGGAATTAATAATGTACAGCGCAATGGAATTAATATAATGTCCAACACTAAGGAATTAATATAACGTACAGAGCACCATGGAATTAATGTCATAATGTACAGCACCATGCAACTATTAATAATAATCATAATGTCCAGTACTATGGAATGAACCACTTCCCGCCGGAGAAATTTTTCGATTTTCGCTTTTGACTCCCCGCCTTCCAAACCCCGTAACATATTATTTTTCCATTCTCAGAGCCATATGAGGTCTTCATGTTTGCGGGACAAATTTTTCTTCATGATGCTACCCTTTATTATTCCGTACAATATACTGGGAAGCTGGAAAAAAATTCAGAATGGGGTGAATTTGAAGAAAAAGTGCATATGTGCGACTTTCTTATGGGCTTTGTTTTTACGGCATTCATTGTGCAGCCAAAATGTCATGTCACCTGTATTGTATGTTTTGGTACGATTCTTGGGGTACCAAATTTATATGGTTTTATTTACATTTTAATCCCTTAACAAAAATCCAAAACTGTGCAAAAAAAATTTTTTCTAAAAAGTCTTTTTTTGCAGGACCAGGTGTACTTTTTAGTTATACCATTTTGGGGAATTGCTATTGCTTTGAATACTTTTTATTCAAATTTTTATCAGAGGTGAAACAATGAAAAAACGTCGGTTTGGCATTTTTTAATTTTTTTTTTTTTTTTTTCCGCTACGGCGTTTACCGTACGGGAAAAATATTTTTATACATTTGTAGACTGAGCGTTTTCTGACACAGGGATACCTAATGTGTATGTGTTTCACAGTATTTCAGTACTTTTATATGTGTTCTAGGGAAAGGGGGGTGATTTGAACTTTTACTTTTTTTTTTTTTTTGCATTTATTAGACCCCCTAGGGGTCTTAAACCCCAGGGGGTGTGATCACTAATGAAATGCATTACAATGCTAATGCATTGCAAAAAAACGGCGCTTCTATTGCAGGCTCCACAGAGCAGCTTGCAATAGAAAGTAACTAAAGACAGGCCTGGTAGCCTTCACAAGGCTCCTGACTGTCATGCCAATGGGATGCCAGTCCCGGAGCTCGCTCCGGGTGCCGGCGATCCCTGGCAAAGAGGGGTTAATGCCCGTGATCACTGTAATTATGTACAGAGCACCATGTAATTAATAATATTAATGTCCAGCACCATGGAATTAATATTCTAATATACAGAGCACCATGGAAATAATATAATAATGTACAGCACCATGGAATTACCGTATTTTTCAGACTATAAGACGCACTTTTTTCCCTCCCAAATTTGGGAGGAAAACGGGGGGGGGGGGGGTGTCTTATGGTCCGAAAGTGGGTGTTGGAGGAAGGGGGGATGTCAGAGGAGCGGGGTCGCAGCATCGCCCCGGCTTCCTGTAGTGGGGCTTCCTCCAGTGGCAGGAGTGGGGCAATGTGAAGGACCTGGGATCGGAGGAGCGGGTGTCAGTGAACCCATCCCGGCATCTGCCGTGCTATCGCCATAGCTACCGGGTCTGACACTGTAATGTACAGCACAGATTTGGAGCTAATGCCCGCGATCAGACTCCAGTCTGATTGCGAGTATTACTACTTTAAAGCCCCCCCTAAAGTAAAAAAGTAGCCCCCGGGACCAGTCCCCACCACCCCTGTACCTTTGAAGTAGCAGGCCGGCTCCCGCGTGGCAAGATTGCAGAAGCTGACTTGTTCCTGTGACAGGCTCCCAGGCCTGTCATAGGAATATTACTATATTACTAATAATAATGTACAGACTCTCCCATAGACTGCAATACACTTGTATTGCGGTCTATGGGACTTGCAATCAAATAATTGCAGGTTCAATCCCCCTAAGGGGGGGGGGGGGGCTAATAAAATGGCAAAGAAAAAAAAAATGTTAACAAAATATAAAAAAATAAATAAATAGAAGTTCTAAATCACCCCCTTTCCCTAGAACACATATAAAAGTAGAAAATTACTGTGAAACACATACACATTAGGTATCCCTGTGTCCGAAAATGCCCGGTCTACAAACTTATAAAAATATTTTTCCTGTACGGTGAACATCATAGCGGGGAAAAAAAATCAAAAGTTCCAAACTGAAGTTTTTTTCACTGTTTTACCTTTGATTTGAATAAAAAGTGATCTAAGCAATAGACATTCCATCTGGCTCCGCAAAAAAAGATGCCCTATGCCTCCCCGTACAGCGGCAGAGCCCCTGTCAATGCGGCCTTGCAGCTATTGCAAAACTACAATTCCCATATATTAAATATTTTACCATTTTTTGTTTCCTCCTCTAAAACCTAGGTGCGTCTTATGGTCCGGTGCGTCTTATAGTCCGAAAAATATGGTAATAATTATAATAATAATTTATAATTATAATGTACAGCACCATGGAATTAATATCATAATATACAGGACCATGGAATTATTATTATTATTAAATATGATAATAATAATAATAATAATAATAATAATAATAATAATAATAATATAATATAATATACAGCAACATGGAATTAATACAATAATGTTCAGAGCACCATGGAATTAGTATAATAATGTACAGAGTACCATGGAATTAATATAATAATGTCTAGCACCATGGAATTAATATAATTTACAGAGCACCATGAAATTAATAATAATAATGTACAGCGCCTTATAATTAATATAATAATCACTTATATCAAGAAGGGATTAACATCCAGTTGCTGGCTGTCACCTAGGACAGATCAGAGAAGTAGGCAGGGCCAGTGAGGGGGTTCAGTTAGGGCTCACTGTCTTGTTGTGCCCCTTCCCCCAGGGTTCCAGCAGCTACTGGGGAATCGCACCTCTGCAATTCCCTTATAAATAATTTGTACGATTTTCTGTGTACAGTATATTAGCCTCCGCTTTGAAAGCATCACTGTCCTAAAAGACAATTTGTGACTGCAAGTCTAGCTGATACAAAGGTTATCGGGAGTCTGTTGGAGATTTTACCACTGTGTCTAGTTGGGGTGAGAAACACATTAGCAGGCACATCTGTGGGCAACAGTGAAGCATGGTGGAGGTCTATGGCAAGTTTCAGGCCGCATTTCAGCAAATTAATTTGAAGATCTAGTCAGGATTAATGATGCCCTCAATACTGAGAAATACGGGCAGATGTTTTTCCATCATGAAATATCATCAGGGGGAAATCTCATTGGATGTTTTCCTGCTGTTGTATTGTTGAAATGTGTATAAGTAAAGGACAGTTCTCTGTGTGCGGGTCTGTGAGAAAATGGCACAGACCTTGCATGGATGATATCCGTATACCATCTGTAACCTCCACAGACCCATAGATTTCATTAATGCAGCTGGGCCACAAAACAAACAGAGCGCACAGTCATGTACATGGGGGCTTAAAGTATGTTCTTGAATCTACACCAAGCAAGACTGCATTACAATTATTTCCCCCGGCCGTGACTACTAGCAGGGAAGTTCCCACAAGCATGCCTCTGTTTTTTCTGTATATAATGACACTGCACAGTACCATTTTCATTGTTCTGTTTATAGGGATGTTATCTGTATATATGCATATATACAGTGCACAGTATCACTTATCATTCCCTGTATGCTGGGTGCAATTCTCAATATCTGCTATTATTTTGTATACATTGCACTGCCAAGTACCACTGCTTTTTTCCTGACTACCAGGTATAATTATCGTTATCTGCTCTTATTCTGTATACATGAACACTACACAGTACCACTTCTCTTTTCCTGTATATATTAACAGTACACAGTATCAACCACCTCTCTTACCCTTTATGGTGGGTTCAATTTTCAGTATTTGATCTTATTCTGTATACTGTATATGGACACTGTACAGTATCACTTCTCTTGTCCTGTATGCTGGGTGTAATTCTCAGTATCCGGTTTTATTCTGTATATATGGACACTGCACAGTACCACTTCTCTTGTCCTGTATGTTGGGTATAATTCTCAGTAGTTTCTCTTATTATGTACATATGGGTGGTGCACAGTACTACTTCTCTTGTCCTATATACATAGACAGAGCACAGTACCACTTCTCTTTTCCTGTATATATTAACAGTACACAGTATCAACCACCTCTCTTACCCTTTATGGTGGGTTCAATTTTCAGTATTTGATCTTATTCTGTATACTGTATATGGACACTGTACAGTATCACTTCTCTTGTCCTGTATGCTGGGTGTAATTCTCAGTATCCGGTTTTATTCTGTATATATGGACACTGCACAGTACCACTTCTCTTGTCCTGTATGTTGGGTATAATTCTCAGTAGTTTCTCTTATTATGTACATATGGGTGGTGCACAGTACTACTTCTCTTGTCCTATATACATAGACAGAGCACAGTACCACTTCTCTTGTCCAATATGCTGTGTATGATTCACAGTCTCTGCTCATACTCAGTACAGGTCTGTAGCTATTCTCTGGTCTGTAGTTGTTTTATGGTATGGCGTTTGTACCTGTTTTGGACATCACTATAATTACCAAGCCCAGAGCAACACAATAGCAGGGTGAGAGGAATTCACAGGGGAGCGGACAGAAGCCTGTGATTATTCAACAAGCTGGAACATCTTCACTATTGTTATTGTAGCTTTGAGTTAGTCATCTACTCACGTACATGACCTCTCATTGAGTGATGTTAAATACGCAGGGGCAGATTAAGGGTGGGTTCACTCAACCGTTATACTTTTTCTTCTGTTACAAAGATCTACACAAAGTAAACAAGTAAACAAAGATGACAGGAGACGGTGTCTGTCATGTTTTTTTTAAATTATAGTCAATAGAAACTGACAAAGATGGAGGGGGTTCTGTCTGTCTCCATTACTTTACTACGTTAGGTTTGAACCAGACCAAGAACTATATCTGTTTGTATATTCTCTCCGTGTTTGTGTGGGTTTCCTTCAGGTACTCAGGTTTCAATCCACTCTCCAAAGACATACTGATGTGACTGACAATGTCTGTAAAGCGCTGCAGAATATATTGCTGCTATACAAGTAAGAAAAATAAATACCGTTAATGTCCATTGCTCTCATTGCTATAATGGATGACCGCAATGGACCCCAATAACGATAGTGTGAACAATACCATTACTAATTTTCTTTTTTATTTCTTACACTCTATGTCTCTGGGTCTGTGTTTTGTCCATAATTTTCATAGACCCATAGACTATAATGGAACTCCTTATTTCTTAAATAGACCAAATAGAGCACGTCTCAATACTGTTTCCATGGACTATTATTATCAGGGACATCACATATCCACAAGATGCAGACACGTGGATAATCCCTAAGGCTTTATTCACACATGTATTTTTTGTACTAGTGACTGTAAATCAAAACCAAGAGTGGAGACTTCACAGGGATAAGGTATAATGGAAAGATTTGTACCTGGTCTGTATTGTCGACCTGCTTCTGGATTGGGAATCACTGATACAAAACGCTCATGTGTGAATAGGTACAGTGGGGAAAAAAAGTATTTAGTCAGCCACCAATTGTGCAAGTTCTCCCACTTAAAAAGATGAGGCCGGCCTGTAATTGTCATCATAGGTAGACCTCAACTATGAGAGACCAAATGAGAAAACAAATCCAGAAAATCACATTGTCTGATTTTTAAAGGATTTATTTGCAAATTATGGTGGAAAATAAGTATTTGGTCAATAACAAAAGTTCATCTCAATACTTTGTTATATATCCTTTGTTGGCAATGACAGAGGTCAAACGTTTTCTGTAAGTCTTCACAAGGTTGGCACACACTGTTACTGGTATGTTGGCCAATTCCTCCGTGCAGATCTCCTCTACAGTCATGGCCAAAAGTTTTGAGAATGACACAAATATTATATTTTCACATGATCTGCTGCCCTCTGGTTTTTATGTGTGTTTGTCAGATGTTTTTATCACATACAGAAATATAATTGCATTCATATTATGAGTAACAGAAGCTTATATTGACAGTTAGAATGAGTTAATGCAGCAAGTCAATATTTGCAGTGTTGACCCTTCTTCTTCAGGACCTCTGCAATTCTCCCTGGCATGCTCTCAATCAACTTCTGGACCAAATCCTGACTGATAGCAGTCCATTCTTGCAGAATCAATGCTTTAATTTTGTCTGAATTTGTTGGTTTTTGTTTGTCCACCCGTCTCTTGATGATTGACCACAAGTTCTCAATGGGATTAAGATCTGGGGAGTTTCCAGGCCATGGACCCAAAATCTCTATGTTTTGTTCCCTGAGCCATTTAGTTATCACCTTTGCTTTATGGCAAGGTGCTCCATCATGCTGGAAAATGCATTGTTGAGCGCCAAACTGCTCTTGGACGGTTGGGAGAAGTTGCTCTTTGAGGACATTCTGGTACCATTCTTTATTCATGGCTGTGTTTGTAGGCAAGACTGTGAGAGAGCCGATTCCCTTGGCTGAGAAGCAACCCCACACATGAATGGTTTCAGGATGCTTTACAGTTGGCATGAGACAAGACTGGTGGTAGCGCTCACCTCTTCTTCTCCGAATAAGCTGTTTTCCAGATGTTCCAAACAATCGAAAAGGGGAGTCATCAGAGAAAATGACTTTACCCCAGTCCTCAGCAGTCCACTCCCTGTACCTTTTGCAGAATATCAGTCTGTCCCTGATGTTTTTTCTGGAGAGAAGTGGCTTCTTTGCTGCCCTCCTTGAGACCAGGCCTTGCTCCAAGAGTCTCCGCCTCACAGTGCGTGCAGATGCACTCACACCTGCCTGCTGCCATTCCTCAGCAAGCTCTGCACTGCTGGTAGCCCCATCCCGCAGCTGAAACACTTTTAAGAGACGGTCCTGCCGCTTGCTGGTCTTTCTTGGGCGCCCTGGAGCCTTTTTGGCACCAATGGAACCTCTCTCCTTGAAGTTCTTGATGATGCGATAGATTGTTGACTGAGGTGCAATCTTTCTAGCTGCAATACTCTTCCCAGTTAGGCCATTTTTGTGCAGTGCAATGATGACTGTACGTGTTTCTTTAGAGATAACCATGGTTAACAGAAGAGAAACAATGATGGCAAGCACCAGCCTCCTTTTAAAGTGTCCAGTGGTGTCATTCTTACTTAATCATGACAGATTGATCTCCAGCCCTGTCCTCATCAACACCCACACCTGTGTTAATGGAGCAATCACTGAAACGATGTTAGGTGGTCCTTTTAAGGCAGGGCTGCAATGATGTTGAAATGTGTTTTGGGGGGCTAAAGTTCATTTTCTAGGCAAATATTGACTTTGCAAGTAATTGCTGTTAAGCTGATCACTCTTTATAACATTCTGGAGTATATGCAAATTGCCATTAGAAAAACTGAAGCAGTAGACTTTGTAAAAATTAATATTTGTATCATTCTCAAAACTTTTGGCCATGACTGTAGAGCAGAGATGTTTTGGGGCTGTCGCTGGGCAACACGGACTTTCAACTCCCTCCAAAGGTTTTCTATGGGGTTGAGATCTGGAGACTGGCTAGGCCACTCCAGGACCTTGAAATGCTTCTTACGAAGCCGCTCCTTCATTGCCCTGGCGTGTGCTTGGGATCATTGTCATGCTAAAAGACCGAGCCATGTTTCATCTTCAATGCCCTTGCTGATGGAAGGAGGTTTGCACTCAAAATCTCACAATACATGGCCCCATTCATTCTTTCATGTACACGGATCAGTTGTCCTGGTCCCTTTGCAGAGAAACATCCTCAAAGCATGATGTTGCCACCCCCATGCTTCACAGTAGGTATGGTGTTCTTTGGATGCAACTCAGCATTCACTCTCCTCCAAACACGATGAGTTGTGTTTCTACCAAACAGTTCTACTTTGGTTTCATCTGACCATATGACATTCTCCCAATACTCTTCTGGAACATACAAATGCTATCTAGTAAACTTCAGACGGGCCCGGATATGTACTGGCTTAAGCAGGGGGACACGTCTGGCACTGCAGGATCTGAGTCCCTGGCGGCGTAGTGTGTTACTGACGGTAGCCTTTGTTATATTAGTCCCAGCTTTCTGCAGGTCATTCACTAGGTCCCCCCGTGTGGTTCTGGGATTTTTGCTCACCGTTCTTGTGATCATTTTGACCCCACGGGGTGAGATCTTGCGTGGAGCCCCTGATCGAGGGAGATTATCAGTGGTCTTGTATGTCTTCCATTTTCTAATTATTGCTCCCACAGTTGATTTCTTCACACCAAGCTGCTTGCCTATTGCAGATTCAGTCTTCCCAGCCTGGTGCAGGTCTACAATTTTGTTTCTGGTGTCCTTCCACAGCTCTTTGGTCTTCACCATAGTGGAGTTTGGAGTGTGACTGTTTGAGGTTGTGGACAGGTGTTTTTTATACTGATAACAATGTCAAACAGGAGCCATTACTACAGGTAATGAGTGGAGGACAGAGGAGCCTCTTAAAGAAGAAGTTACAGGTCTGTGAGAGCCAGAAGTCTTGCTTGTTTGTAGGTGACCAAATACTTATTTTCCACCATAATTTGCAAATAAATTCTTTAAAAATCAGACAATGTGATTTTCTGGATTTGTTTTCTCATATTGTCTCTCATAGTTGAGGTCTACCTATGATGACAATTACAGGCCGGCCTCATCTTTTTAAGTGGGAGAACTTGCACAATTTGTGGCTGACTAAATTCTTTTTCCCCCCACTGTATTTATTGTGATCACTTAACCACTTCCAGACCGCCCATAGAGTATTTACGTCCGGGCGATCCCTCCCTTGTTCTACAGAAATCGTGAAGCTGCAGAAGTGGGGGAGGCGGCTGTTACTACAGAGCTCTCCAATGAGCGCTGTATACACAGCTATGGGAGCCACCATGATGCGGCTCCCCTCTTACCCGATGGTCATATGATCAGCCAGGGATCAGAGACTGCTAGAGCTGCTGGGTCCTAGGGGACCCAGATCATCTCATTAGTTATGGGCAGGAGGCTGTATTCCTCCTGTAACTGGGGCAATAAGTATCAGCCCCAGTTACAGTGGAAATCAACCTCTCCAACAAAAAAAGTACTGTTCAGATGCCGCCAAAGATCTATTATGACATTATGGGGACACAATGTAAAAAAATGTAAAAAAAAAAAAAATCTAATCAAATAAATAAATAGAAAAGTCAAAAAAAAAAGTGAAAAACAGGTTTTCCCTCCTCTTTTGTTTATATTTTCCCAGATATAAAAAAAATAAATAAAAAATGTGCAAAAATAGAAATAACATAAAAATAAAGACATATGCTTCACCGAAAAAAGACACAAAAATTAGTTGAATAACCCAAATGATAAAAATGTTATCTCCCTCAAAACCACATATATATAAAAAAACAAAAATGTGTCTGGTCCTGAACCAGAGAAATTGGCCCGGTATTGAAGTGTTTAAAGGGGTTTTCCAGGCTCCACGTTGCGGAAACGCTTTTTTGTTGCAGATTTTGCTGCGGTTTTTTGAGCCAAAGCCAGGAGTAGATTGAGCAGAAGGTAGAAGTATAAGAACTCCCTATATATTTCCCATTCCTTTTGTAGACATTCCTAGCTTTGGCTCAAAAAACCGCAGCAAAATGTGCAACAAAAAAAGCTGCGTTTCCACAACGTGGGAACCTCAGCCTTATAGTCAGTCTTTCCACTTGTTAAACTTGCTGTCATCTGTCCACAACCTTCTGTCAGTCCCCTGTTTCTCCTCTGACCCCTCTGTAGCTGCCTACTTCTTCAAGTGATATATAGTACTTCTGTAAGTGACCTGCATAAACACTGGACAGTGATAGATACAGTAAGCAGTAAAATTTTTAACCATGTTAATTTGCTAAAGTTTATATTCAGTCCACTATGCATTTTTGCTGGTACTTGTAGTACCACACCCTTTACACTCAGCTGTCTAATATTAGTAAGTTTGTATATCTATAGTTGTATTGAGGAATCATTACAACAAATGTCCAATGGAAAATCATGAAATGTTAAAAAGGCAATGGGATCTGTTGGGTAAAAGTTGTGTCTGCCCTGAGATGAAGCCGAAACTATATATCATGGTTTATACTTGTAACAGAAGCCATTACGTAAATGTGAGCAAAGCCTTAAATTATGTTTTTTTTGCATTAAAAATTTGTTAAAAAGTGTATTGAGACTGCACTGGATGTTTTATATGTATGATAACTGTATTAATGTATATGGCTAAGGCTAGGTTCACAGAGAATGACAGACGCTGCACCCTTAGTTTGCATTCACCACCATTCACTGCAATGTTAAAAAGACTTTCTTTGTCCACTCAAAAAGAGCAGATATGAATCCATATTTATGAATTGCAGCGCTCACTGGATTTAATAGATTGTGCCTCTTAGAAGCCATGATTGACAAAAGGCCCGCTAAGACTCTGTCACCCAAGGGCCCACCAGAGCTTGGAGCCCGTTCTGCTCTTAGGACACTATGGCATCTTTGAGTAAGCTGTGATCTGCTTTACATTTCCCTCTCATTACCATACGGGACTCTTCCAGCTTGGTACTGCCAAAACTATGTACTGCGGATCACTGTGACTCCACACAGATAAAGGGGTTTTCCAGCTTTATAAAAATAATACATAATGATTGTATTATATTATGTCATAGTGATCCGCAGTAATCGTAGTAATCATCTTGTTAATATACTTTGTATTCCAGGGTAGTGATGTGCATGTCACGATTTTTTCCCACTGTCTCTATGTCTGATGATTTGTATGCTGCTTTTAAGATTGTCAGCCATAGTGGGGGACCAGTAAAAAGTTTTCTATGGGAGCCAGAATTTCCTAGCTAGGCCCCTGTAGTGAGCCCTGGTTGCAGATATACCAGAATTATTAAAAGTGCAAAAGTAGTAAATAGAGATGAGTGAACCAATTTGGATGGAACCAGATTTGACCGAATTTTCCAAAAGTTTCAGGCTCAGATTCCAGAGTATATAAAGTGGAGGCCCAGGAGAGGTGAGTAAAATTAACAAACAGTTGTACTTGCCTTGCCTCTCCTCTCCTGGACGTCTGGCAATCACAGGCCTCAGTTCTGACCCTGGGGTGCTTGACATCAGCCAGAGGCTGGAAAAGGCCTGAAGAGAATGCCGGGGGAACAACAAATGCCGCAAGGATAATAATAATAATAGTCCTTTAATAGTCCCACAATGGGGAAATTCAGTGTGTTACAGCAGCAAAGATAAGCAGATACAAATACAAATACAACATGTACAGGAATATTCCAAGGTGAGAGGCATTACATTGATAGCAGACAGACAGATAGGGCGTAGCAGGGGGGGGGGGGGATTTAACAGGCAGAGAGATATTTTCAGTTTCAGTTTCAGGATGCCCAGGAGAGGTGAGGCAAGGTGAGTATAATTGTCTGTTATTATTACTCACCTCCCTTTCTGGGCCTCCACCTATTATACTCTGGGGTCTGAGGACATATTAATAACAAGTTTGGCCTGAAAGAAAGAAGAAGTCCAAACCTCATGAATATTCATTGAAACAAATCTCATGAGGTTTGCCCATTACTAATAGTAAACCATTAACAACACTGAAATTGCCTCTGTGGAAAACTGCAGTTTTCACTTTGCACCATGCACTGCATATTGATTTCTGGGAAACACCTGTGGGGTCAACATATTCTCTAAACCCCTAAATAAATACAAGGGGTGTAGTTTCCAAAATGTGACAACTACTGAACATACCCATAAATCAAAATATAAAAATTATCATAGGAAGGCTGCTGAAAAGTATAAATATCCTTACTCATAAACATTAGGGTCATTTATCATTTGCACAATTTTTTGCAGCTTTTTGGCTTGCGCTTTTTTGTGCCTCAGAATTCCGTGCACCTAATTTACTAAAAAGGCACAACTGCATCATAAATTTTGGGCAAAATTCATCTAATAGAAATTGTAATCCAATCCTGTCCAATATCTTATAGTCCTTGGTGTGTATGATCATACTGGGGCAAGCAGAACAGACGTTGCATACAGAGTATGCCCATAGATGTCATGGACTACAAGAGCATACTGCGCATGCACAAGGTTTTGCTGAGGGGATGGTGATGTCGGAAACACTATTGCTACCCAGGGTGCACCACAAACATGAACAGGGGCATATTTTCAACAACAGTGCTCAAGAATCTCTGGGAACGCCCTCCAACTACCTAATTTGGATAAAACGTATTTTTCTCTTTTTTGCAACATCCATGGCACTAACATAAAAAGGTAAGATTTTTATCAATGGTACAGCATCTACAGCAGGAGGTTTCATCATCCTAAGTGCAGAGTCATCACAAGGGCACTTACCCAAAGCACTTGGACAGGGCACAAGTTTTTTCAAATGGTATTAAAGGTTTTCGTTAACATTTACCAATTATCTTAGCAATTTCTACGTTATCTTAGCAATTATTCTCATGCAAAACTCCCCTCTATCTTTACCACCAGTGCACACTATCCATATCAGTCCTCTCTTCTTCCTCTCCCCATGTAAAGCTCTCACACACTTTTCACTCTATTTAACATCCCCAATCCCCCTATATCAGTGAAACTAAACAGAAATGCCCATATGAATCACTGAACCACCTTCTGTTTCTATCTATTTTGCTCCTACTAGGGGCTGGGGACATCTCTCCTAACTCTGGCCCACCTACTTTCACTATTTTTTCCTCTCCTTGCACATATAGAAGTCTCACTAACCTCATTAATATTCACCGTACTCCCTCTCCTTTTTTTTTTTCCTGTCCACTCAGTGTGTAACAAACTAGAATACATTAATGACTTATTCTATAGTAAATCTCTCAACCTGCTCGCCCTCACTGAGACCTGGATCCAGCAGTCTGATACGACCTCTACTGCTGCTCTGTCTCATGGTGGCCTACAATTCTCACATACTTCTAGTCCTGACAATAGGCAGGGTGGAGGGTTAGGCTTTCTTCTATAGCCGCAGTGCACTTCTCAGGTACCCTCATTCATCTTCCCCTCATTTGAGGTCCATGCCATCAGACTTTTCTCTCCCTGCATGTAGCCGTGATCTACCATCCAAATGGCACACCCTACCAATATCTTGAACACTTTGCTTCTTGGCTTCCGCTCTTTCTATCCTGTGAAATTCCTACCCATCATGGGTAACTTCAACCTCCCCCATTAACATCCCTGTCTCCCCAGCTACCTCACTGTTTCTCTCAATAACCACTTCTTTTGGGCTTTCAAAACTTGCCTCTTCTTCCATACACAAAGATGGCAACACGATTGATCTTGCCTTCCTCTGACTCCTTACAGTTTCTAAATTTACCAACTCTTCTCTCCCACTTTCTTACCATAAGCTTCTGTCTCTCACCATTTCTCTCTTTCTCAGAATACACCAACAAATTATACATATAGGTATCTACGAACCCCAGGACCTCTCAGACACTCTACAGTCTCCCATCTCTGTCCCAATCTGGCCACCAGTCACTGTAATGAAACCCTTAAAAGTGCACAGGATGAGGCGGCTCCCCCCTCCACTCAAACCTTTCTAGACAGATGACAGCAACTCTGGCACACACCACCAACGCGTTTTCTTCAGCGGTGCGCTGTGTCTCTGTGGAGAAAATTGTGTGCACCTGCAGACTTCCTCTAATTCAAATTTATGCTCAAAACCTATGTCTCTGCCCTTCACCTCGCCAAACAAGCCTCCTTCACCTTTCTCATCTCTTCTCTCTCCTTCATTGGATCAGCGCTGTCTGCCTTTTTTCTTGGAGTATCTTCTTCCTACCCAAATACTCTTACTTTGTAAGCACTTGCGAGCAGGGCCCTCACTTCTATTGTTTGATACAGTAATTTTTTGTCACATTGTAATGTCAAATACTGTCTGTTCATGAACCCTCTCATTTGTAAAATGCTGTAGAATATGTTGGCACTATGTAAACAAAGGTATTATTATGTGAATCCTTCTGCAGTTTGGCTCCCTAACCCTCACAGTAAAGGATACAGCTTTATTTATATGCGTCATGAAAGTAACCTCCATCACATAAACGGCTGGTCTACTGTATAAGCAATGCTACCACCTATGCCACCCATGCTACCACTTGCGTCTCTCCATCTACCTAATAGATTGTAAGCTCTTGCAAGCAGGGCTCTCAGTTCTATTACTCTGTAATATCTGATTTTGTCTACATCTTGTAAAGTGCTGGGGAATATGTTGGCTCTATATAAATAAAATGTATTATTACTATCATACCTCCCAACTTTCAAAGAACAGAAAGAGGGACGCTATGTGCGCCGCTGCAAATTTACGGGGAGTACAGTGGTGAAGCGGGAGCTGTCCGCTATGCTGCTTCATTCACCATTTTATTCAACTCATCTGCATCCTCAGGACAGGACCCGGAAGTCGGGACTGTCCCATCGAATCCGGGATGGTTGGGAGGTATGTTATTATAATTATATGGCGGCAGCTTTAAGTGGTTAGGGGAGGTGATACAAGGGGCAGAAAAGAAGAAAATAGGCACAAGAAGCTTAATAAATATCCCCCCCAATTGAGTATAGCTACAGAATAATCAGGATATAGCTAAATAAAACATGCCAGCAGCCTGCCATAGGACGGTTTTACTACAATTATTTGCTTTATGCTATAGGTTATGCCAAGAGCCATTTGATTTTTTTTTCTAAATGATACATGATACATTTTAAAAAATAAAAAATACAAAAGAAAAAAATAACCTACAAGTCATTTCAATGCGTATTTCTTATAAATCAGATGGGTACAGGGTGGTTACCAGAACAGAAAACAAACCTGTTTACACAGCAACTTATGGCATCATTGCAATACAAAAGGTAAGATCAGGGGAGGAGTCACAAATCTATATTTATTATTAACCATTGTGTCACTCTTGTAATACCTATTTAACTCTATGCAATACAATCTTCAGAGACTTTGTATTCTAGCAACACAACAGTTCCATTAACTTGTGTACTCTGGTAAGTAGCAAGACAACTCTCATAAAAGGAATAACTGACTGATCAGATTGGACCGTCTATGGATCAATATTTGCATCTATTGGATGAATTCAAAAATATCCTAAAAATTAAACCAGTCCATTCATGGAAAAAATTTTCTTTTTTTTTTTTTTTTTTAGCATCAAGATTGGAATTACTATAAAACATACAAATGGCTAAGAACGCTCCTAGTAAACTAACAAAGGTATGTGGTATTACTCAGTTATTGTGCTGTTCTACAACTTTGTGGTTTACTCACCACCTATATGCAGAGTACTGGAAAGACTTTGCTAAGTTTAAGGCTGAGTCCCCACGTTGCGGAAACGCAACATTTTTTGTTGCAGATTTTGTTGCGTTTTTTTGAGGCAAAGCCAGGAGTGGGTTGAGCAGAAGGTAGATGTATAAGAACTTCCTATATATTTTCCATTCCTTTTGTAACCATTTTTGGCTTTGGCTCAAAAAAACGCAGCAAAATCTGCAACAAAAAAAATCTACGTTTCTGCAACGTGGGGCCTCAGCCTTAAAGGGGTTTTCTGGGATTTTTTTTTAATTGATGATCTATCCTTAGGATAGGTGATTTATTGAAGATCCATGGGGGTCTGACACCATGTGGATCACTTGTCTCAAGCAGCATCGGAGCAAAGTCATGTTCATTGATCATTTGGTGTGATCAGGTTGCGATAACAAGCACAGTTGCTGCACAAATGTACAATGCTGTGTATGGTAAGTACTGAAGAGGTTGCAGTGCTCATACGAACGCTGCAGCCTCTTCAAACAGCTGATCTGCTGGAGTTCCGTATATGAGACTCCTGACGATCTTTAATTGATGACCTTGATGATGCATTTTTCGGGCGGAAACCTGGCAGACCCATTATAGTCTATGGGGGACGCGGGTTTCTGCAGGTAACCACTTTTTAAGCAGATTGCGTTTTTCGTTTTTTGGATCCCCAAGCGGACCCCAAGAACAGAAACCCTAACGCTAGTGTGAATAAGGTGTCACACCTTGCTGGATAAGTACACTGTAACAGGCAGTTGGCAGCACAAACAGCCATACTGTACATATATCTCATAGGGACAACACAGGCTCAGGATAGTCGCTATCAGCTGATACCCTGCTGCAATGGCTGGGGTGGGAGCTAGCCCCAATTCTGATACTGTGGTCAATATCAATAGCAACCATAACATCTAACAGGTTTGCAGAGGGACTGGGCATAAAGCTGACATGTATATCACACTGCATTACAGAAGACATTAGATGGGACTAAAAAAAAATGTTTTAGTGGAAGAGAAAACATCACTTACAAAACTTCTACATAATTGATATCACTCTGTCACTAATATAACAAAAATATTAAGGTGAACCTGTTTTTCCACCCTAAACTAGTCCCAGCATATACAGCATCAAGTAATGACCTTTCCTGTGGTGCCTCTTACAAAGCTTTCTGTTGCTGAAATGTCAACTTATATAACCTTTTAAAACCTTATATTGTCATATCCAAATTTAACTTTACTAGTCACGAGGGTCAGGGAGCAGCTTCATCTTGTCATGTAGTTGTCACACTAAATCACACTGGGTATCAGACTTTTGCCAGACAGTGAGCGACATGTCAGTCACATCTCACAGGGAGTGATTTAGTATGAAGAATGTTGATTAAGTGAAGCTGCACCCTGCTCCTCCGACTAGTTAAGGTAAATTAAGGTAAACACTGTCAGGGCTCCTAGGAACCTATCTATAAAAAATTGTGTAGAACACTGTCAGGACTCCTAGGAACCTATCTATAAAACATAGTGTAGAACACTGTCAGGGTTCCTAGGAGCCTAACTATAAAACATAGTGTAGAACACTGTCAGGGCTCCTAGGAACCTATCTATAAAACATAGCGTAGAACACTGTCAGGGTTCCTAGGAGCCTAACTATAAAACATAGTGTAGAACACTGTCAGGGCTCCTAGGAACCTATCTATAAAACATAGTGTACAATACTGTCAGGGCTCCTAGGAACCTATCTATAAAACATAGTGTAGAATACTGTCAGGGCTCCTGGGAACCTATCTATAAAACATAGTGTAGAACAGTGGTTCTCAAGTCACGGTACGAGTACCCCTGGGGGTATGTCCAACTATCCCTGTCAGTCACATCTCACAGGGTGTGATTTAGTATGAAGAATGTTGACTAAGTGAAGCTGCACCCTGCTCCTCCAACTAGTTAAGGTAAATTAAGGTAAACACTGTCAGAGCTCCTAGGAACCTATCTATAAAAAATTGTGTAGAACACTGTCAGGGCTCCTAGGAACCTATCTATAAAACATAGTGTAAAACACTGTCAGGGCTCCTTGGAACCTATCTAGAAAACATAGTGTAGAACACTGTCAGGGCTCCTAGGAACCTAGCTATAAAACATAGTGTAGAACACTCTCAGGGCTCCTAGGAATCTATCTATAAAACATAGTGTAGAACACTGGTTCTCAAGTCACGGTACGAGTACCCCTGGGGGTATGTCCAACTATCCCTGGAAGTACACACTGCAGTGAGAGTCCCCTCCAATGGCAGTTTGTGGAGTTCGTCACCCCCAAACTACAATTATACTCTGAGGGTCTCTTTGGACCCTCATTTTATAATTATAGGAGGCCACAGGGAGATAATCAAACATAAAAATAGGGTTACTTACTTGTCCTGGCCACAATGTGACATTATACTACATGGAAGAGCCACTATGGGATATTATACTTTATAGAGGGGCCACCATAGAACATTATACTATATGGAGGGGCCGCTATGGGACATTATACTGTATGGAGACCACTATGGGGGCCACTATGGAACTCTGGGGTTTCTTATTTTACATGTGGAGGCCATTATATTACATGTGGGGGACACTGTGGGGGTCATTGTGGGGGTACTTGGTTGGGACATTTTCTTACCAGGGAGTACTTCACTCGAAAAGTTTGAGAACCACTGCTGTAGAACATAATGCCTTGTGATATGTAGATGCTTAGTAGGGGCAAAGGGCAACTCAAAACTCTACACACTTTAACTGGTGATTTCCTCAAGGAGAGATATCCCTGTCCATAAGCCACTCATTGCCTCCCACAAAGCCAGCCAGTTCACTTTGCTCTGCACTGACGAGGGACAAAAATCCACAAACGGCGCTGTATGCAGATAAGTGAAACTGGCTTGGCTAAAAGGCAACTCAAAACTCTACACACCTTAACTGGTGGTGGTGCCCGACACTCTTCTAGTGATGTCCAGCGATCTTCTGTCAGGTCATCAGCCCAGCTGAGGCCTGTGATTGGGCCACTGGCGGTCACATGGGCATGCTGAGTGTCATGACGGGCCTCAGCGCTGAGCCCGGTCGATGACGTCACAGAAGAGTGCCGGACATCACCAGGAAAGTGCTGGGCACCACGAGGAGCCCCAAAAGAGGTAAAGGAAGGTGAGTATGAATGTGTTTTTATTTTTTTTTTTTACACCTTCCATGATCCTCTACCTATTACACTCTGGAGTCTGTATAGACCCCCAGAGTATAATGTTGTGGCCATTTTAGTTAGTCCAAGACAAATCTCCATTTGTTCAGTTTTGTAAAAAAAACCAACAATTTGGAATATTTGGGTTGAACCCGGCTCGGTAGATAAACTATATTAATCATGTAATCATAACAAACCGCAGAATGTAGATAATATGTCATTTTGGTTGCACAGTGAACACCATAAAAACAAAACCCATAAGAATATATCGCAAATCCAGTTATTTTTTTAAATCCACCCCATTTTGAATTTTTATTTCCAGCTTCCCAGTACACCATACATAATGTTTGTTTGTTTTTTTTTTTGTTTTTTTTTAGGTTCAAGTTCCCTTGTGGGATAGATAAAAAGTAGAGAAAAAAAAGTTCAAAAAGTTAAATATAAAGCACCATACAGAATGTTTAATAGTATCACTATGAAGTGCAATTTGTCCTGTAACAAATAAGCCCCCATACAGTTCTGTGAATAGAGAAATAAAAAAAGTTATGACTTTTGAAAGGTGGGGAATAAAAGACAAGAACAAAAAAGGACAAATAGCTGCAAGGGTACAGTTTTAAAAATGGTGTGATTTCTGAAGAACTGAAATTTTCCATATAAAAATAGGTTCTGGTAATTTTCTTGAAAATTATAAGCCTCCTAACATTCTGAAAAACAAAGGAATACTTAAATACAACGGGGAAAAAAGTATTTAGTCAGCCACCAATTTTGCAAGTTCTCCCACTTAAAAAGATGAGGCCGGCCTGTAATTGTCATCACAGGTAGACCTCAACTATGAGAGACAAAATGAGAAAACAAATCCAGAAAATCACATTGTCTGATTTTTAAAGAATTTATTTATAAATTATGGTGGAAAATAAGTATTTGGTCACCTACAAACAAGCAAGATTTCTGTCTCTCACAGACCTGTAACTTCTTCTTTAAGAGGCTCCTCTGTCCTCCACTCATTACCTGTAGTAATGGCTCCTGTTTGACATTGTTATCAGTATAAGAGACACCTGTCCACAACCTCAATCAGTCACACTCCAAACTCCACTATGGTGAAGACCAAAGAGCTGTGGAAGGACACCAGAAACAAAATTGTAGACCTGCACCAGGCTGGGAAGACTGAATCTGCAATAGGCAAGCAGCTTGGTGTGAAGAAATCAACTGTGGGAGCAATAATTAGAAAATGGAAGACATACAAGACCACTGATAATCTCCCTCGATCAGGGGCTCCACGCAAGATCTCACCCCGTGGGGTCAAAATGATCACAAGAACGGTGAGCAAAAATCCCAGAACCACATGGGGGGGACCTAGTGAATGACCTGCAGAAAGCTGGGACTAATATAACAAAGGCTACCGTCAGTAACACACTACGCCGCCAGGGACTCAGATCCTGCAGTGCCAGACGTGTCCCCCTGCTTAAGCCAGTACATATCCGGGCCCGTCTGAGTTTGCTAGAGAGCATTTGGATGTTCCAGAAGAGTATTGGGAGAATGTCATATGGTCAGATGAAACCAAAGTAGAACCGTTTGGTAGAAACACAACTTGTCGTGTTTGCAGGAGAGTGAATGCTGAGTTGCATCCAAAGAACACCATACCAACTGTGAAGCATGGGGGTGGCAACATCATGCTTTGGGGCTCTTTCTCTGCAAAGGGACCAGGACGACTAATCTGTGTACATGAAAGAATGAATGGGGCCATGTATCGTGAGATTTTGAGTGCAAACCTCCTTCCATCAGCAAGGGCACTGAAGATGAAACATGGCTGGTTCTTTCAGCATGACAATGATCCCAAGCACACCGCCAGGGCAACGAAGGAGCGGCTTCGTAAGAAGCATTTCAAGGTCCTGGAGTGGCCTAGCCAGTCTCCAGATCTCAACCCCATAGAAAACCTTTGGAGGGAGTTGAAAGTCCATGTTGCCCAGGGACAGCCCCAAAACATCACTGCTCTAGAGGAGATCTGCATGGCGGAATGGGCCAACATACCAGCAACTGTGTGTGCCAACCTTGTGAAGACTTACAGAAAACGTTTGACCTCTGTCATTGCCAACAAAGGATATATAACAAAGTATTGAGATGAACTTTTGTTATTGACCAAATACTTATTTTCCACCATAATTTTCAAATAAATTCTTTAAAAATCAGGCAATGTGATTTTCTGGATTTGTTTTCTCATTTTGTCTCTCATAGTTGAGGTCTACCTATGATAATAATAATAATAATAGTCCTTTAATAGTCCCACAATGGGGAAATTCAGTGTGTTACAGCAGCAAAGATAAGATAAGATAAGCAGATAGGACGTAGCAGGGGGGGGGGGGATTTAACAGGCAGAGAGATATTTCAGTTCTCTGTATGTAATGATCTCCGCTTAGGTCGGTGTTGGTTGTACAGCCTAACCGCGGTGGGGAGGAAAGACTTCCAATAGCGCTCCTTCTCACACCTAGGGTGGAGCAGTTGGTCACTGACAGTACTGCCCAGCACAATCACAGTCTCATGCATGGGATGGGAGTTATTCTCCCGCATGGAGCTCACCACGGACAGTATCCTTCTGTCACCCACCGCCTGCACTGGGTCCAGTGGGCTCCCCAGGACAGAGCTGGCCCTTCTAATCAGCTTGTCAAGTTTATTTCTGTCCCTGGTTGATATGCTTCTCCCCCAGCAGGCCACTCCAAAGAAGATGGCTGATGCCACTACCGAGTTGAAGAAAGTCCTAAGAAGTGCCCCCCAGATTCCAAAGGCTCTCAGCTTCCTAAGCAGGTAGGGCCTGCTGTGGCCCTTCCTGTACAGGGCCTCCATATGATCTGTCTAGTCCAGCTTATTATTAAGGAGCAAACCCAGGTACTTATAGGTGTTCACAATCTCGATGCCCGTCCCCAGGATGTCCACTGGTTTTGGAGGGCATCTGCCTTTACGGAAGTCCACCACCATCTCCTTGGTCTTCCCCGCGTTAATCTTCAGGTGGTTCTGGTGGCACCAGTCCACAAAAAACCGGTTCAGTTCTCTGTACTCCCTGTCATCATCGTCTGTGATGAGGCCTACTATTGCAGAGTCGTCAGAATACTTCTGTAGGTAGCAGCTGGATGAGTTGCACCTAAAATCAGCAGTGTACAGTGTGAAGAGGAACGGGGTGAGAACCGTACCCTGAGGTGCCCCCGTATTACAGATAACGGTACCTGACACACAGTCTTGGGCTCTCACGTATTGAGGTCGATTTGTGAGGTAGTCTAGGATCCAGTTGGAGAGGTGGTGGTCCACTCCAGCAAGGCCCAGCTTGTCTCTCAGTAACCTGGGCTGTATGGTGTTAAAAGCACTGGAGAAATCAAAGAACATTATTCTCACCGTGTTCCCTGGTTTTTCCAGGTGAGACAGAGCCCTGTGCAGAAGGTGGATAATGGCATCATCTACCCCAATGCCCGGTCGATAAGCAAACTGGAGAGGGTCCATAGTGGGGCTCACTAGAGGGCGAAGATGTGTGAGAACCAATCTCTCTAAGATCTTCATCAAGTGGGATGTCAGTGCTACAGGTCTGTAGTCGTTGAGGTCCATAGGGTGAGGTTTCTTTGGAACTGGTACCACACAAGAAGATTTCCATAATTCAGGGACTATTTCCTGCCTCAGGCTCATATTATACATATATGTAATTATACCACACAGCTGGTCCCCACAAGTCTTAATTAGCCTTGCACTGATGTCATCTGGCCCTGCGGCTTTCCTCGCCTTGATCTTTTTCATCTCCTTCCTCACCTGGGCCCGTGTGAAGGTCAGACTGTGGTCAGATAGAGACAGATTTCTGGATTTACTGGTCTGTTGGGAAGTAGCCACATGGGGTGAATGGGGTGAAGTCATTGTGGTGAGGGGAGCTGAAGGACATGCTGGGGTAGGAGGAGCTGGTGTGTGATCAAATCTGTTGAAGAATAGGTTTAGTTCATTAAGCCAGTTAACATCTGCCTCAATCTGGCAGACAGACTGTTTATGACCCGAAATTGACTTAAGCCCCTCCCAGACCCCCTTATGTCTTTTCTTTCCATTTGCTTTTCCATTTTTTCCCTATAACTGGCTTTTCCTTGCCTGATTAGATGCCTCAGCTCCTTTTGTACTTCCCTCAACCCCTCCTTATCTCTTGTCCTGAATGCCATCTTTTTCTCCTTAAGTAGTGTTTTTATATCAGAGTTAATCCATGGTTTGTTATTGGAGAAGCACCTCACCACTTTTGTGGGTACTGTGTTGTCCACACAAAAATTAATGTAGTCCGTTATGCAGTGTGTGAGTCCTTCTATATCTTCTCCATACGAATCCTGCAAAACTTCCCATGCGGTTGTGTCAAAACAATCCCTCAGAGCCTCATCACTCTCCTCGGACCATATCCTCACTGTGCGCGTGACAGCTGGTTCTCTACGTACAAGTGGCTTGTACACAGGTCGGAGATGTACTAGGTTGTGATCCGATCTTCCCAGGGGCGGTAGGGCTGATGAGTTATATGCCTCCCTCACGTTGGCAAAGAACAAGTCCAGTGTTTTGTTGTCTCTTGTGTGGCAGGTTACATACTGTGTGAAACTGGGAAGTGTGGATGATGGAGAGGCGTGGTTGAAATCGCCAGACACAAGAAGGAGGGCCTGGGGGTGCTGAGACTGTAACTGGCTCAGCGTGGCTTGTAGGACCTCGCAGGCAGCGTCAGCTTTCGCAGAGGGGGGGACATATGCAGCTATCACGATGACATGTGATAGTTCCCTTGGTAGATAGAAAGGTCTCATGCTCACAGCTAATAGTTCATTGTCCTTACAGCAAGTTTGCTCCTTAATCACAATGTGCCTAGGATTGCACCATTACAGGCCGGCCTCATTTTTTTAAGTGGGAGAACTTGCACAATTGGTGGCTGACTAAATACTTTTTTCCCCACTTTATGTATGCCTGTATACAGTAGATATATAGCACAGTTTAGTTATTAACCCCTTCAGGACTGAGACAGTTTTCATTTTTGCATATACGTTTTTCCCTCCCCACATTCAAAAAGCCATCATTTTATATTTTTCAGTTCACAGAGTCACATGATAGCATATTGTTTGCAAAACAAATTGTACTTTGAAATGGCACCAAGTGCTATGTACTGGGAAGCTGGAAAAATGTGTTAGAATGAGGTGGAATTGGAAAGAAAACCCAATCTGAGAAAACCTCTGCGGACTTTTTTGGAAAAACACTGCAGGAAAAACCGCTATGCATTGCCGCCGCGCTTTTTTGCTGCGGCCCTCTACATGAGGCCTTAGCCTAACAATGTAGTTACGGGTATTTCTGCTACCCTCCTTTGTATCTTCTATACCATCCTCACCCTGTAAGCTTTTTGTTATTCTAACAATAAAATTGTGAATTAAAAAAAAAAATTCTGCAATTGTCACGCCTCCAACGGTAAATTGCTGTTGCATTTGCTTCCATAAAGGGATAACTTTTGGCAGCTTTTTTTATAATGCCAATTCTTCTCTTTTCATGTGACAGGCAGTAAAATTTTTCTCCAACTTCCTGCCACTGCCATGGTGTTGGCATAATACCAATAAAATAAAACAGAAAAAAACACCACTGTTTCTCCCAATACCAGTGCCAGATTGGTGTGGCATTCTGCTCTCATAAAGCAATAATTATATGCTTTTTTTTTTTTTTTAAAGCCACTTCTTCTCTTTTCATCCAGACACACTGCCAGAAATTTTACCTCAAGATGTAAGCAACAAAAAAAAAAACAAGACAGATGTAACAAAGGCATCCATGACTTTAAAGTCAGTGGGTAGTTTGGGTGGATGCCACCCAGGCCACCCATATTATAAACCAGGCTTTTTTAGTTGTTATCATTTGTTTCATGCCTATGTAAGAACCTCTAGTAAGACAGGTTTTAGTTTGCTATCAAAAAATATCACTAAATTAGCTTATGTAGATATAAAAACAATCTCAGAAGTATGTACAGTATGTATTTACTTAAAACCTACACAGATAAAAAAAAAATTTTTTTCAACATTAAAAGTTTTATTAACATTTTAAAAGAAAATACAACACAATCATGAAAATACAAATTGAAGAAAATTTACATAACGGTATACGAGGAGTGAGGTAGGGGGTGAGGAGGGGAAAAGATGCAAGGGGGGAGACCCAAAAGGGGATAGGGGGGAGGGATGGGGGGGAGTAATCCTGATGCAGCAGGGAAATAACCAACAAGGTGAATTGCATCAAAGAATGCTAGGAGATGGGAAGGGTGCAAAAGGGAGAAGAGTCACTAAACCTGAGGGAGGGGTCCAGGAGGAGGGGCACGAAACAAGGAGTGAAAGGTAGATGAATAATAAAAAAATATTCCATAGCAACCACACTTTCTGGTGGGCACTATCATCCTGGCTAAGTGCCGCCATCAGGTTCTCCATTTGCAGAATATGCAGGATTTCTTGGAGCCAATCCGACATAGACGGAAGTGAGGTGGATTTTCAGAGTCTGGGAATGATAGACCTGGTAACTATCAGCATGAAACTAACTAATCTGCGAACATGATTCTGAATGTTGCGGGGGGGGAAATGGAGAGAGGAAGAGGGGCTGGATCGTCCTCCAATGCAACACCACTGACTGTCTTAATGACTCTGTGAACCTCATATCAAAATGAATAGAGTCATGGGCAGTTCCACCAAACATACAGCATCATGCCTCACCAGCGGAGCAGAACCAACATTGGTCAGGGAAAATCTCATGGAAGACAGAAGGAACTCTATACTAGTTTGAGAGAATTTTGTAGTTGTTTTCCTGTGCTTTACAGGAGACAGAAAACTTATGACAAGAGCGAAAGGCAGAGAGCCACGTGTCAGGTGGAAAGATAGTCCCAAGTTCCCTCTCCCAGCCGGCTACAAATGTCGGTAGGGGGTCGTCCTTATCATCGGAGAAGAAGAGCTCATAGATAATAGACATTGGATGGAGTGGCATTGTGGAGCACACACATAGATGCTCAAATGGGAGTAGTGGTCTATGTAGGTTGTGCGTCTTTTTCAGAGTTAAGTAAAAGTAGTGCAAAAGGTATTGCCAGTGAGAAACCACATTTCTATTTCCCTGTGATACCAGTTCAGTGTAGGCTCAGAGAGAGGTTGAGGACAGGACCTTAAGAAATGTGAGAAATGCAACCAAAGGTTGAGTGCAAAGCTGCGGGAAGGTCTGGGTTGCCCGAGACCAGAGTCAATAGACCATGGTTAGTGAAGAGATGAGGGATGGTGCGGTATGATCGACACACCCCGAGAACTTGTTAAGTAATAAATGGGAGGTAAGAAGCATCTCTACCTGACCAGTGGCTTCTATTGAGCCACAGAAGTGATGTAATAGGTAGCGGGCTCAGAAAACTCTCTAGGGCAGGGGTAGGCAACCTTTTTTGTTCGGCGTGCCAATTTCGATTAAAAATTTCGTTGCTCCCCAGTGGCACTCTCCTGCGCGATCTTCTCCCATCTAAGGTGAGGAGTGTGGAAGAGGTCGTCTCTGTTCACCCAGAGCTGTTCTCGCTTCTGGCAGAATGTTCTCCAGAGTTGATGGCGACAGATCCTATACCAGCATCTCTGCCTTTCACAGATGCTTGGAGACTGACCAACTAATATGGCCACATCAGAGCTTCCTGTGAAGCACTTCTTCCTACCAACAAGTCTCTAACAAAGTCTGTAGAGGAACAGCAGTGAGGAAACAGTGGCATCTTGTGGCCAAAGGGCAATACTGCAGGCATTAGTCCATACACTATAATGTAATCAGCATACATTGTGCAACTATATACAACGGTACTCATTCAGGATATACAGGTTGTCAAACATGGGCAAGTGTGGTGTATTTACCTGCCTCTCACAACTGCGTAGTGTCCAAGTAGGACAATGGAAATATATAGCACTGATGTGAACATAGTGTAGTACAGATACTGTACATACCACTATCTTGTTGAACTTTTTGCTATCTGCAAATATCCATGGTCTATACATCTCAAATTATTCTCTGTATACTATTTTACTATTTTTTTGTTTACCTTTGGTTCACTTACTTTATTTCCTTATGTAAAAAAAATTATTGTGTGCAGGAATGCTTGTAGGCAGCAGAGCTGAGTGGGAGGGGTGAAGGTGGCAGAACTGGGTGGGGGAAAAAAGGCAGCATAACTGAGTGTGTGGAGGGAACATGGAGGTAGCAGTCTGTATGTAGCGGAGGCACATGAAAGTATCAGAGCTGTGGGTGTAGGGGGAAAAATGGAGGTAGCAGAGCTGTGTGTGCAGGAAGGAAAACAGGGGGCAACAGTGTTGTGTGTGGAGGGGAAAAACATGGAGGTAGCAAAGCTGTGGGTGTGGAGATCAAGGAGACAGTAGAGCTGTGTGTGTAGTCAAGATCCCCCCTAACAGATTGGACATGTTCAGAGGTAGTGGATGTACAGTATAGAGTCCACATCACAAATTCTCAGAATACTCAAGTACAATACAAGTAAACAGGGTTATCAAAACCCCATCATTATGTAAAGGAAAAAAAATCCACAAGGAAATCTTAACATGTGCTACATGCTCATTCTTGGGATGAAAAATGCAAATTTTCACTATGAATAACTGAGAGATCCAAAACTTAAATGGCAATTATTTTTGTCATTTATGCTTTTATGCAAAATTGTGTAATGTACAAGAGAGAGTCCCAAGATTAGAAAATGTGAGATACTGAAGCACGACCTGGTGTGTCAAATGACTAGTGTAAATCAATTATCATGTCAATGTGTTTTTTTTTTATTAGAAATTATGACTTTTTTTTCTTAATAGATCTTCAATGATCCAATACATGGACATATTGAGCTACACCCCTTGTTAATCCGCATTATAGACACTCCTCAGTTCCAGCGTCTGCGAAACATTAAACAACTGGGTGGGAAATATTAAGTTTTTCCAGGAGCTTCCCACAACAGATTTGAGCATTCCCTAGGGTATGTGAATATTTCTGTATCTTAATCTATATTTTGTATTGTGTTATATTCTAGTATAAAACAACACACATCATTAAAACAGAATTACTGCATATAAATAAGTAACACAATTTACTAAACCGCCATCCACCCACCCAAACATAAACCACCATTGGTCTGACCAAAAAAAAAAAAAAAAAATTAATTTGAGTTCAATTTTTTTGGGCAAGATCTTCGATATCCTACATCCGTTAAAGCTTGATCCAAGGGAGTATTTAGGTGAAGGATAAACTGAATGTAATCAGTAATATCCATCCAATATCTCTGCAATTTCTTACATGCATTGTGCTCCGTTTCTGAATTCTGCATTTTTCACATAATTATTTCACAATTCAATTTCAAAAAGTCACAATAGAGTATAATTCAAGCTATATAATATGAAAAAAATTAAATAAAATTTAAAATAAAACAATGAGGTAAATGGTGAGCTGAATTTAAAGGTTTATTCCTATCTGACATTCAATGGGATTTTTGAGAAAAGTCAATCAGGGACATTCGTTTATTCCTGGAAGTCTCACAGAATAGAGACAATATCATAGTGTGTCTCTGTGAATTGTTCTATTCCTTGTGCATGTTTTAACATGGAAAAGCCAATGGTTTTCTTTCAAACCATATAGGGATTGGAGAAGTCCTAATTTACGGATGTATAATTTTATTAATTCCCCATATTAAAATATCATTTTTATTACGATATTAAATACACTAACATTTTCATAAAATAAATATGTTCCCTATCAAAAATAGTCAATAATATCATAGATCATAGGTCACAAACCAACAAGCTCAAAAACAAAATAAAAAACAGAGATAGACACCATATACTTACATTGAAGGAAGATCCCTTGTAAAATGAGCTCCAAGGACACCAATGCACCTTTAAGGCAGTCCTCTTCTAGTGGCATAGACATGTATAGCACGGCAGAACTCTTACCCTTTGCTTACCCTGCACTTCCACCTATCTTATAATATAATTCAGTGGTCTTCACATTGAAAAAAGGTCATGTCCAGTCCAGGTTTCATCATTCTATCATGATTTGGCATCCTCTAGAGTCCACAAAGGTCCTCAATATTAATACGGTCCTACAGTCTCAATATTTTAACTCCCGTCCCAACGCTTTCCCGCTACTGTGGCAAAGCTTTCATCAGAGGTCTTCTTACAACTTGGGGTAATTAATTTTCCACAGCTAGTGGTATAGCAGGGGCGTAACTAGCAAAGACTGGCCCCAATAGCAAACTTTGGAGCGCCCCCACGCGCCATAATATAATGTCCCACAGTGGCCCCTTCGCCTAATATAATATCCTACATTGGCGTCTCCACACAATATAACGTCCCATATTGGCCTCCATGCAATATAATGTCCCACATTGACCCCTCTACACCCTTCTTCAGACCCCATAGTGAGTGGATGCCCAGGAGAGGAGAGCAAACATAAAAACAGTGTTATTTACCTCTCCTAGGCTCCGGAGTGGGTCTATTCAATGATGTCACAGACCTGTAATTGGCCCTAAGCTGTCATGTGGGTTATGCTGGCGTCATTATGTGTCGTGATGCTGGCACCTCTCCAGGGCTTCCACTATTATACTTTGTGCTCTGAAGAGACCCCACAGTTTAGTTTTGGATGTGACCAGTCTGAACAAAACCGCCAGCATGTAATGGCCTATTTTAAAAAAGCCTCTGGCAATATTCAGAAATGTAGCGAGACGTTGGCAGAGGAACTGAAACTAATGATACTGTTTCATTATCTAAGCTTCCTTAGGCTGGGTTTATATGAGACATGTCTGCTGCCGATTTTCAGAAGTGGATTTTAAAAAATTTTGCCATGGCAAAATAGACCCCAAAATAGGATTGGATTTTGTGATGGAATAGTGCTCCAGTCAAAATAGAAATGCCTAGGAGCCATTGGCTCCTAAACTGAAAAATTTCGGAGCCAAAATTAATTTTTAGTTGCCAAATCACGTAATGATTCCTAATGGCCCCCCACATAGTATAGCAAAGGATTAAAGCTGCAAGGGGGTCCCGGAGAAAAACCTGCAGATGACCCGAAGAAAAAAAGCTATGATTTTAGGCAGATTCAGGTTTGCAGAGGAACATGCTGCAAAATTTCTCTGGTGGAAACTCTGCAGCATGTTCACCCTGTTTTGCCCCAGTCTTATAGTGACTATTTTTGATTGGGTAAAACTTTGCTATAGAGATCATATAATATAACTATTTCATTATAATATAATAGCGTGGCTTACCTGGCGGGATGCCTCGTAAAGGAGCTACAGAAGAGGCAGCTAGAGAAGACGCGGTTACAGGATGGGCAGCCAGATGACACCATAGATAAACGAGATGTTTTGTGTGTCCAGATTGCAGGCCTGTGCCATGACTTGGGTAAATATTGACCTAGATCCTGGATATACATATATACTCATTGACCAAAAAACACTCCCGGATATACACTCCAAATATTGGATTTCTGCCAAACCTGGCATGCAGTTATGTCTCAGGAATATATGTAAATGATCTGTAACTGGGTTTTGCCTAAAAGAGGCCATAAAACTGCTTCCCCTGCTGCCCTATAAAAAGACTCTCAGAGGCTGCTTTTGGGTAGTGTACCTCTTGGCGAGAGATCGTCGACTCCTAGATATGTCTCTACAAAACACTCAAAGACATTTTGCTCAATTGACAGGCTTTGACAAGGGGCGCATCATTGGACTGAGAGAAGCAGGATGGTTGTAGAGACCAATTGCCTGTGGTGGTTATGTGAGGGCAGCCCAGACAGACCACCAGGAAAGATTATTGTTTGATCTTCCTACAAGCACAAGCAGTACTAACAGTTTCCTTGCCCACTATCCAGACCCAGATGACACCTTCATTACCAACCCCTGTTTTTGCCCAGTCCATTTCCAGGTGCAAGTAGAAGGAAGTATGATGTTATGACACCCATTACATTTTGCCATTGACAGTCAGTTACTGTTGGCATCATTTGCAGTGGTGTTGTAAACGAGAAACTGGAATTCCTATGGACTGGAACAATATCGTCTTTAGTAACAAATCCAGGGATCTGATGCTGGTCAGGTTCAAGTACGGAGGCCTCATGGTGAGCGCTTCAATCCTGCCTTTGTTGTGCAGTAACACACTGCCCCCTGCTGGTATGATGATCTGGGGAGCTATAACATACAACAGTCGGTCACCCCTAGTAGTGATATGAGGGATACTAACAGCTCAGGCTAGGTTCACACCTGTGCCTGGATTCCGTTCAGGGATTCTGTTCCCCATTCCACTTGAAAAATGTGGAGAGAAAAATCCTGCAAGCAAACTTTTCTCTCTGCATTTTTTGGGTGGAAACTGGGCAGACCCCATTATAGTCTATGGGGTCCCCGAGTTTTCGCGGGTAACCGTTTTTTAAGCGGATTGGGTTTACGTTTTTCAGGTCCCCAAGTGGACCTGAAGAACGGAAACCTGAACACAGGTGTGAACTGAGCGTCCACATGTGTCATCTCTCATGGCAGGGCAGACAACTGGCGTTTTTCAGCAGAATAATGCTTACCCCCAAACACACAAGGGTTCCCCAGGAGTGTCTCCACCAGATTACAACACTTCTTAGCCTGCCTGGTTGCCAGATTTACTGCCAATTGAGCATTTATGGGACCAGCTGGGATGCCAGCTTTGGCAACCTACAAGTGTGCAAGATCTACAGGCCCAGCTGCAACATCTGTTGGCAAATGTGCTGCTGGATAGCATAGAGAACCTATATACATCAATGCCCAACCATATCTAATCTTGTATCCAAGCTAGAGGTGTCCCAACAGGGTACTAAGACCTCCGGCCATTTATACAGTTTTCCACAATAACCTTCTCCTTTGGCTCTTATCTAATAATCACTTACATACATGATTTTATCAGTGAGTGTATTATACCATATGAAGTTGTCTATCTTTTATGAACTGGAGCTTAAGTTTTGCAAACAATTTCTCTGCTTTCTAATGCTTTCATATTTCTATTTGTTTCAGGTCATGGACCATTTTCTCATTTGTTTGATCAGAGGTTCATGCCTATAGAGGATCCAGAAAAAAAGTTTAAGGTCTGACTTCATTTTATCACTGCGCATGCGCAGTGGGGCAGGGGGCTCAAGGGGGCTCAATGATGCATTCATTGCTGAGTCGTGGTTATACTGTAAAATACATACACTGTTTCTCTGATACTTTTGTGTATGTAACATATTCAGGGAAGCAGGTCCTCACAATTACATTGGAGAATGTAGAGGATTTATCAGTTTTAGGGATATTTGGCACTCAGCTATCTGGTACAAAATTCAGTTTTAATCTAATGTATATACTTCACACAATTCAATGTAAATCTGTCCCTGATATCCATGTATTTTCAGCACGAGGAGGCGTCTGTGGACATGCTTGATCATCTTATTGTATCCAATAACTTGAAAGATGTAATGAAGGAATATGGTTTGGTCTTCAAGAAGATGAAAGACAATCCTACTAAAGACAAGGACGTAAGTCACAACTCTGCTGAAATTATGTATTATTAATCTGTAGACTTGACACAAATCAATGGAAACCCGTTACTGATTGTTAGGGTGGGGACTAAGACCCCTGGGTTATGTTGCCGTAGTCCTAATTGATAAGAAGTTACGAGCTCGGGAAACAAATACACTGACACACTGAAAGTATCATGTGTTGAATGCTTCGCTTTATTGATTGTGAGAGCAAGGTTATATAGGAAACACAATAATCTATATTTAGTCTTCTATTCCGCTCTTCCATACATCCAAAAGCCGGTTTAAACCAGTCTGAGGGTTGTGCGTCAAACAGGGACATTTCTTAAGGTCAGCAAAAGGCCACATGACATCTGGGGTCAGAGATTAGCTTCTTTGCAACATAAACATAAGCATGTCTACATCCTGTGCAAACATGTGGTCCAGAACTCATAATGAGCTTACTACAATCTTTTGTTCCCTTTGTATTCCTTATCTATATATATATATATATTTTAGCAAGTAAAACATGTTTAACCCTTACACTGATATAAACATATTTTTAGCAGGGGGAGGCATCTAAGGACGAGGCATCTGAGGGCGAGGTGTCTGAGGTCAAAGCATCTAAGAATGAATATGACGACCTAATATTTATCAAGGAGATGATAATTGGACATAAAGACAAGAAGGATCTGGATGTAAGTCACAACTTGCGTTATGGTTGAGTTCCAGGAACAAATTTCATCCAAAGCATACACTGGCTGATAACAGCGAGCAGAAGAACAAGCTATTTAAATCCAGTACAGTACTGCCAAATAGTCCAAAACCTCCAAAAGCCTTCACCAGCGCCAGCAGCAAGGCCAGACTGGCTTTGCTGAATTTAGGCGTCCAAGCTATCACCACTAGAAACTGTACGGGAAATAAACGTTCCACTTATTGAAAATAAAACCCACAATTAACTTACTAGAATATCTGAATCAGAAGGACGCTAAGGAAGGTAAAGGTCTGGTAAGAGTCAATTAAGAAGTGACATCTGAGCCAGGAGAAAGCGATAATCCGATAACCTGCCAAAGGTCGTATTTAAGGGTGAACCTGGCCTCTCTGCTGCCTGAGGCGAACTATAGAATAGTGGCAATCCCCCCCCCCAAAAAAAAAAATACCCAACACGGCTATCTTTGGTTGTGTGATGGGGCCCTCCTAATTTGTATCAAATAAATCATAAATTATTTGGCCCCCACGCAGTGTACCTCATATAGATGAAATATAACAACATATACAATATAAACCACACGCAGTTCTCCAGCAGAAAAAGTGCCATGTACACCCAGCCTTACACTATCGCCATATACTATGTAGTATACTATAAAACATCATATTATAATACATTATGTATACATAAGAACATTTAGATATATATACAGTCATATGAAAAAGTTTGGGCACCCCTATTAATCTTAATCATTTTTAGTTCTAAATATTTGGGTGTTTGCAACAGTCATTTCAATTTGATATATCTAATAACTGATGGACACAGTAATATTTCAGGATTGAAATGAGGTTTATTGTACTAACAGAAAATGTGCAATATGCATTAAACCAAAATTTGACCGGTGCAAAAATTTGGGTACCCTTATCATTTTATTGATTTGAATACTCCTAACTACTTTTTACTGACTTACTGAAGCACAAAATTGGTTTTGTAACCTCACTGAGCTTTGAACTTCATAGCCAGGTGTATCCAATCATGAGAAAAGGTATTTAAGGTGGCCAATTGCAAGTTGTTCTCCTATTTGAATCTCCTCTGAAGAGTGGCATCATGGGCTCTTCAAAACAACTCTCAAATGATCTGAAAACAAAGATTGTTCAACATAGTTGTTCAGGGGAAGGATACAAAAAGTTGTCTCAGAGATTTAACCTGTCAGTTTCCACTGTGAGGAACATAGCAAGGAAATGGAAGACCACAGGGACAGTTCTTGTTAAGCCCAGAAGTGGCAGGCCAAGAAAAATATCAGAAAGGCAGAGAAGAAGAATGGTGAGAATAGTCAAGGACAATCCACAGACCACCTCCAAAGAGCTGCAGCATCATCTTGCTGCAGATGGTGTCACTGTGCATCGGTCAACAATACAGCACACTTTGCACAAGGAGAAGCTGTATGGGAGAGTGATGCGAAAGAAGCCGTTTCTGAAAGCACACCACAAACAGAGTCGCCTGAGGTATGCAAAAGCACATTTGGACAAGCCAGCTTCATTTTGGAAGAAGGTCCTGTGGACTGATGAAACAAAGATTGAGTTGTTTGGTCATACAAAAAGGCGTTATGCATGGCGTCAAAAAAACACAGCATTCCAAGAAAAACACTTGCTACCCACTGTAAAATTTGGTGGAGGTTCCATCATGTTTTGGGGCTGTGTGGCCAATGCCGGCACCGGGAATCTTGTTAAAATTGAGGGTCGCATGGATTCAACTCAGTATCAGCAGATTCTTGAGAATAATGTACAAGAATCAGTGACGAATTTGAAGTTACGCCGGGGATGGATATTTCAGCAAGACAATGATCCAAAACACAGCTCCAAATCTACTCAGGCATTCATGCAGAGGAACAATTACAATGTTCTGGAATGGCCATCCCAGTCCCCAGACCTGAATATCATTGAACATCTGTGGGATAATTTGAAGCGGGCTGTCCATGCTCGGCAACCATCAAACTTAACTGAACTGGAATTGTTTTGTAAAGAGGAATGGTCAAAAATACCTTCATCCAGGATCCAGGAACTGATTAAAAGCTACAGGAAGCGACTAGAGGCTGTTATTTTTACAAAAGGAGGATCTACTAAATATTAATGTCACTTTTCTGTTGAGGTGCTCATACTTTTGCACCGGTCAAATTTTGGTTTAATGCATATTGCACATTTTCTGTTAGTACAATAAACCTCATTTCAATCCTGAAATATTACTGTGTCCATCAGTTATTAGATATATCAAATTGAAATGGCTGTTGCAAACACCCAAATATTTAGAACTAAAAATGATTAAGATTAATAGGGGTGCCCAAACATTTTCATATGACTGTATATATACCAGAATATATAATATAAAATTATATTTTAAATAATAATACTTGTAGGGTTCAAGTACTGACAAAAAAGAGGGCCCTGCTCGCAAGAGCTTACAATCTATGAGGTAGAGCGGGTGACACAAGAGGTAGCAGGGACGGCAACAGTATAAAACACAGTATAATATTTATGCTATTAATAATATATACACACATGGACAAAATTGTTGGTACCCCTCGTTTAATGAAAGAAAAACCCACAATGGTCACAGAAATAACTTGAATCTGACAAAAGTAATAATATATAAAAATTCTATGAAAATGAACAAATGAAAGTCAGACATTTCTTTCCAACCATACTTCAACAGAATTAAAAAAAAAAAAGAAAACTCATGAAACAGGCCTGGACAGAAATGATGGTTCCCTTAACTTAATATTTTGTTGCACAACCTTTTGTGGCAATCCTTGCAATCAAACGATTCCTGTAACTGTCAATGAGACTTCTGCACCTCTCAAAAGGTATTTGGCCACTCCTCATGAGCAAACTGCTCCAGTTGTCTCGGGTTTGAAGGATGCCTTTTCCAGACACTGGGCAGCACATTTCTCTCTAGAATCCCTTGATAGTCTTGAGATTTCATTGTACCCTGCACAGATTCAAGACACCCTGTGCCAGATGCAGCAAAGCAGCCCCAGGACATAACAGAGCCTCCTCCATGTTTCACAGTAGGGACAGTGTTCTTTTCAAAATATGTTTCATTTTTCTATCTGTGAACATAGAGCAGATGTGCCTTCGATTTTTGTCTCATCTGTCCATAGGAAATTCTCCCAGAAGCTTTGTGGCTTGTCAACATGTAGTTTGTCAAATTCCTTTTGTCAGATTCAAGTTATTTCTGTGACCATTGTGGGTTTTTAATTCATTAAACGAGGGGTACCAACAATTTTGTCCACATGTGTAGTATAATATTTAATGGGTATAATGTGTACATTTGTGTACAGTCTGTGTCTAATATACTGTAAACAGTGCAAGTTTATATTCAGGTATAATCTATCTATCTATCTATCTATCTATCTATCTATATTATACCTGTATATAAACATGCACTGTATACTGTATACATCACACACAGACAGTACACAACTTTACACATTGTACACATTACATATACACATTTACACACAAGTACACCTACTTTTTTGCAGCTTTGCTAGCAACAGTAGTAGAATTCAGTAACTGGAGGTCTAGCACAGGGGTCCCCAACCACCGGTCCGTGGACCAGGACCGGGTCGTTGGGGGTTCTTTGCCAGTCCGCGGGGCGCGGGCTGGCCTCAATCTTAGCTGGATACTTTGCGCTAGGCCACGTTGCTATGCTAACGTGTAAACTATCGGGTAGCGCGGCATCCTGTAGCTGCTAAGGACGCGGCGCTACCCGATAGTTTACATGTTACCATAGCAACGTGGCCTAGCGCGAAGTATCCAGCCTCGGTGTCGATTACCAAAGCATGCAGGTGGAGAGCCTTCTCTTCCATACGGTGGAGCTCTTGCCCTCTTCTCCCGATCTAAGAGCTCCATAGCAGACTATCTTCATTGGGGTTAATAGCAGGGGTTAATTGCACCTTTGGGCTTGGGGCCCTGGGAAATTGCCCAGTTTGCCCCCCCTAACACCGGCCCTGCCTGTTTGCCCCCTCCTGTGCTGAACCCCTAGCTACGCCTCTGTAAGGCAGACATCTTGCTTTGTCATGTTGGTTATTTGCAATGGCCATTTTCTTTCATTTTGCAGTGGCCTTATGAAGGGCGTGGAAAAGAGAAAAGTTTTCTTTATGAGATTGTGGCCAACAAAATAAGCGGCATTGATGTGGACAAAATGGACTACTTTGCCAGGTACCTTATCATATTTCACAACTTTCAGAAAGAGGGACACAGTGTGTGGCAAATTTAGCTCCACCCACTTCTATGCCATTCTCATCCATTTTTCTTTGTGCCCCCACACAGTATAATGCACTCACAGTCACCCTAACCTTATATGCCCCAACATTATAATGTTCCCCTCCAATTGCCCCACAGTACAAAGTACCTTTCCTGGTGCCCCAGTTTAAACTGGGGGAAACTAGAGGGGGACATTAAACTGGGACTGCTGGAGGGTGACATTAAACCATGGGGGTAACTAGAGGAGGACATTAAACTGGGGCAGCTGGAGGGGGACATTAAACCGTAGGGGTAGCTGGAGGGGGACATTAAACGGGGGGCAACTAGAGGCGGACATGTCCCCCTCCAGCTACTCCCACAGTTTAATGTCCTCCTCTAGTTGCCCCCAGTTTAATGTCCCCATCCAGCGACCCCACTATTTAATGTCTCCCCTAGAGCTTCCCCCAATTTAATTATCCTCCATCTGCCTCCAGTTTTAGGCCCCCCTCCATCTGCCACCAGTTTAATGTTCCCCCTTCAACTGCCACCAGTTTAATGTTCCCCCTCCATTTGCCACCAAACATTTTACCTCTCCTCGCTCTGCTGGTGCTCTGTCTCAGGTCTCTTCTTCTGGAGTGTTCAGGGAGCTGCCTACAGCTCCTGTTGCCAGAGCACGCAGGGGCACAGTGGTGAGGCAGGAGCTGTCCGCAGATGAGTTGAAACCGGGACATACAGTACCTCCCACTGATCGGGACAGGACCTGGAATCCGGGACTGTCCCGCTGAATCCGGGCGGTTTGGAGGTATACCTCATCTTGGATTTACTGCGACATGCAATTCATTTATGTCTTTTAGTTGCTGTAAAGGCTACATGTACATATATGAGTCATGTCGAGATGACTATTTTATGTCTGATGACTAAAGTTGTGTACCAGTCTGGCATAGCTAGACACTGCATGCAACAATCTTCAATGTAGCATCATACGTGAAATGCACATTTATCAATACTGTTGAATCTTGCATCGTCTTAAATCGCTTTCTTAATTTTAGACATATTCATGAATCTGTTGTATGGATCTTTATTTATATGGAATGTTTCCAGAAGCTCCAAAATTCTGACTCAAATACCATCCCACTAAAAGTGTTGAGCTTCACCATGAGACAATTATTTGGTGCACGCAACAATTATATATACACTGCCGTTCAAAAGTTTAGGGTCACTTAGAAATTTCCTTATTTTTGAAAGAAAAGCAGTTTTTTTCAATGAAGATAACATTAAATGAATCAGAAATACACTATACATTGTTAATGTGGTAAATGACTATTCTAGCTGCAAACGTCTGTTTTTTAATGCAATATCTACATAGGTGTATAGAGACCCATTTCCAGCAACCATCACTCCAGTGTTCTAATGGTACATTGTGTTTGCTAACTGTGTAAGAAGGCTAATGGATGTTTAGAAAACCCTTCAAAACCCTTGTGCAAGTATGTTAGCACAGCTGAAAATAGTTTTGCTGGTTAGAGAAGCTATAAAACTGACCTTCCTTTGAGCTAGTTGAGAATCTGGAGCATTACATTTGTTGGTTTGATTAAACTCTCAAAATGGCCAGAAAAAGAGAACTTTCATGTGAAACTCGACAGTCTATTCTTGTTCTTAGAAATGAAGGCTATTCCATGCGAGAAATTGCCAAGAAACTGAAGATTTCCTACAACGGTGTGTACTGCTCCCTTCAGAGGACAGCACAAACAGGCTCTAACCAGAGTAGAAAGAGAAGTGGGAGGCCCTGCTGCATAACTGAGCAACAAGACAAGTACATTAGAGTCTCTAGTTTGAGAAATCGACGCCTCACAGTTCCTCAACTGGCAGCTTCATTAAATAGTACCCACAAAACGCCAGTGTCAACGTCTACAGTGAAGAGGCGACTCAGGGATGCTGGCCTTCAAGGCAGAGTGGCCAAGACAAAGCCATATCTGAGACTGGCTAATAAAAGGAAAAGATTAATATGGGCAAAAGAACACAGACATTGGACAGAGGAAGATTGGAAAAAAGTGTTATAGACAGACGAATCGTAGTTTGAGGTGTTTGGATCACACAGAAGAACATTTATGAGACGCAGAGCAACTGAAAAGATGCTGGAAGAGTGCCTGACGCCATCTGTCAAGCATGGTGGAGGTAATGTGATGGTCTGGGGTTGCTTTGGTGCTGGTAAAGTTGGGGATTTGTACAAGGGATTTTGAATAAGGAAGGCTATCACTCCATTTTGCAATGCCATGCCATACCCTGTGGACAGCGCTTGATTGGAGCCAATTTCATCCTACAACAGGACAATAACCCAAAGCACACCTCCAAATTATACAAGAACTATGTAGGGAAGAAGCAGGCAGGTGGTATTCTATCTGTAATGGAGTGGCCAGCGCAGTCACCAGATCTCAACCCCATTGAGCTGTTGTGGGAGCAGCTTGACCGTATGGTACGCAAAAAGTGCCCATCAAGCCAATCCAACTTGTGGGAGGGGCTTCTGGAAGCATGGCGGGAAATTTCTCCAGATTACCTCAGCAAATTAACAGCTAGAAAGAGGGACCGCAGCGACGCCACGCACGTGGAGGGAACATGACTGGGGCGGGCAGTGCAGGGAGCCAGTCGGAGGGTGGGGGCCAGGAGAGGAGGGGGGCGGAGCTTCGCGGGACCGCTTTTGTCATAGCGGTTAGCCCGCGAAGCGCCATTCCAGGCAGGCGGCGGACAAGTTAAGTTGTCCCACCTGCGCTCTCCCTGCCCTCGCTCAGCCATGGCCTCCCTTGACGAGCTCCTGGGGCAGCTTAGGTCTGCCGCCGGCGACAGAGGGGAGAGCTCACTCAGGGAGCAGGTGGAGGGGCTGCTCCAGAACGCCCCTCCGCCTTCACCGCCGAGACCAGCAGCAGCGCTCGGGCGGCGGCCTAGGAGGGCCAGACCGCCTGAGCGTTTGAGCCCCGACCTAGCGCCGCGGGCACGGCGCCATAGGAGTCCCTCCGGGGCCCCTCCAGGCCGGGCTCCTCGCCCCACTGAACGGGGGCGCAGGTCCCGGCCTGGGAGGAATCCGACTGGGCGACCGTGCCCCGCGGGTGCGAGGGGGTGGCAGTGTGGGTAGCAGAACGGCCCCTGCCGCGCCCAGCCTTCCCCATCTACGTGGTGCACAGCCCTCGGTCCCCTCCTGTGATGTTCCGACGGGAGGGGGACCTGATCAGCTATCTCAAGGCTTCCCGAAGCTCTTGGTACCGAGTCAAGCCGGTGGTGTGTCGAACAGCGGGCAGCAAGGCGCTGGCCTTCACCTTCATGCGGCTCACTCCAGGCCTGAGCAACATCCCACGCCATCCAGAGGTCACGCAGGTGCAAGCCAGATGCCCGGATCATCCACCTCCTGCTGCAGCTGCCGTCATGAAGACCCACAGCCGTCCCCTGCGGCAAGCATCCTCCTCTACAGTGAATCGGGTCCACAGGATTCTGGAATTCTGACTGGCGGGAACACAGCACCTGAGCAGTCTGGTGAGTATCTGTCTCTGTCTTGTCCGTTTCCCCCTATGTTTATGTCTCAGGGTATAGCGAGTGAACCGGTAGTGTCCCCTGCAAATAGCGGTTTAGCTGGGGAGGGTATTAGGGAACTCTTAGGTAGTGTAAGGGATTTGCTGGCTAGGTGTGAACAGAGTGTAGGTGGCTCCCCGGTGTCGGCGTGGGTCCCCCCGGCGCAGCCTATTGTCGCGGCGGTGTCTACGGCGGTGGGAGGGGCGACGGGGGTGACGGTGTCAGTCCAAACTGAGAAGGAAAAGGTGTATTCGGTTCGTTTAGACGATAGGGCACGGGGAGAAGTTTATGTGTGTTTTGAAGACCCGCTGGGGGCGCATTTGAAGAAGGAGGTCAGGGAAAAGATCTGGAAGGATGAATATGTGGAGATCTTTTCCTTGCTTCCTTTGGCTAAGTTTAACCTGGATAAGAGTAAGAAGGAGGACAGTAAGAAAGAGGAGGAAGAAAAGCGGAAGTGGCGGCTTATACCGCAGACCTTCACTAACTGGTTACAAGCCTTTTCTATTTTAGCGAGCGTTATAGGCGAGAAGACCCCGGATAATTGCTCGGGCCTTTTCTGTTATATGGACTCGATAGGGGAGGCATATAGGGTTTATGGAGGTCAGACGTGGCTCAGGTACGATGAGCAATTTCGGCAACGAAAGGCGGTTAGGCCCAGTATTAGGTGGGATCAGAAGGATATAGGGCTGTGGTTGAGAGTGATGGCGCCGGCACGTTTCGGGCAACCCTTTCCCGGGTCGGCCGGGGGAGCCAGCCAGGGAGGTACAGGTGGATTTCCAGGGGGTTCGGGCCAGCAGACATCACAGCGTTTTGGGTCATGCTGGCAGTTCAATGAAGGCCTTTGCAGGTTCGGGTTTGGATGTAAATTTAAACACGTGTGCTCCTTCTGCGGAGGCGCATCGCATGGGGCATCCCGCTGTTTGCGGAAGCAAAAGGGAAGGGGGGCCCCAGCGGGTGGGCAAGGGCGGGACCCCGGTGAGCCTGGAAGCAATGCTTCCGTACCTAAATAAATACGGGGACGGGGTGGCAGCTCGATTTTTGTTGGAAGGTTTTCGGGAAGGTTTTAGAATCCCCCCCCCCACAACCATGTTGTTCCCTTTACAATAAAAAATTTGAGGTCTGCGCTAGAACATAGAGAAGTGGTGAGTAAAAAATTAGACAAGGAGGTGGGCTTAGGCCGCATGACAGGCCCCTTCCCGACACCACCACTTGAGGATCTTATAGTATCCCCGTTGGGGATTGTCCCCAAAAAAGAGCCGAATCAGTTTCGGCTCATTCACCACCTGTCGTATCCAAGGGGGGCGTCGGTCAATGATGGGATAGCGCCGGAACTGTGTTCCGTCGTGTATACTTCATTTGACGCGGCCGTTCATTGGCTGCGGCGGAGTGGTCCTGGGGCCCTTATGGCCAAGACAGACATAGAAGCAGCCTTTCGGCTCCTGCCAGTTCACCCTGATAGTATTCGTTTGTTAGGTTGTTTTTGGGAAGGGAGTTATTATGTAGACCGGTGTTTACCTATGGGCTGCTCGATCTCGTGCGCGTATTTCGAGACTTTTAGTTCTTTTTTGGAAGCCGTTATTCGGGACGTGTCCGGGGTTGACTCTGTGATTCATTACCTGGATGACTTCCTGTGTTTAGGCCCTGCCGGGTCGGGGGGTCTGTACGGCCCTGTTGGCCACTACCCAGTGGGTGACAAAGAAATTTGCCGTTCCTTTGGCGCCAGAAAAGACCGAGGGTCCGTGCACGAGGTTGAGTTTCTTGGGTATTGAGCTAGACTCGATAGTTATGGAATTCCGCTTGCCTAGTGACAAATTGATTGATTTACGGGAACAGGTTATTAGGGCAAGACACCTTAGGAAAATACCACTGAGGGATTTGCAGTCGGTCCTGGGTAAGCTGAATTTCGCCTGCAGGGTCATGCCCATAGGTAGGGTTTTTTGTCGGTGTTTGGCGAGGGCTACGGCGGGGGTGTCTAACCCGCGCCATTTTGTGCGTTTGACGGCGGAGCATAGGGAGGATTTACAGGTATGGGCGGCGTTTCTGGAGCAATACAACGGACGCTCATTGTTGCAGGGGAGGTAGTGGATTTATTTGATTGTGAGTTGTTTACCGATGCAGCAGGCGGGGTGGGTTTTGGGGGCGTATTATGGGGGCAAGTGGTGTGCAGCTCCTTGGCCCAAAGCATGGTTTGAGTTAGGCCTTACGCGCAATCTCACCTTGTTGGAGTTGTTCCCTATAGTGGTAGCGGTGTCCATTTGGGGTGAAGCGTTTAAAGATCGGAAAGTTCGTTTCCATTGTGACAACCAATCGGTGGTGTCGACCATTAACAATACTACGGCTTCTTCACCCCCTGTAGTTAGGTTGGTGCGTAGACTTGTGTTGTGCTGTCTTTGTTTGAATGCGTGGGTGGTAGCGGTTCATGTCCCGGGGGTCAAGAATGACCTCGCTGACGCGTTGTCTCGTTTCCAGTGGGACCGATTCCGTTCTCTGGCTCCGGAGGCCGAGAGGGAGGAAAGGCCGTGTCCCTCGGACTTATGGAACTTGGTCTACGAGATGCCGGGTCCTTAATACGGGCGTCGTTGGCTCTGGGGACGTGGAACCAGTATGAGAAGGCGTGGTCTATATGGGAGGCCTGGGCACAGCGCCTTGGGCCAGGCAGTAGCGGGGAGGATAGGGTAGGTGTGCTATTGCAATTGCTGGGTCAGTGGCCTGCTGAGGGTTGTTCCGTGTCAAAGGTGGATGAGTTTATAGCGGGTCTTTCATTTGGTTTTCAATTCAAGGGAATGCTTGATGTCACAAAGCATTTTTTGGTGAAGAGGGCGCTGAGAGGTCAGAAGTGCTTGGATGGAAGACGACCGGTGACTTTTATGCTCTTAGAGCGCCTGGGTGTGGAATTGGGTAGTTGTTGTAACTCGAGTTATGAGATTGCACTTTTTCGTTTGGCTTTTTCTTTGGCATTTTTTGGTGCTTTTAGAGTGGGAGAGTTGGTGTCCCCGGCGGTAAAGCGTGCAGGCGGTATCAGCGTGGGTGATGTCTGTTTAGTGGATGGATGTTTAGAGATTTGGATACGTCGCTCTAAGACAGACCAAGGGGGTAGGGGAAGGTTGCTTCGTCTGGGGCCAGTGGTGGGCTCGGCTATGTGTCCGTTGCATTGTTGGACTGTTTTTTGTAGTGTGGGTGGTCCATCTGATCCCGGCCCTCTTCTCCGACACCAGGACGGGTCTTTCCTCTCTAGATTTCAGTTCACCTCGATTTTTAGACGGTGCCTCCAGGCGGCTGGGCGGGATGATAGTTCTTACGCCCCACATTCGTTCCGGATAGGGGCAGCTACGGAGGCAGCAGGTTGGGGGTTGAGTCCAGAGGTGGTCCGGAGGATCGGGAGATGGGAATCCGATAGGTTCCGCCTGTATGTGCGCCCTCAGTTATCGGAGATGTAACCTGTGTTAGTTGACCTGTTGTGCCTTGTTTTCCTTGTAGCTCGGGATTCCTGCCTTGTTTGGATCTTCGGTCACTCTAATGTGTTTTGGGGTGCACGGAGGGCCGATGTGCGCAGAGACGGCCGGCAGCTTGGCATTCCCCGAGAAATTGCAATCGTGCATTGGATCGGGATCAGAGGTATGGTTTGGGGCAGGGTACTGCCAGAGCTGAACAAGTTTGCGAGGCTGGACCGGGCCTCTGATGTGTTGGTCATTCATGTAGGTGGGAATGACCTTGGTGTCCGCCCTTTCCGGGAAATAATTAGGGACATCAAGTATGATTTGCTGCGTTTGTGGTCGTTGTTCCCGGGGTTGATACTTGTGTGGTCAGATATTGTGCCTAGAAGATCATGGCGATCGGCCAGGTCAGTAGACAAGTTGAACAAGGCCAGGGTTAAAGTCAATCGGGCGGTGGCGGGGTTTGTTGCCAGGAATGGGGGTGTGTGCATTTGGCATAAGGAGCTGGAACCGGGGGAAGGGGAGTTCTGGTTAAGGGATGGGGTGCATTTGAATGCGGTTGGCATTGACCTGTGGGCGCTGGGCTTGCAAGAAGGCGTAGAGAGGGCCCTGGAATTATGGCGGGTCTCTCACGCTTAAGGTTTTAAGGCGTGATCGCTGTGGCGGGCAGGGTCCTTGGAGTTGGTGGTTCAGTGGATTACGGGAGGGGGAATTAATGGTGGGCTCCACCCTTCCGTGTCACAGTTCATTAGTGATTTGGTGGCTTACCTGGTGTGGTGGGGGATGGTTACAGGGTTCAATGCCCTGTGAACTGGTATGTGGTAATGGGGTCATCTTACAATCATGGTGCCGCTGAGCCAGTGGTACGGCTAGCGGTAAGTTCATGTGGTAACGCCAGGATGGAACTCGTTTTGGTTAGTAGCTCCAAGGACTCAGGCCCTGTTTTTTCCTGTATGGTTATTTATGGTATTTATAAAGTTAATATATTTTAATATGTTTTATATGTTAATTGTTTAATAAACACGGCTGCTGTGGCTGATTTTATCCAACTCCTGTCTTTGTGTTTGTTTTGCGGATCGGGTGGGGGAATATAAGAGGAGTACAGGAAGGGATATGGCCAGGCAGCGGTGAATAAGTAGGTAAGAAATACGGCACCTGCTAATCTGCATTGCCTAGTCATGCCAAAGGTCTGCAATGCTGGAATTGCTGCAAATGGAGCATTCTTTCACGAAAGCAAAGAAAATTATTATTTCAAATAAAAATCATTATTTCTAACCTTGTCAATGTCTTGACTATATTTTCTATTGATTTTGCAACTCATTTGATAAATAAAAGTGTCTGGGTGACCCCAAACTTTTGAACGGTAGTGTAAAATTTATGAGAAAAACATATAGACAAAATAAACTTAACACACGTTGTAAGGAACAAATTTTTGGCGCAAAATAAACAGACACAAATCATCTCTCGCTTATTGAGGAGACAAATATGTGGTACACGGCGGGAAATTATTGTGCACAAAGTAAATTTCTTTAAATTCATAAGTTTATACTATTTTAAACTTGGTCTACTTTACACAAGAAAGTCTGTACCATACTCGACCGCGCATTGCGTATATATGTCTGGAGAGTGGTTGTCTTGTCCTGCAAGGACGTACTGGTACGTCAATGCAGTTTTAAGCAGCTGCATGAAATGGTAGAACTGGGGAGTTATTGTTAAGAGGCCCCCAATGTAAAAAATATTTAAAGAAAGAAAGAAAGAAGTAGAAAAGTAAAAAATTAAAATTTAAAGTAAAACAATTAATAAAATAAATAAAATAATACGCCCACATCAAAGGTTCTAGCCCGACGCCGACGACACAATACAAATTAAAAATTGGCGTAACAGAGAGGAAAAACTTTTTTATAAAGTTTTTTAGTAGCACTTAGTGCTATTAAATAAAAAAAATTAAAAGTGGAAAAACAGACACGTTTTCCCTCCTCTTTTGTTTAAATTTTCCCAGATATAAATTTTTTTTTAAGAACATACTAAAATAAAAACAACATAAAAATAAAGCCCTATGTGTCACTGAAAAAAGACGCAGAAATTAATAGAATAATCCAAATGATCAAAATGTTATAGCCCTCAAAATTTCACATACAAAAAAACCCAAAAAAGTGCCTGGTCCTGAACCAGAAATTGGCCCGGTACTGAAGTGGTTAAACTTCTCCACAACTTTATCTCTGACCTGTCTGGTGAGTTCCTTGGTGTTCATGATGCAGTTTGTTCACTAGGCCTTCACAGAACAGATGTATTTTTACTGAGACTAAATTACACACAGCTGGACTCTATTAACTAATTAAATGACTTCTGTAGGCAGTTGATTGCACTGGATTTTATTTAGGGGTATCAGAGCACATAGGGCTGAAAACTTTTGCACGTCACACTTTTCAGATTTTTATTTGTTTAAAATTTTGAAAATCATGTATCATTTTCCTTCCACTTCACAATTATCTGCTACTTTGTGTTGGTCTATCACTTAAAATCTCAAAATGAATTCAAGTTTGTGGTTGTACGGTGACAAAATGTGAAAAAGTTCAAAGGGTATAAATACTTTTGCAAGTCACTGTATGTTTATAATCATCACTGCTTCATCTAGAAGGGAGACATTTGAGTCTATACACTTGTTTTTTACTTGTATTTTTATAATTTTTGTGTAATAGTCCCCATGACGAAAATGTGTTCCATGCTTAGCAATGCGGTTCAGTATACATCTTGTGCCATGGTTGCTCTGCTTGAGCAGCCATCTGAGGGTGCATTCTGCTAAGGAAGATGTAGGCGAAAATTACCAAGGAAAGTACATAATACAAAATTATTTTTCAACTACTTAAATAATAAGAAAATAAAAACTGGAACTGCGGCCCTCTCAGATATAATCTGGGTGTATTGATGGAGGAGGATGAGGAAAAGGTATATCTATTAAATGTCTTCTCTACTGTATTTATACAGGAAAATCCAATGACCAAAGACATGATAGGGGTAATGTAAATTCTCCATTAAATGTCACCTGTTCAACCCTGGAGAAAGTGTGACAACGCCTAAAATAGACCAGGTCCAGATGGGATATGCCCCCGAGTTCTGAGAGAATTATGTACTGTGATAGACAGACCCTTATATCTAATATTTAAATGAAGTCTGTCAGCAGGAAAAGCAGTATAAGACTAATGTCAGTACCTTGTAGAGCTGTTTCTACACTTTACAAAGATATCTTTCTTATTCTGCACTGCAGCTTTATTTTCTTTAAAATCTGAATTTTTTTTATTATGCAAATTATCTGAAAAGGGCTCTAGGGGCGTTTCTTCTCTTACACTAGGTTCACACCTGCGCTCGGGTTTCTGTTCTTCAGGACCGCTTGGGGACCCAAAAATCGGAAACCCAATCTGCTTAAAAAGTGGTTACCCGCGGAAACCTGCGGACCCCATACACTTGCAGGACTTGGTTATTGTTGTTTTTTTTTATTTTTTATTTTTTTATGGTGTTCACCATACAGCATAAATAATGGATATAAACATGAGGATACTGCTGTATTAAAGTACATTGCACATAGACTCCCTTTATGCAAAAGGGAAACCTCCTGAAACCCTGGAACACACGGAATCATAGGAGCTGAAAAAGTTATCTTGCCCCCTAACCACCCAGATGCCAAGATCGGTATTGATCAAGGCATTTGAGAGGTTAAGCAGCTGTAGTCAGAGTATTTTCCGACTCCGGCAGCTAGCCTTGTAACACAGCTGCGACCTGGAAGTCATGCAACAGGCACAGCTCCTGAGTGCTCATTATTTGACTTAATAGTATGTTGCTCGCTGAGTGGGAAGGGGTTAATGAAAGACATAAGTCCTTAGTCAAGCGAAGAGCAGAAGTGCATTGGTAGATAGAAATAAAAACAGAAATGTGCAGCATGGTGGAGAATGTTGCAGACTAGTACAGATTTTTAAAGTGAATTCTGTAAGAAATTAACCAGTAACCAGTAGCCAGTGTAATTTATAAGAGACAAAAAGTAAGGCATATTGGCTAGACAGAATGATGGTGGAGTGACTTGGAGCTACTATGTTTACTGACACCTGCAAAGGTGCACTTGGTAGCAGGAGCCCCCTTGGGACACCGGGACAACCCTGCATTTAGAGTTCTGTCCTGGGCAGTGGGTCCGGCCTGCCCTAACTTCACTTGAATACAATGGTGAAGCAGGAACCTCCTGCTCCTTGCTTCACCATTCAGGCCCTGTCTCTGCTCCCGGTGTCAGCAATAGGCACAATGTAGTGACATCACTTAAATTGCGTCTACTGCTTTCTGAAGACTTCGGGACGGACTAGAGACAGAAGAGAACAGGGAAACGGGGAAAGGTGTGTGTTACTTTATTTTTTTTATTTTTTTTTGTTTGCTCTATTATACTGGGGGCAACTGGAGGGGAACAATATATACTGTTGGGCAACTGGAAGGGGACAATATATACTGAGGGGGCAACTGGAGTAGGACATGAAAGTGTGAGGGCAACTGGTGGAGGACAAGAAACTGTGGGTGCAACTGGAGGGAGACAATATATACTTTTGTGTATGTTACATCATTAATGACATGCCCATATTCGCTCTCTTTAATATAGAGATTGCCATCATCTGGGTATGCAAAATAACTTTGACCTTAAGTGATTTCTTGCATTTGCCAGAGTCTGTGAGACTGAAGATGGAAAGCACATTTGTATCAGAGACAAGGTAAGCCCTTTTCATCACAAAGAATTATTTCTGTCGTAACACATTACTGCAGCCCTAATCCCTTACAGGAGTGTTCCCAATACAGATATTTATGACATCTCTACAGGATATGCCAGGAATGTTATGGGGGAGATGGTAGCCACATCCAGAAAGCAAATGGATGCAGAGGATGCAGCTCCAGCCATTCATTACTGTGAAAGTCAGAGATGTTGTGATCATCTAAACTCCACTTATGTTCTATAGAACTTCTTAGAATTCAGAATTAAAATAATAATTTTATTATTTAATAGTAATTTTATTTAGCCAGGGTGGCAGACATCACAGGTGGGAGTTTGCAGGAAGTAGCATATTGGGTCAGAGATCCATAAAAAGCCATGTGGCAGATTCCTTGGAGCTAGGGTGTAGTCTGTCCCAGACTTAAGGTCTGTAAGAAATTCACATTTATTTTACATTATTTGTATGTGTTTGTCTTTTTTTTCTGTCTTTTATTGTTAACGCACTGTATCTTTTTTATGTATGTTAAATCTAAAATTTAGTAAGATTGTCCTTTGGCTCTAATGTTCCCCCATTTCTGAAGAGTGAATATCGCTAGCTGTGTTATCCTGTTGTGTGCTAGGTGTGTGGTGTGGGCATACTGGTGTCTTGCTTACCATAAGTGGCGAGTGGTGACAGCTTTGTATGGATGCATGAATGTAAAAGGGCACTTTACTCCTGTGTAGTCTCGTGTGACAGGTGTGCTTAAAGGGAGTGTGGAAGGGAGTAACCCTTTTTTGATATACAGTGAGTGGATACCAGACATAAACCTTTTTAGGCTACGGCCCCACGTTGTGGAAATGCAGTTTTTATTTGTTGCAGATTTTGCTGCGGTTTTTTGAGCCAAAACCAGGAGTGAATTGAGCAGCAGGTAGAAGTACAAGAACTTCCTTTATATTTCCCATTCATTTTGTAGCCATTCTTGGCTTTGGCTCAAAAAAACGCAGCAAAATCTGCAACAAAAAAAGCTGCGTTTCCGCAATGTGGGGCCGTAACCTTAGTTTTCTGTTGCTGGAGCTGTGTGGGGCCTTTGTTTTTAGCAAAACGAGCTGTAGTTTATTTCTTGTTACCATTCTGGGGTCCATGTGACATTTTGATCATTTCATAATCCATTTTTTTGGGAGGCATAATAATCAAAAAGCAATTCTGATAATTTTAGTTTTCCAGTATTCAATATTAGTTATAATAACATTCAGTATGTGTTATAAATTATGTTATTCTCTAGGTCATTTTTTTCTGCAGTTCAATTTGATATTAATATTTTTTTATATTTTACTACATTGCCACAATAAAAAAAATGTTTTTGAGTCTATACTATATTTTTGACTCCATATCTTTTAGATTTTTCAATAGTTTTTTGTGGAGTTTTCATAACACTTGGATGCGTACAACTTTTTGATTGCTTTTTATTCCATTTTATGTGGGGCAGCAAAATCATTTTATATTTCACATTACAGAAGTGGCAATGTCAATCATATGCAGTTTTAAAATAAAAGGATTTTTGAATTTTTTTTTTTTTTTCAAAAATGTTTTATTAATGTTTTGTAGAATTTTTTTTTTTTCAAGTCCCAATAATTACCTCTTACTGTGCTAAATATGGGGCATAGTTCTACCTAGGAGGAGTGGCGAAAGCAGAATAGTACAATGCCATAGGGCAAATATTTTGTTGTATAAACTAAAGTTTTAATAGCAAATATCATACTTTTTTGTTGTGTGACCGCTGAATTACAATTGTATATACTGTACTTGGAACTTGCATTCCTACGGGCTGTGACTCTTGTAATATGGATTATAGTACACAAAAGTGTTTTAGGGGAATTTATCAAGCCCTGCATTCTAGTATTATGGCATCAAAAGTAGCAAAAATAGAGTTTTACTATTTTCTGGCTTATATATGTAAGATATATCTAATGCAACTTTTTCAGAGGTCTTGAAAATTGTTGAAATCTCACTCCAGTAGGGTGGTGTTACAGAAAATGCAATAACATCTCAGGACAGAAGTTTTAGACTTAAAATGTGCCAAATTTATCAAATCCTCTGCAATTTTTGATAAATTTAGTGTATATTACTGCAACGCCGGCAAAAGTGACCTCCCCTCAAGATAAATCTACCCCTTTGTATATACCAATCTTTATGAGATTTATAACGGTTTTCACTTAAAGGGGTATTCCCACTAATATAACCATTTTTAAATTTGTAGATAATTAAAAGTTAAACATTTTTGCAAATATAAGTAATTAACCATTTTGCAGAGTTTTAAAGATTTTCTCTAAATATCTTGTGTTCACAGTCTTGTTGTCTTGATTGATTGCCAATGGATACGACCATGAATGCAGGACCTTTCTAAGGTAAGAAAATCAGCTATGATTTGCTTATTGTGGCCAGGATATCTTCTGATACATGTAGTGTCCCTGCCTGATAATCCGGCTACAATAAGGAAATCATTGCTGGGTTCATGACAACTCCCAGACCATAGAAAGTTTCTGCATACGTGGTCGTATCCATTAGCAACCGATCAAGACAACAGACTGTCACCATTAAGATGAATAGAGAAAATCTTTAAAACGCTGCAGAATTTTTAACTACTTATATTTGCGAAAATGTTTAACTTTTAATTATCTACAAATATAGATATGATTATGTTCATGGGAATACCCCTTTAAGGCATCTGATATGTAAGTATTATGGGCACATGTTACTGTGTAACCTAATTGATCTTAGATCATAGTTACCTATTAGAATCTTTAAACTGACCTTCTTTACTTTCTCTATTTTAGGAAATCTGGAATATGTACGATTTGTTCTACACACGATACTGTCTGCACCAACGGGCATACCAGCATAAAGTTGCTAACGTAATTGAAATAATGTAAGTCTCTCCATACAGTATTTCAAAGCCACAATCAGGTGTGAAACAAAAACAAAAAAAAGTATAACAAAATACAGTGCCTTGCAAAAGTATTCGGCCCCCTTGAACTTTTCAACCTTTTGCCACATTTCAGGCTTCAAACATAAGGATATAAAATTTTAATTTTTTGGTGAAGAATCAACAACAAGTGGGACAAAATTGTGAAGTGGAACGAAATTTATTGGTTATTTTAAACTTTTGTAAAAAATAAAAAACTGAAAAGTGGGGCGTGCAATATTATTTGGCCCCTTTACTTTCAGTGCAGGAAACTCACTCCAGAAGTTCAGTGAGGATCTCTGAATGATCCAATGTTGTCCTAAATGACTGATGATGATAAATATAATCCACCTGTGTGTAATCAAGTCTCCGTATAAATGCACCTGCTCTGTGATAGTCTCAGGGTTCTGTTTAAAGCGCAGAGAGCATCATGAAGACCAAGGAACACACCAGGCAGGTCCGTGATACTGTTGTGGAGAAGTTTAATGCCGGATTTGGATACAAAAAGATTTTCCAAACTTTAAACATCCCAAGGAGCACTGTGCAAGCGATCATATTGAAATGGAAGGAGTATCAGACCACTGCAAATCTACCAAGACCCGGCCATCCCTCTAAACTTTCATCTCAAACAAGGAGAAGACTGATCAGAGATGCAGCCAAGAGGCTCATGATCACTCTGGATGAACTGCAGAGATCTACAGCTGAGGTGGGAGAGTCTGTCCATAGGACAACAATCAATTTATACACTGCATAAATCTGGCCTTTATGGAAGAGTGGCAAGAAGAAAGCCATTTCTCAAAGATATCCATAAAAAGTCTCGTTTAAAGTTTGCCACAAGCCACCTGGGAGACACACCAAACATGTGGAAGAAGGTGCTCTGGTCAGATGAAACCAAAATCGAACTTTTTGGCCACAATGCAAAAAGATATGTTTGGCGTAAAAGCAACACAGCTCATCACCCTGAACACACCATCCCCACTGTCAAACATGGCGGTGGCAGCATCATGGTTTGGGCCTGCTTTTCTTCAGCAGGGACAGGGAAGATGGTTAAAATTGATGGGAAGATGGATGGAGCCAAATACAGGACCATTCTGGAAGAAAACCTGTTGGAGTCTGCAAAAGACCTGAGACTGGGACGGAGATTTATCTTCCAACAAGACAATGATCCCAAACATAAAGCAAAATCTACAATGGAATGGTTCACAAATAAACATATCCAGGTGTTAGAATGGCCAAGTCAAAGTCCAGACCTGAATCCAATCGAGAATCTGTGGAAAGAGCTGAAAACTGCTGTTCACAAACACTCTCCATCCAACCTCACTGAGCTCGAGCTGTTTTCCAAGGAAGAATGGGCAAGAATTTCAGCCTCTCGATGTGCAAAACTGATAGAGACATAACCCCAGCGACTTGCAGCTGTAATCGCAGCAAAAGGTGGCTCTACAAAGTATTAACTTAAGGGGGCTGAATAATTTTGCACGCCCCACTTTTCAGTTTTTTATTTTTTACAAAAGTTTAAAATATCCAATAAATTTCGTTACACATCACGATTGTGTCCCACTTGTTGATTCTTCACCAAAAAATTTAAATTTTTTATCCTTATGCTTAAAGCCTGAAATGTGGCAAAAGGTTGAAAAGTTCAAGTGGGCCGAATACTTTCGCAAGGCACTGTAAGTCTGGGTTCACATCTGAGTCTCCATTAGACTCCACCAGACTTTTTTCTTTGCCGCTTTTTAGTTTTGAAACTGCAGACAGACCACATTATTATTATTATTATTATTATTGTCGTTATTGTTTATTTATATAGCACCATTAATTCCATGGTGCCTTACATTTGAGGGTTTACATACGGTACACAAAATATAGAAGACAAATATAATACTAACACAGTGACCAACTGGCACAGTGGGATAGAGGGCCCTGCCCGCAAGGGCTTACAATCTATGAGGGAAGAGGGATAGAGACTGAAGGTGGGGGTAGAGGCTGTACAGGTGGTAGTATGGAGAAAGTAGTGTCATTGGAGGTTGTAGGCCTTCCTGAATAGGTGAGTCTTTAGGGACTTCTTGAAGCTTGTGATTGTGAGGGACAGTCTTATGTGTCTTGGTAATGAGTTCAAGAGAATGGGGGATGCACAGGAGAAATCTTGGAGACAGTTGTGTGAAGAGCGGATAAGAGCAAAGCAGAGTAGGAGGTCTTTGGAGGATCGGAGGTTACGTGCGGGCAGGTAGTGTGAGATTAGGTTGGAGATATATGGAGGGGACAGGTTGTGGATGGCTTTGTATGTCATTGTTAGCAATTTGAACTCTATTCGCTGGGCATACCCCAAGCGACTTGCAGTTGTAATCGCAGCAAAAGGTGGCGCTAGAAAGTATTAACTTAAGGGGGCCGAATAATTTGGCACGCCCCACTTTTCAGTTTTTTATTTTAAAATATCCAATAAATTTCTTTCCATTTCACGATTGTATTCCACTTGTTGTTGATTCTTCACCAAAAAATTTAAATTTTATATCCTTATGTTTGAAGCCTGAAATGTGGCAAAAGGTTGAAAAGTTCAAGGGGGCCGAATACTTTCGCAAGGCACTGTATCTGTAACTTTTACATTCTTTGAGCCCAATCTTGGTTTTGACTTACAAATACTGTTTGCTGACTGTCTGAGGGCAGCCAGGAGGCCAATAAACAACAACAATAATAATAATAATACATTTTATTTATATAGCGCCAACATATTCCGCAGTACTGTACAACTTTTAGGGTTCAAGTACTGACAAAAAAAAAGATACATTACAAAGAAATAGTCAATTTACACACTGGGACTGAGGGCCTTGCTCGCAAGAGCTTACAATCTATGAGGTAGAGGGGGTGACACAGGAGGTAGCAGGGGCGGCAACAGACGTAGCATTGTTTATACAATGGTCAGACAATTTTGTAATAGGTTACTGTCATTACACATATATAAAGCTGTATGAGCCGTCACCAGACATGTCCTTTAACATGCAGACGGTGCCTGGACATATAAAGTTAGTCTGATACGGCATCATATCCTGTGAGGTAATGTTGAAGCATAAACAGAGGAGGGTACGTTTTAGGGATTCTAACTACGGAAGGGTTTACATTTGGAGTTGTGATAGGCCTGTCTGAAAAGATATGTCTTTAGTTTACGCTTGAAGCTGTGGAAATTGGGGGTTAATCTGATAGTCTGGGATAGAGCATTCCAGAGAAGTGGTGCAACTCGGGAGAAGTCTTGCATATGAGCGTGGGAGGTTCTGATAATAGAGGATGTTACTCTTAGGTCATTGAGTGAACGGAGAGTACGGGTTGGGCGATAGACAGAGATGAGGGAGGAAATGTAGGGAGGTGCAGAATTATGGAGAGCCTTACTGCATATGCATTGCAGTACATTGTACAGGGGATCAAGCTTTTTGCATTTTTTTTTTTTTTTTTTATGTTTTATTCAAGATTTGTAGGATTTTTACATTACAGAAGTGGCAACACCGATCATATGCAGTTCTAAAATAAAAGGGTATTTGCATTTTTTTTTTCAAAAATGTTTTCTTACAGTTTTTTTTTGAGTCCCAATAAGTACCGCTTGCTGTGCTAAATATGGGGCATAGTTCTGCCTAGGAGGGACAAGAAAAAACATTAAAAAGGAAAGTTAAAAGAAAGTATAAAAAGTTTAAAAAAAAATCCTTTTCCATTTAAAAACGAAATAAATAATGTCAACAAAAAAAAAAAAAACCTTATTAGGAATCGGTGCATGTGTATAAGCCGACACGATCCAAAAATAACGTTATATATCCCATATGATGAACACCAATACCAGTACCAATCAAAGCTACAACTTGTCCTGGAAAAAAAAGGACCCTCAACAGTAAAAAAAAATTATAGTCAGAATATGGTGAATCGTTTATTTTTGAAAAAATGGCATTCTGTTCAGTAATAGTTGTAAAAACATAATAAAACCAAGATAAATATGGTATGACCATAATTGTAATGACTCGCTGGACAAAGTTGTCATTTTTAATGAGGAGTGAACGCCGTAACTAAAGAGGAAAAAAGAATGATAAAATTGTATGGTTTTTTTACACGGATTCCAACCAAAGTTAGTAAAAGCTAATGAAAACATTACACATGTACCCCAAAAATGGTGCCTATTTAAAAATTACTCGCCATGCAATGAATAAGCTGTCATATGGCAATGTTGGCAGAAAAATTTTAAAAAGCTATGAATTTTAGAAGGCAGAGATGGAAAATGTGAAAAAAGTTACCGAGCCTTAAAGCAAAAGGAAACTTTTCTTGCACAGCCAATTGCAGGGTACTAAAGAGGGTAATTCTTTATGTTTCTTTGTGTAATTTTTCTTTAGTAGCCTATGCAGTTTTTTTTTTACTTTTCTTAGGTTGAGGCCCCAAGTTGCGGAAAAGCAGCTTTTTTTTGTTGCAGATTTTGCTGCGTTTTTTTGTGCCAAAGCCAGGAGTGGATTGAGTAGAAGGTAGAAGTATAAGAACGTCCTATATATTTCCCATTCCTTTTGTAGCCATTCTTGGGTTTTGCTCAAGAAAGGCAGCAATATCTGCAACAAAAAATGCTGCTTTTCCGCAATGTGGGGCCTCAGCTTAAAACGTTTTTTTTACCTGTCCAGGATTAGAGATGCTTTATACGAAGCTAATCCACATATAGATGTAGAGAAGGGTCAGGTAAAGATCCCCCCAAGTATAAGATCTCCGAGTCAATGAATGACATGGCTGCCTATACCAAGCTTACAGGTAAGTTTGTATGTGAACATTGGGAGTAACTTTCCACTGTAAGCTTTTAACAACTGACATGCAATGCTTTGTAGAAACTAAACCAAAAATATTTGTCTGGCTCACAAATGAGTAATTTTTAGGTGTTATTTTATTAAGCATTACATACAGAAATAAAGTACTCTCTGCACATGCAGACTATGTGGGGCAATTTACAAAGGCTGGTACTTCATATGCTGGTCTTACTCTAAAGAGAGCTGCAGTAAGATGCAAGAAATTTGTTAAGAGGCACAGGCCTGCGATGATCAAATCGTTACCATTTATTACCTGGCGTAAAATTTCCAATAGAGTTACTGGCATTAATTATAATAAATCAGTCTGGCTCTGGAGATCATGTCCCTTTTAGCATATTAAAGTAGCTGGTCCACTAATGTATAATGCTGCTCCTGCCCCTCCCCAATGGGAACTGCAGTTGGAATGTTTTCTCTAGCCCTCTTTGTTCCTGAGCAATCAGTGCTGATAGTTTTGGTGCCTGATGTGCTAATTATGATCTCTACTGTAAGGTGGGCAGTCCCTGACTACTGTCTATCTACTTTAGTTCAGAACCGTCCATCTGACACTAGAGAGCCTAATTAGCATATTGGGTAATGAAACTAACAGTACTGAATGCTCAGGAAAAGCATGAGCTAGATAAAAAAAATTCCAACTGTGCCAGAATCAATGGAGCAGCACCTTTTGAAGAATGCAAAGAGTTGTGGAAAGTTCCCCTATAGGAAGCAGCAGGCAATATAGGCACTTTTTAGAAAGTTTTTTTTTTCTTGCTGAAAAGTTAGTTTTATAGTCCAAAAAATGTACACTTCACAAATGTTTACAGATGGAACATTATTATTGTTTTAATAAATTAAATCAGGATTTAGGCTGTCACAAAGGGAATTTTTTGGTATATCCAGATAAATGATAAGTAGATCAATGGAGGTATGGGTTAATAAGGGAGCAAAAAAATTGGTTGTCAATATAAGATGATAATGTTAAAGGGAACCCTAAGGCTAAGCCTTCATATTGCGGAAACGCAGCTTTTTTTATTTGCAGATTTTGCTGCATTTTTTTTTTTTTTTGAGCCAAAGCCAGGAATGGATTGAGCAGAAGGGAGATGTATAAGAGCTTCCTATATATTTCCCATTCCTTTTGTAGCCATTCTTGGCTTTGGCCAAAATCTGCAACAAAAAAAGCTGCGTTTGCGCAACGTGGGGCCTCAGCCTAAAGGGGAAGGTCCAGCTACACACGATTATTTTCTGCCACAATCCTCAGCCCTAATCTCTTCATCCTAGATAATATCCTTCAGGACATTCTACACTCCAATGATGAAAAACTTAAACATGCGAGAAAAATATTGCGTAACATAGAACACAGACAACTGTATAAGATTGTGGGACAGACGGAGCCAACTGCATCCACTGGTATTACCATGGTGAGATGGATTTATGTTTTATTTTCTAGATTTGTTTATATATTAGTGTATATCCTACAGTAACATTTCCTCAATAAAATTAACTAAATAATCTAAATTGTGAAGTCTGAAAAAAATGAAACAATTATTTTATAGATCCCATGCAACTCAAATACAAGATACTGTAAGGCTGGGTTGACATCTGAGTCTCCATTAGACTCCACCAGACTTTTTTCTTTGCCGCTTTTTAGTTTTGAAACTGCAGACAGACCGCATTATTATTATTACTATTATTGTTATTATTGTTTATTTATATAGCACCATTAATTCCATAGTGCTTTACATTTGAGGGTTTACATACAGTACACCAGATATACAAAACAGATAATACTAACAGTGACCAACTGGCACAGTGGGATAGAGGGCCCTGCCCGCAAGGGCTTACAATCTATGAGGGAAGAGGGATAGAGACAGAAGGTGGGGTTAGAGACTGTACAGGTGGTGGTGTGGTGACAGTAGCGTTATTGGAGGTTGTAGGCCTTCCTGAATAGGTGAGTCTTCAGGGCCTTCTAGAAGCTTGTGATTGTGAGGGACAGTCTTATGTGTCTTGGTATTGAGTTCAAGAGAATGGGGGATACACAGGAGAAATCTTGGAGACAGTTGTGTGAAGAGCGGATAAGAGCAAAGCGGAGTAGGAGGTCTTTGGAGGATCGGAGGTTACGTGCGGGCAGGTAGTGGGAGATTAGGTCGTAGATATATGGAGGGGACAGGTTGTGGATGGCTTTGTATGTCAGTGTTAGCAATTTGAACTCTATTTGCTGGGCAAGAGGTAGCCGGTGATGGGATTGGCAGAGGGGAGTGGCCCATAAAGTATGGGGGGAGAGGTGTAATAAGCGAGCAACACAGTTTAAGGTGGACTGGATGGGAGGAGAGAGTATTTGCTGGGAGGCCATGGAGAAGGGTGTTACAGTAGTCTAAGCGGGAGATTATCCCAACGCAGCGGACCCATGGGACTGGGGTAAGTTTAGCACCATTAACTATGATAGATGGGTCAGGTAGAGGGGCCGTGTGCGGTGGGGTGAAGATGATGAACTCCATTTTCCATGTTGAGTTTCAGAAGGGAGGGAAGAAAGGAGGCTACGGCTGCTAGACACTCTGGGGAGATAATGTCTGGTCCAGAGAGATATATTTGAGTGTCATCAGCATAGCAATGGTATTGGAAACCATGAGATTCTATGAGTTGGCCAAGGCCAAGTGTGGAGATGGAGAACAGGAGGGGTCCTAGGACGGAGCCTTGGGGGACACCTACAGAAAGAGGGCATGGCGGGGAAGTGGTGTGCGAGTGGCAGACACTGAATCTGCGGTTGGTGAGGTATGAGGAGATCCAGGAAAGGGCCAGGTCTGAGATGCCAAGGGATGAGAGTGTTTCTAACAAGAAGGAGTGGTCGACTGTGTCAAAGGCGGAGGAGAGGTCAAGGAGGAGGAGGACAGAGTAGTGATGCTTGGCTTTGGCAATTAGAAGGTCGTTAGTGACCTTGGTTAGGGCAGTTTCTGTGAAGTGATGGTGTCTGAAGCCTGACTGTAGTCTGTCAAAGAGCACGTTGGACAAGAGATAGGAGGATAGTTCGGAGTGGATGTGTTGTTCAAGCAATTTAGAAGTGTATGGGAGCAGTGAGATGGGGCGATAGTTGGCTGCAGAGGACGGGTCAAGGGAAGGTTTCTTAAGTATAGGTGTGACGGTAGCATGATTGAAGATGGAAGGGAAGAATCCATTGATTAGGGATAGGTTGAAGAGATGGGTTAGGTCAGGAGTAATGACTTAAGAGAGTTTGGGGATGAGATGTGACTGGATCGGGTCAAGTGCGCAGGAGATTAGGGTGGAGAGCTTTTCATCAGAGATGGTGGAGAAACAGGTTAAAGAAGAAGAGCACCGATCAGCAGGGTAGAGTGGTTGTCAGGGGTGTAGGCTGAGAATGTCTCTGATGGTGTTGATTTTGCTTTTCAAATAAGAGGCAAAGTCATCAGCTGGTGTTTGTGAAGGAGGCCACAGAGTCAAGGGCTGAAGTAATGGTGGTATTATAGAAGGCAGCAGCGGCATCTGTGTCCTGGAGTGAGGATATGTTAGCGAGCGGTAGTAGGGAGTCTGAGAGCGTGCGGATGTCAAGGCGATTACGGTTCCTGCGGGGGCGTGTTGGTTTAGGGTTTGGAGGGTCTGTTACAGAGGAGAGGGCAGAGAATGTCAGCAGGTTATAGTCAATGGGGTCCGCCAGTCTCCATGTGTACCCGAACAACAGAGACCCTGGCGCTAGTGTGAACCTACGGTAAGGTTGAGTTTCTACATTCAGGTTTTTGGATGTTTTTTGAAGCCAAAACTAGGTATGGATCATAAAGGGAGAGAAAGTATAATGGATAGGTCCAACTCATCTTTTTTGTTTCAATCCACTTTTGGTTTTGGCTTCAAAAACTGCAAGCTAAATTATGCACCATCTTGTTAACATAGGCTAGATTCAGTATGGGACAGTAGATAACTATGATGCTAGGAGTCCAGCTCCCGGCATGAAGGTCAGGCCGGTAAATCTGTCGAAAACACGGATGAGTGAAACTCGGTTGTGTGAATATAGCCTTATAGTCTTATAGGCCAAGAATATAGCCTTATAGGCCAAGAAAATTAGAAGTCAAGAGGAAAGGACTATGACTCCAGGATTATTGGAGTCTTTGTGCTTACAGCAGAGGCGTAGCTAGGGGTTCAGAACAGGGGGGTCGAACACGTCCAAGTGGGCCCCTAACTCAGGTATACCAACACTATCACTATACGGTGACGGTATAGTGGTAGATAGTGGTTCTACACAGGGCTGTGAAGACCAGTTACGTAAATACAGTACAGGAACAATGTTGTGACTTACAGGTGACATCTCTGACGGTTTACATTTATCGTCTCTTCCATCTGGACCACCATGACCACTTCTTCCAGCTGTGACTGTGAAGTTTGTAACACAGACATCTTTGGCTCCTCACTTTTCCAGGCACCTGACCCACATTGTCCTCAACTACATAAAATCTTCCTCCTGCTGCTACCCCAATTATAAAATATATGCTATAAAATCCCCTGGAAATGAATAATAACCCCATGTGCCCCATTTATTTAATACTGCCCCTCAATTAATAATTCCCCCTAATTAATAATGCCCTGTGTTTCCCCTTAAATCAATTTAATGCCCGAGTGCCACCTAAAATTAATATTGCCCAATTCCCCTATTATTAATTACACCCTCTTATGTCTCCTTGTATAAATTATGCCCTCTTACATAAATGACCCTCCGTATTAATAATGCCTATTAATAACCCCTTTGTATTAAAGACGACCTTTCATGTTCTCATGCATATGTAGTTTTATATACTGCTGGAAAGCTGACAGTGCACTGAATTCAGTGCACTGAATTCAACGGCTTTCCCGTTATGTGCCCCGGTGGAGGAGATATCTGTGTCGTTAGTTTCGGCACTGATCTCTCCCCACCGTTAGAAGGGCGTTCCTGACAGTCTAGCGTCATCGCTGGGCTATGAGGAACGTCCCCCCCATAACTTGTACTGGGGGAGGGGGCCTTCCTCATAGCTCAGCGTCATCACAGGGCGGTAAGGAACGCCTCCTCTGACAGTACAAGGCTATGTTAGAGTACTGTCAGGGGGGCCTTCCTCACAGCCCAGCGATGACGCTAGACTGTCAGGAACGCCCTTCTGACAGTGGGGACAGATATATGCCGAAACTCACGGCACCTATATCTCCTCCATCGGGGCACATAACGGGAAAGCCAACTGTCCGATTTCTAGCGGTATATAAAATCACAGGTTCATGAGGACATGAAAGGTCCTCTTTAAAGGGGTTGTCCAAGAAGTGGACAAATCACAGTGGAGATGGAGTAGGTGATAAAAAAAAAAAAACATACTCAGGCTGGGTTCACACCAACACTTGAACCCCGTTGAGGGATTCTGTCCTCCATTCCGTTTGAAAAATGCGGAAAGAAAAGTCCTGCAAGCAGGCCTATTTTCTCCACATTTTTCAGGCAGAAACCAGACAGAAACTCAGCAGACCCCATTATAGTCCGCAGGTAACCGCTTTACAAGCAAATTGGGTTTCCGTTTTTCGGGTCCCCAAGTGGACCCGAAAAATGGAAACCGAGAGCTACTGTGAACCCAGCTTTTCCTGTCCCCAGTGCTCTGGTGTCTGCCGCCACTGTGTTCAGACACGTGCCATACGTGACTGCTGAGGCCATCAGTGTCCTCAATATTAGCTGGAAAGGACCCAGTCATGTATGAGTGACATCACAGAGTCTTTTCCAGCCACTGCTGAGGCCAATCACATGCAGTGCAGGACTTGTGGCAGGGAAGCGGCGTGCGTGTGCTTGGACAGACAGCAGCAGAGGGCTGCGGACATCGGTAGCCCGGGGACAAGTAAGTATTTTTTTTATGTTTCACCTTCCCCGCCTCCTCTCCAATTTGCCCAATACAATCTTTACCTGTAAACATTATTATTACCTAGAAAACCCCTTTAATACTGCCCCAATGCCCCCTAATGTTATCTCCCCTTACATTCATACAGCCCCCACTGACCTTTCTCTATAATTTATATCCTCTTTTATTAAAGCCCCCTAATACCCTTTATATTAGTTATGGCCTCTTATCTAAGATCCCAATGCTCCTAATTGACCTCTTATATGTATTACCCCCATCCTCCCACCCCCAATTACAATGCCCAAAGTGAGTTAAAAAAAAAAAGTCGATGCTACTCACCTACCTCCGATCCCCCGAGGAGGAGTCTCCACCACCAGCACTGCCGCCGCTTACTGAAGAAGCAGGACCTGCGTCCTGGCGTGGACGGCGCAGGACAATGACGTCATCGCGCAGACATCTGTGCCAGGAAGCAGACATCTTAGGGAAGCTTGTAGGCCACAGGCTTGAAGTGGCTTGTGGTTTACGAGCTACGTACGAGTACAGGCTTCTGCCAGAGGCTTCCTTCACTATGTATTTTAACTGTATCGGTGTCATGCAGACGCTGATGCAGTTAATATGTGAGGGTAACCAGTGCTGAGGTGTCCCCGAAGTGGGCCCCCAAGAGTCAGTGGGTCCGGGGCCACCGCCACCCCTGCCCCCCCGCTAGCTACGCCTCTGGCTTACAGGCTACCAAGATCTGCAAGGAGGTAAAAAAAAAAATTGGCACTATGGGGCTGAGTTGTTATGGCTTATGTGGCAGAAAACTAGTGTACAAGCAATGAAAAAAAAATCACTAAATTTTTGGGTAATGAATTTTTTGCTAACTTTTGAGTTTTGAGTCCCACACTCCACTTTCTTCAAAGAGGATATGGTGGTAAACCTGTCAGAATTATAATCATTTATGCCAGTTTTCTGGTATAAATGTGGCAGAAATCTGTGTCAGCAAGGTGCTGGTGTAAATTTCTGTTTAGGCTCATGAATCCCGGAGGATGTGCCTAATTTATAACAAAGAGTGCACTTCATTGTAAATTAGGTGCAAACTCCAGCAGGGCAGGAATGATCAAATCTGCAATGGAAAATACTAGTCTGGATAAATTGAATACAGTGATATTATAGTGATATTGAATAACTTATTATTTTTGGGAAGAGTACAATGAAAAAAAAATTGCAATCTCACACGTTTTTTGTTACATTTTTACAGTGCTGGCATATAACTTTTATTTTTCGACAGTATGTATGAAGGCTTTTTTTTTTTTACAGGATGCCCTGTAGTTTTCATTGGTAGAATTTCATAGTACATGAACAAGGGGTGGGATGAACTATTCTGGTCTTGTTTTTTAGCTTACCATGTGAGAATGTGTTTTTATATGAACTATCACATTAGTAAAACATTGTATAAGGGCTAGTTTTTATTTTCATTCCTATTAGACGTCTTGACCATGGAACCATTTCAATAAAATATACTGAACACAATACTATCTGGAAGCTGCAGGATCAATCTGGCATATCTTTAGATTTATAGTCTGTCATTGCGAGGGCCTATAATTTGGCTTAGTTTCTGACAAAAAAGAGCCTTTTTTGGCGCACAGTGACTTATGACAAGCCTTGGCCCTTTTTAGCAAGCCCCACCTCTTTGGCAATAACACCTTCCCCTTGTCACACATAGCTGAGAAAGTGTCTACAACAGTTAATAAATAAGGTGTAAGGCATGAATGTCAGTTTTTGGGGGTTAATAATAATCTGTTGTGTATTACAGAAGGAAAGTCTTGGATATGAAGATGAACTGGCAGAGTTGACACCAAAGCTTACAAAGGAAGAATTCAGCGTGGATGTAAGTCCTCACCTATTATACTTTGATCAATGGAGCAATGTAAACCATAGCATGACTTGCTCACTTGCTTCTAGTTTTGTGTTTACTATGAAACCTCCCTAAGGCTGAGGCCCCATGTTGCGTAAAAGCAAAAGGAAACCTCTGTGGACTTTCCGTGAAAAGCACTAAAGGAAAAACCACCAGTGTGCCAGGGTTGCCTATTGATAGGTCGGACTCTGGCGTTTGTGAAGGAGGCCACAGAGTCAAGGGCTGAAGTAATGGTGGTATTATAGAAGGCAGCAGCGGCATCTGTGTCCTGGAGTGAGGATATGTTAGCGAGCGGTAGGAGGGAGTCCGAGAGCGTGCGGATGTCAAGGCGATTACGGTTCCTGCGGCGGTGTGTTGGTTTAGGGTTTGGAGGGTCTGTTACAGAGGAGAGGGCAGAGAATGTCAGCAGGTTATAGTCAATGGGGTCCGCCAGTCTCCATGTGTACCCGAACAACAGAGACCCTGGCGCTAGTGTGGACCTACAGTAAGGTCGAGTTTCCACATTCAGGTTTTTGGATGTTTTTTGAAGCCATAACTAGGTATGGATTGTAAAAGGAGAGAAAGTATAATGGATAGGTCCAACTCATCTTTTTTGTTTCAATCCACTTTTGGTTTTGGCTTCAAAAACTGCAAGCTAAATTATGCACCATCTTGTTAACATAGGCTAGATTCAGTATGGGACAGTAGATAACTATGATGCTAGGAGTCCAGCTCCCGCCATGAAGGTCAGGCCGGTAAATCTGTCGAAAACACGGATGAGTGAAACTCGGTTGTGTGAATATAGCCTTATAGTACATAGGCCAAGAAAATTAGAAGTCAAGAGGAAAGGACTATGACTCCAGGATTATTGGAGTCTTTGTGCTTACAGGCTACCAAGATCTGCAAGGAGGTAAAAAAAAAAAAAAATTGGCACTATGGGGCTGAGTTGTTATGGCTTATGTGGCAGAAAACTAGTGTACAAGCAATGAAAAAAAAAATCACTAAATTTTTGGGTAAAGAATTTTTTGCTAATTTTTGAGTTTTGAGTTCCACTGTAAAATAATATCCTGCTAATTGAAAAATACTTAGCAATTGAATGAATTCCTTACTCACATGTTGACCCATAAGGTAACATTATTGGAGGATTCAGCTTCTTATAAAAACATGGAAATTTATTGAAGTCTTTATGGAAAAACAGATACATGGAAACCTTCCAGCATAACAGAAATATCAGTCAATGTCTTACATCATAGGAGAAGTTCAGCGTTAGGTTTCTTCAAGATGGTTCTCTTGCAGACATCTTGGTTCATGCTTATTCATCAATGTGTGTTGGTCTTCTGTAGGACAATTCTGACATCCTTCCAAGGTAGTAGACAAATCGAAAGAGAGACCGAAAGAGAGAGAGACCCCCAGACGTGTGTCTGTCAATCATTTATATTCATGAGAGGGGGTGTTTCCCAACATCCTTATACTTTCTACTACTGTATTTGGACAATACTAGAATAGTATACCCTAACCACACCCATGCACCATAAGATACAAGAGTTTTGTCAGCAGAATAGCCTTAACACTAATAGGTCAGGAATATTGCAGTCAAATAATATTTAACATTTCCCCCTCTTGAGGGTGATATACATCTGTTTGAACCCTCAAGATACATATCATTAGACAATATTCATTAGACTACATCTTTTTTCTTCTTTTTGAATACTGGAACTTGATTTTCATAAATAAATTAATTGTCCATATAACAATAATTTTATCAAATTGCAATAAATTATGACATTAATAAATGTTATGGTAAACCGTGATCAAATAGGAAAATGATTTGATATACTATCTAAACTAGACTTCTAGGCATCTTTCATTGTCTTCTTCTGGTCATCTTCTTCTATCATAATAGAAGGTTTAACACAAATGTTCATTGTTGAAGGTTTTGACTTGTTAACGTAAAGTTCTTTAGTTTATAGATTTCCGTCATGTTGTGCAGCTATTATCACATTGTCCAATAAAGTTCAGATTATGAAGATACTGATATAACAACACAGTCCATATATTAAGTATGTACAGTCATGGCCAAAAGTTTTGAGAATGATACAAATATTAATTTTTACAAAGTCTACTGCTTCAGTTTTTCTAATGGCAATTTGCATATACTCCAGAATGTTATAAAGAGTGATCAGCTTAACAGCAATTACTTGCAAAGTCAATATTTGCCTAGAAAATGAACTTTAGCCCCCAAAACACATTTCAACATCATTGCAGCCCTGCCTTAAAAGGACCACCTAACATCGTTTCAGTGATTGCTCCATTAACACAGGTGTGGGTGTTGATGAGGACAGGGCTAGAGATCAATCTGTCATGATTAAGTAAGAATGACACCACTGGACACTTTAAAAGGAGGCTGCTGCTTGCCATCATTGTTTCTCTTCTGTTAACCATGGTTATCTCTAAAGAAACACGTGCAGTCATCATTGCACTGCACAAAAATGGCCTAACTGGGAAGAGTATTGCAGCTAGAAAGATTGCACCTCAGTCAACAATCTATCGCATCATCAAGAACTTCAAGGAGAGAGGTTCCATTGGTGCCAAAAAGGCTCCAGGGCGCCCAAGAAAGACCAGCAAGCGGCAGGACCGTCTCTTAAAAGTGTTTCAGCTGCGGGATCGGGCTACCAGCAGTGCAGAGCTTGCTGAGGAATGGCAGCAGGCAGGTGTGAGTGCATCTGCACGCACTGTGAGGCGGAGACTCTTGGAGCAAGGCCTGGTCTCAAGGAGGGCAGCAAAGAAGCCACTTCTCTCCAGAAAAAACATCAGGGACAGACTGATATTCTGCAAAAGGTACAGGGAGTGGACTGCTGAGGACTGGGGTAAAGTCATTTTCTCTGATGAATCCCCTTTTCGATTGTTTGGAACATCTGGAAAACAGCTTATTCGGAGAAGAAGAGGTGAGCGCTACCACCAGTCTTGTCTCATGCCAACTGTAAAGCATCCTGAAACCATTCATGTGTGGGGTTGCTTCTCAGCCAAGGGAATCGGCTCTCTCACAGTCTTGCCTAAAAACACAGCCATGAATAAAGAATGGTACCAGAATGTCCTCCAAGAGCAACTTCTCCCAACCGTCCAAGAGCAGTTTGGCGCTCAACAATGCCTTTTCCAGCATGATGGAGCACCTTGCCATAAAGCAAAGGTGATAACTAAATGGCTCAGGGAACAAAACATAGAGATTTTGGGTCCATGGCCTGGAAACTCCCCAGATCTTAATCCCATTGAGAACTTGTGGTCAATCATCAAGAGACGGGTGGACAAACAAAAACCAACAAATTCAGACAAAATGAAAGCATTGATTCTGCAAGAATGGACTGCTATCAGTCAGGATTTGGTCCAGAAGTTGATTGAGAGCATGCCAGGGAGAATTGCAGAGGTCCTGAAGAAGAAGGGTCAACACTGCAAATATTGACTTGCTGCATTAACTCTTTCTAACTGTCAATATAAGCTTCTGTTACTCATAATATGAATGCAATTATATTTCTGTATGTGATAAAAACATCTGACAAACACACATAAAAACCAGAGGGCAGCAGATCATGTGAAAATATAATATTTGTGTCATTCTCAAAACTTTTGGCCATGACTGTATTCCTCATGATAACTTGTCATGAGACACAGACTGTAGTGAAATTCTTCTTCACCTTGACCACTTGTCAGTTGTGGAGCAGCTGTGACACTTCTGAGGCAGCACTGCAAAGTGTTAATTTGACACACATCTCTGCCGCTTGTTCATCTATAATATTAACAGTCTCATATAAAGATTATATGTGGTAGGGTTCATTATCAATTACCCTTTTGCTTACCAAGCAACTTTCCTTGAAGTTTTACAGTTGATGGGATTCCATAAGAATGTTGATGAATAATCTTTATAACTCAGTCCAATTATCATCAATATTTCCAAACTCCAGTAATAATTTTCATCAGTAACTGTTAAATTATGAACACAGTCCTTGGCATAAGCTTATGTGTATAGCTTTCATACCTTTAAGTTGTTTCTTTCTGCACACCTTTTCTTCTTGTAACTGTCAAAGTCTTTTATTAATATTTGATATCAAACTTTATCATAATCTTGGACTTGATTGAAGATAAATTTTCCTTTGCCTAATACTCACCCAACTAGGTGACTTACTACCATATAATATCACAGTGTACCATATCATTCATAACAATAATTATTTATATGCCAAATATTAATATGATAACAATTATTGATATATTTTATCAAATGATCACACAATATTACTTTGGATACAATATTTATATATACAGTATATATATATATATATATATTTATATATACAGTATATATATATATATACATACATACATACATACACACACATATTTACACTATATATGTATATTAACATATATATACTTTAGTTCACTTGTGATGACAAATTGCAACATAATCTTGAACCATAATGTGATTTCATTATTAATTACCATTTTATAGAGAATCACAATATTTATTCTTTGATTATAACTTAGCATAAATATACTAAACATCAATATGTTCCAATATGAATGTGTTATCATACTTAATCATAAATTTTAAAATACAATCACTTTACTATATTAAGTATTACTTTACTAAATATTATTGTGCTCTTTATTTAAGACACAATATTCAACTTTATTCATTTACTGAAAAGATATATGAATAATACCACATCTTAAAGTTGCTTTGTCCTTTTTTTAACAACTGGCTCTTCACAGAAAACTGTGACCTTTAACCTTTTAAATACCATCACTGCAAGAATAGTATAAACTGACACTTGTAAAATGTGACCAACTTTTGACTCTGCTCAGAATCAAATTTAAAAAATACATCCTTTTACCTAATTAAATGTATATATTTTTGTGTAATGATTGTATATATATGTAAACATTAAACAACATATGAAATAAGTATTATAAAACATAAATATTCCAAAATATGTCACATTCTATAATCAGAAGTTTGCAAAATAAACAAAGAATATATCTCTTGATATAAATTCTCTTTGATCTTAATATTAATTGTCCTTTCATGAAGAAGATTAGTTTATATCATTTACATATAAGACAATTATATTTTTCCAGTGTTTGTAGGTGCTGATTGTATATAAGTGTATGTGTACCTTTGTAATAATACATAACCAGTGATACAATAAAACAATCCTTGTTATAGATCATATCCAGCTTTACACACTATGAATAATATATTTATAATTCCTTGATAAAATTACCCCAATAAACCTTTGGCATTTTAACCAAATATATTGGAAACCTATCTGTATTATCTTTGTCAAAAGCTAATTCTTTAACTATCTAAATAATCATGAACTAAGATGTACATTCAACCTACATGTCTTAGCAACTGTCACTTACACTCAAACCTCATGTGTGCTTCTGTAGCTTTAAGAACATATGAGTTTCCTTTGATGTATCTCAGATATATCTGCTATTTCCCAATGTACATTCAATATAATGGATCACATATGACAAAAAATAAATATAGACGTCTTTAGATGTGTTATACTTTTTGCTTCTTGGATGCATCCTGGTTTTTCTTAGGCCTATCTCTAACATCACAGAACTGCAGTTAACATACTTACACTACAATGGACCCAACAGGATCACGTCACCATTTGTTCCTTGTCAATCAACTGACCACACTAAGTCACACTGATGCTTTCAGAGTTGCATGCACTTACACAAAGAAAAACTACATGCATAAGTTGACTTATTTTCCTTTACTATGCATTGCTATTAGTCACACCATATTAACCCCTTAACGACCCAGGGCGTAATAGTACGTCCTGAGTCGTATGACGATGTATGGAGAGCGCTCAGGAGCTGAGCGCTCTCCATACACCGCGGGTGCCGGCTGTATAACACAGCCAGGACCCGCCGCTAACAGCCGCGATTGGTGCCTACACCGATCGCGGCTGTTAACCCTTTGGATGTCACGGTCAAACGGAACCGCGGCGTCTAAAATGCGCAGCCGCCATGGGCGCCGCCATTTTTAGCTGATCCGATGACGTTCTGGAGGGCGGCGCTTGGTTGCCATGACAGCCGGGAGCCTATTGAAGGCTTCCAGGCCTGTCATTACAGTAGAGCTATTACACGATGCCAGAGGCATCGTCTAATAGCAGTGACGGCATTTTGCTATTCACTGCGATACAGTAGTATCACAGTGAATAGTATGATCGATCAGACTCCCTAGGTTTCGAGGTCCCTAGGAAGTCTGATCATACAAGTAAAAGTATAAAAAAAAAGTTTTTAAAAGTATGAAAAAAATTTAAAAAAACACAAAAGTTCAAATCACCCCCCCTTTCCCTAGATCAGATATAAAAGTAAATAAACAAAAGTAAGCATAAACAATTTAGGTATCCCTGAGCTCCAAAATGCCCGAACTATTAAAATATTAAAATATTTATCCCATACGGTGAACAGCGTAGCGGGGAAAAAAAAATCAAAATGGCCAAATAGCGTTTTTTTTCAACACTTTGTCTCCTATAAAAAACTGAATAAAAAGTGATCAAACCATCAGATCTTTGCCCAAATGGTATCAATAAAAACATCATGTTGTCCCGCATAAAAAGACGCCTTACCCAGCTCCATATATGTAAATATGAAAAAGTTACAGGTGTCACAATATGGCGACGCAAAATTTTTTTTCTATTTAGCAAAGTTTTAATTTTTTAAAAGGTATCAAAACATTACAAATACTATATAAGTTTGGTATCGCCGTGTTCGTATTGACACGCAGAATACAGGTATCATGTCACTTTTACCACACAGTGAATGCTGTAAAAATTAAACCCATATGAATTTGGCGCAAATGCAGTTTTTCTCCAATTGCACCTCATTCTGAATTTTTTTCCAGCTTCCCAGTACATTGCACAGCATATTGAATAGTGACATTACAAAGTACAATTTGTTTCGCAAACAATAAGCCATCATGTGACTCTGTGAACTGAAAAATGAAAAAGTTATGGCTCTTGGAATGTGGGGAGGGAAAAACGAAAATGCAAAAATAAAAAATGGCCCGGTCATTAAGGGGTTAATCTGTTTATCAAATTAATTGTTAGAAAATTCATGCATATATTGGGTTATAATGGAAAATTGATGAGTGATTCAACTGTTGCTTTTTCACATATGAAATATCTAAGGAGAAAAATAGATAAAATTTTAGCAAAAAATCAAATTGATACGCTAACAATTTTAACCAATGAAAAAGTTTACTTTCTTGACTTCTAATACTATATGATCATATTATATACTTTTGGTTTTCCCTTTCTCTGTATCCAGAGTGGGATGTGACCAAAATATAAATTACCACTTAACAGAGTAAGATAGAGTTACTTTTACTTGACCCTCATGTATATATTAGAATATGATGCATACATATAGTATTATTATCAATATCATAATCAGGACTATTTTATAAACATCACATAACTATCTGAATTATACCTGATCATTTTAATTTCTCCTCATATGAAAGATCTTTCTACAGCCTGAATAGTAAATGATACCAATAGACAGTCATTCATATAGCAATATTTTTAAGCTCGACCCATGACCTTCCTGTCAATAACATCCACCAATAGTTTGAGTAATGATCTGTCATTTAGATATTGTAAGCTTTCTGACATTTTTCTGATATGAAATAGATCAGATGTCAAGGATGGGTTGCTATGACAGTCTAACATTTTGGGAACAGCTGTTACTCTGTCAGGATCGCTATTTTGTACATTCTTTCCTAGGTGACTGACTATCTATAGCTTTGACTGGCTGAGAGTTTGACATTTGCTTATTTACAACTGATAATGGGATTTTTATGAATGGAACTTCTTTCATAAGATATGGCTTATATACAACGTGTAATTTCTTACGTTTGTCATAGATTTCCTCACTTTTCTTTCTATAAATAGGTGACACTGTAATCTGATTTGACAGATTTCTTTTAGGTGGTTTTATTCTTTGATTTGTCCCTGTTTGTCTTACATTTGCCATCTGTCTCTGATGTCTTCTGGCCATGTCCAGTAAACTAGCAGCTTCAAATAAAGACTTTTTATCTGATGCAATAGCAAGAGTGACTGGATCCAGAAATCTGAATTTCTTCACAAAAGTTCTCACCATCGCTTGAGAGTTGACTTTTCTAACAACAGCTTTATATGTCCTCTCAAATCTAGACATAACTGAATATGTAGATTCAGCTCTGCCAATCTTTATTTCATTCAGAATTTCAGATGTTGGCATGCTGTCACCTGTTCTCCTGTTAATGTTCTCCTTATCTTTCCTGAGAATGGTACATCTCTGAGAACAGCAGAACTGTTGATATTCTTCCCAGACCCTGAGACTATATTCTATCTCTAAACTATTTAGTCTGCATGGAGAACATTTCATCCTGTGTCTTCTGTATACTGCGTTATAGAATATAATACAAATTATGTTTTAACCCTTACAATTCCCCCATTTTAGGACTTTATTTTTAATCAAGTTCAATGAATACCTTCACACTGTTTGTGTGCCATCTTTGATGGATTCTCCATTGAAGAGGTTAAAAATAACATCCTATCTTACATATTGGTTAACTGTATTCCATTTCCTTCTCAGCGCTTCAACTTTCTTGCAATGTGAAGCGTGTATTCAGGTAGATTTTCCCTCCAACTTTACTGAGGTGGCAGTTGTCAGCAATATCTGGAAGGGGCCATCATATCTGGGTTCAAGAGATTTCCTGGAGTGTCTTTTCGCGACTACCCAATCACCAGGCTGCAAGCTATGCGTTCCTGAAAAATCAGAAGGGTCTGGAATAGAAGAGAACACTTGTTTATGTGTTTCTTTCAGTTTTTGACACAAATTTTGTACATAGCTGGCAATACTGTCATAGTTAAGCTGTAATGTCTGAGGGAAGTACAATCCTGTTTTAGGTGCACTTCCAAACAATATTTCAAATGGTGACAACCCTGTCCTCCTGTTAGGAGTAGTTCTTACTGAATATAAGGCTAAAGACAGGCATTCAGGCCAAGGCTTTCCTGTCTCTGCCATGGCTTTCTGAATCTTCCACTTAAGTGTACCATTCAGCCTCTCCACCTTGCCTGAACTCTGAGGATGGTAGGGTGTGTGAAAAGCTTGCTCAATCCCTAGTGCAGACATTATTTCTTTCATTATCTCACCTGTGAAATGTGTACCTCTGTCAGATTCAATCACCTCGGGCACTCCAAACCTACACACAACTCGGACATCAGTTTCTTGGCAATTGCTTGTGCGGTTGCTTTGCTCACAGGGTAGGCCTCAGGCCATCCTGAAAACAAATCCACACAGATCAATACATACTCGTATGTTCCAGACTTAGGCAACTGTATGTAATCTATCTGTATCCTCTGAAATGGGTACAGGGATTTTGGTGTACACTTGGTGGGTGTTTTAACTACCTGTCCTGGGTTGTGTAGAGCACATATGTGACATGCTTTTACGTGGTTACTTGCAGCTCTTCCAAAACCTGGGGCAAACCATAATTTACTCACTACTGACTCCATGGCATTTCGAGAGGCATGCACCTTACCGTGGGCCAAGCCAGCCATCTGGGGGTAAACTTCTGCGGGCAGACATAATCGATCCCCCATTTTCCACATACCATCACCTTCTGTAGCACCTGCTTTCTTCCATCTTTCAGTTTCCACACTGGTAACCTTTGAGTACAGCCCTTTTAGGTCTGCTAGGTCAATGTCCATTTTGCTCACCTGGTTGGGACCCCTTCTGGCCAGTAGTGCTGCAGCCTTGGCTGCTCTGTCTGCTCTCTCATTTCCACAGCTTTCAGGGTCCCTTCCTTTTGCGTGAGCTCTGACTTTCACAATTGCCAGCTGCTTTGGGAGCAGTATGGCCTCCATCAATCGACTTACCACATCTCCATTCTTAATTGGCTTGCCCTGGGCCGTTAGGAAGTTCCTTGCCCTCCATATCGGACCATAATCATGTGCAATGCCAAAAGCATACCTGGAGTCAGTGTATATGTTAGCTGTTCTACCTTTGGCTATCTTACAAGCCTCCATAAGGGCTTTGAGCTCAGCTTCTTGGGCTGACATGTGTGGTGGAAGAGCCTCTTGGACTATGATGTCATGTTCAGTGACTACAGCATACCCTGTAACAAATTTGCCTTCATCTGTCAGATACATTGAGCCGTCCACAAACATCTCATAATCAGGATTTTGTAATGGCACATCTGTGACATGGTCAAATCCCACTGTTTCCTGCGACATAAGAGCCACGCAGTCATGTTGATGCTGGCTGTCAAACAGTTCTTCTTCAGAGAGGGAATTTAAAAAAATAACTCATCTTCCACTCCCTCTTTTGAATCATGAACTCCTACAGGAAGAAGAGTTGCAGGATTCAAAGTTAAACAGCGTTGAAAAGAGATGTTTGAGGAGGACTGCAGAGCAAATTCCAGTTTGCTCTGCCGTGCCAAAGAAAGGTGACGTCTGTCTACTTGTGTGAGGAGAGCATGGATGTCATGAGGTGCATACACAACCAATAAATGATCTAGGACAATGTCTGAGCTTTTGTCAAGCAATGCTTGTACTGAGAGGACAACCCGCACACAGGAGGGGGTCCCCCCTGGCTTACAGCGTCTAACCGTGAGCTGTAATAGGCTACTGGGCGTTTCTTATCCCCGTGTTGTTGTGAGAGAACTGCAGTTGCATGTCCCATCATCTCAGTCACGTAGAGCTGAAAAGGTTTCTGATAGTCAGGTAGGCCTAGGGCCGGAGCACTGACTATCTGCAACTTCAGCTGGTAAAACGCATCCAAGGCCTCAGATGTGAGGCTGAATGGTTTTGAGGAGAGGCAGTCATACAGAGGTTGCATGGTCAGTGATGCAGATCTGATCCATGGCCTACAGTAGGATACCAATCCCAAGAAGGTACGTAGCTGAGCATGAGAGGTTGGCACCTGCATGTCTCTCACCACCTTGGTCCTCTCATCTGACAGGTGCTTGGTACCTTGGCCGAGACAGTGTCCTAGAAATACCACTTGTTGTTTGCAAAATTGCAACTTATCCTTGCTGGCCTTGCAGCCATTCTGGCAGAGGAAACACAACAGGCTGATGGTCGCTGCTTCACAGGTTGGTTTGTCTGGAGCATAAAGAAGAAGGTCATCAACATATTGTAACAAAATGACATCATCATGTGGAAAATACCAAGTACTCATGATAAGTGTGAGACACCTTGTGAATTGGTTAGGACTGTTTTGCGCCCCTTGTGGTAGTACTGTCCAGGTGTACTGTTTTCCCCTAAATGTGAATGCAAACAAATACTGGCAATCGGGGTGCAAAGGTACGGAAAAAAAAAGAGAAAAAAAAACATTGCAAAGATCTATAGCGCTGTAATAAGTGGTTCCAGTAGGGACAGCTGATAACAGGGTATGTGGATTGGGCACTACAGGTGTTTCAAGTAATGTCACTTTGTTCAATTCCCTGAGATCATGAATCATACGGTACGTGTCTGGTTCTCCCTTTTTGCTCTTCTTTTTAACTGGGGAAAGAGGAGTGTTTGCTACAGAAGTATATTCCTTCAATGCCTCTGCCTTCACTAACTCCACTATTGTTACTGCTATGGCATCTTCTTGGGCATGAGTCAGAGGATATTGTTTAATCCTAGGTGGCTGAGCTCCAGGTTTCAGGGTTACCATAACAGGGGGTACATCCAATTTACCTAAATCTGTTTTCCCAGTTGCCCATAATGCTGTTGGCACTTGGGATAACAGTACATTTTCTTCTTCAGTAAGGACAAAAATACAACTTGGTGTACTTAACTCAGCAGATAACAAACACAAAATCTCATGGTTAGTATGTGTGACTTTTACATATGCTTCTCCTGATGGATGCAACATGATGTTACAACCTAATACTCCCATCACATCTGTACCAAGAATGTTATCTGATGTGTCGGAGACTAAATACTTAGTGAGTATCCTGCTACCCTGAAATGAGGTTTCTACAGGATCAGTTTGATCTAAAGCATCCACCGTTTTAGTGAGAAGTCTTCCATAATAAGCTTCCACTGATTCACCTTTCTCTCTTTTAGCAGATACCTTACTTCAGGTGATAACAGGCAAGACAATAAATTCACATAACATAGTACAAGACATTAATTTCATATGCTTGAGTATTTTCTTGAATATTTTACACATATATATTACACAATATTATACACATATATATTTTCATTGTACCTTACTTTTCCATTTAACCTTAGGCTAACACTTTTATCAAAATATTTTCCCTTTGGGCATAAATAGTCATCATACACAGGCTGCGGACCCCGGAGGCTCAAAGCCAAGTTTCACTTTGTAATAATTGACATGTAACATTACTGGGTAACACAGTATCATGTTCAGCTTGTGATTTTCTGCATATCCATCACATCAGATACAATGTCCTTGGAGCTACTTGGCAGTCAATTAATGTTTTGGTTATTCCCTGCAGAACATCTGCAGAGCGCTACAACAGAATACAGGAATACAATTCAAGCAGATAGCAGTTAATACTGACACCAATATTACATATTACTATTTTTGTACAATTTTCAAATATTTCCCAAACCCCACAGACTTTAGAATTTTCTTCACTGGATTCCAACCAAAAGTTGAACCCCTGTGGAACATCACAATATCCTAGTTTCTTCTTTTTAGGGGACATTTCCTGAAAGCGGATTTAATTCTACAAAAAGCATAAAAGTTGAATCCTGGCATTGATATAAACAGAATGAATATTACAAATACAGGTTGACATTATATATATATATATATATATATATATATATATATATATATATATAAATAATCCAATAAACATCATACCGATGGTGGACAGTTTTTCTCTTTGCGCTATATCAGATTCTCTGAGTATTTTGTTAAAGTAAGTAATATTTCATACAGAACTGGGAGATAAGATGGGTTATATTAAACAATAATACTGAGAAGGGTGATGTTTCCCTTCAGGCCTGATTCTCGGAGTGAGGTGGGGGTGATTCATTATTTCCTGAACTATCACCCTTTATCCTATTCTATTGCTTCCTTCTATCAGGGCATATATGCCTCTTTGCAACTTATTATCTTGAATCAATCCTGCATGGTCTAATCTCCACTGATCTCAAAATCTACTGTCTACTAACCCAGTCTGGTGTATTCCTGCGGCTACTTCTTTCCCTTCCCCTATTTCTATTAGTTCACATGGGGTGTACCATATCTTAGAGGGTCCCATCCCCATCTTGGCTGGTAGCTAATCAGCCAGTGAGCTTCTCACTCCTCTAGGGCAACCTTTGAGACAATAGAGGGTCACTTATGACTACTTAGTGAGAACTCCCAGACAGACTCTTCTGTCTTCTATGAACTACTTGTGCAAGTTCAGGAGTAGTGCTCAGGGCAATGCCTAATGGCTTCCACAGGCTCAACTTTCTGCCTGTGTCCCCTTACCAAAACACTCCCAAATCACTGCACGCACTTCTTCGCGCGGATTCTGCTAAGTCCTTCGTGCTACTACTCAGGTCCCATTCGACCTTGACCGTCCAGGCACGGCTGGAGGCTAGTGTTCCAAAACAAGCACTTTTCAATCACTCAGTGCTTCTCAGTTCCGAACCTTGTCCGCAACTCTAGACTCTAGGGGTTAAGAATAGAGAACTTTTCCCCATTCTTTGCAGCCTCATGTATCTTATAACACAGGTAACATGCAAACATCAGTAGACAGGTAAGACAAAAAGCAAAGAAAACAATTTCCACATCATTTACAGGTGACATGTCCCTTTTAGGTTCTTCCGTACTATTTAATTGGCATCGAGATGTCATATAAACATGCAGCAGCTTACCTCACTCATCGATACAGAGAATAGACACACAGGAACCTCAGATATACTAATTGGCAAGATAAGGTCTTACCTCACAGTACTGTTTTTATCTATCTGAGGTCCTCTGGTCCCGTCCTCAAGTCGATCGGTGAGTGGGTCGGCACTCTATCGGCTGCACATCAGACGATCTCGTCGCCCCACGTTGATGAGCCAATTTCTGTTGGGGGTTAAGTTCCCCCGGGATGGATGTCACCGTAATCCTAATTAAATAAATAACCAGTTTCGAGCGCTCGGGAAACAAGATGTTTCTTCTTTATTGCGTAGTTCAATACAGTTTTAAAGGTAAGCTCAGTTACATAACAGTCATGTGACCAATGTACATATATGGGTTTTCCAGTTCCGTTACCAGACAAAGTTGTTCAGTTTCCCATCACCCCAGATGTTTCCTTTTCACCTAGTCTAAATGTTCTCCTTATCTTTCCTGAGAATGGTACATCTCTGAGAACAGCAGAACTGTTGATATTCTTCCCAGACCCTGAGACTATATCCTATCTCTAAACTATTTAGTCTGCATGGAGAACATTTCACCCTGTGTCTTCTGTATACTGCGTTATAGAATATAATACAAATTATGTTTTAACCCTTACAGTCCCCCTCTTGCAAGTAGAAGGAATGAGAAAAAAATAGGAAAAAATCGACTGGATCGGCTCGCCATTGTAAAATAATATCCTGCTAATTGTAAAATACTTAGCAATTGAATGAAATCCTTACTCACGTGTTGACCCATAAGGTAACATTATTGGAGGATTCAGCTTCTTATAAAAACATGGAAATTTATTGAAGTCTTTATGGAAAAACAGACACATGGAAACCTTCCAGCATAACAGAAATATCAGTCAATGTCTTACATCATAGGAGAAGTTCAGAGTTAGGTTTCTTCAAGATGGTTCTCTTGCAGACATCTTGGCTCATGCTTATTCATCAATGTGTGTTGGTCTTCTGTAGGACAATTCTGACATCCTTCCAAGGTAGTAGACAAGTTGAAAGAGAGACCGAAAGAGAGAGACCCCCAGACATGTGTGTCTGTCAATCATTTATATTCATGAGAGGGGGTGTTTCCCAACATCCTTATACTTTCTACTACTGTATTTGGACAATACTAGAATAGTATACCCTAACCACACCCATGCACCACAAGATACAAGAGTTTTGTCAGCAGAATAGCCTTAACACTAATAGGTCAGGAATATTGCAGTCAAATAATATTTAACACCCACACTCCACTTTCTTCAAAGAGGATATGGTGGTAAACCTGTCAGAATTAAAATCATTTATGCCAGTTTTTTGGCATAAATGTGGCAGAAATCTGTGCCAGCAAGGTGCTGGTGTAAATTTCTGTTTAGGCTCATGAATCCCGGAGGATGTGCCTAATTTATAACAAAGAGTGCACTTCATTGTAAATTAGGTGCAAACTCCAGCAGGGCAGGAATGATCAAATCTGCAATGGAAAATACTAGTCTGGATAAATTGAATACAGTGATATTATAGTGATATTGAATAACTTATTATTTTTGGGAAGAGTACAATGAAAAAAAAATTGTAATCCCACACGTTTTTTTGTTACATTTTTACAGTGCTGGCATATAATTTTTATTTTTCGACAGTACGTATGAAGGCTTTCTTTTTTACAGGATGCCCTGTAGTTTTCATTGGTAGAATTTCAGAGTACATGAACAAATCGTGGGATGAACTATTCTGGTCTTGTTTTTTAGCTTACAATGTGAGAATGTGTTTTTATATGAACTATCACATTAGTAAGACATTGTATAAGGGCTAGGTTTTATTTTCATTCCTATTAGATGTCTTGACCATGCAACCACTTCAATAAAGTATACTGAACACAATACTATCTGGAAGCTGCAGGATCAATCTGGCATATCTTTAGATTTATAGTCTGTCATTGCGAGGGCCTATAATTTGGCTTAGTTTCTGGCAAAAAAAGAGCCTTTTTTGGCGCACAATGAATTATGACAAGTCTTGGCCCTTTTTAGCAAGCCCCACCTCTTTGGCAATAACACCTTCCCCTTGTCACACATGGCCCAGAAAGTGTCTACAACAGTTAATAAATAAGGTGTAAGGCATGAATGTCAGTTTTTGGGGGTTAATAATAATCTGTTGTGTATTATAGGAGGAAAGTCCCAATCATGAAGATGAACTGGCAGAGCTGACACCAAAGCGTAACAAGAAAGTTTTCAGAGTGGATGTAAGTCCTCACCTATTATACTTGGAGCAATGGAGCAATGTAAACCATAGCATGACTTGCTCACTTGCTACTAGTTTTGTGTTTACTATGAAACCTCCCTAAGGCCGAGGCCCCACGTTGTATGAAAGCAAAAGGAAACCTCTGTGGACTTTCTGTGAAAAGCACTGCAGGAAAAACCACCATGTGTTGCTGCCACGTTTTTTTCTGCAGTGTTTTTTTTTGCTGTGGACCGCTACGTGGGGCCTTAGCCTAAAGCAGGGGTAGGCAACCTATGGCACTCTAGCTGTTGTAGAAATACAACTCCCAGCATGCATACTTGCTCTACTGTTCTTGGAACTCCCATGGAAGTGAATGGAGCATGTTGGGAATTGTAGTTTCACAGCAGCTGGAGTGCCGAAGGTTGCTGACCCCTGGCCTAAAAGACCGCCTGTTTTAGAATATCCTCTTATCCAGACCAGATTTCCTGTTCCATCATATATTACATACTGGCCATTTTTGATAAGACTTTAACCTTGGATGGTCATCTCTAAGAGGTTTGACTGGACTTGTGGGATGTAACATTGTAACTTAGCCACTAAAATATTAAGATCATGTTGTGCAATGTAATTCCATTGGTTAGATGTAGAACTGCTGCGTTTCTAAAGCCATAATTTCCACATTTCAAAGACATGGCCATCAAGCGCATGTTTTTACAGGACAAATTGTATCTTGTAAAGTTACATTTGTAGTATATATAATGTACTGAGACAATTCTGAAATAGTCTTTGGACTTTGTTTTACAGCGTTCACTATGCAATATAAATAACATGATGACTTAAAAGCAGAATGTCAGCTGTATGGTAAAGCTGATATACTCAGATGGCAAAAGTACAGCCTCTGTGCTTATATACTGTATATATATATATATATATATATATATATATATATATATACACACAGTACAGACCAAAAGTTTGGACACACCTTCTCATTCCAAGAGTTTTCTGTATTTTCATGACTATAAAAATTGTAGATTCACACTGAAGGCATCAAAACTATGGATTAAAACATGTAGAATTATATACTTAACAAAAAAAGTGTGAAACAACTGAAAATATGTCTTATATTCTAGGTTCTTCAAAGTAGCCACTTTTTGCTTTGATTACTGCTTTGCACACTCTTGGCATTCTCTTGATGGGCTTCAAGAGCTAGTCACCTGAAATGGTCTTCCAACAGTCTTGAAGGAGTTCCCAGAGATGCTTAGCACTTGTTGGCCCTTTTGCCTTCACTCTGCGGTCCAGCTCACCCCAAACCATCTGGATTGGGTTCAGGTCTGGTGACTGTGGAGGCCAGGTCATCTGGCGTAGCACCCCATCACTCTCCTTCTTGGTCAAATAGCCCTTACACAGTCTGGAGGTGTGTTTGGGGTCATTGTCCTGTTGAAAAATAAATGCAACTAAACGCAAACTGGATGGAATAGCATGCCGCTGCAAGATGCTGTGGTAACCATGCTGGTTCAGTATTCCTTCAATTTTGAATAAATCCCCAACAGTGTCACCAGCAAAGCACCCCCACACCATCACACCTCCTCCTCCATGCTTCACGGTGGGAACCAGGCATGTAGAGTCCATTCGTTCACCTTTTCTGCGTCGCACAAAGACACGGTGGTTGGAACCAAAGATCTCAAATTTGGACTCATCAGACCAAAGCACAGATTTCCACAGGTCTAATGTCCATTCCTTGTGTTCTTTAGCCTAAACAAGTCTCTTCTGCTTGTTGCCTGTCCTTAGCAGTGGTTTCCTAGCAGCTATTTTACCATGAAGGCCTGCTGCACACAGTCTCCTCTTTACAGTTGTTGTAGAGATGTGTCTGCTGCTAGAACTCTGTGTGGCATTGACCTGGTCTCTAATCTGAGCTGCTGTTAACCTGCGATTTCTGAGGCTGGTGACTCAGATGAACTTATCCTCCGCAGCAGAGGTGACTCTTGGTCTTCCTTTCCTGGGGCGGTCCTCATGTGAGCCAGTTTCTTTGTAGCGCTTGATGGTTTTGGCCACTGCACTTGGGGACACTTTCAAAGTTTTCCCAATTTTTCGGACTGACTGACCTTCATTTCTTAAAGTAATGATGGCCACTCGTTTTTCTTTACTTAGCTGCTTTTTTCTTGCCATAATACAAATTCTAACACTCCATTCAGTAGGACTATCAGCTGTGTATCCACCTGACTTCTGAACAACACAACTGATGGTCCCAACCCCATTTATAAGGCAAGAAATCCCACTTATTAAACCTGACAGGGCACACCTGTGAAGTGAAAACCATTTCAGGTGACCTCTTGAAGCTCATCGAGAGAATGCCAAGTGTGTGCAAAGCAGTAATCAAAGCAAAAGGTGGCTACTTTGAAGAACCTAGAATATAAGACATATTTTCAGTTGTTTCACTCTTTTTTGTTAAGTATATAATTCCACATGTGTTAATTCATAGTTTTGATGCCTTCAGTGTGAATCTACAATTTTTATAGTCATGAACATACAGAAAACTCTTGGAATGAGAAGGTGTGTCCAAACTTTTGGACTGTACTGTATATATATATATATATATATATATATATATAGTGAGAGTGTGAACCTAGAGGGCGCTGGTGAGTGACCTAAAGCCAGGCTTAAAAAGGTCCTCAGCTACACCCATGGGTGGGGCCCAACTGCAGGGAGCAGGTAGATGGTGGAACCAGTGGGAGACAGGCGGTCTGTCCCAAGAGGACTGGATTCCAAAGCGGACTTGGTTGAGCTAAGTGTGAGCCAGACTGCTGAGAAGACACCTCAGCAAAACTTCTTGCCCCCAGAGGTTAGTCAGGGCTCAAGTGGTAAGGTAGTGCCCTGTGTGTGGGCTAGGCTGTTTTTTTGTCTTGTTCCTGTTTTTACTCACAAGCTGAATAAAGCCATTTTATTTTGGATTACCACCGCCTGAATGCTGCTTCTCCGGCACCCAGTACCACCAACACCTCTTTGGAGTCCAGGAGGCTGCCGCCTTTGAGGCTAAATTTCCCCCAAATTGTCACATATGGTGCTTCAGATGTGGGCAAAAAGAGATCCACGCAAGTCCTGGAAGACAAGTGTTTGGTAACTGCAGTACTGCTAAGTGTGCATTGTGGCCTACAGCTGGAAGAAATCTGTGATTTCAACTGAGAAACCCAGGAAGGGGTGAGTGGAACTGCAAAATAACAAATTGTGTGCAAAAACTGGTGAAAGTAAAACTCTGGAAGAGGAATCCAGGGAATGGACTTTGTGTATACTGTGGCTCAGAAGTCTGTAAAGTGCTTGCCGATGGCAAGAAAGTAAGCAATTTGTGCAGAAACTGGATATTGCAGTCTATGTGAAAGGCTATGGTGCCAGGTTTGTGTTTTCTGTGGAAGACAGAAGAAAATGCTGGTTGTTGTAGTGCCAAATAAGTTAACTGTTTGGTAAATACATGTGACTGCAGAAGATAGTAAAAAGTTGCTGCCGGTTGAACCCAAGGTTTCTGTGGAATATTGTGGAATCTTGTTATTAAACCATGGGCAAGAAAAAGAAAATTTCAGTTTATAAGAAAGAAGAAAAGCTGTGCACAGGTGTGTTAGTGCAGCAGTCTAAAGGCAGAGAGACACAAAACCCGGAACAGAGCATGTGGAGTGCAAGTAAAGATAATGGGTTGCATGAGAGTGACTTAGTATTTCTGAAGCACCTCTGTTCTATGATTGAATATGTCCCTGCTGACTGTATGTCTCATACTGGAGTGCATCAAAGCGCCAAAGAAGAAAATATTATGGTGCAGCAGCTTCAAGATGAAATTAAAACCTTCAGGTTCATTTATGAGGATGAAATATCTGATTGGAAATGGCAACTTGAAGTATCAGAAAAAGAGAACCTTAAGTTAAAGAAAGAGCTTGACTCTATGAAGAGTTCATATCCTAGTCATACTTATTTTCCACCATAATTTGCAAATAAATTCTTTAAAAATCAGACAATGTGATTTTCTGGATTTGTTATCTCATTTTGTCTCTCATAGTTGAGGTCTACCTATGATGACAATTACAGGCCGGCCTCATCTTTTTAAGTGGGAGAACTTGCACAATTGGTGGCTGACTAAATACTTTTTTTCCCACTGTATTTTTGAGGCTGGTTACACACAGGATTTTTGGATGTTTTTAGTTGCATTATTTTTATCTAAAAATAAAACTATGTAAATAAAATTGAATAAATGTACAGCCATCTCCATGCTGTACATTTATGGCAAATGTAGAATGGTGATAATATAAGGGCAGACTAGATGGACCATGTGGTCTATTTCTTCCATTAGTATTTCAATCTTCTATGTTTCTATAAGTATTAGAGTACAGGATAGTGTGGGAACAGGTGAAATATATGGTCTATGCACAATAGTTGTGAATCTCAGGTTATGTGATCTATATTTATGCTCTTTATCAATACAGATCATTTGCATGAATTATGGAAAGAAAGATAAGAATCCAGTTGACTCTGTGTGGTTTTATCGGAAGTCAAATCCAGATGTTGCTGAAAAAATATTAGGAAGCCAGGTAAGTCAATAATACTGATGGCTCTTTTAAAATTAAAGGGGTTGTCCTGGATTAATTTTTAATGGCCTATCCTCAGGCCATAACTATATGATCAATAGGGGGCCAACACCTGGCCCCTGGACTGATCAGCTGTACGGCGCCCGCCCTGTAAACAACGCATACAGATAGGGGTACATCCACATCAATATGCCTTCAAATTATGGGGGACCTGTTACCAAGTACACAATACTAAATAATATACATCATTTGATTCTTGCTGTGTCTCTGATCAATTTTTTTTTTTTCTTTATCCGTTCAAAAGATAGGGCCCTTGGAAAGCTATACAGTGGGTGAAATAAGTATTGAACATGTCACCAATTTTCTAAGTAAATATATTTCTAAAGGTGCTATTGACATGAATTTCTCACCAGATGTTGGTACCAACCCATCCAATCCACACAGGCAAAGAAATCAAACCATAGATGTCCATAAATGAAGTTATGTGTAATATTGAGAAATGACACCGGGGGAAAAAGCATTGAACACATAAAGAAAAAGTCCTGACACCAGCTGAAATCTATCAGGAATTAGAAATCAATCCTGCCACCAATAATATCAGCTGGTCCAACTGATAGCCTATAAAAAGATGTCTCATTACTAAGGTGCATGGTTTGGACGGCGAACTAAATGCCCGCCTGACATTGCAGCTCCTGGCCTCTCCTTCTTCTAAACTGCCATATTCACCACGATAGTGCCTGAAATGGGGAGAAAACTCCCACTGAAGAAGGCTGTGGAGTCCCAATCATCCACCGGTGGGACTCCGTCCCTGGATCCCTACCTACAGCAGCAGTCCCATTCTCTCATGGCCAACCTGATCTCCGCCGTTCAGCATCACTCCCTGCCGTGTGCAGGCCCGAGCACATGCCGGCATCTGCACCATTGTCTCCTCAGGACGCTGCGGCATCTCTCCCTGTGCTTCCCTCCACATAGAGACTTTGGGACCTGGAGACTGCACAGCCTGTGGACAAGCAGCTTTTCCCTGCGGCCCTGTAGCTCCGGCCTTTAACCACTGGGCCAGTGCCATCTTCTCAGCCTCTTAACCTGGATCTCCAGGTGAGCCCGGTGACACCTCGCTTCTCTCATTTCACAGTGCACAGTCTCCTCTGAGGCCCTTCCATCTTGGGATTCCCCCTGACTTGGGGCACAATGGACTCTCTCTCCCCCTGCAGCTGCCTCAGGACTCACTTGTACCTCCACAGCCTGTTCCCTGTTTCCCCTCCAGCCCTCACTTGGAGCCCTCTCAGAGTTCTCTATACCTTCCACTCCCTTAGCCAGCAATATTCCCTCCTGCAACCGTGACCTCTGGGCTGCCTTCTGCTTCTATCTCTGGCCCGTGGTGGTGCTGGCCCTACTTTTGCCCTCCAAGATCCTCTCTCTCACTGGCAGCTCATCTTGTCACAACTCCCCACTAAGCAGGATTACAAGGCCCTGGTGGATGAGGTGAAGCAAATTACTTGAGTGTGTGGATACCCTTGGGAATTCTCAGGACGATACTAGGCATAATGTCACCCATCTGAAAGATGTTGCCTCTTCCCTCTTATAGACACTACCCACTACTTGGAGGGCCTAGATCAGTGATGGCGAACCTATGACACACGTGTCACAGGTGACACGCCAAGACATTTTGGGTGACACGCATCGGCAGCTACGTATTGTGTTATTGCAATAAGTGTGGACTCACCTGATAGAGCACATAGTCAGCCACCCTTAGATCATTTGTAGATTTGCCTGGCTTCTGCAATTCTTTGGGTATTCCCCAACCACCTCTTCAGGACTGGGAGGCTCATGCTCCTCTGCTCCTCCGATCTGGAAAACTGTGCAACAGAAGAAATGCAGGCTACCCACCATTGACTCTGGGCCTCCTCCTGGCCCTTCCTGTCCTCCTCCTCGGGGATTGCCACTTTGATTCCTCTTGAACCCTCCTGAAGAACTGTCATTTTACTCTCCCTGCCCTCATTGGAACCTGCTGGGTGCTCTTGTCCTGTTGTTAGCCTTGGCTGCTTCTGTTTTCTCCCCAGAATTACCATTTAAGTTTGGTTGCAACTTAACTTTTTGATTATTTTGCTACATGAAGGAGAGGACATTGGGGATGCATCTCTGTGGGATTTATCTGGTTCTGTTCCCCCTTGGCTGTGTTCTCACATCCTAGCCTCCTTCCGCTAAAGGGTACTTAGCCGTAGTTTCTACTGATACTTCACGGCCTTACTTTCACGTAGTTCATTGACTGTGTTCGTTACTGATTTGTGCTATACTCCTTTCCAGGCATTGTATCCCCTGGTTTAATTGATCTTTTTTCTTATGTTTCACTTTCTGTGTGTTGTCTTGTCTTATCTTGTCTCTCCCTCCTCCCCTTTGTTTCTTCCTGAGTCTTTCTCTATATCTCTGGTTGCTTTCTTCTACTACAGATCCTTCTGCCATCCATGGATCTCCGTCAGACCAATGCTGGCACTCTCCTGAGGGTGAGCTATTCATTTCTTGCACCTTCCTGTATTTTTATTTATCTTGGCCAAGATAGTTTCTTTAAATTTTAAGTGCCTTAATTCTAATGTTAAACGGAAACTGTCTCTCTCAGAGCTTTGTATCCAGAAAGCTGACATAGCATTTCTACATGAGACGCATTTTGACCCCTCTTGTTCATTTAATTTTGCTCAAGGATCTCCCAACAGGCCCAGATGGCTTTATTTATGTTTAATCAAAGATTATTAAGATTTTGTATTAACAAGAACAGAACAATTCTAACAATAAAAACAAAATAGACAGTGCACAGAAAAAGAGCTAAAGGCCAAGCAAGGTGCAAGATATATGGCAATGCAAACGGTACTTGAAGTCTAAGTAACTGCTACACCAGTGTCTAGGGATTACCGCCCTAGTGGCCGTGAGGAAGTGACGCAAGAGGTCTCCCTTCACCTGAGATATTTTACCAGGGATAATAGAAAGTAGAGCAAGTTGAGGGGAGGGTTCCAAAGAGCAGCCACTAACCTTAGTGTACAGGGCAAACACAGAGGCCCAAAAGGGACGAAGCGCCTTGCAGTCCCAACACATATGGAAGATGGTACCTCTCTCGGAACCACAGCGCCAGCAGTGAACTGAGACCTCAGGATAAAATTTGTGCACTAGGTCTGGGCAGCGATACCAGCTGGTTAGAATCTTAAAATTTTTCTACTACGCTCAAGAGTATTTTCTTGAGGTCACCCCCCCGCAACCCTCTCCCTTTTGTATGGTACTCTCTTGGAGGTGTTGAGGCCGGGCGTTCCTCTTTATACTAGGGGTCCCGGTCATAAATTGCCACTTCTGTGGCAATTTATCAGCAAATAAAAAGGATCTAGACCAATCAGCAGGAGAGAGGTCAAGGTGGAGTTCAGTTTCCCAGGCCTTAGTATAAAGAGGAATGCCCGGTGTCAACACCTCCAAGAGGGTACCATACAAAAGGGAGAGGGCATGTGGGGGCATGTCTGACCTCAAGAAAATACTCTCGAGCGTAGTAGGGCTAGACAAAGAGAATTGGGAGGAGGGAGAACTCCAAACAGGAGAGGAGTAGGTCGGGACTAGAGACTTGCAACTGCTCCAGGGAAGGGAAGGGTCCAGAACCTGGCCCAACCTAGGGTTGTCACATCTGTCCCAACAGAGGGACCGTCGGACCAAACATCTTGGTGGGAACATTGGGTTGTGAAACAGGGGACTCATGGGACCCGGGAATCTGGTGACTGTAGCGTCGCGATAGATGGCTTTATTTACCTTTGTTACAGTAATATTTCATTTTGATCCACAGTTATGGATCTCACCTTGTTATCACCGTGTTCCATTCTTAAAGACAAACACAAAGCATGATGGCTGTGTGTGTAGTTACTGCTCTGAGCTCCACAGATTCTCATTTATTTTATAATAATCATGAGTACAAAGTGTAGTTAAGCTTCATCGAATCAGAATTGGAGATTTCACAATATACGGCTTCAGCTAATAGGAGTTGCATACAATGAATACATTAACATAGATTTCCACATGGACAACATTGAACAAAGAAAGTCCTTCTTGCCATGTGTAAACTGGGGGCAGGGATATGGAAGACTAGAACAAAGGTTCCCACATACATTAGCCAGATGGCTAAATAACAAAAAAACAAAGATTACATAGAGTTGTGTGTACCAGCTATAAACCAAACTATATTTCCGTAGGGAATGGGCATCTTTATTTTTAATCTGTAAAAGTTAGTAAATTAATAATATCAATATCAAACAATCTAATGTTCCATATTCCTTAATAACTGCCATATCACCCTTATCAAAAAGTATTTGGGGCTGAACTTGTCCCCCGCCTCATCTTCCTTTACAATGCATTTATGACCGGGACCCCTATACCTGACGCCACTCTCCACTCATTCCTTACACTAACCCAAACCAGGTAGAGACCATATGGACTGCAAAAGTTTCAGGCCCATTGCTCTCCTGAATACAGATCTTAAGCTGTCCACCAAGATACTTGCTTCTAGACTAAATATGTGCCTTCCACATCAGGTACATAAAACCAGGTTGGCTTTGTTCCCTGCCGCCAAGATGGTGATAATACACGAACGACTGATCTGACTTAGTCTCCAGGTCTGGCTCTGAACTTTTGGTGCTTAGATGTTGAAAAGGCCTTTGACCGCCAAGGGTGGCCTTTCATGTTTGCTACTTTGAAGGTCTTTGGTCTTAAGGATCCTTTTTTGATTGTAATCCATGGTCTCTACTCGACTCGCTCGGCCACCATTAAACTCCCTCACGCCTCCTCCTCTTCCTTCTTCTTACATAACGGAACATGACAGGGCTGCCCGCTTTCCCCTCTCCTATTTGCCCTTTACATTGAAGCTCTGGTGGCGGCTATTCGTTTGAACTCAGACATCGCGGGAATTAAGGATAGGGATAGGAAGTTTAAGCTGTCTCTGTTCGCAGATTATATACTTCTCTCCCTCACCGATCTCCATATCATCCTCCCTAATCTACATGCCCAGTTGCAGCACTTTGACTGCTTGTCGGGCTATAAAATTAATACATCCAAGACTGAGGCCCTCCCCATTCAAATCCCTCAGACCCACCTGTCATGACTGAAAACGACCTTTCAGTATAGCTGGCAGGAGTCCTCACTGAAGTACTTGGGTATTAGCCTCACTGGTTCTTTACTCTTGTTATATCAAGCTAACTTTCATCCGCTCATTAGACAAATTAGGGCCCTTCTTTCTAAGTGCTTAACCCTTTCACTCTCTGCCTTCGGCCGGATCTCTGCAGAAAAAATGACCATCCTTCCTGAGCTTCTCAACTTGTTTGAGATGCTGCCAATTCCTCTCCCTCTGAGGAATCTTCAGTCCTTATAGGACTCCATGCTATGGTTCATCTGGGCCGGTGGAAGCCACCAACTATATAGATCATTGTTAATGACCCTGAAGGCTAAAGGAAGTCTTGCCCTTCCTAACCTGGTCTTGTATTATTGGGCTGCCCAATTGCGGAGAGTGCCAGCATGGTCTACGCTCTATTCTAAATGGATGGAAATTGAGAAATCGCTCTTTTATGAATGAACCCTTATGGTCAGTCATCTGGCTCACTCTTGGGCCCTATGGCATTAACCAGACACATGGCACTCATCTGCTGTCCAATTTCCCTTGCCCTCCCCAGCCTCTTCTATGTCGGCTTTCTTGTTTCAACTGCAATTTCCCCCAGGTTTGACAGCAGGACTATCAGGTCCGTGGCTGTGGTTGGACTTGTTCCGCTTTGCTGACATCTCCGGCCATCGTACCTGTTTCCTGCTCCCATTCCCCGATTTATAATGCTGGTTTTCTTTTCCTTCCTCCAATGAATTCACTTACATTGAAATAAATCATTTTGCAAATACCATTTTTAGAGGCTCCCAGGTGTCCCTCCCCACCCGATTTGAAAAGTCGTGTTTGTCTGAGTGATCCACTGCAGGTCTTATCTATGACATATATGGGATCCTATGTGATCCACTCCCTGAGAAGACTCCATTGCTGAACAAAAAAAAAAAAAAGTATGTTCAAACATACTGGTAGAATATAGTCTGGTCAGATGAGACCAAAATTGAACTCTTTGGATGCCATAATACACACCATGTTTGGAGGCCAAAATGCACTGCATATCACCCCCAAAACACCATACCAACAGTGAAGTTGGGAGGGAGGAACATCGTGGTGTGGGGCTGTTTTTCAGCATACTGGTAAACTTCACAGAATTGAAGGAAGGACGAATGGAAAAATGTACCAAGACATTCTGGATTAAAATCTGCTGCCAACTACCAGGATAATAAAGATGAAATGAGGGTGGACATTTCAGCGAGACAATGATCTCTAACACACAGCCAATTAAAAAAAAAAATTAAGTTGCTAAAATGGCTGAGCCGATCCCCTGACCTGAATCCAATAGAAAATCTATGAAAGTAACTAAATCACACCTGAGCAATGCCTGTGACTAGTGTCTCCATAAAGGAGGCGTCTTGACACTTCATCACCAACAAAGGCTTTTGTAGTATTAAATACATTTCAGTAAGCGTGTCCAATACTTTTCCCTGTGTCATTTCTCATTATTACACATAATTTATGGACATCTATCTTTGATTTCTTTGCCTGTGTGGATTAGATGGTTTTTTACCGACATCTGGTAAGAATTTCATGTCAATAGCAATTTTAGAAATATATTTACTTACAAAATTGGTGATGTATTTCACCCACTGTATGTAAACTAGCTCTTATTCATGCAGTGTATAGGGATACACACAGAGTATAACAAGTAAAGGCCCTGGGAAAGTGAGGGAAAATCACAAACAGTGATACTCACCTTGCCTCATTACTTCTGGGCGTCAAGCGGTTCCCTGGTCACCGCTGGAGCCCAATAACAGTGGGGTGTTATTTTTTTACTCACGTCTCCTAGGCCTCCACTTATTATACTCTTGGGTCTGAGGAGACCCAAGAATATAATAGCACTGAAACAAACCGGTAAGCCAAACCTCACGAATATTTGTAGAAATGAATGGGGTTCACCTGTATCTATTAATGAAGCAGCAGCAGAGGCTTCCAGTCATTGGGGAGCATTATACTGTGGGGGTGTTCTTGGGAACATTTTATACTATGGGTGGTCACTGTGGAGCATATTATACTGTGTGGGGCCACTGTGGAGCATTTTATACTGTTTGGGGCACTGTAGAACATTATACAGTGGGGGCAGGGGAGTTCTTGGATGTGCAAGGCATAATAAATCTGCCCCATTATTTATAGTGATCAGTTAAGATTTAACCAGTAACAATTTGGGATCTGATATCATATTGTTTTCGGCCACAGTCTTGAAAAGATCCTCCCACTCCCACGGTCTGCCATTTGTAAATCACTCTATGAAGGGCTCTCCCAGGATGAAGTCTCTGTACTTCACCCTGATTGGTGGTGCGACAGGCTGTTCAAGATTTAAACAAACAAAAAACAAAAAAAACAACAACTCCACAAACTAAAATCCCCTCTCGTGGCACCGTCCCCTTTCAACTGGTCGCCCTAAGCACTCTTGTGCCTAGTGGCAAATACGGCCCTGTCTGCAGCAACTGAGGTGAGTGGAATTGCTCTACTCCAAGAAAGAGATAAATAGCTATCTTCACATATTTCATGTACACAAAAAGGCCATTAATCTTTCTCTATCTTTCAAAAATGAAAATAAACCAGATATATGGCTTCTAAAAAATGAATATAATAAATAATATTCTTTGACAAAAGAAAGGAAATTTATTTACATATATTTTCCCCTTCAGGTTTCACGGATTCTTCCAAATGTTTTTGAAGAGCAGATCATCCGCGTATACTGTACAAAAACTGATGACGACAGCATGGAAGCCGCTAAAGAGGGTTTTAAGAAGTGGTGTAATAAGAAAAAGTTCACTATATCAGGTCTGTTATTTCAGGTTCAAGGCCCTTTTGTTCACAAATATGCATTTTCAAAAAAAATAAAAAATAGAAACAATTTAGTGCAGGTTTTTTTGTTAAAAAAAAAAAAAAATCCTAAGCTTCAAGGGGTAAAATGATACTGTTTTAAAAATTTTCTCTAACCATCTTAGAGGTGACATCTTTTGTCTTGATTGTTTGCCATGACCATGGATGCAGGAACTTCCTAAGTCATGAAGTCCTTATTGTGGCCGAGTTATCTTCTTATACATGTAGTGTCCCTGCCTGTTCACAATAAGGACATCATGGCTGGGTTTCTGACCAGTCCCAGACTGCATTCATGGTCGTATCCATTGGAAACTGATTAACACAAAAGACAACTAAGTCACCACAAAGATGGTTAGAGAATATCTTTAAAATTCTGTGAAAAGCCCTGCGGAAAAAAAACAGATGAGTTTCCGCCCTGTTTTTTTCTGCAGCGCTTTTGCCTTATTTCTTAGGACATAGGGGGTATTAACATGAATGAATAAAAATCATTAAAGTTGCATCAGCAACAAACCAACAAGGTTTTTTTTTTTTATATGTGTCCATGGATGTGATGGACCAAGAGGCCGATACAGTTGTCTCCAATAGTCTCCCTGTCCATGCAGTAAAGTAGTTTGCGCTGCAATTCTTTCCATATGGACCCTAGTAGCTTGCACTGCACTCACAGCTGTGTGACTTTATTTATTTGTCTTGCTTGTATAGCATCAACATATTACAGATCGCTTAAGGGTGGGTTCACACAGAGTGCTGCCGCAAAGCCGTTTTTTTTTGTCGGAAACAAAGTCCTGCATGTCTGCCAGTTTTGGCTCCCAACCCGGGTCTCTGCAGCCCAGAAATAGCTGTTTATTTGCCGCAAAGTAATTTGGTTTGAAGCAAATTTTTTTGGAACTTCGAATCAAATTGCCGAATGGAACTTTTCAAAAATTTGCTCATCTCTATAGATAATTAAAAGTCAAACATTTTTGCTAATGTAAATAATAAAACATTTTGCAGAGTTTTAAAGATTTTCTCTAAATATCTTGTGGTCAAGAATTGTTGTCTTGATTGGTTGCCGGTGGATACGACCATTAATGGAACTTTCTAAGGTCAGAAAATTAGCCATGATTTCCTTATTGAGGCTGGGATATCTTCAGATACATGTAGTGCCTGATAACCCAGCTACAGTAAGAAAATCATGGTTGGGTTCCTGACAAGTTTCAGACCATAGAAAGTTTCTACATATGTGGTCGTATCCAATGGCAACCGATCAAGACAACAGGCTGTCACCACTAACATAGTTAGAGAAAATCTTTAAAACTCTGCAGAATTTTTAGCTACTTATATTTGCAAAAAATTTTAACTTTGCATTATCTACAAATATAAATATGATTATGTTCATGGGAATACCCCTTTAATGATGAAGCATCTGCCGGATAATTCAAGGTAAATTTCCCTGACAACCCTGTGAAGGATCCGAGTTTACCAGGGCCTTGCGCCTGGCCTACCTGCGATCACTTCAATTACCTCACACCCACTTTTCGTGAATGTAGGTCCGACAGAGGATAATACGAGACGGGCCTTCTAAATTTTATATATTTATTAACCCCTAAATGGGTAGATACTAGACACTCAACACATACATAGAATACATGCAGCGGTTAACAAGCAGATACAAGTGAAAACAGCATAACACGGTACATAAAAATGGGGATAAAAGAAAGAAAAGAATATATATTACCAGCACCAGCTTGTGCAGGTATCTCTGGCTTCCAAGTGTGATTCAGCCAGGGCAAGTATCTTGTGGACGACCGGCAGCAGAGCACCTTAACCGGGTAAAATGGCAGAAGACCATGTGCTGTGCTTTTGTGTGTTCCCTGCCCACGCCCAGAGTGATGTCATGGGGGAGGGAAGTTACACCTACAAGCATGGAACCCTTGAACTCGAAAATCGTTCTGGCTCCTTATCTGGCGACCGTATGGTTTGGTAAGTGGAAGGGGAGAACTCGGGGTGAAACCCTTGTCGTATACATACCAAGCATGGCACCTCAGTTCCCTTTTGGGTAGGGAGTTGGGTGTCTGGACCTGCCTTAGGCTCACAACGGCTCCATATGGGCTGACCGCGTGCGCCTTTCTATGGGGCACCCACAGAATTTATTGGCGTAACTGTGAGGTGCCCCCTTTCTGAGATATGGGCATAAAACTATGATCTCTCTGATGTATATCTGGGGCCGGACTGTCTGGGGTGGCTGTGTTTTAGCAGGAAATCTCCTGGCGAGCAGTAGGACACTTGAAAAGGAGTGTTAATTACTCAGAGCAATATAACAAAGGAATGGTAATTAACCCACAACAGGGACATGGCTCAGAGTAACTGAGTTGAGGGGGGAAGTGGGAACACATGGTCTGCAGGGGGGATGGGGTTATAAGGGGTCAGCCAGATACATAAGTGTACAGAGAGACATGTATGGGAGCCCCCTTAATCATCACAAACCCCTTTAAACCCTTCCCGCCACAGCCATTTTTCGATTTTTTTTGTTCATGACTCCCAGCTTTCCAAATGCTATAACTTTTTTATTTTTCGGTTCACAAAGCCATATGAGGGCTTACTTTTTGTGGGACAATTTGTACTTCATACTGGTACCATTTTATATTCCCTACAATGAACTGAGAAGTTGGAAAAAAAATGGGTGGAATTAGAGAAAAACTGTGTTTGTGTTATGGCATTCACTGTGCAACCAAAATGGCATGTCACCTTACGGCGATACCAAACTAATACGTTTTAATCTCTTAAAGAAAATCCAAAACAAAAAAAATTGCTTGGTAGTCGCCATATTCTGACACCCTTAACTTTTTTTTTTATATTTCTGTGTACGGGGATGCATAAGGTGTCTTTTTTGCGGGACCAGGTCTTCCTTTTATTTATACCACTTCTATTGTATTGATCTCTTTTTATCCAAATTTGTATAGGAGGCGAAACAGCAAATTAAGAAAACAAACAAGAAAAACACAGTTTGGCACTTTTTATTTATTTATTTTTTTTTTCCCACTACTGCATTCACCGTATGAGAAATATTTTCAGACACAGAATTACTTTATTTAGTTACTTTATATGTGTTCTAGGGAAAGGGGGGTGATTTTAATTTTTAATTCTTTATATTTTTCTTTTTACTTTTTCTTTCAGTTATTTTTAGACCCCTTAGGGGTCTTGAACCTCAGGGGCTCTGATCACTAATACAATGCACTGTGATGCATTGTAAAATTGCTAGCTTTTTAATACAGACTGCATAGAGCAGCCTGCAATAGATCTCCCTGAATAACAAACCTGGGGGGCCTTTAATAGGCTCCCAGCTCTCATGACAATGGATTGCCGCCCATGGATCTCATTCCGAGAGCTGGTAATCCGCCCTAAAATGGCTGGGGCCCATACGCCGCTGGGAAAATGGCACCTTGGGCACGTTCAACTAGGGAGTTAAAGGGGTTAATGCCCGCAATAAATGCAGGCACTGATCGTAGGCATTGCCGCTGGGTTTCCATTGTATAATACTGAGCAGCTGCCATATATAAATATCCAACATCTGCCATAATAGTACAACAGATGTCGAGGAAAAAGGTTAAAAAATTAGCTTCAATGGACTATGCATGTGGTAAAATGTTTCTTCTACAAGTTAGGCCAAAGTTATGGAGACACTTAAATAATTGGAAAATGATGGCTGGGAACACCGTCCTGTGTGTATGGTGAGTTGCTGGGGTTATGTATGTGGATGTAGCTCTATCAGATACTTATGTCACTCGCACCACTTCCCATTTGAAAAAGTCGACTTGGCTTCATTTTGGCACCTTTCAATATGACCACCGTGTTGCACCACGCCTCACACAGATTTACCCCCGTTTTACATTTATTCAGGCGTCTCCATACTTTTACACCACTCCATATATTGATAATGACACAATCTGTCTGCCTAGAAATAACGTCTGGACATTTCTGTTTTAGGATGGTGAATAGATCCAGATCTGACACGGCTGTGCCTCACATGGATCACCTAAAGATGACTGCAGCGACTTATCTTCACTTATTCCATTCTGCTTTATGTAGTCCAAACCTTGATGCTTGATAGATAGCTAGATATATAGATAGGAGATATATAATACATATATACATAAAAGTGTAGAAGTAGAGAAATATATATACACTGTATAGGTGTAGGGAATTATATATACTTTATAGGTGTAGAAAGAAATAGATGTATAGAGATGAACAGAGCAGTCATCGGTACCAAAAAATCAATTTGGGGACGGACAACCCCATTAATACATTAGGTGGACATTCTGAAAGGAAATCAAAAGAATACCCCGGGAGCCATTACAAGTATCCAGACACTGGAGAACTTTTTACATTTCTATGGCAAAGCAAATTAATCTTTGATCGATGTCACTCATGATATATATATATATATATATATATATATATATATATACACACTCAAAATATAAATTCTATGACATTAAGAGACATTATTTTACCAAGCAATGGTTATTGTTATCGTTTCCCCTACTACTCCTACTGGATAGAACACAATGGTGCAAAGTTATTAAAACGTCCCGACCGGCACAAGGAAAGAGAGATTGATGAACAGATTGTGGTCTCTTCATAAATCTGTCGGAGGTCCTGGCGCCAGAAAGGATGTGTAGATTTCCATTCTAACAGACACAAGGAAACGGTCAGTCTGCCCCAGTCCCCACCCCACAACATCCACATTTGTAGAATATGGCAGGTGAGGTGTGGTTCGGGGCTCGAGGCGCACGTTTGGTGCAAAAAAGGGCCTTGCGGATGCTAAATTCTGCAGGACTGGGTTCAGATCATTTCCCATCATAGCCAGACTCTTCTATCCGGTAGGATTGTAAGCCCCCCTCAGGCTGCTTGACTTTAAAACAAAAGTTCCGATGTGGCAGCTGGATAAGTTTTTTTTTCCCCTGTGTGTATTCAGTATAAAAATCCAACAATTTACAGCACAATATATTCACTGAGAAATCAGGACACGCCATAGACTTGTAGAGAAAAATGTTGTGGACCGTATACTTATGGATATTAGGGATAAATCCGCAGCTGATCTGTTTAGTTCCAGTAAGTAAAGCATACTTAAACTTTCAAAGAACTTTTGATTTTTGGGCCATTTTTGCCTTTAGTCATTATAGTTAATATACTTAACCCCAGACACACATCTTTCTCTAGCTAGGCAACATCCCCCGTTTCTTAGGTCCTGGAGGGTGTGGGGAGGAGGGGGCTGCCTGGGGGAAGGTGTAGCTGGACCCTTGGTTTATACTCCAAGGAGAGGCAAGGCTCTTTGTCTTCTGAGTCTGGCTAGCATGTAGGAGAGACATGCTTTTGTAACTTGCTGAAAAAAGGACCCTGAGGCCTACCACATGGGCTCAGAGAAACGGACTACAAACCTGTGCCAGTATTTTTCTGTTATTTCCCTTTTTATTTGATGTGCTGTATTTTACTTTTATCCGTATATTCCTGTATGTTAATGCTTAGTACCGACCCACTTGGGTTAATAAATAAATAAAATGTAAAAAGCTTGTATCCTATTATCCTATGACCCGGTCTGCTCATGGTGTGTGAGTGGAAGGTAAAGAAGGTTGGTCACAGGTGTGCCAAGCGGCTTGGCAAGGCAAGATCCTTCACAAGCTCTTTCTTGTCAAATCCATATTTTGTCCCTGTCTCTCTATCACCAATACAAATCCTCACTGTTTCTGATTGAGAGTATAGGGGAGTACCAATGTAATACAGAACAGCTGAGGCTGGAGGAAAGGGGGCACTTCAAATGCTCCGGCATTATAAAATATAGAACTATGGTTCTGGTGTCATATGACATGAGATTCCTAACTTTCATATGCTACTAGGACTGCAGATACCTGTAATAATTCCAGAAGGAAGGATTTTAGAATTGTAAATACTTTTTTTTTTTTTTTTTTTTTTTTAACTAACCTTTTCTTAAGTCCACCTAGGGAACTTGAACATGTCATCTTTCTGTTGTGTGTAAAATACACTGCAAAACTCAGGTACAAAAGGGTGTTTTCACAAAGGGTTTTGTTGTGTGTTTTTAATGGAGGCCTATGGGTACAGAATTGCAAAGACAGGTCATCAATTGAAGATCCATGGGGTCTGCCACCAGGAACCCCTGCAGATCAGCTGTCTAAAGCAGAAGCCCCCCTAAGCAGGACATGTGATGTCATGTTCATCATCACATGATCTGATCGCAGCTCAGTCTCATTTAAGTGAATAGGCTCAGCTGTGATACCAAGCACAGGATGGGTGGGTGAAATGTATGGCTCTTTGCTTGGTAAGCACTGAAACCGGTAGCACTTATCCTACAGTCTCTGCAAACAGCTGATCCCCGGTGGCCTGGGTATCAGAACCCTGCTTAACTTTCATTCTGGATTAATCTGAAAGAGAGTTCAGCAATTATATGGCATGAAAATCCTTTTGATACCATCCAATTCAGCACTGTCAGGTTTACAGATGCAGTCAGGTATTGGCTTAGCAGATAGTGTGTCAAGAGGGAAAAAAAAGTAGAAACCAGCAGGGGACCTGTGAGGAGAGTATCAAGCTATGTTCACATCTGCGCCAGAGTCTGTCACAATTCCAATTTTCCCTCCACTGGTTTCAGTTTAAAAACAGAACCCCATTATAGTCAATGGGGTCCACTGGGCTCCATGTGTAACCGTTGTTCTGGTCCCCCGAACAATGGTGAGCCAGCACTTGTGTGAAACTGGTCAGTTTTTATTTATTTATTTATTTATTTAAATGGAATTCTGACCAAAATCATTTTACCAAAAAAACCAATCACAATTGTTTAAAAATAAATAAAGTATCTTTCTCTCCATCCCATCCTTTAATGAGTCAGTCCAGGCTTAAAAAAAAAAAAAAATTTTTTTTTTTTCCATAATCAGGCAGTGGGAGGTGGGAAAAAAAAACCAAACACACACTAACCTGTCCCTGGTGATCCCTAGCGTGGTCCGGTCCTGCAGCTAAGATGTCTTCTTTTGCCAAAAGTCCTCTCCGGCTGTGCATCCCACATCCCTTCCCCTGAGGCCGCTAAGGCCAATTAGCGGCCTAAGGAGGGGACCCGGGGCTGTCACAGGTAGCGTCGTTCCATGTCACTTCTTGAGGCCACCGATTGGCCTCAGCAGTCATATGTAACGTGGACTTCTGCCAGAAGAAAACAAAGGAGCTGCAGGAACCGAGCCACGCAGGGAGGCCCCGGGAACAGGAGAGTTTTTTTTTTTTTTTTTTCTTCTTCACCTCCCCTAGCCTAATTTATTTATGTAAAAAAATTTTTAGCCTGGACAACCCCTTTAAAAGAGAATGAATAAAGTCACTGCTGCCAATCACTAGCCTCAGTGATCACATCAATGCAGCAGCACCAGAAAGGGAGCCCCGCTATTGGAACGGAGAAGGGAAAGAGGGGCGAGTATCATTCTTTGTCATTTCCCTTATGTTCACACTGTTGTTTCAACAAACTGCATAAATGTATACAGACAATAAGGAAAAATAATATATCTTCTTTCTGCACTTATCAGGCTGTTTTCCAGCTCTCTCTACCTGTGATAAACTTTGAAGTGCAAAATAAATCTGCTATATCCCTCTCAAGACAGACTGTAGATCACATATGTCAGATTACACATATTTATAAAAATGTACGGCGGGAGAGGGGTGGAGTGAGCAGAAAGGGTAGAAGATAAGAGAAGAAAGACTGTTTAGTCTGATGCTGGAGCAAAACAGAAACAAAGTACTTTACTGACATCTGTACAAGTCACTAATTCTCTCTATATGTCCTGCAGGTTCCTTGAGCTCCAAGTGTGACAGACAGTTATAGAGCAGATTGTCCTGTACTTACTGTAAGCAGTATATGGCAGCTAATCCCTACCCACAGGTATTGCGTTAACACTTTTTGTCCCAGAAACACCCATTAAGAGGTTAGTCATGCCCCTCCCCATCAGAGTCAGTCATATCACATTATCAGTTTTGCCTAGATTGCTTCTTTAATATTCATTATTGTAGCAGGATCTGTAGACAGCTGTTCCAGGAGTGCAGGATTACAACGATGTCTGCTTTCCCGTTATGTAAAGTAACGTTAAGTAAAAGATAATTTTTCTAACGAAACACACGCCAACTCATAAAAGGAGATGCATGCTCCATTAGGGCCCTGCGCACGTACCGAAAACTGTGTTTGCATAGATATCGGCATCATTTACTCCATAATAAATCTGGTAGGGCTCCAATTTAGGAAAGTAGCAAGAGCAGTACAAAAAAATAAAAAAGTAACAGACTTGCACAATAAAAGTGCACTTTTCAGTACCTTCTCAGAACCTGTGAACACCAGAGTCAGACTGTACACGTATCTAGTATCCCTATACATGGGAGAATGTGAAGATTATTTTGTGTAAATTTGTTTCGTCACCTTTATTACATCAAATTACAAATAGAAAAACATCAGAATTTTAGGCCATTTCCGCCCATTTAAAGCTGAAGATAAAAAGACACTGTTTTTGTATCAGTACAGTATAAAAGCCCAATCTATGCGGCAAAAAAAAATGTCTCGATACGATGGAATTTTGATGTGGACGTTTAGGCACCATCTTTGATTCTGAATGAGTTAAAGGGGTTTTCCACACTAAAAATATTGAACACCTATCCTAAGGATAAGTCATCAGTACCAGACTAGTGGGGGTCCGATGTCCTTTACCCCCAATGATCAGTTCTTCTCAGCAGCTGATACATAGAGAATGAAGGAGGAAGCAGACAGCTCTATTCTCTGTGTAGTGGCCGAACTGAGTTACTGCAGCTTAGCTTCTATTCGAACGAATGAGAGCTGATCTGCAGTACCTGATCTGGCCACTACACAGAGAATGGAGCTGTTTTCTTCCTACTCCATTCGGATAATCGCAGATCAGTTGGGGTTCGGCGTGTCACCCTCCCCCGTCCCCATCTGCTACTGATCCTATCTTTAAGAATGGAAAACGCCTTTAAAATCTGTTTTTCCTCTTCACCAATGGTTACCGCTAAAGCTCTAAAAAAAGGCAGTCACCCAGCATTCCTAGACTCCTGAATAGTGGAACTGCTTAGATACGCACTGATATGGTTGAGAGGGTTGAACTGCTGCAAATTAAGCAGATTTTCTATCTAGAAGCCTAAGAAAAAAAAATGAAATTCTAAATCTTGAATCTCATATGGAAGATTGGGTAGCAGCAGCCACAATCATGAAGATCCCTGGATAATACTACCAATGCTAACATCTCAGGTCACACCAGGATACAATGACATTTTTAGTGAAGATTACATCAAAGAAAAAGACTTGAAATAAGTGGTTGGCTTTTTTTTTTTTTTAATTAATTCTGCTGCTTGTGGAGCAATAAATATAAAAAACCAGTACTCTCCTCTCCCCAGGCTTCAGTTTCCAGTGGTGCAACTCTGTGTACAGGTGTCAGGTGACCACTGCAGCCAATCACAGTAACCTCTTCACAAAGGACAAGTTGCAGGAGTGGTTGCAGCTGTCCCCCTCATACAAAGGGGATGTCACTGGCGATATGGAGCTGCCGCTGCTGGAGGTGGAGGCGAGTATTGGTTGCTATATTTATGGCCCCACACGCAGCAGTATTTATGAAAAATCGAAAAGGACAATCCCTTTAAAAGAGTTTTCCCTACTTAAACCACTTTTTCCCTATCCACAGAATAGAGGATAAGTGTTTGAGATCAGACTGCTGAGACCCCCCATCGATCTCAAGAACAGAATTCCCTGACTAAATAGTGTAGTGGGGTACATACATTGCCACCTTTCCATTCACTTTTTTGGAACGGAGAGAGCTCTGTACCGATCTCGGGACCCCTGTTCTCTTGACTGGGGGGTCTCAGTAGTCAGACAATCATCCCCTATCTTATGGACAGGAACAGGTGTCCCCCTTTAAGAGTAGCTGGTAATGTAAGAAATCATAAGATGGACGAACATGGGATAAGTCGAGCACAGGACTGACAAACACAATAAATTATAACAATATATGTTGCTTCCCATTAGCTTCTCTGTAATACCCAGCCAACCGTACCTGGTTTGTCTCCAAGAATGCAGCATTTCAAAGACATAAGCATAGAGAGCCCTATTGCAAATATTGCACATGTAAGTAAAAGAATCAGCTTCGTACGCCAAGGTAAAAGAAACATTCATTGTGTTAATTTAATGGCTGTACAGTGATAATGTGATTCACAATGACAGTCACCTTCATGTAAGTCCTTGGTGTAAAAAAATACAGTACATGTAGTTTTGTATGGAGAACAGATGCTCCTTGTAACCCACTGAAAAAGGTAGCGGGTGCACAGCGCCATTGACAGCCCCGAGCAGAGGTAGCCATTCCCAGGGTGGCTGGACGACAATAGCAGTGGAGTCTTCCAGTTACAGAAAACCAATGTTATCATCCACCAAAGACGTCACATCTCCAGATATCACCTCCTCCTTGGTGCAGCACCAAGGAAGCTGAAACTAAAACAAGAGAAGACCTCACCACTGATACAGAATGGCCCCCGCTGTAAGCCGCCTTAGTACATGGCGTGTCAGGCGTAATATATTTCCGTGGGAAACAACGCAGGCTCCAGCTAAAGGCGTTTATGATCCGTTTCATGGTGTTTTTCCCAGAAAGACAACATGTCCCCTTCCCGATTTCCATTGTGCAGTCATCCCAGTCTCTGGCCTGAAGATAGTAGGATGTTTAGATTCCCCCGTTATGTGGTTTTGCCAAGTTCGATTTTCTTCTGAATGGCACGTGTGGAGTGGTAGATGAGGGAATCAATAAGTCCTGCAACTGTGTTGTCAAAGTAAAGAGTTGGAGATCAGAGGAGACAATTTATACAACCGGCCATAGCAAAGCATCTCATGACATACACATAGTGGGCATCAGCAAAACCTTTGAGGTCAGCGGTTAAAGAGGACCTGTCACCTGGTCTGGGAAATCCAATGAAATACATCACCGGTGCTGTCACCCTGAAATCCACTCAGCTATTCCAATGATATAAAGGACTTTTAGCGTTGATATAAATTATGGTCTAGTCAAGTGGGTGGTAACACTGTGGTTTCGCTGGGGGTAGAGTCTCTGTGCGCTGTAAGTCATGTAGTGTTGGTATAGGCTAGTATACCCTAATCTACATCACTACTAAAAGTGCTTATAACTTTGGAATAGCTGGACAAATTTGGATAAACACCAAAATGCTCAGGGACAGCGCCGCTCAGATGGATGTCATTGGATTTTTCAGACCTGTGATAAGACCTCTTTAACTCACTCTCGACTGCAGCACCCAAATAGTTTGATAAGGGGATATCTGTCTGCCCATTAGTGCCATGTGATTGTGGACTGCCGTTGGGTTGCCATAGCAAATGAGGAACTTACAAATGCCAATTCTGTAAAAAACAAGCCCTCAGTTCCTTGTGCCTGCTCTCCCCTGCTTTAGTGATCACCTCTGGTCCAAACACTTAGAATCAGAGATAAAGCAAGCTCATGTAAGTGTCCTCAATAGTGACAACATGTACGCTGGAGATGGAGACCAGCCAGGTGATGTATGGAATCTATGATTCTAGGAAACCAAAACGAGGCCTAACAGGATCCAGGAAATGTCTTGTAAACAGAATATGGCAGAAAAGTAATACTACTTGGCATGTTGCCACTTTTGAAATAAACAAAAAAAACACCGCCCCTTTTACTAGGAGCCATACCATAGCATCAGTGTAGCTCTTACCTGTAAACACTCCTCCGATTATGGCACACACCCCTGTCAGAAAGTGGGTAAATGATCTAAAATATGGAATAAATATAAACAAGTGAGACTTCTAGAAAGTACATATCAGATGGCAAGACAGAAAATAAGCCTGAGACAGGCCAGAAGGTTACTGACCTGTGCTTCTCTGTGAGCTTCACCATCATAGGAGAAAGTTCATACAGGACAAATACCCCTGGTAAACCCTGATCACCTATCAGACCGCTCGCTATCTTTTCATGTCTGGTCACTGAAAACTGATTGGTGCGTAATACCTGGGAACGAAAAGGTTAATAGAATATGAAAATAAAAGTTTTCCATTAAAGCAAGAAGGGATCTATCAAAGAAGCTGGAAAATTAAAAGGAGTTATTCAGGCTTTACTAATACTTAGTATAGGACATGAATATTAACCCATTCCCGCCGGAGGAATTTTTCGATTTTCGTTTTTGACCACCCCCCCCCCCCCCACTCTCCAAACCCCATAACTTTTTTAATTTGCCGCTCTGAGAGTCATATGAGGTCTTAATGTTTGCGGGACAAATTTTTCTTCATGTTGCTACCCTTTATTATTCTGTACAATGTACTGGAAAGCTGGAAAAAAAAAATTCAGAATGGGGTGGATTTGAAGAAAAAGTGCATTTGTGCGATTTTCTTATGGGCTTCGTTTTTATGGCGTTCACTCTGCAGCCAAAATGACATGTCACCTGTATTCTATGTTTCTGGGGATACCAAATTTATATGGTTTTATTTACATTTTAACCCCTTAACAAAAATCCAAAACTGTGCTAAAAATTTTTTTTTTTCTAAAAGTCGCCATATTCTGACACCCGTAAATTTTTTATACTTCCGTGTACTGGGATGCATAGGGCGTCTTTTTTTGCGGGGCCAGGTGTACTTTTTAGTTATACCATTTTGGGGAATGTCTATTGCTTTGATCACTTTTTATTCAAATTTTTATCAGAGGTAAAACAGTGAAAAAACGGCAGACTGGCACTTTTGATTTTTTTTCCCGCTATGGCGGGAAAAATATTTTTATAGATTTGTAGACCGGGCGTTTTCAGACACAGGGATACCTAATGTGTATGTGTTTCACAGTATTTAAGTACTTTTATATGTGTTCTAGGGAAAGGGGGGTGATTTGAACTTTTAATTTTTTTTTTACTTTTTTTATTTATTTATTTATTTTTTGCATTTTTTTTTAGACACCCTAGGGGTCTTGAACCCCAGGGGGTCTGATCACTAATGCAATGCATTACAATGGAACGCCGACCCCGGAACTTGCTCCAGGTGCCGGGATCACCGGCAAAATGGTGGCTCCCGCGTGCCACCGGTAAAATGGCAGATGGGTTAATGCCCACGATTAGTACGGGCACCAATCGCGGGCATTAGCACCGGGTCTCTCCTGTATAAAACAGCAGAGACCCGGTGTCTGCTCGACTCTCGATCGGCCGCCATATTTAAACACCCGACATCCACCGTACTATTACGGCGGACGTCGGGAAAGGGTTAAAGGAGTTTTTGATGATTGATGATGATGATGATATTGAAGACCACCTTGAGATCAATCTGATACTGATGACCTATGAGGGTCTCATGTCCAGCACCCCCAACTACCAGCTGTTTGAACAGGCTGCAGTATTCGGACTCATGCCGTTGCCTCTTCTTCACTTAACAAAAACACCGTACATTGTATAGTGGATGTGCTATGTATTGAAGCCCAGCCCCATTCATTTGAAGGGGATTGAGCTGCAAATAGGTCATGTGACTGGTCTGTACAACAGAAGCCGTACTCACATGGGCTCCAGTGTCACTTCTTTGTAAGGAAGAACAAGGCTTTTTTGTGGCTCTTTCCCCCATGTAACTGCTGTTACTACTTTTTTAATCTATTATGAATTAAAAGTTACATTTTATCTTAACTTCTGGATGCTGGAACCGTTTTTATTTTTCATTTCTAATACTTCTTTGTAAGAGCAGCACCCTTCTTACCTCTCCATCTACTTTGACATACACTGTTGGCACAATTTTCACAAAGTACTGGAACATCATAGAGGCTATAAGAAAGAAAAAAAACAACACTTAGATGGGTTTTTTTTTTTTTTTGTTTAAATTGTATAGACAAACTTTGTCACAGACTTTTAGACTAGTAAATAAACGTGGATATATACAGTATGTAATTAGAAATGAAACAAGGATAAACATTTGCTCAGGGTGAGGCATCTCTAAAGGGCCACAGCCAGCAAACTCTCCCTAGATGTCCCCACAAGACTGTAAAATGGGCATTTTAATGTTCAGCCTGTAAAGCAGGTGGTCTTGTAGCCTAAGCTACTGTACAATACCAGAAACAAACAATGGTGCTGTTACTGAAGTGGGGAGAACTTGTTTTCATGGGAAAACCCCTTTAACTGAAGATTTAAAGGGGTATTCCAGTTCAGTTTTATTGATGACTTATACTCAGGATAGGTCATCAACAAGAGATCAGTGGAGGTCTGACACCAGTGACCATGGCTGATCACGGTCACATGACTGCTGAGGCCAATCAGTGCCTAAGGAAAGGGACATAGGACGTCGCTGGGAGACACTGGAGAACCGGGAACGGGGGCATCACCTTCCCCAGCCTAATAATATTAAAAAAAAAAAAAAATTTTAAAAAAAATCCACCTACCTTGTACAGCAGACACACTTGTCCCATCAAGAGGGTTCACTAGACCTGGATAGTCTCTTCCGAAGGAGAGATGCTTGATATGATGTGTCATATTAATCTGTGGAGGAAATGGCTTATGTTTAGTATCTTCCAGTTTAACTAAAATGACCTAAATCTGTGATACATGTCATTTTCTCTCAGCCTGGCAGGCAGTTCCCCCATGGGCCACTAAAGATGGAAAATACATACATACACTAATTATATAAATTATTTTATAGAATATATATATATATATATATATATATATATATATATATTTATTTATGTATTACACACACTATAGGGAACAAAAATATTGGTCACTGCAATTCAGGGGTTTCATTCAGACCCATTGTCCCAATGTATATAACCCGGCCCCTAGCCATGCAGTTGGATTTACAAAATTTGGGACTACAATGCCTGGTTCTAAAGAGTTGGCCGGATTGTAGCATGATACTGTAATAGGATGTCACTGGTCACTTTGTGACATTACCTCCTAGATAGTCCATGTTCGACTGTGAGTGGTGTTATGGAAAGGTGGAAGTGGTTGGGAACCTCAGCAGCGAAGTGTAACGTTATAGAGCAGTGCTGACTCAATAACTGCAGAGTCCAAACCACCACCTCTGGCATTAACATCATGGGATAGGTTTCCATGTCCCAGTAGCTGCATGTAAGCCTTACATCACCAAGCACAAGCCAGGAGGTCAGATGGAGTGGTGTAAAGCACAGTGGACACTGGAGCAGTGGAAATGTGTTCTGTGAAGTGACAATCCACTCTTCTCTATCTAGCAGTCTGATAGACTAGCCTGAATTCGGCAAATGCCACATGCCTGACTGCAGTGTGCCAGCTGTAAAGTCTGGAGGATAATGCTATGGAGATTTTTTTTTGTCAGGTGTCGGTCTAGGCCCCTTGGTTTCAGTGAAGGGAAATCTTAATGTTTCAGTCATTTTGGACAACCTTGTATGTATGCTTTCAACTTTGTGTGAACAGTTTGGGAAAGGCCCTTTTCTTTTCCAGCATGACTGTGCCCCAGTGCACAAAGCAAGCTCCATAAAGGTGTAGTTGGGGGGAGTTTGGTTTGGAAGAACTTGACCGGCCCTAACAGAACCCTGACTTCATCCCCATCCAACACCTTTGGGATGAACTAATATGGAGATTGTGAGCCTGGCCTTCTTGTTTTTTATTTAATAATTATATAATATATGCTGCCATAAATCCATGTTCAATGAAGTCTGTCTTTAGTCTGAATGACTATAGTCTGCATGGAAGCATACATAGGAACTGCACTTACATTGTCAAGCCCAAAGCTTTGCAGGTCGTGGACTGTTAAAGAGGAAAAATGAAAATATTAGCACATCAATAAGGAAGGAAGGAAACTTTGGAAGACAATCAATCAATGCTCCTTATCAATAGTGAGCAATAAAGTTTGTTCATGGTATTTTAATTGACAAAAATGAGGCTTTCAGATGGCCAGAATACAGGGGAATTTCAGTGTCTGTATGCTGGCTGCAATACCTGGACCTTCTACTGAAACAGACTATCACCACCAAGAAGTCTGGCTCAGTAGAGCTGCAGCAGGGCCGTGTATTCTGACTGTAATCTGGACAGGACAACACCAAAAACTGCAAATCAAGACAGTATTAGGGTAAGGACACACATTTAGGTTTTGTTGATGCAGTTCCAAAAGCAGGAGTGGATTGAGATGTCATCTGTAATTTATACTGTAGGCTCTCACCCTTTAAGATATACACCTGATTTTGGCTTGAAAAACTGAACCAGCAAAACCTGAATATGTGACCTTATGCTTAAAGAGGACCTTTCACGTCCTCATGTATATGTGGTTTTACATACCGCTAGAAAGCCGACAGCGAGCTGAATTCAGCGCACTGTTGGCTTTCCCGTTATGTGCCCCGGTGCTGGAGCTACCGTTGGTCTTAGTTTCACCATCCACTGTCAGAAGGGCGTTCCTGACAGTCTAGCTGGGCTGTGAGGAATGCCCCGTTCGCCGACAGTACTTGTCCATAGCCCTGTACTCGGGGGGCGTTCCTCACAGCTCAGCGTCATCACTGGGAAGGAACACCCCCTCTGACAGTACAGGGCTATGGACGAGCACTGTCGGCTTTCTAGCGGTATATAAAACTGCATGTGCCTGAGGACATGAAAGGTCCTCTTTAAATGGAGCCAGTCAGATAAATTGAGCTTATTAAATGACCTTATAGACGCACATCTCTGTGGCAGTTCCTAAAATATTTCAGAGAAAAGAAGCTTTGCTATACAAATTAGGAGGCAGAGGCAACAAGTGGAGTCCTATTATTCGCAAGTACTCTGGGAATGAACTACTCTTGGGGTATTATTTGTTCATGTCCTACCCCAGGTGTGGTATGCTCCCTGCTGTACTGACCATGGCTGTAAGATCCAATGAACACGACCAAGTGTGCATCCGATGAGGGAGCCGAGGTTGCAGTGGAATGCACTCAGATGACACTGGGAGAGACATCAGAGTGCCATCCAAGTGCTTTGACATCTATGGGGCCTTCCAAACCGTTCCATCCCAGATGATTATAGAGCAGGTCCTATCCTGCTCTGTGTCATCCGAACGAAACGGATCCGAAGCCCCAATAGAGGTTAACTCCCAGTGTCACCTGAGTGCATTCCTCAGCCCCTTGTGCATGGCGTCTAAGCCTGTGGGTGTGCTGCGCAGAGCTGGAAGCAAACTGTGTATGCACAAGACAGAGAACAGGTAGCACCTGCACAACGTAACTGGGAACAGAAGTAACAGAAGTAACATTATTCGGCAGCCTTTATTACCAAATATATATAAAATAATCCTATAATGCGTCATGTACAACACTGTAAACTGGTAAGACTATGTGGACTGAGAGAATGTGAGCTACAAGACAGTGCCGCACGACAAACACAACTGTGACTGGTGTAGTAATGAAGTATACAAGACTTAAAGACTTACTCTCCACAGCGTGTACTGCACAGAGGAGAAGGCAGGAAGAGAAGAGAAAAAGGTTTCTTTAATATACAGCAGGACCCGCCACCAGCACACAGAGCTTCACGCACACACTACTGACTAGGGCCTTATTCACACAAACCACAAAAACAGACATTTTTGTAATAGGTGTCACATGGCCATTTATAAAACACACTGGGGTAGATAAGCGAACACCGTCTAACAGTCTTAAACTGCATCAGATACTCCAAAGTGTCTGATGCGGTTTGATAATATGGTGCACTGTCTAGTATAACTTTACACCACTTATTAGGTGGCTTACTTTCCGAAAAAGTTTTGGCGCATTTCCAGGTGCATAGTTTTGCATATTAATCCTGCCCACCTGGCGCGTGAGGCACAGAAACTGTTAGAAAGAGTCTAAAACACATAGAAAGTGAGGTAAAAATCATGTACACTAGTTTTTCTGGTGCATCTTTATTACTTTGATTTTAATGTGCCTAGTCACATGGCAAAAAAAAAAAAAAAAAAAAAAAAAAAAAAAAAATCACATTCTATTTCTTGTCCATTTTCACAGATCCTTCAATACACTCAAGGCTGTGCAAAATGACAGGAAAAAAAAAAAAAAAAATACAGAATGTTTGTCCTTTTTTTTTTTTTTTCATTGTTTGTGTGACAGTAGCCTAAAGTTAAAAATGTGGCTGCAGCGATGGTGTAGAGTTCATTGCAGTTATTCTCCTCCTCTACATCAGCAGAATACGGAGGCATTCCTATAAATGATGAGACGAGAAGCGCTGTACCAATGGCCCTAAGAACACAATGAGAAGGCCCTGTACACTGCCAACACCAGAGGCAGCAGCTACAAGGAATAGATTATTTCCCTTATAGCTATAACACATACGACAGCTGCACTCAGATCTCCAGTACCTGTGATACTATGTGCTTATTAGATAGCATTGTGTAGAAAAGTAAACTCTCGTAGCGTCTAAGAGCCAGTTCACATCTGCGTTTGGCCATTCTGTTCAAAATCAGTATTTGAAATGTTCAAAAACCTGATATTGTGCGGTTCGGATGACAACCCATTGATTTTAAGGGGTTTTCAAAGCAATCCGCATGTATCCGCATGTGCCCTAAAAAGGTACACTCACTATTCTGCCAGAACTATAGGGACACTTGTCATTACAAAAAGGGAGGCCCTAATGAAATTTAGTCAGCAGATTCCTTTACATGAGACACCGTAAGGGGCAGTTCACACAAAGGAAGTTTTCCTAGCTAAAAATTCAGCTTCAGGAATTTGAAGCTGAATTTTCCACTTGTCCAAATTCACTTCAATGGTAGTTATCAGGCAAAATCCACCTGAAGATCGAGCATGACGCTTATTTTTCTGCTAGCTGAAAAAAATGTTCTAGAGGAAAAATCAGCATCTGACTCCCAATGAAATGGAGAGGTTGGTTTCAGGAGGAATTTGCCAATAATATAAACAAGAGAAAGCATATCACCACCCTAAATGTGCCGATACACAGTTATCTAAAGTTGGCAGATTTCGACCAAAAAAAAAAAAAAAAAAGTCTGAATGAAATTCTTTCTTTTGGCAGAATTACAATGTAAAAAAAAACCCAGTAGTAGTGATAATGGATAGGGGGAAAACTGCTCTGTATTGTACACGCCCCCTGCCTCAGAGAGAAATGCAAAATGCGCTGCAGCCATAACTCGGCTATTAGCAGCAACAAACTGATACACATTTTAGTTCATTTTGGTTGTTACAGTCCTTTTTAAAGGGTAACTTCATACATGGTGTTGTATGTCTGTGTCTGCAGAATGATCATTGATAAGACAATCAGTCAACGCTTGTTTATATGGTCTATATAACAGGCTCTGTCATAGTTTGAGAGGTGAATTGGGCACCTTCTGGAACGGTTGTATAACTCATCCAGCACAGCATTGTGCTTATGGTATTAAAAAAAAAAAAAAAAAAAAAGACACACAACAGCAGCAAAAATACAGAAGAAACACACACTGCTAAGAAAATATTAAGCAATGAGTTCAGCAACTTAAACATAAAAGGCAAAAGAAGAAAAAGCAAAGCATGCTAACAGATCATATATTATTTTCTATCAGAAATTTTAGAAATGGAAAAAGAGGCGTTAAAGAAAAAGAACATGTCCCATTCTCCCAGCCCACATAGTCTTGTTTACCTTCCTAGTCACATCCTGTTTAACCTTTAGTGTGCTCGGAGCATTCAACCATGCAACATGTGCTATATACATTAAAGGAGTGTGAGCCAAAACTGAAATGTGATCACAAAATAGAGACCAGATGAAGGACTCGGCTTATTTCTCACACTATCAGAGGATATAATGCTTACCATGCACATGGGACTGCTGGAAGCTTTTTCCAGGGGCAAAATGAAAGTTTCCAGCCACCTAAATAAAAAAAGAGAAAAGTCAACTAAGGCTAGACATAAAACAGGTTGCTTTAACACCACAATTTTATTGCAGAAAGGGAATCTGATCCTTTGCTGGATGCAACAAAAAAAAAAAAAAAAAAAAAGGGGGGGGGGGGGGGAATTAGTCTATGTGGTTTTTTGAAGGACACAAAAGCATAGTATACCATACTTTTGTATCTGTCCAAAAAATGGACATAAACGATCCTTGTTTTTTTTAAAGAGGACCTTTCACGTCCTCATGTATATGCTGTTTTACATACCGCTAGAAAGCCGACAGCACGCTGAATTCAGAGCACTGCCGGCTGGTGGTCGTAGTTTCACAGTTCACCGTCAGAAGGGCGTTCCTGACAGTCTAGCTGCGATGTGAGGAACGTCCTCCCTGACAGTTCTCGTTCATAGACTTGTACTGGGGGGGCGTTCCTCACAGCTCAGCGTCATCACTGGGCTATAAGGAACGCCCCCGCTCTCTGTATTCATCTATAGCGCTGTACGGTCAGAGGAGGCATTCCTTACTAGCTGGCGATGACGCCCAGCTTTAAGGAACGCCCCCCCAGTACAAGTCTATGAACAAGAACTGTCAGAGATGGTGAACCGTGAAACTACGGCCGCCAATATCTCCAGTCCCGGGGTACATAACGGGAAAGCAGACAGTGCGCTGAATTCAGCGCACTGTCGGCTTTCTAGCGGTATGTAAAACTGCATATTCATGAGGACGTGAAAGGTCCTCTTTAAGCATTGATCTCTATGTAAATGGATGACCATCCTTTTGCGTGTGTTTTTTTTTGCATCTGTTAATCTGATCTTTTAATTGGATGTAAAAACACATGATGTGAATAGAGCCTTAGACAGCTGTCAGTACAACAGTGAACATCTTTTTCTCCCCACTAGCTATACAACTGGCTAAACATACATGTGTTCTCTAGTGAAGAGGGGATAAAGCCTCTGTCAGACACCTCTGGGGGTGGCTTATCTCCCTCCAGAACAAAGGAATTGGGCATGTTGAAATAGGACCCTTATCTCACCAACACTGTTATCATGGGAGACTGGGGAGGCCCTCATACACATTCCATGTTTGGCTGACATTAGCCTAAAGTGTATGAGTAGCTTTAGGCTTTTCAGATACCTACAGTAATGTTGACAGACCAAACAAAGCTTCTGCAAACACATTACCTTATTGACTTCTAAAAATCCATACACCTCGCATCCCTCGTTCTTCTGCTCCTGCATCTTTTGACTGAACCCTTCCCGTTTACATTGTTCTATTGAATCTGGAGTCTTAAACGCCCATCCTTTCCTCCGGTAAGCCTCTCGCACATCATCACATGTGTTACAACACCTGAAGGGGATACAAAGGCTGTTATGACTGCCTACAAAATAGTACATAAAAAATATTCTATGTAAATATGTAAATACCTAATATCTTCTGTTTCTGCGCCATAGCAGCTTTCACAGCGATTTGGATCTAACGTTTTCGGGTCAAACACTACATGTTCCTCTGCTAGTCCTAGATCTGAAAGCAAACATAATACTCAATGAAACACAGATGAAGAATGACACTGTAGCAGTACTATAGATACAAGCTTTGTCCGTGTATTTCGGGTGATCCTGAATACAGTATACTTAACAGCAGAGGTCACTCCTTATGGCAATTCTGCAGTGTGTTTTGCTCATGTGGCCCCAACCTTAAAGAGGGCCTTTCATCTGCTCCACCTACTCGAGCTCTTTTCATCCTTTAGTAGTCGCTGCTCCACTGAATCTGGCACAATTGGAACTTTTCCTCTAGCCCCCACCAGCATTCAGTGCTGTTAGTTTTGGTGCCTGATATGCTAACTAGACTGTCTAATGTCTAGTGAGTGGTATCAGGCAGAAGCAGTCAAGTGGGCGGAACTCAGATCTCCAATCAGAAGCAGCCAGTGTCAGAGCTCACAATCACACCCCTTGCCTGCTCCTGCCTGACACTGCCCTCATGACATTAGAGAGTCTAGTTACCATATCAGGCACCAGAGTCAACAATAATTGCTCAGGAAAGGTGGGAGATAATGAAAAAATTACAACTGTGCCGGATTCAGTGGAGGGGCACCTATTAAAGAATGAAAAGAGCTGGAATTGGTGGAGGTGGTGAAAAGTCCCTTTTAAAGGGGTTCGCCCAAGAACCTAAAAATTGAGATAAACCCACACAACGGTATAATTTTTATTAAAAGGGTTACCCGTCATCCCTCCAATCTTTCAAAAGATATCATTCAGTTGCTCCTCCTGTATTTTTTCCAGTATTGCAGTGATGACATCACTAACCACTCCATATGGGCTCATTGATCATATGGGGTTGTTAGGGGATGTCACTGCTGCCCAGCCAGTAACAGAAACCATCATAAAAACAGTGGAAGAAACAACATCTCCATTTGTGGGATCTTGTAAAACCCATTTAAGGCCAAATAACACAAACAATACAGTTGTCGACATAGAACTGAGGTCTAGGCCGTCTTCCTTTCGCCTCACACTTTACATCATGATTGGAATTTACCAAAAGTGTACAATCTCATGACAAACGCACCTGGCCTGGAACCACCAGGATGTATCCTGCACATACATGTTACAATCACATGAAGTATTGGCTACTTATTTCTATATTCCCTACAAAGGTACAAATACCGCATTTATCTGTTGCAGTAGGTTTTGGAATGGTTCCTTGACCACAGACAGATCAAGGTAGAGGAATTCTGTAATGTATTTCTAATGATTTATTCACCAACATTTTCTGACTGCTTGATAACATTTCATACAGGTCAGCAATTCCAGCAAAAGACATGTAAATAGCCATCTGAGCGGTGCATTTACCATGCTTCTCGGCTTCTGAAGTCACTGGATTCCCATCTTTATCCAGCCGCTGCTTGAAAAGATTATGTTCGACGTCCAGCTGCTGTTCCCCAGCTACATCCATGGCATCTATGCTCAGATCTGCCATACAAACAAATCACAAGATTATCATTGCCTAAAAAACCGTAACGTACCTGCCTGTAGTTAGTACCATAAACATGACAAATCATGTACGGCTACCAAGTTTACCATACAGGGAATCACTGGCTGAGGCAGATCACCACTTGGCCAGTGACAGGCTAAGCTGGCATTTCCACTGTGAAAACTGGCCCATAGGATGCAAGTTGGTGGCCGTCACATGGTCTATCAACTGGATCACCTCCTTGGGCTGCCCCTGACTACATCCACTTTAGCTAAGATGCTGAATGATAAATGGACATGTCCAGGGTATGTACAGATACAGGAGAGTCTACTGACTATATTAGGGCATGCACTGGAACACGTTGTCAATGGGCAAATTGGAAAGGATCAACCTCATAGCCAAGAGAAGAGACTGGTCAAAATACTGCTGGATCCGCGGCAATACATTTACGCAGTTGGCAATGGAACAAATACACAGCATTGTAGCAGGTCAGATAACAGTGTATCTAAGCTATTACATAGGTTTTCAGGTTAAGCTGCCTTGTACATACATTAGGTATAATTTCATTTCTAACCATTATAGGATTTGTATTCTGCATGTTATAGCATTTTTCCCTTCTGCAGGTTCTCTCTCTAATTCAGTTCTCCCTGAGCTGGTGGATGGAGACTAGCTGCTATGATGTCTACCACAGACAACACATAGAAAGTAGACAAGAATCTCCTTCATAAGCTCTCTCAGAGACATCATGGAGGACATTAGAAAGTTCTGACCAACTAAAAGACTTGCTGCAAAACAGAAAACTATTAGCTTCAGCAGGGTCTTCATCTGTCTCTCCCCTTTTCCCTCCTAGGCCTCCCTGATCCATATAGACATGTGTAATTTGATGCTTTATATAGTTTGCAGTCTATCTTGGGAGACCAAGATGGATTCTAGGAAGATTTCAGAGTAAATGTCACTGTAGAAGGAAGTGTATGTGTGTGGATGCAGGAAAATAGCCTGATAAGTGGATAAAGCAGCATTTTCCTCCAACACCATATATTTCAATGCTTATATGCCGACGTTCATTTCCCTGTACTACTGATTTATGCCAAAGCCATTTCAGACAATTTTTGCGACCCAACATCGGCTAAAGTATCACGACCTGTATAATAACCATAAACGGATACAGGAGAGGATACTCACAGGCACAAGGCATATGTGGAAATACTATGTCGATGTTAATCTTTAACTTGTCTCCTCTAGATTTGTCAACAAATAATTCTGGATAGATCTGAAGAGAAGAAACAGAAAAATTCATTAAAGCTTGTAATCTGTTACTGGCACCGATGAACAAACTGGTGACCACTGTACGGTTAGTGGAAGTCCTGGAATTTCAACCTTGGCCCAAATTAGTCATCAATATGTGATCCGACACCCAGACCCTACACAGATCAGCTGTTGCAGTAGCCTCTGTGTGCCACAAGCCGCTAGTGGCTGCTGATCTGTGCAGGGGATGTGTGTCAGATCGCGACAGGTCACATACTGATTTGGTCTTGGACAACCCCTTTAACTCATAACAAGCAGCTGAAAAAGGCATGAAAACCTTACACAATCCCCTTTTACAGCTTCACCTCTGATATTTCTGTGGTCCCCTAAAGACTTCTGTTTACAACAAGAACCCACAGAGAAATTGGTGGGAAAGCTTCAAAGGGGGATAACATAAAAGTCTATTACGTTTACCAATATGCAGTTTTGAAGAGGATGAATTTTGCTAAGACTACAGAACACAGCTCTGTACTTTTTAGACTGACTGTTCCAGGTATTAACACTCATCACAGATGGCTCAGTCCCTCTCAAGTGAACAAGACTGAACTGTAATACCAGACACGGCTGCAACCAATAGGTGGTACTCCAGCCCCTTCATTTAGCTAATCTGCAGGGTGCTGAGAGACTTCAGCAGTCTGATACTTAATATATAATTTTAATTTTCTTTATGGTTTTTACCAGGACCAGAAAAATTAAAGATTTTTTAAAAAGGGGTGTGACTTTTTTTTTTTTTTTTAATTATTTAATAGTGCTATTGAAGGGCCCATAAACATAACCATTACTCACCTCTCTCTGGGGCTCCCTCTCCAGTGGCAGCAGCTCCAGTCTTCTGTATACATGTCTCCTGGCTGACAGCACCAGTGACATCCCATTTGTCCCCACTGAGGCCTGTGACTGGCTGCAGAGGTCACCAGACAAAAACAGCCCAGGGAACTGTAACTGAAAACTGGGCCTGCAGCTGCTGGAAATGTTGAGGTGAGTAATGGTTTCTATGTCTATGGACCCTTCAACAGCATTATGCTAGGTTCACACCTGTGTTAGGGTTTCTGTTCTTGGGGTACGCTTGGGGTCCCCACGAACGGAAACCTAATTCGCTTAAAAAAAGCGGTTATCCTTGGAAACCCACGGACCCCATAGAGTATAACGGTGTCCGCCAGGTTTCCACTTGAAAAAAGCGGAAAAATGCAGAGAGAAAAGTCCTGATTGCATTTCTTAAGTGGATTCGGGGATGAAAACCCTGAACATAGATCAGGAGCTGATGTGAACCTAGACTTCATAAATAATAAAAAAAATAAGTTGTAACAATCCTCTATTCACTGGGGCAAAAAAAAATGGCAAAAATTTCAGATTTGATGTGTTGTCCTTTAAACAGTCCAAAGTGCAAAAAATGTAATAAGTGCCATGGAAATTTATCAACTTGGTGCTAGTCACATCCACTATCCCCTCACAAATCTCTCATCCAATTAATATTTTGGTATCTCGTGAGTATGGCCAGCCTTACAACGCAAGCAGTTACAAACTTTCTAACAACATTTTGCACTTACTTCTTTAGTAAGAAAATACTGGAGCTCAGAGAAAAATAATATCAGCATTATAAGTCCACTGATCACGGTAACTAGAAGGAAAACAGAAAGAAAAAAAGTTATGTAACAAAATACAACACACAGATGACACTGTCAGGCACATACTATGTTTGTTTGTTTGTTTGAGTTGGAAGGGACCTCAAGGGCCATCGAGTCCAACCCCCTGCAAAAGCAGGAATTCCTAAAACATCCCAGCTATATACCTATCCAGTTTCCGCTTGAAGATTTCAATTGATGAAGAACTCACCACCTCCCGTGGCAGCCTATTCCACTCCCTCACTACCCTTACTGTTAGAAAGTTTTTCCTAATGTCTAATCTGAATCTCCTTCCCCTTAGTTTCATCCCATTACTTCTCGTGCTTCCTTCTGCTAATGAGAATAGGGTAGATCCCTCTGCACTGTGACAACCTTTCAGATATTTAAATACCGCTATTAAGTCTCCCCTTAGCCTTCTCTTCTGCAAACTAAGCAGTCCCAATTCTTTTAGCCTCTCCTCGTAGGACATGGTTTGTAGACCTTCCACCATTTTGGTTGCTCTTCTCTGGACCTGCTCCAATGAATAGATGTCTTTCTTAAACTGGGGCGCCCAGAACTGTACACAGTATTCCAGGTGGGGTCTGACCAGGGCAGAGTACAGCGGAATAATTACCTCTCTTGATCTAGCTTCAATGCTCGTCTTGATACATCCTAGAATTTGGTTAGCCTTTTTAGCCACCGCACCGCACTGTTGACTCATGTTGAGTTTGCGATCTATTATTATGCCCAGATCCTTTTCCCCTGTACTCTCACTTAGTTCTATTCCTCCCATACTATATATGCTTCTTGCATTTCTGTTACCCAGATGTAGAACTTTGCATTTGTCCCTGTTGAATACCATTCTGTTCACCTCAGCCCATTGTTCCAGTGTGTCTAAGTCCTTTTGGATGCACTCTCTCTCCTCTCTAGTGTTGGCCATTCCTCCTATCTTTGTATCATCTGCAAATTTTATTAGTTCCCCATTAGCCCCATCATCCAGATCATTTATAAAAATATTAAAAAGTACTGGGCCCAGGACAGAGCCCTGCGGCACCCCGCTTTTTACTTTCTTCCAGTTTGATGTATAGCCATTTAGAATTACTCGTTGTGCCCGATCATTAAGCCAATTGTGAACCCACCTCACTGATATTTTATCAAAGCCATACTTGATCATTTTTTCAATAAGAATGTTATGTGATACTTTATCAAAGGCCTTACTAAAGTCAAGATATACTATGTCCACTGCATTTCCCTGGTCCAACCATTCAGTGACTTTATTATAGAAGGAAATAAGATTAGTCTGGCAAGATTTATTAGGCATAAAGCCGTGCTGGCTTTGATTAATTAAAGCCTTCCCATCCAGGTACCTAATTAAATGTTCTTTAACGATTTGTTCAAAGATTTTTCCTACTATCGAGGTCAGACTTACCGGCCTATAATTTCCTGGGTCGTCCCTATTCCCCTTTTTGTAGATGGGGACCACATTTGCCCTTTTCCAATCTAGAGGGACCACTCCTGTCTCCCATGACTTATTAAAGATTATTGCAAGGGGTTCTGTTATTTCCTCTGCTAATTCTTTTAAAACTCTAGGGTGTAAATCATCCGGTCCTGGGGACTTGGTTTCCTTAATCTTAGCTAAATGTTCTCTTACCAAACCTTCACTTATAATCAGCTTGGAGTCCTCATTCCCCTCATCACTATCACCATTAATGTTGATATTTCCATCCATTTCTTGGGAGAAGACAGATACAAAATATGAATTTAGTAACTCCACTTGCTGATCCACCATGTTAACTTTTTCACCCTTTTCGTTCTTTAGGACTCCAATGGTTTCCTTCACTTTTCTTTTGCTCTTAACATATCCCCAAAAACCTTTTACATTACTCTTAACTTCTTTTGCAAGCTTCAATTCGTATTCAGCCTTGGCTTTTTTAATGCTTATCTTGCAGAGTCTGCAAACTGCTGTATACTCTCCCTTAGATATAGCTCCCATCTTCCACTTGTTGTAAGTTTCCTTTTTCTTTTTTAGTAGGTTATGTAATTTTTTGGTCATCCATCCTGGAGTTTTTAGGTGATTCCCATTTTTCTTGCTTCTAGGTATTGTTAGTTCCTGTGCATTAATGATTTCCCTACGGAAAATTTCCCACCCCTCATGTGCATTTTTGTGCTTAAGTATTTTTCGCCATGGAATTCTACTAACCCTTACCTTTAGGCCCCTAAAATCTGCCCTACTAAAATTGAGCCTTCTAATCTTTGTCTTCTCAGGTCTTCTTCTTCTTACAACCCCAAACTCGAGTATAGCATGGTATAAGGCCAGAGCCGCTGTATAGCAAAACAGTTATTTTCTTATAAACCAGATGAGCCACTATATTAAACCATGTAGAAGAAAAAAAAATATTTTTATATATTATAATATAATAGACACTTACGCAGTTGTATATGTTACAGTCTTCCATCTGAGATATACACAGGTAAATCTTCCCAAAGTATACCAACGGCCCCCCTCAACCTGCACACTCGGCCCTGTACATGAGGTTATGTACACTTGATTCTTCATAGTTTCACACTCTCCCAATACTACATGATTTCAGTTGCCATTTACATGCACGGTTATTTTTGTTTCTACCATTCACTTATCCCAAAGCCTCTTTTGGCTGCAGAGTGAAATAAATGAAAAGTCGCAATGGAAACAAATGGTTAAATGCCACAAGAGCAGCAGCTACATGCACCAATAGTGTGTGTTTGCTATTGGCAAAGCAATTGTGTACTCAACCTCCTCTCTCCAAACACAGTCATACTAGGGTCGCAGACTTGGAGTTCACGGTTGTTTTTTTTGAGTGCATATAAAAAGCGAACCAATCACATCACAGATTACATGTTCTAACCTGCACTACAAAACGGAAATCTAAAATCTGATTGGTTGATCATGGCACTTGAGTTACCTTCCTGTCATGATTTGCTGGAGATCTGGCGATATATGGCATCACTTGCTGTTAGGCAGCCATTTGTACCAATATGGAAACTGCCCAGCAGCCACAGCCTTTACGGGAATCGTAGACAGTTTAATGGGCTCCACAATGAATAATAACAAAGAAAAAAAAAAGACAATTTTACTGGAGAATCCCTTTAAAGAGAGCCTGTCCCCAGAACCCGGTATTGAAAATTGATAGGTTAGGGTCACCTGCATCAAATGCCATTTTACCCTTGTAAATCGCTACCTCCATTGCCGAGATATCACTGTCTGAGCAGTGAAGGTGTTGTCATTTACCTCTTTGGTGCAATGAGAGCCTTGCTGTTGCTCCAAAGAGCTCATCTGCATATTAAGGTGATATGTCAGCAACGGAGGCAGCGATTCAAAAGGAGAAAACACTGTGATTAAGGTGACCCTAACCTGTCTATCTGCTAGGCTGGGTTGATATCTGGGGTTATGCTGATAATTAACCTATCCATCTACAGGCCTGGGGTGATAGGTTAAAGGGGTTGTCCGGGATAAATGGAAATGCCTACACTAATCTAAACATCCTCCCCCCTCCTACTTTCTAAATGACATAATTAATCAAAAACGTATATTTACCCATATTTGCTGGTTATCCAGTGATGATCCGTTTCCCGAAACAGAACGTCACTACTACTCCCTCCCATCCACTCCATCATACTTACCTCTCTTCCTTCTTCCTGCGGGACAGCTCCTCCCTCTTTTCTGACTGCCAGCGCTGCACTGCTACCGATAATCCACCTTTAGTGCGCAGCTCCCACGCCTGTGCAGTAGTGGTGGATTGTCACTACAGAGCACAGACCAGCGCTGGGACTGTAGCGGCAGTCAGACGGCAAACAGAAAAGAAGGATGGGCCGTCCTGCAGGAAGAAGGAAGAGAGGTAAGTATATAATGGGGTCGGACTGAGTAGGTTGGGAAGAGCTAGTAGTGGGCGGGATAGCTAAAGAGACAGGGAGAGAGGAATAGGGGGGAGGGAGGTGAGAGGTAGCTAGTGTGGAAATTACACAACAGGAAGCTGAACCATGTAAACAAATGCAGAAGATACCGGGAGCTCCCAGAGACACCCAGAAATCACTCAAATCACTGCCAAAGGTATATGGGTGCATTTATTAACCCATTAATAGCACTAACACCTCTTTTTAAACAAATTTTTTTGCCCGGAATACCCCTTTAAGATCACCAGAACCCAGAATATCTACGTTCAGGGCTGAGATGATATTCTGGGGTCTGGGGACAGACTTCCTTTAAGAAAAAGGTTACCTTTGATAAGCAGGATCCAATACAGGAGAGTATCGCTTAGGTAAACACCGCAGAACAAAGCAGAACTTGTTCCAGTGTTCTCGCCTTCCCACAGTAAGCTGCCTGTTACTGCTGGTGTACGTGTATGGTATTTAGTTACAGAGGAGCTTGTCCACTCACCCTACTTGTCTTGGTTAGTACAATATTGTATTCCTCATGAAATATGAAACTTTGTGACATACTTATATTCTTCCTTAGCTACGGAGTAAGACACTGGGGGGAATTTACCAATCCCTCTACATCAGTGTTCTGGCATAGGAGGAGGATATTGTGGCTTAAGGCCCTTTCTTGCACCAAACGTGTGCCACAGTCCCTGTTCTCAGCCTCGCTCACTGTGTGGGGCAGGCTGGGGACGCCTTGGCCCACCATATTCATTATAACTCGTGTCAGTTTTCTGATGTGAGTTATTACGAAAAACTACACCAGTTCAAAACTCCATTCTGGTGCAGAGATTTCCAAGGTCAGAGTCTCTTTAGAAATCAGTCATGCCCTGCGCCTCTCGGGGACCTTATATTTGGTGTGCAAAACGCCAACGTCTCTTGTAGACAACACTCCATATATCACTCCCCTAATTTTAGACTATTTGGAATAGAAGCCACGCACAATACTTGTGGGGTGTGGGAGAGCTGTCTTGGCAACCAGACCGCCAGGCACACAGTGAGGTTTCTCCCCATCCAATATGAGATCAGACAGGAGAGTGGTCCTGGACAAACCCTGGACAAGTGTCTATACAAATACGCAAAACTGGGGTAATGGGCGTCTTCAGTCACAGATCCAGCTTTCCAGTCCTGCTCTGGTTCATGTCCTCACCACTGAAATACCCTCCAATGAAGGCTGAGGCAGGTTTATGATTAATTCAGTGAGGGCAGTAGGATGGGTAGTCCACTGGTAGTCTGTAATATGTGGTCGTCAGTGACAACATTAGGACTGGTAGTCTATAATATGTGGTCGTCAGTGAGGACATTAGGACTGGTAGTCTGTATTATGTGGTCGAATGTGACAACATTAGGACTGGTAGTCTGTAATATGTGGTCGTCACTGACAACATTAGGACTGGTAGTCTGTATTATGTGGTCGTCAGTGACAACATTAGGACTGGTAGTCTATAATATGTGGTCGTCAGTGACAACATTAGGACTGGTAGTCTATAATATGTGGTCGTCAGTGAGGACATTAGGACTGGTAGTCTGTATTATGTGGTCGAATGTGACAACATTAGGACTGGTAGTCTGTAATATGTGGTCGTCACTGACAACATTAGGACTGGTAGTCTGTATTATGTGGTCGTCAGTGACAACATTAGGACTGGTAGTCTGCAGGGCTGTGGAGTCGGTACGCCAAAGCCCCGACTCCTCAATTTCCCCTGACTCCGACTCCAACTCCGACTCCGACTCCACCAAACTAGGCACCGACTCCGACTCCACGACTCCGACTCCACAGCCCTGGCACTGCTAAACCTTATAGGTTCACTCAGAACTCAGTCCCATCATTATATGAGGAATAGAACAGACCTTTACAGGACATTTCATAATTTTCCCAAATTCTTATGAAAATATATTCAGCACATACTGCATTGTACTACTAACTGTACCAATTTATTATATATTTTGGGAGTCGGAGTCGGTCCATTTTATACCGACTCCGACTCCACCAAAATAGGCACCGACTCCGACTCCACAGCCCTGGTAGTCTGTATTATGTGGTCGTCAGTGACAACATTAGGACTGGTAGTCTGTAATATGTGGTCGTCAGTGACAACATTAGGACTGGTAGTCTGTAATATGTGGTCGTCACTGACAACATTAGGACTGGTAGTCTATAATATGTGGTCGTCAGTGAGGACATTAGGACTGGTAGTCTGTAATATGTGGTCGTCAGTGAGGACATTAGGACTGGTAGTCTGTAATATGTGGTCGTCAGTGAGGACATTAGGACTGGTAGTCTGTAATATGTGGTCGTCAGTGACAACATTAGGACTGGTAGTCTGTAATATGTGGTCGTCAGTGACAACATTAGGACTGGTAGTCTGTAATATGTGGTCGTCAGTGACAACACTAGGACTGGTAGTCTGTAATATGTGGTCGTCAGTGACAACATTAGGACTGGTAGTCTGTATTATGTGGTTGTCAGTGACATTAGGACTAGTAGTCTGTATTATGTGGTCGTCAGTGAGGACACTGGGAGTGTCAGCCCATACAGAGAGGTTGTCAGACAGAAATCTATAGTAAGCCATTCGGAGTAGTTGTCAGTTCTTTAGGTCTAGTCCATGCAGAGTCACTGCCTGGAATGCCCTGAAGGGGGAGTCTTTCTGTGAGGAGCCTCTCCCTCCGGGCCGCCAGTTAGTGACAGCTCTAGGTAGCCAGCAGTCACAGGGAGCCTATCAGTGTACAGAAGAATCACAGCTGCTGCCCAGTGCAGGGAGCTCTACCTCTCCTTGCGCTACCGCATGCTGTAATCCCTTGTGTGTACTAAGCCGCGTCCTCACCCACTGCTCCGCCGCATGTCTTCACTCGAAAATCTTCTAAAGTCTTGGGATAAGCATCAAATTGCCGGAGCCGGTGAAACGCCTCCATCTTCTCAACCGGAAGCAGACAGCCAGCACAGCACTTCCGGGTCCATCTACGATATGTCCTAACCTCATTGGTCAGAGGGACAGCCAATAACACGGCAGCATTTCGATGGCGCACGCGCAGTTGAGCAGAACAAACCTGAGCTGTATAATGGAATCGTCACAGCTTTTAGTACGGCTGAGAGACTAGAGCTCATGCGCGTTTTGGTTTCACTCTACGACCTAACGTGGCTATGATGCCACCTAGTGGTAACATTGTTCAAATACATTATGTTCACATCTGCACCCGCTTGGTGTCCGTCTAAAAACACAAAGGATCCATCGAAAAGGGACAGAAAACGGGCACACACTGCATACAATGATGGATCCATTAAAGAGTATTGTTAGAAATGTGTAATTGGTGTCTGTTTTTTTTTTTTTGGTTTGTTTTCTTTGGGGGATGTGGGGATTTTAACTTTAAGGAAGTGACATCATAGCAGGAAGCAGCAGACCCAGGACAAACACTAACTTCTCAGGATTCATTGCTTGCCTGCTTTTACCAGTGCTCACCATGCTGCCTGCTTACATCACCTTCAGTTTTGACTACTTCATCCTGCGAATGCAGAGGAAGCAGCGGCAACAGGAGCGAGAGCGACGAAGGCGCCACTGGGTGCACCCCATAACATCGGCGCGGATGTCACATGGCGTCTACTTTACACTCTATCTGGAGCTCCGTCAACACCCGGACAAGTTCTTTGAATATTTTCACGTGTCTGTCTCCAGCTTTGATGATCTGCTGCAGCGCATCACTCCTAGGATCCAGCGGCAGGACACCCGCTTCCGCAGATCAGTGTCCCCAACAGAGCGGCTCATGTTAACTCTGCGGTAAGTCTGGAATTTTTATCCGTTTAACCTCTACAGGCCTTGTTGGGGTTTTCTAATTTCCCCTTTTGGTTTAACCCTTTCCCGACATCCACTGTAGCACTATTGCAAGTATTGCAGATGTTGGGTTTCCGCACGAAGCAAGCGGAGAGAAAAGTGCTGCATGCAGCACTTTCCTCTCCGCATGTTTCGTGTGGAAACCACACGGACTCCATTATAGTCAATGGGGTCCACAGGTTTCCTTAGGTAAACCGCTTTTCTATGCGTATAGGTTTCCGTTCCCAAGCGGACTCCCTGAACGGAAACCGAACGCAGATGTGAACCGGCCCTAAGGCTCCATTTTTCCATCAACACATGGGAACCACCATTTTGGAGTGGATCGCCAGCCCCTGGAAGAAGATCTGGGGTCAGTGGTCCATTGCCATGACAGCTGGGAGCCTATTGAAGGCTCCCAGGCTTGTATGGCATACTTTTCTATTAAGGCCTGTAATACAAGTGCCATCATTTTGCAATGCATTGTATTAATGATCAGACACCCTGAGTTTGAAGACCCCTAGGGAGGGTCGAGTGGCGTAACTAGGCTTTGCCTGATCGCTATCATGGTGGCCTGGGACCCCGGCCATCTCCAGCTGACCAAAGGGCCCCGTACCCCTCCAGGTCTGGTCGTAATCATTATGCCACTGGGAGGTTCTAAAAATTACAGGAAAAAAAAATCTAATTACCTTCCCTTTCCCTAGAATACATGTAAAAGTACATAAATAAAGTGAAACACATACACATTAGGCATCTCTGTGCCCGTAAATGCCTGGTTTACAAACTTATAAAAATAATTTTCCATACAGTGAATGCTGTAGCAGGGGAAAAAATATCAAAAGAGCCTGAACCTTTTTTCGCTATTTCGTCTCCCATAAAAAGCAATCAATGCAATAGACATTTATCTCCATCTCCATGCATAAGAGGGGTGGAGGAGTGGGGTCGCAGCATCGCCCCCACTTCTGCCGCCGCTGGCTTCCTGTAACAGGAGGAGTCGGGAGATGCTGCGGGCCCTGGGCTGAGAGGGTGTCCCAGCGGTGTGAACCTTCCATGCTGTTACAGCGGATGCCGGGTCTGGAGTCTGATTGCAGGCATTAGCTCAGAGTCTGCGCTGTACATTACAGCGTGAGACACGGTAGCTATGGCGACCGCTCTGCAGCAGAGCAGCCGCCATCATCTTTACAGACCTGGCATCCGCCATAATAGCACGGCAGAAGCCGGGATGGGTTCACTGACACCCACTCCTCCGATCCCAGGGCCCGCACATCGCCCCATTCCTGCTGCTGCAGGAAGCCAGCGGCTGCAGGAGTGAGGCGATGCTGCGACCCCACTCCTCCGACCCCTTCCCCCAACACCCACTTTCGGACCATAAGACGCACCCCCCATTTTCCTCCCAAATTTGGGGGGGAAAAGTGCATCTTATAGTCCAAAAAATACGGTAAATGGATAGTGTATTGGATGTCTACTTTTATATTTTTAGTTTTTTATTTTTTTTATTCTGTGTACTAATTTAATTTCAGTCATCTTAATTTTTTTTTTATTTTTCAGTTACCTAGCAACTGGAGAAAGCTTGACTTCCCTACATTTTCAATTCCGGCTAGGAAAGTCAACCATGTGCTGCATCGTCCAAGACACTTGCCAAGCCCTATGGGACGTCCTTCATGATGAAGTTATCCCTGAACCATCCACCCAGCATTGGAATGATGCAGCAGAAACCTTCTGGCAAGAGACCCAGTTCCCAAACTGTGTTGGAGCTGTAGATGGGAAGCACATACGAATTCAGAAGCCTCCAGGATCTGGGTCAGAGTTCTTAAACAACAAGAAGTATTTCTCTATCATTCTCATGGCCATTGCTGATGCCCAGTACCGTTTCCTCGCTGTGGACATTGGGGCATATGGCCGAAGCAATGGCTCTAAAATATTCAAGGACTGTCCTATGGGACAGAGACTTTACTCTGGACAATTTGCACTTCCAGCACCGCGACCATTTCCTGGAACTGAAGGACCTCCAATGCCCTTTGTCCTGGTTGGAGATGAGGCCTACCAGATGTGTGGCAACTTGTTGAAGCCATATTCAAGCCGTGATTTGAACTATCGGAAACGCATCTTCAACTACAGACTTTCCAGAGCCAGGCAAAGAGTGGAGTGTGCATTTGGCATCCTAACTGCAAAGTGGAGGATCTTTGCTAGGCCCTTTCGGCTTGCACCAGAGGGGGCTGATGAGGTGGTCAAGGCATGTGTTGTCCTCCACAACTACCTTCTTTCAAGAGAGCCTCTTGCAATACACCCAAAGAAGATGGACTCTACACTAGACAGCCTAGATTCAGCTGGACCTAGGTCAACTGTTGCAGTCAACCAGATGAGGGCTCAATATGCAGAGTTCTTCCTGTCCAATGCTGGATGGGTAGATTGGCAAGAGCACATAATTTGAGCTTGGACTGTTTTTTAATAGCTGGACTTTTCATGTTTGTTTTTAATTTTTGAATGGTATTCAAAATTAATGTTATATATATATATATATATATATATATATATATTTTTTTTTTTTTTTTCTAAATAAATGTTTTTGTAATATATATAATTTTATTTTTTTTAAACATTAATTTTCAAATTAATATATTTTTTTTTCAACACACAGATTGTTTAGAGTGCACCAGGACAACCATGATAGACTGGACTTCAGTCCATCTTTTGTCAGTTGCTCTTATGTTCAGACTTATTAGTTGCCAAAGTGTTGTCAAAATTCAGTTAACTTTATGTCAGCTTTTATTATAGCTTTATTAAACTGCAACAAACCTATGAAGAAAATGAATGCATTAAACAGTTGTGCTAATGAGAAGTTATTACATTTTTTTATTATCCACTTATTAATTTCTAATATAAAAAAATAATCACCCTTTTCATTCATGTTTAATACATTACTTTTCTTCATAGGTTTGCTTCAATTTAATAAAGTATTGGAATAGTATAATAGAAAACTTGGCACTCAAAGAGATGCAAATAAGTTTCGGTTTATTGTATTATGCAATTTATGTTAGTTGTAATGTTTCGGTGGCTACCGCAACCATCATCAGACTATAATAAATGGCAAAAAAATATATACAAATATACAATTACACAGTCTCAAATAACAAGAAAATACAATAGTAATGGTCACAAAAGTTAATGGTGAACATAGTAATAAAATGTATGAATAAAGTGGTACAAAAATCACGTGTCCAAGTTAAAGGGAGTCTATCACTAGAAAATTACGTTTTTAACTAAAGGCACGTTGGAATAGCATTTAAAAAGGCCTATTCCCTTAGGTCCTACAGCAGCACAATATGGGATATTTCTCCCCCTGTGTGTTGTCTAGGACAGGTGGAACTTTTAATTAGCACAAAAACGTGCTTACTAACCTGCCTTATAAGAGGGCACGAGAGACCTCCCTCACCTGTGTTTTTTTCTGTCCTGTGTGAGACAGGTGGAGGAGGTCTCTTGTGACCTCTCTAGAGTTAAGGGTTTTTTTTTCTTACCTTGAGGTTGTCGTTTCCTTCTGTTGCCGGCCTGCGTTCGTTCTTCTTAGCGCTTCTGTCGGTAATTCTTCGGCCGGCGGTAGGCTTCGGCCTACCCGGAGGTACGTCGGACTTTGCGACGGCCGGAACCCTTCTCTGTGTCCGGGTTCCCGTGCGGGCGGATTTCGCCGGACTCCTTCGCGCCTACTTCCGGTTCTCGGAAAAAGTGCGGTAAGTTTGGAAATTTAAAATTTAAAGGCAAAATATAGAATTGATTTTTGCTGCTTGTTGTTTGAGCCTCTGACTTAGGCTTTTGCTCCTCTATATTTCATTATGGCATTTGACCCGTTTTGGTGCTATAAATCTCAGGAGGGTAAGTAATATTTATTCATTCTTGTTCATATATTATATGAATTGTCGATTCATATTGCTGGCCTTGCTCTGCATGATTTCCTATGAATTTTTTCATTGTGGATTAGTTTTGTGTTTGGTTCCGCCTCCACTTATGGTTGCCTTTAAAATGTCCCATAGTCCATTTGGATTGGTCTGTGATTTTCTGGCTCTCCTATTGCTAAGGAGTAGAAATTCTCCTCTGTGATTCAGAGATTACCCTATTTGACTATTGTGTGTGCTGTTGCTACATTTTTTGCGACGACCGACCTCCTTAAGGTACCCCTCTCTTTCTGGTTCTGGTTGCGGTTTGTAATATTGGTATTGGTATTGTCTGTGACTTTTTGTGGTCTTTTTAGATGTCTTCTTCTGCTTCCGGCTCTGGTGATGGAGATTTTAGGAAGAAGAAATCCTCCAAGCGTAAACATTTAACCTGTTTAGATTGTAAGACTCCCTTGCCTGACGGCTATGAATTCACCCGCTGTCGCCAGTGTCGCGGCCCCCCTTCTGAGGAGCCATCCATACATGAGGTTGTGACATGGGTGAAAGAATACATGGAGGACTCTCTCAAGGAGATCCGGAATTCTATCTCCCAGATCGCCAAGAGACCACGTCTTGAAAAACATCCTCTCTTGCGGGTCTCGGACGAAGATTTTCAGGTTGTGGATGAAACTTTGTCTTCTGATGATTCTGCTGAAGATACCAGCAGACCCCTCTTCCCACTCGAGAAAGTCAATAGGCTGCTGAAGTCCATCCGGTCTAAAGACCGTGATGTTGATGGGGAAGCCTCCACGTCCACCTATAGAGGGCCCAGGGTCTTCCAAGTGGACGAGACATTAAAAAAGTTAATGTCTTCAGAGTGGAAATTTCCAGAGAAATCCTTTATAACTACTGGTAGGTTTAAGGCCTTGTTCCCCATTGCAGAGTCTCAACTGGATCAGTGGGGTCCTCCCCCTAAGGTGGATATAGCGGTAGCCAAGCTATCTCGCCGCACTCTAGTACCATCTGAGGATAGTGCAAATCTGCAGGATCCTATGGACAGACGCATGGAGAGTACTCTCAAGAAGGCCTACTCAGCGGCCTCTGCTCAGACCTCTGTCGCTGTTGCGTCATGTGAAGTTCAGCCAAACTACGGGCTGATTTGCTCCAACTTGAGAGGGACATCGATTCTGGTGTCTCCAGAGACAAGTTACTTTCCTTCTTAACTTCGACTTCTTTGGCGGCAGAATTCCTAGCTGAGGCCTCCCATTATCAATTAAGGCTGGCGTCAAAGTCCTTGGCGCTTTCCACGGCGGCGAGGAGACCCTTATGGTTAAAACCTTGGAGAGCTGATTTTATCTCCAAGTATAACCTTTGTGCCTTACCATTTGAGCCAGGAAGAGTCTTTGGCAGTAGCCTGGATGAAATTTTAGAAGGCTTGGCTGATAAAAAAGGCAAGACTCTGCCTCAGTCTTTTAGGGGCAGATTTGGCCCTGGCCGCGGCAGAGGTTTTTCACCTCAATGTGGTCAGCAGTCCCGGAGGGGCTCTAGGTATTATTCTAGAGGCTCTGGACGGAGATTTCCCAAAACCGAAGATAGAAGGAAACCCAGTTTCTGACATGAGAAGCTGTCTTCCTGTGGCCGAAATTCCTGTCGGGGGTCGTCTCTCCCTTTTTCTCAGCGCTTGGCGGGGAAAAAATTCAGGACCCTTGGGTCTTACAGTTAATTCAGCGAGGTTATGCAATCGAATTTCTCTGTCCTCCCCGAGATTGGTTCGTCTTAACTCGCCATCTTCCCTCGTCTCAGCAAGGTATTTTGGAACGCTCCATTCAAGAGTATATCCGCAAAGGAGCTCTAGAAGAAGTTCCTTCTCTAGAAGAAGGTTTGGGGGTTTATTCCCCCGTTTTTCTAGTACCAAAGCCAGCAGGCAGATGGAGGATGATTATAGATCTGAGGTATCTAAACCGTTTCATCAAAAAAAAAAACGGTTCCGCATGGAAACCATAAGCTCAGTTTCTTCTTTTCTTCTCCAGGGCGACGTTTTTGTCACCCTAGATCTGAAGGACGCTTATTTGCACGTGCCAATTTACCCTCCGCACAGGAAGTTCCTAAGGATTGCGGTTATAGTTTCCGCCACAGGAAGCATTATCAGTTCTCGGCCCTTCCTTTCGGGATCTCCTCGGCTCCCCACACCTTTACCAAGGTGGTAGCTCCCATAGTAGCCGCCCTCAGGCTTCAGGGACTCTTTGTGGTCCCTTATTTAGACGACTGGCTGATAAAAGCCCAGTCAGTGTCTGTTCTGCTCCAGCATTTACAGATCCCATATCCCTGCTTCAAAGCCTGGTATGGCTCATAAATTGGGAGAAGTCAGAAATCGTCCCCTCAACCAAAAGGAAGTTTCTTGGTTACTTCCTAGATTCAGACCGGCTGGAAATCTCCTTGGCGACTGCAAGGAAAGAGAAATTAATTACAGCGGTTCGGCAACTTTTCAGGAGGCCGAGAGCGTCCATCAGAACTTTGATGAAAATACTAGGTCTGATATCTTCCATCATGGCAGTTCCTTGGGCCTTATGGCATCTACGTCCTCTTCAGATGGAAATCCTAGGAATTTGGGATCGCTCTCTGCCCGGTCTCTACAGGAGGATTCGAATCTCCCCCAGGACCCGTCTTTCTCTCAGATGGTGGTTGCACCTCAAGGACGGAAGGTCCACGGTCCAACCTCTTTGGACCCTGTTGACTACAGATGCATCCCTTACGGGATGGGGAGCCCATCTGGACGGAAACTCCATAAAAGGAGTCTGGAGAGCTCCAGAAGGAAGGACGTCGTCCAACTGGAAGGAGCTCAGAGCTGTGTACCGTGCCTTGCTCCATTTCTCTCCTCTTCTCAAGGGAAGAGCAGTCAAGATTCGCTCGGACAACATGACGACGGCATTATATGTGAACAGACAGGGAGGCACCAGATCATCATCCCTCCTCAGGGAGGCAGATCTGATTTTTTCCTGGGCAGAGAAAAATCTGACACATCTATCCGCGGTTCACATCAAGGGCTCCCTGAACTCAGTAGCGGATCGGTTGAGTCGGGGTCGTGCCGTATCAGGAGAATGGTCACTCAATCCAGAAGTGTTTCATCAGATTACCCTGAAATACGGTCTACCGGAGATAGACCTCATGGCAACCCAACTCAATGCCAAGGTGGAGACGTTCTGTTCCCTGTACCAGGAGGACAATCCCTTGGCAGTGGATGCCCTGTCCATCCCTTGGAGGTCCAGGCTGTCATACATTTTCCCTCCAATTCCTATGATACCGAGAGTATTGATGAAAATAAGACAGGACCAAGCCTCTGTAATAGCCATCATTCCATTCTGGCCAAAAAGAGCTTGGTTTTCCCAGCTCATGGTGATGAGTCGAGGGATATATTGGAGGCTTCCCCCCCACCCAGAACCTGGTTTCCCAAGGATCACTGAAGTGCCAGGATCTGAGGAGATTCAACCTGACAGCCTGGAGGTTGACCAGTCCCTACGAATGTATAGAGGACTGTCAGAAGCCGTCCTGAAGACGCTTTCCTGTGCTAGAGCAGAATCCACCAAAAGGAATTACCAGAGGACGGCTAAGATTTTTTTGGAGTGGTGCTCCAAAAGAGGCGTTGATATTTCTTAATCCTTTGACTTCTGATGTTTTGGATTTTCTTCAGGATGGCTTGGACAGGGGCCTTGCCCCTGCTACTTTAAAGGTACAGGTATCGGCTTTATCCGCCCACTTAAACAGACGGTTGTCCCAGGATTCCCTGGTTGCAAGATTCCTTAAAGGAGCGGCGAGGCTGAAACCTGCGGTATCTTCTCCTATTCCCCAATGGGACCTTGCGACGGTCCTTTCAGGCCTTTGTGGTCCTCCTTTTGAACCTCTGGAAGCTACGGAGCTAAAATTTTTAGCCTTTAAAACTACTTTTTTTGCCATCACATCTGCCAAAAGGGTAGGAGAGCTACAGGCGCTCTCCTCCAAAGAACCTTATATTGTATTTTTTTCGGATAGGGTCCACCTTAGGTTTTTGCCTGGCTTTATCCCTAAGGTTCCTTCACGTAATAACTATAATCAACTGATTTCTTTGCCTGTTTTCCATCTTCAGAAGAGGAGTTAAAACTTCATACTTTGGATGTGGTGAGGTGTCTGCGAATTTACTTATTGCGGACGCAATCTTTCAGGAGAGCTGAAAATCTCCTAATCAATATGTATGGTAAAGACAGAGGTCTTAAAGCTTCCAGACCCTCCTTGTCCAGATGGATTAAGGAGGCAATCAAAATTTCTTTCATTGCTCAAGGGTTGCTTCCTCCAGTTTTTTGTACAGCCCATTCGACCAGGACTGTGTCGACTTCTTCGGCTGAGAATCGCTCACTTCCACTGGATCAAATTTGTGCGGCTGCTTCTTGGTCATCCCAGCTGACTTTCGCCAAACACTATCGTTTGGATGTCCGCAGTTCCGAGGCGACTGCCTTTGGCCAGACAGTTCTTGAGGTTGTAAGGCGAGGAAACCCTCCCTAGGGAAATTACTTGCTATATCCCCATATTGTGCTGCTGTAGGACGTAAGGGAATCGTTGATTATATTGGTAATCTGTTTTCCCTTAGTCCTAACAGCAGCACAAGGCTTCCCTCCCTAAAATCTTGTTTCTTTTACTTTATAATTTACACAGGTGAGGGAGGTCTCTCGTGCTCTCTTATAGGGCAGGTTAGTAAGCACATTTTTGTGCTAATTAAAAGTTCCACCTGTCCTAGACAACACACAGGGGGAGAAATACCCCATATTGTGCTGCTGTTAGGACTAAGGGAAAACAGATTAACAATATAATCAACGATTCTACTACCTCTCATTCTCTTGTAGTCCCCGCCGTTTCTGTATAAAAAAAAGCGTTTATTCTGTTATGCAAATTATGCTCTGAGCACACTAGCGTCATCAATTTCTCGCCGTCCCTTAGTGCCTCCTGTTTACTCCCCCCTGCATCTTCTCCTTGTCTTCAGCCTTGCACTTTTAGTGCTTTTAATGAATGAAGTGAGAACTATAGTTCAACCATACGTGACTATAATCCCTGATTGTCCAAGCGTGCATGTTGTCCTGCCAATTCCTTGGTTCCTATCCAAGTCTACTGCATTCCTTGATATCATAGACCAGTGAGGCATGTAATTGAGCCTCAGCGGTCTGTGATATCAGTCATATGGTGAATGCTGTAGCGGAGGAAAATATAAAAAATGCCGAATCGCTTTTTTTTGCTGTTTTGCCTCTGATAAAAATTAGAATAAAAAGTGATCAAAGCAATAAATATTCCCTGTACATGAAAATATAAAAAACTTATGGGTGTCAGAATATGGCGACTTTTAGAAAAAAATTTTTTTTGCAAAGTTTAAGATTTTTGTTAGGGGCTTAAAATGTAAATAAAACCATATAAATTTGGTTTCCCCAGAATCGTACCGAAACATAGAATACAGATGACATGTCATTTTGACTGCAGAGTGAATGCCATAAAAACGAAGCCCGTAAGAAAGTTGCACAAATGCACTTTTTCTCCACGTCTACATTGGACAGAATAATAAATGGTACCATTATGAAGAACAATTTGTCCTGCAAACATTAAGCCCTCATATGGCTCTGTGAACAGAAAATTTAAAAAGTTATGGGGTTTGGAAGGCGGGGAATCAAAAACAAAAATTGAAAATCATTCAATAGGTGCTTCTACATGCTTCTACACTGATTCCGGCATAGTTGGAATATTTTTTCAAGCTCATTCTGTTCCTGAGCAATATGCTAATTATACTGTCTACTGTCATGTGGGCGGTCCTAGGTAGAGCAGACAGAGGCTGCCCATCTGACACTAGAGAGCCTATTTAGCATATAAGCAGACACTAACAATTGGTCAGGAACAGTGAGGGTTACAAAAAACTGACACACCTATTAAAGAATGCAAAGAGTTGAAGTTGGTGGAGCTGGGGAAAGGACCTCTTTAAGGCTACATGGCGACTTTGGCCACTATGTCATGCAAGCAAGGATCACAAGGTTACCCTGTGACTCCTTCACTAATATTGTTGAATGGAATTACATAGCATCCCCTATCACAGTCAACTGGAAATCACATACACCCTTTTAGCAAGTGACTGCCTTTAAGGTCAACTCCAATTTGGGTTGTCTGGGGCTTTATTTTAGTGGAATTATTACTGTGTGACAATTCTAGGCCCATCAAAGAATCCCTGGTTTGTGCTGGATTTACTTGGGTAGTCCCAACTCCAGGATTATATTTCAGTTTGTAGCTTACACTAACTCAAATGTTTTACTCAATACATTACTTTATCTACGTTTACTGCTTATTCTGTCTCTTTAGTGTATACAGCTCATTGTCTAGGTTTCAGACCACCTCTTCCACTTGGAAACAGTGGCTGAGCTTGTGACATCAGTCCCTGTCCTGGCCACTTTTATTCTCTTCTCTTCATTGAGATTCATGGTTTAGGCCACATTCACATCTGCGCCGGAGGCTCCGACGCAGTATCCACCAAAAATCAATGGAGGAAAAAGTCCTGCACGGAGGACTTTTTCCTCTGCGGGTGTCAGTTTAAAAACGACGGACACCTAACATACCCTATAATAGTGAATGGGGTCCACCTGGCTCCGTGTGTAACCACTGTTTTAGCAGTCCGTCTCTCCATTGTTCGGGTCCTCCAACAGACCCGAACATCGGAGATGCAATGCTACTGTGAAACTAGAATAATGGAGCCTTCTGTCAGCTCTCAAAAGTTCACTTTCCGTTGTGACCAAAGTTTTGAGACAGGTTTTCACAGTTTTCTGTTTCAGTGTTTTTCAGTCAGATGTTTCTATGGTTACTGTAGTACAATTATAAGTATAAGTTTTTACACTTTATTGACAAATCCATCAAGTTTATATAAAGACTCAATATTTCCGGTGTTACCTTCATTTTAAGACTTCTGCACTTCGCCCTGGCTTGCTGGATATCAGCTTCTGAGCCAAATCCTGACTGGTCTTACCTAACCAGTGCTTAGAGTTTATCACAACTTATGTGTTTTTGTTTGTCTACCCACTTTTTGAGGATTGACCACAGGTCCTGAATGGGATTGAGATCTGGGAGTTTTCTAGCCATGGACCCAAAATTTCAATGTTTTGTTCACTGAGCTCCTTAGTTCTAACTTTTGCCTTGTGACACGGTGTCTTTCATGCTGGTAAAAACATTGTCCATCACCAAATGTCTCCTGAATGGTTTAGAGAAATTTCTTTTGGAGGAAGTTTAGAAACCATTCTTTATTCGTGGCTGTGTTCTTAGGTGAGTGAGTCCACTCCATGGATGAGAAGCCGCCCACACATGAATGGTCTCAGGAGGCTTTACTGTTGACAGGATACAGGAGTCATGGTGGCTCTCACCTTTTCTTCTCTGTACAGTGTGGACTGTTAAACAATGAAGCAATACTGTGTGCATAGCTTCGCTGCATTGTCTTACAGTCCACACAAGTGAAGATACTATTATAGTAGTAATACTAATGTTAGTACAATGTGCCCCCATTGTAGTCCAACCTCATATTCAATTATATTGGCATTTGCTGATATAGTTGAGTACTGATGTGCGGCATGGGAGTCTACTGAAGTTGAGCATTTGTTGGGTGAACCTTGCAAGATTGGATGAACCTTGCAGTGGGACCCTCATGGCCTGTGATTGGGCCTCAGTGGTCCTTGATGTCATTCAGGAGGTCAGAAGAGTCCTGAAGTGGATGGGGATCCAAGGGGAGATGAGTAACACTGTTTGAAATGTTTACTTACTTACCCTGGGGTCTGAAAGGACCTTAGAGTATAACAGTAGTTCATGGGTGGCGAACCCGAAATTTTTGGAAAAGTCTTAGCAAGAACCGGTTCAGTTTCAGGGGCAACTCTGGGACATTATACTGTGTAGATAACAAGTTAGAAGGAAGGGAAATACTTAAACTATATTCATATTTCCAGGTCGATTTTGTTTCCGTTCTAAGAGAGTTTTGTGCCCATTTTTGATGGCCAAGTGTCATCTGTTTGGCATCTGTTTTTAATGGACTGTTTAAAAGAGGATCAACTTCATTGTTATTTTTTTTTACCCAACCTACTGATCCGTTTTAACAGTCATTACTTGGATGAAAAACTGTTTTAATGGTCATTTACGGATCCATTGGGGCAAATTTGTGAAGACTGTCATTTTCAACGTCAGTCTTCATATCCCTGGCACCAGCAGAGGGTGTGCCTCATTTATGAACTGAACATCTCATAAATCAGGAGCACCCTCCGCTTTTCTCAGAAATCCTGATCCAGAGCCTATAAACCTATATAATGATAGAGCTCAGCTTCTCTTCTCTAATATGTACTGCTCTGGCGGCAGCAGAAATCACCTGACAGGTTCACCTTAACAAAAATACATCACAACGATTACAAGATACATCATGAGAGGAATTCTTTTTAATATTATCAAAGTAGAAAACATGACATCTGTTCATGGACGTGACGTAGAGAAGTGTGAGTTACTTGTAGAATTTCAATCTTCCTTCCTGGGCTAAGGCTGCTATGAGCTTTGACTCAAACTCTGCATTGTGAACACCAGTCCATCTGAAAGCTCCTGCAAATCTGTTATTTTCCCAGTAGTGGTGCCAATTTCCTTTTTGGTCCGCGCCGAAGCCAAATACTGATATCTATGAAATAAACACAAACCAATTTTTGGCAAGGTCATTCTCAATATCACAAGTATTGACAAAGCTGGTTAAATATAACTTGTATGCTTAGTTTATCATAAGTCTTGATTCTTATTTTCAAGAAAATCTACACTTTTACTATCTACGTGTTTACTTTGTAAGGCATGTCCAAATCTTATTATCTTGGAATGTTATCCGGGTGAAACGAAACATTGTCACCAAAGTAGTAGATTGCACTGCGTTTCTTAAGGTGACCATACACATATTAACCCCTTCCCGCCACAGGCATTTTTCGATTTTAGTTTTCAACTAGTGTTTACAGGACAAATTGTACTTTGTGATGGCACCATTTAATATTCCGTACAATATACTGGGAAGCTGAAAAAAAAATTCAGAATGGGGTGTAATTGGAGAAAAACTGCGTTTGTTTCTTATGGGCTTCATTTTTACAGCATTCACTGTGCAGCCAAAATTACATGTCATCTGTATTTTATGGGTTGGTATGATTCCGGAGATACCACTTTATATAGTTTTATTTACATTTTATATAGTATTATTTATTTAACCCCATAAAAAAATCCAAAACTTTTCAAAAAAATATAAATTTCAAATTTCCATATTCTGACACCCATAATTTTTTTATATTTCCGTGTATGGGGAAGGCCAGATGCACTTTTTAGTTGCTTTGATCGCTTTTTATTCAAATTTTTAACAGAGGAGAAACAGTGACAAAACTGTGTTTGGGCTCTTTTGATTTTTTTTTTCGCGTTACAGCGTTCGTTTGGAACAACTTTTTTCTTTAGAAGTTTGTAGACCGGGCGTTTTTGGACGTAGGGATACTTAATGTGCACGTGTTTCGCATTATTTTTGAACTTTTATGTGTGTTCTAGGGAAAGGGATGGGTGATATGAATTTTTATTTTTTTTCATATTTTTTTAAATAAAAATAATTAGACTCCTAGGGGGTCTTGAACCCCAGGGGGTCTGATCACTAATGCAGTACAAATGGTCAGGTCTATTACAGGATGCATAGAACAGCCTGTAACAGAAATTAATGCCAGACAAGCCTGGGAGCCTTCAATAGGTTCCCGGCTGTCATGACAATGGGATCTCATTCCAGGGACTGGCAATCCTTCCTAGAACAATGGCGCCGGGGCCTTAATGTCCGTGATCAGTGAGGGCACTAATTCCGGGCATTAGCGCTGCCACATTTAAATATCTGACATCCGCTTTACTATTATGGCGGATGTGAGGAAAGGGCTAAAGGGGCTATCCTGAGAAGTCAATTTGCCTATTTCTGGACCATGTTCTATCAGTTCTACACATTGGAATTCCAGGCTGGTTCTGACCTCTCCCGATAGTAGATATTGGGGAAATGAAGTATCTTTATGATCTTATGTGAGATACGTCACTATCAGGGGTGTCTGGTAGTGGCCTAAGCCATACACATTTGATGAAAAGTCAAATTTTGGCAGTGCTGACCAACCTTCTACACACTTCCTCTCCAACGGCAGATGTCGTAGGGAGATAAGGATCAGATAGTTGGATTTCATCTGCTCAATCCTATTTGTTCTAAGAGAGATAAGCTGCTGCCAGAGATACATGGAAACAGTTTACTTCCTTTTCACCCTGTAGGGATTGGTAGTGCATGGAGGGGAAATAGCTTTTAGCTGACAGGTTTTCTTATGTCCATGTCCAAGATGATACCCATTCTGAACACATGCATGCTCAGCCAAGCATGCATGTGTATGTGAGGGTATGCCAACTGAATGCTATCTGAACTGTATGGACAGATTTTAAGGGAATAAGTCAACAGAAAATGCTCTATTTTGTAAACCAAGTTTTTATGTTACTTTTTGAGACTTTTTTTTTTTTTTTTTTTAACTTTCCACCACTATATATGCTTTGAAAAAGTACAAAATTTAGCTATTTTCACACTGGCCACTAAGCTTGAATACAATGGGGCTTACGTAAAGGATATAAAAATTAACACTTTCCTTTTGAGTATATGGCGACTTTAACTAATGTGATAAATCTGCTAAAATTAGGTAAACTATGTAAAACTAAGGCGGCGTTCACACTACTGTTATTAACCTTTTAGTGTTTTTTCCGTCGACACATACCAAGCTCTATAACTTTTTTATTTTTACATCAATGTAACTGTATGAGGGCATTTGTGGTAGTGTGTAATGGTACTATTTTGGGGTAGATATACCTCAATGATTAAAGGGGTTGTCCTGGCTTTTTTTTTTTTTTTTTTTTTATGGCCTATCCAAAGAATAGGCCATAAATATATGAACGATAAGGAGCAACACTGATCCTCTGTATGACTGATCCTCTGTATAGAGCCTCTCCTGGTGCCTGTTTGGTACACAAGACAGGGCCGGAGGCAGAAAGCTCTGTCCATTGCTTAGTAGCCCGGCACCTTCACTGCAGCTCAGCTCTCATTGAAGTCAGTCATAATGATAGTCTTGTGTTGGTGCTTCATTGATCCTCACTTGACCATTGAGACCAACAAGTGGCCATAGTCTCTGGAAAGGGACTGGGGATCGACGCATGTCACGGTTCCTTACCAGCATCTGCTGAGGCCACGAATTGGTCTCAATAGTGAAGTGAGGCCCAGGGCAGGCTCAGGACTTCCGGCAACACGGCACCAGCACAAGACTGAATGGACACTTGCAGCAGACAACGGAGCACCGAGAACAAGTGAGTGTACTTTTTATTTAATTTTACACCCCATGCTGCCCCACAGGTTGCTCCAATTCCTGAGCAACCCCTTTAAGCATGCATGTATAATAGTACTCACCTCATCGCATATATGTAATGCAAAGAAGAGCGCCAGCATTCCAGTAGACGGATACTTTCCATGATGATTGGTCCAGTTATCATGAATGTATTTAAAAAAAGCTGGATTAAATATTAATACCTGAAATATGCAAAGAGCAGACATATTACTATACATGGAAATTATGTGATGACACGTGCCAGAGTCAAACCATATACAGTATATGTGTATATAGAAATATATATAGATAGTTATGCTTGTGCTTCAAGTGGCTAAAAACTGATCCACCAGAAACTGAGCCTTGATGCAGATGTGAATAAAACCTAATGCCTATTATTAGACCAGGGAAAGTAGGTTGTTTCCAGATACAGTATAAATACACAGTACCTGTCTGAAGATACATCCATTACTGTTTTAAAGGGAATGTGCTGCCATTTTTTTTATATATTCCTTAAAACCAGATAGTGAAATCTATAACTTTTGTTTTCATTCTCTCATTGTAGATATTTTTTATTCTATTTTCTGTATATGATTATGAGAGCGGCCATCTTGCCTGAGTTTCTCCTCAGCTCTGTTAACAGCATTTAGTGATTTAGTGAATGACAGCAAGCAGAGATCTAGACAACTATGAAGAATTGATACAGAAAGTATATTGGAGAATTATAGAGCTTTTGATTATACGAACAATAACATTTACAGCGCTGGCCAAAAGTATTGGCACCCCTGCAATTCTGTCAGATAATACTCAATTTCTTCCAGAAAATGATTGCAATCACAAATGCTTTGGTAATAATATCTTCATTTAATTTGTCGTCAATGGAAAACCACAAAAAGAATTGTCAAAAAGCCAAATTGGATATAATGCCACACCAAACATAAAAAAGGGGGTGGACAAAAGTATTGGCACCCTTTGAAAAATCAGGTGATGCTTCTCTAATTTGTGTAATTAACAGCACCTGTTACTTACCTGTGGCACATAACAGGTGGTGGCAATAACTAAATCACACTTGCAGCCAGTTGAAATGGATTAAAGTTGACTCAACCTCTGTCCTGTGTCCTTGTGTGTACCACATTGAGCATGGAGAAAAGAAAGAAGACCAAAGAACTGTCTGAGGACTTGAGAAGCAAAATTGTGAGGAAGCATGAGCAATCTCAAGGCTACAAGTCCATCTCCAAAGACCTGAATGTTCCTGTGTCTACCGTGCGCAGTGTCATCAAGAAGTTTAAAGCCCATGGCACTGTGGCTAACCTCCCTAGATGTGGACGGAAAAGAAAAATTGACGAGAGATTTCAACGAAAGATTGTGCGGATGGTGGCTAAAGAACCTCGACTAACATCCAAACAAGTTCTAGCTGCCCTGCAGTCCGAGGGTACAACAGTGTCAACCCGTACTATCCGTCGGCGTCTGAATGAAAAGGGACTCTATGGTAGGATACCCAGGAAGACCCCACTTCTGACCCAGAGACATAAAAAAGCCAGGCTGGAGTTTGCCAAAACTTACCTGAGAAAGCCAAAAACTTTTTGGAAGAATGTTCTCTGGTCAGATGAGACAAAAGTAGAGCTTTTTGGGAAAAGGCATCAACATAGAGTTTACAGGAAAAAAAAAAAAAGAGGCCTTCAAAGAAAAGAACACGGTCCCTACAGTCAAACATGGCGGAGGTTCCCTGATGTTTTGGGGTTGCTTTGCTGCCTCTGGCACTGGACTGCTTGACCGTGTGCATGGCATTATGAAGTCTGAAGACTACCAACAAATTTTGCAGCATAATGTAGGGCCCAGTGTGAGAAAGCTGGGTCTCCCTCAGAGGTCATGGGTCTTCCAGCAGGACAATGACCCAAAACACACTTCAAAAAGCACTAGAAAATGGTTTGAGAGAAAGCACTGGAGACTTCTAAAATGGCCAGCAATGAGTCCAGACCTGAATCCCATAGAACACCTGTGGAGAGATCTCAAAATGGCAGCTTGGAGAAGGCACCCTTCAAATCTCAGGGACCTGGAGAAATTTGCCAAAGAAGAATGGTCTAAAATTCCAGCAGAGCATTGTAAGAAACTCATTGATGGTTACCGGAAGCGGTTGTTCGCAGTTATTTTGCCTAAAGGTTGTGCTACCAAGTGAACATTCCTGTACATGTTGTATTTGTATTTGTATCTGCTTATCTTTGCTGCTGTAACACACTGAATTTCCCCATTGTGGGACTATTAAAGGACTATTATTATTATTAGGCTGAGGGTGCCAATACTTTTGTCCGGCCCATTTTTGGAGTTTTGTGTAAAATGATCAATGATTTGACTTTTTTTTTCATTCTTTTTTGTGTTTTTTCATTGCAAGCAAAATAAATTAAGATATTATTACCAAAGCATTTGTGATTGCAATCATTTTCTGGAAGAAATTGAGTATTATCTGACAGAATTGCAGGGGTGCCAATACTTTTGGCCAGCACTGTATTTGCTGAAACTGGACAACCCCTTTAAGTGGCGAGCTGGGCAAAGATGGTGGATACAACTAATTTACATTATATTAGTATGGCCAACTTTAAGGAAAAAGTTACACTGTGACTTTCTGTAATGTGATTGTTTTTAACTATTGAGTAACAGCTGAAGTCCTTAAGATGGTATACAACTCATTTGGACTGCAGTTGTGGATAAATAGTAGTAGTGCTACAAAAAGTCACAACGTAGCCCTGGTATAATGGTGAGAGAACAGTCCAGATTAGTAACATGAGATCAAGGTCCAAGAATATGAATCATTGTTCTACCAGGGCTCACCTTATCTTTATCCGCCTTGATGTACTGCTTCACTCTGGTATATGTACTGAAAGGGGAAAGAGGACACAGGTCAAATTACCAAATGCAAAATGTAGTTAACTAATTACTTTTTTAGGGCCAGGACATATAATGCGTACAATACTGCGTACAAAGTCCTGCCCATCCACAATCACCTATGACCACAAACTATTGTGTGTAGAGCTTCAGGTTTTGCGGAGGCAGGACTTTGTATGTGTTACTGGCCACATTGCACGTCTTCACCCTTAGTAGTATCACTAATTTTATACATAATTCATGAAATAGGTAAAGAATAAAAAAAAAAGAAGAAGAAGGGTTAATAGTTTATTTTTTGTCAATTAACAAAATTAAGTGAATGAAGAAAGGAGAAATGTAAATCCCATCAATATTTGGTGTGACCTTTGCCCTTTGCCTTCCATCAGTTCTTCTCGTTACTTGCAGACAGTTCTAGAAGGATCTCGGCAGGGAGGTTGTTCCCGCCATCTTGGAGAACTAAGCACAGATCTTCTGTGGATGTAGGCTTGCTCCAATCCTTCTGTCTCTTCATGTCATCCCAGACAGACTGGATGATGATGAGATCAGGGCTATATCTGTGGGGGCCGTATCATCACTTTCAGGACTCCTCCTCCAAAGGGCAAATGTCACACCAAATATTGATGGGATTTACATTTCTGTTTTCTTCATTCACTTCATTTTGATAAATGAAAGAAATAAACTATTAACCCTTCTGTTTCTAAAAGCATTCTTACATTACAGCATATTTTCCACACCTGCCTAAAATATTTGCACAGTACTGTACATTTAATGTGTACTGCCAGTATGTAACGTATTAACATTTCTATTTCTGAAAGGATTCTATTTTTGCCATGCAGTGAACATCGTAGCAGAAAAAAAAAAATTTAAAGAGCCAAACCGCCGTTTTTGCTGTTTCGTCTTCCAAATTTTGAGAAAAAGCGATAAAGCAATAATAGACATTCCTCGAATAAATAAAAAGTACATCTGGCACCACAAAAAAAAAAAAGACCTTATACACCTTCATACATGGAAATAAAAAAAGCAAAACTTACAGATGTCAGAATATGGTGACATTTTTTTGTAAAGTTTTGGATTTCTTTATAAGGAGTTAAAATGTAAAAAAAAAAAAAAAAAACAATAGAAATTTGTTATCGCTGTAATCTTACTGACCCATAGAAAACAGATAACATGTCATTTTGACTATACAGTGAATGCCGTAAAAATAAAGCCTGTAAGAAAGTTGCACAAACACAGTTTTTCTCCAATTCCACCCCATTGTGATTTTCTTTCCATCTACCCAGTACCTTGTACGGAATATTAAATGGTACCATTGTAAATTACAATTTGCCTCACAAAAAATGAAGCCCTCATGGCTCTGTACGGAAAAATAAAAAGTTATGGCTTTTGGAATCAAAAACGAAAATCAAAAAATTCCTGGAACGGAAAGGGGTTAAAAAAAAAAAAAAGTAGTACTATGCCTTGGTATAGGCTAAATAGTGTGCATTGTAGGTGGGAGGATACAGTTGTACCAGTCATACTGATACAAGCACTGATATACCAGGTCCTGGGGGTTTATGACGACTAGGATAGTGTGATGAAGTACCGTGGCTTTTACATTTGTGATATGCCTTAGTTAAAGCTTTTATTCTAGGCTTTGCCTGGCAGCAGTCGGAGCCATTAAACTTCATCATCCTTTACATAAACATTTACACACAATAAAGAAAACTAGATTGTTTGTATAATAGTGTATGACATAACAAGTACATGCAACTTTACCTAACACAAGCAAAAGACTTAACATTAGTACATTTTATTATTTTTGGCCACCTTAAGCCAGCAAACGCCCTTTATAAATGCAGACCTGGTTATTACATTTTACTATTGTTAGGTAAATACCTAGGGGCTAGATGTAGGAGGACAGCACTACAATAAAGCAGTCACTTTTACTTTTTATTGTCCGTTTTATTTATGGTTATATTTAGGGGGTGACTTTTTTCTTCCTTTACGAGGACTAGGTCTGAACAGCCCAATGACATACATCACTTGATCGGCGCTGTCCCCCTGAGCATTTTGGTGTTTTGTTTATTCAAATCAGTTCAGCCATTCCAAAGATATAAGACCTTTTAGTGATGTAGATTAGGGTATATTAGCCAAGTGGGTGGTAACACTACATAACATACTGCACAGAGACTCCGCCCTCAGAGAAACCACAGTGTTACCGCCCACTTGGCTTATATAATAAAAGGACTTATATCTTTCAAATGGCTGGACAGATTTGAATAAACAAAACACCAAAATGCTCAGGGTGACAGCGCCGATCAGATGATGTATGTCATTGGGCTTTTCAGACAGGTGACAGGTCTTCTTTAAATGGGTATTCTCATCACATACACACTTGCTCAGCTGTTCTCAGTACTCCAATAGAAGTGAATGGAAAAAGCTGTGTGTGCACGACCACTTCTCCGTCTACTGCAAATGTGGTACTAGTTGTAACACGAAGACCCCTCTATAGGTGCCAAATGTGGGACCTGCATCTAATCAGATATTTATGACATAATTGCCTGCTATGAGCATAGCTTTAACTACTCGTTTTGAGGATGATCCCCTCCCTTATATTAAATGTATGTAATAATCATATATGTTACAGGTCAGCTATACGCCTACATGTCTTGCATGTATGGTTACTTACAACTTTATCTCTCCAGTTGAAAGGGCACTTGTAATCCACCGTAGGTCTTGGAGTTTGAAGGGGATCAAGACCAAGTGAACCTCAGGTAGAAGGTGCACAGCACTTTCTGGGTACATAAAATGGTGAGTTGTTTTGGAACCAACATCTGCCTCAAAGCCAGAGGTGCGAGCCCCATTCATTCTGTAAAGAGATTCAACATGAGTTTGAACTCCATAATATAAAGCTGTATTGACAAGAATATAATAAAATACAATAAAAACACTAGAAACAGACGAGCGTAGCTAATTATAGGTTAGTATTTATTAGCTAATTGACCTTAACCCTTCTACAGTTCTGAACAAGCCATGCTCAGAGCTTGCGCAAAGTACATTACAGTTCATCCCCAGAAGGACATGTTCTAGGACACTGTAACTTTAAAAGACTCTAACTTCAGAGCTGTGGAGGCTAGACCTGTGATCTTTTAAAGCCAGGAATCTATAGATCAAGATCATGTCTGTAGCGCCCATAGATTTAGAGATGTCACTGTTTAAAGTGGAGCTGCATATACTCGCGCTTTCACTTTAACCAGTGCAGGTTGAAGAGAAGGATTTTTTATTATTCTCCTGTCCCTGTCACTTCAGATAACCCCAGGGGAGGGGGCACCATGGACTTTTTTTTCATGATATTATCCCCCATTATCAAGCAAAAGTATGCTTGCCATTTAACCCCTTATATACTGCAGCATCTAAGTTGATTTACAGAAAAAAAGTAAAAAAAAGAAGACTTTGCCCCCCCTTGTTAATGAAAAAAAAAAAACACAATTGGTATCACAACTTCCATCAGCCCTTAAAATAAAATTAGAATATTATTTATTCTCCCTGATAAACAACATAAACATTAAAATTCTGATGCCAGAATGGATGTTTTCTGATCATATCACCTCTCAAAACCAAAAAGTAATAAAAACTGATCAAAAAATGTTATGTACCCACAAAATACAAGGAGTGTAGAGAAGGATAAAAGTGATAGATCGCTGAAAGGTTTAAATGCACATTAGGTACTGGAGTTATGTGCCAGGAATATTTATTTGAGCCATAAATTCAAAATCTGTAATTAAAAAAAGTGTAAATTTTGGGAGGTTTTTTGCAATTTTAATGTGACTGTTAGGCCCCTTACAGACAACTAGGGTCGTGATCATTCATTTCTATGGGACCATAGGTCCTATTCCTGTCCTATTTTATGGCCCTTGCTTCCGTGACTCCTATTCATTTAATAAAAGGGGCTGCGGAAGCATGGCTCGTGCACGTGCGGCACATGGGTGATATCCGCGTGTCCCCCATACGCCGCCCATACCTTTAATTCACGGCCAGCAGCACACAGTCGTCTGCAAGGGGCCTTAGGGGGTTAATGGTTTTAGAAGTATAGTATAGAGGATAAATTGCTGATCGTTGGGGTCCAACCACTGAGAACCACAACGATCCTGAGAATGGGGGGGGTTTACCCCCATTGTAATTATAGCCGTGGGGGACGCAGGTGCGTTTTTATTTTCTAGTTTATGAACTATGTTTTAAAAATGACTGAAATCCTGCAGTTCTTATATTGAGCACTCACAAAAGGGCAACACATCCTGCTTTGTAACAATCACTTTACAGGGTTCAGCCATCATCTCATTACATACCTCCCAACTTTCAAAGGACAGAAAGAGGGACAAAATATATGCGCGCCGCAGCAAATTTAGCTCCACCCACTTATGTGTTGACTCATCTATTTTTTCATGTGCCCCCACACAGTATAATGCTCCTAGAGTCACCCTAACATTATATGCCCCCACATTATAATGGTCCCCTCCAATTGCCCACAGTATTAAGTCCCTCTCCTCATGCCCCAGTTTAAATTGGCGGAAACTAGAGGGGGACGTTAAACTGGGGCAGCTGGAGGGGGACATTAAACTATGGAGCAGCTGGAGGGGGACATGTCCCCCTTCAGCTACCCCCACGGTTTAATGTCCTCCTCCAGTTTCCTCCAGGTTAATGTCACCCTCCTCCAGCCCCCCCAGTTTAATGTCCCCCCCTCCATCTGCCCCCAGTTTAATGTCACCCTTCATCTGCCCCCAACTTAATGTCCCCCTTTATCTGCCACCAATTTAATGTCCCCCTTCATCTGCCCCTAGCTTAATGCCCCTTCATCTGCCCCCAGTTTAATGCCCCCCTTTATCTGCCACCATCTTAGTGTCCCCCTTTATCTGCTACCAATTTAATGTCCCCCTTCATGTCACCAGCTTAATGCCCCCTTCATCTTCCCCCAGTTTAATTGCCCCCTCCATCTACCACCAATTTAATGTCCCCCTTTATCTGCCACCAGCTTAATGTCCCCCTTTATTTGCTACCAGTTTAATTGCCCCCTTAATCGGCCTTCAAACAGTAAGCTATGCGGGACCGCAGGACAGCAGTGTAAAACCGGGACTGTCCCGCCAGATGCGGGATGGTTGGGAGCTATGTCATTATCACAAAAGGACAGATATCACAATGAAAGATAACACCTTTAATAGAAAACTGGAGGCAAATAAAACAGGATCACACCATGGACAACAGATGATGGTGAAACCTAGTTCCCCCTCCCTTCCCCTGCAAAGTGAACATGACACATGCCATAAAGCATGCCCACAATCCAGAACTACAATACTATAACTACAAATCTTGCTTGTTCTCTCAGCAGGCCCGGCAGCACAACAATCTTTGCATTGTCAGGCCAGCTTTTCCTGATATAGCTACATAAATCATAACACATCTGTTATATTTTTTTTTTACACACTTACTAATCTTATTTTTGCTAGGAGTTGGAATTACCCTTTTATTAACACCTTTTCAAACCTTAGTGTCGGGTATTTATGTAGTGTGAATGGATTCTACAGTTTTGTACAAATATAGTGACTCATGTATTACCTTTAATCCTTTCATTAGAGGAATTCCCCTTGTACAGGCTTGTAATGTGATGCATAGTACAAGATACACAACAAAAAACTATCACCCAGCCAGGAAGTGATTCATAGAGGACACAAACTGTAATACTTTTCATGCAGCACACTTACTGCAGGGAGTCTACATCAGGTGAAAGTGAAGTGTAGTATTTTCATGTATCAAGACTACAAGAACCTACATTTATACGTACAATGGAGTGCCATTTGTCCACAACGGGTTTTAGTGATCATACAATTTATTTTGTGGGCACAGAATTGACGTTTATTATCATAGAATCCATTTTGTGATCAAAAAAATGTGTTGAGTTCACACAGAATTAAATTTTGTAACCACAGAAATAATTTTGTGCACAAAAAAAACTAATTGTTTTTCACAAAATGCACAAAAATCATTTTGTGATGCAGTTTATTTTGTGTGTACAGAATATATTTTATGAAATCATTTTGTGATGCTCTTTAGTTTGTGTGTACAGAATTCATCTTGTGCTATAAAAATTGTCACCAAAATTGATTTGTCAAACAAAATATTTTATCATGCAGAATTGTTTTATCACACAAAATTCACTTTGTCACAATTCAATTTTGCGACAACAGAATGAAAAAAATAAAGCATATGTGAACTAGATTCTCTAATGTCAAGTGGGTTGTGTCAAGTAGAGGCAGGCAAGGGGGTGTGACTCAGAGCTCTTATACTGTCTGCCTCTGATTGGAGTTCTAAGTCACGCCCCCTTGCCTGCTCCTGTCTGACACCACCCACTTGACATTGCTGAGTTTAGTTAGCATTATTAGGTATCGAAAGTAACTGCATGGTCGCTTGGAAATGGTGGAGGCTAGAGAAAAAATTATGTGCTGAAGTTGAGCAGCGACTATTAGCAGATGCTAGATTTGGTGGAGGTGGTGAAAGGTCCTTTTTAGGTATTTAGGGGCCACTGGCGAGTATCATGCTGTGTGTAGGACACTACAACAACAAGATATAGCAGAGTTAACCCGAATTTCTGTCATTGGTTAAACTTCTGCAGCATGATATCTTAGTATAGAAGACAACAAAAACCAATGAAAAGTCATTGAAAACTGTTTTTCCAATGATTTGTCATTGTATTTTGTGGTCTCCTGTGATAAGATATCACACTGCAGCACTATTGTGTGTTGGGTCACTGGAGATCATGATACTATGTGGGGACCACTAAGGGAGCATAGCAAGGTAAATGGTGAATTTTTATGTGATGGCTGGAGCTGGTCAGGTGATAAGTATAGGATAGTGTAGTTTTCATGGTGCATTCACACAGTGCAGTTAAAACTGCATCAAAAGTGCATTGGAAAAAGATGCATGGAGCTTGGATGGGGTATCAGTGAGGTTTTCGAATTTTACAAGGGAAACAAATTTATCTAACAGGTCAGGTTCTGTCCTCAAATCCGCTTGAAAAATGCATTCTTTGGGCGGAAACTGGGCGAACTCTATTATAGTCTATGGGGTCCGCGGGATTCCGCAGGTAACCGCTTTTTAAGTGGATTGGGTTTCTGTTTTTCGGGTCCCCATGTGGACCCGAAGAATGGTAACACAAATGCAGGTGTGAACCTCGCATCAGCTGTAAATTCAATAACTGCACTAAAACTGCATCAACACCACTCTTTTTTTCCTTTTGGTAAAAATTATTAAGTATCCTGAGATTTTTTTTTTTCCAGGGTTACCCAGAATGTTAAAAGATTCACTTTCTACTGTTGTAGATTTTATCTATGCCCCATTGAATTACAATAGAAATAGTCCTCGAGATCTGTCAGCACATCCGCAGCAGGAATCATCTGGCGACAGTTTAGGGTGTGCCCTGCTCTGCAGAATAAAACCTCTTCTCTGACATCCAAGACAGGATTCTGCCAAGTTCAATAGAAGGGTAGCCATTTATAGTATCTTACTGCTGCTACATCAGCCGCCCCTGTTAACATAGGGTTAATTTACTTGTTCTGGAAGATTTAAGAGAATACATTACAGAACTGCTCAAATAGCAGTTCCCTATAGTAATAGTATCAGCTCCATTACATTTAGTAGAGAAAGTGTTCTTGTAATACAGCAGGGGCAGGAGCACAAATTTCAGGAAAACTTTCCTGTCCTGTCATCAGCTGATTCTAGAATGTTTTAGGACTGGCAGTACTAATCCTTAGGCTGGCTATAGGCATTAGATAGCTGTTGGCTGAATATTCCATTGTCTTCCATTGTTAATGGAACCTTCCATTGTCTGCCATTATTGATGGAAGCTTTGTCTTCAGCTTTTGATGGAATCCTACACTGTCTGCCATTGTTAATGGAATCTCTCATCGTTAATGGAACCTTCCATTGTTTGCTATTGTTGATGAAACTTTCCATTGTTTGCCATTGTTCATGGAATGTTCCACTGTCTTCAGCATTTGATGGAATCTTCTTTTATCTGCCATTGTTGATGGAACTTCCCATTGTTGTTGGAATCTTTCATTGTCTGCCATTGTTTATGAAATATTAATTTACCTGCCATTATTGATGAAATCTGATATTGTCTGCTATTGTTGATAGAATCTTCCATTGTCTGCTATTGTTGATGAAATATTCATTTACCTACCATTATTGATGTAACTTTCCATTGTTTGCCATTGTTCATGGAATCTTCCATTGTTTTCAGCATTTGAAGGAATCTTCTTTCGTCTGCCATTGTTGATGGAACTTCCCAGTGTTGTTGGAATCTTCCATTGTCTGCCATTGTTGATGAAAATTTCCATTGTTAGTGGAATCTTCCATGGCCTGCCATTACTGGTTGAATCTTTCATTGTTCATTGATTCTTACATGGTTGTCCATTTTTGAAGGGATCATTTGTTGTCTTTCATTGTTGATGGAATCTTCCATTAAAGGGGTTTTTCCACAAACCAAAGATTGCAGGACTTTTCTCTGGCTCCACATTTAACCTGAGCGCAGCCAGATTGAATGTGGATGGGACTGGGGGTGGTCGGTGCTTCCTGTAGTCTTCAGTTTGTGGGACAACCCTTTTAACTTCCATTGCCCCAATCCCCTATACACATGCCTGCTCTGCCAAGCATGCATGTGTTTTGAATGGGGGGGGAGGAAGCCGCAGCCATACACTTATAATGGTAGCTCATCAGACTTTGTCTACATCACATCTGTCTAAGCAAATATGGGAAATTGGCTCCACCTCCACTGCACTTTCAGCCTAATTAGCCTGAGATTATCTCTGTATTGCTTCACCAGTTTGTGGCCACAAGGTAAAGTATCTTCTTCTACCAAAGGTTTCTATATGGCGCTATTATTTTTTTGGGAGGCATTTTTGACTTGATAGGCTCTCTTTAAAAAAGGGAATAATGGTTATGGTCTGAAGTTAGAGGAAGAGTTTATAGATATTTAAGTCCAGCAATAGGGGGTAGTAGGGTAGAGGTTACACAAGTACATTTTCTTAACAGTACTGTGGAATGTTTTGGTTCTAAACATATATTACAGGGCATAGTAACAATGATATAATGCGATTACTGATAAGTAATATTTTACTGTATATAGAGACATTTGCTCTTTGTCAATAACTATGTGACTTTGTATATACACATATCACAACATAAGAAACATTTAGCTACCTGATAATTAAATTATGCGCATCAATTTTTTCACCATGATGCGATCCTTTGAGGTTGCCAGAATTTCCAACAACAGCACAGCTTCGGCACGGCCTGTTATACTGTTCTTCATAGGGGTTCCCACTTGGAACAACTTTAAACAGCTGCTCTAATACCCCCGGGATGTCACTAGCGTTGTTTGACCCTTGCAGTTTCTGGAAAAAATGTAAATAATAAAAACTGATTACAGTTCTATACACACACACTAAGTATGTATATATTACACAACACATGATGATGATATGTGTATGTGAGACCAGGGATTGACTGTCACACAAATGATGCATCCATGTGATCACTGTAGAGTCGGTAGTAAGCAGAGGTCATCTGGACTAATACAGCAGCAGTTCTGGAACATTGGGGGATTTAACTAATGAATATAAGGGATTTTCAATTTTTTACCCATTAGCAGAGATGGAAGTTAAAGGGTACGTGAGTTTTCAAGTTGAAATATCTGCATGGTAATGGACAATTTGTTCTCTGTCTGTATAATAAAATATAATATATAATATAAGCCTTCATATGTGGTGCTCTATCAGCTTTTCTGATACTAATAGCTGCCGCACTTTTTGCATTTCTCTCTGAGGCAGGGACAGACCGAACAGTCTGCTCCCCATCTGTTATTAGTACTACTGGTTTCTTTGCATGTAATTTTTCCAGGAGTAACTGTAAACTAGCCAAAAAAAACAGCTCAAAAAAGCTCAAATGAACATATTAAAGGAGATCCAGGGGCACTGGACTACAAAAAGCCCACCTGCCCCCCCTCCCCCCTATTCACGCAAATTAGGAAGAAAAATTAGTCCATGGTCATGTGATATATAGTCCATGGTCATGTGATGGACACACAGGTGCACAGTTTGTTACAGTCACAGTTCAGTAATAAGACACCCATCTTGTAATGAGCTGGGCAACTCTGTGTCCATCACATGACCATGGACTGTCCATCACATGACCATGGAGTGATTTTTATCTGCTGGAAGTAAACAACAAATGACAGCAAGCGGAGATCTAGAAAACCATGAGGAATTGGTACAGAAAGTATATTGAAAAATTGTACAACTTTTCATTCTAAAACAATAACATTTACTACCTGAAACTGGACAACCCCTTTAAGTGTCCAGTCCAGATGGTGAAGTGCGCATCTACTGCGGGATGGGTTATATAGGAACGTTAAGGAGAAACTACAGAAATATTTTTTGCACCATTAGATACAATTTATTTTTGTCTCACCTCACGACAGTGATGAAATCCAATTACTGGCTCCCTTAGGGAGTTCAGACTGTAGACAGCCTAGCCCGCAGTCTCTGGTGGCTTCTAGTGGTTCATTATATATCATTAGGGGCTGTATGTAGTAGCATTCTTAAAGAAACCCCCACCCTTCTAAAAATAAATGTTAAATATGTATATTGTACTCACCTGGTGGCCTCTATGACGTTGCCTTGTTTGGCTGTGTAATAAAATGGCCACTGATATCCTCTATCACAGGCACTGTTGTATCACAGGTCAGTGGAGCAGGCTTATGTCCTACAGACGAAGTCAGTGGCCATTTTGTTGTGAAACAGAGGAGCAGCCAACTGGAGGAACAGAAGCAATGGCAGCAGCATGGAGGACACCAGATTACTACACTACAAATGTTTAATGCACAGTCAATCTTCTTTATCAAAGTGCAGGGTTGCCTTAACTTTCCACCTGTGTATGCAAACAGAAAAACTATATATTGTATGGAGCAGAAATCAGGGTCGGACTGGCTCACCTTAGGATCCTCAGATGAGCCCAAGCAGTGAATCATGGTGAGCCCCTAATACAACATAAATCTATAGATCCAGCAGAAGACAATCCCATTGACATCGGACTTTGGAGCAATTACTTGTCACTAATGGATAATTTCTTATGGGTGATAACATATAACCCATTAGACTTTCTTGGTGGCATATCCTATGTGTGCAAAGGTAACAAAATTTACAATGAAATTGCAAGTGGACGCGCATATGTTCTGTATAGATGGAGGTATGGGCCCTCAAAGTAATATCTTATGGTTGTCCAAAGAAAACTCCCCAGTCCGGGAGTAATAAAGCTTAGCAGTGCATTCTTTGCATCAGTTAAGCTTTATATCTAACATACATCCCAGTGCCCTGGAGCCCCATTTACTACCTATGTCTAGGGCAGATGCTTTCATAGGGCAGACTGGTGTATACTTCTGCTTCAAAATCAGCACCAAATTACGCTGTGTGGACATACCCTTACAGAATGATAAAGCTTGCTACCTGCAGCCACCATTAGAGGGAGCTCAGTGCAGAGGAATTAATACAGCTACCAATGAACCCTAATGGCGGCTGCAATACATTTCACTGAATCAGGGATTCAAGCAGATGATCAGCTCCGGGCCCCCTTCCCTCATCCAGGCTGTGTGGTCTGCCTACATGGTAGGTACGCCACTGCCCACACGTCCATTCAGTAGAGTGGAGTTGGTCATGTGACCATGAATTGGAGTGGCTGCAGGGGAGGCAGAGGAATCAGAGTCCTGGCCTCCTCAGCTGCCCCCCACACAAGTAATAAATGGAGGACTGGGTTATATTTTAGTAATAAAGATAAATAAGTGCAGGAAATGTACTTGTAAGCTCGGATAATCCCTTAAGAACTGCTACAACCAAGCAGAGAAAGAATCATGGAGAAGGCTGCATTAATAAACCCTAAAAAGCCAATATTGTAGGACTTTTATACTACGCTACCAAATCTATCCTTCTTCAGGCCTGCCCCAGTTTCTATTGTGTTGTTCTGACCATGTTCCTCTATTCAGATATGAATTATTGAAGCTTGCTGGCCATCGCAGAGCTACATGGAGAGCTTTAGAGAACAAATCTAAAGGTATTTCTTGTAAAAGCGCTTACTTATTATTCTAAGACATTCTTTCGGCACTGAACTTGGCGACAACCTGAACTGTTAGTTCATTAATCTCTTCAGCATTTTGTGTCATTACAATATCTAATAAAAGTGTTCACGTCAGTTCTTATGAGACTCTTGTACTAACCTAATTCTGCGGCATCCTTTCTTATACCTCCAAGTTGTAGCGTATTCAGCAAAGGTGAAAAAATACTTTATGCATAACTTTTAATCCATATAATAGGCCTAGTAAATGAAGAAACACGTTTACAATATAGGTTTGGCATTCACTATTGTTGCTCTATCCTTAGGATAGGCCATCGATATTACATATGCGGGGTTCCGACACTCAACTGTACAGCGCGGCTTCCAGTTTTGTTTACATGCTGCTCACTTGCCATACAAACTGTAGAAGTGGGTTCTGGTACCGCAGCGCTGCCCCATTCAAGGCAAGTGAGAATCGTGGCTTCAGGCATATAAACAATACCAGGACTTGATACAACTGATCTGCAAGGGTCCTGGTTGTCAGACCCCCACAGATATAATATTGATAGCCTATCATTAGTAGAGGCTATCAATGGCAGAAACTGGACAACCCCTTTAATAAAAAAAAAAAATATGGAAAAAAGACGATAGAAAACACAGCCCCATGTATCGTGGCATGTTCTGTCCCGCATATGATCATATGACATGTGACATAGACCAGGAACAGAGCAGACACTAATGTGGACACAAAAGGAAACGCACCCACAGGGTCAAGGACTGCATGCGACAACTGAGCAAGATGTACCTAAGCTATGACTTAGAAAAAGCATGCTCCCATAGTGGTGGGCAGAGCGCAGATAAGCATCTACTTGCTTCCCATCTCCATGACAGCATGCTTTTTATAACATAACAAGGGGAATGTTATTCAAAGATGTACCAAAGAATTACAGAGGAAAGGCATGTTACCAATACACCTAGTTGTCCTTCACTGCACCAATGGGACACTGCTCAACACGGCGCTCACCTGGTCAGCCTTCAGGGGCTGATGTGGCACTTTCCAGGTTGGCGCAGTTATCCAGCCAACCCACCCCCTCCTTGCAGGCCACCTACCTACAACAGTGGAAGTAACACGCTGACACTGACACTGGGGACTTTGCTACAGGGTCCTTTACTGGGTAGCAGATGTTCACACCACAGCAGGCAACACAGTACAGCTGCTGAGCAGTAGAACCTGACGGTCGTGTTAACAAACGATTGTCCAAGCCCTGACAAAAGGCACCGTGCTTCTGCAACACCTGCCTCCTGCAAGCTTGTGTCATCGCTAAGTAGAGTGCAGTTGGTGCGCCCGGTTCTAGGAAGCAGTTGACGTCTTGGTGGTCACCGATCAGTTTCCTTAAATCAAGCCGACCAGGCCCTGTCTGCAGACCTGTCAGCAGCGAACCACTGCTCCTCTCCAGTAAGATGCCCAAACTCCACCTTCTACCCTGCATGGGAACGGGCCCTTAAATAGCATTCCCCTTCCTGCCATAGGTAGCCTGTACAACCCCTGAGGTCAATGGGTTGCACCATGGGAGAGAAACATTTAACCTCTCCTGCGTTGCAGCTCTTAGGTGCAAGTCTGTTTTGCATATTATGAGCCATCTTGTGATCCTATTTCTAGAAACATCCAAAAGCAATGACTATGAAATGACCTGCACCAGCCAGAGTGGCACGCACTAACCAATACATCACACATCAAGCCATATACAAACACAACATGATATGCAATGCAACCTAAGTAACAGGTACAACTTAGATTTAAGAGAAAAGATGCTCCAGAATTATTTCACAGGGTATATAAGGATTTACTAAAACAGGCATGTCAGGGGAGGTGACAGGGGGTCCTCTTTATGTTGTCTATATGATATAATAGCTGATTCCAGTGTCAACATACTGTACCAATTTGGGCCATCTAAACCAAATGTCAGAATGGGATGAGTCAGTCCTTCTGTTATCTCTGGCATTCTCCACATGGGTCTGTGTCCACCAGTGTCGGACTGGGATGTCTAGGGCCCATCAGTGGAATTGTTTCTAGGGGCCCACCATCAGGACCCCTGCAGATCAGTGGTACCGAGACAGGGCGGCTAACGGTAATAACATGCCGGGAGCCATGCTGCTCACCCACTATACCATGTGCACCACTGCACTACCTAAACCTACTGCTACACCTTGTATGGCAAGTGAACAGCATGGCTCCAAGAATTGTTACCTTTACCTGTAGCCGCACTGTCCTGGAAAAGCTGATCTGCAGAGGTCCTGGCTGTTGTATCATCGCAGATGTCATATTGATGGCCTATCATAAGGACAGGCCATCAATATTAGAAAGATGGATAAATCCTTTAAAGAGGTTGTCCAGGAATTGGAGCAACCCATGTAGCTGGCAGGAGGTGTAAAGTAAAAAATAAGTAAATTAAAAAGCATACTCACCTGTCCCCGGCGCTCCGTTGTCCGCTGCCAGTGTCCATTCAGTCTCATGCCGGCGACTCCTTGCTGGGAGTCCTGCACCTCATGTGATCGCTAAGACCAATTAGGTACAGGATTTCCAGAAATGAGGCGCCGCCATGAGACCGAACAGACACAGGCAGGGGACAACGAGGTGCTGAGTATGCTTTTTTTTAAAAAATTTTCTTATTTTTACACCTCCCTGGCGGCCGACACAGTGGTTGCTCCAGTTTATGGACAACCTCTTTTAAGGGGTTGTCTGGGCCAAATTTTTCTATGGTCACTTCACTGGTCCCCCCACATAGTGGCCTCTTCACTGGTCCCCCATACTGTATGGGGAACAGTGATGGGGTCATTATATTGTGTGGGAGCAGTGATGGGGGCTAACATCCTGTGGGGGGGGGGCATTAAACTATGTGGGGCATATTAAAGGGGATGTCCAGGGTTAATCTTTTTTTATGGCCTATGCTCAGGATAGGCCATAAATACCTGATCGGTAGGGGCTGACACACGGCCCCATCAGCTGTTCGGAGCCACTTCCGGAGCCCGTTCTGTACACAACACAGGGCCGGAAGCAGAAAGCTCCATCCGCCGTATAGCAGCCCGGCGCCTTCACTGCAGCTCAGCTCCTACTGACTTCAATAAGTGCTGAGATGCAGTGAAGGTGCCCAGCCCCTATACAGTGGACAGAGCTTTCTGCTTCTGGCCCTGTATTGTGTACAGTACGGGCATCAGAAGAGGCTCCGTACAGCTGATCGGTCCCGGGTCAGCCCCCTACAGATCAGGTATCTATGGCCTATCCTGAGGATAAACCATACCAAATTATGCCTGGACAACCCCTTTAATATACCCCCCAAGGCCCCCCTAATGAGCCACACTTTAAAGAGGTTGTGCAGTATAATTTTTTTTTCTTTTTTATAATTAGTCCGGTGGAGGTGAATCCCCCCTACCCCCCCCCCCCCCCAAAAAAAAAAAACATACTAAACATACTCACCTGTCTCCGGTGCTCCGGTGTCCTCCCAGCACGGTCTGGTCCTGCAGCTCCGCTGTCTTTTTGCCGGAATTCCTCACTGGCTGTGACGTCCCAGGTCCCTTCCCTTAGGCTGCTGATTGGCCTCAGGGGTCACGTGACGTCACAGGTAGTCATGTGCAGGGGGAACTTCAGCTGGATGAAAACAACAGAACTGCAGGTCTGAACTGCGCTAGGAGACACTGGGGACAGGAGAGAAAGTTTGGGGGTTTTTTTGTTTTTGTTTTTTTCACCTGCCCCGGCGTAATTAAAAAAAAATGAAGGAGCCACTGTATGGAGTATAAGCTCCACAGTGGCCCCCACCCTGTATTATAAGCTCCACAGTGGCCCCCACCCAGTATTATAAGCCCCACAGTGGTCCCCATCCAGTATTATAAGCTCCACAGTGGCAGCAACCCGGTATTATAAGCTCCACAGTGGCCCCCACATAGTATGATATGCTCTACAGTGGCCCCCACACAGTATTATAAGCTCCACAGTGGCCCCCACACAGTATTATATGTGCCCAATAGCCCCCCTCCGCTTCAGTGCTATTATTATACTCTGGGGTCTCCTCAGACCTCAGAGTATAATAATCGGAGGCCCAAGGGAAGTGATTAAAAATAACAAACATTCATACTCACCTTGCTTTACCTTTCCTTGGCATCCTCGCTCCATCCTGCCGTCTTCAGGCCCTTTTCTGACGTCGCTGCTGAGGCCTGTAATTGGGCCTCAGCGGTCATGTAGGGACATACTGACGTCATTACGCGACCGCGCCCCATGTGACCGCTGGGGCCTAATCACAGGCCTCAGTGACATGACGGAGGAGCGCCGGAGAGAACGCTGTGCCCCGGAGAGGTGAGAATATGTATCTGTTATTTTCAGTCACCTCCCCTGGGCTGCCATCTAATGGAAAGGGGCCTGCAATATGCCAGAGCCCCTTTCCAATAACAGTATGTATAGCGGTCGGGGAACCAGGCTTTCCCCGACTGCTATCATAGTGGTCCGGGGCCCGCCATTTCCAGCTGGCCACGGGCACCATACTCCGCCGAGCCCGGTCGCGGTCGCACACCCTGCGACCGCGATCGGTACGCCTCTGGTCAGGGACCAGATCGGGATAGTCAGGATCCCGATCGGGCCCCCATGACATGAGGACTAATAGTCGGGGCTCGGGGCCCACCGGTGGATTCACCGGTTCCCCGGTGGGCCAGTCCGACCCTGATGGACACCCATATACAACACCGTATTGGATAATCTTATGGTCACATGTTCATATGTTAACCATTTTATCTACGGATTATCCAATGTCTTGACTAAAAATTCTTTGCATTTCAAAAGGAAGTGTTCTGAGTTTCCTTTTGAATCCTGTAAGGCTACACTCACATCTGTAATGGATACTCTGTTGCGGTGTGCGTCCAAATAATGCCAGATTCAGTGGTGCTGACCATCACAGAATCTCCAGAATGTCTATGCAGGGGGTCTTACAAAATGGAAAGGATAGAATTATAGAAATACAGTGATTAAAACATAGAGAATGGATATCAGGTAATTCCCCACTTATTGAGGAAATGAACCTGAGTAAGGGGAAGTTACTTTAAAGGAAGAACTATCTGCTATAAATCTATCTACTTCTCCATCAGCTTATTTTAAAGGGAATGCATCACCACTTTTTTCTAATCAGTTCTTAGTTTCTGATTGTAGGGGTTTTTTTTATTCTATTTTCAAAACCCACTAGGGGAACTGAAAATAAATAAAGTTTTAAAAAAATGTAAAATTTATTTTATATATATATATATATATATATATATATACACACACACACACACACACACACACACACACACACACACACACACGTGAGGGTGGGTTCACACCTGCGCTTGAGTCCATCCGCTGCCAATCCGAGTGAAAATCTCGGGGAACAGGATAGGCATCGGATACCGACAGGTTAGAGACGCATTGGTTAAAAACCCATTCATTTGAATGGGTTTTTAAAGCAATGCGCGGGTGTGCGCTTACACCCTCTGCTCTGCGAATCCTTTTTTTTCGTCAGAAACAAAGTCGGACATGCAGGACTTCGTGTCCGACTAAAAAAAACGGCTTCACAGCAGCAGAGGGTGTAAGCGCACACCCGCGCATTGCTTTAAAAACCCATTCAAATGAATGGGTTTTTAACCAATGCGTCGCTAACCTGTCGGTATCCGATGCCTATCCCGTTCCCCGAGATTTTCACTCGGATTGGCAGCGGACGGACTCAAGCGCAGGTGCGAACCCACCCTGAACAAAATTGTTGGTACCCCTTGTTTAATGAAAGACAATCCCACAATAGCCACAGAAATAACTTGAATCTGACAAAAGTAATAATGTATAACTACATGTTGACAAGTCACAAAGCTTCTGGGAGAATGTCCTATGGACAGATGAGACAAAAATTTTTGGTAAGGCACATCAGCTCTATGTTCACAGATGGAAAAATGAAGCATATCTTGAAAAGAACACTGTCCCTACTGTGAAACATGGAGGAGGCTCTGTTTTGTTCTGGGGCTGCTTTGCTGCATCTGGCACAGGGTGACTTGAATCTGTGCAGGGTACAATGAAATCTCAAGACTATCAAGGGATTCTAGAGAGAAATGTGCTGCCCAGTGTCAGAAAGCTTGGTATCAGTCGCAGGTCATGGATCTTACAATAGGATAATGACCCAAAACACACAGCTAAAAACACCCAGGAATGGCTAAGAGGAAAACATTGGACTATTCTGAAGTGGCCTTCTATGAGCCCTGACCTAAATCCTATTGAGCATCTTTGGAAGGAGCTGAAACATGCCGTCTGGAAAAGGCACCCTTCAAACCCGAGACAACTGGAGCAGTTTGCTCATGAGGAGTGGCCAAAATACCTGCTGAGAGGTGCAGAAGTCTCATTGACAGTTACAGGAATCGTTTGATTGCAGTGATTGCTACAAAAGGTTGTGCAACAAAATATTAAGTTAAGGGAACCATCATTTCTGTCCAGGCCTGTTTCATGAGTTTTCTTTTCTTAAAAATTCTGTTGAAGCATGGTTGAAAAGCAATGTCTGACTTTTATTTGTTCATTTTCATAGAATTTTTATATATTATTACTTTTGTCAGATTCAAGTTATTTCTGTGACCATTGTGGGTTTTTCTTTTATTGAACGAGGGATACCAACAATTTTGTCCACGTGTGTGTGTATATCACAAAAACAATAAACACCCCATTTGTCAATTATACATATAGAAATTAAAAAAACATAATAGGTTTTTGCTACGTCTAAAAAATTGCAAAATATTAAAATATAAATTGTAGCTATAGAGTCCAGTGAATGCTGTAATGGAAAAAGAAAATGACAATGCCCATTTGTGTCACCTCTGTCTGGAGTAAGTTATTAAAAAAAAAAAATATCACATGTACCCCATAATGGTACCAATGAAAACTACAGCTTGCCCTTAAAAAAAAAAAATAGACAACTCTGTAGATGGAAATATATGTAAAAAAAAAAGTTACGGCTGTCAGGATATAATTAGATTTTTACTGACCTGAAGAATAAAATGAATGGTGGGGATTCATAAAGACCGGCTTATTGTACATCTGTCTTTATGCCCCTCCGCCACATTAAGAGTTAGACACATCCTCCCATCTAGGCGAAAACCTATGCCTGCTCCCTGCTGACGTATATATTTTGCCATCATTTGTGCCACTTTTGTGGCATAAATTATGATGAATATGGCGCTGGTGATGGTGCTCCAAACTATTTTTGGAAAAGTGTCAAACCTGGTACACCACTTGCATCTACTTAAGTAGCACGTGGCAAATCGCTGGTTGTGACAATTTTAACACAAAAAATTTCCTCCATTGAGTCATTTTTACTGCACAGTGAATGTTGTAAAACCAAAACACAAAAAACAATGGTGCAATTTCCCCTTTATCTACCCCAGAAATAATATTTTTAACAATTTACAATACATTATATTGAAAATTAAATGTTACCTTTAGAAAATACAGCTTGTCCCAGAAAAAAAACTCTCATATGGCTTGTTCGGGCTACTGAAAAGGAGGGTGGGAAAAATGCAAATGCAAAAATGAAAGTTTACCTGGTCTTTAAAGGGTTATTCCTATCTTACCAAATCATACCTGAGACCGGAATAATTTGCCTCAAGTTCTGACCACCAGGGTGGGAGTCATGAAAGCAGGCGAGTGGCTTGATTTATATGGTTTCAGTAACTCCCAGGAATAGTATAGCTGACCTATACTGTTTCAGTAGGTCCACTATTACAAAAACAACAAAGCTAAATATACCATGCTGTTTCCATTCACCTCTAATGGAGTTATGAAAAACAGTATTCAGCAGTTACTCTTGTCTATATTCATATGTCTTGCCCTGGTGGTCAGGACTTGAGGCCAATTATTTTTATCTCAGCCATGATTTGCTGAAATGATGGGAATAACCCTTTAAGAGGTTAAAGGGGCACTCCGGGTAAAACATCAAGTTATAGTATGTCTAGTGCAAATTCTCAGGGAATGGTGCATGATACGGGTATTCTACAAAAACGTCAAGGACAATCCTTGTGTGATACTCTGCTTCCTCAGGGTCTCCACTAGGCATATCACAGTACATTAGTTTGCCTGGAGTAATCCTTATTAAAAGTGGTTATCCAGGATTAGAAAACATGGCTGTTTTCTTCTTCTCAGGAAGTGACATCACGTCTGTTGGTCACATGGCAATGCTACTGCTCAGTCCTATTCAAATGAATGGGACAGAACTGCACATGGCCATGTGACTGGACATGATGTCATTTCCTGAGAAGAAAGCAGCCATGTTTTCTAATCCTGGGTAACCCCTTTAAGTAAAACCTTTAATAGTATTCAGTTATACTCACCAACCACCATTTCAGAACATGGTCAGGCAGGACCTGATCTTTTCTTACAAGTAAAGGCTCAATGGATCCATTAAAATGTTGCTCAAACCATGGAGTCCTTAGGGGCTTTGGCTTGCACAGTCCACACGTGCATACATTTTGATCAAATACATCAGCGGGATCCACTGGATTTGGGTTGTCTGGGCAGAAATAGATGAAATAGATCAAGAAGGCAACTGCACAGAGCAGTGACGGGATCCATACTGTCCTTCTCTGGTGAGTAAATCGCCACTGCCCACGTATACAGTGCATCGTAGTAACAACAATGGTCCTCTACGATTCCAGGAAGGTGCTAAAAATTTTGCATTATAAGGTAACATACCCCTTCTATTGTAGCCATTAATGGTGTGTGATGTGCCAGCAATGACTGTAGATGTCCAGATGAACTTGATACTTTGCTTGATAAGTATCTCAGATGACACTCCACCTTCTATAAGTATTATAGAATAGGTGAAAAATACTTATTATGTCATGTGAGGTAGGAGGAACATTACTCAAGAGCTTGAAGACGGAACAATCCATAATACTGCCAAAAATTCACGCCTTGTTCCATATACCCAGCATAATAAAAGAAACTTTGAAGTAACTTTGCTCTGGAAATATCTTGCAATGAATATATTGTGCAATAAATAAAAAAAAGATCACTGAAAAAGAGAGGACAAAAAAAAAAAAAAAAAAACTTATTCCATATGGGATCAGTAGACCATCAATAGTTATAGTCTATAATGGCCCCGAGTTCTTTAGCTAAAAAGAATTTTCATGTCCTGAATTCAGATCCTTCATGTCTTGATGTGGACTCTGTTATTGTCTTGGAACTCCTGGAAAAAAAAAAAACAAGACCTATAATTTAGAAGGGTGTAATCACGGAAATAAAAACGGGCGTAAGGAAAGGTTATTGAAAAAAACTATCCTTGTATTACACAATGATAGAAAAAGAATACAAACAAGAATATAGAAGCAGAGTGATGGAAGAAGAGGAGACCCAGAGCTAGAAATACCCCGTTACAGATCTGTCCTTTGTTTCTTGTCCTCTTGGCTGAAGATATCCCAATGTAAGGGGCAACAGAGTATCAGCTTTGAAAAATTAAAAAATTTCACTCTTTTGGGTTTTGTTTATATCAGGGCTGTGGAGTCGGAAAAAAGTTACCAACTCTGACATCAAAATCAAATGGTTAACTATTATACATTATATTGTAGAATTATTCATATTGTATAGTTAATTTGTTACATATTTACTTTAATAGGAATCAGAAGTAGTTTTTTAATGAATTAGAGCCCGTAGCCATGTTTTTGTGACCCCGGGCCAATTTAATCAGGGTAAACAGTGGGCTCCTTTAAGTCACATGTTCTATAGCTGGGGAGTGCTGTAGACCTTCTGACCAAAGACAGAACAAACAGCTATTGGGATCACAGCAGTCAGTCACCCTTGCAACCGTGACAGGGTGCAGGTGACAGGGTAGCCGGAAGGATAATAGAAGAAGTGCACAGCAGGGCGCCTCACCAGCGCTTTGCAAGAGGGAAGTATGAAATTCACCGGAGTTGTGTGGCCTGAATTGTATGTGATGTAATTTGATGTGGGGAGAACTATTACCTGTGGGGTCACCAATACCTATGTGGGGAGGCGGACTATTACCTGTAGGGGGAGATAAATAGGACACTATTGCCTATATGTGGGGGACACTATTACCTATGGGGGAGGGATAATTAGGACACTATTACCTATGTCTGGGGGGCACTATTACCTATGGGGCGGGATAATTAGGACACTATTACCTTCGTGTATTAACAATATGTTAACATCAGGCTTATGGTTGCCTTCAACAGGCTATAAATGTAACTGCACATAACTGGCAGAGCTACATTTATATAGTTGCACAATTACGGCCCTTTGAAGATAACCATAAGGCTAATGTGGCCCTCAGTGAAAACAACTTTGACACCCCTGAATTAGAAAATCTTTACTGCTTCTGTCTGACCCTGGTTGTCAGCCATTTATGAAGGAGTCGGAGTCGGAATCAGAGTCGGTGGCTTGGCCTACTGACTCCACAGCCCTGGTTTATGTTGAGTTTTCTCACAAGTATGTATTGAATTTATTGTGAGAAATTGAAGTCCTAAGGCTAAGGCCCCACATTGCCGAAAAACAGCGTTTTTGGCTCCTGTAGAAACACAGCGGAAAAAAACATCGCGTTTTACAGTACCAGGAAAGAGAATGAGCTTTTGGTTAATCTCGTCCACACATTATGGAAAAAAAATTCTGCAGAAAAGCAGATTTTTCAAAAAAACTTGCGGAATCAGAAGAGTTTTCCCTATACATTTAATAGGGGAAGGGAAAAAGAATGAGAAGAGAAAAATGCAGCAAAAACTCAATGATAAATGCTGTGGGAAAAAAACCCAATGCGTTTTTTTCTGCAGAGTTTTTTTTTTTGCTGCAATTCATTACATGGGACCTTAGTCTTAAAGGGGTTTTCTATCCCCCAGACAAAATTAAGGGAAGGGCAAGAAAGGTAAAATAATAAATTAAAGAATATTTACCTGTCCTAGGCCCCATCGTCTTTATCACACCTCCCAGGGATCAGATAAGTGTGTCTGAAACCTGAAGACAATTTTATTTTTAATGGTTAAGGGGTATAGGTGATGATAAGTATGGGGATACAACCACTGAGAACACGGGTCACCAAGTTCCCTTTGTAAATGGAGCGCTAGTGTAAATGCGTGACCACAAATCTATTCACTACTAAGAGACAGACAGATAGTGGAACACAGAGTTTCACCAGCCCCGTAGAAGAGAATGGATTGCTAGTCAAATCTTGCCACTACCACTCCATTCACAGTGTAGTGCATTACTATGACAGCAAAGCCCCTCCTCCGACTTCCTGTAATCTGTCTCAGTGTCTCTGTTGCTAGAGACGGACTTCACTTGACAACAAGGCAATGGGCAGCAAGTTAGGTACCAGAAAAACATCTAGTGGCCAGTGCTTTGAAGCAATTTTTCTGCATAATATCATCCTTTTAGGTAAAGTGATTTGTACTTATGATGGTGATCAGATGACCACGGGTTAGTTGAAATGACAGGGACTATTTTCTGCGCCATCATGCCAGTGGCGTAAATACTGGGGTAGCAGCAGTAGCGGCTGCCACAAGGCCCGAGATATTAGGGGGCCCGGCGGGCCCCTGATGTTTTTTTTTTTTTTTTAATAGACTGTTACCTGCTGGTGTAACACCAGCACGTAACAGGCCCTATTTACTTACCGTTCCCCGCTCCTGCTCACGGACGCCTGCTATGGGGCATAATACTGTGTTCAAGGGCCACTATGGGGCATAATAGTGTTTGCAGGGGCCACTGTGGGGCATAATAGTGTGTGCAGTGGCCATTATGGGGCATAATATTGTGTGCAGGGGCAACTATGGCGCATAATAGTGTGTGCAGGAATGAGGGGAATGCGGTTTGTGCGGGGAGGGGGGGCCATGTCATATATTAGCCTTGGGACCCAGCCATTCCTAGTTACGCCACTGCATCATGCTCATATTCTAAATTGAGCTGCTCCTTTGTATGCCTATAATTTCACATAGGGTTTTTTTTTTTTTTTTTTATCATATTCCGCATGGTCCAAAATAAGAAATCGTCTATGTTTTCTTTCTTCAGATTCTGTATGTACAAACATATTCTCCACTACACATGGAATACAACATGCATGCAGATGTGAAGCCCTGTATTAGAGTTGTACAGGCGCTGGACTAGTGTGCATGAGCCCCTAGGTGGATTGATAGGATTTTAGTGACCTGCTTAGTTTTAGAGGACCCTTTTAACAAACTGGTATTGTAAGAAGCAGGCAACCCCCTTGAGGAGCCCCACTGTAAAAGCGGATGTAGAATTCTAGCCATTTACTGTATCTTTCCCTGACTCCACAATAGGAAGGGTAGAGAGTTTTCTGGTGTCACACGATGTGGGAGGACAGAGCTGTGTAATGTTCTACATTCCTGGCATCCTGCTATTAAATACAATTTAGGGGCTATTCAATGAGACATTTTACAACAGTTTTGGATGTCACAGCTTTACCATTTAAAGCAGAATTACCAAGTAAAAAGAGACAAATAGTCTGGTTTTTATAACATGAAGCCTAGTATGCAATAAAGTGCATATATTCATTCCCCAGAGGGATACTGCTGGTATTGTCATGATGAAATAAACTGGTCGGGCTCCATAGCAATCTAAAGCTAGGTTCACACATCGCACAGATATTGTTCTGTTGAAACAGCCTACAAATATACACCAAAATACACAACAAAATATTTTTCATGGTGGATTTTGGAGCTGAAGTAGCCTTTGACTTCTCTCAATATATTGACGTGAATGAAATAAGCAGTAACAATCTGGGGTATTTCTGCAATAGTTATGGCATGCTGCGGAATTTAAAGAGTCTGTCAGCAGGAAAAGTGGTATCAGACCGTATCTTGTAGGGCGTTTTCTACACTTTCCAAAAATTCTGCTAATTTGCATAAGAATAAAATTCAGATTTTTATGAAAGTGGAGCTGAAATGCAGAATAAGAAAGACATCTTTGGAAAGTGAAGAAGCTGCCCTACAAGGTACTGTCATTAGTCTGATACCGCTTTTTCTGCTGACAGACTCCTTTTGAAGGGGTTGTCCAGGGAGAGTTTGAACACTTACGTCTTCCAGGTTTCTATTTGGGTCGAACCTCGACTTTCTGGCTGTCTCCCACCCAGGTTCACATAGTCCAAACCAGCCTCCAGCACCCTAGTCAATCCCCTTCCTCCTTCATCTCCCATATTCTGTGGTATTTCTCCTGTACTATGAGGGCTGACAGAATAGATCATCGTAATAGTAAAGTTAGACCCATAGTTCCTACTTGCAATGTGTGAACCTGGCCTAAAGTATTGTAGGCTGATTAAAACTATACCAATACTAAACTACTATGCAAAGAAGAAATTCTATGTATAAATTATATTGGTCTCCATTAGAGTACAAAGAAAATATATACAGTATAATTTACTATATTTGAACAATATATCAGTCTATTCAATCTTTAACCTGATCCTTGCCTGCAACGCACAAATATTATATCTTATACAACTGGATTGGGCCGTTTCTGCAGCAGGCACGTGGATTTATTAAAACCCACAGCAGAGAAGGAAGGGAGAGCTCCAAAAGCGGTGAGTACTGAGATACATTATACTGTGTGGGGAACACTGAGCGGGCATTATAATGTGTTCGGGCCACTGAAGGGGCATTATACTATGTGTAGGGTCACTGAGGGGGCATTATACTATGTGTGGGGTCACTGAGGAGGTATTATACTGTGTGGGGACCACTGATGCAGCATTTTACTATGTGTAGGGTCACTGAGGGGGTATTATACTGTGGGGATCACTGAGGGGGTATTATACCATTTGGGGGCCACTGAGGGGGCATTATACTGTGTGGGGACCACTGAGGGGGCATTATACTATGTGTAGGGTCACTGAGGGCGCATTATACTCTGTGGAGATCACTGAGGGGGCATTATACTGTGTGGGGATCACTGAGGGGGCATTATATGGTGCAGGGGGCATTATACTGTGCGGGGGCCACTGAGGGGGCATTATACTGTGCGGGTGCGGGGACCACTGAGGGGGCATTATACTGTGTGCAGACCACTGAGAGGGCATTATACTGTATGGGGACCACTGAGGGGGCATTATACTGTGTGGGGGCCACTGAGGGGGCATTATACTGTGTGGGGAACTCGCTTTGCCCCCTCTTCCCAGGTGAACCCCCCTCTAAAAATTCCTGCATACACCCCGCCAACATTCAGCAGGTAGGATAGTACTACACTGAGGGTTTGCTCACACCAATCCTTTTTTTCTCCTTTTTTGGAGCAGTAATGACAGATGTAACATCTTTTGTGCGCCTGAAGTAGCTTCCATTAAATGGAAATCTGCAGTGCTGCGGGTGACTTAGATTCCATTTGTAATATGAAATACATTACTATGGTCTGCGTGTATATTTTATTGTGCAGCATTGTTTATGTGGGACTTGACAGGTGTAGAGTTTTTGCTGACCGTGTATGAAAGTTAATGGGATAGTTGGCAGGGACAGCAAGTCTAAGAGATGTCTGGAGGAATTCTCAAGGGTTTGACCCAACTGCAGTACAGCTGAAAATCCTTACAATAGTAATGTATCAAATGCTGAAAATTGTGATCAGCATCAAGATGTATTCAATGTACTGTCATCTCTGTAATGCTGGCTGTAGATGGAAAGAGGTTTTATAAAGAAATGGGTATTTTTCTGATTGATGCAGAATAATATCACATCAACGAAATGTCCTATGAATAAAACAATAAGGCAAGACTTTATACTGAGGGAGTCGATGCTCCCCTGGAGAGTTGTGGCTCGCGCCCTGGGTCCGAATGACTGACAGCCATCTCTGCAACTGTCACTATAAATATTGGGTGTGAATGAGACAAGTCACTGTTAGAAAATTCCAGCAGAACAAAGGATTAAACAAGTTGAAATCCAACAATACGACCTTCATCTTTTCCCAAACAACTGCCATTGGGTGACAGGTCTCCCAACACACATATGACATGGGAAATGTAAAGGGGCTGTCCAATTCTGGATATTGATGACCTATCTATAAAAAGGTTGTCGACTACAGACACTTATACCCTATCCACAGGACAGGAGATAAATGTCATATCCCTGCGCACTCCCAGCAATCACAACAAGGACCGAAAGTCCCCTGTGAATGAAGCACCAGTTGCATGGCCAATACACCATTCACTTCTATGGGACTGCCAAAGATTGCAACCCCAGCTGTCATAGAGGTGGAGAGAGCACTTGTTACTCAAGGGCACTGGCACTTCATTCACAGAGCTTCAGAGGAACTTTCGATACCCATTCTCCTGATCACTGAGGGTCCCAATTGTTGGACCCTAGTCATCTGATACTTCTCCCCTATCCTGTAGATAAGGGATATGTATCACAAAGCCCTTTAAGATGGGTCAGCAATATCAGATTGATGGGGGACCAATACATGGAAACCCCACACAAACTGCTGTTGAGAGCCAGAAGCCATACACTCTGTGCTCTGTACACTGTGTAGTGCCTCACTAATGCAGCTCAGCTTCCATTCACTGGCTGCTTGTGGGGGTTCCAGGTGTTGAACCTCACCAATCCGATATTGATGACCTATCTTAAGGATCAATATCCAGGCTTGAATACCCCCTGACCACTGGTACCTCGACTGCCACACCATTCAACTCTATGGGACTGCTGAAGATAGCAGAATACAGTGCTTGCCCATCCGTACCAGTCCCATAGAGTTAAATGGAGCAGCAGCACACACAGATGTGTGACCACTGCTCCTTTCAAACCCTTGTTCCCATGATAGGTTGGGGTCCCAGCAGATAGACACGCAAGGATCACAAGGTTTCCCAATCCTTTGGGTGTTAGATCATGGACAACCCCTTTCCTATAAGCCGCAGGAGCCAACTCCTTTAAGGTCAAGTTTTTCTATATTATATTTGCATTGGAGTATTATTTGTTGCAGATTTCAGGCAACTTCTGCAGCAAAATATATCCCTGCTAATGGAGTATGTTAGAGTTAGACTATGTCTTTTGCTCAGTTATTTTAATGCTACTTAAATATTCCCAGGAGAGGCTCTTTAGCTAAAGCCACAAGATAAAATTAGATCTCCACCACGCTGCAAAATCCCCAGACAATTCACCTGTTTGTTAGCTCGCTGCCCGTATTATAAGGTGTACATTTCTGAGATATATTAACAGCCAATTTCAGCTCCCTGTCTTCTGATACCTGAGAGTCGCATAGAAATGTCTAGAAGCCGCAGAGCTTTAAAATAGATCAGTAAATAGCAGCTGTATGTGCTGTGGTTGTATGGACGACGGACAACCCGTCAGTAAAAAAGAAAATCATGAAAGTAAACAGCGGTCTATTTTGACAGCTAAGTTCCCCAAATATAGGCCACCCCATCTTCCTGTACAGAGCACCTGATTTATAGTGGACGGCAGCCAAACCTCTGGGGTTTAGAAATGCTGGAAAAATAGCAGCACGCAGAGAAATGTGGGCACTGAAAAATGAAAGCGTATAAAAAAGTGCAACTTACAGCTTGGAAATGTGCGAGTGTCCGCTTCTGGGCATTCATATACATACAGGTGAGATATTTACAGCTGTCAAGGCAAGGTTATAATTACAAATGACATTTTTGGCATATTTTTTGCTGGATTCAGAGTTACACTAGGTTCACACTAGCGTTTGGGTCTTTGGGTTCACAGATGGGGACCTGAACAAGAGACCCTGTCCACTTAAAAAGTGGTTACCTGCGGAAACCTGTGGACCCCATAGACTATAATGTCCTTGCAGGACTTTTCTCTCCACTGATTTTAGACAGAATCTGCAACAGAATCTCCTAAGGAGACTCCAACGTAGATGTGAATCCAGCCTTAACCTAATTATAAGGTCCCATGCTAGTTCAATATGCTATCGGGGTTATCTATGGGCCCATGCACACGACCGTGTATTCCACAGAACAGTGTGCGGGCTGAGAGTCCATGCCACAAAACTCAGGACAGGACCTATTCGTATCTGGTTTATCCTCCACTGGGCCCAGGCTGTGAACAATGATGTTCCTCTAATATAACATGATCTCCATTGTCTAGAGCAGTGATTCCCAAAGTGGGCCAGGTGGACCCCCAGGGGTCCACGGGAGACTCGACGGGGGTCTACGTTAGATCTAATCTTTCCATTTTTTGACGAGTTTTGGGAATATGGTAGAAATGTAGCAGCAGGGGGTCCACCGAAACCAGTAAAATTTTGAAAGTGGTCTACGAGAAAAAAAAGGTTGGGAACCTCTGGTCTAGAGGAAATCTATTCAGCTCGGAACAGACTTACTACTAACGTTTATTTCTTATGCAATGAAATTAGGAGTGGACATGCGCAGATTCTGTATACCTTGATGGTGGACCCTCAGAATCTGTCATACTGTTGGGCCCAAAGAACCCCAATCTGACACGGACTACATTACATAATGAAGGTTATAAATACATGAGTAAGTCTTACTTCTGGCACTAGTGGTACTTCCGAGCATGGCGGGATAGATGTCCCATCAGCCGGTTATATATAAAAATTGTGACCGCACAAATGTCCTACAGATAAATTACCAGATAATAAAAAGTATTAGAAATGCAGATAGGAGTACGTAGATGGCACAGTGCCTCAGCAGAGCAGGCCTACAGTACATTACTTAGCGTTAACCTGCTGGCGTAAGTCAGGAGGGGGTTAATATATATCTTTACGTACAACAGAGTTAAACATGTTCCTGTTTAATAAATGAGCACTAACCTGCTCTCAGGACGTAGCATAGACATCTGCCATTCCTGCTACACAGTTGCCGCATGCTGCTGTGGGTGAAAGCCTTGCTTGTGGGTTCCCACAGAACTCCCCTGAGGTGCCCAGCACCAGTGATGCCAGGGTAACCCTCCGGTGGCAGCACCACCTAAAAGTTGCTGATCTATCATGAAGAACAATGCTGAGGAATGCCAAGTCCTGTCTTCTGAGGAATGTGTAGCCTAAGGGAGGAATATACAGAAACCTGATCAGTGGTTTCTGATCTCAACTTGTGTCGTAATGGGAAGTCTTGTGCCAGATGAGGAGGATTTAGAAGCAGGCGGCGAGAATAGAGGAAGCGTAACTCTGCATTATGCTGTGTGTAAGGCTGCAGGCTGGTGACTTCTGTCTTTACTAGATCGGAATACACCCTATATTACACACTGTGCCCCAGGGGTGATCCTAGCCTCTCTGCTGCCCGAGGCGAACTCTAGTAAGGCGCCCTACCCCCTTCCAAAAAAGAGAGATGCCCAACCTGGCTGTCTTTAGTTGCGTGATGGAACCCTCCTAATTAATATTGTAGGACACGCCCCCACATTTCCAGATCAAAAAATCTCCTTATTTGGCCCCCATGTGACCTTGCAACATTTAACGCCCTACAGGGGTGTAGCTATAGGGGCTGCAGAGGTAGCAGTCGCTACAGGGCCCTGGAGGCTGAGGGGACCCAAAAGCCTCTATACAACATAAGACTACATCATTATTATACAATGCACATGGTAAGTTACAAATTTTGCCCAGGAGCTTCTAGTTACACCTCTAGCGCCCCATTAACTAAAATGTGATGCATCTTAACCCCTTAATACCAGGGACATTTGGGCCCCAATAGAAACAACAGGATTAAGTTTGGTGGAGGTCCCTAGAAAAAAATGTAGTAGGGATCACCATCAATCTAAAGGGTGTCCCATTCAATATTAGGTGCAGCACTAGATTTGGCAGCAACAACAGGCAATATTACTGCAATGTCTATAGCCCTGTGCAGAGGGGTAACTTGAGGTTCCTGGGCTCCAATGCAAAATCTCTTATAGGGCCCCAACTTAACATGTACCATTTAGAATAGTGGTATATTTTATGTGGCAGAGGGACCTTTGGGGCCCCACTCAGGTTCCAGGGCACGGTAGCAAATGTGACCTCTGCACCCCTATAACTACACCTCTAGGCCTGTGCTACTGGGAACCACACAATCACGAGGGATTTCTCACTATCTGAAGCAATCCTATTGAAATTAAAGGGTCTTACAGAGCTTTCTCATTGATGTCCAATCCTTAGGTAAGTCATCAATCGAAGCTCTGTAGAGGTCCAACACCTGGGACCCCCCCCCCCCATGGATCAATTGGTAGCCATTTCACAGGCCATGTAAAATTACATTCATCTGTCACATGGCCTGATCACAGCTCAGTCCCATTCTAGTGAATGGTCTGAGCTCCAATACCATGCACTGTATCAGATGTGCAGCGTTGAGCTTGGTAAGTACTGAAGAGGCTGCAGTACTTACCTGAATACTGCAGCGTTTTCAAATGGATGATCGGCTGGGGGCCTGGGCGTCGGACCCCTGCTAATCTTTAATTGATGACCTAGTCTAACAATAGGTCATCAATTATTTAGCCTGGAAAACCCCTTTAATGAAGCACCAGTGCACCTGCATGACCACTGCATGACCGCTGCTACCCTGCACTCCTCAGTGGTGCGGACCTCAGCTGTCAGACCCCCACTAATCTGCAATATTTTTTATTTTAGCATTTAGGCATGGACTAACATGTGGATGTCTTGGTAGACCTTCATATAATCCATAGTGCTTGACAATTTTTTAGAATGTCTTATTAAATGAGCAGATACAATTGACCACAATGACATGATATTCTTCGATACGTCTTCGATACATCGTCCTATGTAAGCATGTAAAGTGTATATTACTTCATACATCACATTTGTGAGCCTTTTTCTAAGAAATGGAGGTTAGAAATGGACTAACTCTTAGACGCCTTCTATAATTCATGTGCTTGTTAATTGTTTATGTGCAATGTACTTCAGGCTCTTGGATGCGCTGTCCATTGTGTAGTTGTGTTGTGTATATTGTCATTGTGAGGCTGCTTTCCTGGTTATGTTATTTATGTATGCCCTTGTATATAGTAGTGCTTCTCATGTATTCAGGTTTTCGGGAAACTGGGGCCTTGTGGGTAATGGTAGTTAATACAGACCAAAGGACTAATGTCACTAGGAAACCCTGCTCTCATGCTACTATTGGTTTTCAGATCCTTATCACCTTGGTGCTGTATACTACTTTGTTTACATACATTGCTTCAAGGCCTATGTTGTGATAGCTTTTGACCCTGGCTTTGATGACTTAACATCAATGTCAAGCTGGATTTACCATACCATAAGATGGAACTAACACTAGACTTAACTACATCGAGACATGCCCAATAGAACTCAATATAGCAGTTCTTACTGGGCAGTATCACCAGCAAACCCAAAAAGTAGTAGGTGGGTATAATAAATATTAATGGAACAGAACAAATAGGTATAATATTGATTTAGACTCAATAAAATTGGGGTCTCTCTCTCTGGTCTATATGTCAAAAACAAAAACCTCCTATTCTCATAATTTTTCAGAACTCTAGTCTGTAATGTTTCTTTAAGTTCTCCCTTTGTTGCTGCTAGGAAGGGTTTTAAAGTGGATTTAATGCAGGATCGATCACTAGAGAGAACAGACTTGGTATTGGGGAGCCCTGACAGAACCTGACTACAGAGGAGACTATTTGTAGTCAGGATCAACTGGTTAACCATAATCTACTGTAGACTGGTATCAAATACACCCAGCAGTAAAACAGGACTGATCAGGCTTATTGCGATAATAAAAGGTGGTTTATTTGTATAGATAACTATAGACGCCATCCTGTCTAAAGGCAATACTTGTGCTATCACCTACAAAAATTTTTATTAACCTATAAAAATGTGTACCCTTTACTGTCAGTTATATACTAGTGTTGCCTCAAAGGAACCTTGACATTTCTTTTACTATTTTGCCAACCATTGGTAAACCTAAAATGATATAGATAGGGTAAATGGCACACATAGTACCAGTGATCTGACCATAGAAGAATTGGGGATATGACAAAGAAAAATGGCAATATCACACTGGGAAAGGCAAAAATGACAGATTTGTTTGTGCAACATGTGTGTGAACCATGTCACGGTGCATGAGAATATTTATAATAGACATTATGATGTTTTTAATTTAAAAAAAAAAAGCCCTTGCTGGCCGTGTTGGAACAATAAACAAGTACCAAAAGGAAGTCCAAAAATGATGTTCCTTATTTTATTCCCATGTATGTGTTTTTATATCTTGATATAATTCGGATACTTTGATATTTTACCACTACAATAGCTGATATAGCCTTAGACTTTTTGACCAAAAGGCACCACATCCATTAAAGCCCATCTGGAAGCGTCACCAGAAGCAGATGGTCTTTTGCCCCTTGTGAATTGCTGCCTCTGTTGCCAAGATATTGCTGATTTTGTCAATGAGCTCTTTGGAGCAGCAAGGGTCTTGCCGCTTACCGATTTGGAGCAATGGCAATGCCCTCATTGCTCTAAAGTGCTCATTTGTATATTGACAAAAACAGTGATATCTCAGCAATGGAAACAGCAATTCACAAGGGGAAAACACTGTGTGATTCAGGTGACACTAACCTATCTATCTGCAGGGCTGAGTTCTGCTGGGATCTGGTGACCCTAACCTATCTATCTGCAGGGCTGAGTTCTGCTGGGATCTGGTGACCCTAACCTATCTATCTGCAGGGCTGGGTTCTGCTGGGATCTGGTGACCCTAACCTATCTATCTGCAGGGCTGGGTTCTGCTGGGATCTGGTGAAGCTAACCTATCTATCTATCTGCAGGGCTGGGTTGATATGCTCGGTTCTGGTGACCCTAACCTATCTATCTGCAGGGCTGAGTTCTGCTGGGATCTGGTGACCCTAACCTATCTATCTGCAGGGCTGGGTTCTGCTGGGATCTGGTGAAGCTAACCTATCTATCTATCTGCAGGGCTGGGTTGATATGCTCGGTTCTGGTGACCCTAACCTATCTATCTTCAGGGCTGAGTTCTGGGATCTGGTGACACTCCCTTTAAGCTGACCAAAAACATAATTATCATTAATGATCCAAACAAATTTACAGTTGCTTGTGCGTTATAGCCATGTCCATAGTCGTAAAAATTGATTCCAATGGACGTCAGTGGTAAACATTGCAGTCGTAGGGTTTATTAAACTTACTATCATCTGAGAAAAAAAAAATATGGGCCAATGCAAATGTCAGAATTACAAAATTTATGTTACCCCCATGTTTTTGATGTATGTGCCCTATTAAGTTTACACCTTAGCCAATATTTTACGGCGATGCTCGCCCTAGTATCATGGTTCCATGTATAACTGAACCCTTGCCACTATGACAGGTGTCAACACAGTCACCAGGAGACCCCATTCAGTTATAATGTCATCTGTCAAGGTTCATTTTGATGGCAAAAAGTGTTGTGGCTGCAGTATTTTTGCCATCAAAGGTGATGGAAGGCCTGACTGGAGCCCGTCAATTCACCCACACACTAGGGTTTTATCAAGCTTTATTAGCACATTCTCCAGGACTGTTCTTGACATCCAAAAATACTGCAACCCCAATAGACCCTAATGTGAACATGTATCTATTATATCAGTCATGGCTCCGTTCTAATACAGTGGCCATGACACTAGTGTGAACTGAGACAAGGAATATTCATCCAGTCTATAAAACAATCCAAGAGTTTACGGCACTACAGTATATAAAAGTAACAGCATCTGCATTGATTGAATCCGTCTCCACCGCCATATCAGCTTTCCACCTAATTCTGCCAGTCAGAAAACCCGAATACATTTGCCACCTTGCAGATCAAACCTCTAGAGAAACAAAGAATAACCTTGCAATGTCCTAACATCTGAAAACCCACAACACTGACAGAACATGGAAAAGCAGCTAAAGGTCAATACGACTACAAAACACCAGCAAAAACAGGCTTACACATTGAGGTTCACAAATCCGGAGAACTATTATGAGACTTACATGAAGAAGAACTGTGGAAATAAGTTCTGCTCCAGCTGTATCACAAGATATGGTAATGTGAGGATGAGGCTAAGGAGAGAAGTTCAGCTCTGCAGCTCATTAGCAGACGGATAATGCACAGCCAGTGAACTCAATGGTTACATTGCGTAACAAAACACTTAAACCTGCTTCTGCCAGAAAGAGAGCACATAAATTACAGTAGGCCGAGCACAGGATACGTCCACCTAGGCAGAGATTTAGGAGTGCTCCAATGCCTCTAAAATAAGAAAACAGAAAGTTTGCAAATAGTTCCTAATTAAATGGGTTGTCAGGGACTTTAATATTGATGATCTATTCTTAGGATAGATCATCAATATTAGATTTGGGGGGTCCAACTCCGCACACTTCCACTGATCAGCTGATTGAAGTGGCCATGGTGCTCTAGAATAAGCACTGAAACAACCACAGGTCTGTACATGGGGGGGGGTTGGGATAATTAAAGGGGTTTTCTGGAGGATGGGTCATCAAATGAAGATATGTGGCGGTCAAACACCTGGAACCTACACGAATCAGCTGTTTGAAGTGGTAATGGTGCTCCGCTTCAACTTCACAGGCCATGTGACATCACGTTCATCAGTCACATGGCCCGATTGCAGCTCAATCCCATTCAAGTTAATGGGGTAAGCTGCAATATGTTACAAATGTACGGTGCTATACTTGGTTAGTACTGAAGAGGCTTCAAACTGCTGATCGGCTGGGGACATGGGTGTCAGACCCCTATCCTAAAGATAGGACATCAATTAGTAACGCCTGGTAAAACCCCTTTAAGATTGGAATTTCCTACACCAGTCTTAAAGGGGTTGTCCAAAACCTGAAGGTAATTGATATAGGGTAGGCCATCAGTATCAGATAAGTCAGGGTCCAGGTTTTGAACCCCATCCCAATCAGGTGTTTCTGCCATCAGAATCTATATTCTAGGTACAGCCAGAAGCCACCCTGCTTCTATTCAAGTGAAGAGGAGTAGGGCTGCAGCTCCAGATGCCACTACTACACCGTACATACTGGAAGCTATATACAGTGTACAGAGCTCAGTACACTGTAATGATGGTTGCCTGGAACTGCAGCCCCACTCCCGTTCACTTGAATGGGAGCTGGACAGCTCCAGGCCATATACCTAGTATACGGCTTCCGGCGGTTGAAACACCTGATCAGGAGACAGTCTAAGTGTCAGACCCCAACTGATCTGATATCGATTACCTATCCTGTGGATAGGTCATCAGTATCAACTACCTTCAATTCCTGGACAAGCGTTTAATTTCTCCATTGGCTTGAGATGCCCCATAAGTATTAAGTAGCTCCATTCTCTCCATAATTCTGGCATATCTTGAATGCTCATATGCACCAAGGTTAAATCTGGCCCCAGCCTGGTATATGTTTTAGCTATAGGTTTTGCATCACACAGGTGGACTCGGACTTGATGTTGGCTGTATTTCCTGGAGTAAACCACGAGCCAGGACTCCCAACATCATTCTTTAAAAACCATATTTTTAAAGAACTTTTGATGATTTTTCATGTCAATATCCATATTAAAAAAACTAAAAACTAAAATCTTTTCCCTCGGGCTGCTGAGTCTGATTATGTCCGGACACTCCCTGTTCTCTAGAGATCACGTTTCAGTACACATCTCATTATCATTACTGGCAGGAGGACAATTAAAGGAGAAATCAGGATCACACAATAGGTGATGGTCACAGCTCATTTCCCCAATCACAATGACCTCTACACAGGTCACAGGGCATGTCTAGAATGAACATCTTTGGACTACAGGTTCCCATAATACAAGTGGCTGCGGTAATACTGAATTCTGTTAACACAATCTGCCAACTTTCCCACAATATCCAGGAGGCTTCTGGAGAAAGAAGGCAAATCTTTTTGCAATATTTAATGTGCATGGCATCCGGATACTAGATACAGTCCCAGCAGCCAGGCGCACATTAGTGTACACTTAGTGTCACATATATAATGGGGCGGACTGATTCACTATTTGCATACTTGCCAACCTTTGTGATAGACAGTTTACGCAGAACACACCACTTGGATTATTCGTATTGGGACACTTTCAGTAGTTATTGTGCTATGCCTAACAAAGACTTAAGGGGGCAGTGCATAACATATAGGAAAGGGCACAGGCGACAGAGGGCCTCCCAGTGAGAATAGTACAGTATATAGCCCCTGGCTCCTGAATGACTCAACACAGCGTCCCCTTCCCCCTTATATCTTCATTAGCTCTGGGCCTTATATCCAACCAACAAGGATAGATAGGGACCAATGGATCTTGGTTCTCTTATCTATTAGGTGACATATGGTGTGTTGTGAGGGAGTGGCGCTGTGTCAGAGAAAAGAAGAAGGAGGCTTCTTCATCCCTTACACTTGTTCTTTAAGTCCCACTAAACCATGCTCTATATATGTAGCAACAGTATATAACAAGGACAATTTTATCTTTAACATTTTAAAGGGGTTTTCCAGGATTATGATATTGACTCCAGTGGACTCTTCGCCACTTACCAAGCACAGCAATGTACATTAGTAGTGGCTTTGCTTGGTACTGCAGCTTAGCCCCATTCATTTGAATGAGACTGAGCTGCAGCATGGCTGTGTGACCAAAGAACATGATGTCACTGCCTGAGATGAAGTGGTGTTCAACATCACAGTCCTAGAAAACCCCTTTAGGCTGGGTCCCACGTTGTGAATATGCAGCATTTTGGCGGCAGTGGAAACATACCCTAAAAAACAAGCTAATCACTATAGAATCTGCAAAAGTAACACATTGTTCTTCACTACCCTATCTGAAAGGGAACAGATAACAAGATTTCCTGTTTTGCAAACATGTGTTATCATGTATCCACTAGTTTCTCATTCTAAATATAAAGCCGTGTACACACACACATGCAGTTTTGCTGCAGAGCTCTCTGCCAGGCTCACCAGAAGATCTGTTACACTAATTGTAGCCTGTTAAATACCATCTTCCTGCTCACTTAGCTTTCCATTTGTCCTGTCCCTTAAGGCCTGCTAATAAATGTTTCACCATTGCCCTAAATAGACTGTTTACTCATGACTAGCACACGACAGACTGAAATATTTGCAAATCTTCGTTCACGAGGACATTAGCCGAGCTCAGATGCACAACAATTTATTCAATACACTATTCATTCTGGCAGAAAAGCGTATACCGCATCATGCAGCCCTGCGGTGACTGGGAGCGCCGTATCACTGCTATGTAACACCGAGTGGTAAAGCTACCAAGCCCAGGAACAGAATATTATAACCTGCCAATGTAGAAGAATAAGTAGCCAAACAATTAAGAGTTAAAACTCACATATTAAAAGTTATAATGCCTGCAGCTACCACTAGGGAGCACTGCCATATGAATTTATACAACTAGTATGGAGTTCAATGGGAGTTGTATAAATTTACGTGCAGTGAGCTCCCCCTAGTGATGACTATAGGCATGCAAAATGTTATAGTTTCCCAGGCTTATTAATTGATGACCTATCCTAGGCTCAGCCCTCTCACGATCAGTCAGTTGATAAGACCGTGAAGTTAGCGCTGCAGCCTCTTCTTAGAAAACCAAACACGGTGCTGTATAGTGGCTGTGCTTGATATCGCAGCTCAGCCCATTTACGTGAATGGGTCCGCTTTGTGATCAGGCCATGTGACCAATGAATAAGACGTCACATGGCCTTGATGTGGATGCAGCGCTCGGGGAACACCACTGGTGCTTCAAACGGTTGATCCATGGGGATCTTGGAAGGCAGACCCCACTGAGCTTCAATTGGTGACCTAAGGATAGGTCATCTATTAAAAAAGTCCAGAGAATCCCTTAAAAATTTTTCGCTGCAGGGAATTCAAGATCTGTATCAGAAACACAAATCTCCAACTAATATAAAGATATCAGTATTATGGAGATGGATGACAATCTTATATGACCAATATAGCACTTTACTGCTCCAAACCATTAAGGCTGTGTTCACACTACTCTCAGAAGCTCCATTAGCAGTTTTGTCATATCCGACAGTGCAACATGCAGTGCTATTCTTCCTGTCAAATGACATGACTACAGAGGAGGATACCCTAAGTTCTCCATTACAGAAAGCCTATATCTATACGCATTGCCAGCCATACAGAAAAGATAGCCATTTGCTGAGCACTCTTGGCCTACAGCCATCTTCCCTGGCCCTAATAAATACAGAAGATTATCTAATCCCTTCCCTCTCACTGTGCGATTGAATCTATGGTGGTGGATGCATCAGTAGGATACAGTCCCTACTAGTCCCTACAGAGGTGAGGTCTGATGCTAATGAGAAGTCCATAGTGTGTGCTAATGCAAGATACCTTAAAGGTAGCCTGTCACCAGAACCACTCTTATCTACCCAGCCCTGCAGATAGATAAGTTTACATACCTCCCAACCGTCCCTGATTTAGCGGGACAGCCCCGTATTCCAGTTGCTGTCCCGCTGTCCCAGTCGGTTTGAAGGTATGCCAGAGGATACAGATGAGCTGAATACCATGGTGAAGCAGAAAGCCGTTTGTTTCCTGCTTTACCATTCATCACCTGTCTCTGCTATGGGAACAGCAGGTGTGATCTAGTGACGTCACTTATATGGCACCTACAGTTCCCTCAAGCCTCCGGAACCAGAGACAGCAAAGAAGAACAGCAGGGGAACGGGGAGAGATAAGTATTAGGGTTTTTTTTAATATTTGTTTCATATTGCGGGGGCACCAGGAGAGAGACATAATAGTGTGGGGGCAACTGGAGGGGGACATTAAACTGTGGGAGGAGTTGGAGGGGGACATTATTATGTGGGGGAATACCATGTGAGGGGGCATTATACTGTGTGGGGACACATAGAAAAATGGATGGGAATGGGTGGAGTCATAGTGGAAATGGGTGGGGCTAAATTCACTATTCTATTCTGTCCCTCTCTCAGTCCTTTGAAAGTTGGGAGGTATGGGTAAGGGTCACCTGAATCAGTGTATACGCCTTGTGAATAACTACCTCCTTGCCGAGATATCGCTGTTTTTGTCAAAATGCAAATGAGCTCTTTGGAGCAATGATGGTGTATAACCGCCCTCGTTGCTCCAACGTGCGTGTGCCTGAGCACAGATTCCCAGAAACAAGACAATACCTGAGAGAAAGGGCCATAGAGCATTCAGCAGTGTACAGCGGGTGAACGGGTTCAGCATGGCTATTTACGCTGTGGATTTCACCATGAATCCAGAGCAAAATTTGCTGGTATTTAGCTGCAGAGATGATGCGGATTTCACACTATGCACAGAAAAGGGGAAAAACCTCTGTGAATACCCACTTGACTTCTGCATAAGAAAAATCATCCACAGCATTCATTTCTGCTATATGTGAATGGGGTTTTGTAGTGCAGAATCCATGCTTCAAATTCTTGGCAAATCTGCCATGTCTGAACACGTCCTTACAGGGTGGCAGTGCTGTGTGTCTAGGCAAAACTGTAGTATAGCCAGGAAGCAGATTTACAGATGACAATTACAGAACTCTCTGTCATGCCTATATGTGATTGTTATTTATAGACTTCCTCTCTGTATAAGACTAGGTTCACATCTGCATCGGAAACTTCGGTGCAGATTTTGTCAGTGCTCACAGTACTCACCTAGCAAATCCCCCTGAAACCAGTGATGTGCTGTAGGTGTCATCGCCGCAGCCAAGTAAACAGACTGGGAGCAATGAAGCAGTGGTGCTGTAATGGCAGGGCGATTTACCAGGCGAGTACCATGTCTTATTATTTTATGACATTTCCTACATTTTGCATAAATTTTGCCTGATCCTGGAAATACCAAATTGAAGGGGCTGTCTAGGCTAAATATTTATTTTTTAAATATGCCAGGGGAGGCATAATTCACCTCACCTGTCCCCGTTGCTCCGGTGCCTCCCAGACGGTCCAGTCTTGCAACTCCGTTCTTTTTTTCTGGCGGAAGTCCCCACGGCACGTGACCGCTGAGGCGAATCAGCGGCCTCAGGGAAGGACACAGGACGTCACTACCTGTGACATCCCCAGGTCCCTACCTTAGACCCAGGACGTCCCAGCTGGTGAGGAATTACACTGCAGGGAAAACAGCTGAGCAGCAGGACCGGACCGCGCTGGGAGAACACCGCAGCACGGAGCACAGGCGAGTATGTTTGTTGGTTTTTTTTCACCTCCTCTGGCCTAATTAAAAAATAAAATTTTAGCCTGGACAACACCTTTAATGGAGAAAACAAGACAGGAAAAAATAAGGAACGAGTTAAAGGGGTTTTATAGCCCCAAATGAAGTTTCCATACTGATGACCTATTCATAGATATATGGGGGTCGCGCACCAGGACCGCACTCAGATTAGCTGATCCAGGAGCCACCTTGTGCCCTACTCTTGTGCAGTGGACAAGGAGCATGTGCTGTAATAGGATCGGCACTGCAATTCCTCAGAACCACCACTATGAGGGGATGGGGCTGCAACACCACTCCTATTACTTGAATAGGAATAGAGGTGCATGCATTCCCCTTCCATTGGCAGTTCTGTCACCTGGAAGCTGTCAGTACAACTGATCTTTGCAGGGTCCGGGTGTTGGACCTCCAAAAATCACACTGTGACAACCTATCCCGTGAGTAGGTCATCATTATGAAAGATCCATTTGGGACTGGAAAACCCCTTTAAGGCTAACCGCATTCCTGCACACACTATTATGCGCCATACTGGCCCCTCAACACAGTATTATACCCCATTGTGGACTTTTCAGACCCCAGAGTATAATGATCGGAGACCCATGGGAGGATACAAACATAAAAAACAAAAGCTCTGGCGCACTCCCCGCTACTTTCGGCCATCTTCAATGTTGGACCAGGCCGGCTTTGCGACATATAATGACGCTCACCTGGTCTGGGACGTCGACAAACAGGCCCGAAGACTGCTGGAGCGCAGGAGAGGTAAGTAACATTGTTTTTTATGTTCCCTCACCTTCCCTGGGCCTCTGATCATTATACTCTAGGGTTTGAAAAGACCCCAGAGTATAATGATAGCAGTGTTTGTGGGGTTCGCGGGCCTGCGGCCTCATTTACTGGTGAAGCACAGGCGGGCGTGATCAGGAGCGGGGATTGGTAAGTAAATAGGGCCCGTTACCTGCTGGGGTTACTCCAGCTGGTAACGGCCTATTAAAAAAAAACCCATCAGGGGCCCGGTGGGCCCCCTAATGTCCCAGGCCCTGTGGCAGCCGCTACCACTGCTACCCCAGTATTTACGCCACTAGTAAATGCCATCAATATTTGGTGTGACCTTTGCCCTTTGGAGGAGGAGTCCTGGAAGTAATGATATGACCCCCACAGAGTCCTGATCTCAACATCATCCAGTCTGTCTGGGATGACATGAAGAGACAGAAGGATTGGAGCAAGCCTACATTCACAGAAGATCTGTGCTTAGTTCTCCAAGATGGCGGGAACAACCTCCCTGCCGAGTTCTGCCAAAAACTGTCTGCAAGTACCGAGAAGAACTGATGGAAGGCAAAGGACGAAGGTCACACCAACTATTGATGCGATTTACCTTTCTCTTTTTTCATTCAGTTCATTTCATTAATTGACAAAAATAGACTATTAACCCTTCTATAACTGAAAGCATTCTTACTATGCAGCATTTTCTGCACCTGCTTACAACATTTGCACAGTACTATAAATCTGTACATAAAAATGTATTAGCACAAACTAGGGAACATAAGGTTTCCCACCACATGGTCACGTTCACCGGTTATTAGCCCGGTGGTCAGGATTCTGCTGTACGCACAACCTTGGCCTGCGGTGTATCTGCTTATTCATTTAACATATGACAAAAAGGGAATGCGCTGTGTTACATGAGAACTACAAAACCCATCAGGCATTCAGGTCAAACGAGCAGATATAAGTTATATACCGCAGGGTTGCACAGAGCTCTATTAGCATAAATTCACACATGGCAGATTTCTAGCAGAAATTTTTGTAATTTAAAAAAAAAAAAAAAACTAATTCCTTACATCTAAATCAGTTTGTTTTTGCAGCATATGCATAGATGTCCCCAGCACTATCTAGAGGAATAAGACAGTTGCAGAGATTTTCCATTTAGATAAATAAGTTGGTAGCAAAAATTTCTGCAAGAAATCTGCTGCATGTGAATATACTCTTACAGTTATGTGTTATCATTCTAAGTCTACGTTCATACACGGTTTTTGGCTCTGTCACTTTTAGTTTAAAAACAACGGACACCCGACAGACCGTGTTATAGTCAATAGGTTCCATCGGGCTCCATGTGTAACCACTATTTTAGCAGTTTGCCTGTCCAAAGAACCAGAACAACGGACAGCCGACGTTGGTATGAACCTAGTGTAAGTTGTCCAATATACCATATGTTAGCATGAAAATCAGCTTACTTGTATAGCTCCAACATATTCCGCAGCGCTTTACAGACATTGTCGGTCGCTGTCCTATATAGGGCTCACAATCTATATTCCCTATCAGTATGTCTTTGGAGTGTGGGAGGAAACCCACGCAAACACAGCGAGAACATACAAACTCCTTGCAGATGTCCTTGGTCTCTCTAGTACTCCATTGCTGCAAAGGATAACCACTGAGACACCATGCTGCCCACCCATAGCATATGATCAATCACTTTTTTGTCAGTCACTAAAAAAAAATAATCATTAAAAAATAAGCATCCTGCTTGATCTTGCAGCACAACCTGGGTTGCGAGAGAGTCAGATGATCAGTCCCATTCATCTGGTGCTGATCAGCGGCTGAAAACCACTGCGGGGGACCGGAGGGATGGAAAATGAAGAAGAATCAATTACTCTTCAATTTGAAGAAGCATGCCACTGTATTTTGCCTTTATTGGGCAGGTTCACAATACAAATTCCGTGAGTGGATTTTGACAAATTCCATGTCCAATTCCACACCAACGGAAAATGTGTATTTTCTGACTCCCATTTATTTCAATGGGAGTTCTCAGGCAGAATCCGCCTGAAGAACGAGCAGAACGCTTATTTTTTCACTAGCTGAAAATGAATCGGAAGCAGATTTCAGGCAGAATTTGAGGCGGCTTCTGTCTGAAATTCAGCATCAAGTTCCTTCATGTGAACACCCCCTAAGGGTACATGCACACGATCAGTATTATGTGCGGATTTTCCACAAAGATTTCAATGTCAAAAATTCTTTCTATAATCCATTAGCCTTAACAATCAATGAGAAAGTCTATTTCTAATGCATATTATGCGGAAATCTGCAGCGTTTTGATTTCTTTTTAACATTGTGAATTTAAAAAGAAATGGTATGAGGCCGGGGCCCATGTAGCGTAAACGCCACTGCAAAAACTGCAGCGTTTTACATTACCTGCAAAGTGGATGGGATTCTGGCTAATCCCATCCACACATTGGAGAAAAAAATCTGCAGCAGAAATGCTGCAATATCAAAAAAAACTTGTGTTTTTGTGAATTGCAGCAGGTTGATTACACCTATGGAAACGCTGGCATTTTCCATATAGGCATAATAGGGGCATAAAGTCCGCGGAGGAAAACTCTGTGGACTTTCTGTGAAAAGCGCTGCGGGAAAAAACTGTGATACATTTCCACTGCGTTTTTTTCCACAGCACTTTTTGGCTGCAGCTCGCTAAGTGGGGCCTTAGCCTAAAATTCTACATGACAGAATCCACCCCAAAATCTGCAAGTTTATGTATGAAAATCTGCACCATTTGGTGCAGATTTTCTGCGCAGATTTCCATGTGTATCTGTGCAGACGTTAGTGTGGATTTTCCTCGTGCCCATCCTGGATGTGTATATGTATCCTAAGGGTACGTGCACATGATCAGGATCACGTATGTGGAAAATCTGAAACTGTATTTTAAAGGCCCCACATTGTGGAAACGCAGCTTTTTTTGTTGCAGATTTTGTTGCGGTTTTTTGAGCCAAAGCCAGGAGTGGCTACAAAAGAAATGGGAAATATATAGGAAGCTCTTATACTTCTACAGTCTGCTCAATCCACTCCTGGCTTTGGCTTAAAAAACCGCAACAAAATCTGCAGCAAAAAAAGCTGCGTTTCCGCAACGTGGGGCTTTAGCCTTAAAGTCTATTTCTCAAGCACATGATGAAGATATCTTTCTGCCTGGAATTGACCTATGGTGCAGATTTTAGAATCCGCGTCACGTTGATTTATTTCTTTTTTCCGGGGTGAATTTTTAAAAAATGGTTTCAAAATCTGCATGAGAGAATCCACATGTACATGTATGAAAATTCACAGTAAATGGCGAGGATTTCTATACGTATACATTCGGATTTTCTGCGTGTCAATCCTAATCGTGTGCATATACCCTCCTGCTGACCACCAGTCACATGCACAACTTCCTCTCTATAGGGAGTCCTGCTAAAATCACTGTATAGCAAGCCTGCTGGAGATCCGGAGGGGTGGGGAGGGGGGTGCACATACTATATACGGTTCTGCCATAGATTTGGGTTAAGCTTACAAACTACAAAATGATATCTATTGTGTGACTTTAGAAACAGAAAGACACTTCCAGCTACAACATCATGCGAGCATAACTTACGTAAAAACTTTGCAATGACAAGGAATTTTTGTGGTTAGTTCTGCCTGTAGGGAGTAGATTATATAGCCAGAGTAGCGATTATAGCCATTATATAGCATCCTCTCCTATGTAACGTGCTTTTATCTACAGTCTCGTACAAAGCAACATCTGTCTCGTCTTGCCTTTCCATAGCCATAGAAACGGCATAAAATGAAGCTTAGACATGTTCTCAGCTAATAAAACCTCTGCTATTCACACAAATGCCAAGTGCTAAGTACAGAGAGGATTGTAAAACTGCAACACTCTGAAATCCTGCGTTCTGCTCCAATCGCAATTACCTTGGGTGTCCCCGACACCGCCGCCAAAACCTGGATGTTCGTCCTGTTTGCAGAATAAAGAGGCAGCTGAATGTTACATGTGAACTGTGTGTAGGAAACCAGCGACTGCTTACATCCCTGCTAGAACCTCCCCCACAGTCAGACAGGAAACATCAGCATAGTTAGCAGATGTTTTGCTAGCTGGAGTGTGGAGAGTAATGAACTTGTTACATACAGTCATGAAAGTCTATGTAACGGTCAGATACCGGGGTGTTGTAACCCTCTTTCCTCTACAGCTGTAGTACCTGCTGACCTCAACCAAAACTCACAGCCTGAAAACATCCTGACACAGCGATACAGGAAGGGAGCATTGTTCTGGTGTTAGCAATCGTGTTATCGGAGGGCGATAAACAGTCAAAGGTGGAACAAACATGTTAGATAAAAAAAAAAAAACGAGACCGTGGATTTGGCTGTCTAAAGGATATACTCAGTGGTATACAAAGAGTGCCTGGCCTCTATAGCACACATGCCCTTGAATATACTCTGCCTCTATGGCACGCAAAGCCTTGAGTATACACTGCCTCTATGGCATTCACTCTCTTAAACATACCCTGCCTACATGGCAGGCACACCCTTGAATATACCCTGCCTCTATGGCTTGCACTCTCTTAAATATACCCTGCCTATATGGCAGGCACACCCTTGGATATACCCTGCCTCTGGCTTGCACTCTCTTAAATATACCCTGCCTATATGGCAGGCACACCCTTGGATATACCCTGCCTCTGTAGCATGTACACCCTTGGAATATACCCTGACTATTGCAAGAACAATCTTGAATGTATCCCACCTCTATGGCATGCACACCCTTGGAATATACCCCGCCTGTATGACATGCACACCCTTTAAGTATACCGCACCTATACAGAACATGTATACCTTTCTGCCCAAACATATCTCATCTTGTATCCAGGCTAGAGGTGTCCCAACAAGGTCCTAGAGCCTCCACCCAGTTGTATAGTTATCCCCAATAACTTTCTCCTTTGGCTCTAATATTGTAATCACTTCCATATATCATCATTACAGTCACATTCACAAAGCTTCATCCAATCCAACAACTAATTCTTGGTGCAGATTTTCTTTTTTCTAAAAAATAACTGTACCCTGTGTGAGAGTGTGAACCTAGAGGGCGCTGGAGAGAGACCCTAAAACAGGGTTGAAAAGGTCCTCAACCACACCCATACCTGGGACCTCACTCCAGAAGAGTGCACACAGCAGGAGAGTGCTGCTGGTGACCTGCAGGGAGCAGGTGAATGGTGGACCAGTTAGAGACAGACAGGGGGTCTGTCCCAAGAGGACTGGATTCCAGGAGGAACTTGGTTAATTTCAGTGTGAGCCAGACTGGTAAGAAAAAAACCTCAGTAAAGCATCTTGCCCTTAGAAGTTAGTCATGGTTCAAGAAGTGAGGTATTGCCCTGTGTGTGGGCTAGGCTGTTTTGTCATTTATGTTCCTGCTAACACTTACAAGCTGAATAAAGCCATTTCTTTTGGATTGCCATGACCTGCGCTGTTGTTTATGTGGCACCCAGCGCCACCAACACCTCTGTTAAGTCCAGGAAGCCCCTATCTTCAATGCTAAACTACCCCCAATTGTCACACCTGCTACATTATAGCTGTGACCCTTTCATTGTCAGACCCAGTAGTCATAAAGTGAGGGCATATCCTAGCAATGTACCTAATGTGACTATAGCCTGTTCACATTCTCTGGCATTATGTATATAACACCCCGGCTTAACATGTCTACCAATCAATGTGAATAAAAGTAACCAAGCGCTACACTGAGGATGCAAACCAGCGGAATGAATCTAATAAGTGCTACACTTTCTCAGTGAGTACACATAAGTCATGTGAACAGTTCAATATACGTAAATTTCTCCTTTTTTCTGCTCTGACTCACTCTCAGCACTAAATCGTTTTGGTGCCATAGTTGCAGCTGCAATCTAAACAGTGAACAGAACAGAAGACGTGAGCTCCCAAATTTGGAATTTTTGCATGAAAACCAGACAATAAAATAATATAAATTCCAGAGACAACAATATTATGCAGGCAGGGTATTTGGTTATTGTTAAATGGATTTTAAGATGCAAAGGCACAATAATACATAACCACAATCTATTAAAGGTAGTCTATCACCTCCCCTCAACATATTCACTTGCCACCACCGTGTTACAGAGCACATTACAGTGATAACCACCATACCTCTGTTATGTATGTCACTTATGTAGAGTTGGAGAAAAGAAACTTTGAAGTGCTATGCAAATGAGGCAGTTGGTGCACTGGGGGCGGGCCTTCAGCCCTGGGAGCACTGCTCTTGATGTTCAAGTAGGATGGGAGGATAGAGTCTCAGTACAGGGGGTGGCACAGGCAGGAGATAGTAGAGGTCTGAGTACAAAGAGCAGTGCTCCAGGGAGCTGAAGGCCCGCCCCCAGTGCACCAGCTGCCTCATTTGCATAAGACTTCAAGGGTTATTTCTCTTCAAATCTACAAATGTGACTTACATAACACAGGTATGATGTGTATCACTGTAATGCGGTGGTGGCAGCTCAGTATGCATGGGGGAGGAGGTATACTCCCTTTAATAAGTGAAATTACGAAGAGACTACTCTCATAAATCAGAATTAATGGTGTCATGGAAGAAACACACACACAGTACTATCACACAGTACCTGGAAAATGTGTCAAAGAGAATTCAATACACAAGCATAAACCAACACGCAGCAAAACCAACAAATGTCTGTAGGGAAAAATCCGCCGTATTTCCCACCTACAGATTACTCTGCAGTTTCCCCCACCCCCACGATTTATAACCTTTGCATAGGAAATTGATATCCTACTCACTATGATATAATTGATATCCCATTCAATTGTGCACAGTTTGTCACTGGTCTTGGACCCCATGCACACAACTGTGTTCTTTGTAAGGTCTGTCAATGCCACTGACCCATATTCTGCAAAAAAACATGTCTGTATTGTTTCTGCATAGACCGCATGCAGAGAAGTAACACAAAGCTCCTGGGCCCCAATGCAACATCTATACCAGGTCCACCAACTATAATGTATCATTTATAGAACTGGTCTTTCATATTGAAAAGAAACACCTTATGACCCCCTAAGGCTCCAAGGCTCAGGCACCTCCTCAAGTTACTCCCCTGCCTGTATAATCTCATGGACCTCAATGGGCAAGTTTTTGCTGCAAATACAGACAGGAATTGGACCTGCTACATATTTTGTGGATGGATTCTATGGCACAGGCACTGATCCATAAAAACACTATATGGGGTCTTAGAAATGAATGGGTCCATCCGTATACTATACATAATTACGGATAATACACAGAAAACAACTACAGCCATGTGCATGGAGACTTGTACTTTGTTTCTAGTAGTGGGGGGGGGGTGAACCTCATGAGATTCGTTTTGCAAATATTCATCAGGTTCGCTGGGAAGTTTCCAGTTTTGGTCTGAACCAGAAATATGACTATTATATTCTTATACGATAATAATCGGAGGCCAAGGAAGGGATCATCCTCAATGTCTTCTAGCTCTGACTGACGTCCTGTTCCCTAGGCCGCTGCTGTACTGTCAAAGCATTCTGACATTGACCCCCTCCCATGTGACTGCTGAGGCCCGAGGTCACCGCTGAATCATCAAAGCATCATGACATTGAAATCCCCACGTGATTGCTGATATCCAAATGAATGACCTGTGGTCAATGACATCAGGGAGAGAGCCAGAGAGACCCAGGGAAGAAGAATGGCAGGTCGGTGAATGCCACTGTGCAGCCCAGGAAATTTTTTTTTTTTTTTTTTTTTAATAATAATTTTTATTTATTTATTTTATTTTATTTTTTTTACACTCCTTCCCTGGCCTCCGATTAATATACTCTGGGGCCTGAACAGACCCCAGACTATAATAATCAACTTTCCTGGATTGTTTTCGGGAAAATCCTAAAAGTTTCATTTTCAGTCTGAACGGTTTTGGTACAAACTGGTTCGCCCATCTCTAGTTTCTAGCATATTATTATGCAATTAAAAGGCCCCAAACTGTTGTAGATTCACTTTTACAACTGTATTCTAACAAGTATAACCTTGCATAGTATATCCAGAAATTTATTCTATAATGAAATGTAATAACAAGTTCACATATTTCGGAACACGACAGCTGTGGAGGCCACTGGGCAAAACAGGTGCCCAATGAATGAAAAATGTCCCAGAGTAAAGCCTAAGCGAGCTATGATGCTCCCCATAGACATCACACAGAATGTAGTGGAGAATCTGCTCATCTAGTTCAAGTAGCATGATATAGGACTTTATAGAAAAGTACTGACCTGTACAGTGTCAGACTTGGGTGCCTAGGACCACCAGTATAATTCACTATGGGGGACCCCTATACCTGACACTCATTTGCTAATTCCGAAAATGTCGCCAACATAATTTTTTTTTTTTTTTTTTTAGCAGCAGCTTGCTGCTTAGCCCTTGCCTCTTATAGTTTCTGTCCTAAGGTCCTGTTTGTTGCCTGGCTCTTGTCTTGAACTAGGGCCCACTTAGCATATGTGCCCATTCAGCAATATGTCTCAGATGTCAGGAGACTCTGCAAGATGATTGATGATTGTGGCTCCTGCAGCGTGAGAAGTTGGGCCCAGGGAGGAAGGATACTAGTTGGCCTGACTCTGCACCTAGATGTCATCTCAGCTGCCCAATGTGTGTACAGCATATATATAAATATACTGGGTAGTTTCATAAATAATCTACCCCATATATTATATTGATGTATAATCTGGTTGAGATGTGTACGATGAGTATCTGTATGAAGTACAATCAGTGTATTGTGCCATGGCAGGGTTAGTTGGGGGCCTACCTGGCTCAGGAGCCCACTAAGGGATTCACCTGTGGACTAGTCTGATCCTGGACCTCTACTGATGTGAATAAACCTCTAGTGGTGAGATACAATTGTTCCCGTCTCTCCACTCACATTGAGATCTTGTTGACCCCTAACCCTCCCCTCTCCATAGACTTCTATTGTGAACTGTGACATGACACCTCTGAGACCTTCTGGCCATCTTGCTGTAGCCAAATGGCAGATTTCAGAGTGAATGTCAGTTTTCAGTTTTGTAAAGGGAGTTTCCCATTATGGACATGTATCCCTTATCCACAGGACAGGGGATTAGTGTCCAATCTCTGGAGGCCCGATCGTCCAATCAGGACGGCAGGGGACTGAAAGTCCCCATAAATCCTTCTTGTGAATTGGAGCACCAGTACGCTTGTGTGACCAATGCTCCATTCACTTCTGCTCCAGTCCAGGCAACCCTAATGAAGTGAATGGAGAGCTGATCACACAAGAGCAATGGCACTCCATTCAAAAGGAGGTCTTAGGGGAACTTTGACACCCAGCGATTGGGCCCCCAGTGATGGGACACTTATACCCTGTACTTTGGATAGGGTATAAGTGTCTATAACAGGACAGTCCCTTTAAAATTCACTTGTACCTATGACATGTACCTTCATATAAGACATGTAATAAAAATAACAACATAACATATAATAAGTAAGGATGGAATTTACACTAGACTGCACTGGCAACAGATGTACCTGGTATATCAATGGGGCCATATAGACTATAGCTTGCAAGCAGTATATACTGTATATAGTCTATCTGGGAGCCTTTCAGCTTTCTTTATGAAAAGTTCTATTACTTTGATGGAATTATTAGGAGTAGAGAAGGATTTCGGTGCAGGACATTGTGATAAAGAGACAATCTGAATGGATTATGATCGTATAATCTGACAAGACTCAGGTTTCTGTAGACACATGGAGCAGATTCATTATCTTGTCTACAAGAATATCTGTCTTTGTTTCCCATTGCAACCAATCACAGAGCAGCTTTCATGTTAAAAAAGCAAAATACAAAATGGAAGCTGCATTGTGATTGGTTGCTATGGGCAACAGACAGTTTCTTTGATAATACATCTACCCCAGTGAATACTATTGCTTGTGGATATACTTATAACTAGCTATACACAGCAGGGCACATAAAGGAAGGGACAATACCCCACGCAGCACCTCTTACTGCCCCTGGGGCTTTTCCTGCTGGCCACCTTCAACAGCTGTCTCCTTAGGCTATGTTCACACTACCGTTATTAATGTCAGTTGCTGTCATCCTTCATAGGACATTAAAGGCAATGTGTCACCAGAAAATGACCTATGTGTTTTAAACAAGTTTTATGTTATACCTATTTTTAAAGAATTTTTTACATTTTAAAATGTTAGGATCTATAGAGATAGCCGAACCGACCCGAACCAAACCTGGCTCGACCCAAATATTCCAAATTATTTGTTTTTTTACAAAACTAAACAAATGGAGATTCGTCTTGGGCAAACTAAAATGGACGCCGTATTATATTATGGGGTCTCTTTAGCAGTCACATGGGCAAATCTCAAATTAGATGCTCCAAAATTTGCCACATTTTATGCCAGTGTTAAAGGAGTTGTCCGGCCCCAAAACGAATTTTGATACTGATGACCTATCCATAGGACCCCACATAGATCATCTGTTCTAGAAGCCTCCAAGTGCCAGAAGCTGCTAATGGACGGGGTGATGTGTGCAGCACTGCTCCTATTACTATATAGCGGTGGTTCCTGTGAACTGTGCAGCTCCTATTACTGATTTAGGAACGGCACTGCCCACACCCCTGCGCTAGCAGCTTCTGGCACCAAGAAGCTGCTAGACGAGAGAACCTGTACAGGGACTAGGTGTCAGACCCCACAGATCACATATTAATGACCTATCCTGTGGACAAGTCATCAGTACGAAAAATCGATTTAGACCAGACAACTCCTTTAAGTTGTAACCACAATAGTAATTCTGCCCCACTGTATTTGGAAAGTTTCTGCTTGGGTTTCCTCTGGGTTTTCCAGTTTCCTCCCACACTCCAAATACCTAGTTCACCCTTTGCGACATACTAATAGGAAATTAGGTTGTGAGCCCCCTGGACACTAGGACTGATGTGTATGATGCCAATCTGTACAGCGCTGCAGAATATGTTGGCTTCAGTGAACAACACAAGTGAATTGAGAAAGATGAGAATGTTACGAGAATACTAAAACAGTATTAAGGATATGGACAAAGATCAGTCAAAGACACAGCTCTCTGTATTTAGGTCCATATTGATTGTTTTCAGTGGTTAAAAGCCCCTGCATGGATCCTTTCTGGAAAAAAATATCTGTGATTCGCCCAGCAGGAAATACAAGATCTGTACGCTGAACAAAAAGCAGGTGCTTGATATTTTTCAGTCTCCACAGACGGCAGAGGGGAGTTGTACATGCCTGAAATATAGGACATGCTGCTTATTACAAATGCAGACATAAAAATAGAAGCGCGTACCGCTCAGCAGAATAACATCGACTTCATATTCTGGAGTTTCAAAGACAGTAAGACCGTGCATGTAGATGAGCCGGGAAGAAAGAAAAAGGATTCAGGTGTTTACTGACAGCCATTCAGTTTCAGATACGGTTTTCTGACCATGTCAGATAGTAATAACCTCTGGCTCCTCCTCACAAGCAGTTGTCAATACTTAGGACTTATTTATCAGCTTTCATCTTCTAGGTTTAGGATATTGATGGCCTAGTCTCAAAGGGTCTGTAGTGCTTGTGCGAGCGCTGCATCCTCCGTATTGCTTACATGCACATCATCTACAGTGCTGGCCAAAAGTATTGGCACCCCTGCAATTCTGTCAGATAATACTCAATTTCTTCCAGAAAATGATTGCAATCACAAATGCTTTGGTAATAATATCTTCTTTTATTTTGCTTGCAATGAAAAAACACAAAAGAGAATGAAAAAAAAAAGTCAAATCATTGCTCATTTTACACAAAACTCCAAAAATGGGCCGGACAAAAGTATTGGCACCCTCAGCCTAATACTTGGTAGCACAACCTTTAGACAAAATGACTGCGAACAACCGCTTCCGGTAACCATCAATGAGTTTCTTACAATGCTCTGCTGGAATTTTAGACCATTCTTCTTTGGCCAATTTCTCCAGGTCCCTGAGATTTGAAGGGTGCCTTCTCCAAACTGCCATTTTGAGATCTCTCCACAGGTGTTCTATGGGATTCAGGTCTGGACTCATTGCTGGCCACTTTAGAAGAAGTCCAGTGCTTTCTCTCAAACCATTTTCTAGTGCTTTTTGAAGTGTGTTTTGGGTCATTGTCCTGCTGGAAGACCCATGACCTCTGAGGGAGACCCAGCTTTCTCACACTGGGCCCTACATTATGCTGCAAAATTTGTTGGTAGTCTTCAGACTTCATAATGCCATGCACACGGTCAAGGCTTCAAGCAGTCCAGTGCCAGAGGCAGCAAAGCAACCCCAAAACATCAGGGAACCTCCGCCATGTTTGACTGTAGGAACCGTGTTCTTTTCTTTGAAGGCCTCTTTTTTTTTTTTTTTTTTCCTGTAAACTCTATGTTGATGCCTTTTCCCAAAAAGCTCTACTTTTGTCTCATCTGACCAGAGAACATTCTTCCAAAAAGTTTTTGGCTTTCTCAGGTAAGTTTTGGCAAACTCCAGCCTGGCTTTTTTATGTCTCTGGGTCAGAAGTGGGGTCTTCCTGGGTATCCTACCATAGAGTCCCTTTTCATTCAGACGCCAACGGATAGTACGGGTTGACACTGTTGTACCCTCGGACTGCAGGGCAGCTAGAACTTGTTTGGATGTTAGTTGAGGTTCTTTAGCCACCATCCGCACAATCTTTCGTTGAAATCTCTCGTCAATTTTTCTTTTCCGTCCACATCTAGGGAGGTTAGCCACAGTGCCATGGGCTTTAAACTTCTTGATGACACTGCGCACGGTAGACACAGGAACATTCAGGTCTTTGGAGATGGACTTGTAGCCTTGAGATTGCTCATGCTTCCTCACAATTTTGCTTCTCAAGTCCTCAGACAGTTCTTTGGTTTTCTTTCTTTTCTCCATGCTCAATGTGGTACACACAAGGACACAGGACAGAGGATGAGTCAACTTTAATTCATTTCAACTGGCTGCAAGTGTGGTTTAGTTATTGCAACCACCTGTTATGTGCCACAGGTAAGTAACAGGTGCTGTTAATTACACAAATTAGAGAAGCATCACATGATTTTTCAAAGGGTGCCAATACTTTTGTCCACCCCCTTTTTTTTATGTTTGTTGTGGAATTATATCCAATTTGGCTTTTTGACAATTCTTTTTGTGGTTTTCCACTGAAGACAAATTAAATGAAGATATTATTACCAAAGCATTTGTGATTGCAATCATTTTCTGGAAGAAATTGAGTATTATCTGACAGAATTGCAGGGGTGCCAATACTTTTGGCCAGCACTGTACATAGTAGCCGCTGTGAAGGCAATTGCGGCTGTATCCAATTCAAGTGACTGGAACAAAGCTGGAATTCCCTGCACAGCCACTACTGTGCAGACCGTCTGCATGTCAGAAGAGTTGACAAGTCCTCCTTAAAGGGGATTCAAACTTATCTAGATTTATCTGGCAAATTCTTTACCATGGACCTGGGGGTTCTGGCCTGGTCCTGACTAGAGGTGGGGGTAACCCTTTCAAGTTTCATTTTGGGTATGGGACCAAGATTTGTTTTGGATTGAACAAGTTTGATATGAACCACACCTTAAATTGGCTTAAAACATACAGTCATGGCCAAAAGTTTTGAGAATGATACAAATATTAATTTTTACAAAGTCTATTGCTTCAGTTTTTCTAATGGCAATTTGCATATACTCCAGAATGTTATAAAGAGTGATCAGCTTAACAGCAATTACTTGCAAAGTCAATATTTGCCTAGAAAATGAACTTTATCCCCCAAAACACATTTCAACATCATTGCAGCCCTGCCTTAAAAGGACCACCTAACATCGTTTCAGTGATTGCTCCATTAATACAGGTGTGGGTGTTGATGAGGACAGGGCTGGAGATCAATCTGTCATGATTAAGTAAGAATGACACCACTGGACACTTTAAAAGGAGGCTGGTGCTTGCCATCATTGTTTCTCTTCTGTTAACCATGGTTATCTCTAAAGAAACACGTGCAGTCATCATTGCACTGCACAAAAATGGCCTAACTGGGAAGAGTATTGCAGCTAGAAAGATTGCACCTCAGTCAACAATCTATCGCATCATCAAGAACTTCAAGGAGAGAGGTTCCATTGGTGCCAAAAAGGCTCCAGGGCACCCAAGAAAGACCAGCAAGCGGCAGGACCGTCTCTTAAAAGTGTTTCAGCTGCGGGATTGGGCTACCAGCAGTGCAGAGCTTGCTGAGGAATGGCAGCAGGCAGGTGTGAGTGCATCTGCACGCACTGTGAGGCGGAGACTCTTGGAGCAAGGCCTGGTCTCAAGGAGGGCAGCAAAGAAGCCACTTCTCTCCAGAAAAAACATCAGGGACAGACTGACATTCTGCAAAAGGTACAGGGAGTGGACTGCTGAGGACTGGGGTAAAGTCATTTTCTCTGATGAATCCCCTTTTCGATTGTTTGGAACATCTGGAAAACAGCTTATTCGGCGAAGAAGAGGTGAGCGCTACCACCAGTCTTGTCTCATGCCAACTGTAAAGCATCCTGAAACCATTCATGTGTGGGGTTGCTTCTCAGCCAAGGGAATCGGCTCTCTCACAGTCTTGCCTAAAAACACAGCCATGAATAAAGAATGGTACCAGAATGTCCTCCAAGAGCAACTTCTCCCAACCGTCCAAGAGCAGTTTGGCGCTCAACAATGCCTTTTCCAGCATGATGGAGCACCTTGCCATAAAGGAAAGGTGATAACTAAATGGCTCAGGGAACAAAACATAGAGATTTTGGGTCCATGGCCTGGAAACTCCCCAGATCTTAATCCCATTGAGAACTTGTGGTCAATCATCAAGAGACGGGTGGACAAACAAAAACCAACAAATTCAGACAAAACTAAAGCATTGATTCTGCAAGAATGGACTGCTATCAGTCAGGATTTGGTCCAGAAGTTGATTGAGAGCATGCCAGGGAGAATTGCAGAGGTCCTGAAGAAGAAGGGTCAACACTGCAAATATTGACTTGCTGCATTAACTCATTCTAACTGTCAATATAAGCTTCTGTTACTCATAATATGAATGCAATTATATTTCTGTATGTGATAAAAACATCTGACAAACACACATAAAAACCAGAGGGCAGCAGATCATGTGAAAATATAATATCTGTGTCATTCTCAAAACTTTTGGCCATGACTGTAGTGTAGAATACTGTCAGGGGTCCTAGGAACCTATCTATAAAACATAGTGTAGAACACTGTCAGGACTCCTAGGAACCTATCTATAAAACATAGTGTAGAACACTGTCAGGACTCCTAGGAACCGATCTATAAAACATAGTGTGGAACACTGTCAGGGCTCCTAGGAGCCTATCTATAAAACATAGTGTAGAATACTCTTAGGGCTCCTAGGAGCCTATCTATAAAACATAGTGTAGAACACTGTCAGGGTCAATCACAGGCCTCAATAGTGACCCCAGATACATGACGTTAAAGGGAATCTATCATTGGCAAAAACATTTTTTTAACGAAATCACCATGTATTGTATCCTTTATTAGGACTATTTCAGCAGTACCTTCATTTTTAAGATGCATCCTGTAGATTATGAATAAAGTCACTTTTTTTTCTTTAGCTGCAGCATCTTCAGAGAGCACAGGGGGCGTATACTTTAGCCACAGAGGACAGCCACGTCATCGCTTGGATCCCGCTTAAATTCCATTATGCGCCGTCGTCTTCTCATAGTAGAGTCTTCCCCTTAGTCTTCATGCTAGTGTTGTCACTAGCATTCAAGTGCAGCTCTGTCATCCTCCTCAATCAAAATCCTGCACATGAGCAGTACGCACAGCCATTTCGAGTCACGGTCGTGTGTACTGCACGTGCTCCGTGCGCCATCTTGGATTTCCGAACGAAGGAGCGTACTGCGCATGCCCAGTATGCTCTTGTAGTTCTATGAGCTACTGTAGATTTTGAATAAAGTCACTTTTCTTCTTTAGCTGCAGCATCTTCAGAGAGCACAGTGGGCCGGGGTATACTTTAGCCACAGAGCAACACTTTAAAGGAGAGCGTTAGACACCGTGAGAAGACCAAAAAGTTCAGATACTGAGAATAACATGCAGCTGTAACACTTACACAAATTCTCCTCCTCTGTGGATACTTGCAGAGACTTGAAGGACAGAATAGTTATGGTGATGTAGCACTTGGTTATATGACCTACTGTATACTGGTGCGATATGTCTAGAGCCACAACACCTTCAAGTCAGCGCAGGGACCAGGTAATGACTCCTTCTGACTGACATCATCTCCTCCTGCAGGATAACATCTAAGAACACCATACCTGGTGGTGACAATGGTTTGCTAATATCTACTGTACACACCAGGGAGTGTTGGGACATGGGAGTACATGATACTAGATAAGACTGCAGTAGACATTGATCTCACTACACCATTTGGTACAAGGCCCTTTCTTGTGTGCAATGTGTGCCACAAATCCTGATTCACTGATGCGCTTGCCACATTGTGCGAATGTGGGTGAGGACATCTTGGCCTGACAGATTCATTGTCGCTCACACCAGTCTTCTAGCGTGAGTCATAATGGAAATCTATGCCAGTTCCTAACTGGTGTAGATCTCCATTCCGGAGCAGGAATTCTCTCTGTCCCTGCGCCATTCAGGCCCTTTACTAAAAGGAGTCTGTCAGCAGAAAAGATCGGTATCAGACTAATGACAGCTCCATTTTCATGAAAATCAGCATTTTATTCTTATGCAAATTAGCTGAAAGGGGCTTTAGGGGCGTTTCTTCTCCTGCTGGGGCTTCACTCTCTGCTTTAGATAATTGCCCCTAACTACAGCCCAGCTCTGCCCCCATTGCTTCCAATGTCCAATTTGTCTGTAGTTAGGACTAAAGATACACCCCTAAAGCCCTTTTCAGTTAATTTGCAAAACAATAAAAATCCAAATTTTCATTGCAATGGAGCTGCAATGCAGAATAAGAAAGACATCTTTGGAATGTGTAGAAACTGCCCTACAAGGTACTGTCATATATAGGTATTGATTTTCCTGCTGACAGACTCCCTTTAAGACTGACATAAAATATGCCAGTCTTAATAAATCTGAGTCATCCTCAGATTAGAGGCAAAAACATATCAACCTGTAAAATAAAACTATAGAAAAAAATAAGACATTACTGGCATTTCCAGCTATGCCCAGTAGAGGGCAGCAAAAGTCCATGTTCACATGAGGATTTTGTCAGGAATAGAGTCTGAGAACTTGCTTGCATATTAACAGAAATGTATGTGAATAGCATATTTAATATCCCATTTAGTTGCTCCAAAAAAATGAACAGGGCGCAGAATTCCTCAGCGTGTTCAGCATCGCTGCAGATTTTGCACTGAAAAGCCGCCAGTTTATTTCTTTAAGTCACAATGGAGTTCATGCACGTGCGGATACATTTGCCAGATTTCGGCCAAGGATTTTCCACTGTGGGCACTGATAGAAACACAATTGACCCCCTGCTTTCCAAAATCCTATGTAACACATAGGGGAGAATTTATTAAGACTGGTGTTTCCTACACATTATTATTATTTATATAGCACCATTAATTCCATGGTGCTTTACATTTAAAGGGTTAACATACAGTACACAAAATATACAAAACAGATAATACTAACAGTGACCAACTGGCACAGTGGGATAGAGGGCCCTGCCCGCAAGGGCTAACAATCTACATTCACAAGATGCGCTAAAATTAGATTTCTGGTATTTTTTTTTCTTAGTTATATAGCGGCAACCTATTCTGCAGTGCTTTACAGACATCGTCGGTCATTGTCCCATATATATACAGTATATACACATACACGTATTTCTTATCAGTATGTCTTTGGGAATGCCTGAAAGAAAGTCATACAAACGCTTTGCCAATGTTGTCATTGGTTGAATTTGGAACCTGAGACTCCAACAATGCAAGGCTACAGTGCTAACCAGTAGGACACTGTGCTGTCCCATAGATAGGTATGGTATAACAGTTTTCTGGTGTGAGTTAGACCCCATGTACACGACCGAGTGTGCATCCGAGGTGGGGCCGAGTTTGCAGCAAAATGCAGTCAGATGACACTCGGAGTGACGTTAAAGTGCATTCCGTTACGCATTCACCTCTATGGAGGCTCCCGATCCATTCTGTTCCGATGACACGGAGCAGGATAGGACCTGCTCTATTTTTATTGGAACAGACCATCAGATGTCCCCTCGGATGGCACACTTCTAGTGAATCTGGTGGACCGCCTAGATTACCGTCCCATTGTCTTGAGATGAGATGTCATTGTGTGCCTAAAATTCACCAAGTTGAGGCCCAGTTTTAGATACTATAACTGTGGTCTGCCATAGGCAGGTTTGGGCTGCAGTCTTGGATGAGATAACATTGCAGCACATCGGATACAAAGAGAGGATTTACTAAACTTCCTATGCCAGTTTTGTGGTGCAAAAGTGTTGCATTTTTTGGCACATTTCCATTTGCACCAAAATGCTCCACTTTGTGTATTTCCTGACCTGCTTCAACTTTTGAGAAAAGTGATTAGAGATGAGTGAATCAAAGCTGATGAAGTGAAATTCGATCCGAATTTCAGGAAATATTAGATTCGAATCCGAGTTTCCTCACGCTTTGTGGTAACGAATCGCATTTTTTCCTAAAATGACTGCTGCACATGATAGGACATAGGGCAAGGAATGCGGCATCACCCACAATGCCATGCGTGCAGCCAATCAGCAGCCAGCCAGCCCTGTGATGTCACAGCCCTATAAATACCCTCCGCCAGCTTGGATTCAGGCATTTTCCAGTGTCCTTAGTGCAGGGAGAGATGTCAGCAGGCGCTAGGGAAAGTGGTAGATAACACTTGAAAACTGATATTTTGCTCAGTTGAAGTTCAGGGAAAGAGCATTACAAGTGCAGGGAAAGGATAGGGAGGAATTTATACTGTACAGAGTATTGAAGCAGAACAGGGTTCATTTGGGGTGTTTGCAGCCTGGGTAATAGGAACAATCCTAATATACCTTGCTGCACTGACTACCATTATACTGCTGCTCATTGCAGGTTTGCAATAGATCATACCTGTGTAATTCAAATTATTGGGGTCTTACTAGTCCTTGTGCAGTGCAGTTATATGTTATAAAGCCTTTTCTTGGCTTTACAACTATCAGTAGGCTCCCTATGCATGTTACTGCAAGGCACAGTGTTCTACACCACTATACAGGCTCTCTGCAGCCAAGAAATAGCTGTTTTTTAACGTGATTCGCTGCAAATTAATTCGGATCGAATCATTTCGGAAAATTCGGCGAACCGGCCAAATCGAATTTTTGAAAAATTCGCTCATTTCTAAAAGTGATAGTAACAAGGTGGGAATCCAGGCAGGCACATCAGCCCAACAGATTTACTGTAACTCTCACCAGAAAACTGACACAGGTTATACCTAAATCTACACCAGTACATGATTTGCACAGCTCCCAATTCTAGTGCATGGGACCTCCCACAACAGGCCCAGAAGCTGCAAAGGCCACATTCACAAATTCAGGTTTTAATCAAGTTTTGTGATGCAGTGTTTACAGTCAAAATCAGGTGTAGCTGATACAAATAGAGAGAGTATAAAGGACGTATACTACCACTACTAATAATACTACTCCTTTTTAACGCAGTCCTGGCTTTGGCTTCAAAAATTGTAGCAAAAAACCTGAACAAAACCTGCATGTGTGAACATACCATAAACAAGACATTCTGCTGCCCCTATACATGCTTAAATACGTGTACTTCAGAAAGTGTGAATTGTAACTGTACAGATTACTACATCTACCATCTAAATAACAAGTAATTCAGGATATTTGGCAATAATTCACACACAGGAAATGAAAAAACACAACTGTGAAAACAACTAAACTGTACTAAGATGTACAGAGCTGTTACACCATGTGTGAATAGAAGTTCAGAAGTTACATATTCACAACATCTGGCACTGGCAAAATGCCCCATGTGAACCCCGAAATACATCAGGATGAATTATATTCCTGTATAACAATAATCAAATATTAGTGGCAGCCTGAAAAGACATCTCTAGCCTGGTAAGTGTATCCTGAAGATACTGTCATAACACATTCTGGACTCATTCCCAAAACTAGCAGGTGCTGCCACCTTGTCCAGCCCTAGATAAACCGTGTAGTGTTACTGCCACCTAGTGGCCAGATGGATGTCATCTGCTGAACTGGTTATCAGTAGTTGTTTGGGATTGTCTGCTGTGAGGGGGATTTATCAAAACTGCTGCAAATAAGGCTAGGACTACATGTAGCGGCCGATTTGTTAAGACTGTAGTGTAGTATACCATGTATGTGTACGCATTGTCTAAGCCATGAAGCAGAGAGACCCAAAAAATTCCTCTGCCACATAAAATATACCACTATTCTGAATGAGACATGGTAAGTGGGGACCCCGTAATAGATTTTGCATTAGGGCCCGGGAGCTTCAAGTTATGCCTCTGCCAGGAAACCTCCTCTTCTGGGAGCCTCCTGGACATCACGGGAGGATAACAAGTATAACAGCAGCTAGTGGCTGGTGCAATTCAGGCCATACCATGCACCAGAATCTGAAACCTAAATGTGTCCCATGCCCCCCACTCACAGCCCCTCGCTGCCACTAAGTGATGTGAGTATTGGAAGAAAAGGAAGAAAGTTATAACTCTTAGTAAAGACCCTGTGTGCGCTAAATATTACATTATTTCTTTATGGCAGAAAACTACCATAAAAGCCTAAATAAATTCCCCCCTTTGTGCTCCATTTGGTCAGCAGCTGTAGCTTGATAGTCCCAGGTAACCCCTTAAACTATGATATCGAATCACCTGTTCTTAAATGGATTGTCCAGGGAGTTAAAATTACCTTTTAACTGATGCGGTGGACACTGGATGATGGACCCAGAGTTCCAGCCTGGTTCCGAACCCTGGGTCAGGTGATTGGAACCAGCCCTCAACCCGGGTCACTCCGCCCCCTTCCCTCCTCTCCTAATCTTACTCTAAGGCTGGTTGCAGATGATCGTTTGCTGCCGGCCTCCCATGCACAAGCTGTGCTTTTACGGCCCCTTTTATTAAATGAATAGGAGCCACGGAAGCAAGGGCCACAGAATAGGACCTGTTCTATATTTTGTGGCCTGGACTATCGGGCCGCACAAGTGACCGTGAAATACACGGATAGTACACTGATCATGGCCACGGTCGTCTGCAAGGTCTGCCTAAGGTTGGGGCCCCATGTGGCTAAAACGCTGCGGTTTGTCCGTGGCAGAAAAAAACACTGCATTTTACAGTCAGAGCAAAGTGGCAGTTTTTCCCACAGCGCTTTTTTGCTGCAAGATGCCACGTGGAGTCAGAGCCTAAAAGTCCGTTTGTGAGTGCCACATTAAAGTGTAACTAAACTTTCAGACAACTTTTGATTTTCTGGCAGTATTTGTGTTATTAATAAATAGTGTAATATACGTTATTAACACATTTTGTCTCCTTTCTGTGAAATCCTGCATCTGTTTATTCTCTCCCTTGTTTCTCTATGTAGAGCTGTTCCTGCCTATCACTGTGTATGGGTTTGTGTGTAATGCAGGGAAAATAAGGCTGCGGGGGGAGTCACTTCACACAGTTATATTTTTCCTATTAGAAATTATATAAATGTGATTCTGGTGTCCTATGAAAGAGGACATTCACTTCTTTCATATGACACCAGGGATGCCGTATTATTTCCAGAGATATCACTGGATGAAAATTCAGTCTGGATGAAATATTTATATGCAGCTGCCAACTATCCCAATTGTGTTTTCAGCAAGCGATCTCTCTGTAATAATACTACAGGTAGAACATAAAGTGAAAGACAAGAATCTCCTCTTTCACAAACCACCAGAAGCAAGTTTCTATGTTTTATAATGTCTGAGATATAACTATATAAAGTATATTACAACATTTATTCATGACACAAATACTGCCAGAAAATCAGAAGTTGTCTGAAGTTTAGTTACTCCAGTGGCCGTGTTGTCCATACCAACAAGTCAGATTCCAGCTTTTTTATTATGGAGAACTTCTAAAGAATGAGAACAATGGATTCCCATTTCTTTTTGCAATGTTTTTTTTTAACAATCCTCCATCTATGTGTTTGCTGCAAACCTTTCAGAGTCCGGTAATGCACAGATACATCAACACAAGGCACTCAGGCTCAAATGCATTCATTTTCATTTGCAATATTCATTCACATTCGGGTGTCTTCAAGACTTCCTCAAAAATCACACAAGCTTAGTACATATATAGATACCATCCCCCAGCAATATATTTACTTGGATGATAGCAGTCTCAGCCCTCCTGGGCTACCTACCTACTGCATTTACTATTAGTAGGAACTTTGCTATGCTTTACTCTAATTAGAAACACCTATGGTAAAGGGAGGAGAGCTGAGCCGGCCAGTACATTCACATCACAATGCAACATATAGAGATCAGCACATAGAGCGCCAGGCTTAATATTGGAAGCACATATGCCCGAATTATTAAGAGGCTCCAGCTTCTTAGGCCTTATTCACATGTCACAGGCCTTTTTTTTTTTTTTTTAATTCACTTTAAGTTTTGATATGCAAACACAAAACCATGAACAAGGTAGGACGCAGCCTCAACCAAAATAACATCAGAAAAAAAGATAAGGGGGACACAAGTGAGGTGAAGAGTCCCAGGTCAATGCACCGGACTGTTGACTACAGAACAGATGCGTTTACGTCTATCAAGTGGCGGCAACTGGATGCGGGCTATCCCCAGGATCAAGAGTGAGACATATAACCAGAGAAGGAACAAAAGCTCTGCTGGATAGGGTTAACGCTCCACATGATGATAGTCATTGGAATACTGAAAATCAATCCAGGGGTGCGGATACAATGCTCCTAAATCTCTGGAGTGTGAGTGATGATAACATGCCGTTTTTAACCCCACCCATATTATGGTGGATGTTGGGTATTAAAATATGCTACCATAGCCACTGGGGGTCCACTGTATAATACAGCAGTGGGAAGGGGTTAAAAACACATTGATTGCAAACTAATCCATTCACATGTCCTCTTGTTTACAGTATGTTGTAACAGGACATGGCCGATTTCTAGCCATTTTTCACCAGTGTTTTTTTAGCACCGCCATGTGAATATAGCCTCAATAATTCTGGTGCACTGCGAGAGGCCCTGCGTGTGCAAATTGAAGTCAAGGACTGGTAGATTTATAATATTAGGGTGGGTTCACACCTGCGCTTGAGTCCGTCCGCTGCCAATCCGAGTGAAAATCTCGGGGGAACGGGATAGGCATCGGATACCGACAGGTTAGCGACGCATTGGTTAAAAACCCATTCATTTGAATGAGTTTTTAAAGCAATGCGCGGGTGTGCGCTTACACCCTCTGCGCTGCGAATCCTTTTTTTTTTTTTTGTTGGAAACAAAGTCGGACATGCAGGACTTCGTGTCCGACGAAAAAAAACGGCTTCGCAGCGCAGAGGGTGTAAGCGCACACCCGCGCATTGCTTTAAAAACTCATTCAAATGAATAGGTTTTTAACCAATGCGTCGCTAACCTGTCGGTATCCGATGCCTATCCCGTTCCCCGAGATTTTCACTCGGATTGGCAGCGGACGGACTCAAATGCAGGTGTGAACCCACCCTAACTCATGTCAGTCTTCTGGTATGAGTTACAGTAAACTAAAGCCCCTTGTTGCGAAAAAGCAGCTTTTTTTTTTTTGTTGTTGTTGCAGATTTTGCTTCAGTTTTTTGAGCCAAACCCAGTCCTGGTTACAAAAGGAATGGGAAAGATATGAGTACCTCTTATAATTCTCAATCCATTCCTGGATTTGGCTCCAAAAACGCAGGAAAATTTGCAACAAGAAAAGCTGCTTCTCCGCAACATGAGGCCTCAGCCCAAGGCTGCCATGGTCACAAAAATTAAAAGCATGTAAGAAAATGTACAATGTTCTGCTAGAACTTGGTGTGATCAAATGAGTAAGCTTCCTTCAGTGTTAGTCCACACCTATTAAGGGCATGTTCACATAGGATGTTAGTGGTGTGGTTTTCTTGTTTATTTGCATGCAGATGATTTTTTATTTTTTTTTGAAAATTTTTAAGCATGAAAAAGTTCTATTGACATCAATGGGGTTGTTTCAGTGATGATCTCTTGGATTTCTGCAAGATCCATTGAGATAAATGGGCAAAGTGAATGGGATTCTGGCTAATCCCATTTACCAATTGTGGGGAAAAAAACGCTGCGGAAAAGCTGCATTTTCAAAAACACAGCATGTCAATTTTACCAGCAGAAATGCTGGCATTTTTCCTATTTAATAAGGGAAGAACTACTGCAGAGAAATAAGAAGCAAAAATGCAATGAAAAACTTTGAAAAAAACACTTACTGTGTTTTTTTTCTGCAGTGTTTTTTAGCTGTGTTCCTCAACATAAGGATTTATTCACACACATGCCTTAAACAGAGATGCAATATTCATAGGTAAATGTTAAAAAAAATGTGCTTGGCCTACAAAAGCTCCAGCTACATCGAAAACTGTGGCAAAACCACATGTGGTTTTTCCAAGGAGGTTTTTAACTGTACCTGAACCACTGAATGTGAATAAACCCCAACAATACATTTTTCACGTAAATAGTTGTACACGGAGGATAAAAAAAAAAGATTTTCCCCAAAGTTGGTGGGCAAACGTTGTTGGAGGTAGTCAGGTCTAATGGGGCTTAAAGACTGAAGGGACACGTTAAAGGGGTTCTCCGTTTTTTGTTTTTTTTTCAATTCAAAAGTTTTATTAGTTTTGAAAGTAATAAAAAAACAAATAAGCATAGAGAAGCAAAGAAACAACAAAAACAAATGTGTGTAAAAAATACAAGTCAGCGAATTAGATCAAATGGGCAATGAAACTGAAGAAGAGTGGAGGAGTAAGAAGGGAGAGGGGGAAAAAGAAGTGAGGAGCAAGAGAGAATGGGGAGCAAGAGAGAAATAAAGGGTTCTCCGGTTTTAACATTGATGGCCTATCCTTAGGTATCCTCGGTATTGTTTCCATACTGTGAGCCGGCTGCTAACTTGCCAAACTGTAGCAGTGAGTGTAAGTATTGCTGCCTCAGATTTCAGTGGGACAGAGCTGTAATTTCTACACTCGCTGCTACACTTTGTATGGCGAATGTGCAGCAAGGTTCGTGGTATGTAAACAATACTGAGAGCTGAGCTGTCTGGGTACCAGTGATCTGCGGGAGTCCTGAGTGTCGGATCCCGCAGATCTAATGTTGATGGCCTATCCTTAGGATAGGCCATCAATATTAGAAAATGGATAACCCCTTTAAGGCGCTGTTCACACAAAGCAATTTGAAACTGATTTTAAAGGGAGTCTATCATTACCAAAACCACTTTTAAGCTAATGGCACATTGGAATGGCCTTTAAAAAGGCCTACCTACTCCTACCGTTCCTTGTTTTCTTCTCCCAGCCGATTCCAAGATAATTAGTTTCTTCATGTATGTAAATGAGCACCACGATGCACTCGGGGCGTTCCTCCTCTTCTGCGAGCACCCACCTTGTCATCGCTTATCACCGCCCCTTCGTCCATTGTGGTGACTCCCCTCTTGGTATTCTTTCTTCTAGGTTCTCTCCGGCAGCGAATTCTCGCGCATGCGCAATCAGCTCTGCCACTTCGGGTTCGAGCAGAACCAACTGCGCATGACGAGCTGCCATTTTCCGGTGGTCTGTCACAAGAGCGTACTGTGGCAGAGCCGATTGCGTGTGCACAGCGCTGCGTATGAGGACTTAGAAGAAAGAAGATACAGAGAAGACCAAGAGGGGAGTCACCGCAACGGAAGAAGGGGCTGTGATAGCAATGACGAGGGAGGTGCTAGCAGAAGAGAAGGTACGCCCCAGGTGCTCAATTACATACATGAACAAATTATCTTGGAATCGGTTGGGAGAAGAAAACAAGGAAAGATAGGAGAAGAATGGCCTTTTTAAAGGCCATTCCAACGTGCCATTAGCTTAAAAGTGGTTTTGCGAATGATAGACTCCCTTTAAGGTAGATTCCGCCTCAAAATCAGCTCCAAATTTCATACGGAATCTGCTTTCTGTGGTTTTCAATGGGAGGTAGTGCCAGAGAAACAGGGGGATGAAGATGTATGGTGTCAAAGAGGGGAATCTGATATGTGATGATAAAAGCCCATTTACTATAGATGCAGATTAGAATGTACTAGCCAAGTGGGCGGTAACACTATGTGACATACCACATAGAGAACCCACCCCCAGAGAAATCACAGTGTTACCACCCACTTGACTAGTAAACCCAAATCTGCATGAATTCTTATATCTTTGGAACGGCTGAATGGATTTGGATAAACAGAACACCAAAATGCTCAGGGTGACAGCGCTGATCAGGGTGACAGCACCGATCAGATGATGTATGTCATTGGGCTGTTCAGACCTGGTGACGGGTCCTCTTTAATTTACCATCGGAGGTTTTCAGCACATCACACACATTCATTGATACAATCATTAGTTTATTTTTTTTCTTGGCAAGATAAACATTTTTGCATAAATAGAGATGTATATATTACATATATTACCTGATCTATTGTTATCTGCACAGATCTATTTACAGCAGGTACAGTATATTCCACACATAAGGAAACAGGGCATTATATTTCATACAAAGATCTTCATAGTGACATTATAGTCACATACACGACCCGTAAACACAATTCGGCAGGATGGCGGGACAATAACTTTATTGGTTCCCATTTCATTACATGCAGTATATCATAACACTACTTGTCTATGTAGGCCATCATGAAAACAGCCATTACAGTATGCTTTCATTCATTCAGCTACATGGTACAAGATCCCCCAACCCTCAATATGCCAAACCAAGTGGGCATTATGTAAAAAAACAGCTGTTCTGTGCTCAAGTCAATATAAATAGTAGCAGAAGTCCGAAAATGGGACAATCGCATCAAATGATGAGCAGGAACTCCATATCCTAGATAGAATGGCCCAACAATCCGGACAGAACTACTTTGTACATAGCAATGTTCTGCTAATACTATACCTTACCTTTAAGAAAAATAATTATTAATGCTATCATCCATGATAAGTAAGTGCCCCCTTCCTATTAGACCAGTCCTAACTACGGCACAAAACGTATATGGATAGAGGATAAATCCCTGACCAGTGGGGGTCTGACTGAGACCCCCACCAAATCCTTTCCCTCCGTTGAGTCAGGCTGAATATAGGCATGACTGGTGGTGGACGGCATTCCCATTTACTTCAATATATGTAGGGCTATCTCCGGTGCTCCCATTGAAGTGAATGGGAGCACCGCCCATCACCAGCCATACTTTCAGCTTGGTTGCGCTCAGGCTGAATGTGCAGTAGAGGAAAAGGACTGTTTGCTCTTGGAATTGGTGGGGGTCTCAGCCGTCAGGCCCCCACCAATCAGGTATCCCTCTTCTATCCTTTATACTTTTTGTGGCATAACCCCTTTAAGTTGCCCGTTCACATCACACAACTGTAGGATGAACCCAGATTTCGGTGAGATTGATGGAACATCTAGTGTGCCTGGGGGAAAAAGAATTGGGTGTATTGATTTTAACATGCCCAATCCTTTGTCTCTGTGGTAGGGCGGAATCTTGTCACCCCTCCCCAATGAACAGGCATGTGAGCATGTAGCTATCTTAAAGGGAGTCTGTCATGATGAAAATGCCTCTCAAACCAATACTAGTGGCCTTTAATAGAAGCAAATACATAGCTCTGTGGCCACAAATGAAGCAACGCCAAGATAATCATCTTTTTTTTTTTTTCATCAATATACAAAATTACCCTCAAGTGCTTTGTGGGCGGGGTCCATTTGCTTAATTTGCCTACAAATAGCAACAAGTGTTGCTGAACATTCTCTAAAATTGCTGCCCAATGTCTACACTTTAGCAGTAAATGATACTTTTAGCCTCTGCCTGGGTCATAGTTGTCTTTAGGTAGATCTGGTAATACAGGCCCCGCCCATAGTGCACTTGGGCTGATTTGCATATCCAAGATGATTATCTCCTCATTGGTTTGTGGCCACAAAGGTAAGGTTCTACTCCTATTAAAGGCCCCAACACAACACTATTACTGGTTTGGGAGGCATTTTAGACCTGATAGACTTCCTTTTAGTGTATGGAAACTTTCAGCTCCAGGGCCCCAATGCAAAATCTGTAATGGCCCACTACTTTGTGCAGTTTAAAATAGTGGTATATTATATATGGCAGAGAGACCTTTGGGGGACCCCTCCGGGTCCAGGGCCCAGTAGCAACTGCTACGTCTGCACCCTCTATAGCTATGCCCCTGACTTTCACGTTTCTAATAAGAAAATCATGTTATATTACGTGGTTTTGTGGGACGGGTGTATCATCTGTAGCAGGTAAACCCTGAAAGGTATGGTTTTGTTTGGACAACCCGTTTCTATACACCCTGCAAGGCATACAGAGGTAGTTCCTCTATTCGGCAAGGGCTATACAACAACTTGAGGATGCACAACAGTAAGAGTGCAAATGTCGCACTGTCAGTAGCACCTAATAATAGTGATTGGTTGGGCAGAAATCCTACAGGTTTGGCTCTGTGACTTGTGTTATGGTCATGGTAAATTTTTGATCCCAACGCGACCATGTTTGCCATCCTTAGATGCAATTAAATAGTGCACCATTGCAATGTCATATCATCTGACCACATCAGCATGTAGCCCTATGCTAAGACAGACTGAAAAGCTGCTGAAAGCATGGCTCACTCTCTATGGAGGACTTATAATACTACCCTGTGGTATCAGCAGGAGAAATATGTAACTTGTCCTCAGCAATAAGAGCAGATTACTAGGTGACCTGCAGTGATCGACTGCTCAGCCAGAGAGTTAGGCCAATGAAATCTATTTGCAGTCATCTGGCAAATGGCACTGGGGATAGCATCAGGCCTTGACCAGTCTTTTGAGATTGGGATTGAGACTGTTTCATTCAGGTCTTCCAACAATAAGGCACTTGGAGGTAACCTTTTTAGGTGCAGAAGTTTTTACCTGATGCTTATCAATCTAGGGGGGACTAGTGATCTATGTTAGATATGGTCACTTTATACCTGAAAGATCACTACTGTACATCCTAGTGAACTGACAATAGTGATACAGTCCACCTCGGGATGTATGTAGCCATATTACAACTACATTTTCTATGAAGCCGTAACAGGGCTGTGATGCGAGTGTGACCAGAGCCTAAGCAAACCCCGGATGGGGATTGATGCCTTTTCCGTGCACTGGTGTAGAGTGTTTAACTTTTTATGGAATAGATAGGGGACATCTTATACAGCATTATAATGCCCCCATGTCATGACGCGCATGCTGAACCCGTGATAAGCATTTACCTGATGCTAAGGAGAAAGAACATCCCAGGGTTTATTGTAACTTATATCCAGGAGGGAATCAGTTTAACTACAGGATAGAAATGGCAAAGGGGTAACACCAAGACCTTACTGGTGACAGGTGCACAAAGTGGTGAACACTCCTGAGGCCTGTCTAGTGTGCCTGACCACAATTGAGGTGGAATTGCTTTAAAAGGTGCCAAATTTGCATGAGAAGACCCGTTTCCTGTGGTTTTGGAAGTGTTCAAGGACGGGATTCATAAGCAGGGAGGTAAGACATACAACCTATAAAAAAAACACTGGGGTAAATTCAATAAAATAGGAACGCCATTGCAAAAGTGGCGCACTTTTTTTGTGCAGGGCAGAGATCAATTTGTGCTGGGGTGAGAACACTTCAAGCCTGGTTAATGTGAATTATACCTGAAAGCTATGCCAGTCCCTGACTAGTGCAGATATCAATTTAGTCACAGGGGACCTCGCAAGATGTCCCAGAATTAAGAACATCTCGCTCTGGCGGGGAAATGGATGCGGGGAACTGGCAGCGGAAATGCCAGTCTTAATTCGTCCCAATGTCCTTAGATAAGAGGTTTCACACTAATATTTATGCTATAGATTCCACCATTGCTCACATATGATGAAATATAGAATAGTACATATCTACATTGGTTACTGAAGGCAATAATCACATACTGGAGCTGCATCAGCTCTAGTGAAAACCAAAAATACTTCCTATTAGTTTCTCCTCTTTCTTGGATCCATGTAAATATTCACCAAATCTGTGCTGTATCAACAAGACCTCAGAAACAAGAGCTGTTTCTTAAAGGGAACCTGTCACATTGAACATGCAGTGCAATCTGTAGACAGCATGTTATAGAGCAGGAGGAGCTGAGCAGGTTAATATACAGTGCTGGCCAAAAGTATTGGCACCCCTGCAATTCTGTCAGATAATACTCAATTTCTTCCAGAAAATGATTGCAATCACAAATGCTTTGGTAATAATATCTTCATTTATTTTGCTTGCAATGAAAAAAACACAAAAGAGAATGAAAAAAAAAGTCAAATCATTGCTCATTTTACACAAAACTCCAAAAATGGGCCGGACAAAAGTATTGGCACCCTCAGCCTAATACTTGGTAGCACAACCTTTAGACAAAATGACTGCGAACAACCGCTTCCGGTAACCATCAATGAGTTTCTTACAATGCTCTGCTGGAATTTTAGACCATTCTTCTTTGGCAAATTTCTCCAGGTCCCTGAGATTTGAAGGGTGCCTTCTCCAAACTGCCATTTTGAGATCTCTCCACAGGTGTTCTATGGGATTCAGGTCTGGACTCATTGCTGGCCACTTTAGAAGTCTCCAGTGCTTTCTCTCAAACCATTTTCTAGTGCTTTTTGAAGTGTGTTTTGGGTCATTGTCCTGCTGGAAGACCCATGACCTCTGAGGGAGACCCAGCTTTCTCATACTGGGCCCTACATTATGCTGCAAAATTTGTTGGTAGTCTTCAGACTTCATAATGCCATGCACATGGTCAAGCAGTCCAGTGCCAGAGGCAGCAAAGCAACCCCAAAACATCAGGGAACCTCCACCATGTTTGACTGTAGGGACCGTGTTCTTTTCTTTGAAGGCCTCTTTTTTTTCCTGTAAACTCTATGTTGATGCCTTTTCCCAAAAAGCTCTACTTTTGTCTCATCTGACCAGAGAACATTCTTCCAAAAAGTTTTTGGCTTTCTCAGGTAAGTTTTGGCAAACTCCAGCCTGGCTTTTTTATGTCTCTGGGTCAGAAGTGGGGTCTTCCTGGGTATCCTACCATAGAGTCCCTTTTCATTCAGACGCCGACGGATAGTACGGGTTGACACTGTTGTACCCTCGGACTGCAGGGTAGCTAGAACTTGTTTGGATGTTAGACGAGGTTCTTTAGCCACCATCCGCACAATCTTTCGTTGAAATCTCTCGTCAATTTTTCTTTTCCGTCCACATCTAGGGAGGTTAGCCACAGTGCCATGGGCTTTAAACTTCTTGATGACACTGCGCACGGTAGACACAGGAACATTCAGGTCTTTGGAGATGGACTTGTAGCCTTGAGATTGCTCATGCTTCCTCACAATTTTGCTTCTCAAGTCCTCAGACAGTTCTTTGGTTTTCTTTCTTTTCTCCATGCTCAATGTGGTACACACAAGGACACAGGACAGAGGTTGAGTCAACTTTAATCCATTTCAACTGGCTGTAAGTGTGATTTAGTTATTGCCACCACCTGTTATGTGCCACAGGTAAGTAACAGGTGCTGGTAATTACACAAATTAGAGAAGCATCACATGATTTTTCAAAGGGTGCCAATACTTTTGTCCACCCCCTTTTTTATGTTTGGTGTGGAATTATATCCAATTTGGCTTTTTGACAATTCTTTTTGTGGTTTTCCATTGAAGACAAATTAAATGAAGATATTATTACCAAAGCATTTGTGATTGCAATCATTTTCTGGAAGAAATTGAGTATTATCTGACAGAATTGCAGGGGTGCCAATACTTTTGGCCAGCACTGTATAGGCTTGTGGAAAAAGATTCAGTATAACCTGTCATTTATTCAGTTTAATTCCTGCTCATTCTGGGTTTAGGAGTCCAGTGGGCGGTTCTAACCACTGACTGTAAGCTATGTCTGTAAGCTCAGCTAAACGAGCAAATCACTAAGTAGGACCGCCCACTGGACTCCTCAACAAGAATTCAATTGGCTGACAAGTTATACTGAATCTTTTCCTACAAAATCATATATTAATCTGCTCAGCTCCTCCTGCTCTATAACATGCTGTCTACATACTAGTTTACATTTCACAGGTTCCTACCATGTAGATCTACCATGTATATAAACTTTGTGGTCCAAGTTATACTTGAAATAAAAACTGTCATATACGATATTAAAATACTAATAAAAAAAATAAAATGGCCAAGATAATCTGACAATTGTTTATTTAAAGAGGACCTTTCATGTCCTCATAGATGTGCGGTATTATATACCACTAGAAAGCCAACAGTGTGCACTCAGAAATGGATATATCTTTGCCGTTAGTTTCAGCACTGACATCTCCCCACTGTCAGAAGGGTGGGCCTCTTTAAAGGGAACCTTTCACCACCTCCACCAAGTGCAATAGGTGCCGCTCCTCTGATTCCAGTGTAGTGGGATTTTTTTCTCTAGCCTCCACTGTTCCTGAGCAAACTGTTCCAATAACTCAACATGCTAATTAAGTTATCTAAAGTCAGGTGAGCGAGAGCAAATAGACAAGGACCGCCCATCCGATAGTAGAGAGTCTAATTAGTATATTGGGTGCAGATGCTAACAGCACCAATTGCTCAGGAACGGTGGGGGCTAGACAGAAAGTTCCAACTGTGCCAGAATCGATGGCGGGGCGTCTATTAAAGGATGCAAAGAGATGGGCTTAATGGAGGTGGTGAAAGGTCCTATTTAAGAGGGGATTGTAGGGGGCTCACTGGCACTCCCACTTGCTTTCTGCTGAAATACATTATCAGCTCCTCTTGACCTGAGCTTTTACGAATCATTCACATCATATACACTGTGCTATGTCTCGTGCAGGGTCAGAGACTCAAACATGTAAAACTCTGATGGCCTTTAGTATATAAAGCCAAAATATTGTGCTATAAAAGCCCTTACAAATGTTTATTTGACGTCGTCCTTTACGCCTTTGATATGGGTGGAAAATAGTTGTCTGATGGGACAAAAATAGTTAATGTATGACAAATAAAAAGAGATGGCTTAAGTGTAAAACGATGTCAATAGTGACAGAAATGACATCACTGTCTTCTGAGGTCAACGAAAGCGTTGGAACTGTAACCCCTTCTCATTCAAGTCAGTAAATATGTAAAATATTAGGATGCATAATTAGGGTTCCCATGGCAGATCTTGCGGTTGGACCTGCCATGCAAAATCTGCAGTGGAAATTTCCTGTTGTTGGTAGCTTTATTTTTCCCATTCATTCCAATGGGTGGTTTGGTAGAATCCATCCAAAGATTGAAAAAGAAATGCCTGCCTCATTCTGAAACGAATGGGAGGTGGTATTTTTGTGATGGAAAAATTCAACTTTTTTTAACTTAGGCTGTAACATACCAAGGAAATCATATATATCACTTTAAAGGGACTGCCCAGCAGAAACAAAAGAAGTGATACACACCTCCCCAATCCCCTGCTGGTCCACTTTCATTACTTTCTGGTTTCCTTGCTGGTCTCAACAAACAGTATATGATGCTCAGCCAATGAGTGACGTTTGGGGTTTCCATCCCCAAATTCACTTATATGCAGAGAGAAAATCCTGCAAGCAGGACTTTTCTCTCCATATTTTTCGGGACGGAAACCCGGTGGACTCCATTATAGTCAGGGGTCCGCAGATTACCGCTTCTTTAAGCGGATTAAGTTTCCGCTCGTGGAGTCCCAAACGGACCCCACGAACGGAAACCCGAATGCAGGTGTGAACCTAGTGTAAGGTGATTAGCACTGAAGCCAGTGATTGGATGAGCAGCCATTTCCTGTGTGTAAAAAGGGACCAGGAAGTGGAGACCAGCAGGGGACCCAGAAAGTGTTATAAAAGGAGTGGCATGGGATTATAAAGTGTGTATCCCATTTTTAGGGTTTTATGCCATTCTAACCTAAAAAAAAAAAAAAAATACAGACCACACAACCCCTTTAAGTAATTACTGAATGAAAAAAATGGTTGCTGCATCCGTTATATTTAATGTATGTCCATTTTTAAGATCTTGTATAGACACAGCTAGGAGGCAATGGTACAAACAAAGCAGGGTGTAAAAGATGGAAATGAGGTTTGGTCTTTATTCATGAGGATATAGGAACTGCTTATCTGTCTAATGGCAGTGAAGTGTTAGCTCTTGTACAGGAGACAGAACTGCCCCATGTTGTGAAATATATAGATAGTAATTTAGCGGCTAAGCAGACACAATAAGAATACTGTATGTTTGTAAAAATGACACAAAGCTATTGCGTTACAAGGCACGGCACAAGCATACTATGTATGTCTAATATCCCCTCTCTCGTACGTACTGTAACACAGGTTAGAGAGTCACATATATATGGTGCAGGTCCATGTTCTTGGAAGGTTTACGACCAGAATGACCTCTGCAGTTGAGTCTGCTCCATGTCCCAAACGTTCGCCATTATCTCTGCCACTGCCAAGCCAGTCACCGGTCCTTATAGACACATATGGGTCTGTCTTAATATTATATATACAATTTAAATCCTTCATTTCTACGGTTCCTCTGTACATCTAATGCCTATGGGATTGTGCTTTTTAGTCGGTCATGATGTGCACAAAGGATGCTGGAAAAACTCCTCTTCTATGTAGCTGTCCATCGATGTAGCCATTCTAGGAAAAAACAAAGAGCAAGGAATGAGTCAAGACATCTCATAAGACAGAAATTTTGTAAAATGTTTACATGGTCTAATATTTATACAGAGTAACCTTACATGGGCAGTCACAGGATATGCCAAATTTTTTTACACATAAAAATGGCGCATTCTAGTAATAAAACAGACACGTTACAAAAGATCTATTTGGCGCAAATTAATAATAAATTTGTCAAAACTAATTTGTACCGAAAAGTGGGTTAAATTTACACCACTATTTAGATGCAAGGAGCTTAGTAAACAAAAGCCATATTATTTTATTAGGAATTATTAAAGGGCTTTTCTGGCCCCTGATGCATGCTTCTGATCTGTGGGGCTCTGTCACCCAGACCCCACCTCCGACACCAGAAGATACAGCAATGGACAGGGAGCGGAAGCAGTCTGCTCCTACTCAAGTAATAGACCTAGGTCTGCAGTTCTGAATCGCCACCGCTATACTGCAGCTCTGTGCCTATTACTTGAACATGTGCACCCTGCACACGCTCCCTGTCAATTGAACCTAAAGGCTCCCGAAACAGCTGATCTGTGCGGGGTTGGGTGTCAAACCCCTACAGATGACATACTGATTACCTATCCTGTGGATAGGTCATCAGCATGAAATGTGCATTTGGGGACAGAAAACCCCTTTAATAGTATGTCTAGGTTAATTCCAATAATTTATTACTAACCCATTCTGGACCTGTCATCTGTCTTCACGCCCCATATTTCTTATGAAATATCAATTCCTGGGCAGGTTTTTGTAGAACTCTTTGTTGTATCGTGGTGATACCCAGCTGTCTATTTATTCATACATTTCCAAGAATAACAGAGGAACAGCACAATACAAACTCATAAGAAAAGAAGTTCCAGCGCTGTTATTTTGTAGAAAATGCAAGTATTTACAAAAACCATCATGTCAGAAGTGGTAAGAGGTCCCTTTTTAATATGAACTGTAGTCATTCTTGCAGCATAACTAATCTGGGAAATTATTCTTTGATGGTCAGTGACTTCCCAGTCCTGCACCCCTTTGTCTTAAGGCATTGAGGTCTACACATGTAGTCCCACTGCACTAAATAGAGGATTTACAACATCAGACTATGAGATCTTGTGATCTCTCAGCATGAAGATCAAGGTGCAAGGAAGGATTATTCTAGGTAGGGGTCGCTGGGCACAAACCGTAATAAAGACAGTAAATGATATAGTTACTTACCCACCAGTTCTGATCCTCCTCTTCTGTGACTACAATAATTTCTCCTATACTAAATGTGAGCTCATCTTCTCTATCTGCAGTGCAGTCAAATAAAGCCTTAACCCGACGCAGCTTTGGCTTGCTCTTAAGAAATGGAAAAAGCACAACACGTTAGATACTTCTAGGAGTATGTGATCAGGAGGGTAAGAATGAACCTGGGCTAATACTGACAAGCTTTCAGCATCAATTCAGTACAATATACTTCACTAAAGAAAAGTGCCAGTGTCTTTAACTATTACTCCTGTCTTTACTTCATATTTGAGTGATTCCATACACAAGAAGCATCAATTTATATGGAGAGAGGAGAGGGAGGAGGAGAAGGAGAGGGACAGAGATAAGAGAAGGCTGGATAGTAATTAGTAATTCCTAATAATCCAGCTGTGTTGTGAAAAACAACAGTCTCCCTATAGTGCAGATGTCTCTCAGCTGTGTTGTGAAAAAGAAGAGTCTCTCTATAGTGCAGACAGCTTTCTTTCACTCAAAGCAGATATACATCTGTACTATAGAGAGACCCTTCTCTTTCACAACACAGATGGGATATTAGGAATTACAATCCAGCCTTCTCCTGAGAGGAATGGCTCATTTAATGCTGTAGTCTGCCTCAAATCTCTGTCCCTCTCCTTTTCCCCTCGTCATATAAATTGACGCTTCTTGTGTTGTGAAAGAGAAGGGTTTCTATATAATGCAGATGTCTCTCTGATTTGAATGAAATAAAGTTGTGTCTCTATAGTGTAGATGTCTCTCTGCTTTGGGGAGCTCTCTTCCTCCTCCTCTACTGTCTCCATAGACTTCTATTGTACAGATTTGATCATTGGCAGAAGGAGGCAATTAAGTGAAGAAACAGGCACTTTTCTTTAATAAGGTATAGAGATAAAATATATTACAAGCTAAGGATTTATAAAAAATAAAACGCTTTAATTCATTTAAAACACTTTTGCCCAAGTGCTTTCCCATCCTTCTAGCTGCCACTTTCAGCAATGAACTCTGGGATTTTACATGGCTGTAGTGGGGAGATGTCTGTATGCACAGATCAAGATCAAAATTATTGGGCTTATTAAAATTCTAGATTCCCGATCATTTATCTATGTTCCCCCTCACAACTGCTTTCTAGGAAAATCGTGATATCCTCATAACCTATTAGCTGGTTGGCCAACAATTTTCTAAAAAGAGGTCACATAAGGAAGATTAAGAAAGAAGTCTTACCAGGCTCATCCTTCGTGGCATGGGCAGAGGGGGCTCCTGGCTGGGGGTTGGGATATGATAGAGTTCAGTGACAGATGACCCTGGAGATACATTACTCTGGGTTGGTCTTTGGTTTCCTGGCTTTGAATACCCTTCTGTTCTATAATCCACTGGTAAATAGAGACATAACTATATGAATGAACTAGAACAGATTTTACAAATCATCTGAAAAAGAATTAGCAAAACAAGGAATTATATGTAAATATTAAAGAAGCAAATATTTTTATCCACTCTCTTCTGTGTTATGTGACCAACTCTCTGACTTTCCAGTTGGGGAATTTATAAAAAAAAAAAAAAAAATTATGCCAGAAAGTGGCATTAAAAAGACAATTTGTGCTGCTTTTTGTTGATATGCACCCTGAGCAATTTTTCTGAAAGTGTCAGGGCTTAACAAGAGAGGGCATGGCCTCCTGTGGCCCGATAGATTCACTATAATTATAAATTATAGCTAAAATCTATGATAACTCCTAGCTGGCAAAAATCATACTTGCCAACAGTCTCTGAAGGTCTAGGAGGCTCCCAAAGAAAACGGGTCCTGATAGAGTGGGCATATCTCCCAGGCTGAGCAGCATGTTCGTGCATCCGGGTTCTTTGTTATCTTATATGTGACAGGGGCACATTATGTGCTGGTCAGGTCATGAACAGGGGGTTGTGGCCAGCATACCAAAAAGGAGAGTGACATTAACAAAAGGGGGTAACACGCCCCCCACAGTGGGCACGGTCTCACCAACAGGGATGTGGTCTTACTCAAAAATTTTTGCATGCCATTCTCTCGGAGCCCCAGCAGTGAATGTCGGCAAGAATGGCATAGAGTTCAGTTTCTGCTACACAAAGGGCCGAAGATGTTCCATACATATTATAGAATACAGCGTCACATTCATGAGTCAGGAACATATACCTTTGGGTGGGATTTCGGGTACTTCATGAAGACTACTGAGTTTTGGAGATCCAATGCTGTAGAACACGAGACAAACATTAGAACTATAGAAAGCTACTAAGCAACAAATGTAGTGTAATATAAGTAAAGCAGGTAGCATAAGTAGAGGAAGGAGAACTTCAATAAGGCCTGCCATCCTACAGCTTATACACCATGAATGATACTCACCTTGGTCTCCTAGATACAACTTCTGACTGAAGAAATTTGGATGGAGAAGTGCAACATGAGCCGTAATCTGGAATATGAAGACAGCATTTGACTTTTCTATCTTCTACACAAAAGGCACATTTTGTTTCAGAATTAAAACCGAGTACATTCAAGATCCTCATGTGACTGAATGCATCCATGACAAACTTAAAGGGGTCCAAGACTACATGCTTACAGCCTACCCCAGGATAGGTCATCACTATGAGATCAGTGGGGGTATGACACCCGACATTGTCACTGAGCAGCTGATACCTGCACAGTGTTTGGAGTCAGGAGCAGTGAATGGGAGATGTGCTGCAATAGCGCAACACAGCCACTACACATTGTGGCAAATTTATATCTTCATAAATCTGTCAGAGGTCCTGGTGCCTGAATGGAAATCTAAGCCAGTTAGGAACTGGTGTAGATTTCTAGTCTAACTTACGCCAGGAAACTGGTGTGCGATTTACTATATCAGGCTGGCCGAGGCATCCCTACCTTGGCTCGCACCACAATGAGTAGTGGATTGTAGCTTGAGGTGCACATTTAGCACATGAAAGGACCTCGCACCAAACCTGTGCCTCACATTGTATGGAGCCATCTGCTCCCAAGCTCTGTAAACTGCTGACATCAGCAGATTGGTTTGGGTACTGGGTGTCAGACCCCAACAATCTCATATTGACAACTTATCATAAGGACAGGCCATCAATCTTTACTATTACTGGTGTACTTTAATGTCTGCCCACAATGGATAACCTCTTAGTTTTGTTTTAACCCTGTGCATTAAAGGGAATGTTATCAGACCCAACATATCAACCCAGCCACACAGCTAGCTAGGTTAGGGTCACCTAACCACTGACCGAATGCATTTAGGACAACACACAAAACTGACCGTAACAATTGTAACAATACTAATCTGACATAATAATATAAAATAAATAATAGCAATAAAAAATTTTTTTATATATATATATATATATATATATATATATATATATATATATAAAATCTCAGATTATACAAAGAAAGGCCTATCCTGAAACCTATGTAGGAATCACAGCTCAGATACTTTATTTAGCACTTAGCAGATACATAATAAATAAGTAAAAATATCACCATGTTCTAGTGCAATACACTGAACGGCCTAGCTGAAGTTGCCCTTACCAAAGTGCAGACTGCTTTGACTGGAGGGGCTGTGTGGAATGACGGGTGCAGGCTCTGATAGTGCCCTCTTGTGCTTTGTAGTCAATGGAGGTGTGGCAGGCAGCTTTTTGGGGACAGGTGAGGGGCTGGCAGGGGGTGGAGGTGGGGGTACATTGGGTGCTAAGAAAAAAAAAACAATATGCATGCATAAAATTGTATACATAAACAAAAGGGTTTCATAATCTCCCTAAACAAAGCGCTATCCCTGAATTTATCATCCTGAAACCACATGTAAAGTGTATATATATCCCAATATGTCATAATATAAGTACAGAAAAAAGATCAAACTAGTGCCTAGTGTGTGTTCTCCTTCCCCTACCATGACCCTTGCACAGGCTTGGTCTGACCCACAGGTGAAATAACTGGTGGACCCCTGAGCCAGGCTGGCCCCCAGCTCACTCTATCATGGCGCACAGATACTGGGATACACTGGGATTATTTAAGAAACTACCCAGTTTATTTTATATACTGTAGACACATTGGGTGGCTGAGATGACATCTATGTGCAGAGTCAGGCCAACCAGTATCCATCCTCCCTGGGCCCATCTTCTCCATCACTGCAGGGGCCAAAGTATATAATGTTGTACCGTGTAAGCCAAAGAAAGTAGTGGAAGAGTTTAGAAATCGGGCAATACCTTTTAGAGGCTGAGTATATTTGATAGTAAGCTTTCGGAAGTACTAGCTCTCTTCTTCAGACATGGTGTTATACCATGTCTGAAGAATAGAGCTAGTACTCTCGAAAGCTTACCATCAAATATACTGTTGGCCTCTAAAAGGTATCGCCTAATTTCTTCACTCTTCCACTGCAGGGGCCACAATCATCTTGCTGTGTCTTTCTGCTGCCTGACATCTACTGCTGTGTGGGCACATATCCCTGGCTCACACAGCTATGAGGACCCTAGTCTAAGGCTAGAGCCAAAGGCGGCTACTGACAGGGTCCCGGAGAGAAACAATGAAGAGGCAAGGGTTTGGCGACATTTTAGAAATCTGCATCAGGTAATATTTGTATGTAGCTGTACAGTGGGCCCCCAGATTTAATTTTACTGGTGGGCCCTAGGCACCTCAGTCCAACACCGCCCTTGCACCAGTTTCCCTGGACAGCAAAGGGAATAGATCCCTTCTCTCCAAGGGCCCCACTGGCTAGAATTGTGGTATATACAGCCTGGCTTTGACGACAGTTTCACATAGTGTTATTACACAAAACCAAAATTGTATCAAAACCAGAAAAAAAAAACTCATCTATGTTTTCAATCTCGATTTTTTTTTTTTTTTTTTTTTCAAATCTGGATCTGGCTTTATAGAATAGATATCACATTGCCTAAAGATTACAATCCACTGGATAGCCACTGGCTAGTCATGGAATACATTCATCCAGCGCTATACTCTTGTGCTTGTGTTCTGCCTCTAAACTACAGATGTTTCCACATGCCGACTGTGTGTAAAGGAGATAAACCTCAGGATTCTTGTGTTTATCCTCATTGTTTGTTGATACCCCTGAGAGATAAAGATTACTGGCTCTCAATGTGCCTCAAGCCTAAATTTTAGTTTATTAGATCAATAAATAATCTGCGTATGCGTTGTACTAAGAAAATACCTGGACACATGCCAATAATATAATAATGCAAAAAACAATAAAATTGCAATATAAGTAAATGATATCACAGTTATATTAAATTAGTAGCAAATAATAATGCAATAAAAACAAATAATTAAAAAAATAAATAACAGAAAAAGAGAAAATAAACAGAATGGCAGCATAATAAAAAAGATAGATGGATTTGCACTGTTCTGCGGGAAGTCACAAAGCTGCTCTGCCCAGCCCATGACCTTCCAAGCTCTACTCTATGTACAAACAAGGAGTAAGGCTGAGTCACATGACCAAGAGTCAGAGCGCAGGGATTTCTGGCCCCTCACAGCACTGTACAAAAAAAAAAAAACCTTAAAAAATAAAAAAGTAATACAATAAATAGTATGAAAATCCATTCATCCTTCTTTTAGTATGCTGCCATTTTCATTTTGCTTAGTTTATTCTTGATTTTTTTTTTATTTATGTAATATGTGATGAAATATGGATAATATTATATTGTGTCAAGAGTTACTTTATGAATTTTCTCATAGTTACAGGTTTTTTCATTCATGGGTGTAGTTATCAGATTGGCCCTTTGTATACTTGTCTGTGCTAGGGTTTCCTGTGTACAGTAATTATAATGCGCAAACCACAAGCTTAGGTTACAGGTGGCCAAACAAGTCCCAGGTGTTAATTCAATTTTGGTCAATCTAATTTGAAAGTGCTGAGTGTAGCAGACATGGTGACTGCAGGCCATGTGAGAACATTGCTGATCAAAGCTCTATATTTTGAACAAAGAAAAAAATTATGACCTCACATGTGGGATGTTACAGGAAGTAAGCAGAGCTGAGAATACATAAATCTGAGGAGGTACATGACCTCTTGGTTAGATTTTGGAGATACCAGAGTCACGTGTAGAGTCTGGCAAGTGCAAACTTTGACCAGACAGTCTTAAACAGAGCCAGATTTATCACAGTGGCTGAAGCGGAATAATAAATCTGGGATTTCTGGGACTTACATATTGATGGCCTATCCTCAGAATAGGTCATCAATATGTGATCATTGGGGGTCTGACACACTGGAGCCCCGTTGATCAGCTATTTGAAGAGGGTACGGTACTCATGAGTGCTGTGGTGTCTTCCCTGTGCCAACGACATCACGTTCATAAGTCACATGGTACAGCAGCAGCTTAGTCCCATACAAGTGAATAGGGCTGAGCTGCAATACCACACACCTTCCCTACTCAATGTACGGCGCTGTGATTGATTTTCATTTTCAGAGCTTACCTGAACTCTGCAGCTTCTTCAACCAGCTGATCTGTGCGAGTCCCAGGTGACAGACCCCCACCAATCATATATTGATGACCTGGGAAACCCCATTTAAGCCCTATCCCCCTTATTTGAGAAGAAGCACAAAGTCTCTGACACAGTTAATAAAGTGGTGTAAAGCATGTGTGCATCACTGCTAAGAGATACTACTGCTACATTCAAAATATTCTTTTGCTACTGATGCCAATAAAAGTGATCAGTTTCCTCTTCAATAGGACATGGACTAGAAATGTGTTTGCCCCCTTTGATACCCTAGTGTTACATAGCATATATACGAGGCGTAAATTGTATGATGTCCTTATTGTGGCCGGGTTATCTTCTCATACATGTAGTGTCCCGGCCTGATAACTTGTCCACAATAAGGACATCATGGCTGGGTTTCTGATAAGTCCCAGACCATAGAAAGTTCCTGCATTTGTGGTCTTATCCATTGGCAACCGATCAAGACAAAAGACTGCGGCTACTAAGCTGAGAAAATCTTTAAATATAATATAAATATCTTTATATTTGTAAAAATGTTTAACTTTTAATTGTCTATAAATATGGTTATGTTCATGGGAAACCCCTTTAACATGCATTTATTGTGAAATTTTTTAGTGTGAGCCATAGGGTCAATGTAACGTTTACTAAGTTACTAAGCAGTCAACTAAATTTCCTCTTTTAGGGTGATAAGGATTTCATATAAAGGGAATCTGTGATTCAAAGAAACAGCATGCCAAAGTTTCACCTTACCTGAATCTATAATTCCCTGTACACTATTACAAGGCCAGCTCAGTCATTCATAGCCTTCCATGCCAGTACTTGCTGTAACTCAATAACACAAGTGTCACTTTTCTGGGTGTGCATACCTCTAATGGGATTACGTGGAGGCAGTGGGGGCGTGAAGGGAGCTGTCGGTGTCATGGCATTTTCAGTGCAGGATTGTCCTCCGCCTATATCATAGCGTGAGTCTTGAGAGACCTGAGATGCTCGCCTTAAAAATGAAGTGGGAAGCACCCTGTCTGAGAACTGAGCGCTGGGTGACTGGAAGCAACTGTATGGCCGCAGAGACCTCTCCTTCTTAACAGGGCCCAGCTAAGAAATAAATAAAAATACTTTAGAAATTAATATAGTGTTGTGCAAAAGTTTTAGGCAAGCTTGGAAAAACTGCTGCAAAGTAAGAATGCTTCAGAAATAGAAGGGTTAATAGTTTATAGTGAATGGAGAAAAGAGAAATGTAAATCCCATCAATATTTGGTGTGACCTTTGCCCTTTGCCTTCGATCAGTTCTTCTCGGTACTTGCAGACAGTTTTTGGCAGAACTCGGCAGGGAGGTTGTTCCCGCCATCTTGGAGAACTAAGCACAGATCTTCTGTGGATGTAGGCTTGCTCCAATCCTTCTGTCTCTTCATGTCATCCCAGACAGACTGGATGATAATGAGATCAGGGCTATATCTGTGGGGGCCGTATCATCACTTCCAGGACTCCTCCTCCAAAGGGCAAAGGTCACAGCAAATATTGATGGGATTTACATTTCTCTTTTCTTCATTCACTTCATTTTGTTAATTGATAGAAACAAACTATTAACCCTTCTATTTCTGGAAGCATTCTTGTCATGCAGCATTTTTCCACCCTAGCCTAAAACATTTGCACAGTAGTTGTGCAGTATTATGCTGTTTATTGGGCTAATACTGACACAAAGAGCTCAGTTTTTATTTGTTGCGTAGAAGATTGTACGGTATAATTCTAGTGTATTTTCAACAGATAACCTTTTGTCTTGTTCTAACCTTTTCATCGAGATCATCATCGCTTTCATACATGTCATCCTGGCGCAGCAGCCACTCATACTCCACGTGGACACGCATGTTGAACTGATTGTTCTGTGCTTGGAGAAGCTGGTGAATAGAAACCATATCCAGTAAGAAAAAACAACAAAAGCTTGGTAAAAAAAAAAATACATGTATTTACTGTAGTTGGTTGACCTTACAATTTTGTCTGTTCACTTAAAGGGGTTGTCCAGGATATTTTTTTTAATATGAGTCTGGAGAAAGTGAAAAAAAAAAACAAAAAAATATACTTTCCTGTCCGTGCTGCTCCGGTGTCCTCTTCTGGCGGAAGTCCCTGCTGCAAGTAACTGCTGAGGCCAAACAGTGGCCTAAGGAAAGGGACACAGGATGTCATAGTGCGGCGGCGACTTCCGGTAAAACAAGACAGCGGAGGAGTAGAACCGGACCGCACTTGGAGACATCAGAGCACTGGGGACAGGTAAGCATGTTTTTTTTTTTGTTGTTTGTTTTTTTTTTTAAACACCTTCCCTGGCCTAATATAATTTTTATTTTTTTTTTATCCAGGACAACCTCTTTAAGTGTCAATGGAAATGCATTACAGGTGGTCAACTAAGTATCCATGTATCTAAATGTAATGATGATATTACTGGGATCCCAATGAACAGACCTTGAATAGATTGTCCAGGATATTTTAGTATTGAGGCAGGAAGGCAGGAAGCCGGGGAAAGTGAAAAATACTCAGCCTCCTCAAGAAAGGATCAGGGACGTTAACTGTGACGTGGACTTCTGCCAGAAAAGCCCTGGGGATCGGTCAGCGACCTGGGACTCCGGAGCACCAGGGACAAGTGAGTATGTTTTGGGGTTTTTTTCACCTTCCTCGGCCTCCTGCCACAATACTAAAATATCCTGGACAACCCCTTTAAGCACACTGAGGGGATTTTAATAAGACTGGTGTTCTGTACACCAGTCTTAATCCATTTCTCTGCTATCGCGAACTGCGTCTGAATTATTGATTAATAATTCCTAGGCGCTCCCACACGACAGAATGGAAATCTACACCAGTTCAGAACTGGTATAGAGTTACTATATAGCTCATTTAAGTGAGTTATATTTTATAATAAATCAGTCGGGCCAAGGTGTCTCCTCCCGCCTCCGTAAAAGAGGGAAGTGGTGCAAGAAAGGGCCGTGTGCTTAAGATATGCTGCAACTATTCCCATCTATGCCAATTTTTCTGGTGTAGAGGGAAGAGTAACTTCCCCCCCCCATTGACTGCTATGCAGTTTCACCTCATAAATCACTCTATATGAAATAAATAGAATTTTAAGGATCCCTATTTAGTTATAACTGAGAAACTTGAAAGTGAAGTGGTTCTCCTGAGATCTAGGCAGCTGTCTGAATCGGCTAATGGACTAGACAAATGCAGAGCAAGAGAAAGACGAGGGTATTCTAAGCAGAAGTACTCAATGTCAAGCAGCAGCTGTGAAAGCAATTAAAAGTTAAGGGGATATAAAAAGACAGGAAGAAACCTATAATTTCTCTATAATAGGATTCCGCTTTTCGCTAGATGTAAAAATGAGACTGGATAGCTCGAGAGAGTTTAAAGGTGAGCAAATGCATTATTAAATGGAATGTAACATCTCTCTTAGGCTGAGGCCCCACGTTGCGGAAACGCAGTATTTCTTGTTGCAGATTTTGCTGCGGTTTTTTGAGCCAAAGTGAGGAGTGGAATTAACAGTAGGGAAACGTCTCAGAGCTTCCTTTATATTTTCCATTCCATTTATAGCCACTACTGGCTTTAGCTCAAAAAACCGGAGCAAATTCTGCAACAAAAAAAGCTGTGTTTCTGTAACATGGGGCCTCAGCCTTATATTGACTTGTTCAGCTTGGGGAGAAAAAAAAAAGTGACATGTGCAGATGTAGCTGAATTAACCCGAACTTCTGCACCTAGTTAAACTGTTGCAGCAAAATATTTGATGATGGACCTGATGGTTCCAAGTTGCCCTGCCTAGTCCTCCCCCGATCTCACACATAAATAATTACCTGTGTTATGGGGCTGTCTGACTACAGTAAAGCCAGCTCCTATAGTACAGGTAACTAATTACCTGTGGGATAGGGTAGGTGAAACCCAGGGGGCGGACCGCTGACTCAGATCACATGACCCAGGAATCCATCATCTGTATCTGCATAAATGCGGGGTAAGGCAAGTACATCAGTTTTTTGGCGCAAATTATGCCAGAACTTTGTCTGATTTTCATTAGTAAATCCACCTTAATATACCTGAAAACCTAGAAAATATCACCCCTACTTAAAAAAAATAACAATGCCAAGCAAAATGTGCCAGAATTCTGTCATAATTAGTGCCGAAAAAGAAGTCTACTGACTTGTCCGAAAAAGCGAGTTGTCTGAAAAGGGGCGTGGTCTATGTGAAAATGGGCATGGCCTAAGTCCTGCTGCCGTGCACCAAAAAATGCACCAAATTTTGGTGCCCTTTTCTGATGTAAACTAAGCCAACTAATAGATGTAAAGTTAGACTACACATATATACAGTCTAAGAATACAACTATTTATCAACAGCATCGGACACTTTGTTAATTTGGCGCAGTTTGAGATGGTCTAGCTTTTAGACAATACTAGTAAATCTGCTCCATTTTTCTTGTCTGCTACCAATGTGTAACTACTGCTCAACTCAAGCTTAGCCAGTTGTGAAAGTGTCACCATTTTAATTTTTCCTACCAAATCTTCACAGAGAGAATGCTTGAGGCGTCTGGCAATATCCAGTGCAGTTTCCCCAGCTTCATTTTCTGTAAAATGAATGGAAATGGTATTTAAAAAAAAATTAAAAAAATAACACCCGAGGAATCAAACGAACTGCTTTAAAGCTGGAAATTAAAGATGGTCTAGACATAAATCTGGTAACAAATGGAGGATGTATTCACATTTTAGTAAAGGTCATATTCACAGATGACAACTATTAGTATCTGTTAACATGGCCCAAGTACCCTAAGTAGCCAAGGATGTCAAGCGAACAGCTTTAAAGCTGGACATTAAATATAGTCTAGACATAAATCTGGTTACAAATGGAGGATGTAACCACATTTCAGTAAAGGTTATATTCACAGATGACAACTATTAGTATCTGTTAACATGGCCCAAGTCCTGGAAGTGATGATACTGCCCCCACAGATATAGCCCTGATCTCATCATCATCCAGTCTGTCTGGGATGACATGAAGAGACAGAAGGATTGGAGCAAGCCTACATCCACAGAAGATCTGGGCTTAGTTCTCTAAGATGGCGGGAACAACCTCCCTGCCGAGTTCTGCCAAAAACTGTCTGATGGGATTTAGAATTTATATTTTCTTCATTCACATGATTTTGTTAATTGACAAAAATAAACTATTAACCCTTCTATTTCTGAAACCATTCTTACTTTGCAGCAACTTATTCCCCCATACCTGCCTAAAACTTTTGCACAGTACTATGTACATAAACATTACGGGTTAAAGGTCTTAGCACTTGCACTTGGTGAATGCAAGTTGATCTGAATTTGGGAAGGAATTCTTTCCCTTAACATGGGACAATTGGCATCAGCCTCATGGGGGTTTTGCTTTCCTCTGGATCAACACTGTAGGGTTATAGGTTGGACTTGATGGACCTGTGTCTTCATCAAACCTTATGTACTATGTAACTATATACAATGTAGGATTTACATCTAATATAATTAAAGTGCTTTCTGTTCACTTTTCATGATCCAAGGGATCCCTGAGACGTTTAGGGTGTGAGACACCAGGTAAGTAAATTTGGAGTGAAGGGTGGAAGTTGGGTGTTCACTTAGACCCTAATTTTATAGCACTGTTCCACCAGAAATGTCTAACTGGGCTAAGCATATAGGTCTACTGGTAATAACTGGCACTCACTTATCTTGACATTGACTTTAGCTCTAAGGAAGAGTTTCATGCTCTCGGTTTTGTTGTATAAGCTGCAGTAGTGAAGAGGAGTGTTGCCTCGGACAGTCTGCTTTATTAAATTTCCACTGTAGAAAAACCAAATATGCATATTTTAGATAAACATACAGATGCCATGTAAAACAAGCATATTTTAGTAGAATTAAAGAGGTTTTCTCATAATCAATAATCATTTTAAATAATTAACTTGCTTACCTGTTGTGCACCAAAAAATCTACAATATGTAGTGAAGTTCGGTCTGACAATAACACTGCCAAATGCAGAATGGTCTCACCGGCCTCCTAAATTAAAATAATATAATCCGGTAAACAACAATACTGAACCACGGCAATAGACAAATGAAAATGCTGGAAATTAAAGTTAGTCTAGACATAAATCTAGTAACAAATGGAGTCTGTACCCACATTTCAATAAAGGTTGTACTCACGGATGATAACCATTAGTATCTGTTAACACAGTCTAAGTACCCTAAGTACCCAAGGGTGTTTGTAAGGGAATGTCAGATATAATATATTTGTATAATGTTCATACTCAAGCTGTATAAAACAACTTAAATGTTCTTTACATCCTTTATTAATACTGATCTAATATTGAGGAACGGCCATTTGTTTCTTTTTTCAATGTTTTTAAAAATATATATTAATATTAAATATTAATAATATATATATATATATATATATATATATATATATATATATATATATATTATGTATATAAGAGTTACCTGTGCTGGTTGTGGCAGGGGCTCAGTTAAATCAACCTTTTCTGCATAGGCCTGGATCAGTGCATAAATATCCTTAAACCGGACAGCATCTTGAAGATCGTGCAGCCGTGTCAATGGGTGTGCGTTGCTTCTTTTTGTATATAACCAGTGCACATACTTGGAGTTAATGAAGTCTTTCCTAGTGGTCCTATTACATGCACCAAAAACTGAATTTCATCATGTGGTCTATGTAGTTACAGGAGCCACTAAATGCTAATACTCAACACAACACAACATACAAAGTAGATGCCGTAGAAATTCTAAAAGGACTACATATACTTACATGGCACTGTCTATGGTAGGTTTGATTGCCGGAGATGGGAGATTGGCCTCTACAATGTCATTGAATCCAGAGTTACCAACATTTTTGGCTAGCTGAAAAGACACCATGGGGATGGGATAAAAGTGGAGTTTGCCCATCATGAAGTAATAAAAAATCTTAATGTCTCATAATCTATATCCCTAGGCCTTAAAGGGGTTTTCGGGGAATTGGACAAGCTATCGAGGGCAGGTGTAACACTTAAAAAAAAAAAACTAACACAAAAAAACCTCACTTGCGCCTGGCACTCCGTTGTCCACCACTGCAGTCCATTCGGTTGCAAGCCGCACTTCAGGTCCTGGAAGCTCTGTGCCCCACATGACCGCTGAGGTCAATGATTCATGCATGTGAGTGATGGCGGCAGACAACGGAGTTCCGGAAACAGGTGAGTATGGGTTTTTTTTATGTTACACCTGCCCAGGGACTCTTCGTAACATCACCATCAGGTTTGTGTACTGAGCAATGGACACGCATGTTCCTCTAATATTTCCCACTTCACCCATTTACCATATAGTGTGAATTATTAGATTTTTTTTTTTTTACAGGATTTTACAAAGTTTGCTAAATCCACATTTTGAACACTTTTAGACATTTAGACAATCTAATAGACTAATAATACTATCAGCTTATTCACATGACGAAGTTTCATAGCCATGTGGTGTCCATGATCTGAGAAAAAGATAGGACATGCTCTATTTTACTACGGATTGACTTCTCTTTTCACTGACCCAATTCACCCATAGAGGTGAACGGATGAAATGAAACACACAACAGAGAATCAGCTCGGCGTAGGAGTCTTCCTTACGTTGTCCATTATTGGGTTCTATACAATATGGGACATTCATAATAAAGCATAAAAGACAGAGACATTTTTAACCGTCTGATCAAGATAGTTTTCTCATTGGGTAGCTAAAAAAAAAAAAAATCAAGAAAAAATTTCCTCTTACCAAGAGCTCTGAGGTTCCAAGTTTGTCAAGGGCGAGGGACTGAATACGGGAGTGGTGGACGCCAAGTTCTCGATGAACCCCAGAGCATTCAATACAAGTGAGGATCCCAAGATTTATAGACAGCCATGTTGGATCTGATGAATCAATACACAAACTTCAAGTATTTTATATGCTATAAAAGTTTATATTTATTTATTTATACCAGAGTTTATATCTCTGTAGCGATCTCCTCATAAATCAGGTGTACCCTCTGCCAGGCTGTGCGGCCCCCCGCATTGCTATCTACGCCACATTTCTGGGATCATTTATACTAGTAAACTGGCATAAATCTGGTAGTTCAATGACTCCATCCACACCATGTCCCCATTACATTCCCTTCCAGTAAAGTGGTGAGGGAAGCACAAAAGTGAAAAAAAGTCAAAAATTTTAGAGCAAAAAACTGATCTGCACAAAAATTTGCAACTTTTGTATGCCTTGTACATCAGAAAGCTGTCATAAAAAGCATGATAAATCTCCCACTTTGTCTCATAAAAGAGGAATCCGGTGTTTGTTATCCCTTGGGCCCATTTCACCAACTTTTTTTCAAAAGTAGTATGGCCTTTAGAGGAAAATAAACACTAGAAAGGCCCACACACCATCAATGACTGTCAGATAACCAGCTATACCCCCTGACTCCCCTATATACATACAAGCACACATGAAGAGGGGAGAAGAGATGTGATGAAATTCAACATGACCTGACTCTTCCATGACATCATCTGTTGGAGGAGGCCTCTGTACATATAAGATGCAGTATTTGGTCCGTCCCTCTGAAATTGCTCATTTGGTTGACTTTTCTGTTATGCGTATGGGGGCCTTTAGGAAAGGGCTTAGGACAATATCTGGCCACATAGGAGTTGCAAGTGTTCCCTCTATACTCCTGATATTACAACATAGGAGCTGTGTGTTCCCTCTCTGTTAAGTATACTCTTGATATGACCACTTACCACACCACAACCATCTACTGTATGTATTGTAGGTTTCAGTCATCTCTTATTAAAGATACAAGCAGTGAAGTGTGAAATCTTACGGAAATACTAAGAGAGTCCCCAGCTGGTGCTTGTACATAAGAAGCACTGGTTGCTTAGCTGCTGCTATGCAGGTGTTTCATGTCAAATCTGACAACACAGAAATGTCTAAATGAAGAGGGAACTGACTAATTGGATAACAAAGCCTTCAAAGCCGGCAAAGAAAATTCTATATGACGCATTCAAACTTGTGACTTGAGAGAATTGGGCTCAAGTTAAGATGTGGATAAACAGGGCTTTGTGTCTGTACACAGCCAATATTTGTAATATCAAGAATATCTGAAGATGCCACCCCAACATCCTTTACCATCTAGGCCATCTGATGTCACCACTTCAACAATGTGGCCTTTACCATGTAGAACAAATGATGTTGCCACATTAACATTGTGACCACCTTTGCAATCTAATGTAGCCATGATAACATAACATCATGAACTTTACCATCTAGACCACCTGAAGTTGCCAAACTAACATTGTGACCTTTGCCATCTAGACCATATGATGTTACCACTTTAACATTGTGACCTTTACAATTTAGACCACCTGAAGTTGACACCCTAAAATTGTAACCTTTACCATCAAGACCATCTGACGTTACCACCTTAACATTGTGACCTTTAACATCTAGACCAGGGGTCGGCAACCCCCCGCAAGCGTGCCAAGAGTGGCACGCGAGGCTCATTTCCCTGGCATGGCAGCCCGAGTCCTCGCCCACCTGTTTCAATCGGACCAAACACGGCCGAAACGAAACTGATATTATTATACTTTGGGGTCTCTTCTGACCCCAGAGTATACTAAGCAGAGGCCCAGGGGAGGTGATCAAACATAAAAAATGTTTCTCACCTCTCCTGTGCTCTGAAGCAAAACCCTACTGTCTTCTATGCTTCTGCCTGAAGTAAGAGACCGCTGATAGGGCCTCAGGGGTCACATCGGCGTTATTACACATAATAACACCGACGTGACCCCTGAGACCCAATCTGCGGTCTCTGATGTCAGGCAGCAGTGCCGAAGAGAACAGAGCACAGGAAAGGTGAGTAACATTATTTTTTATGTTTGTCATCTCTCTTGGCCCTCCACTTATTATACTCCGGGGTCTGAAGAGACCCCACTGTATAATAATTGCTAGTGAGTGGCGAAAAATTGGAATATTATACTGTGTTGTGGGGCCACTAGGGGACATTATACTGTGTGCAGGGGCCACTATCAGGCAATATACTGTGTGGAGGGGCCGCTATGGGACATAATACGGTGTGCAGGAGCCGCTGTGGGACATTATACAGTGTGCAGGGACTTCAATGGGACATAATACTGTGAGCAGGGGCCACTATGGGACATAATACCGTGTGCAGGGGCCGATATGGGACATAATACTGTTTGCAGGGGTCGCTATGGGATATTTTTCTGTATAAAGGTGTGTTTTTGCACAAAAAACGCAGGCAATTTTTTTTGTGCAAAAAGCACCATGTGAACACAGTTTTACATCGAAGTAAAAGTTCCAGTGGCCTAAGAATATAGCTGCATCCAGATACACACGTGGACAAAATTGTTGGTACCCCCCTTAATGAAAGAAAAACCCACAATGGTCACAGAAATAGCTTGAATCTAACAGTAATAATATATAAAAATTCTATGAAAATTAACAAATGAAAGTCAGACATTGCTTTCCAACCATGCTTCAACAGAAGTTTTTAAAAAAGAAAACTCATGAAACAGGCCTGGACAGAAATGATGGTTCCCTTAACTTAATATTTTGTTGCACAACCTTTTGAGGCAATCCCTGCAATCAAATGATTTCTGTAACTGTCAATGAGACTTCTGCATCTCTCAGCAGGTATTTTGGCCACTCCTCATGAGCAAACTGCTCCAGTTGTCTCAGGTTTGAAGGGTGCCTTTTCCAGACGGCATGTTTCAGCTCCTTCCAAAGATGCTCAATAGGATTTAGGTCAGCACTCATAGAAGGCCACTTCAGAATAGTCCAATGTTTTCCTCTTAGCCATTCTTGGGTGTTTTTAGCTGTGTGTTTTGGGTCATTATGCTGTTGCAATACCCATAACCTGTGACTGAGACCAAGCTTTCTGACACTGGGCAGCACATTTCTCTCTAGAATCCCTTGATAGTCTTGAGATTTCATTGTACCCTGCACAGATTCAAGACACCCTGTGCCAGATGCAGCAAAGCAGCCCCAGAACATAACAGAGCCTCCTCCATGTTTCACAGTAGGGACAGTGTTCTTTTCAAGATATGCTTAATTTTTCCGTCTGTGAACATAGAGCTGATGTGCTTTGTCAAAAATTTCGATTTTTGTCGCATCTGTCCATAGGACATTCTCCCAGAAGCTTTGTGGCTTGTCAACATGTAGTTTGGCAAATTAGTTTTGTCAGATTCAAGTTATTTCTGTGACCATTGTGGGTTTTTCTTTCATTCAACGAGGGGTACCAACAATTTTGTCCACGTGTGTACATAGTGTGTTTTCACCATAAGGATACTGCCACATGGTTCTCCTGGACACTTACATTTACCACTAATTGGGGGTCTGCACATGGACTTTCATTGCTTCTAATCAGAAAGTACAGGAGCGTCCCAGGAAATAGCAGTAAACGCATGCATCCTAAAGCATCTGGTGGCAGCACTTCTGTGTTATGGTTTGTGGTATAGGACTTTAGTTTAGGGGCCGTCAGATTTACAATTATTGCCCCAGCACTCTGAGTACCTCATCTTTGATTTTTTAATTTAAATCACCATGCCGAACAAAAAAGGTTGCCTATCCCTGATCTTGAACATCTGACGTTAGTTACCACTTTATTCCACTGACCTTCTTTACCCTAATTGTGTTCAATCTTTGACAACCCTTCTAACCGATACTATATCTAAAGGCATATTACTCTATATGATGTCTCACCTGGCGCTCCACAATCACAGCACACACTATTGCCTGGCATCCGTCTAATATCCTCAATAATAGCTTTGGTGAGATCTTCTATACTGTTCTCCTCACTGGGACGAACTTCATGGAAGGCCATATTCAGAGCTTCCTGCTTGCTGTTGGTTAGTACAGAGATCCATCTGAAAAATAAAATATGCTATAGGCAGAGCTTTCCAGGAACTAGAATGAGACCAGGACCAGCTCATTCTTGAGACTGCTGGAGGTCTCATCTTGTGGTCCTGATTCTGACCTTCAGGACATGTCTATTTAAAGGAGTTATACAGGAGTAGAAAACATGGCTGGTAATAGGAACACTTTAAGGCTGGGGCTCCATGTGGTGTAAACACTGCGGTTTGCCTGCGGCGGAAACGCAGAGTTTTACTGTCACAGCAAAGTGGATGGGGTTCTAGCGAATCCCATCCACACTTTGCGGTAAAATATGCACTGCGGACACGCGGCAATTTCCAAAACCAAGGAAACCTCTGTGAACTTTCTGTGGAAAGTGCTGTGGGAAGAACCGTGATGCGTTACTGCCTCAGTGCTTTTTTGCTGCAGGACGCTATGTGGGGCCTTAGCCTCACTCAGAATTTCCTATATAAAGATGGGTTTTGTAAACTAGACAAACTGAGGATGGGTAGTCCACTTTCCACTACAAATTAGACTACCTATCCTCACCTCTTTCTAGCTAGGCATCCCATGTTTCAATATAAGAGAGGATTGGACCTGCAAACACAATCTAGTGAGTCAGACATTTTCTTTACTTACGCAACACAGTCCTGGTCATCTTCAGCCAAGAAATGGTATGTGCGGTTATCTGGAATGAAGAACACTGTACACTTTATACACGATTTAGACTAATACAATACCCTATTAGTAAATGTTGCATAGAGAGTCCCTACAACATTGCAGTTTGTGTGTCATTCAGGGTCTGACAACTCCTAACAAGTAGTGGCAATACTGAAAAATTTGCGCTTTGTAGTAGTCATTTTTGCTAAAGTGACAAAAGGAGGTGTCACCATGTTGGTTGTCACCTTCAGTCTTCTCAGAAACATCAGTTTCTGAGAATATAATGTAAAGGCGATGAATAATATGGCTGTACTTTCTGGTGAAAACTGTGAAGAAACTAAAGTATCCAGCGCTTATCAGCAGACAGGCTGTACATCAAAGACAATTGATGCTGGTACATGTGTAATGGATAGCATCATATAATATCACATCTGCTTTGACATTTGCCCACATCTTTTAACAAAGTTTTTGTGCTTAGCCAATTCCGGGAGTCTAGAGTAGTTTTGCTGCATTAAGAAGCTATATGTAAGGGGAAGGGAAACGAACAATGAGGTTCACTGAGTAATGTACTATACCAGCACCATTCAATGTAATATACGAAGTTAAAAACACATAGATTAATATTGCAATTTGATACTAAATATTTACTGCAGTGAGTTTTGCAATAAAATGAAATCACTGGTTCCTTGCAAGTAGTCATTTTGGGATGGGTAGTTGCTGAGTGTTCCATCAATTGGACGGCTACAAGAAAGTCTAAAAAGTACACACCTGACAACTTTGAAATGACCAAAAGAGGGACAAAATCAGCATTTTTAGATAACATAAGCCATATGTCCCCTTTGGCCCTGCATGTTCCCAGCCATGTCCCTTTGTGCCCCACACTATATAATGTCCCCCACACTATGGCTCTCACATTATAATGTCCCTCATTATGGCCCCCATAGTATAATGTCCCCCTCATTGTGGCTCAACAGTATAATGCTCCCGTCATTGTGGCCTCCACAGTATAATGTCCCCCTCATTGTGGCCCCCCAGATTATGATGTTCCCCTCATTGTGGCCCCCACAGTATAATGATCCCTTCATTGTGGCCTCCACAGTATAATGCCCCCTTCAGTGTGGCCCCTACAGTAAAAAAAGTCCCTTCATTGTGGCCTCCACAGTATAAGGTCCCCTTCATAGAGCCCCCACAGTATAATGTTCCTATCACTGTCCCTGTCCGCAATATAATGTCCTCCTTATTGGGTTCCCCACAGTATAATGCCCCCCTCATTGTGTTTTCCCCCGTATAATATCCCCCTCCTTGTAGCTGTCACAAAATAATGCTCCCCTCCTTGTGACCCCCATAGTATAATGCTTCCATCATTGTCCCACCCACAGTATAATGCTCCTCTCATCTGCTGTCAGAAGAGATAGGGGCTGAATGGTGAAGCAGGGAGCAGACAGAAGTGGATAGGGTTGAAGCCAGGACATACCTCCTGCTGCCCGGGACAGGCCCATAAATCCAGAACTATCCGGGTGAATCTGGGATGGTTTGGAGGTATGCAAAATATCTGCCCTAAGACCACTACGCTACAGATTTGATAAGCTTTATCCACTTTTTGCCTATTCACATTGAGTGGGGAATGAAAGTGAGCAAATAAACAGATGAGAACATACGTGATATCAGATCAAAGCACTTCTTGTCTTCCATATTAGGCTTCACTTGGCAAGTCAACAGATTTAGTTTGGCTGGTTGCCGGTTAGGCTGCAAACAATACAGAAAATGATTATATAACCATGTAGTTTCTTTCTTTTTTGAATCTTATTGATCATTTATATGTGCTCCATGTAGGCCTTCATCTTATAAAGTATTCATCAGTGGCATTGCTACCAATGGGAATGTGTACCAGGTCTTGTGCCCAGGGTTCATTATATTCACGTTCTTCCCCTGCACAAGTGCTGAATGGTCCTCAGGGTCTACCAGTGCCCCCGATATTCATGTAGTGGCTATTTCATTGAGCTATGTAATAAATCATAAACTGTCCCTGCCTTGTTATATGTCCTGCTCCTGTGTCCTTGCAGTGTTAGATGCTGACCGCCTGGACGTATACAGTCAATGCACGGTCAGAATCTGGTTAAAGAAGACACATAAGGGTGGGTTCACACCTGCGTTTGAGTCCGTCTGCTGCCAATCCGAGTGAAAATCTCGGGAAACAGGATAGGCATCGGATACCGACAGGTTAGCGACGCATTGGTTAAAAACCCATTCATTTGAATGGGTTTTTAAAGCAATGTGCGGGTGTGCGCTTACACCCTCTGCGCTGCGAAGCCGTTTTTTTTCGTCAGACACGAAGTCCTGCATGTCCGATTTTGTTTCCGACGAAAAAAAGGATTCACAGCGCAGAGGGTGTAAGCGCACACCCGCGCATTGCTTTAAAAACCCATTCAAATGAGATTTTCACTCAGAGTGGCAGCGGACAGACTCAAGCGCAGGTGTGAACCCACCCTAAGCTTCATTTGTTGACTGGATGCAGTGGTTTGTCCAATTCAAGCTTTGCTTTACTGTATACAGTAATAGAAGTATTTGTACTCTTTCCATGCCTTGGTCACTACAGTAAAAAATTATATAAAATCTGTCTGTCTGAGACTAATAAGAGCAGCCCCTTGGGGCCACTAAACACTAATCCTTCTAAAAACTCCTGTAGCAACCAGATGCTACATAGAATTTGTGATGTATCTTCTGAGCGTGTCATATACTAGATCCTGTTTTCAGATATAGTCATGCACATTCATACCGTTCCATGTGCAATGGTCAAGTAGCAGTTCTTAACTGAGCACTTCCTCTTCTGCCAAACCTTCCTGAGCCTAAAAATAAAAGATGTTGAGATGATGAAACACTCAGACTAAACACTAATTTACACAGGCAAACATAGAAACCCAAGATGTCCCATTTGCCCTCAATATTGGGTCCAACTTCTATTGTTCCAAAGTAAAACTTACAGTATATAAGTAAGACTGGTTGACATCTGCACTGGGTGTCTGTCTGGAGCAGATCTGTCTAAAATCAGTGGACAAAAAAGTCCTGCAAGCTCAACTTTTGCATCTGACGATTTTAGTTAAAAAGAAAGGACATCAAATGGACCCCATTATTGCCAATAGGGTTCCTCGGGCAATTTTTACGGTCCATTTGTCAGCTTTTCTGGTCCTCCAACTGGCCAGAAGGACGGTACACCCGACACTGATGTGAACTAAGCGTAATCTGACATGCCTGACACTCTCTAGATGATCAGCCATAACAATATCTTCTAACCAGGTATCCCATAATGCCTTGCTGCCTGACACTCTCCCTAATAAGGAAGGAGATTTAGATGTGATTTTACATACCACTTGTTATTAACACCAGCCTGGTGAAAACACTTATGTATCACATGACTGCTCCTTCCATGTAATTCGCACTGTCATTAACACTTGACACTCTTTAATACCCGAGTTTTGCACTAAGTCAGTTAATTGCTAGCAAATAACAAAGGTCACATTGGGGTTTCCAGGTTTAGATAAGCATGGCTGTTTCCTTCCAAAACACTGTCAGTCCGGTCCACAGGTTGTGCGTAATAGTATTGCAACTCAACCCTATTCCCTTCAATAGAGCTGAGCTGCAATACCAGACATGACCCACAGGCAAATGTGGCGCCGTTGCTTGTTTAAAGCAGCTTTGTTTTTCTAAGTTTGGACAAAACCTTTCAACGTGAACTTCTGGTTTCCCATCACAGAAGAAAAATGAAAGGTTTGTTTACAGGCCATAAGTGCTAGGAAACAATTACCTCTACTGGCTCACTGCTCCCCCTGTGAAACATATGGTGAGAGGGGGTGGAAACCTCAAGACCAGCATATTATATTCAAGGTCTTGATGTCCCCTGTGTCAGTGGAGAATGTGCTCAATCTGTGACAAGGCGCACACCTCACCACGAATTGGGCGCATCCTCGAGGATTCCCGATGCCGCGGCTGAAATCTACGCCAGCTATGAGCTATTGTTATTTATGCCAGATGCGTTCACCCATGCCCCACCCATTTTGAGAAAAGTGGCAAGGCCAGCAAAAATTTTTTTAAAAAAATATTTATTTTAATTGCAAAAGTCACAATCTGCTGAAACATGAGCAATATAATGACAAGTGTATACATTAATTGTAAACATATGTTTTACTTCATTGTGGATACAAATACCGGGGGAATTTACTAACCCATCTACACCAGTTTTCTGATTTACTGTAGATAGGTGAAAATGTGGAACATTTTTGGTGCCAAAGATGCACCACATCTTTCCTTCTGAGCCCCGCTCGCCATTTTTGACAACAATGGGCGCAGGGGGTGGAGACCTAATTTGCTATAAAAAAACTATTATAGAAAACTGTCCCCAGTGCTCCAGTGTCTCCCTGCACCGGTGTTTTCTTCCAGCGGAAGTCCCCACCGCACATCTACGTCATTTTCTGGCTGGAGTTGGTTTCAATTCTGGTGCAAGGAAGTGAGCCTGAATTATTAAAGACGTCGTCCAGGATAAAAAAAATATAATATAAAAAAAAAGAAATAAATAAATAAAATATCTTGGACATCCCCTTTAAGAAGCAAGACCTTTAGTTCAGAGGCATCCTGCACCAGTCAGGGACTTCATTAAAACTGGGGTACAGAATGCTAGTCATAATAAATCCCCCCACTATCTGTGCTAAGTACATTCATTGACCTAGGTATCAGGAGAGTATCAGAAGCCATCGCTGGATAGTTGCCCCACGTTGCGGAAAGGCAGCTTTTTTTGTTGCATATTTTGCTGCGTTTTTTTCAGCCAAAGCCAAGAATGGCTAAAAAAGGAATGGGAAATATATAGGAAGTTCTTATACTTCTATTTTCTGCTCAATCCACTACTGTCTTTGACTCAAAAAACTGCAGCAAAATCTACAACAAAAAAAGCTGCGTTTCCGCAACGTGGGGCCTTAGCTTTAAACGGTAATGCAAAACCAAAATGCAGGCAAGCAGCATTTGGCGTTATTACATGACTGCCATAGACCATTGAACAATATCCATTTAGTTATTGTGCTACGACACAAGCCATGAATTTACATTGACCGTCACAATGGGGCAGATTTACTAATACAGTATAATAGTCAGACAGTGCAAAGTGAATGATGACTGATGCTGGAAGATACATCTGGTGCATTTTTAGAGTGCCTAGTGCAGTCTAAGGCCTCATGCACAACGAGTTGGCAGGGCGAGGGTCTTCTGATAGGGGGGGTTCCATGATCTGTGACCATTTAAGTCAATAGGGGATGGAAGCCCCTTGAATGTCACCGGAGTCCATTACACTATGAAATCAATCCCCCTTGGCGTGCACACTTGGTCGTGTGAATATAGCCTAAGTTTATAACCACTTTTATATTGGCTTAGTTTACAGTATAAAAAAAAAAAAAATACCAAAATTTAAGCACACAATGTCGCATCTTAAGCCACATGCCCCCTGCACCAGAACCTTGGGATATTTTCAGTAGTAAATCTGCCCCGTTGAATAAGGAAGCGCCTCATTTTCTCGGGACAAAGCAAGGACATTGAGAACAACACCAGACTTGAGAAGTATCGTATATCATAAAGCAGAAACCACTTCTGCTCTGTATCTAGTCAGAAAAGGGAAGCAGTCTGATCACAAGATGCGTGTCTGCCCAAACCCCAAGTCTTATCACTTGTTTTATCTATAAAGTGTACGGAAATGTAAACTGTAGACATACCCATCACTCTTCTTGTACAAGTATCCGTGTTTCTCCGTGCCGTACTGCATGTTCCCTTGCAGCTGATGCATGCTGTAGACAAGCTGCTTACTGATTGAATCCTGCAGGGAATAATATAAGCATAAATATATAAGTATATGTATATATAAGTATTTGTATAAATATATGACACATATATAAAAAAAATCTTCAAAAATATTGGGGAATTCACCAAAGGCGTCTAAACTTCATTTTACTTAGCACTTCTAGCACATCTGATATCAATTTGATGGTGTAAATTGCTACACGTTCGTCAAACAGTCACATCCTTGATGAATTTGCCGCAATAAAAATGTGGTATTTTTGGAATTGATGTAATATCTCCAGTCAGTCACAGTGTGCACAACTCCAAAGGTGTGATGGGCTCAGCAAGCATCTCACCACTCTTTATCTCTGTCATTTATCATTTGCCGGAAATCCTGTGATATTACAAATTTTTTAGGTGCAATATTTGTATATTGCACATTTGCAAGGCTATAGACACACAATCAAGTGCATGCAGCGAGCTCCGGCTGCAAAATAGACAGGAATAGGGCTTGTCCTGAGTTACGTCTCCGGGCTCACGGCCCCCTACACGGACTTGTAATCATATATGGGTGTGTGTACGGGGCCAAAGAAAATAATGGTTTAATGTGCTAGTCGTTAAAAACAAGGTGGCTTATGTGTGGGCAGACATTTTTTTTTTTGGCACAATTCATGTATCTTGCACCTTTTAAGAGGTTTACACTAGGGTCGAGGCGGAGTGATTTTGCATCTAGAAATGTGACATTTCAAATAGGCGCAATTGGTGAATTTGACTAATTTCTCAACGCCATGCAGGCCACACCCAATTTTTATGAGATGTTGAAAACATTACTAGACAGACGTAAATCTGTCAAAAATAACATAAAACGATGAATAAGGATTATAGTAAGTACAAATGAAATTATGCGCAAATTACATAATTTTTTTGATCGAAACCATTTGATGAAATTTCCTATTATATTGTTATATACAGTACAGACCAAAAGTTTGGACACACCTTCTCATTCCAAGAGTTTTCTGTATTTTCATGACTATAAAAATTGTAGATTCACACTGAAGTCATCAAAACTATGAATTAACACATGTGGAATTATATACTTAACAAAAAAGTGTGAAACAACTGAAAATATGTCTTATATTCTAGGTTCTTCAAAGTAGCCACCTTTTGCTTTGATTACTGCTTTGCACACTCTTGGCATTCACTTGATGAGCCTCAAGAGGTAGTCACCTGAAATGGTTTTCACTTCACAGGTGTGCCCTGTCAGGTTTAATAAGTGGGATTTCTTGGCTTATAAATGGGATTGGGACCATCAGTTGTGTTGTTCAGAAGTCAGGTGGATACACAGCTGATAGTCCTACTGAATGGAGTGTTAGAATTTGTATTAAGGCAAGAAAAAAGCAGCTAAACGTGTGGCCATCATTACTTTAAGAAATGAAGGTCAGTCAGTCCGAAAAATTGGGAAAACTTTGAAAGTGTCCCCAAGTGCAGTGGCCAAAACCATCAAGCGCTACAAAGAAACTGGCTCACATGAGGACCGCCCCAGTAAAGGAAGACCAAGAGTCACCCCTGCTGCGGAGGATAAGTTCATCCGAGTCACCAGCCTCAGAAATCACAGGTTAACAGCAGCTCAGATTAGAGACCAGGTCAGTGCCACACAGAGTTCTAGCAGCAGACACATCTCTACAACAACTGTTAAGAGGAGACTGTGTGCAGCAGGCCTTCATGGTAAAATAGCTGCTAGGAAACCACTGCTAAGGACAGGCAACAAGCAGAAGAGACTTGTTTGGGCTAAAGAACACAAGGAATGGACATTAGACCTGTGGAAATCTGTGCTTTGGTCTGATGAGTCCAAATTTGAGATCTTTGGTTCCAACCACCGTGTCTTTGTGTGACGCAGAAAAGGTGAACGAATGGACTCTACATGCCTGGTTCCCACCGTGAAGCATGGAGGAGGTCTGATGGTGTGGGGGTGCTTTGCTGGTGACACTGTTGGGGATTTATTCAAAATTGAAGGAATACTGAACCAGCATGGTTACCACAGCATCTTGCAGCAGCATGCTATTCCATCCGGTTTGCGTTTAGTTGGACCATCATTTATTTTTCAACAGGACAATGACCCCAAACACACCTCCAGACTGTGTAAGGGCTATTTGACCAAGAAGGAGAGTGATGGGGTGCTACGCCAGATGACCTGGCCTCCACAGTCACCAGACCTGAACCCAATCGAGATGGTTTGGGGTGACCTGGACCGCAGAGTGAAGGCAAAAGGGCCAACAAGTGCTAAGAATCTCTGGGAACTCCTTCAAGACTGTTGGAAGACCATTTCAGGTGACTAGCTCTTGAAACTCATCAAGAGAATGCCAAGAGTGTGCAAAGCAGTAATCAAAGCAAAATGTGGCTACTTGGAAGAACCTAGAATATAAAACATATTTTCAGTTGTTTCACACTTTTTTGTTAAGTATATAATTCCACATGTGTTAATTCATAGTTTTGATGCCTTCAGTGTGAATGTACAATTTTTATAGTCATGAAAATACAGAAAACTCTTGGAATGAGAAGGTGTGTCCAAACTTTTGGTCTGTACTGTACATTACATACGTATAATCATTCTACTAAACCTTGCATACATAAAAATACATTAAGGCCGGTTGCAGACGGCCGTGCTGCAACCGCCCTGCCGTGATTTAAAAGCACGGGCTGCATGTCCTATCTGATGCGGCCCGTGTACGGGCCCATAGAAAAGAATGGGTCAGTGTGCTATCTGTGAAATACACTGATAGCACACCGACCCACAGCACGGTCGTCTGCAACCGGCCTTAGGACGTTGATCAAACCCTGCCCTCCAGAATACTGTAGTAAAAAAAAGTTGCAAAGTGGGGATTTACGACTTTCTAGCTCCTTCACACAAGAATTTTGTAACTTTTTGATTTCTGCACCACTCACTCCACTTATCGAAAAGTGGGCGTGGTTAGCCTGTCCAGCTGTCTGTGCTCCAGATTTATCAACAGTGAATTTTTAAAAAGTTATAAAAATTGTCACAAACTCCCACCAGTTGGTGGGTGGCAAAAAAAAGTGGAGGTGTCAGACTTATAGATGCATCTAATTTATCAAACATTGCGTGACATTTAACAAATTTGAAGCAAATTCTGCCAATGCGACTCCCGCACTCCCTAATGATGAATTTCCCCCGTTATATTTTCGCTTCGCAGATCGCTTTTCCTGCAGTTACATAAAAATCCCTTTTTATTCTGAACAATTAATTTCTGGCAGATTGGAGTGTTCATTAGGGACTTCTTTATGACAGTTCTGAACAAGCCGTATCTCTGGGAACAATGATTAAAGTATCTGTACGTACATACAGAGCTTCACCATGACAGAAGATGATGTGAAATGATTTGCTAATGTAACTGTGCAAGACAGTGCATTTTATTATGATGTAGGATTCCATTGTTTTAAGGCAGAAACACTAGAATGTGATCGGAGGCATCCGATAGATCATGGCCCTGGTGCTGCAGCCACTCAGGAAACTGTATTATATTATCCAAATCCACTTACGGTTCTTTTACATGGGCAAATGAATTGCCGTAATGACAGTCGGTCAATAATATAGGAAGTCAATTGGCGCTCATTTACTTTTATGTTCCCTTGGCACTTATAAGGAGAGGTTTATAGGAATGATCATTCTTGCGATTGTTCATTAAAACCCCTCTCAGCACTGTTATGTCCATGTTTACACAGGGAGAAGTGTGGCAAACACACAATTGTAATGCTAGCATAAAAGACACAACGACATACAAGCATTTTCTAGTTTGTTGATTGTTCAATGAGCAATGTTCAGATGATACATCATCTGATCGACACTATCATCCTGAGCATTTTGGTGTTTTTTTGTTTTTTTTTATCCAAATCTGTTCAGCCATTCCAAAGATATAAGCCCTTTTAGTGTTTATGAAGTATTAGGCTGTACTAGCCAAGTGGGCGGGGCTGTATGTCATACAGTGTTACCACCCACTTGGCTAGTATACCTTAATCTGCATCAACACTGAAAGGGCTTTTATCTTTGGAATAGCTGAACGGATTTGGATAAAAAAAACAAAAAAACCACCAAAATGCTCAGATGATGTAGGTCATTGGTCTATTCAGACCTGGTGACTGGTCTTCTTTAAACTAACAGAATGGCTTCCTCTGTTAGTCTGCACCTTTTAGATACATCTACTATGTTCTGAGCACATAATCAGCACTGTTAGGACTTATGCACATGGCAGAGCGCAAGCATGGCGACGCACACAGTCCCATACAGCTCCTTCCTATGGCTAAAGCTCTACACATACAGGATGTGATGAAGAATCAACCTAGTATTTTTATGGGAATCAGACAGAAAAAAAATCTTTGCATGAAAATGGGAAATACATACGTATAGTAAGGGCCTACACAACCTCGGAGAATGTATGGTGACATATCCTTACAATGGGAACAATATTCTCATGGGAAAATCATTCTCATCACAGAAAAACAATGACCTTGATATAAAGCGTAACATTTATTTTTTTCTCATACATCCATAGTGCCTGTGAAGATAAACTTTGTAATGTACTTTATTAAAGAAAAGTGCCTGTTTCCTCACTTATTTGAAGAGAAGAGGAGAGGAGGAAAGCAGAGAGACATCTGCACTTTCACAACACCGTTGGGTTATCAGGAATTACTATCCAGCCCTATCATGAAAATGTAATTCTGTAGACAGACTCATATCTCTGTTTCTCTACTTCTCCCCCTCCCCTCTCCATAGACTCCATTGCAGACTGACTCTACTTGTAAATGGAGTACAAACTGTATATATATATCTACAAATGCTCAGTATGTGTAGATATATATTATATATAGATACACACGTGGACAAAATTGTTGGTACCCCTCGTTTAATGAAAGAAAAACCCACAATTGTCACAGAAATAACTTGAATCTGACAAAAGTAATTTGCCAAACTACATGTTGACAAGCCACAAAGCTTCTGGGAGAATGTCCTATGGATAGATGAGACAAAAATTGAAATTTTTGGCAAGGCACATCAGCTCTATGTTCACAGATGGAAAAATGAAGCATATCTTGAAAAGAACACTGTCCCTACTGTGAAACATGGAGGAGGCTCTGTTATGTTCTGGGACTGCTTTGCTGCATCTGGCACAGGGTGACTTGAATCTGTGCAGGGTACAAGGAAATTTCAGACTATCAAAGGATTCTAGAGAGAAATGTGCTGCCCAGTGTCAGAAAGCTTGGTCTCAGTCGCAGGTCATGGGTCTTGCAACAGGATAATGACCCCAAACACACAGCTAAAACACCCAAGAATGGCTAAGAGGAAAACATTGGACTGTTCTGAAGTGGCCTTCTATGAGCCCTGACCTAAATCCTATTGAGCATCTTTGGAAGGAGCTGAAACATGCCGTCTGGAAAAGACACCCTTCAAACCCGAGACAACTGGAGCAGTTTGCTCATGAGGAGTGGCCAAAATACCTGCTGAGAGGTGCAGAAGTCTCATTGACAGTTACAGGAATCGTTTGATTGCAGGGATTGCCTCAAAAGGTTGTGCAACAAAATATTAAGTTAAGGGAACCATCATTTCTGTCCAGGCCTGTTTCATGAGTTTTCTTTTTAAAAAATGCTGTTGAAGCATGGCTGAAAAGCAATGTCTGACTTTCATTTGTTCATTTTCATAGAACTTTTATATATTATTACTTTTGTCAGATTCAAGTTATTTCTGTGACCATTGTGGGTTTTTCTTTCATTAAAAGAGGGGTACCAACAATTTTGTCCACATGTATATATATAAAGATTTATCAAAGCTGGCGCAGAGGAAAAGAGGAGAAGTTGCCCATGGCATCGATGCAGATTCCATCCCTTATTTTGAGGTATTTTGGAATGTGAAAGGTCTAGGTCAAGATTTGGTGACATCTTTCTGTATGAGTTAACTTTAGAGAAATATAACCCGTGTGTTTGGGGAGGTAGTCCTCCCCCCCGTACGTGCCACCATGGCTGACAGAAGTTATCCGCTCAAACTATAGCATTGGTAATTAATGTGTCAGAGCCGGTGTCTCTCTCTTCACACTGTCCGGGAAGAATGGCTCCTCCTATATAGATACTATTAGTGAGAGGACTGGTTAATGGCATATTAAATGACCCATTAATGCTCTCTTTTCAGGCAGCCCTTGTAGAGTCATTTCGTTTTTTTCTGAAGGTTCCTATCCTTATTCTAATTACCGGAGAAAATAATTTGTACCATTTACGTGTTTGTCAAAATGAGTCAGTGTAATTGCCTTTTACCTATTAAAAGTGCGTATTCATATTTGTCATATTTAAAGGGGATGCTGGGACTATACAGCTTGTGCTGCAATTTAGAAAATTACATAAAATGGGACAGATTTATCAGGCCGTTCACCACATTTGTGCCGTAAAAAAATTGCAATCCCAGATTAAAAGGGTTTTCCAGCCCCAAATCGAATTTCATGCTTATGACCTATCCACAGTAATAAAAGCGGTAAGTAGCCCCATCCACTGCATAGCACTGGTTCCAGTGAACTGCAGCGCCGCTCCTATCCCTTGAATAGGTGTGGCACGGCATGCACCGCCCGTCTACTAGCAGCTTCCAGCACTCAGCAGATCACATACTGATGCCCTATCCTGTTACATTCGTTTTGGGGCCGGAAAACCCCTTTATCCTCAGGTTGTCACAAGTGCCATTTCTATTCCGCCATTGGAAAAAACAAACAAAATCAGCATCAGATTCCACTATGTGAACATGGCCTAAAGGTCCTTTCACACAGGCAATTTTCTACTCCTAAAGCCTCATGTACACACCACATCACAAGACTGAAAAATCCAATACAAGTCAATGGGCTGGTTTTTAACATCCATCAAAGCATCCGAGTTTAACGGACAGTTAGAAGCGAACAAAAAAGAACTGTTAAAAATGGTGAGATGGCTGGGAAATGGATGAAAACTATGTGACACACTGATCAAAGATGGACATTAAAAACATCTATTTTTAACGTTCATTTTTACAATGATTGTGTGCAATCTACATCTTTGATCGGTGCTAGTTAAAGATGAACTTTCACCAATTTCAGTTCTTAGCATCTGTTAATAATCACTGTTCCACCGATTCTGGCACACTTGGATTTTTTTTCTCTAGTCATCACCATTCCTGAGCAATTACTGTGGTTAGTTTTGGTGTCTGATATACTATTTAGGTTCTGCACTGTCAGGAGGGCGGAGTCAGGCAGGAGCAGACAAGGGGTGTGACTCTGAGCTCTGACACTGGCTGCCTCAGATTGGAGCTCTGAGTCACACCCCCCTGTCTGACACCGCCCTTCTCACATTACAGTGCCTAAATAGTACTTCAGGCTCCAAAGCAAACTGTGCTTATTATTCAGGAATGGTGGGGGCTTGAAAGAAAATTCCAACTGTGAATCAGTTGAGCAGCGCCTAGTCACAGATGCTAAGAACTAGAATTGGTGGAGGTGGTGAAAGGTCCCTCAATAGATGTCGCTTCACTGGTTCTGGTGCAGTTAGAATTTTTCCCTTAGCACCCAACATTCCTGAGCAATCATTTCTCCTAATTTCAGTACAGCTATGCTCTCAACTGTCAGATGGGTGGTCTCAGAATATCTGCTTCAAACCAGGACCACCTACCTGACAGTAAAGAACCTAATTAGCATATTGGCTGCTGAATCTAAAATCATTGATTGCTCAAGAACCTTAAGGGCTAGATAAAAAATTCCAACTGCGCCAGGACCAGTGGAGCAGCAGCTACTATGGGGGTGCAAGAGTAGGAGGTGGTGGAAGGTCCTTTATCAGTATTAGTATGGGAAAGAAGATCATTACACAAGAAGTGCTTTCAACCAATGAAAAATTTATGCTTGTATAACTGATGATGTCATCAGTTGACAAACAAGCTTTTTTCTCATCTGTCGGGTTACTGGGGTCATCTTTACATGCAACAATGATCACAAAGGAAAGCTCCTACAGCCCATGTAAAAGGACCTTCAACTAAGACTTTTCCTTTATTTTGTAGATATTCCCTTGATAACACCTTCTTTACTTATATGCCCTTCATAGCATGATCTTTTGTCTACATATAGCACATCCTTTTGTAGCACAGTTTCTTAAGAAGCTGTGGTTTTGGAAACATAAGGCGTAATTCCATAGCAGTCTATTGTTACGAGCTATTCTTTTATGAGACATAATTAACTTGCTCCACCAGGCTATAAATTCTCCAAAAAAAAGCTTATAAAATATAAAGACGGCTAAGCGGATTCTAAAAGAAACACAAACTTTATTAATTAAAATGATAAAAAAAAAAAAGAAAGTGTAGAACAATATATCCGCTGATGTAATACGTGAACAAACCCAGCAGAGAACCCGCCGACTAAAAGCCAATGAAATGCAGTAATCCAGATAATTTTCTGTCTGGGAGATAAATATTGACTTTTTCTGTAAATACGAGGAGCTGTTGTTGCAAAATGTCATTTTTTGATATTTACGAATAAAGCAACACGGAGAACAGAAATGAAAGAAAAATCGATTAACTTACTCTTCTGAACTTTGGAAAGCAAAGGGAGAGAAAAGGGACACAAAGATGAATATTGCAAGAGAAAACAAGCAGTTTCAGATAAACAGTAGTCCAGATAGCATGAGAGCGCCCCTATATAACCCGAATAAGGCTCTGTTCACACATAATACTCTAGCTATGATGGATGGGTTTTGATCTGTTTTGGAATGGAGCCTAACAAATCCTATTGACGTATAATAGGTCTGTCAGAGGTTTCATTTTTCATTACTCGTCTCTGTAGCACGGCGGACTAACCTATGTTGTCCTTGCAAGCCTAGATAGATAAAAATATCAGTTGGTATAATCTACAGTTCTCTCCCCTTATAGATATAAATTGTGTCGTTTTTGTAAATATTTTTAATTTTAGAATTAAATTTTTTTTTAAATAATATTTTATAGATTTTTATAATATTATTTTATTTGATTATTTGTTATGTGCACATTTTACAGTTAAGTCTACAAAGGACGGAATTGCAGTAGATTTTATCTGCACAGGTAAAATACGTAGCGGGTTACATATTTTAAAAATCTTATCCACTGGCTGCAGAATTTTTAGTAATGGAAAGTGACATATAGCCCAATCCACAGCAAAATCCATATGGATTTATGCAATATGGATTTTGCTGCAGTGATATCCACAGAAGTGTGGACTTGTCTGATGACAGATCTTGAGAGCCCCTTCACTATAATGGGGCCTGTTGGGCATCCATTATTTACTCACCGACATTGATGGAGAAAAAAATTGGCTTTGCATATTGATGACCTATCCTTGAGATAAGTGATAAACACGCTACTGTTATATATGTCACTTCTATAGATTTGGAGAAAAATGAACTTGAAGTCTTATACACATGATGCAGTTGGTGCACTGGGGGCGGGCCTTCAGCCCTGGAGCACTGCTCTTGCTGCTCAAATAGGATGAGGGATGTCATAGCAATGGGAGGATCAATTTTTACTGCACATGGTGGCACAGGCAGGAGATGATAGGGGTCCCAGTGGCAAGAGCAGTGCTCCAGGGAGCTGAAGACCCGCCTCCAGTGCTCCAATTGATTCATTTGCATAAGACTTCAGACTTTCTCCAAATTACGAAACTGATATATATATAATAAAGATATGAAGTTTATCACTATAATGTGCTCTGGAAGCAGATGAATATGGTTGGGGGAGGTCCAAATAACACATATACAATCTGTTTTATTACTGTATTATCTGTCAATTACTAGCCGTGGCCTACACAGGGACAACATATTAGTTTTCTTCTTTCCAGTATGTAATAAATCATACCAAGTTATACCATATGCAGCATACCAGTGCGTGCGGTCATTGATAAATGTGGGTATATTAGGCAGGACTTTAGCACGTAGGTTTTTTAGATTTGCTATTTTGGACTGATGTCCTTGTAAATTGTATGTAATACCATTTTATACATGCATCGTGAGTCGGTGTACATATACTCATCTCCGTGACTGTCCTTGAGAAAGTCGTGTGGATGGTAAGTGAAAGGCAAAGAAAAATGTTTATGACATATATTCTAGTCATACCGATTAGTACCTAATATGAAGATAACTGTATCTTAAAGAGACCTTTCACCAGTTACTTCCATCCTTCAACAGGCACTGCTCCATTGATTCTAGCACAGTTGGAATTTTTTCTCTAGCCACCACCACTCCTGAGAAATTGGTGCTGTTAGTTTTTAGCACCCAATATGTTACTTTAGACTCTCTACTGTCAGGTAGGATATCCTAATGGGCTGGAGCTGATCTAGGACCACCCACCTGCCCATAGAGAGTCTATTTAGCATATTGGGTGCTGAAACTGCACCAAATGCTCAGGAATGGTGGGAGCTAGAGAAAAAAATTCCAACTGCACCAAAATCAGTAGAGCGCCACCTATGCAAAAAGCTGGTGGTGGTGAAAAGATTTCTCTAAATGGGCACTATCCAATTGTGCTTGTTTGGAATCTCTGGAGAAAAGCATTAATTTTTTGCTTGCACAAACCTGCCCTTATGTTTGCACATTACAGAGTAACATGCCTGCCTACTTCTATTTCAGAGACCTATCATTAAAGGAGCCCTGGGAAACTTATAGCCTGCGGAATACTATCCGAATATAGGTACTTCAGTGCTTACAAAATTGAGCAGTCTGTTCCCTACATCATCCTATGACAGTACCCTCGCTCATTCATGTATGTACAGTAGAGCATGCCTGGGGTTGAAAGGAAACAACTCATCCAACCTTCTTTGAAAATCTTCCTGCCTGTACAGTAAGTATTATTATGCCTAGCAGCTACAGAGAAAGACAGCTTGTTTCCTCCCAGAATACAATATGCAACCTGGATCGCTGAGCAGATCAATATAAGAAGAGGAAGGTGTCGCTCTGTTGGAGGTCTCCTGTCCCAACTGGTGGTCTCTACTGGTTACCACAATGACACTGTCTACTTTTTTCTTATCAATTCATCTTACAAGTCATCACCAGCATACACAGGATATTGTATATACACAATACATTCAAGGGCTTTCGTATATGCCAAAAAAAAGGTTAAAGGGATACTTCAGACAACACTGTGATACCTAGTGCAGAACCTAAGGGGGTGGAGTCATGAACCAACCCCTTAGGTCCTTAAAAGTGGTTTTCTGGCCCCATACACATTTTTCACACTGATCCACAGGAAAGGTCACCAGTAACTGATCTGTGGGGGTCCAACACCTGGACCCATAAAGTTCAGGTGATCCAGGCGGTGGAAGCTACTGCAGGGGAAGGAGAATGGAAGGAGTCTTCTCCTATTTAAGTAATAGGAGAGGAACTACAGCCCTATCTGCTCTATAGAAATGGCCTTACTTAAATAGGAGCAGATTGCTTCCACTCCCCGTCCACTGCTATGGCTTTGGGCGATCAGAGACTACCAGAACAGCTGATCTGTGTGGGGCCTGAGTGTCGGACCCCCAGAGATCAGCTATTGATCCTATACAGATGACTAGGGTATTTTGATGACTATGTATAGGTCATCAGTATAAAAAATTCATTTGGGCCAGAAAAACCCTTTAAAGTGGTCAAAACAGGACTCTTACTGTCTGAACTAGGAGTCCTGTCAGAATTTACTCTGAAATCTTGCTCCAAATCATAAACCAATACATCAGAGAGCTCAGCTTCCCTTCCTCTAACATATCCTGTTCAGACAGGGAAGAAGATATCACTTGAAATGTTTCATTTTAAATACGACACTTCATTTTAATCCACAAATCCTCACAATAAGTTGTCTTGATCTGAGATACAGCAGGGTAAAAACTAGATCCATATAAAGACAACATGGACAGAAGAAGTGGGATAATTTTTACCTCTTTGGGTTCAATCTGCAGTGTTGGCTTCAGCAGGTCCCGCAGAGAACAGAGTTGCTTCTTCTCCTCCTCCTGTCTGCTCTTGATCTGACATACATACACAAAGGACAATAATATAAGACGTGTCTCCATCTGCTGAGGGTCACTATTTGGTTTAATAATCTTGCAAGGACTTTTACTGCTAAAACACTGAAGCTATCCCCCTGCCCACGGGTGCGCAGGCAGCTCCCTCGCCACTCAGACATGTCAGCTATCCCGAAAACATGTGAGTCATCAATTCTTGGGAAGAGTCCTAGGAGACACCTTCTCTCCAACAAAGACAAGTGCCTCGACATATGTTTTATATGGTTGTCACAATCAAATTTCACAATTTTCAAGCTAAAGCAGTCATCTGTATTATTTAATATTTTTGTGATTTTTTAATTTTTTTATAAAAGAAAATGTTGGCTCGTGGGATTACAAGTTATATGCAAGTCACTGGGGGAATTTATTAAAATATTTACGTCAGCTTTCTGGTATAGATGGGTGTTAATGTGGCACATATTTGGCACACACCCTTTGTTGCACCAATGATGGACCGTATCATTCCTTCTTTATCCTGCCCACCACTTTTTCAGAGAGTGGGCAGAAGGCAAGGATAGGCGGAGACGCCTCTACCCCACAAGTATTATTAAAACTCATTTTTATTTTATATATACAGTACAGACCAAAAGTTTGGACACACCTTCTCATTCCAAGAGTTTTCTGTATTTTCATGACTATAAAAATTGTAGATTCACACTGAAGGCATCAGAACTATGAATTAACACATGTGGAATTATATACTTAACAAAAAAGTGTGAAACAACTGAAAATATGTCTTATATTCTAGGTTCTTCAAAGTAACCACCTTTTGCTTTGATTACTGCTTTGCACACTCTTGGCATTCTCTTGATGAGCTTCAAGAGGTCGTCACCTGAAATGGTTTTCACTTCACAGGTGTGCCCTGTCAGGTTTAATAAGTGGGATTTCTTGCCTTATAAATGGGGTTGGGACCATCAGTTGTGTTGTTCAGAAGTCAGGTGGATACACAGCTGATAGTCCTACTGAATGGAGTGTTAGAATTTGTATTATGGCAAGAAAAAAGCAGCTAAGTAAAGAAAAACTAGTGGCCATCATTACTTTAAGAAATGAAGGTCAGTCAGTCCGAAAAATTCCCAGAGATGCTTAGAACTTGTTGGCCCTTTTGCCTTCACTCTGCGGTCCAGCTCACCCCAAACCATCTCGATTGGTTTCAGGTCTGGTGACTGTGGAGGCCAGGTCATCTGGCGTAGCACCCCATCACTCTCCTTCTTGGTCAAATAGCCCTTACACAGTCTGGAGGTGTGTTTGGGGTCATTGTCCTGTTGAAAAATAAATGATGGTCCAACTAAATGCAAACCAGATGGAATAGCATGCCGCTGCAAGATGCTGTGGTAACCATGCTGGTTCAGTATTCCTTCAATTTTGAATAAATCCCCAACAGTGTCACCAGCAAAGCACCCCCACACCATCACACTTCCTCCTCTATGCTTCACGGTGGGAACCAGGCATGTAGAGTCCATTCGTTCACCTTTTCTGCGTCGCACAAAGACACGGTGGTTGGAACCAAAAATCTCTAATTTGGACTCATCAGACCAAAGCACAGATTTCCACAGGTCTAATGTCCATTCCTTGTGTTCTTTAGCCCAAACAAGTCTCTTCTGCTTGTTGCCTGTCCTTAGCAGTGGTTTCCTAGCAGCTATTTTACCATGAAGGCCTGCTGCACACAGTCTCCTCTTAACAGTTGTTGTAGAGATGTGTCTGCTGCTAGAACTCTGTGTGGCATTGACCTGGTCTCTAATCTGAGCTGCTGTTAACCTGCGATTTCTGAGGCTGGTGACTCGGATGAACTTATCCTCCGCAGCAGAGGTGACTCTTGGTCTTCCTTTCCTGGGGCGGTCCTCATGTGAGCCAGTTTCTTTGTAGCGCTTGATGGTTTTGGCCACTGCACTTGGGGACACTTTCAAAGTTTTCCCAATTTTTCGGACTGACTGACCTTCATTTCTTAAAGTAATGATGGCCACTCGTTTTTCTTTACTTAGCTGCTTTTTTCTTGCCATAATACAAATTCTAACACTCCATTCAGTAGGACTATCAGCTGTGTATCCACCTGACTTCTGAACAACACATCTGATGGTCCCAACACCATTTATAAGCCAAGAAATCCCACTTATTAAACCTGACAGGGCACACCTGTGAAGTGAAAACCATTTCAGGTGACTACCTCTTGAAGCTCATCAAGAGAATGCCAAGAGTGTGCAAAGCAGTAATCAAAGCAAAAGGTGGCTACTTTGAAGAACCTAGAATATAAGACATATTTTCAGTTGTTTCACACTTTTTTGTTAAGTATATAATTCCACATGTGTTAATTCATAGTTTTGATGCCTTCAGTGTGAATCTACAATTTTTATAGTCATGAAAATACAGAAAACTCTTGGAATGAGAATGTGTGTCCAAACTTTTGGTCTGTACTGTATATATATATATATATATATATATATATATATGAATATTATTATAACTCACACCTGTTAACTCACTCAAAACTGTGTCAGATATGCGTCAAATCTACGACGGAGCCTCTTAGTCATGCAGGCATGCCTTGTGCAAGTCAGGGCATTTACTAAAGGGGTTGTCCAGCCCCAAACCAAACTTTCATACTGATGACCCACCCACAGGATAGGTCATCAGCATGTGATCTATGAGGTCCGATACTTGGACCCCGCACAGATCAGCTGTTGTAGCAGCCTCTGGGTGCCAGTAGCTGCTAGCGGACAGGCGGTGCTAGTAATAGTAGTGGCGCTGCAGTTCACCGGAACCACCACTATGTAGTGGACAGATCGGCTGCGCCGCCCCTATTCCTGCACACACTACCCATCTACTAGCAGCTTCCGGCACCCAGACTACTAGAATAGGTGATCTGTGCAGGGTCTGGGTGTCAGACTCGAACAAATCACATACTAATGCCCTATACTGTGGATTGGTCATTGGTATGAAAATTCGATATGGGGCCGGAAAACCCCTTTAAAACTTGCATAGGAAACATCAGTCTTAATAAATTCCCCACAGGAACTATGGCATTGCGGGTATGTACACAGGGGCAGATGTGATGTGTGACTGCAACTCACCGGCACCTGCAGTGTAATCAGAGGCTCAATACTGTTTTATCACTGCCTACCTGCTTTACACTGCAGCTCTGCTTGTTTAGTAACTATGGGTAATGCTTCCTCTAGGTCAGTGCTGTGATGTGTAAATGGAGCTCATCTCCAGTGTAATCAGAGGTTCACCATGCTGCTTTATTGAGCTGTACATGCTTTAAACTGCAGCACTGCTTACTCAGACTGGCTAATATGTGTAAGCATAGGCTCAACAAGCAGATATTACAACACTTCCATTCCTGACACAATGGAGGCCTTTTTAATGGATTGAATGGAAACATAATGGACCTTAATGGACGATACTGGCTGTGCTCTACTTTCTGTAAAAATGATGTAACAAAATAACGTAGGAATAATTCCCAGTGTGGACAGAGCCCTAGGTTACATGCACATGACCGTAGTGGTTTTTACTGTCTGCAAAAACGGGTCCGTATTCGGCAAAAAACCACATCCACATTACATCCGCAAAAAGACTTATATACACCTGCATGGGTGAGCCTGTACCCTAAACACGGACAGGAATAGGATCTGCTCCATATTTTGCAGATGGTTTATAAAGCCCAGACACTGATCTGTAAAAAATATGGACGTGTGTATGGGGCCGTATACTATCTGCCATTACAGATCCATAATTACGGATAGTATATGGACAACAACTATGGTCGTGCGCATGAGGCCTTATACTAAGGTAAATGAGCACCAGTGTGTTCTCAATTTGCAACGTATCTTAAAGGGGCTGTATAATTAAAGGAAAACATTTCTACTTTAATCCAGAAACAGTGCTCCGCTTGTCTATGGGTTAGGTCTGGAATTGCAGTTCAGTTATAGTCAAGTGTCTAAGCTGCAATACCAAACACAGCCAGAAACAAGAGTGGCGCTATTTCAGAAGGAGGACAGTCATGCAGTCCCTTTTATTAAACATCACAGCTCGGGATTCACCATGGTTTGGCCTTGTATGTGGGGACGCAATGAATACTTGTAATGGATTGTGTACAATGGGGACGTCTATCTGATAATAAAGCATCTCGGTTGGGTTTTTCGAGCTGAGGATGATACATTCATACGGGCAGCCGGATCTTGCACAGACCTTGAGTTCACCTGCAGCAGCCTGTGTCTGGACAGTCTCAGGGGACGGAGAGGGATGAGCTAATTACTGTATGTGAAGGACAGATTGTGCGGTGGTAAGAGGCGGCTCTGTGGTCAGCCCCTCTCCTGATGTATACACTGCGCTGCTTCATTATCTGCAGCTCTATACACGGCCTGCTCACTAGTAATCGCTTCTGCTGATGATTAACTCAAAGATTAGCAGAAAATGTCCCATATTCACAGTTTTATTTCATTACAAGTCTGCTGCAGAGTGATATATTTATAGAATGAGAGAAGGATCTAAGGCCAGGTTCACACTGTGCTTTATTAATAACAACTGCGTGCATTTTTAAACAGGAGCAATAAGTAGCATAGGTTACTATACATGTCACTTGTGGCCATTCAATCTCTGTTTTAGTGGCATCGTAATAATGTGCTACTTATAATAGATAAAAAAAAAAGCATGCCATTATTGAGTAAAAAAGCAATGTGTGAATGCAGTCTTAGGTCCCCTACACAAGCTCATGTATTATCACAGGCCCATGGATGTGGCAGTGAGGCCGGGGCAGATTTCAAGACAGGTTCTATTCCTGTCAAGTTTTCCGGCCCAGGTTCACTGGAAGCAATGAATTTAGGCATGGGCAGCACGTTTAGGCCGTCTGTGCATGACTCCTTAAAGGGAGTGTGTCATCAGATACTCCTCTTTTTCTTAACATGCTGTTTTTCTCAAAATGATTTATATATTGACAGTGATATCTAGCAGCAGAACCCCGGATTCACAACGGGGAAACACTACTTGATTCAGGAGACCCTAAGCTATCTATGTGCAGGGCTATGTGGATACGATGGGGTCTGGTCACACGCTGCCTTTAAAATGGCAATAGATGTAAAGACTTAGCCCACATTTTTGTTTCAGGTTACTACTTGTTACAGGGTTTTCTGGGACCTAAACGTTGATGAACTACTCTTAGGATAGGTCATCAATATCAGATAGGTGGGGAACCAACAACAAGTGTTCCCTCAGTTACTAGTTAGCATTTGCAGGAGCCATGGTGCACCAGAACTAGCACAGCTTGGTATACTGCAAATGGGACTGAGGTTGCAGTACCTTTCCTGGCCACTACACAGTGTACAGAGCTGTTCTAGTTTCAGCAAATTGCAGCTATATTGAACGAAGGATCAGCAGGAGTCCCTGGAGTCGAATCCCTGCCAGTCCAGGATTCGACTCCAGGGATATCCATGTAAAGGTTGTCCATTTTAGATCAGCCATATTTGTAGGGATCCCTTGACAATAAACTACATACAAAATGTCCCGTTGTGGTACTCTGGTATTGTACTCTGCAGAAACCTGGCAGTAAGTGTCGCCCCCCCCCCCCCCATTCTGATCTGATATAGATGACCTATCCTAACCATATCAGACGGACCGTCCTGCAATGGATCACAAGAACAGAGATAGCTTTGCAGGATACATTCACATCTGTGTCCATTGCAGATTCAATCATGCATGTAAATGGATACCCAACAGGCCCCATTATTATAGTCTATGGTATCTGTCAAGCTCCTACGACGGACATCATGATATGAGTCAGTCTCCAGCTTGTGCTCCTATGGAGATGTGAACACAGTCTTCTTCTAAACCGTGCCTATCCCTATACACAGTACAGAACTATATGGACTGTATACCAAATGAAGTGTAACAGTAATCCTACCATTAAAGTTGGACCTGAGTAAGATAAGGAAATACTCACAATCTGCAATTCTGTGGTCAGGCCCTCAATGTAGGATTTCAGTTTTTCGGTGGTTTGCAAACATTCCTGCAGAAAGCTACAAATAAGTCATTATTCTGGGGTCATATCACCACTTTGATGTATACATGTGAGGGTCTGTTCAGCCATTTCCTAGCCGCTGCTCGCTGACTGTAGGCGCGGCAGTCGTGACTCAGGAGCAGTTTTATCGCAGTGTACTTTTACATGACAGCCTTTATTTATGAGAATGACTCTGCAGAGGAGCAATCTATCTGTTCTCATGTTAACACAGCCATCACTTGTACATCTCAGGGAGTGGGTGTCATTGGGTCTCTATATACAGCACAGCAGATACATCTCGCATCTGTAAATTTCCAAAAATAAACGCTGCTTGCTGGGTTAACAAGATTATAATCTCCTTTTCATTTTAAGATTTTAAAACACAATCTCAAAGGCCAGATATTAAAATGGAATGTATATTTATAGACCCATTTATTCTAATGGCAGACTCGGTGACAATATGGAAATGTTCTAGGCATGATGAAGGGGCCCTGTGCTCTGTACAGCATCACAGCTACTTCATTCTAGTAGTCGGAGAGAGGAGTTGGATCATGGACCTTCACTAATGACATCCTGCTTATTCCTATGGCTCCATGGTATGGAGCAATAGGGACCCTGAGCTCCAATAGTCTTGGTGAACAAGGCTAATCCTGATGAAGGGTTTTCAGCCTGATTCATGGAGTGTTCAGTTATACTACAGTAAATCAACTGTGTGCGAATCAACAAAATATCAGACTCTTATCAAAACCAGCCTGAAGCTTGGCACTAGTGGTCTCCCCATATGGGAAAGAGACTTTGTCAGGCTTCCTCTAGGTCCAGGATCCAGATGTGACTACAACCTCTGCACACCTATTGCTATGCTCCTTGTGTACACTTAAAGCAAAGAAGTAAGGTGATATTTTCCTGCCATATCTGAGAATACCACATGAAAGAAGGAGAGAAGCAGAGCTTTGTAATATATAGATATATATGATAGAGGAGAGAAGCTGAGCTCTGTGATATATACAGTGCTGGCCAAAAGTATTGGCACCCCTGCAATTATATCAGATAATACTCAATTTCTACCAGAAAATGATTGCAATCACAAATGCTTTGGTAATAATATCTTCATTTAATTTGTCGTCAATGGAAAACCACAAAAAGAATTGTCAAAAAGCCAAATTGGATATAATTCCACACCAAACATAAAAAAGGGGGTGGACAAAAGTATTGGCACCCTTTGAAAAATCATGTGATGCTTCTCTAATTTGTGTAATTAACAGCACCTGTTACTTACCTGTGGCACATAACAGGTGCTGGCAATAACTAAATCACACTTGCAGCCAGTTGAAATGGATTAAAGTTGACTCAACCTCTGTCCTGTGTCCTTGTGTGTACCACATTGAGCATGGAGAAAAGAAAGAAGGCCAAAGAACTGTCTGAGGACTTGAGAAGCAAAATTGTGAGGAAGCATGAGCAATCTCAAGGCTACAAGTCCATCTCCAAAGACCTGAATGTTCCTGTGTCTACCGTGCGCAGTGTCATCAAGAAGTTTAAAGCCCATGGCACTGTGGCTAACCTCCCTAGATGTGGACGGAAAAGAAAAATTGACAAGAGATTTCAACCAAAGATTGTGCGGATGGTGGCTAAAGAACCTCGACTAACATCCAAACAAGTTCTAGCTGCCCTGCAGTCCGAGGGTACAACAGTGTCAACCTGTACTATCCGTCGGCGTCTGAATGAAAAGGGACTCTATGGTAGGATACCCAGGAAGACCCCACTTCTGACCCAGAGACATAAAAAAGCCAGGCTGGAGTTTGCCAAAACTTACCTGAGAAAGCCAGAAACTTTTTGGAAGAATGTTCTCTGGTCAGATGAGACAAAAGTAGAGCTTTTTGGGAAAAGGCATCAACATAGAGTTTACAGGAAAAAAAAGAGGCCTTCAAAGAAAAGAACACGGTCCCTACAGTCAAACATGGCGGAGGTTCCCTGATGTTTTGGGGTTGCTTTGCTGCCTCTGGCACTGGACTGCTTGACCGTGTGCATGGCATTATGAAGTCTGAAGACTACCAACAAATTTTGCAGCATAATGTAGGGCCCAGTGTGAGAAAGCTGGGTCTCCCTCAGAGGTCATGGGTCTTCCAGCAGGACAATGACCCAAATCACACTTCAAAAAGCACTAGAAAATGGTTTGAGAGAAAGCACTGGAGACTTCTAAAGTGGCCAGCAATGAGTCCAGACCTGAATCCCATAGAACACCTGTGGAGAGATCTCAAAATGGCAGTTTGGAGAAGGCACCCTTCACATCTCAGGGACCTGGAGAAATTTGCCAAAGAAGAATGGTCTAAAATTCCAGCAGAGCATTGTAAGAAACTCATTGATGGTTACCGGAAGCGGTTGTTCGCAGTTATTTTGTCTAAAGGTTGTGCTACCAAGTATTAGGCTGAGGGTGCCAATACTTTTGTCCGGCCCATTTTTGGAGTTTTGTGTAAAATGATCAATGATTTGACTTTTTTTTCATTCTCTTTTGTGTTTTTTCATTGCAAGCAAAATAAATGAAGATATTATTACCAAAGCATTTGTGATTGCAATCATTTTCTGGAAGAAATTGAGTATTATCTGACAGAATTGCAGGGGTGCCAATACTTTTGGCCAGCACTGTAGGTGTATATGATAGAAGAGAGAAGCTGAGCTCTGTGATATATAGATATATATGACAGAGGAGAGAAGCTGAGCTCTGTGATATATAGGGTTATATGATAGAGGAGAGAAGCTGAGCTCTGTGATATATAGGTTATATGATAGAGGAGAGAAGCTGAGCTCTGTGATATATAGGGTTATATGATAGAGGAGAGAAGCTGAGCTCTGTGATATATAGGATTATATGATAGAGGAGAGAAGCTGACCTCTGTGATATATAGGGTTATATGATAGAAGGAGAGAAGCTGAGCTCTGTGATATATAGGATTATATGATAGAGGAGAGAAACTGAGCTCTGTGATCTATAGAATTATATGATATAGGGAGAGAAGCTGAGCTCTGTGATATATAGGGTTATATGATAGAGGAGAGAAGCTGAGCTCTGTGATATATAGGTTATATGATAGAGGGAGAGAAGCTGAGCTCTGTGATATATAAGGTTATATGATAGAGGGAGAGAAGCTGAGCTCTGTGATAAATAGGTTTATATGATAGAGGAGAGAAGCTGAGCTCTGTGATATATAGGTTATATGATAGAGGAGAGAAGCTGAGTTCTGTGATATATAGGTTATATGATAGAGGGAGAGAAGCTGAGCTCTGTGATATATAGGATTATATGACAGAGGGAGAGAAGCTGAGCTCTGTGATATATAGGTTATATGATAGAGGAGAGCAGCTGAGTTCTGTGATATATAGGTTATATGATAGAGGGAGAGAAGCTGAGCTCTGTGATATATAGGATTATATGACAGAGGGAGAGAAGCTGAGTTCTGTGATATATAGGTTATATGATAGAGGAGAGAAGCTGAGCTCTGTGATATATAGGATTATATGATAAAGGAGAGAAGCTGAGCTCTGTGATATATAAGGTTATATGATAGAGGGAGAGAAGCTGAGCTCTGTGATATATAGGTTATATGATAGAGGTGAGAAGCTGAGTTCTGTGATATATAGGTTATATGATAGAGGAGAGAAGCTGAGCTCTGTCATATATAGGATTATATGATAGAGGAGAGAAGCTGAGCTCTGTGATATATAAGGTTATATGATAGAGGAGAGAAGCTGAGCTCAGTGATATATAGGGTTATATGAGAGGAGAGAAGCTGAGCTCTGTGGTATATAGGTTATATGATAGAGGAGAGAAGCTGAGCTCTGTGATATATAGGATTATATGATAGAGGAGAGAAGCTGAGCTCTGTGATATATAGGGTTATATGATAGAGGAGAGAAGCTGAGTTCTGTGATATATAGGGTTATATGATAGAGGAGAGAAGCTGAGCGCTGTGATATATAGGTTATATGATAGAGGAGAGAAGCAGAGCTCTGTGATATATAGGATTATATGATAGAGGAGAGAATCTGAGCTCTGTGATATATAGGTTATATGATAGAGAAGAGAAGCTGAGCTCTGTGATATATAGGGTTATATGATAGAGGGAGAGAAGCTGAGCTCTGTGATATATAGGGTTATATGATAGAGGAGAGAAGCTGAGCTCTGTGATGTATAGGGTTATATGATAGAGGGAGAGAAGCTGAGCTCTGTGATATATAGGGTTATATGATAGAGGAGAGAAGCTGAGCTCTGTGATGTACAGAGCAAAATGAAGCATAAATCCTGACAGGACTCCAAGGAGAGACAGGGAGAGTCCTGATGCCGTGAGAGTCCTGATAGTAACCAGGATTCTCACGGCAAACCATATAAACCTCAATATCACAGAATATGCTATTCTCAGATAGTTCAGCAGAAATCACATGACGGATCCACTTTAATTCCTCTAAGCAGGTGATAGTTTGCTTATAGTGCAATGAAAAAAACTAAACTAAGATGATGCCAAACGCTCACATGTATACAACATCTATAGACACTAATGGAGGAAGGTCTGTATATCATAACATTGGGATCTTACTTGCACTGCGAGGTGTAATGCTTGATAAGGTTCTGTAAAAGATCCACGCCTTTTTTGCTTTTGATCTCATTCACTTTTATCAGATACTAGAAATAAAGTGAGAAAGTGAATGGTTTAGAAGGACCTTATTCGATGACTTACATCACAAGATAGAACACTTGACATTTATTGCTGGGTAGACTTTGCTTCCAATTTTATCACTAAAGACATATAGAGGTATAAAAAGCAATTTGTTGCCAGAAAAATCACTTAATTTGTAAATCAAGTTTTCATGTTAAACTTATTTTTAAGAATTTTTGATGATTTTTTTTTTTTTTAAATGTCCATGTCACTATTTATTTTTAAAAAATAAAGCACAAAATCCTGCAAGTTTCCAATTTTCACTCTGGCCACTAAGCCTAATAATAGACGGACAATTGCCAATTATGGATGGCTTCCCTCAGCAGCAGTCACCTCATTTACATTACAAATAAGACATACAGGATTACAATAGATGATAACACCTCTATAGATAACACCCATTGTGGCCCATCATTACATCCACTATTGACAATAGATGATGTCACAGGTTATCTCTTCCCCCTCCTTGCACAGGGCATGTCTAGAGAACTCCCAATAATCCTTAATGAATGAGTCGGCTCCTGTCTATTGTTGCCTATGCCCATGACTATGCTGTGAAGCACATTAATAAATGATGGTAAGAGAGCAGAGGAGAAGCTCAGGTAAGATGGCCACCCCCATATTCATGTACAGAAAACAGAATAAAAAAAACCTACAATCAGAAAATAAAAAACAAATTAGAAAAAAAAAAGAGACAATTTTCTTATCTGGTTTTAATAAATAAATGAAATAAACATAAAATATATAAATAAAATAAAAATATATTATTAAAATAAATATAAAAATATATAAATAAAACATCCGGTGATACATTCCAGTTATAATATGTATATAAAATAACATACCACTGTGTAGTTAATATGACTCATTTCGGGCCACTTTATTTTATGCCCATACATACAGAAACATCAGATTGTGTTAAGATGCTTCCTGCATGAAAAACACCGCACCTGGCTGATACAGAAGTAAACAGATACAAGCACGACACACAAGGTAAAGTATACAAATATAGCATCTTACCTCACACATCTGTAACTGGAACATCCTACGCTCCTTCTCCAGCTCTTCAGCGATTTCGCCTCCTGCCACCTCGTTCCTCACCATCCCATACTGTTTGGCCAGCTCTCTCTTCTCCTTCTCAATTTTAGTGCTACGGAAACACAATCCACATTGCTTTAATAAATCGCTAAAATTATAATGTTATTAAATTGATAAAATGATGACTCAGATGAGATTTACACCTGCAGTGCAATGTCACCTACGCTTGTTTTGCTGTGAGTTTTATTTGTGAAACCTTTGCAATCGCACGTCCGCAGAAAATCCTACAGGTTTCCTGTAGCAACCCCCCCCCCCACCTCACCAATTACCGACCACAGAATATGCAGCAGTGCTACTCAGAGAAACCCACTCCTGAATTTCCCTGACACAAAGTGCTAGGTAGTGATCTGAAACACATTTGCAAACGTAACGCTATGGACTAGAGATGAGGGAAATGATTCGTAATGAGCCAGATTCTTACAAATTTTGCAAAAATCTTGGGTATAGCTGAACCCAAGGTTTTTGGGGTTTGCCACCCCCAAATAACTATTATACCCTGCTGTCTCTTCAGAGTATAATAAGCAGAGTCTCAGGAGAGGCGAGGTAAAATAATAAACACTGATACTCACCTTCCCTCACCTTTCCTGGTGCCCTCACAGCATGCAATGGGTTTTCCCCACTGTCTTTGGTCCTCTTCTGTGATGTCACAAGGCCCAGGGGACTGCTCAGGCCTGTAATTGGGCCTCAATAGTCATGTGGGGTGCACCGACATCATGACACTTGCATCAATGCATCATGATGTCAGCGAAGCACAAGACCACTGAGGTTCCTGAAGCTGGAAGACGCCAGGGAACACAAACCTGGCGCTGCAAGGGAGCCCAGGAGAGGTGAGGGAAGGTGAGTATAAATGGTTATTATACAGCACCTCCCCTGGGACTCCGCTTATTATACTCTGGGGTCTGAAGAGACCCTGAAGTACAGTAAAATCACTTTCAGTTCCAAAGTGATGAACCTTGCGAATATTTGCAAAACGAATCACAGTATCACTCACTCCCATCTCTAACTAGGAGTAATTAGAGAGAGAAAAAAAAAAAACTTTGATCCCATATGCAAACAAGCCTGTAAGTGCCCAGTGTGTGGTGCCAATCACATCAAGTGCTCAGACTATCTATCTGTAAAGGTAAAGGAAGAAGAGAATTGCGCATGCGCTATCCTGCATTTATTCGGTGTATGCACAAGATTTCGGTGCAGAGGGGTGCGACACCAAACAGTGCTGAAGATGTCAAGCAAACAAAGTAGATGGAATGGGATAACCTGAGGCCTTGCCATAACTGGGACCACCCACTGCATTTGCAAAGTACATAAGGGATTAAAGTTTGTTGTCTCAGTTATTGCCTTATGTTTGCAAATGTGGTTTAGCTCACACCAAATGCTGCAATAGTCTAAAGTCGCTGGCAGACTCTCATAAGATATAAAAATGTAGCTCAAAGACACATAAATTGCTGTGCTAGCAAATCTGAACATTAAACTTTAATGTTCCAACTTACAATTTATTTTCATAATCCTTCCAAGCTTTATCAAATGGTTTCTTTAAGTCCTGCAAAAATAAAATCAGATACAAGTTGAAAGCACCTTAAATAAAAAAAAATATATATATATGAAACAACTTTTGCAAAGTTTAAAAGAAAAAAAAGTCTTATTACTTTGTGCCTACAGCTTCTACACAGACCACGGTAACAGACTACAAACAAACCTTGTAGTCAGACTCTCTTCCATATGTCTCCTACTTCTTACTGATCTATCAAATGTAGAATTAGGAATTCTAAAAATCTTAGTGTATAAAGCCAGACTATAATATACAGTAAGCTGCGGCCAAAATATAATACAGTATACATGTACAGATCACCACCAAAATCACTTACATGATGTTGCATGAGGAAAGTGCAATTTTGCTATTGAGAAAATCAACTTTTAATTCATATGGAATGGTCGCCGAGACTGTCAACCTATACATTAGGGGGTAGCTCTGGATGGCAACCACATAAGACTGCACTTAGACACAAAGATGGTATTTTCACTATGCCAATATCTGCCCCTACAACATCATATACATGGTTTACAAGTGTTTTGATGGTGTTAGACTCCCTTGAAACTAACTCCTCATTCTCCGCTGCTCCTGTCCTGCAGTTGTGCCTTGGTTTTGACAGCACGGCAGAGTCCTGCACCCAAAAAACCTCATGCATTTTTACTGTACATTGCCATGGTCCCACCGTTATCATAGAGACAGTGGCAATCTGTTGTAACATTGTGCATAGTTTCTACTGTGCAGGACTTGATTGTGGGGCAGAACCCGTGTCACAACAGCACCATGTGTATACACCCTACTACAACATCATATTCCAAAACCCAAACCCTAACGTAAACCCAAGCCAGATTCTGGATTCTGATGAATCTTCTCAATCTCTAATTTAAGACTGATAGACTGATAAGAAGATGGCCAAAAGTAGCAGACCTATAAATTTCAAGTTTGCCCCCACTTGTCATGTGCCAAAATATTTGCCAAACATTGGCGTTGTCAAGAATATATTCTAAATCAATCATTGTGTCCTCTTCACCGATCTCTTGGAGCTCCCATTCTGATCCTTCCAGACCCCATCGGTCTCTACTCTCTGGTCCCTCTAGATGCACAAGAAATGACCACTCAGCCAATAACTAACTGCAGCAGATGAAATGAGTCACCAGGGTGAAGCATATTAAACCAGCAACATAGTTAACCCTATATTCACACACAGTGAATATTGGCCAAGTGATGGCTTTTTTTTTTTTTTTTTTTTGAACGGCCACATTAATTTCACGGTCATTGTCATGGACCATCAAAATGAAGGTCAAGCTCTATTTTTGTCCATCTTCACGGATCCCTCCATACACTGCTATGTATGAGGAATCCGTGAAAATGGCCGCCCTACTGGTGGAAAATGGCCATGAAAAATGGATGTCTTTCACATCTGTATTGCACTTCTATCACATCATGTAGGCTTTAGATAAGTCAGACTCACCTGAATATGACAACACCTTTTTTGCGATGAAAATCCGTGCCTTCATTAATGAGATATTCATTTATTTCACAAGATGCAAATGAGCGATCTGGAGCACCGAGGGCGGCTCCATTGCTCCAGACTGCTATGTCCTACACTGCTGTAATATGCTGGTGTAAACATAAGCACAAAGGGTTAGGCGAGGTTTCAGCATAGCTCCCTGGCGCTGTCACTCAAAATAGGATGGAGGATGGAGGGCGTATTCAAGCAGAGCAGGGCATGGCGGTTTGGTGCAATGGATCTACTTTTGGTGCTCTAGACTGCTCATTTGCATATTGTGAAATAAACGAGTATCTTGGCAATGGAGACCATTTTCATGGGGAAACTGACATTAAATTCATGTGAGCCTGACCTAAGACTGTCGGAACGGCAGCAGCAAGAGATCGGTAAGGTGAGTATGACATTTTATTATTTTTGAACTTTTTTTTTTTTTTTTTTTAATTTATTGGGTCACCCCACCCCTTTAGGCTAAGGCCCCACGTCGAGAGCCGCAGCCAAAAAGCACTACAGGAAAAACCGCATCAGAGACGAATCACGGTTTTTCCAGCAGCCCTTTTCACAGAAAGTCCGCAGAGTTTTCCTCTGCGGACTCTCTGCTTCCATTATACCTATATGGAAAATGGCAGCGTTTCCATAGGTATAATTGACATGCTGCGATTTCCAAAAACACAATTTTTTTAAAAATCGCAACATGTGTGGATGAGATTAGCCAGAATCCCATCAACTATGCAGAAACTGTAAAATGCCATGGTGTTTCGTCATGGCAAAATCGTGGTGTTTACGCTACGTGGGCCCCCTGGCCTTAAGATGATCTAATCTGTAGATGAATCAGGAAACAATAGGCTTCTACCGGATCACTGAAGAAAGTGACTAACTCCGCTATTAGACCGTGATTGGTTTCATCCATTCAGTTCCATAATTAGTAAGACAAGATGAAGAATGCCGGCAGCGCCACGTCTCTGACACTCACCCCTTTCACCTCCTTCAGATCTCCTTTGACCAGCGAGTTTAGGAAGTAATTAATGTTGTGATTAAAGCTCTGCAGCTGTGAGAGACAAAGACGCACATTAATGGCGGGCAGATAAGTTGAGCAGATCATTTCTCACATATACTGCTAAGCCCTAGTCAGCAATCTCTCAGTGAATATATTATACAGCCAAGTGCATTATATAACCCATCTATTCATGCCACAGAAGTATTTCCATCTCAGCAGGTCCCCACTACCCGCAGACATTATCTTATCTCTTTATAATGTGATGACTATGAGATCCGGGGAGGATGAAGATATGCCCAAGTGATCTCTGCCGAAAGACGCAAACATAGTAATAGTAGTCTATTAATAACTGGAATTAACTAATAAATAACTTAAGATATGAAGAACGTTATCACACTGATAGTGTCTAATTTCTTAAAGGGAGTTTGTCACCAGAGTCCAGCGCATTAACCCAGCCCCAGTATATAGATAGGTTAGGATCACCTGAATCTAATGATGTTCCCCTTGTGAATCGCTGCTAAGATATTGCTGATTTTGTCAATATGCATACAGTAGATTGACAACAACCAGGCCACAGATCAATACCAGATGGATCACCTGGCACCGTACCCCTGAAGTCGGTTCCTGGTACTGTACACAGGGTTGTGCCATCGTCGGGTAAGTTTTTGGCAGCTCCCAGTGAGTGGCAGCCAATGAGGAGCACCTTGGTTGGGAGCTAACTAGACAATAGCTAGTACCCGTACAAGGCGCCCCTCATTGGCTGCCACTTCTCGCACACACTGCTCACTATAAAGAGGTGCTGACTGGGGCCTGCCCACAAATTACAGAGTTTTGTGCTGTATCCCACCACCCCGAATACCCTGCACTTGGTTAATTCAAGGGAAAATTGGGGAAATTGTCTTGCTTGGAACTTGTCCATAGTGCAAAAAAGGTTGGGGACTGCTGCTTTAGAGGAAAGAGGACATTGTCATTGCTTTAAAGAGCTTATTTGCATTGCATAGTGACAAAAACAGCAATATCTCAGCAACGGAGGCAGCGATTCACAAACACTATTTGATTCAGGTGAGTCTAACCTATACACTGTGTTCCAAATTATTATGCAAAGAGTGTTTAGGAGTGAAAAGGTAAGAATTTTTTTGTTTGTCAGTTAAACTCATTGATGGTGATGTGTGTCAGGGCTCTTTATATCACTGAAAGCAATTGCAGGCACCTGTGATAATTAGTTTGGCAGGTGTGTCTAATCAAAGGCAAGACTACTTAAGAAGGCTGTCCCACATTATTAAGCAGCCTACATTTTCAGCCAAAATGGGAAAGAAAAAGGATGTGTCGGCTGCTGAGAAGCAACAAATTGTGGAGTGTTTAGGTCAAGGCATGACTACAATCAACATTGCCAAGACACTTCATCGTGATCATCGCACAATCAAGAAGTATGTAGCTGATTCACAGCACACACGTGTGCGTGCTGATAAGGGAAAATTGAGGACTCTTTCCAACAGGCAATTACGTCAGGTTAAAAGAGCAGCTTCAAAAATGCCTTGTCATAGCAGCAGACAAGTTTTTGAAGCTGCTGGTGCCTCCAACGTCCCCCCGAACAACAAGATGCAGGGTCCTTCAGAGGTTTGCAGCTGTGCGTAAGCCATCCTGTTGACCTTCTCTATCCACTGCAGACAAGCAGAAATGGCTCCAGTGGGCCAAACAATACATGAAGACTGACTTCAAAACTGTTTTGTTCACCGATGAGTGCCGTGCAACGCTCGATGGTCCAGATGGATGGAGTGGAGGATGGCTTGTTGATGGAAACCCCATGCAAACACGGCTACGGCTCCAACAAGGAGGAGGTGGAGTAATGTTTTGGGCTGGAATCATGGGGAGAGAGATTGTTGGCCCCTTTAGGATCCCTGAAGGGGTAAAGATGAACTCCATAATGTATGTGGAGTTTCTCAAACAGCACTTCCTGCCATGGTTCAAGAAGAAGAACCATGCATTCTGCAGAAAGATCATTTTCATGCATGATAATGCACCGTCTCATGCTGCAAATAACACATCTGCATCTCTGGCTGCTATGGGCATAAAAGGGGACAAACTTATGGTGTGGCCCCCATGCTCCCCTGACCTCAACCCCATTGAGAACCTCTGGAGCATCATCAAAAGGAGTGTCTATGATGGCAGGAGGCAGTTCACATCTAAGCAACAGCTCTGGGAGGGTATTCTGTCCTCATGCAAAACAATTGAAGCAGAAACCATCCAAAAACTGACAAATTCAATGGACGAGAGAGTTCAGAAGCTTCTTTCGAACAAGGGGTCCTATGTGCAAATGTAACATCACCTCGAATAAAGTTTTGGCTTGAAAACTGTTTGATTTCAGTTTGTAATAACCTGCTAATGCTTATAATTTCACAATGACCATTTTTTTGTTCTTAATAAAAATGAAAAGGTTGCAAATTCTGCTGTGCATAATAATTTAGAACATGCATTTTGAGTGTTTATTTTTTTTTTTTAAATATACTGTTATCATAGGCAGTTTGTTCAAAAACCTTTCAATTATGCTCGAATAGTTGATGACTGGAAAATTACAATGACTGCAATTCATATAGGTAATTTTGGAAAATATGAGAAATATTATTTGCATATTAATTTGGAACACAGTGTATATCCCGGGGCTGGGTTCATATGTTGGGTTCTGGTGACAAAAATAAAAATGAAGCCCTATGCATGACCAAAATAGATGCAGAAGTTATTTGAATGGACAAAACGTTATAGTTTTCAAATTTTTTTTTAAAGAGTCTGCTCATGAACAAGTAGAAAATGACCCAGTCATGAAGTGGTTAAGGTGTATGTAGTGCAGTAGTAGAAAACATGGATGCTTTCTTCTTCTCAGGAAGTGACATTGCATCCTTTGGTCACATGGCCATACTGTAGCTCAGTTCCTTTCATTTTAATGGGACTGAGCTGTAGCATGGCCACGTGACCAATGGTCCTGAGGTCACTTCCTGAGAAGAAGAAAACAGCCATGTTTTCCAATCCTGCACAACCCCTTTAAGTTTCGCTGAAGTTCACTTGAGATGAACCAATCGCATTTAAAAAAAAAATTAAAAAACTCTGTAATACTTTGCTATCCTTTTAATACAAGTGTAACTAGTTAAATGATGACACATAGAATATGAATCACCATTTGCATTAACTCAGCAGATAGAAAAGACTATTAATTAATCTGAATTATGTGTGAAAAGAACATTGCGGTCTATGGGGCATTCTAGGACACCCAAAGCATGGCCGAATTAAATATACAGCACTAAAAGCTGCTGTAATAATATGCTGTGCCATGTATTAAAATGGTCTCAGAGAACTCATGCCCTCTAGACTGTGGCAACCAACCCAGGGGTGTATATAGACTTTCTATCATATAATCAGTTCTGATTGCAAAATCTATATTAGAATTTACAAAAAAGAGCTACACAATAATGGGTACTGAGTGTTCAATTTAAAGGGAATGACAACCTATATCCATAAGCCCTGTTGTTTATATGGAACGCCCACACCCATTGTGGTCCATGAATTACATGATCATATGTTCACTCAACTGGTTAACAAGTAATGCTACTGTAGATTTCCACGGCAAGAGAAATGTATGGTCAGATGTAGCTTTCCTTGAAAATAACAAGTGGCATTATGGAAGCCAGACCCATGGTGATCAGCTGACTGCCGGGTTGGCTTCTATTGTTCATGCTGCCTATTTCTCTACAAAGGGAGAAGGCTATCAATCTGTGGTCTATGGGCGGAGAGAAACCACAAGTCATGAATACACCGGAATCAAAGTAAACAGCACTCACAGCAAACAAAATAGATCTAAGTATATCCAAAATACAGCATATTTTCACATATCTGGAAGAAATATGTACATCTGTCACTGATGGGTGCTACCTTTAGAGAGGATAGCATGAAGTACGTTATAGATTCCCTTTAAAGGGAGTGTCACCAGAACCCACCATATCACCCCAGCCCCGCAGATTGATAGTGTTTTCCCGTTGTAAATCGCTGCCTCCGTTTCTGAGATATTACCATTGCTCCAGAAAGGTAAGCGGCCACACCCTCATTGCTCAAAACAGATAATTAGCATATTGACAAAAAAGGTGATATCTTGGCAAAGAAGGCAGTGATTCACAAGGGGCACATTTATCAATACTGTCGAACTTTGCACCGTCTTAAACTATTAATCCTGTTCGTAGATTTAGACAGACTTATGAATCTGTCGTACGGACCTTCATAAATATGGAGTGTCTCTAGAAGCTCCAAAATTATGATTCCAAACCATCTGAGCTTCACCATGAGACAAATATTTGGTGCAAAACATGTCGACAAAATCTGTAGACAAAAATCTTAACTTGTACACTATAAGGACCAAATATTTGCCGCACGCATCAAAAACCCCACAATTTTTGGTCCAACATAAGCAGACACAAATCATCTCTCGCTTACTGAGGAGACAAATGGCGCACGACAGAAATTTATGGGAAGTAAATTGTCATAAATTCTTTACACCATTTTAAACTTGGTCTACTTTGCATTGGAAATCTGCGCCATATTTGTACTTTTCTATTTTATAAATGTGTGGTAAAGTTAGACACTTCTAAACTGCGACCATTCTGGGGCACATTTTTCAAAAGTGTCGAGCCTGTCGAATTTTTATGTCCTTTCTAACGCACACTGTTCATAAATATGTCGGAAATGCCGTGCAGCATAAATTTTGGTGCAAATGTAGACAGAAAAGTATCAAACTTCTATTGATAAATATGCCCCGATGTATCATTGCTTTTTGCAATCTGTTAAAATGATTTGCCCCACTTGACATCCCCTTGAACAGGCAGATGTCATCTTAATTCTTCCGCAAGCATGCATGACATAAACTTCTAAACAAACATCCTCTTCCCTGCTGGCCTGGCAGCCGTAGTCCACAAAATCAGCTATTGGGCACTGGGGAGATCTATAAAAACTGAAGCAAAAAGCAGGAAATAATGTAGTGGTTGCCTCCAATGGGCCATATTTATCAAAATGATTGTACGGCGTAAATGGCAGTGCTGCTCATAGCAACCGAGCACAATGTAGCTTTCATCTTTGTAAAGCGGTTCAAAATTTTTGCAATGGTTGCTACGAGCATGAGGACAGACATTATATTTGGTGATATTTCAGGTACGTTCCTGTTGTACCGGAGCTTCCGTCCATTTGCCGGTGTGTGGGTTTTGATATCCCTTGTAGTTTTCTTTGTACAGATACTTTAGGCTACATTTATCAGCTGTCCATATGATTTGATGCTTACATACCACATTTTTCATTGGCGTCAACAATTCCTTAGAAAGTTCAGCGAAAGCGTTGAAGGCGTTGCTCAGAGCTTCTTCTCCATTGTCCCGGCAGTTTGATGATAGTTTTTCCAGCGTTGCAATATAAACCTCTAGGTGTGTGATGTGCTCTACAATGAAGACACAGAAAATACTGTCATCATGTCTTGTAGCAATATGGGGGGGGGACAACAAGCAAAAACTACGGGATATACACCAAGGAATAATGTTATCCAACATAGCATTGAAGCAAGTCGGATAGAAGAGAGGCCATTGTGTACTAAACTGTTGCAGGATGTGTAAAGGGGTTATCCAGTATTAACAAATATGGCTGCTTTCTTTCAGAAAGAGTGCCACTTCTTCTCAGGAAGTGACATCACGTTCATTGGTCAAATGGACGTGATGTCACTTCCTGAGAAGAGGAAGTGGAGCTCTTTAATCCTGGATAACTCCTTTAATCATGTTGCTATGTTTGTCCATCAATATACCCATACTTTTGCTAAAAAGAGTTACATATACAGTAGGACCCAAAGAAGGCCACTGCAAAACAGGGTGTATTGTGGCCCATTTATTTTTAAAGATGTTTTCCAGGATTATGATAACCTGCCCTTAGGATAGGTCATCAATAACAAATTGGTGAGGGATACAACAGCTGACCCCCCCTCCGATCAGCTGCTTACCAAACACAAATCCATACATTGTATAATGGCGTTGCTTGCTACTACAGCTCTGCCCCATTCCCTTGAATAGAACAGAGCCATGTGACGTCACGGACCTGCTGCTTCAAATAGATGACTGTCGGGTATAGGACCCCCATCTATCTGATAAGGATAGGTCATCAATATTTAAAGGCAGTTTGGCACCAGAACCCAACATATCACCCCACTCCATAGATAGATAGGTCAGGGTCCCCTGAATCAAATGGTGCTTTCCCCTTATGAATCGCTGCCTCCGTTGATGAAATATCACCATTTTTGTCAATATACAAATGAGCACTTGGGGTAATGAGTGGGTTGCCATTGCAGTAGAGAGGTAAGTGACAACACCCTCATTGCTCCAAAGAGCTTATTTGTATATCAACAAAAATGTGATATTCTCACCCAACGGAGGCAGCGATTCACAAGGGGAAAACACGTTTCGATTCAGGTGGACCTAACTAAAAGAGGTAAAAGTTGCCTCACTCAAGGGCTCATCCATTGCTGTATATCTCTTAGTAACCCTATGCATAACTGTACAGGCATCTGTTCATCTCTCCCACATCTGACATGTATTTACACCATATAACTCTCATTTGGTTTATAGTTGCCAGTTGTTTTGGCACTCACTGGGGTAGACCGATCTCCCCTACCCCGCAGTAAGTAGCACAATCTACCCCAGTTAGGAGCTAGTGTAGATTTTAGCTATAATTCACACCTGTTTCTGGCATAAATTATAGTAACTCTGCAAGGCTACCAGAGATCATGACCTCTCCTGCTAAGTCCCACCCCTGACACACCCACTTTTCAAAAAAGTGGCATGGGGAATTAAAAAGTCACAAACTATAGGTGCAAAAATGGCACAAAAATGTGCGACTTTTATCAAACAGAATCTGGTATTAAATTTATGATTTTTGTTACAACCTTATAAAACAAAGACTATAAAAACGTTCTTAAAAAAATCCTACTGTCTATATCTATAGCTCCTATATAAACCTATAGACTATAAACAAACCCTGCGCAGTCTGTAGTATAATTAGCGGTTGGACCAGGGGAGGTGAGCAAACATACAACCTCTTCTGGCCTCCTGAATGACATCAGGGACCATTAAGACACAAGCGCCATGATGTTGTGTGACCCACATGACCACTCAGGCCCAATCACAGGCCTCAACAGTCCCTGACATAATTCAGGAGGCCAGAAGAGGCCTGGAAAGGTCCAAGGCTAGTACCAGGAGAGGTGAGTAGCACTGTTTTTTATGTTTATTTTAAGTGTCCGATTGCAGGGTTCACCCAGTGACCAGGAGGATGGGGGCCTAAATTCCCTCTTAGGCCTCCTTGTAAGTGGAGCGTCAGAGCACTGCCAGGACTGTAAACTGTAAATGGAAGTGAATGTGCACTGGCGCTCGATTCACAAGGAGGCTTTACAGGAACTTTCGGTCTCCTGTCCTCCTGATCACTGTGGGACTCCGCAATAATGAAGGGGGGGGTGATGTCACAAACAAAAGTCTATGGTATCCCCTTTCCAGGGGTTTTCTGGAGTGAAAGGGACAGGAGAATAATAAAATAAATTTCTCCTCTCCCTGCACCATCAGCTGCACAGGTTCTCCTGTTAAAGTGAAAGTGCGAGTATATGCAGCCTGGCTTTAACCAGAGATATCCCAAAATTCCTGGCTTTAAAATAAGACCAAGATCGCGGCTCTCACCCCCGCGGCTCTGGAGTTAGAGCCTTTTAAAGTTACAGTGAACATGTCCCTGAACTGTGAACTGTAATGCGCTTTGCTCAAGGCCCGAGCAGGGCTTGTTCAGAAGTGTAGGGGGGTTAAAGTCTATGGGGCTATAGAATCCGGTCAAGTGAATGAGCCCTTATACTGAGTGGCGAGAGGATGAATTTTATTAGTATCTCTAGAAAAGAAAAAAAAAAAAAACAAAAAAAACAGTATAAAGCAAAATAAAATAATAATAAAATACTACATTTAAATATGCACTAAAACTACCAACTACGAGTTATTAAAATTCCCATAGTGAATTCTTTCAACACTGCTTAGCTAAAACTATTATCTCCAGGCACTGGAAATACACAAGACATCCCCATATTAGAATTCTTATCCGAAACCAGCCATATAAGACCAGAAGAAATCACAGCCGTATCCCCAGACGCTCGCACATGTTTCACTTCCAGATGGTGGGACTAATTCACATTTATGGAACATAATGAAGTTCTCATGTTAGTTTAGCAGGTTGATAAGTTTTTTGATGGATAGCCTAACTTCTGGAGTGTAACAATAGGGACGTTCTCACAAATGATTTTGACATGTCGCACATTGTGAGAACAGGACAAATATGGCGATCAAGAATTTTAGATAGGAAACAGATCCAAGCTATGTTTTTATTGTACTGTCCTCATCCTTACTCATACCCAGCCTCCATATTCATAGGTAAATATGGGCAGATGGGAAAGGATTAGCACATTCTCCTATACGATACCAAGACAAGGTGCGAGGATTCAGCTTCACTTTGCAGCAGAAGGAAGAGACAAAACACACAACAAGGTCATACAGAACTAGCGAGACAAGAAATTCTGCAACAGATGGTACGTCCTCCAAAGAATCCTGAGCCCAACATCATCAAAATGACCTCCTATTACCTGCAGGGACAGACAGTCTGCAAAACAACCAAAGTAAAATCTTCAAGATACTCTTTTTTTGCACTGACTTACTGTAAAGGAAAGCACTGTCAGGCTATGTTCACATTTGCGCCGGTGTCTTCATCGGAATGTCTTCTAAAAATTGGTGGACAAAATAGTCCTTTCAGTTATAGTCAATGGGGTCCATCGGGCTCGGTATGTACCTGCTATTTTAGTGGTCCACTTCTCTGTTGTCCTGGTCCTTCGACGGAGAAGCGACGCTAGTGTGAACTTGGCGTAAGCAACAGACAAACTCTACTACAAGTATGGGATTCTACAAGACAGTTTCATGTCATGGATCATACACCATGGCAAGACTGAACAGAGCAACATGACACAAGGTGGGTGGGGGGATTCATCATTGTGGTTATGATACTTTTGTGCCATTAAATATTCGACTATCTGCACAGCCTCATTATGAATGAAGAGCGCCCCCCGCTGATGCAAGGGACATCAAGACCAGTGTAAAATATGCCAGTCTTGATGAGTAGTTACACTGAATCAGCAAGCAGATGGGGACAACAGGTATTCCTCCTGATTCCCGTATGCAAGTATAATTGGCCGAGTGTACATGTGTTCTGAATAAGGAGAGTGGAATAAGAGACTCTAAAGCCTTATTCACACGTCTGTATTTCACGTATATATGTCATCTGCATTTTTTGCGTACCCATTCATTTACATTTTTTTTTTTCACTGACGCACACCACTGAAAGTCTATGAGTTCTATGAGATCCGTGTGTTATCTGTTTTTCATGAACCCATAGACATTCAATATATAGAAAAGGAAAATAAAAATAAAAAAATTGATCTGCATATCATAGACATGAAAAGCGGATCAACCACGGACAGTGTACCAGTGGGGTGCTGCCCGGGAAAAGCACAGACGGTGGATGAAAAAGTGTGAATAAAGCCTAAGGGTATGTTCACACAGTGGAATCTGGAGCTGATTTTGAGACGGATTCCACCTCAAAATCAGCACTGATTCTGCTTTCTAATGTTTTCAGAGGGAGGCAGAGATAGAACAAGGACACTGAAAAAATAAGCTGCTCGATCCTGTTGCAGATTCTGTGGCTGATCAGCTGCAGAACCCCCGCAGCAAAACTCTCTGCTGATCAGTCCCATTCATGGTGAAAGCCCTGCTTCAGATTTTTGTCGCAGGGAGCCAGAGGGCTGGAAAATGAGGATGAAGTCTGTGCTCCACCATTCAGGCTACAGCTGATGATGTCTGCAGTATGGAGGTGCGATGTGCGGCGAGCTGCAGACATCACTACGGCCGGAATCTGCATGAAGCACAGCCGCAACGGAGTATGGTGAGTAAATTTATATACAATATATATCTATAGGAATTATGTGGGGGGCACTTGAGGGGACATAAAATTATGGGAGGGGGCACTCAGGTATTAATACAGCCCTGGCGCCTTTGAGTGACAGATGCCACACATTGAACAGTATAGTGAAAAGAGCCAAGATGTGGAGGGTCTATAGGATTTACACAATGAGACTGAAGAACAGGCATTGCTCTAATGTGAGTGCAGCACTTCTCCTTTCTGGAAAGCATGCAGAATATTAGTGCAGTCTGTTCAGTTTACGTATTAAACCCATTTTTCTTAATAGGACTAGGTAAGGGCAATGCAGCTGACTGCAGCAACTTCCCTAATGCAAGTATAAGCAATGCTGACAACGTGCCGCGCATGCTGGATGCCCTGTCCAAGGTGCTGAAAGAGATTAGTATCATTACAAGCCGGGGATGCCATTATGTAGGTGCTTGGTTTTCTGCGTTTCTTATCAGTTAATAAAGGGATACAGATGGCGCTGGCTCGTGACAGTCGGATACATAATGATGTGGCATCTGCTTTGAAGCCCCAGTGGCAGATGTAACTTTTTTGTGGCATTGCTAGTGAAATACTGTATATCAGAAAGCAAATAAATACGAGTGCTCATAGTATGCGGTGTAGGGAATCTACTGGGCAACAGACATATATGGCATATCATATGGAAGGGTATACAACTTGTACATGGAATAGATTGTTTTCTATCTTATGGACAGATTATTTAGTCATGTACTCCTTAGTTTTCCCTATAGATTTAATAAAGGAAGAAAAACCACAAAGAGAAACGCAGCAAAAACACAATAAAAAAACGATGTGGGGAAAAAACAGGACACAGCATTTATTAGCTGCATTCCACTACATGGGGCCTGAGCCTTATGGGGTTATCCAGATTAGAAAACATGGCTGCTTTCTTTCAGAAACAGCTCCACTTCCTTTTCTTAGGACAGTGACATCACACTCCTTAGTCATATGGCCATGCTGCAGCTCAAATGAATGGGACTGAGCTGCAGCATGGCCATGTTTACAAAAAACATGCAAGAAAGCGGCCAGGTTTTCTAATCCTGGATAACACCTTTAAAGGAAATAATCATCTCAGCCTGTTATTCCCTATCCTCAGGAAAGGGGGTAACTTGCAGATCAGTAAGGGTCTGACTGCTTAAGATCCTACTGATCAGGATAATGGAGGAATGGAGTGCAGGCCTCTCATGGTGGTCAGTCTGTGAAGCATACCGCTCCATTCATTTCAATGGTAGTGTTGGGGATAGCTTGGCAGAGCTCCAGAGCTTCCATTGAAATGAATGGAGGGATGTGTTTGCTGCCTGAACACTGGGAGACCCCAATTCTCCTGATTGATGAAGCCTGAGCAGTCAGACCCCCACCCATCTCCATGTTACCCCTATCCTGCAGTTAAGGGGATAACTTGCTGAGATGTCACAACCCCTTTAAGAAGGAGCTGTCACCTAGCCTATCAATTCTAGAGTGTCTTTTCTCACATCTCTGAACTGTGCTGTTCCTCTGTTATTCGTCCTAGAAATTTCTGAATAAGTTGTCATCTGGGCGTTACCATTCCCTTTGTCAAACAAGAGGTGTCTCCCTACACAATCAATTCTGATTGGACAGTGTGAGACTAGGGGGAATACCCCCAACTGGTAACACCCAGATGTCACTTTATTTATAATTTTCCAGGAGGAATAATAGAGGAACAGCACAACCCAGATTTATAGGAAAACATGCTCAAGAGTGATTTCTAAAAAAAAAAAAAGGCATGTCAAGAGAGTTGTGAGGTCCCATTCAAGACATTTCCCTTTCTCTCCGCCAAAAATAGAAACACACAAAAACAACCCCAAATCTTGTTCCCTTCTGTGAAGTTCTTAAATATTCTACTAAGCTATTCTTGTTTATACAGTATACTTTTCCATTCGATATGACAACGTTCCAGCAAGTGTTGTCATTCAGCATTGCGCTGCATTTTGGAGAAGGGAGATTCTTTCACATATCCACAGGATATGCCATAAATGTCTCATCTCTGGGACCCACATCTGTCTCCAGAACAGGGGTCCCCTCATGGCACACCTGCTGCATATGGAGAGGCGGCCGAGCATACACAGCCCTCTTTATTAACTTCTGTAGGTGTTCTGCAAATAGCCAAGCTCCGACAAGTGGGACTTTATCATAAAGTGAAATTATCATAGACTTTGAGAAGTCAAGAGTCAGGAAACTTGGGTGCCCGCCATTGCAGAGCTGTATTCCTAAGCCAATGCTGAACATAATGTTTCTGAACCTTACAGAACGCTTCAGTGGCATGTATCGGCCCAACCCAAAGATCTCAACGGGACTGGTCAACCAATGGGTTGGGGGCCTCCCAGATCTGCACTAACATCAGATGTCGGGGGAGATCAGCATCGGATGGTTGGGTTCCTACTTTTGTTCTTGGGGAGATAAGTGGCTACCAGAAGTGTCTGGCCCATGGTATCCTCCCCCTGCTAGTTCAGTACACATGGAGCATTCAGATGTGTGTGGCAGAGTCAGGGGGAATAGCTCTCGGCCAAATGGGCCATTGACCAAAAGCGATCTGGTTGTCTTTAGGGTTCATGCACTCGAAGTGTCTACAGGCCCATATTATGAATTCAGAGTCACTCAATGTGCAGCCATATGGTACCCTAGTGAGGCACAGTATTCTTTAATGTAATGCTTCTAGGTTCAAGACCTCTACATACTGCATGCCATCATGATGCAAGGTTTACACTAGCATTGCCTCTCCGTTGTTTGAGTCTGTTGGGGAACCCCAACAACAAAAAAGTAAACCACCAAAACAGTGATTACACATTGAGCCCGGTGGGCCCCATTGTCTATAATGGGTCTACCGGGGGTCCGTCATTTTTAAACTGAAACTAGCAGATGAAATAGTCCTCCACACACTTTTTCCTCTGCAAATTTTTGGCAGACACTGAGACGGAGTCTCGAATATACAGATGTGAACGTAGCCTTACTTAATTGTCTGGGTTTTATGTAAATCCTCTGTTCTGTAAAACCAGAGACAAATAAGGGTACAGTATCTGGGTACAGTATCATGGCAAACATCTGGCCTCTTACTAGGGGTCTGTGTAATAAGGGAGCGTTCACATCACATTTGTGTATCAGTTTAACGGATACAAAAAGCTGATGCTGAAAAAGGATAAAACCAGATGGAAACTGGCGACCATCCATTTATATAGCGTCAATGTTAAATAAAAACAGATCAGTTTCTCTCTTTTTTTTAAAGGGGGGGGTCACAAAATTGTTTTATATCCCACTTTTCTGCCCTACAGATCCATTTCTTAGCATTAGTTTTTTGTATCAGTTAAACTGATGTTCAAAATGTAATGTGAACGTCCCCTAAGACTATAAGGATAAGGCCCTATGGCCGATCTAGGCCGAGAACCTTTGCTCCACCTTTTCCTTTTTTTCTGGTTTCTCTGATAGACTCTTCCAGTCCCACCTCTTGTACAGTTTATTACTAACCATTACTTTTTGAAGGGCGCTGTGAGGAACTCCCTCCCTGCCACTTCTCGTTCGTCCATAGCGCTGTACTGAGGGGGCGTTCCTCACAGCTCAGCGTCATCGCCGGGCAGTAAGGAACGCCCCCTCTGACAGTACAGGGCTATAGACCAGTACAGAGAGAGGGGGCGTTCCTTACAGGCCAGTGATGACGCTCAGCTGTGAGGAACGCCCCCTCAGTACAGCGCTATGGACGAACGAGAAGTGTCAGGGAGGGCATTCCTCTGTCAGTACAGCACTATAGACGAGAACAGAGAGAGGGGGCGTTCCTCATAGCCCAGCGATGACGCTCAGCTGTGAGGAACGCCCCCCAGTACATGTCTCTGAACGAAGAGAAGTGTCGGGGAGGGAGTTCCTCGCAGCGCCCTTCTAACAGTAAAACATGTAACTTACACCGCCGATATCTCCAGCCCCGGGGCACATACTGGGAAAGCCGGCAGTGCGCTGAATTCAGTGCGCTGTCGGCTTTCTAGCGGTATGTAAAACCGCATGTGCCTGAGGACACGAAATGTCCTCTTTAACACTGTTAGTTTTTTTTTTTTTGTTTCTCCTTTCTGAGCATGCGCAGGGAAAGTAAACGGACATAAAATAACGGACAGTAACTGATGGCTATCAGTTACTGTCCGTGATAAGTCAGTTACCCATAGACTTCAATGTTAAAAAATAACGGACACTTGCTGTCCGTCAAGAATCCGTTTTTTTCAAACGGACAAAAAGTCCTGCATGTAGGATTTTTTGTCCGCAAAAAAATAACAGACTTCTGACGGATTGGGTGTAAACGGACACTAACGGACACAATATAAAAACCCATTGAAATGAATGGAAATTTTAACGGATTTCTGACGGTTCAACTAGTGTCCGTTGCTAAAATCTTGTAACGGACAATAGCCACGGACACTACTGACGGACACCAACGGTAGTGTGAACGCTCCCTAAAACATGTAACTTATACCGCCGATATCTCCAGCCCCGGGGCACATACCGGGAAAGCCGGCAGTGCGCTGAATTCAGCGCGCTGTCAGCTTTCTAGCGGTATGTGACATGAAAGATCCTCTTTAAAAAACGGACACTACCTGATGCTAACATCAGTTAGTGTCCGTTATGATAGGTGTCCATTTTTTTATTTTTTTTTTTAACGGACACCTTCATAACGGACTCCAACGGTAGTGTGAACCCTGCCTTAGTCTTGTAGTGTCAGGTGGGGCGTCTCTCACCATCTAGTGATGACGCTGAGCTGTAAGCCCATCCCCTCTGACAGTGCAGTGATATCGGTGCCAAAACTAACGTCAACTGGGGCACATACTGGCAGTGCGTTGAATTTAGCATACTGTGGTATATAATACCGCCGATGTCATAGGATATGAAACGTCCCCTTTAAACACCCCTCTGCACTTCACTAGGGCTGAGACGTCGGTAGACTCCACAGCCGACTCCGACTCCTTTATTATATCACAACCTGACTCTGACTCCTTCATAAATGGCTGACATGATCAGTAAAGATCCTCAAATTCATTAAAAATCCAGTGATTGATTCCTATGACAGTAAATATGTAACAAACTGTACATCTAATTATACAAGATTAATAATTGTATCATATAATTAAAAACAATTCATCATTTTATTATGAAGTCGGAGTCGGAAACTTTTTTCTGACTCCACCCAAAATTGTCCCTGGCTCTGACTGTACCACTCCGACTCCACCGCCCTGCGCTGCACCGCGTTTATACTACTCCAGCTGTGCTGTGAGAACTCACACGACCCGCTAATAGTTACAGGATGGAGCTCTGGGTCTACTCTGTGAATGTGCAATAAGAAAGACAATTTGCAGTTAGATATATTTGTATGCATTGTGAAATGTGATATAGTGAAATAGTCCTAAGAGATTTGTAAATGCCTTCGCAAAGTGTGAATATTTTCGACATTTTTGACAAGTTTTGTGTATGTATGAAATAGTCCTGGGAGGTTTGTGGTGCTTTGATAACACAATCCTTATAATCAGATGATACACGAGGAGGGACCGCCGGGATTCGTCTTGTATTTCAGCAGCGTCCTAATCCTTATACTTGTGAACCCATTACCGAAACAGCAGAGTCGTCGTATCCAACACAATACCAAGAAATCATCTTGTCACCGGTGGTGTGATCAAAGGTTACTAGCTGGAGGATAGCCCACTTTCGCCTTTTACACATGTGAAGTTTGTTGTCATGAGAACACGTAGAGCGACACAAATGAGGACAAAGTCACCAATAAATATAACGCCTTATACTGTACTTATGCTCTTTTTTTTAACTATTATTTTTATTTGTTTTTTTTTCCATTTTTATTCTATAAACACATCAAGAAACAATATAATAATACAGGTCGAGGGATTGGTACAAGAAACCAGTCTCGTAAGTAAGAATACTGTCAGGGGTCGTTCCTCAGCGCCCAGGAGAAGGAAACAGATCTCCTTAATAAGAAATTTTACAAAGTTTATTATACTTAACTCATATATGGAAAATGGGTTTATAACCGGGAGGGCACTTTAAGAAATTATGCACAAATAGATTGGCAAAAGTTGAGGGGCTTCACCCACTATCTGCAAGAGACAAGACAACCCTGTCTTCAGCTGCGTCCCAACAGTCAACATGGAGGGCACCCAGAGAAGATAACCCCTTGTGTTCTATGCTATATATCACATTTTCACATTTATCAGATTATTTTAAGCAGATCACATTTGGCACTACAACACAGATATATGGAGGCTGTGAGATAGAAGAGTCATGTAAAAGCCTGTTCATACGTGCAGCAGAGCGCCTTCACGTACTGACATGTGTCTGACAATTACGCTGACAGTACTTGGCTTTCCCAGTCACTAAAGGCACAGAGCTGCTGGCTCTCATATGACCTAAAAACCCAAAAATCCTCCTCTCCAGCACACTACACTGCTGGGCAGGCTGTACATTATAATTTCTATCTTAGTATGCGCCATCCGATCATCTAACCCTCCCTGTACCCATGCAGGGACAGCTAGCAGTGAAAAGAGATGGGCACAGCATGGCAGCTCAGCGGGGTACAACTGGAAGCTCCGGAGTGTAAATGCTGTTTGACAAGATCTGAAAGGACATCAGGAATAACATATCTCTCACACCACCTGCCAATGAATGGGAAGAGACAGGATATTGTATTCCTCCACGACAAAGCACTGTAGTGTCTGTGAGGACGCCAGCTAGATGAAGCTCACATCATGATCAATGTCATCTACTGTACAGCCTGAAGCCAACTAAAATCTCTCTCTCTGTTTCTTTGTATATAGTATGTCCAAATCCAGTATACATATGGTAGCTACATTTACATTCTCTGTATATGGCACAGCACATAAATCCAAAGATCCTATATTACTATGCTAACAATGCCTATCATCATCATCTGCACAAATGACTAGTCCGATGTACCAAATGGATCCAACTATCCCCTATTTGAGGGTAGTTGCGCATGCGCAGCCGCTTTATTCACTTCTATCAGAATGCTCAAGATAGACGAGTACAGTACGCCGCTATCTCCGGTAATCCCACAGAGAATTAATGGAGTGGCAGCACTTTTGCTCTACCCACTGATGGGTTAACAGGACCCTTGTTTTAAGGATTGGTGGCTGGGACACATACCGCTAAGTTATCCTATCTCCACTTTAAAACGGTTTCCCTGGGCTGTGGCACCGATTCCTATGGCCTCTTCACTACTTACCAAGCACAGCGCCATACACTGTTTAGTGGCTGTGCTTGGTATTACAGCTTATCTCTATTAATTTCAATGGAACTGAGCAGCGGCATAACCATGTGACCAACGGATGTACAGTCATTGTCTGAAATGAGGATGTAGAGCTCAATATCATAGTCCTGGATAACCCCTTTAAGAGCTAATTTACATGTCCTGTCCATGTCTGCAACAAAATGCACATGCACAGAATAAAACACACACAATAGTGCTTTCTGCAATTCACACAACCAGACTAAAATATATCGCAGAATGTACTATTTCAGTCCATATTGCAAAAGACACGGATTTGGACAATTGTCTCAGCAGTCCCCAAGATCCAAAGCTGTGGAGTCAGTAGGCCGAACCACCGATTCTAACAACTATTTTTCCACGGCCCGACTTCATACAAGGCTGACAGTCATGGTAAGTCAGTAGTAGTAAAGATCCTCTAATTCATTAAAAATCTAGTGATTGATTCCTATGAAGGGAAATATAGAACAAACTGTACATCTAATAATTGTACAATATCAAAAATAGTAGAATATAATTAAAAATAATTCATTTTATTTTAAAGCTGGAGTCGGGAACTTTTTTCCAGCTCCACCAAAATTAGGTCTAAACTCTGATTCCACAACTCCAACTCTACAGGACTGCCCAGACCATCTCCTCCTCAGCTGACTGAGAGGTTTCCTCTTCGGACTTTCTGCTTCAATTAAAGCTATAGGGAAAACGCTGGCATTTCTGTAGGTATAATTGACATGCAACGGTTTTGGAAATCGCAGCGTGTCCACTGCACATATTTTCCCGCAATGTTTGGATGGGATTCGCTAGAATCTCATCCAGTTTGCAGGGACTCTAAAACGCCGCGTTTTCTCCGGGTTTTTTTTTTTGGCCGTGGCGTTTGCGCCATGTAGGGCCCCCGGCCTTATAGAGGTTATCCAGGCCTATGATACGGAGATCCACTTCCTTTTCTCAGGAAGTGACATCATGTCCATTGGCCACATAGCCATGCTGCAACTCCGTCACATTCAAATGAATGGGACTGAGCTGTGGCATGGCCATGTGACCAATGGACGTGATGTCACTTCCTGAGAAGAGTAAGTCCTGGATCACATCTTATAGTTCTGGATAAACGCCTTTAACATGACTTTTCATGTGTCCATGTAGGGCTGGGCATTTTGCCTAAAAATAAAATCTCAATGTTTTTTAAGCTTATGGGCACTTCTCGTTTTTTCTTATTTTTGCTTAAGCAAACTAAAAAAAAGGTTCTGTGAGCTGGCACAGTGAGAAGTAGTCAGATATATATGATGCAGCTTCCTCATCCTACCACCCTATTATTGACTACAGTGAAGAAACTATCGGCTACAGCTTGCAACGGGTGGAGAAAGCTTGCATAGAAGATATCAGAATTGAGCATCTCTGAAATGGTGAATTATTCAACTTACTTTAATGGCCTGGGCCTACGTCCATGTGAATTGAGCCCAATGTAATTTTTTTTTTTTTTTTTACTATCTACCATTGAATAAAATAGTGTATTTTACTGGGCTATTCCATTCTCTTTTATTACCAATATACTAAAGTAGAGAGTGAAAAAATACAGGCAAAATGTACATCTCGGACGTGATGTGAACCTCATCCTACTGGATTATCTGGGTAATCTTTAAGTAAAGTACAAAAGAAGCACTCACACTGAGGTGCACAATGTACACAGGGCCCTATGATTTTATTTTAAGCCTACCTTCGCCCGCACTGTTCTTGGCTTTGGCAGCTTTCTTCATTTTGTGGAGAACTGTTCGATCATTGTCCAGCGCCTAAAAGATAAATTACACAAATAAGAACACAAGATTAAGATTTTGCCGCTTTCCTGACATTTGCTTTTTACATTTGATTTCCCGAGCTACATCGATGAACTAAAATCTATAAAGTGGTGGTCAATTGAAGACATTATGAGGCCTCAAATGCGCCCCTGAGTCCATCAAAATGATTCACATTACGTTCTGCCAGAAATGAAAAAGAAAGAGGTTTGGAGAGACAAACTTGTCAGTAGTCATGGTAAATTCTTCCCAATCTCAACGTACCCAAATAAATTCAAGCAGAAAACTCTTTAAGTCTGGGTTGCGAAAATGCAGCGTTTTACAGTATCTTCAAAGTGGATGGGATTCTGGCTAATCCCATACACACACTGCAGAAGAAAATGCTGTGATTTTAAAAACACTTGTGTTTTTGCAAATTGCAGCATGTCGATTATACCTACGGAAATGGTGGCGTTTTCTGTATAGGTATAATAGAAACAGAAAGTCTGCAGAGGAAAACTTTTTCTGTGAAAAACACTGTGGTAAAAAAAGTGATTTCCGCCACAGTCTTTTCCGCAGTGTTTTTTAGCTGCGGCTTGCTACGTGGGGCCTTATCCAAAAAACTGCAAATGTGATACCGCAATAGCCTTCAGTATGGTATGTGACCTGTGCGGCCACTGATTGGCTACATTAGTCACATGCTGTCCTGTTGTAAAGACCAAGATGACTGTCAGGGCACCAGCGTTGGAAAGAAGAGATGAGAACTATTTATTGGGTTGTTTGTTTTTATACTATTTGCATCCGTTTTAATTGTTTTATTGTTACTTAATTTTGGATAACACCTTTAAAAACACCACCAGGGTGAAGTAGATCTAAGGAGAAGAGTGATAAGATACGTGTCGTGCTTGGCCCAGATTTTTCTGCTGGAGAGACATTTATAAACAGCTGGATTTGCTGGGGATTTTACTGCAGGTTTTACCTCTCTACATTAAAAGGTGTGAAATGCATGGCTAAAGTCCATAGCAAAATTTGATATACTGTGGATTTAATGGAACTGCATGGGGACTAAATTCTACCTATTTCAGGCCCCTGTTCTGTCAGTGCTGCACATCGGGTTTCCTGGCTGCTTCCGACTCCTGATCAGAACCTGCACCTGAGCTGATCTGTATTCAGTGTGTATTACCTGTACTATCAGCTCTGGCTTTACTACATAGTCTGCAAGCCCAGACCGTACTGGTAATATACTCAGAACACGGAAAGGCAGGAGGAGGGGGGGGGGGAGGCTTTAAGTAACTTCTTAAGGAAACCAATCTGAAGCAGCTTCAAAATATCTAACTTTTAGTTTAAAGAGGACTTTTCACCACCTCCACCAATCCAAACTCTTTGCATCCTTCAATCGGAGCCCCTCCACTGATTCTGGTGCAGTTGGATTTTTTTTCTCTAGCCCCCACCGTTCCTGAGCAATCACTGCTGTTAGTTTCAGCACAATCATATTCTCTACTGTCAAGTGGGCGGTCCCGGGCTGGAACAGACAAACAGAGACCTCCCACCTGACAGCACAGAGCATAATTGTGCTGAAACACTGACGTCAGTGATTACTGAATCCAATGAAGTCTGCAGTGTGTGAAGGAAGCAGAAAGGAGCAAGGTGGTGCGTACATACATAACGTGATTTCAAATTCTGGCACCGATCCCCGGGCTCCTTTTGGTTAGAGCTTTGACAAGGCCCCTAACAGCAGAACCACCAGTACTGCCCTGATAGAAGTCCTGATCACATGACTCGTATTAGCCAATAGAAGCTTCATTCATAGCCTCACTGACATACACCATTGTCAGAGGATTGCAGCACCCTCTCACTGTTGTTCTCTGTTATCCGACATTATCTGAGGATTGTATCCAGAGGATAGATATACTATATATACACAGTTACTTCAGGTCATCACTCTGCAGGATTTGTGGCCATAATATTTCCACATAAACGTGGCCTGTATAAAACCAGTGGTGCAGTCTAGTGTAGTCTTCAGGATTTGCTGGTTTCTATTTTTTTACCTTGTCATTAGCCAGTAGTAAGTTGTGCACTTTACTACATAATCCTATACGGGAAGGAACAATGGAGCGCTTGTCTATACCAACCAATCAGATTAATACTTTCATTTTCAAAACTACCTTAGACGGATGACATCATTTTTCTTTTCCACCACTTTAGATAAATCATCCCCCATTGGATCTTACACTTTTTGGGCACATATTAAAATTTTCAGTCATAACCTTTAAAGAGGGGCGGAAGCTTACAGGTGAACTTCATGATTTCGGTGGGATCCTTTGGACCCACAGTTTATACCCAGGCAATGCAGAGTTCTTTCTCTAGTAATGTATATAAAGCACATACAAAGAAGTTATAAAGGTAAAAAATAAAATTATATTGTAATAAAAAAAAATATTAGTGAGATCAGGGCCTGCCCTGTCCATTGTGACCCTCTTGTATCATAGATGAGGGTCCCCTGTTTCTCCATAGGGTGGCCCTTGATCTGGAGGACTCACCGCCACCACGTATTACATAATTCAGTGGATATGTATTTCCCGGCAGCCGGACCCTAGGCGGTCAGATCACCTTTGGAAAACCCTATTATTACATTTCTTAGATCCCTCATTGTGGAGCTGCTACATACATAATTGCTAGTCATGTCGCCGCTGCATAAAACATAGGTAACCGCAGCAAAACAACTGTTTCAGATCAAAGCATAACATTTCCATCGCCTTGGATTGTTGTTACCCTACACTCGGGGTTTCAACAAAATGCAGCGAAAATCAGGTCACGTCTTTCATGTGTTAGGAAAAAATGAGCGCTGTAATATTTTACACATTTACTGCCCATCAAATGGGTCTGTCGCCCCACGTGGACCAAAGCAAATGTTGTTTTTACTCCCAAAGATAGGTGGTTAATGAAAATGAAATTTAAAGAGAAATTTGTCACATCAGGGGTTAATATGTGTTTGGAAAGCCGGAATGACCTTTAAAATAGCGATACTTGATGCATATAGTCTACATATATACAGAACAGATCCTTTTTATCGGGCCCACTGCAGGGTGTTAATGCTCCCGGGTCCCAAGGGGCTGCAATGGGAATGTTCTGAACAAATACTGTTGTGCCCACTGGGACCCTGGCAGCAGAACAGTGTATCTTGGGGGATGGGCACCAGAAACAGACTGGGTAAATATCAGACTTGATGCAATTAAAGACATCCTTTTGGGAGTCCCAATCCAATAACTGGCCCGCTCTGGATTCCTGTGCGTGAGTCACTGCAGGATCACCGCACACAATCCATATTAACCTATCCACTACCGGAGATGGCCAAGCACTTGGTAATAGACAACATATCTAGACACCGCATATTTATCATCTCAAATTATGCTTTAAAATTCGAGATGAGAATTAGAAATTTACAGGAAAGTCAAATTACCGTAAGTTTTTGCCATAGAAGTCTCAAGGATGAGGGCTACTTAATGTATTGTGCCAAAGTATCTACAGTGGAAAATACAACTTTGCAAATGTCCCCAGAAAATGACCTGATATTTTTATGTTAAAGATATTTTTAAAGAATTGTTGCTGCTTTTTTCTTTTATTTTAATTTTACATGTCACTATCGATATTTTAAAAAAAAAGAAAAAAAAAAGTACTCCCCCTCCCTGCACAGAATACTCTGCCCACCCTGGAGGTCAGGACTGGAGTTGAGCCCAGTTATTCTCGTCTCAACCACAATCTGCCAAGATGGAAATAACCCTTTAAGATGAATTTTAAAATTTTCTCTCTTGCCAGTAACACTTGTCAATGCTGTAGGATTTTTCTTTGCAGCAGTCACCTCATTTACATCACAGACAGGATTACAATAGAAGATAACACCACTGAGCCATCCTTGTATCCACCACTGACAATAGATGTCGTCACAGTTTATGTACCCCCCTCCCTGCACAGAATACTCTGCCATAGACCTCAATGAGTCGGCTCCATTATTGCTGCCTACAGCCATAAGACTGCTAGAAAACATACCACTAAATACTGTTAACAGTGCAGAGTAGAAACACAGGCAAGATGGCAGCCACCAAAATCATGTACAGAAACGCAAATAAGAAATCTTCAATCAGAAAATGAATCCAGATTAGAAAAAAATCTGGTTTCAATAAATAAAAAATGGTGATAGCTTCCCTTTAAAAAGCATACCGTCATGCTTCCACGGTAACAGACGACAACAAACACTGTGTTGTCTGGTCTTGAAGCCACGTTGCCTTTTTTCTGATTCCTATACGTGGTTAACCGTCAAATATTTGTTACAATTAGGGGACAAATGGAAGACAATCTGACTGCACGATCTGACTACACCAGGTATGTTTGTTGTCTGTTACTATGGAAACACATAAGCCTCTATAGGAGATGCAGACACAAAACATTGAAGGGTTATTCCCATTTTGACTGGTTTTCACTGACCCATACACTAAAATGAATTGACAGAGCAGCAGATATGGACAGGTATAGGGCCTCCATATTTTGCGGATCTTCAATTCGGCCCGAACACACAGCCGTAAAAACTTATTACCATGCCCAGGAACAATTAAATTAATTGCTTTTGCACTAATACAATAGGGATGGACATTAGTTGTTCAGCAGCAAAACATTTGGCTTTGGCTAAAATTAAAAAAGATACACGTAGCAATCACACCAAAACTGCATTGTGTGATCTAGGTCGAAACATCAAGGCCAGACCTTTGTTTATGTCCTTCTATGGTCTACGATGAGTAAAGTCCCTGACCATAAACCACTTTACCAATGTGTGGAGGATGGAAAATGAAGATCTCTTGAAATACAATTGATGCTGTGAACAATGGCTGTCCCTCCGGTCTTCATCTGGGAGGGGCCCGCACTGCAGAGACAATTTCAGGCATTCAGTACAAGGTGAGACATCTACCAATGCCGCAGTGGCTATACTATCAGACTCAGGAATACGCATGCACACCCCAATTATACTACAGCCTATAATTAACAAATAAGTTCACAGTCAAGATGTGAAGTGACTTACTTAGAAGTGGACTATCTTTAGAAATACTTCCTGCTGCTGTGCAAATATGTAAAGCACGTGTCACTGCACAATCCGACAGACCATTTTATGGAAGAATCTCACATGGGTTGCTTTTTCTGATGCACTGATCCCATGACCGATCTTCACAAATGATGGTTAATACAGATTCATTTATCTTGAATATATTTATCTCTACGTCTTGCTAACCATAAAATGTTAGGGGACCGATGGAAGACAATCTGGCTGCATGATCTGACTACACCAGGTATGTTTGTTGTCTGTTGCTATAGAAACACATAGGTTAGTAGAGGAGATGAAGACATAAAACATTAACAGTTTACTCCGATCTTGGCAAATTATGATCAAGACACGAGTAGCAAGTCCCAACCACCAGGGCCGAACCTAAATCGCACTAGAGATTGAGAGGGTCATAAAAATTCCTAAAATGTATTGCAGGTCCTAAACTGTAGATCTAAGCCATGTTTTCAGAAAAAGGGATCAGGCATGTCACAATTCAACATGAGCAACCCTTCTTTACACCTGAGATGGACAGTCATGGAAGAGTTGGGAAAGCGCAGAAAGATGGTCAGTTGGTCCCATCAAAATATTAGCGAGTTCCACCAACATGTGTGCAATGTTTATGGCCACTGTATGGCTGAGCTGTACTACATTGCTTCGAGGGGAAAACATCTCTGTAAATACAAAGTCTGATGGATCCTGTAATCTCTGTACCCAGGAATCATATAACCTCTGTAAACCAGGCTCTGTCCCCAGGACCCATCAGGGCTGTGGAATCGGCTGGTAAAGGCACCAACTTCAATATTTTATTTTGAAGCCGAGGTCAGAATCAGAACCTTTTTTTTTGACTCCGCCCCAAACTGGCCCCGACTACGACTACACAACCCTGCTATCACCATCATAGCACAGCTTCCTACAGCTATTTATGTATAAGGATTTCCTATATCTATACTGGTATATATTATCGCCTGAATCAAACAGTGCTTTCCCTTTGCGAATCTTTTTTGTCAATACGTAAACTAGCTATTTGGAGCAACAAGGGCGTTTCCATTGCTCCATATTGACAAAAACACTGCGTCACCGATTCACAAGGGGAAAATATCATTTGATTCAGGTGACCCTAACCAATGTATTTGCGGGGATGGGGTAATATCCTGGGTTGTGGTGACAGACTCCCTTTAAAGTAGCAGATCAGCAAGTGAATTGGGACTGTGCATAGTATACACAGGAGTAAATGAAATTAGGATGGAGCCAATTCTCAAGGGTAGAGTCGTTTGTCTTGAGCTAACTGCTCACTCCCAGACTGCCAGGACAGCAACATGAAGGGAGCAGCAGCATAGGATCGAGCACATATAGGCTAGATTCATAGGGGCAGATTATTTTGCAGCATATTTAGCAACACCGCACTGGCAAGTGTTAAAAATGCAAGCAGACAGTAAGTGGCATGAATGGAGCTTGGGTAACATCTCTTACGACTGTCAATATACTAGTCAAGCAGCTGCTAACAAAGTTTTTAATGGTATGCAGAACCTCCTAGGAAGAAAAAGCATCTGCTGCAGCTTTTCCCTGCCATCTACCTTCGCATGATAACTCTCCTATGACAGCAGTCTAATGCGGATAAATTGCCACTGCTCAGGGTAGACATCTCGCTGGAAAATACGGATACTTAAAGATGTAATACAGTCAAATTGATGCTACAAGGATAAATGTACGATCACATTCCGAAATGAAAAAAGAGGCCCATAGAAAGCCCTATGACACTTATCAGCAGGTGCTTCTACCATTGAAATCTATAGAAAGGTGGCATCACTTATGCGGTTCTCTGCATCCAAGTCTATGAGAGTCAATAAAAAAGTGGTTGGATATACCATAAATTCCCATGACGGAAATACCCCAGGAATGCCCTGATGCCTAGAATAGGGTATCAATTTTTAATAACAAACCAATGAAGAAATGCAGAGAAAATCATCTGTTTATAAATATGCAAATAAGTCTGCAAGTGCACTATGGGTGGGGCCTGACTGACCAGATTTGCCTATAGATAGCCGTGATGCAGCCAGAGATCAAAAATGTCAATCACAGAGGACTGGGAATGGAAAACTGGAGCACTTACAGAGAGCTGTCTATAATGACAAAATCAAGTCCCACCCCAAGTGCACTTGAAGACTAATTTGCATATCCATAAAAAAGATGATTATCTGTTACACTGCTTCTTCGGTTTGTGGTAGGTTTTTGTTCCTATTAAAAGGCCCCTACATGGTACGATTATTGGTTTAGTAGATGTTTAAGACCCCACAAATTCCCTTTAAGGTGCAGCATAAAGCCTCTGTCTGTGTCTCTGCTTCTCTCTCACTTGGATTTTCCTCTCCTCTCCACAGACTTCTATAGGCAGCATGTAATATTTTACTGCAATAAGCTCACAGTCCGTTCTGGCATACCAAGACGGATTCAGCAGAGATTTCAGAGTTAGTGAAATGTTTAGGAGGCAAAAGGCTGCTAAGTGGAGAAAGAAGCATTTTTCTCTAATCAGATATATTGCAAAGTTTCTTATAGTCACCTGCACCGCTGATTTATGCAAAGTTTGTTGATAGATTAGTGGACAATTAAAGGGAGTCACCAGAAAGCTGCATTCGAAGCAAATACAGCACCTTACAGTGCTCTTTACATTCCAAATGAGCCTTTATTATTTCCCTTTGCAGCTTCTTGATGGAGAAACATGCTGTTTTATTCACCTGTAAAGTAGTTGAAAAGTGCTTTTGGGCATTGCTCATACTCCTCGGGCTTTGCTCTCCGCATTACAAGACCGCCCATGACAGCCACCCCACTCTGTCCCTATTGGATGATTGAAATCTCCCCCTTCCGGCATTCATCCTTCTCATCACTGATGGCTGCCGCAGTACTTAGAATATGCTTCATTACATCAGCCGGCTTCCCTTCACTTCCAGGTGTAGAGTTACACCATGAAGCATACGCAACGATGAGCCTACTGCGTGTGTTTCATGACTCTATATTTCCACAACCTCACTCTGTCTCTAACTCCATCATAAATGGCTGACACTCAGGGTCAGTTAGAAGCAGTAAAAATCCGCTAAGGCAGTGTACACATTTGCGCAAAGTCCGCCTGAAATCATTGCATGAAAAAGTCTCGCACACACGGCTTTTTCGTTCGCTGCATTCAGTTTAAAAACATCAGATACTCATTATAGTCAATATGGGTCCATTGCGTTCCGTATTTAACCACTATTTTAGTAGCCCACCTATCCATTTTTTTGGTCCTCCAACGGACCAGAACAATGTATAGCTGACGCTAATGTGAACCTAGCATAATTCATTAAAAAGCCAGTGATAGACTTCATATAAAAGTAAATATGTTACAAATTATTCATGTAATAAATTATACAATAACCATAATTGTAGAACATCAATTAAAATAATAAATAATTTTGTTTTGAAGCTGGAATCAAACTTGATCATTTTTTCTGACTCCGCCCATAACCGACCCTGACTCCGACTACACAGCCCTGAACAAAAGTAGACACATGAATAGTAAATAAATATGACCTGCCGAGTCCCAAATGAGATGGGATTAAATGGTCCTTTGCATGAGTTGTAGTCCCACATAGGTTGTGAGGGGTACTGCGCTAAAGTAAGAACCAAATGGAGAACCAAACTGTAACTTTTAGAAACTACATAATGTTTCGGCGGAGATAAACTTTCCTTTGACGATAACTAAGAATAGTTAGCCCCTTGTACGTGTTGTATAAGAAAACTCTCTAGGAAGACTCTGTGGCAAGTAGAAAGGCTCCTTTGTGAAGGATCCATACTGAACAAAGCAAATTAACTCAGCAGAAGTCAGGAGCGCCGAGTAATTGCTATTTGCTTTCCAAGGCTCTCTCATTATTATTCCGATTCTCGTCTCCTTGGAAACCGCTTCCTCCAGCTGCCGAGCTCTTCCCTGAATGATTGACACCGCGCTTTTATGAATCTTTACAGAAGGTGTATTTGCTCGTGTACGGACGCCATCCAATGCGGAAAGACTCGCTATATCTCCCGACGCATCTTGTAAATGTGCCGTACAAATTCCTCTATAGGTGCTGGAGGTATAAAGAACCCAGTGCTGGACATAATACCTACATTTATGGATATATCACATCCATATACCGTGATGTATATACTATACCGCCTTTATTTTATTTCTGGATCCATATGGCTTAACGCCATTTGGTTACCACTTCTGTTCTAGGTAGACATGTAGCAGAAAACAATGACAGGACAACCTGCCATTGTTTTTAGCTTATGCTGACATGTGCTGCACAGTGGAAGGATGCCAGACGTGCAAGTAGAAGTGAATCTTCCAATTATCTCTACTTGCTTTTGAGTCTTTGCAAGAGTCTCTTAAAGAGGACCTTTCACCACCTCCACCTCTTTACATTCTTTAATAGCCTCTGCTCCACTGATTCTGATGCAGTTGGAATTTTTTCTCTAGCCCCCACCTTTCCTGAGCAATCGGTGCTGTTAGTTTTAGCACCCAATAAGCTAATTAGGCTCTTTACTGTATGGTGGGTGGGCCTAGACTGGAGCAGGTAGTACAGGACCACCCACCTGACAGTAGAGTGCCTTGTAAGCATATTCGATGCTGAAACTAATTGCATGGATTGCTCAGGAACGGTGGGGACTAGAGAAAAAATTCCAACTGTGCTAAAATCAATTAATCTCTACCTAATGAAGGATGCAAAAAGTTGTAATTGATGGAGGCAGTGAAAGAGGACCTTTCACCACCTCCAGCAACTCCAGCTCTTTCTATCATTTATTAGCTGCTGCTCCACTGATTCTGGCACAGTTGGAATTTTTTAGCCCCCACCTTTCATGAGCAATCACTGCCTCATTTTTTTTTTTTGTGCCCGATATACTTTTTAGTCTCTGTACTGTCAAGAGGGTGGTGTCAGCCAGGAGCAGACAAGGGGTCCGATTCTGAGCTCTGACACTGGCTACCTCTGATTGGAGCTCTGAATCACGCCCCCTTGCTTGACACCGCCCTTCTGACATTACAGAGCTTAAATAGCACATCAGACACCCAAACTACCTGCACTTGTAGCTCAGAAATGGTGGGGGCTACAGAGAAAATTCTAACTGTGCCAGAATCATTGAAACAGAACCTATTAACAGATGCTAAGAACTAGAATTGGTGGAGGTGATGAATCGTCCTCTTTAACTACCCAAAGTAGTCATGGTAGTAGATTTAAAATACGTCATTGTTGTCATCCACGTCTACTACCTGTAGCCACGTCTACCTGTACTAGGGCTGGGAAACTGATAACTTAAATCAATGATTTCATAATTTCAAAGAAACACATTTGCAATTTTTATGAGAACCATGAAATTGATGTTTGGCGCCAGCCCAGACACATTCCATGCAGGCTTTTCTCCCTCTCTCACCAATATACCTGCTGTCTCTTCTTCTCACTTCCTGTATTCTTCCACGAGCTGGGGGGAGGGCTTTGACTGTTTGATGAACAGGACACTATGAAGTACCTCAGTATACAGTATCTAGACATTGCCTTTACCATCATAGATTATTTATTATGATTATTAAAAATCTAATATAAATGTAGATAAAATATGCACAGTAAATGTATATTACATTACACAGGTTTGTAGAGAACACTTAGCATGCTCCTACAGAGAACGGACTTGCAGTAAACTCAATGTTATCTTTGTGTTTACAAACTGACCTGACTGTCCTGATCACAGAGCTGTACATAACAGCAAGAGAACTCAAACCCCCCCCCCCCAGAGAGAAGTAACTCTTCCTGTCTTATCAGATATAGGACGGGCACCACGGAAACCATGCACAAACAATGGGAGGAATAACCTAACATAGCAGCCAAACAAATCAGCATTGCTAACGCAATGTATTTAGGAAAAGTTCTGAATTTCCATAAGCTAGCAGTATAGATAGAATCCTTGAGATGGGAATACCCCTTTAAAAAAATGAGCACCCACAATGGGTTTTAAGTGGTTAAAATAATAAAACTGTACTATAATTGGCATAACATAAGAATTATTACCTGCAGTGTTTCACGTAATGATCAGAACAAGTGCAGGGAAATTACATATACAGTCACCTACAGAATATAGCACCGCTCTCTAATATATACTATAATATAAGGTTCACAAAGACTGTGTCATATAGGAGTAGACTACATCAAGAAATAACAGAACATGAAATGGACACACTATATAAGGGAATGTTTGTGGTCCTTCCTTCAATAATCTGCTAAAATCCAACTGTAAAAGATCTAGCAACAAAAATAACACCGCACCAGATGGCGGAAAATCAGGGAGAGCACGGCGTGCTGCGGAATTCTGGAAGAGAACAGGAGGAGCATTTCCAGTGACATTTGTGGAAAACTGCTTGTCATGAAAAGGGAAAATGATTCAAAAGGAACATCGCAACCCAAATTCTCCAATATACTATATGTCAAAGCTCATAGGAAGAAATGTATTTGCCATTTGTGTTTAGCTGTATACATTCAAGAGCAATAAAAATGTAAGTGTTAAAGGGATTTTATATATATATATATATAGATATATATATACACAGTACAGACCAAAAGTTTGGACACACCTTCTCATTCCAAGAGTTTTCTGTATTTTCATGACTATAAAAATTGTAGATTCACACTGAAGGCATCAAAACTATGAATTAACACATGTGGAGTTATATACTTAACAAAAAAGTGTGAAACAACTGAAAATATGTCTTATATTCTAGGTTCTTCAAAGTAGCCACCTTTTGCTTTGATTACTGCTTTGCACACTCTTGGCATTCTCTTGATGAGCTTCAAGAGGTAGTCACCTGAAATGGTTTTCACTTCACAGGTGTGCCCTGTCAGGTTTAATAAGTGGGATTTCTTGCCTTATAAATGGGGTTGGGACCATCAGTTGTGTTGTTCAGAAGTCAGATGGATACACAGCTGATAGTCCTACTGAATGGAGTGTTAGAATTTGTATTATGGCAAGAAAAAAGCAGCTAAGTAAAGAAAAACGAGTGGCCATCATTACTTTAAGAAATGAAGGTCAGTCAGTCCGAAAAATTGGGAAAACTTTGAAAGTGTCCCCAAGTGCAGTGGCCAAAACCATCAAGCGCTACAAAGAAACTGGCTCACATGAGGACCGCCCCAGGAAAGGAAGACCAAGAGTCACCTCTGCTGCGGAGGATAAGTTCATTCGAGTCACCAGCCTCAGAAATTGCAGGTTAACAGCAGCTCAGATTAGAGACCAGGTCAATGCCACACAGAGTTCTAGCAGCAGACACATCTCTACAACAACTGTTAAGAGGAGACTGTGTGCAGCAGGCCTTCATGGTAAAATAGCTGCTAGGAAACCACTGCTAAGGACAGGTAACAAGCAGAAGAGACTTGTTTGGGCTAAAGAACACAAGGAATGGACATTAGACCTGTGGAAATCTGTGCTTTGGTCTGATGAGTCCAAATTTGAGATCTTTGGTTCCAACCACCGTGTCTTTGTGCGATGCAGAAAAGGTGAACGAATGGACTCTACATGCCTGGTTCCCACCGTGAAGCATGGAGGAGGAGGTCTGATGGTGTGGGGGTGCTTTGCTGGTGACACTGTTGGGGATTTATTCAAAATTGAAGGAATACTGAACCAGCATGGTTACCACAGCATCTTGCAGCGGCATGCTATTCCATCCGGTTTGCGTTTAGTTGGACCATCATTTATTTTTCAACAGGACAATGACCCCAAACACACCTCCAGACTGTGTAAGGGCTATTTGACCAAGAAGGAGAGTGATGGGGTGCTACGCCAGATGACCTGGCCTCCACAGTCACCAGACCTGAACCCAATCGAGATGGTTTGGGGTGAGCTGGACCGCAGAGTGAAGGCAAAAGGGCCAACAAGTGCTAAGCATCTCTGGGAACTCCTTCAAGACTGTTGGAAGACCATTTCAGGTGACTACCTCTTGAAGCTCATCAAGAGAATGCCAAGAGTGTGCAAAGCAGTAATCAAACCAAAAGGTGGCTACTTTGAAGAACCTAGAATATAAGACATATTTTCAGTTGATTCACACTTTTTTGTTAAGTATATAATTCCATGTGTTAATTCATAGTTTTGATGCCTTCAGTGTGAATCTACAATTTTTATAGTCATGAAAATACAGAAAACTCTTGGAATGAGAAGGTGTGTCCAAACTTTTGGTCTGTACTGTATATATATATATATATATATATATATATATATATAAAAATATGAAGATCAGTTTGGAGCCTCAGGTTACATCATAACAGTCCCCTTTATAGGCAATGGGAAATATCTGGGGGGAGGTGTAAAATAAAAATTCCCATTTGGCATGCCAGCAACTCGTTGTCCAAATATCCACACCCCACGTAACCTCTGAGACCAATCAGTAGCCTCAGTGATTACTGGAGAGGGTCCGGCCAGATCGCTTACATACATCACCGATTCCTTACCAGTGACCACTGAGGCCGGTGGACATGTGGGGCATGGGACATGAGGCCCCAGTATGAGCCTGATTGGAAACCAACGGCGGACAATGGAGCCAGGGGGGGCAGGTGAATAAGAGAAAAGCCATGGAGAAAAGGCCAGATACAGATGTGTCTTTCCCCTTTTCCAAGATGAACAGCTTTTAGAAAAAACACTTTTTTTTTAGAAGTTAATTCCAAAGCTGGTCATCTTGCACCACGCTTATCAGAATATCCCAAACCAGAGAGAAGAGCTACGAAAGACATATCTGTATTGAAAAAGAGTGGTGTAGTACACAAACAATGGCACCAAGAATGTTCATTTGGCACGTAATGAGAACATATTTGAGACCGTAATTCTTGAGAAAACTAGTAATTGGTTACAAAGTCCCTCAAAAATCAATCCAAAATAATAAAAAAATAAGATTTAAGATACACAAGCAAATAACAGAGTGTCTAGACGCAGCAACTCACTCTATAGCTTTTTCAGGGCCACGTATACAGCACGCACAGCATCCAAAGAATAAAATAGAGCCACCATGACTTGGTGTCCACAATTTTTAATTTTTTGTTTTAAACAGTGGGTGTCAATAAAATATGTACACAACTATATAAGCCTAGCGTTTCCCATGTCAGCGGACGGGGATGTAACTATAGGAGGTGAAGAAATGGCAGTCGCTACCGGGCCCTTGTACTTGAGGGTCCCCAAAGGTGCCTCTGCAACAGCAAATATACCACTATAGTAGGGACCCCATTGCAGATTTTGCATTGGGTCCCAGCAGTTAAGTTACACCTCTGTCAGCGGAATGTCAGAAACATGGGTGTGAACCTAGCCTGTCCTATATCGAAGGCCAATGGCTGAATTTACTGGCCCAAACCTGACAAAACTGACCTAATGGGGGGAATTTATTAAGACTGGTGTTTCCTACTCCAGTCTTAATTCATTCCCCAGCCTGGTGTGAGATGAGTCTGAATTATTAACAGGTTCCCACGTATTGTATCCTATGAGCCAAAATTGAAATCTACACCAGTTAGGGACTGGCCCAAATTTCAGGTATAACTCCTACCAGTAAATCTGCCTGGCTGAGGCGTCCCTACCCCACCTTGATCTCCACTTTGGCAAGCAGGTCAAATAACGAAGAAAGTGGAGCATTTTTGGTGAAAACGGCCACTTGCCACTTACCACTGGCATGCCTATTTTTGTAAATTCCCCCTACTGTGTTCTGTTCAGCAGAGCTGTGTTCAGGATTCTCGATCTGGCAGATACAAAGGCCAAGTTCCCAGCCATGTGCAAAAGTTTTCCCAATACCACCCCCTATCACATATTTCCATTCTCAGTCTGAAGAAGGCAAAACTTTACTGTCGAAACCTGCCCCCATGTCTTCTGATCACATCCAATCCTGCTGCTCACTAAAAACAGAGTACAGAGAGATGCAGGGGAGACGAGTGGGTCACAAAACAGTGTGAATGAAGCCTCATCCTGCTGCGCCATTTCAGAATAAACCACATAAAAAGCATAACATTTAGTATACGTGCCAATTCAAGCAATCCATCATCACTCGGTGGGACTTCCATGTTGTTAAACTAATACATCTGCAATATGGGCCATTCTAGCGACATTACATTTAATAAGCCTCTTTTACTTATTGTGAGTGCCAAGCTCAATAAAGGATGAAATAATCTACTCCCACTCCCATAATGATAATACAGATGTATTTATTTTATGAGCTGCAGAAATAAAAATCTCAAGCAGTGACAACAATGACACGTGGGAGGCCTCAAGATGACAAACATTGCCAAAATCTAGATATAATTAGATAATTTGCATCTTATAAAGTTGTCGCTAATCACCCTTTTTTGATATTCTATCAAAAATTTTTTTTTTTTTTTTTTTAACCATAAGACCCTCTTAAAGGGAGTGTCACCAGAGTCCAGCATATCACCCCAGCCGCGCAGATAGATAGGTTAGGGTCACCTGAATTAAACAGTGTTTTTCCCTTGTGAATCGCTGCCTCCGTTGCTGAGATATCGCCATTTTGGCAATAAGTAAATGAGCTCTTTGAAGCAATGGCAGCGCCCTCGTTGCTTTAAAGACCTTATTTGCATATGGACAAAACAGCGATATCTCAGCAATGGAGGCAGCGATTCACAAGGGGAAAACACTGTTTGATTCAGGTGACCCTAACCTATCTATCTGCAGGGCTGGGGTGATACACTGGTGACACTCCCTTTAAGCATGTTATATACCATATCAGGGTGGGGCTAGTGCAGGCAATGCTTAAGACAACTAAAGCTATACTTACCCATCTCCTGACTGCCTTTTCCTGCAATAAGTTCCAGGCCTCAACACTAGTATATTTGCTACCCACTTCTATATTAAAGGAGCACTCCAAGCAAACCATATCCACTGTGCCATACCCAGTGCAGGGCCAGAGAGGGAAGTCTATGAATCAGGGAGTGAAAGAGAAAATCCATGCGTCATATGCCGCCCCCTCAAGTCCTGCACTATATATATAACACAGTATATCAGTATTGCCCGGAGTGCTGCTTTAATATTTTATGCAATTTTGAGTTTATCTTCACCTGAACCTCTGCTATTATTCTGTACAATACCCCGCCATAAGATATGTCATCTGGGAATCTGAAGTCAGAATCCAAAATGCAGGGCTTTCCAAAGGATAAGAGACGAATGCAAACACCTCTAAGCAAGGTCGGTATCAGACAAAGTATGGCCGTGGGTAAAACTGGAAGTGCGGTTGTAAATGCTGAACTATTGTACCAACCACACAGTCACATTCAGTCTATTCAGAAGGCCGTGTGTAGAATGCTGCAGCGATGATGACCTCTAGTAATTCCAGGGGTGGTGTTGGGGTGTTAAAAGATCAGGGGCACAAGGTCCGAGGCGCACACTAAAAGGATTTACATACTGTACATAGAGGGGCTGATTTATTATGGCCTGTGCGGCAGAAAACTGGCATACAAACCATGAAGAAAAGTATCAAATGTTTTGTGCAAGTGAGAATTTTGCACATAAATTGCAACTTTTCGAGTTTTCATTTTCCTCATTGGAAGAGAGACGGGAGTGTGACAGAGGTAGGGCTATCATCCCCATCAACTTTAGCCTTATTTATGGCATAAATGATGCCAGAAATCTATGCCAGCAAGATAACAGTGCTAGATGGTGCCCACAAAAGTATCAGCAGTGTCCGACAATATATAAAGTGAAAAGACAATTGGCGCTATCTCTTATCATGAGTGGAACTGCACGTTCCGGCCAGGCTGCTTGCGGAGTAGTGTGAGGCTACAGGCTGCGTTGTGTTATCTGTTATCCAACGTTTGCTCACAAAATTAAGATTTTATACGGATCCAACGAGTGGTCAAGTTTTGCTTCTTTGTTTCACAAAAATAGTGCCAAACAGATCGTGCCCTATAATGTGCCCCAGTGAGTAATGGTGAACACTACAGTAAAAGTGCCCCCTCCCCGTCAAAGGAGTTTTCTCGCAAATATTTAAATTTAAATATTTAATTTAAAATGTAAATATTTAAATTTGTAGACAATTAAAAGTTAAACATTTTTGCAAATTTGAATAATTAAAAATGTTGCAGAGTTTTAAAGATTTTCACAACCATCTTAGTGATGACAGTGATGTCTGTTGTCTTGATCGGTTGCCAATGAATATGTGCATGACTTTGTGTGTGCCTGCATATAGATAGGCTTGTCAATCACTGAATAGGACCACCCACTTAAAGGGGTTTTCTGGCCAAAATTAATTTTTCATACTTATGACCTATCCACAGAATAGGTCACCAGTATGTGGTCTCTGAGGGTCTGACATCCAAACCCTGCATAGATCAGCACCCTCTGGGTGCTGGAAGCTGCTACCATAGTGGATGGGGAGCGGCACTCCTATACAAGTAATAGGAGCTCTGCAGCAGCCATGTCCACTGCATAGTGGTGGTTCCAGTGAATTGCAGCGCCACTCTTACTACTTGAATAGGAGTGACGCTGCACACCACTAGCAGCTTCTGGCACCTGGAAGCAATTGCAACAGCTGATCTGTGCGGGGTCCGGGTGTTGGACCTCCACAGATCACAAACTAATGACCTATTCTGTGAACAGGTCATTAGTATGAAAGATCGTTTTGGGGCCAAAAACCCCTTTAAAGGGGTTATGTCATTACAGGTCATTGGGGGTCCGATCACTGGGACCCCTAGCCGCCCCTTAGCAGTGAATGGAGTGCTGTTCACTCAAGACTCTTCATTTGCAAGAAGGCTTCAGGGATCCCTTTGAAACCCCTTCTCCTTATCCGACTGCTGGGACCCCTTAGGGAATATGTGTCTGTAATGACATAACCTCTTTTTTTCCCACATAATGTTATATTTGGCCCTAAAAAAAAAAAAAAATCTCTCTAACCTGCTGACATATCGTGTCATATAATAAACCCACCTCCCACATGGATGCAAATATATCCTAATAGCACGAGCTCTGCCTGACGACTGCCATCACATTTTCAGCTGTCTCGGAGTATTTTTAATATGCAGGATGCAGGCGTCGCAGGCTGGGGATGTGGCCTTAGCAATCTTATGATTAGATGACGCAGCCCTGACAAAACTGAGAAAATGCTTGGCCTGCATAATTTATCACCTATCACCTAGAACATGGCAGGCTGTACTAATTACATAGAAATGGTTCGAGGCTTTGACAGGCCGGGACAAAGGATCATCTCGCTCCATGGAGGGAGTTCATTTTCTGGTGTGTGGAGCATTCATCCAGTAACAGCCTCAAAAATCAATGTATTAAACGCTGAGACAAAAGGGGCTGCAGATCAATACCGTTTTGTGTGATCTGTGGCGAAAAGAATATACTGACAGCGGCGGCCTGTATTTTTCCCCAGAGCCGAACAAGTGTCACCTGAGTACTCTTATTCCATTGTATTGAACTATGATGAGCTGCCGCACGGGCGCTGGCATACTCTGGGCACTTACTTTTCATACACACAAAAAAATCATTTGTCTGGGTAAAGAATTGATGTGATGTCCATCGGTATAGCTTGCAAAATACAAATAAGCAGAAAAATGTAAAAATTGATATATAGTCTTTAATAACAGGAGTTTCATATCATTTTAGATCGCGCAGAACTCTGAATAAAATCCGCTAGCTGGCCTATACAACAGAACTCGTGGTCCAGGCCATAGGACTGGGCTACTAAACGTGTGTGCCCAATAGCACTGGACATACTGGCCCAGATTTACTAACTGGGATGGCCAGAAAAAGGAAAAAAGTGGCCAAAAATGTGCCTCAACTTGACACATTTTTGGTGCACCATGGTACAACTGGCTGGAGGCCCTTAGTAATTCTGGTACATCATGCCAGGGAATAAATTATGACCAATCGGCAAATGTAAAAGGGTTGTCCAGGAACTGGAAAAACCCGTCAGTAAGCCAAGGTAGGTGTAAAATAAAAAAATAAAGCATATCCCTGGGATCTGTTGTCCACCACCGGTGTCTCACACCACTTCTTGGATGCCGGAAGTTCTCAGTCTCACGTGACCACTGAGACCAATCAGACTCGAAGGTCACTGCCAAGGAGCCGTTGATGTACGTGAGTGACATCATCGCAGTCCGGCTGCAGCAAGCGCTGATTGACTACGTGAGGCTGAAGACTTCCGGCATCCAGGAACAGGAATGAGACCGAAAGTACAATGACAGCAGACAACAGAGCACAGGCAACATGTGAGTATTCTTTATTTTATTTTTACACCTACCCCAGCCTCATGATGGGTTGCTCCAATTCCTAGACAACCCCTTTAATAAATTCCCCCCATTAAGTGGGCAATTTGAGAGAGAGGCACCATAACAAGTATGTATCAGCGATATCTAGACACCGCAACCTTTTTTAATGACTCCAATTAAATATAACAGAGGAGATTTATTTCCTCCCTACGCCAGTTTTCCAAAAAGGGGGCATAGCAAGGGCATGCCATGGAGGTGTCTATGCCCCCTCCAGATCCATCGTCATTTACACCCGTATTTTAGATATCAGTATAGAGTGCTGGAGGACGTGTTTATGACGATTCCTGAACCTCATCATAAATTAAAGGGGTTGTGCCATTATGGAAACTTATCCTCTGTCCTGTGGATAGTAGAGAAGTGTCTGATCTTTCGGGGCCCGATTACCAGGTTCCCCCCAATGATCAGGAGGAGAGGGGACTGAATGGAGCACCAGTGTGTTTGTGTGACCTGAGCTCTATTCACTTCTATGAGGATGCCGAGACTGTAATCCAGCGGCAAATGCAGCCCTGTAGAAGTGAATAGAGCGCTGGTAATGTGAGGGTACTGGCGCTCTATTCACAAGGAGACTTTAGGGGGACTTTCGGTCTCCTGTATGCTAGCAATCAGGCCCCCCAGCAATTGCACACTTATGCCCTGTTTTGTGGATAGGGGAACAAGTGTGCATAATGTTCCCTTAAGCGCATTGTCTACCAATGCAGGGCATATCAAGACCAATACAGTAAGTAGAGCGGAGTCAGCCATGTGACCAGGAGTAGGAGCGTTAGCAGGGGAGACAGAGGAACTCCATAACATAAGTAAGTAGGGCTCCAAGGTATACATTAGTAATAAAACTTAACCAGTGTAGGATAAGGATAAGGCCCCATGTAGCGAGCCGCAGACAAAAAGCGCAGCGGGAAAAACTGTGGTGGAAATACATCGTTTTCCTCTGCGGACTTTCTGCTTCAGTTATACCTATACGGAAACCGCTGGCGTTTCTGTAGGTATAACTGACATGCTGCGATTTCCAAAAACTCAATGGTTTTGGAAATCGCAGCATTTCCGCTGCGGGTATTTTTCTGCAATGTGTAGATTGCAAGGACTGTAAAACGCAGCGTTTTTTGCCGCAGCATTTCTGCTACAGCCAAACCGATGCGTTTATGCCACGTGGGGCTTAAGCCAAAGTTAGGAATATTAGTTGCATACATCTTGCCGCCTGTTAAAAAAAAAAAACAAACAGCAATGACATCAGAACAGGAATCAGGGAGGGCGTGGCCAGGGACTCGATGCGGTGAGACGCACATTTGGGGAGCTCCTGCCTGACTGTTTTTTGTGTGGGACCACTAGCCTTAAATAGGACCCCCATGGCTAAGAAAACCACCCGGGCACCTGCTACAGGGGACTGTGCATCAGCGGACAGGTCCGTTCAGCCTACCTTGTCCGCGTTCCTGCAGCCGACAGCATCCACAGCGCAGGCCTCCACGAGGCCCATACACTTCTAGCTAGAACCCTGAAGGACCATCAGGTTTCGTCTACACCCCATGCCGTCCGAGATTCCCAGGGCACCCTTCAGCATCATCCCGATGCCATAGCGGCCTTGTTTAGGGATTATTACACTAAACTGTATAACCTTCCCTCGCCTACTAGGAGAAACCCCACCAATGCAGAGACAGACTTGCATTCTTACCTAGCCTCGTGTCAACTCCCGGCCCTCCCGTCCTCAGCCCTCTCTTCGCTTAATGCTCCAATATCGAGTGAGGAGTTAGCTGCCGCTCTGGAGGCTCTCCCTAATGGTAAGGCTCCGGGCCCTGATGGGTTCACCTATGCTTATTATAAAACTTTCCATTCTGATCTCCTCCCTTATATGTGTCAGCTTTTTAACTCATTCTTGGAGGGAGCCCCGATCCCTCACACTATGCTGCATTCTCACATTTCCCTAGTTCCAAAGCCTCACAAGGACCATCAGGAGTGCTCTAATTATCGTCCCATTGCCCTCCTGAATACAGACCTCAAACTTTTTACAAAAGTCTTAGCAAACAGGCTTGGCCTTTGGCTTCCGTCTCTCATCCACAAAGACCAGGTGGGATTTGTCCCCTGTCGTCAGGGGGGAGATACACTAGAAGGGCAGTGGACTTGATTGACGTAGCCAACCGTCACTCTACCCCCACTTTGCTTCAAAGTCTAGACGCTGAGAAGGCCTTCGACCGCCTTGATTGGTCGTTTATGATGGCCACTCTTGAAAGCTACGGGTTCTCGGGGGCCTTCCTCACGGCTATAAGGGCTCTTTATTCTTACCCCTCAGCAGTTGTTAAGCTTCCTAATGCTTCCTCCCTTCCCTTGTCCATTTGTAATGGAACCCGTCAGGGATGCCCCTTGTCTCCACTAATATTTGCACTGTGTATTGAACCCCTGGCGGCTCAAATTAGATCTGCCCCAGATGTCTCTGGGGTATTTGTGAGGGATAGAGAATTTAAGATTAGTTTATTTGCAGATGATGTCCTGTTGACTCTCACTAAACTCCATACCTCCCTTCCAAACCTTCTCCGTGTTTTAAAGGATTATGGAGACCTATCGGGATATAAGGTTAACCCTAGTAAGACAGAAGCCCTACCCCTAAATATCACAAGCGAGGCCTTGCAGTTGCTCAAGTCTAACTTTGACTTCCAATGGAGAGACCGCTCCCTACGCTATTTGGGCGTTCAGCTATCCTCTTCATACCACACGCTTTACACGGCCAATTATCCTCATTTGTTTCATGAGCTCCGTTCTCTTCTAGATAAATGGCGCCCACTTCATATTTCTCTTATAGGCCGTATAACTGCGGTCAAGATGACCCTCCTCCCGAAACTTCTTTATTTTTTTGAAACCCTTCCAGTGGCAGTCCCTAGATTCGAATTGAGGTCCCTACAGAAAGCAATATTCCAATTTATATGGAATGGCAAACGCCATCTCATTCCCTGATCAGTGATGCTGGCGGGTAAGTCGGAGGGGGGACTGGGGGTCCCACACATATTGCACTATTACTGGGCTGCCCATTTGCGTAGTATACCGTTCTGGGCGACGCCCCAGGCACATACGAAATGGGTGGAGATAGAGAAGCTTTGGCTGGCTCCTGTTCACCCCAACGCATTTTTGTGGTCCTCCTCCCCCCCCCTGCCCACGACCCCGCTGCTTGGCCCTATCGGCTTTACTCGGACTATCTGGAACACCTGTTCTAAATTGTTTTGATTGGCCTCCTCGCGCTCATCTATGATCTCCTTTTTATATAATCCACGTCTCCCAAGCGGACTCACTGCTGCTATGGTCAAGCCCTGGAGCAAGCTGGGTTTATTCCACATAGCGGACTTGGTCGACCCGTCGACCTTGGAGCTCAGGTCCTTCGACTACCTCACTTCCATACAGCACTTGCTGACCTCAGAGTGGTTCCACTATCAGCAAATAGTTCATTTTGTTGTCTCCCAGTTTGGGTCCACCCGGGTCTCCCTCCCTTCAGCTTTTGAACGACTATGTCAGGCGGGCACCTCTACTAGAGGCCTGATTTCTAATAATTATGGGCTTTTGTCCTCTCAGGGGGGGCAGGCCTTGGTGGTCCATAGATATATGACCCGGTGGTCTGGAGCCCTGGGTGAGCACATCTCACACAGTCAGTGGCAGGTTATTTGGTCCCGAGCAGCTAAATCCTCTTCCTGTGTAACGTTCAGGGAAACGCAATACAAGATACTCATGCACTGGTATCATACTCCAGCTCTACTGCATACTCTCAACCCCACTATTACTTCTAGTTGCTGGCGATGTCAGGCAACACCAGGAACATTGTTCCATATATTCTGGGAGTGCCCCCTGGTCCGCCCTTTTTGGTTTGAGGTTGGGAGGCTGACTAATATTCTCTTCCTCCAGGGTGTTCCCTTGGACTCCATGGTTTATTTGCTGAATCTCCCTCCAAAAGGTCTCAGTAAAAATACATCGAAATTATTCCTTTACTTGTGTACTGCGGCTAAAACGCTTATAGCTCGCCATTGGAGAGAAGCCCTTCCCCCAGCGATCTCAGAATTGATAGCCCGACTGAAGGACATACGCAGTCTGGAGTATCTGACTGCTTCCCTTAACCATACGGTGGAGGCATTTGAAGCGGTTTGGTCCCACTGGGATACCTACTGTGTCACACAAGGTCTCTGAAATCTGACCCCCGGCTTTGTTTCTTTCCTCATTATTCTTTCCCTTTGTCTGTTCTTGTGTATTCCCCAAATCTTATCTTTGTGTTGCTGTTTTTATTTTTGTAGACTTGACGGATTGTATGTTATGTGGAATATTCTTTATTTGATCTATGTCATTTTCAAAAATATCTTAATAAAAATTACAGTTAAGAAAAAAAAGAACAGGAATCAGACAAAAAGTGATGCCGCAGTAAAGGGTTGTGCTAACCAATGAATATATGTATCTCATCAACCTACTTAAAACCTAGAAATCTCGTTGGTTTAACTAATCCACTAAAATCGGGTTAGTCCCGGTTCACATCTGCGTTCGGTTTCCGTTCGGGGAGTCCGCTTGGGGACCCCCCGAACGGAAACCTATACGCTTAGAAAAGCGGTTTACCTAAGGAAACCTGCGGACCCCATAGACTATAATTTGGTCTGTGTGGTTTCCACTCGGTTTCCACACGAAACATGCGGAGAGAAAAGTGCTGCAAGCAGCACTTTCCTCTCCGCATGTTTCGTGCGGAAACCACATGTAAACTGCTTCTCTCTGCGTATAGGTTTACGTTTGGGGGGTCCTCAAGCGGACTCCCCAAACAGAAACTGAACGCAGATGTGAACCGGCCCTTACACATACGTCCCCACATTCCATGTCGACTGCCTATACACACCCTAAACAGGACAAATGCAGGTTACTAAGTAGTCACATTACATTTAAGAATGCATCCCCAGTTGCCACTAGATTTTCATTAAAAAGCATTTAAACAAATATTTGAGGTGAACTTTGGCAGCTCAAAGCTGATCGGAGATTTGCTATACAAAGATTAGAGAACTGAACATATTCTGCCTCCAGCAAAACCGTCATGAAGGGAAAATCTAATGAGGAAAGTCCAAACGGGAACATCGTATACGTGTCTAATTTGGTAAAGCCTGCGAATTGTACAACATGACACGGGCAATGGGCATGCAGTCAAATGCACACCGATTGGTATTTAACCCTCTCTACATACACAGCACAGACCTACTGTGCCACGCAGGTGTGGAACAATGCTACAGTTAGATTGCTTTCAGAAATAGAATTGTTATTAGTTTATTTTTGTCAATTACCAAAATGAAGTGAATGAAGAAAAGAGAAATGTAAATCCCATCAATATTTGGTGTGACCTTTGCCCTTTGGAGGAGGAGTCCTGGAAGTGATGATATGGCCCCCACAGATATAGCCCTGATCTCATCATCATCCAGTCTGTCTGGGATGACATGAAGAGACAGAAGGATTGGAGCAAGCCTACATCCACAGAAGATCTGTGCTTAGTTCTCCAAGATGGCGGGAACAACCTCCCTGCCGAGTTCCTTTAAAAACTGTCTGCAAATACCGAGAAGAACTGATGGAAGACAAGGGCAAAGATCACACCAAATATTGATGGGATTTACATTTCCTATTTCTTCATTCACGTAATTGTCTTAATTGACCAAATGAAACTATTAACCCTTCTATTTTTGAAAGCATTCTTACTTTACACCATGTCTGCCTATAACTTTTGCACAGAATGTTAATCATTCTGTTACTGTTATAGCTCATTGTACATTCTGTCATTACAACATTAAGGTGGATACAAAAAACATCTCAGATTTGTCGTAGTCATGCACATGTCTCCCAGGAATACGTTGCACATGAAACCTCTTAAAGGGGTTGTCCAGCCCGATATTGAATTTTCATACTGATCACTAGGTCATATCTTGAATGGGTAATTTTTAGAGTGGTACGATCTGATGAATCCAAAAGTGGTCCACAATAGACAAGAAGAAGCTGAGAACCTCCAATCTAGACTATAGCACAGTTTCGTAGCTGCCATGTTCTGTATTTCTAACAATACCCAATTTCAATGCTTTACAGCCCAGAACCTAAACCTACAGAACGAACTCCATTTATATAATACATTTTCCTCCACCTATAATTTGGATAATATCTATAGCAAATTCCACTCCCAATGCCATTTACATCAATAACCAGGGCTCAGATCTGTTCAGTTAAAGTCTTGTCAGAGCGGCCTTGGTCAGAATTTAGTCTTCGAGCCGTCCACTTACCACTTCAGGTCAGAATCTACGATATTAAAGGCTTGGAAGGATCTATGAATTGAAATACTTCTTAAAAGCCACAAACTACACATTCCCAAGGGCTGAAATCTTCACTTTACAAAAGGTTTTCAGCACTTGGTTAGCTCCACTAATGGACCAAATATATTTCACGGCATGCTCAAACACCTCAGACTGAGCGGGTTACTTTTTATTTCTATCTTACTGTGATACAAGGAAGGTTTGCTGGTTCTTCTAAAGGGGAGTAAAAGACTTTCAATTCTATCAAAGATGCACAAAAGAGTGCACTGGAGGAGTTGTACAGCCCCTTGTAATTCTGAACTAAAAGCTCAAAATGTTGTAAAATATTGTTAATACTCCTCTTACTGCTCCCACTTCCCCAGATGCTGTGTCCTGACCTCCAATAATGGAGCTCTAACAGGGAAATGCAACCACCACAGCAGAGACTACTGACGTCACCGCTGCAGTCTGGGTTATTCTGTGTTGTAAGGTCTTTGCTGGCGGCCATGAAACAGGGACGGATGGAGGACTCAGGAAATGGCGGCACAAAAGCTACAGGGGCATGATATATATATATGTTTTGTTTTTTTTATTTAGTTGTATAGTGCCATCATAATCCAAAGCGCTTTATACTGTCCCATATAGGGCTCACAATCTACATTCCCTATCAGTATGTCTTTGGAATGTGGGAGGAAACCGGAGTACCCGGAGGAAACCCACACAAACACGGGGAGAACATACAAACTCCTTGTAGATGTTGTCCTTGGCTGAATTTGAACTTAAGAGTCCAGCGCTGAGCCACCATGTTTTACACCTTTCTGAGCCTTTTTCCAAAATCTCAAGGGGCTGAACAACCCCTTTAAAGGGTCTACCAAAAGAAGAAAAATGCATTCTATGGGTAAGTAAAAATATACAGTATTGTGAAAAAGTTTTAGACAGGTGTGCTGCCAAGTAAGAATATTTCCCGAAATAGAAGGATTAATACTTTAAGTGAATGAAGAAAAGAGAAGGGAGGTTGTTCCCGCCTTCTTGGAGAACTAAGCACAGATCTTCTGTGGATGTAGGCTTGCTCCAATCCTTCTGTCTCTTCATGTCATCCCAGACAGACTGGATGATGATGAGATCAGGGCTATATCTGTGGGGGCCATATCATCACTTCCAGGACTCCTCCTCCAAAGGGCAAAGGTCACACCAAATATTGATGGCATTTACAGTTCTCTTTTCTTCATTCACTTCATTTATATTTCATGGTAATTGACAAAAAAAACATTAATCCAATTTGTGAATGCATTCTTACTTTACAGCATTTCCCCCACCACCACCTGCCTAAATATTTGGCACACCACTGCATATTACTTCTACAGTATGTAGAGTATGTATATAATTGTTTGAAGTTACAGGTCCAAAGCCTGAAGCTGCACTACTCAAACAATGGAGCATTTTCTGTTGCAATTTCTGGATAGACAGAAATCACCATAAACTTCATGTCCTCCTATTAACATATCTACCGGTCTTTATCCAATAGGGATATGGAATTTTTTGTATTTGGACCCACCAAAGCTCTCTGCATGACTGTAACTAGCCTTAGTCGTGTCTACCCTAGGTGCTTAGCACATGGCTAAGGCTAGTTAAAGTCTGCTAAGAGAATCTGATGATGTACGTCCCATGCAGAGAGCTTATGTGGGTCCAAATACAAAAATTTCTAGAGCCCTCTTGGATAAAGACAGATTTGTTAATGAGAGGACTTTGACATTTATGATGATTTTTGTCTATCCATTGCACAGGACAAGATTTGGGCTCCTGGCCCATTTTTGCTTGACTCTTGGTCAACAGTTCTGGCTAAACTCATATGTGTAGGATTTCACAAGGATTCTGCACCAAAATCCAAAAATAATCCACATTCTATGCATGTGACTAGGGTGACCCCATCCACACATTGGATATTCCAGCAGATTTCGCTAGGTTCACAACTGTGCTGGTTTTTCCATTCTTTTGAGTCATTCCACGATGGACACAAACAGAGTCCAAGAAACCCCACTATATAATGGGGTTCGTTGAGTATCCTTCCTTTTTTACTGAAATCGTCAGACAAAAACACTGGGCTTTCAAGACTTTTTCGTCAGGCAATTTCTGACAGATCTGTGCCAGATCCTCCAAATGGAGACTCCGATGCAGAAGTCAAGCCAGCTTTAGCCTTATACACATCAGTCGCATTAAAAGGAGCTAAGCCTTATGCCGATCCATGGATCTACCAACTTCATATCCGCAGCAGAAACTCAAGTGTATGTCTCGGATTTTTAGCCATGCCACTCATACTAATAGATAGGACAGATCTGTAAGATTTGGAATATGTAAATTCAACACACGTGACGTTCCCTTAGGCCAATAGCTTTAACTGGATTGTTTTTTTTCGGACCAGAATACAATTTTACAACCACAATCGCAACACAGCCTAGTTCTGAACCTACATAATACCGTTTCATATCCACCTGAACGTTTCAATATTATATCTAAAATCAGACACAACCCTTTAAAAAAATCTGTGTAATCCTTACCAAATGTTTTCCAAAGGAACTTCCTTCATGCTAAACACTTCTAACAGGAACCATCAGTTCCTTATTAGTTACACCATAACAACACTTGAGAAACACGCCCTGGACCCTTCACAAGTATATAGATTTAGGTTTTACAAAATATTTCAGCAAGCATCACCTCTAAACAACTTCCCCCATCACCCTTTACAAGAAATCCCTACATCATTTGGAAACATAGACGTAAAACAAGATCATTTATAACCATAAGCTCCTCTATGGAGACAAAAAAAAAAGATAATAAAAGGCAACTCATGTATAACTAGACATGAGGGGAAGAGGTGTCCCCTTTTATGTTGTGTGTCAGGTGTCTCTTAACACAACTGCCCTAAATTTGCCCTAGACCAGTAGCCACAAGTTTCCCCACAGTGCTGGCCATAAACAAGAGTACTACCATTTTTGCCTGGTAAGACATAGTAGCATACTGCTGAAATCTCTTCATTTGGAGGGTATGCAATGAAAAGTAAAATACACACAATATAAAAACATTATACATAAAAATACTCAAAAGTATACAAAAAGTAAAGTAAAACACAAGACGTCCCTATAACCGCAGTCCCTAAGAGCTGAACTACTGGACTGAATTTCTGAAGAAAGCTCCATGAAGCTGTGATGGACAGCAGCTCTAGCTTGATAAAGCTGAAAAATTCCCAAAAAGTCTGTGTTTATCATAGCCTAATCCTTCTACATTTTTTCATTTACTTGCTGTAACAATTATGCTGACCCCCGCCAAGGTTTTGGGGACCAACATTGCATGGACAATGGAAACAAGTATAGAAAAGACAAGCCCATACAATCATTTAAAGAGAATCTGTCACCAAAACCCAGTGTATGAACCCAGCCCCGCAGATAGAGAGGTTAGGCTCACCATAACCCAATATATCAACCCAGTCATGTATATACAGTGGGGAAAAAAAGGAGGCAGTGATTAACAATGGGAAAACACCATTTGATTCAGGTGACCTTAACCTATCTATCTGCAGGGCTGGGATGATATACTGGGTTCTGGTGACCCTAACCTATCTATCTGCAGGGCTGGGATGATATACTGGGTTCTGGTGACCCTAACCTATCTATCTGCAGGGCTGGGATAATATACTGGGTTCTGGTGACCCTAACCTATCTATCTGCAGGGCTGGGTTGATATACTGGGTTCTGGTGACCCTAACCTATCTATCTGCAGGGCTGGGTTGATATGTTGGGTTCTAGTGAGCATCACCTATCTATCGGCAGGGCTGGGTGGATTTACTGGGTTTAGGTGGCAAACGCCCTTTATCTTAAATTACTTAATCATATATAAAAAAATTTTTTAAAGAAGTTCTAGACTTCAAAATGATTATAGATTCAGCCTTTTAAATTACATTTCCCTTTGTTGTAATAATCTGTTAATTTGTCCTGCTAATAAGAAAATGTAAGGTAAAAGCTGATTTCACACATCACAGATTTCCCGAAGTCAAATCCATGGGAATTTACATTTGGATCCAGGGCAGAAATCAACAGCTGACAACTGGAATTCTTTGCAGATGTGCAGACCATGTGCAGATGCATACGTGCGAGCATTAGCCCCGTTCAGCAGGAATAATCCTTGTGCGGATAATCCACAGCCTGTCTATGAGGGATTCTTGAGAATAATGAACACGCTCATTGTCGCAAGTGATTGTTTTCATGTGGCAGGTAAAAATTTGCAGTTTTTATGTATAAATAATCCTACTCACTATATAAGCGGACTGGAGACAAATTTCCTTATCAAGTCCAACACCAGTGAATATACCCTAGGCCCGGGGACAGTCAGGGCGTACTCGCAGCGCGTGTATCATGTCTTTGTACAACTCTCTTCAATACCACAAGGGCTGCTTCAACACGGACACTTCTTACCAACATTTTGGTGGATCAGCGGTACTATTAGATCACCACTAGAGGATGAACAAGCAGTTTGTAAAAGAAGTAGCCCTGTCCCTGGTGCTCCACTATGTCCCTCCGCGTTCTGGTCCATCCCGGTCCTGGCGCTTGGGATGTCACAGGTCCCGTACGTGAGTGATGTCCCAAGTAACATGCCACGAGGATTCCTACCAGAACAAGCCCGGGGCGTGGCTGGACCAGACCATGTGAAGCACAGAGACAGGGACAGGAGAGTATGGGGTGTTTTTTTTATATAAAACCTTCCTTGCCAAAACCCGGACAACTTGTTTAAGAGGAAGTTGATAACCCACTGTACCTCTGTTCTCCAAGGACCCAAAAAAGTTTCACAATAACCAAGTAATATTAGTATTACAAAAGCTTTAAAGAGGACCATTCGCCACCACTAAGAACTCCAACTCTTTACATCCTCCAATTGGCACCGCGCCACTGATTCTGGCACAGTTGAAATTTTTTCTGTAGCCCCCACCGTTCCCGAGCAATCAGTGCTGTTCATTTCAGAAACCAATATGCTAATTTGGCCCTGTAATGTAAGGTGGGTAGTCCCAGGCTGTCTGCTCCAACCCAGGACCGCCCACCTGACAGAAGAGAGCTGAATTAGCATTGCTCAGTAACGCTGGGGGCTAGAGAAAAAATTCTAAGTATGCCGGAATCAGTAGCGCAGCAACTATTAAATAAATCTTATGAGCTAAAAAGTTCATTAGCCATCAATATGTAAAATAATAACACTTACTAATGTAAGTGTCCTCCCTTGACCCGTCCTGTGCTGCTAACTATCAACCTGTCTCTAACCTTCCTTTTATCTCCAAAATCTTGGAACACTTAGTCTATTCTCGTTTAATCCGCTATCTTTCTGCTAACTCTCTTCTTGACCCCTTACAATCTGGCTTCTCACAAAAGTCTCCAATGATCTCCTGATGGCTAAATCCAAAGGTGACTACTCTCTTCTTATTCTTCTAGATCTCTCATCAGCATTTGACACTGTTGACCATCAACTCCTCCTCACTATGCTCCGCTCTGTCGGCATCACAGACACTGCTCTCTCCTGGTTCTCCTCTTATCTCTCTGACCGCACTTTCTGTGTATCATTTGCGGGCTCTGTTTCTTCCCCTTCTTCCCCTTGCTGTTGGGATTCCTCAGGGCTCGGTCCTAGGTCCCCTGCTCTTCTTCCTCTACACGGCCCCCATTGGACAAACCATCACTAGATTTGGCTTCCGGTACCATCTCTATGCTGATGACACCCAATTATATACGACATCCCGTGACATCTCCCCTGCACTAATACAGAACACCAGTGACTGCCTCTCTGCTGTTTCAAATACCATGTCTTCGCTTTATCTGAAACTGAATCTCTCACAGACTGAACTACTGCTGTTTCCTCCATCTAATAGATCTGTGCCTGATATCTCCATTGCAGTCTCCCGCCTTACCATAACTCCTAGGCAGTATGCCCGCTGCCTCGGGGTTTTGTTTGACTCAGACCTTTCCTTCACCCCCCCATATCCAATCACTCGCACGCTCATGTCATCTCCACCTCAAAAACATCTCCAGAATCCGCCCTTTCCTTACCACAGATACACTAAAGACACTTATTGTTGCCCTGATTCACTCTCGCCTTGACTACTGTAACTCCTTACTAATCGGTCTTCCCCTTACTAAACTCTCCCCTCTACAATCTATTCTGAATGCGGCAGCCAGGCTCATCTATCAGTCTAGATCAGGGGTAGGCAACCTTTTTTGTTCGGCATGCCGATTTTAATAAAAAAATCAAAGATGAGGTACTCGGAGTGCCGGTCAATAATTGGAAGTCTGACGACCCCTAAACTAAAGTCATATACCACAAACCATAACACAGAAGTGCTGCCACCAGATGCTTTAGGACACATGCATTTACTGCTATTTCCTGGGACGCTCCTGTACTTTCTGATTAGAAGCAATGAAAGTCCATGTACAGCCGCCAATTAGTGGTAAATGTGTCCAGGAGCACCGTATGGCAGCACCTTATGGTGAATATACACTATGTATCTGGATGCAGCTATATTTGGAACTTTTTCATTCGATGTAAAACTGGTGCATTTTTGTACAAAAAAAAAAACAAAGCCTGAGTTTTCTGTGCAAAAACACATCCTTAATATAGAAAACACACCGTTATACAGAATAATGTCCCATAGTGGTCCCTGCACACGGTATATGTCCCATAGCGGCCCCTGCAACATGGTATATGTCCCATAGCGGCCTCTGCACACGGTATATGTCCCATAGCGGTCCCTGCACACTGTATTATGTCCCATAGCGGTCCCTGCACACGGTATATGTCCCATAGCGGTCCCTGCACACGGTATTATGTCCCATAGCGGTCCCTGCACACGGTATTATGTCTCATAGCGGTCCCTGCACATGGTATTATGTCCCATAGCGATCCCTGCGCACGGTATTATGTCCCATAGTGGCCTCTGCACACGGTATTTGTCCCATAGCGGCCTCTGCACACGGTATTTGTCCCATAGCGGCCTCTGCACACGGTATTTGTCCCATAGCGGCCTCTGCACATGGTATTTGTCCCATAGCGGCCTCTGCACACGGTATTTGTCCCATAGCTGCCCCTGCACACGGTATTATGCTCTATAGTGGCCCCTGCACACGGTATTATGCTCCATAGTGGCCCCTACACATTCACTAGCTATTATTATACTGTGGGGTCTCTTCAGACCACAGAGTATAATAAGTGGAGGGCAAAGAGAGGTGATGAAACATAAAAAACAATGTACTCACCATTCCACGCTCCGCAGCCGCTCTGTATCTTCGGGCGCTTCTGCCTGTAGTCAGTGACCGCTCATTGAGTCTCAGGGGTCACGTCACGTCATTATGCGTAATGACGTCAGACGCAGACGCGACCCCTGAGGCCCTGTCAGCTGACTTCAGGCAGAAGCGCCTGAAGAGTACACAGCGGCTGCGGAGCGTGGAATGGTGAGTTAACACTGTTTTTTATGTTTGATAACTCCCGGGGGCTCCGCTTATTATACTGTGGGGTCTGAAGAGACCCCGCAGTATAATAATAGCAGTTTCGTTTCAGACGTTTTTTGTCCGATCGAAACTGCTGGGTGAGGAGTCCCCTGCCGTGCCAGGGAAATAAGCCTCGCGTGCCAAGAGTGGCACGTGTGCCATAGGTTGCCGACCCCTGGTCTAGATGCTACAGCGATGCCTCCGGTCTGTGCCGGTCACTACATTGGCTGCCTATTCAATACAGAATACAATATAAACTTATCACCCTCATTCACAAGGCTCTCCATAATGCTGCACCTCCCTACATTTCCTCCCTCATCTCTGTCTATCACCCAACCTGTGCTCTCCGTTCACTCAATGACCTAAGATTAACATCCTCTATTATCAGAACCTCCCACGCGCATATACAAGACTTCTCCCGAGTTGCACCACTTCTCTGGAATGCTCTATCCTGGACTATCAGATTAACCCCCAATTTCCACAGCTTCAAGCGTAAACTAAAGACATATCTTTTCAGACAGGCCTATCACAACTCCTAATGTAAACCCTTCTGCAGTTAAGTTTTCCCTAAAACAAACCCTCTGTTCACACTCCCACATTACCTCACAGGATATGATGCCGTATCAGACTAACTTTATATGTCCAAGCACCATCTGCATGTTAAAGGACACGACTGGTGACGGCTCATACAGCTTTATTGATGCGTAAGGAAAGTAACCGCTATCACAAAAATGTCTAGACCACTGTATAAGCAATGCTACATCTGTTGCCGCCCCTGCTACCTCTTGTGTCACCCCTTCTACCTCATAGATTGTAAGCTCTTGCGAGCAGGGCCCTCAGTCCCATTGTGTGAAGTGACTATTTCTTTGTAATGTATCTTTTTTTGTCAGTACTTGAACCCTACAAATTGTACAGCGCTGCGGAATATGTTGGCGCTATATAAATAAAAATTATTATTATTATTATTATTATTAATGTACTTGAATACTGCTCTGTGGCCCAATTTTAGACCCCTCTCTGGCTCTCTTGGTGTGGTAACCTCCATTTTCTCCTAAAAAGGCAGGAAGAAAAACTTGTAAGAGTCCTGGCTATCTGGCTCAATTTATTAGCTATGCCAAACCCATTCTCAAACTTGGCATCAGTCGTAAAGGAGAAGTGGTCTTAGCTAATAAACTAAACTCAGATAGTCAGCCCCCTTCATCATATCGCCGAAACAGAGGGTGTAAATCCTATGCCTGTGTTGGAACGAACATGGAAGTGAAGGTTCTGGCGCCAGGTGACGGCGTCTGAAATCTGGCCAATGGAGCAGTATTCAGAATTAAAGGGAATCTATCAGGTCAATCTGGGACACTAAACCACCCACAGGTCCTTACAGACCTGGGGTTTAGTGTCCCAGATCGCCCTGTTGTAATGCAATCCGCAGATGCATTAAAAATAAAAAACCTTTATACTTACCTAGAGAAGGGTCCGATCAACGCTGTTTGGGGAGAACAGTCCGGCTTATTCATGAGATTCCTCATTAGCACGCCTCCCCCCATGCTCCCGGCGCCTGCGCCTTCAGTGAAGCCAAAGATGGACACCCCGGCTTCACTACATAATTGCGGGGCATGCGCACTGAAGCTGAGGTGTACTCCTCTGGCTTCATTGAAGAACTGCGCAGGCGCGGGGAGTACAGCGGCAGGGGGAGTATAAAGCTTTTTTATTTTTAATGCGGCCATGGATTGCGTTATAACAGGGTGATTTGGTCCATATGGACATGTGAGTGGTTTAGTGTTCCAAATTGCCCTGACAGATTCCCTTTAAAGTACATTATTAAAGAGGTATTCCATTTTCAAGGGTCATATTCAGACTGTAGCTTAAAGAGGTTGTCCAGGATAAATTCATTTTTTTAAAATTAGGCTGCAGGAGGTGAAAATTTTTTTTTTTTTTAATATATATATATATATATATATATATATATATACATACATACATACATATATATACACTCACCTTCCCTCAGTGCTCTGCTGTCCTCACAGCTTGCGGCGGAAATCCTCGCCAGCTGTGATGTCCAGGGCCCCTTACCCTGAGGCCGCTGAATGGTGGACATGTCACCGTTGGGACCAATCAGAAGCCTAAGAAAAGGACCCGGGGAGGTCAATGGCCTCAGCAGTCATGTGCAGCAGAAACGTCCACTGGAAGAAAACATTGCAGAAGAAGGATCGGATCACGCTGGGAGGCACCAGAGCACCGAGGACAGGTGAGTATGTTTTTTTTTTTTCACCTCCTGTGATGCTGAGACCCTCAAGTTATGTATCTTTCTTGGACATGTATCATTCGTATCATTCCTCATTCGTATCAGTCACATATCTGTAGGAATGTAGAGCTGTGTTTACATTGGTGGTCAATTCGCTCCAATGGTTTTATGTGCATACCATCATCAGTGTGATATCCCAGATGTCCAAAAGGGGGGTGAAGGGTGGAGCTGGGGAGGGTCTCACACTGAGGTGGGTGAGTTTTTCTTTGGTCTTGGTCTGGAGCCTGAAAGAGAGACAGCTAAGAGACTTAGCTGAGGTATTATTCTATGCTTTATTCCCATTTTTGTTTTGTGTGCTGTATCATCGCCCTTTTGCTTGTATGTTTATGCTTGATCATATTAATATTGTATATTTCTGTATATGCTATTAATTAGTACCGACCCACTTGGGTTATTACAGATATAAAATTTATACAGCTCGTTTCATTCTATCCTACGAACTCGGTCTGCTCACGGGTTGTGAGTGGAAGGTTAGAAGGGTGATCACAGGTACGCCAGGAGGCTTGGCAAGGCGATATTCTTCACACCTCCCCTGGCCTAATTTTAAAATAAAATGTATTCCTGGACAACCCCTTTAAGCTAAGTGTTTTACCCATTACATTGCTTTATCTATCTTGTTCCATTAACCAGATACATCAAAACATCCCTTCTCGGTGTTTACAGTTGGTTGTCTAGGTCACAGACCATGAGTCTCTGTTCCTGACCACCTTTATTCTCTTTTTGCCTTTCTCTGCATACTACTTTCAGTTGCTGAGCCCTGATATGGGCTAGTACAGTTTCTTGATCAGTGCCCTGTTATCTGTATGTAAACCCAGAGATAAGTGTGCAGCACTGCTGGACTGAGCTAAAACAAGGAAGTGGAGAGAAGAGGAGAGGAGAGAGGAGGGCAGCTGAAATCCTGAAGATGGGGAAACTTCTTTAAGTTTTATTATTTTACATATTGACAGCTAAAGAACTTTTGGACAACCTCTTCAAAATCTCGTATGGTACACTATTATTATATTACTATTTGGAGCGGAACAGGCTATTGCTGTATTGTAGTTAAAAAAAAATTATAGGAAACCTGAATTTCTCATTAAAATGAAGAAACAAAAGGTGCTGCAACAGAATACGTGGCTTTATAATTGGCTATAATGGGAGCCATCAGCATAGGTCAGACCTGTGATGGCACGCATTGCCCTTTTACAATAAAGCTTTGTGAAGCGGGATAATAAGGAGCGGTCTATGGTAATGTGATTAGAGCAATGTGCGCTGCTCATTCTTAGGACCACTAGCCCTTGAGGACATCATTAGGGCAATGTCATGTAAAGGACAGCAGTGCAAGAACTTTCTCACTAAACTTTAGGCTAAATAAGTCACGGCAGATTTGTTGCAAGGATCCGTGCTCTTTATTTATTACATCAGCTCTGGCATCCAAACCGAATCAATGTACTATTGCGCTTATTGATTCTGTCGGCCCCTGAATTGCTTGGCTCAGGGGTGCAGGGAATTAAATCACAGAATGCAAACTGTAAAACACGACATAATTGGTTATGAAAAAGATAATCACATTCACGATTCACAGAACATGATGGTCAGGGTGAGAGGTAAGAAAGGAACAAAACGGCTTAAAACAAAAGAATCGTAAATTTTTTAATTTATTTTTTAAAACTAAATAGTAAAATCTATCACTTTTTAAAAACTCTTTCTATTTTCTGATTGTAGATTTTTTTACTCTATTTTCTGGACACGGTTATGGCGGCGACCATCTTGCCTGAGCTTCTCCTCTGTTCTGTTAACAGCATTTAGTGGTATGCATTATAGAACAGTCATAGCCATAGCCAGCAATAGTCTAGACTCATTGAGGTCTATGAGAGTGTCTAGACATGCTCTATGAAAAGAGTAGGAGGAGGTAAGTTGTGACATCATCTATTGCCAATAGTGGGTGTAATGATGGGTCACTATGTCTGTTATCTCTAGTGGTTTTCTCTTCTATTGTGATCCTGTTTGTGAGGTAAATGAGATTACTGCAGCAATGAAAATGGCTATAAAACTGGCAAGTGTCAGTCTGTTATGAGGCTTGGTGGATGGAGTGCATATAATATAGATAGTTCCATGGAAAAATAAAATTAAATCATCAAAAATTCTGAAAAAATACGATTCACATGAAAGCTTTAAAAAAAAAAGACTATTTTAGGATGACACATTTCCTTTAGTGTTCTTTTCTGGATTTAACACAGTCACTGAAATTGATCACAAAAAATAACTTCTGTATTTAGTGAGCACAATGCAGACCCTTTACCAGAATCATACATAGGGCAATTGTGTGTGTCTGCCTTGTAGAGCTAGGTCTGTACATCAGGACTCCTGTCCAGATGTACAAGGTCCACAGGGTCATTTGGGAGCAAAAAGGGTTCACAATATTGTATGTTTTGACTCTCAACCATTAGATGACTCATAAAGAGGTTAAAATATTGAAAGAGGGCACCATAAAGATAAAATAAAATCAGGTTTCAACCTTCTGGTTCTCAGAGGCAACCTTGCCCTTGACCACCATGTGTGTTCCTGATGGTCCAAACCTGAATTGTAAGCCACAACATCCCAGCAACCCAGGTCCAAAGCGTGAATATCACTGTCTGGAACTGGCAGAAGAATTAGCTGCACCAAAAATGATCACTTACACAACCACAACTTTAGAGGTTTCTATGAGGTAAAGCAGTCTAGTGCCTCCATCTGACTGGTGAAAGACTAGTAGCCTGGCCTCCCTCTAAACATGCCCATACACACAATGGAGACTTTGGTAGAACCAGCCATCTATCTTATGTGTTGAGGATGTGCCAAAGGAAGTATCGGGCACGTTGAATTTCAACATACCGAATTCATTTCTGTTATAGCCCATATGCTGTCACCAGAACTCTGGTGTTCCTATACCTTTGGCTGACAGCTATTCCTCTTAGAACCCCATACACATGCACTCTTGATTTGTTCATGTTGGCAAGTGTTCTCAATGGGGTAAGGAGAAAAAGCCGCTGCCAGAAACTTCCAGAAGTATTAAAACTCAGATCCTTTCTTCCCCCAACATCACCTGTCAGAGAAGAGTCTGGAAGTCCCCATACACATAAGACAGTTGGCCAGTCCGGCTAAAATTGACAGATTTTGCCAATTTTTTTCCTGTATGTATGTTCCTCTCTGAGCTGAACCAACATATGTTTGGGGAAGTCAAGAGGAATAGCTGTCAGATAAATGATTATTCTGCCATCAACTATTGAAGATGTATGACCAGGTTTTGTGGATTCACCACTTATGGTCTTACTTTCAGACCGTGCTCTATACTGTACACTATGAGACTTTATATGTCAGAATAGGATTATTAGTTCTATAGGCAAGGTAACAAAATTTTATTTTCTACAGTAGAATTGTAAAAGAATTATGCTTACATGAATGGTGAAACATGCAACAATACTGTGGCCTATAACACCAGAAAAGAGCAACATCCCAACCCATCTACACACCAATAGAGCACAATATGAACCACAATAAAGATTTATTATGTTATAATTTTAGAGAAATAAAAAATATGAACCACACTAAATGTGCCAAGAGGGATTACTTCACACTGACCAGCACTTCCTCCCCTTAGTACACTAAAAGGGGGAAGTTGTGAAAGAAGGAAATGTATTACAAAAATATAAATGTATGTCCAGCAAAAATATTAAGTCACTTCTGCAAGCTTAAATATTCCATCCTCATAATCCTCTAAAATGGGACACCAGTAACATGTGCTTAAAAAAGAAACCCCCAACCAGTACATAGTGATGGCCCTAGAGGACACCAATGGATGATACTGTAGTATTTTATCATATCCAAAATCGGTGACCGATTCTTAGGATGGGTCATCAATATCATAACAGTGGGGTCTGATACCTGACATCTCCACCCATCAGGTGTCTGGAGGAGTCACAGCACAAGTACGAGCGCTGCACCTTCTTCTTGGACTACAGGCATAGTAGTGGTTGTGCAGGGATTTACAGCTCTGACCTATTCACTTGACTGGTAGAAAGCTGTGTTTCTTCACACAGCCGCTACTATGTAGAGGGCGTGCATGTATAGGGGATGCACAACTCGTACAAGTGCTGCAACCACTTTAAGCAGCTGATCGGTGAGGATGAAGGGTGTCACAAGTGAATGAAGAAAAGAGAAATGTAAATCCCATCAATATTTGGTGTGACCTTTGCCCTTTGCCTTCCATCAGTTCTTCTCGGAACTCGGCAGGGAGGTTGTTCCCGCCATCTTGGAGAACTAAGCACAGATCTTCTGTGGATGTAGGCTTGCTCCAATCCTTCTGTCTCTTCATGTAATCCCAGACAGACTGGATGATGGTGAGATCAGGGCTATATCTGTGGGGGCCATATCATCACTTCCAGGGCTCCTCCTCCTCCAAAGGGCAAAGGTCACTCCAAATATTGATGGGATTTACATTTTTATTTTCTTCATTCTCTTCATTTTGTTAATTGACAACAATAAATTATTAACCCTTCTATTCTGAAAGCATTGTTACTTTGTAGCACTTTTACCTCACCTGCCTATAACTTTTGAGCAGTACTGTATAGTATTTGTAAATCTTCTTTAGCTGGCATCCTCCGTCTCCCAAAGTAGCGTATAGGCACTACAGCCTACTGGGCCTATGAGTAAATTTGGCAAGGATTCTGTTAAAAATCACTGGCGCAGCAAGTGGACATCACAATGGATATCTAACATACCCCATTATAATCAGTCAATGGGGCCCCTGGGGATCAGTTTGTGTCCGTCATTTGACAGATACAACCCCATCACAAACAGAAAAAAGGAAATCCTGATCTGAAGATCTGAATAAAGCTAAAGACTATACAACAGCACTATAGAAGTATACCTTCAGAAGTAATGCTAGGGAATAATGGGAAAATCTTGCTCTGTTTCTCTTTGAAACGGTTTATTTATATGGGTGATATTGTATGGCTCCATAAAAGCAGAGCAGTCAATATTCTCAAGATTAATTTACACTAAGTGTACATTGAATGTAATACAAAGAGTATATATCATTTCACATGCCCATTCACAATAGGCTGTTGTGCGTGTACATGAGAGATAACACTATTTCTGCCCATTATAGGCATACAGGCCAACATTCTAAGGCTGTGTTCACACGGCGGAAAATGATCTTGATTTTCCACCGCCAGAATTTTCGCCGCGGTCTGCCGCGACGGGATGCCAATGCAGTGCATCAGCATTCCGTCACAGCATCCCGCTCCTGATTAGGCCCGGATGAATGGGCCTAATCAGGAGGGCGTCTCAAGCCGTGAACACTGCGGGCGGAATCTGCGGGAAGATCGAGCAGGACACTTCTTTTTTCCGCGTCCTGCTGCGATCTCTGCCTCCCATTGAGAACAATGGGAGGCGGATTCGGGAGGAATCTGCTCTAGATTCAGGGGCGGAATCCGCCCCCAAATACGCGTCAAATTCCTCCGTGTGAACACACCCTAATAGACTGGCATGCTGAATGCTTTGCAAAATTTTTCAGGCAAGGCCATGCCTCCTTTAACAAAGCCACACCACTTTTTAGCACGTGATTGTTACATATACTGCCCAAATCATATATACGATGATAGGTAGCATTTTTGAGCTTCCAGGAGGCTTTTGGGAGGCTCCAAGAATTTCCAGGGAAGGTGACAAGTATAATTACAGTATATAACTTTTGTTTTGCAATTTTCAGAGGTTCCCCCTTCTACAGGCTATATCTGGGGACTGTAATACTCTTTGGGCTGGTGGAGAGTAAGATCAAAAGAAAATGTTCCATATCTCAGAAACAACAGCCCCAGCCAGGAACATGCAGGACATGTATGGAGAAGTACTGACTTGTGCTGATGTGAGTACAGTGTTTTAGTTGTTCTCTTACCCTCCTGCACCTCCTGCTCACTCCTCCCGCTCCGCTCTCCATAGACTTCTCAAGACATGAGTCATCTTAATCATCTGATCTTCAGTCTGTCTGATGTTAGATTAACACTAGCGTTCGGGTTTCCATTCTTCGGGTCCACTTAGGGACCCGAAAAACGGAAAACCTTTCGGCTTACAAAACGATTACCTGCAGACGCCATAGACTATAATGGGGTCCATGGTTTTCCGCCCAAAATCAGCAGAGAGAAAGGTCCTGCTTGCAGGATTTATCCCTCCGCATATTTTAAGCGGAATGGGGGACACCGTCCCCGAACGGTCACACAACACTAGTGTGACCATAGCCTCATTTTCAGAGTGAAAAGCAGTTCAGCAGAGGGAGGGGAGCAGGAAAAAAGCCCAATGAGTGGAGAACAAGGCATTTTTCTCTGATAAGATATATTACAAGGTTTCTTATAAATCACTTGTACTGTTCATTTTTGCACAGTTTGTTGGATTGACAGTGCCTGCTTAAATTGCATTTCCAGTTGAATTTTTTTTTTTATTATTTTTCAGCTGTCCATTTGATAAAATTAATCAATCATTTTGTAACTGGCTTAATTAGCAGCTTTTGCCCCGTTTCTGTGATATTCCTTCCCAATGTTCATGTTAGCAGCAGGCTGTATTTCCTCGCCTGTCTTCATGGCTTTGGCACACAATCAGGGAAGATGTTAGAGCTGCGGGATTCATGCACACACTTATTCTCCATACAAGTAGCTTTGTATCTAGATCAGATGTATATAATGGCAGAAGGAACAGCAGTTCTCAAAGACGAAAAGGGTTCAGGGTCAGGCTCTAAAACGGCAACCATCAAATCCTATTCATTTTGTGAGACAAGGATAAAATGCTAGTAACGTCTTCTGACATAGTCCAATGATAAAAAGCCGTCCACATGAAGATGTTATTTTTAAGTATGAATAAAGGCTTAGTACTGGGCAACACCTGCATGAAGCTATGCTGGAATATAAATGCTGTCCTTAGTGCCGAGTGCAACAAAAGTAGATTATGTTCTATTCCGGTCATCTGGACCATCAAGTAATATGGCATAATGCTGGTCGTGCACATGTCGGACATCCTGCACAGTTCACATCTGCACCAGGTGTCTGTCCCGCACAGGACAAAGAAGTGCTGCAAGCCCAACTTTTTCATCCAGAGATTTCAGTTTGAGTACCTAAATTTTCATGAAAAGTTGAGATATCTGCTGATAATAATCACATTATGGCTGCAGCACATTTTACATTTCTCACTCAGGCATGGGGTACGTATCCCTATCCATTATAACTACTACTGGTTTATTTACAAGCAATTCTGCCAGGAGTATCTGTACAATAGCAAACAAATAGCTGAGAAAAGCCCAAGTGACCATAATATAGGAGACCCAGGAACACTGAACTGAAAATACAGGCAAATACACGCAGGCAAGTAGGTATTCCTGACACAGGAATATAGGAATCTATGTACAAGGTCAGAAAAGCTGCTTATTGTCTGTGACTAATATCCCATCTGTAACCACACAAGTAGCCAGAAGCAGATACAAGTACATAGAAGACTTTTTTTTACATTGTAAGGCTACTGTCACACCAGCGTTCGGGGATTCCGTCCCCCATTCCGCTTGAAAAATGCAGGGAGAAAAGTTATGTAAGATGTAAGCAGGACTTTTCTCTCCGCATTTTTTGGGCAGAAACCTGATGGACCCCATAAAATTTTTAAGTGGATTGGGTTTCCATTTTTTGGGTCCCCAGGCGGACCTGAAAAACAGAAACCCCAATGCAGGTGTGAACCTAGCGAAAGCTGTGCGATGTACAGAATGTTCAGTCCAATGCATATAGAAAGCAGACATGCTGTGAGGAGAACCAGTCCCTCCCCTCTCCATTTACTGCATGAAGAGAGAACATTCCCTCCTCCTTCCACTGTGAACCCATCTTAAGCCTGATTTATCTATGAGCAGGAACTTTAGAGAAATGTTTCAGGCAGAAACATTTTTAATTAAAGTAATTTACATTTTGGTTCAGAATCACAAGGTCTATTAAATGAAACAAAGTTGTCTGAAAAGTTAGTGACCATTTAAAAAACTGACATCCAACAGACCCCATTATAGTCAACGGGGTCCCTCAGGCTCCGTTCGTGTTCTTTATTTTTGCAGTCCACTTTTCCGTTCTTGAGGTCCTCCAATTCACCAGAAGAACGAACTACCCTGTGCAGATATGAACACAGCAATAATCATATTCTACTATATCAGTTATGGTCATATGATAAAGAAGTTGAACGGGACTTTCCAAATAGGAATAGGAAGTTGGAGTTCCCATTCTTCCCATCTTGCACCATTACAATATTCCCAAAATAGGGGAATAGAGTTGCAGAAGTGTTTCCAGAGAGGACATGCTTCGCAGTCAAGTAAGAAGTTTCACTTTACTTTTATGCACAAACTTCTGCTATATACTGCTATACACAGGGATTTGTCCTGTTTCCTATGTTTAGGCAGATTGTATTGTATGTAAATGTCAGTGGTTTTTCACGCGCTCTGCTTCTTTGCTTGTAAAGACTCTTGTAAAGCGAAAAAAAAAATCTTTAGGACTATCAATACGAAAGAACAAACAAGTCAGACGCAGCGTGAATAGAAAGTGTTTATTCAGAGCTATTTCTGCCTATCAGCAGAAACAACACTGCGAACAGTGATTATAAAGTGAGTCCATAGACTACAGAGAGAAAGAATGATAGGTACAGTACAGGCATTATACAGTCAGCAGTCCTGCTATATATGGACACAAGCGCACCTATAATTTGGCTGATATAACCCATTACAAGGTATAAGCGCAAAATTTAGCGTGTCCATGGAAACAAATCAATCGGTTGTAGAAATGGAAATCTCTCACTGGTGGGGGGGGGGGGGGTAATATTTGGGTCTACTAAAAATTTCTTCTTTTTCTCCTGCTATTATTATTAAAATCACAAAAATGATGATGGATTTTTACTACAATGTCACATTATCACCACGGGAAAATCATTCCAATCATACTAAAATACACTGGGGGGAATTGATTAAGAATGATGTTTCCTGTGCCAATAAAGGCCCTGACTGGTGCGAGGTAACAACATAGATGAGGTTGGATGAAGACACAGGAATAACCTATAACCCCACAGTGCTAATCCAGAGGAAGGCAAAAAACACCATGAGGCCGACGACTCCAAATCCAGCAATTAGTTTAAAACTCTGATCAACTTGTCTATACCAAAAATCTAAAACCCATAACCTGTAATACTTTAAAGGGAATATGTCAGGGCAATTTGGGACACTAAACCACCCACACGCCCATATGGACCTGGGGTTTAGTGTCCCAAATCACCATGCGGCAATCCATGGCCGCATTAAAAATAAAAAAGCTTTATACTCCCCCCTGCCGCTGTACTCCCCGCACCTGCGCAGCTCTTCAATGAAGCCAGAGGCGTACACCTCGGCTTCAGTACACATGCTCCGTACCTCCGGCAATTATGCAGTGAAGCCGGGGTGTCCATCTTTGGCTTCACTGAAGAACAGCGCAGGTGCCGGGAGGCGTACCTCATGAATAAACCGGAACGATCTCACCAAAGAGCGTCGATCGGACCCTTCTCTAGGTAAGTATAAAGGTTTTTTATTTTTAATGCACCTGCGGATTGCATTACAACAGGGCGATCTGGGACACTAAACCCCGGGTCTATAAGGACCTGTGGGTGGTTTAGTGTCCCAGACTGACCTGACAGATTCCCTTTAAGGTCCTTCTTGAACTTGCACAATGAATCCACCATCACCACATCCTGGGGCAGTGAGTTCCATAGTGTCACTTCTCTTACAGTAAAGAATCCCTGTCTATGAGGCTGGTGAAATGTTCTTTCCTCTAGGAGTTGAGGATGTCCCCTTGTCATGGCCACTGTTAGCGACAGATGAATTATCGAGAGGCTCAGAACTCAGGCTCACTCTCATGTGACAGAATTGAAGTCTACGCCAGTCAGGAACTGTCATAGATTTCCTAAGTGAGTTATAGTAAGCATGTTGGACGTTTCCACATTGGCCCACCACTGTCACAGAAAGGGGCGAGAGTGATGCACAATGGAGGATGAGGAGCATCTTTGGCAGAAGAAAGGGGCATGTGCCAAAGATGCGGCATATTAACACCCATTTACACCAGAAACCTAGCATGGATGAGTTGATAAATTCCCCCATTGAATTTAAACTATTTCTGGATTGCCCAATAAATTTGGAGGCAATCCACATACAACTCGAATGTGTCATTTACAAACGCAGGAGATGAATAGTCATCCCCAGAGAAAATGGAAGAATAAAACTCGTTGCCACACAACACACAGGACAGTCTCATTGAGCCCAGTCTACCCAGCGATCGGGAAGGCAGGGACAGTAATAAACCATCCCTGCCTTCTCTATAGGAGCTCTGGCTGTAGTTACAGCCAGCTCCCCAGTTCTGCAGCTGCTTTACACGGGTACGTCCTTACAGAGTTAAGAGTGGACCGCCTGGGCATATAAAGTCTATGGGCGGAACCGGTTAAATCAGTTGTGTCATGGATCTAGTAGGTGGTACTGCCTCAGCTCCGGGAGTGTTAGCTGTGCAGTCTGGACACTAACACAACTGGATCCTCAGCACTCTCAGGTGTTGTACTGTTAATAATAATAATAATACATTTTATTTATATAGCGCCAACATATTCCGCAGCACTGTACAATTTGTAGGGTTCAAGTACTGACAAAAAAGATACATTACAAAGAAATAGTCAATTCATACAATGGGACAGAGGGCCCTGCTCGCAAGAGCTTACAATCTATGAGGTAGAGGGGGTGACACAAGAGGTAGCAGGGGTGGCAACAGATGTAGCATTGTTTGTACAATGGTCAGACAATTCTGTGATAGAGGTTACTGTCATTTCACATATATAAAACTGTATGAGCCGTCACCAGTCGTGTCCTTTAACATGCAGATGGTGCCTGGACATATAAAGCTAGTCTGATACGGCATCATATCCTGTGAGGTAATGTTGAAGCATAAACAGAGGAGGGTACGTTTTAGGGATTCTAACTATGGAAGGGTTTACATTAGGAGTTGTGATAGGCCTGTCTGAAAAGATATGTCTTTAGTTTACGCTTGAAGCTGTGGAAATTGGGGGTTAATGTGATAGTCTGGGATAGAGCATTCCAGATAAGTGGTGCAACTTGGGAGAAGTCTTGTATACGAGCGTGGGAGGTTCTGATAATAGAGGATGTTAGTCTTAGGTCATTGAGAGAATGGAGAGTACGGGTTGGGGTGATAGACAGAGATGAGGGAGGAAATGTAGGGAGGTGCAGCATTATGGAGAGTCTTGTGGATGAGGGTGATAAGTTTATATTGTATTCTGTATTGAATAGGCAGCCAATGTAGTGACCGGCACAGACCGGAGGCATCGCTGTGGCGACTAGACTGATAGATGGGCCTGGCCGCCGCATTCAGGATAGATTGTAGAGGGGAAAGTTTAGTAAGGAGAAGACCGATTAGTAAGGAGTTACAGTAGTCAAGGTGAGAGTGAATCAGGGCAACAATAAGTGTCTTTAGTGTATCTGTGGTAAGGAAAGGGCGGATTCTGGAGATGTTTGAAGTAGAGGCAAACTACGCCTCCCCTAAATGCAACCCTAAACCTAACCCACTTAGTCTGATGTGGATACAGCAGGCAGGGGCCTCATCCTCATACTAACTGTCACAGGACGCAGCGCCACCTACTGGATACACGGCATACCAGGCAGCACTTGATTTTACTCACTCCTTTCTAGCATCTACCATATTGCATCCACCAGCTCAAGGAAAATTAAAAATTAGAGATGGTCTGCAAAGAGTAAAACTACTAGACAATGTAAAATATAAGGCATATAATGGCTAGGAATAATGTTACACAATATTGCACACGGTACTATTGGAAGATTAGGTACACTTTAAGGCCTATGTCAGTGTAACATCTCAGCTCTTCCTCCATGGACTGGTATTTATAACTACATCACAGCAATGCCTCAGTAATATTTCCAAGACTACCATAGATGAACATCTCGGCTAAGTGTTGCTCCTTCCTTCCGTGAGTTCACTCCATTGGGGATTTCCATCACTAGTGTCACTCCATGGCTGTTGTATTAATACATCCACAGTCCCCGACCACGCTCAGCCTCCACTTCACAAAGATACAATAAGAAGCAATAACAGTTGGTAGTGGGAGGAAAAGGCACAATCTCAAGTGAACAGACGCAGATGGAAACATTATTCATGACACCCTAACAGCATGTTTAGATACATTATATTTGCATGCATATCTGTCATCTGGCGTCACACTGTAGCGTTTAGCAGTTATGATGGGATACTTAGCACTATATATGTTCTGGGGTCGATTTTTTTTTTTTACTAAAATAAATGTGTCATGTAAGCGACAGCATAATGTGATGTTGTTATTTCCTGACAGAAATTAGTATAGTGGTTTCCTATTAAAGGGGTATTCCTAGGGATAATCAAAATCACGATTACCTCGATTACTATTAATGGCGATTATTTAGGTCACGCCCTTCTTAAAGTATGAGTATGTGTTGGGAGAACCTCGCCAGATTCGCCCAGTGGTTTCGTTCAGACTGAACAAGTCCGAACCAAAAATGCTAATATACTGTGGGGTCTCTTCTGACCACAAAGTATAATAAGCGGAGATCCTGGGGAGCTGATCAAACATAAAAAACAGTGTTACTCAGCTGACCTGGGCCCCGATGCAACTCCACGCTGTCTTCAAGTGTTCTGACTGACGTCAGAAATCACGAGGCAAGTGATTGGGCCTCAGCGATCATGTGGCATTGTGACCCACAGACACAAGTGCTGCGACGCCGTGTGACCCATGTGACAGACATCAGTCAGAAGACCGAAAGAGAAGAAGGAGTCATACTGAATCCCAGCAGAGGTAACAGTTTTTAGGTTTGCTCACCTCCCCTGGGCTTCCGCTTATTATACTCTCGGGTCTGAAGAGACCCCACAGTATAATAATAGCAGTTTTGGTTCAGGTATGATCGATCCGAGCAAAACTGCAGCTAGAACCTCGCAAATATTGTAATAACCAAACTGAAATAATCAATGTAAACAAAATAATTAATTTTTAATTAATTAATTATTAATTTATAATCAACTTAAAGGGAATCTGTCAGGTCCAAATGAACAATAGTGCTGTGTAGTAGGCTTCAATAGGAGCACAAACATATATTTTTGGCCACAAAGCGATGAAGTAATACAGAGATATTCTGGTGCGGTAGTCGGGCAGCTCGCACACCGCTCCATTCAGTTCAATAGATAGCCAAACAATGTACTTTTAACTTATGGAAAACTTGTTAAGACTGGAACACCCCTTTAAACTAGAATCTAGTGATCCTAAATCCTCCGTGTCCTGAACTAGACCCACATGTTTCTGTAATATATTACATACAGACACACAAACACACACAACTCTCTGCATGCGGCACATTTTACATTACATATATCTACAAGCATACTTATTTCTCCAAAATCTTCATCTCTCTGCATCTGCTGTCAGAATCTCTCATCCCTTGCAATGGGATTGTGTGTGCAATGCAATTAATGGGAACTAATAGAAACTACCATAAACTGCACCAAAATCCGCACCAACATACAAAGAAAGCAAGTGAATGGGTTGTTCCTAAGCTTCATTCACAAACAACGTGCACAAATTTTACAATTTCCACTCAGGTAGTAGAATCCACATGCACGGAAAGCTTTTTTCATAGAAATTCACTTTTTGCAAAGAAAAGCAGAAAAAGAAAAGCTGCATCAACGCATTACATATCTGCTTGTAAATATTTTCTGCCGAGAGCAGGGCTGTGGAGTCAGTAGACCAAACCACCGACTCTGACCTCTATTTTGGCATAAATGGCTGACTGTGATGGTCAGACAGAAGCAGTAAAGATCCTCTAGTTCATGAAAAAGCCAGTGATTGATTCCTATCAAAGTAAATATTAATTAATAGTTATAATTAAATATTCATCTAGTTAATTATATGAAAATATTAATTGATTAATTACAATTATATTATTATCAACTGATTATTATCAATATCAATAATGATAATAACCATAATAATAATAATAATAATAATAATAAAAATAATAACAATAATAATAATAATAATAATATTAAATGATTAATAAATAATTAACCATTTTATTTTGAAGCTGGAGTTGGAGTCAGTAACTGTCATGGCAGGTGCACGGTGGGTGATGCTGCGTTTTTCGGCACCCTAACTAGTTGCATAGAGGGATGACAGCACAGACTTCCTACGTTTAGGTTTATACCATGGGATCATGGCCAATACCATTAAACAAAAATCAAAGACATTGATGACTTTGAGACAGATTGATCATTATGAGTGATGATACAGCCTTTGTACTTTATTACTGTTTTAATACATCACTTAAAATCAATAATTGTATCGACAATAAACCCATAAATCAAAATACAAACAGCAATTTGATAGTAAATATATAAACATTAAGGAGAAGACCCTGTTAGGGCTGTGCGAAAAATAACCAAATCCGAACATCAACCAAGATAACTGACAAGATTTTGTTCACGTGGGTTATTTCACTTCGGTTATTGCAATATTTGTGAAGTTCTAACTGCAGTTTTGTTCGGACCGAACATGTCCGAATTGGAAATGCTATTATTACTCTTCAGACCCTAGAATATAATAAGTGGAACTCTCCGGGGCTCTGGTGTGGCTGCCTGTTCTCTTCTGCGCTTCTGATGTCAGGGACCGCTGAGACCTGTGATTGGGCCTCAGCGGGTCACGTGGCGTTGTGACGCATAGACGCAAGTGTCACAACACTATGTGACCACTGAGGCCCAATAAAAGGTCCCTGATGTCAGTCAGAAGACCTGAAGACAGCAGGGAGTCGCGCTGGAGCTCTGACAAGGTGAGTAACACTGTGGATGGTGAGCAGGACACTTTAGTCCAATGTATTTATTATAAACCACTCTAGAAAACTGGCGTGAGTTATACAGGAAATCTACACCAGTTCCTGACATGGCATAGATTTCCATTCTGGCGCACACCTGATTTATTAAGAGATCAGAGCCTCTTCATAATTCGGACCAATTCGCGCCAATCGTGGGAATAAGTCCATATAAATTTCCACCGCTGTGAGTTTCAGATCGGCCTCGCAGGTCAATTTATGCTGCAAATTGTTCTGCAGCACGTGGATGGTACTGTAAAACACTGTGGAATTGCTTTCAATTAATAAGCCCTTTTATATAAGATTGGTGCTGCCCTTTGAAGGTCCATATTTCTACTGTAGAACATTGTACTATCAAGTGAATGAGACCAAAGCTGTAATACAGTGGGGAAAAAAAAGTATTTGGTCAGCCACCAATTTTGCAAGTTTTCCCACTTAAAAAGATGAGGCCGGCCTGTAATTGTCATCATAGGTAGACCTCAACTATGAGAGACAAAATGAGAAAACAAATCCAGAAAATCACATTGTCTGATTTTTTAAGAATTTATTTGCAAATTATGATGGAAAATAAGTACTTGGTCACCTACAAACAAGCAAGATTTCTGGCTCTCACAGACCTGTAACTTCTTCTTTAAGAGGCTCCTCTGTCCTCCACTCATTACCTGTAGTAATGGCTCCTGTTTGACATTGTTATCAGTATAAAAAACACCTGTCCACAACCTCAAACAGTCACACTCCAAACTCCACTATGGTGAAGACCAAAGAGCTGTGGAAGGACATCAGAAACAAAATTGTAGACCTGCACCAGGCTGGGAAGACTGAATCTGCAATAGGCAAGCAGCTTGGTGTGAAGAAATCACCTGTGGGAGCAATAATTAGAAAATGGAAGACATACAAGACCACTGATAATCTCCCTCGATCAGGGGCTCCTCGCAAGATCTCACCCCGTGGGGTCAATATGATCACAAGAACAGTGAGCAAAAATCCCAGAACCGCATGGGGGGACCTAGTGAATGACCTGCAGAAAGCTGGGACTAACGTAACAAAGGCTACCGTCAGTAACACACTACGCCGCCAGAGACTCAGATCCTGCAGTGCCAGACGTGTCCCCCTGCTTAAGCCAGTACATATCCGGGCCCGTCTGAAGTTTGCTAGAGAACATTTGCATGTTCCAGAAGAGTATTGGGAGAATGTCATATGGTCAGATGAAACCAAAGTAGAACTGTTTGGTAGAAACATAACTCATCGTGTTTGGAGGAGAGTGAATGCTGAGTTGCATCCAAAGAACACCATACCTACAGTGAAGCATGGGGGTGGCAACATCATGCTTTGGGGCTGTTTCTCTGCAAAGGGACCATGAAAGAATGAATGGGGCCATGTTTTCTTAGATTTTGAGTGCAAACCTCCTTCCATCAGCAAGGGCATTGAAGATGAAACGTGGCTGGGTCTTTCAGCATGACAATGATCCCAAGCGCACCGCCAGGGCAACAAAGGAGTGGCTTCGTAAGAAGCATTTCAAGGTCCTGGAGTGGCCTAGCCAGTCTCCAGATCTCAACCCCATAGAAAACCTTTGGAGGGACTTGAAAGTCCATGTTGCCCAGTGACAGCCCCAAAACATCACTGCTCTAGAGGAGATCTGCACGGAGGAATGGGCCAACATACCAGCAACAGTGTGTGCCAACCTTGTGAAGACTTAAAGAAAACGTTTGACTTCTGTCATTGCCAACAAAGGATATATAACAAAGTATTGAGATGAACTTTTGTTATTGACCAAAAACTTTTTTCCACAATAATTTGCAAATAAATTCTTTAAAAATCAGATAATGTGATTTTCTGGGTTTGTTTTCTCATTTTGTCTCTCATAGTTGAGGTCTATCTATGATGACAATTACAGGCCGGCCTCATCTTTTTAAGTGGGAGAACTTGCACAATTGGTGGCTGACTAAATACTTTTTTTCACCACTGTATCTGACACAGCCGTTACTAAATGTACAGCATGCAGGTGTACGGAGCAATGTAAACTATGTTATGAGGACAAGGCTAGAATTGCTGCAAGGACCTGCTAGATGTGGAAATGTACTATAATGTACCATAATATAATATACAATAATGTCTGAAAATTAACAAGAAATACATTTATACTCCCTACGTGTACACGCATTATTCTTGTCACTGCTATATACATAAGTCACCAAAGAAGTGAGCACCTGCTGACCCAAGCAAGAAAGAAAGGATAGGAAAGCAGTCGCTGGCTAGTCGCTTCCTTCTCCAAATCTTCAGTACTGTATTGTACAGTATTAAGCACTACCATAGTGATTATTCTGTCAATCATTTATTTAATCCAATTCCGAAAATGAAATTTCAATTCTTATTTATACAGGCACCGAGACAAGTTTCCGCCTGAGACGCAACATATGAGATGCAAAGATTTTACATTAAATGGTCACTGCCTTGTCAACAGCTTTGTATACATCAATAGTACAGGCGAATGTAAAAAATCTTATTAGAGAAAAATGTTTTTTTCTCCTCTTACTAGGGTGTTTCCCTACCTCCTCACACTGCTAAAATGACTGTCACTCTGAAATCTCTGCTATATTCACTGTTTAGGTGGGTCAATATGACTTAGATTATACATACTGTATCTATAGAAGTGTACGGAAAGAGGAGGGGGAAGAGCTTACAGAAACATACCCTACCCTGCAAAGAAGCCCTAGCTTGATTTTGCAGCGTTTTGGAGTAGGCTTGAAATATAAGGCCTACTCTAAAAATAAGCCATATTTACAGTCAGCGCCTCCAACGCTAGGTTCTTGAGACGGAGAATAGGGTAGCGTAAATGAGGGGAGATAGAGAGGACACGGTGCCACTGCCACACAAAGTGTTTAGAGAGGAAGAGTGCCAGTAAACTTGTTTAAGACCCACTGAGCCTGCACCATCAATTCTGATTCACTCTACAGCCTGAAAAATAAGACCTTCCCTCGAAAATAAGCGCTAGCCCTTTTTTTGGAGTAAAAAATAACATAAGACCCTGTCTTATTTTCAGAGAAACACGGTAGAAGCAGAAAACAGAGGCTTAGGATGATGATGGAGCTAAATAAGAGCTTTCAAACACAGTCCAAGTTCTATATTCACTTCACTAAAAGTCAGTACTTTTTTTATATACTGTATCCGGCATGGTCCTGGAGCTGTTTCTGAATGACAAACAGTTAGTGAGTAGATTCTCCTCTACTTTCTGTGAGCAGTAAATATCTCAACGAGAACTGCAAACTACAGAAACAGCTTGCAGAGGGGTTTACTTTATTAATACACAAACTAGATATAAACACTTCTGTCCTCACTGGGACAGCCCCTTTAAGTGGTACGATCAACTTTTTGATACTGATACAAGTGGTTAAAGTTATTAACCACTTGTGTCATGGTTCTATCACTTTAGAAAATGGTGCATAAAATGGGTGTATCCAAACCTATTACAGATGTGAGCCATTTGTTGGTGCAAAATGTATTTTATTTATGCTTACTTGTATAGCGCCATCATAATCCGCAGCGCTTTACAACATTGCCACCATCTACATTTCCCTATCAGTATGTCTTTGGAGTGTGGGAGGAAACCCACTCAAACATGGGTAGAACAAAAACTCCTTGCAGACGTTGTCCTTGGCAGGATTCGAACCCAGGACTCCAGCGCTGCATGGCTGCAGTGCTAACCACTGAGCCTTCATGCTGCAAAACCATGTCCTACAGTCGCCATGAGATGGCGTAAGAAATAATAGTGGCCATACAAGATGTGTCCTTTCTTATGTTTCCTCTAGGTCTGTAATATTCTTAAATTAGTTGCGCAAAATGACCAGGTTTAGGAAAAACAAAAACATTTGTGTTACACTAGGTTCACACTAGTGCTGGATCTCCGTCGACCTAAACAATGGAGAGGCTTGCCACTAAAACAGCGGTTATATACGGAGCCTGGCAGGTGTCTGCTGGGTGTCTGTCATTGTAAAACTAAGAGCAGCAGAGAAAAAAGTCTGTGCAGGATTTTTTTTCTCTGCTGGTTTTCAGCGGACTCTGCAACAGAGACTCCAATGGAGATGCAGATGTGAATTCAGCCTTACTCTGAGTTTTTTCTTCTTTATCAAAGCTGGTCATTTTGTTATATCATGAGCCAGGAGGAACCTGTAGTACTGCCATATTTTTAAAGGGGTTGTCCAGGATATACAGTTTTTCGCAAATAGGCCAGAGATGGTTTCAAAAAAAAAAAAAAAAAAACATACTCACCTGTCCCCGGTCTGGTGCTGCTGCAGAAGTCCTCACCACATGTAACTACTAAGGTCAATCAGCGGCCGAAGAAAAGGACACGAGACGTCACAGGTGATGTATGTGAGTGACATTTGGTTCCTTTCCTTAGGCCGCTAATTGGCCTCAGCAGTAACATGAGGCGAGAACTTCCGCCGAACAGAGGCGGGGTAGATCGGAGCACTGGGGACAGGTGAGTATATTTTAAAAATTTTTTCACCTTCCCTGGCCTCCTTGAACAAACATGTATGCCCTGGACAACCCCTTTAATGGGGTTCTCATTACACAATCTGCACACTTATAAATGCACTGTAAAATGTAAATCCTACCCATTTACAACTGTGTCACCCACTATAATACCATATTTAAGACTTATATTTGGTATTTTCTTACATCCATTTGTAAATGCTGTAGAATCCAACTAGATAGTTATTTCCTCTTTTCTGGTATATGACAATAACGCCTTCTCACTATTACAAAATATAGTGTTGCACCATCCAAACTGACATGATATACATGAACCTGTGACTAGTTACGTCTACATCTACAGTATAGTCTACAACACTCTTAGTTTAGGACATTAGACCTATGGCCAGGACGAGATTTGCACCAGTGATACGAACTGTATAATCCAGACGGTTATGAGCCAAATCCTAGTCTATTTTATCTGCATTTGGGCAATTCGATGCAATCTATTTTGTTATTAATCTGTTGGAGGCCATTTTAGGCTGCAGAGAGGCAAACTGCACTGTTCTGCACCACTATCACCATGCAAGGTCACAGGCGACATCACAGTGAATGAGTGCCAATAGGGCCATGTTATGAACGGAGACATAACACAAATGCAACACGACAGCTGCAAAAACTCTAAACCTGCTTGATATTTGCTCACAAGGTGCATACTACTTGCCTGCATAGACCTCAATGTAAATCTTTTACGAGTGTCTTAGGCTACATACACATGACCAAGTGTGCACTCAAGAGGGGACCGATTTCATAAGGGAATGCATCCCTGTCACCCGAGTGCCTTCCAACCCCCCATTGACTTCAATGGAGGGGGTCCTGTTCCGCTCCACAGATAGGACCTGTTCTATAATCATCGTAACGGAGCATCTGAACCCCCATAGAAGGATCCTCGGACTGCACATTCGGTCGTGTGCATGAGGCCGTGCTCCAGGCTACTGCAACTGTAATGTGAGCAAAAATGTGAAACTAGGTTCTTGTTTGGCGTACATGGACCACTCCTCAAAGGGCCCTTTCACCAGCTCTCACAAATTGCATCCCCCCAATGACACCTTAGATGGCCACTTACTCTATCTACGCCTTGTTCTATTACTGCTGTATATATCATTGACCCTCAAATCTCTTCCCTTGTGTAGTACAAAACACGTTAGAGAAATTGACGGAAAAAATAATTCCCTATGGGGTCAATTTTGTGTCCGTTGGCAATGGCCCATCAAAAAAATGGTTCATGTGAATAGCCCCCATTCACATACAGTGAATTTAATGCAGCCGTGTGACAGCTTATAAAAAAAAAAAAATGTCTGTCACGCACCCAATTTTCATGTGAATGTGAATGTAGACTTACTTACCTGTCCTGATGTCAGCAGCTTTACGCCCATTGTTGTCAGCCACGTGACTACCAAGACCATTGTCAAGATCCACCTAGGAATCTTCATAGAGATGTATTCACAAGTTAAAACTGCATCGGTAAAAAGTGCATGCAGTTTTGATGCCGTTTTGGTCGAGTTTCTTAAAGGGGTATTCCAAGTCCTTTTGTACCCCCTAGTGAGGCTTAAAATTATAAACACTATATACTCACCTCTCTGTTTGGCCAGAAATCCAATGATAAGTCTCCATTTTCGGAGAGAGAAAAAAAAGGAAAGACGTGGACCGGACACCGGTGTCACCGATGTTCCTGACCTCTGACCTTCACATGGGCCTGTCAGCCAATCAGAGGCTGAGCTGCGATGTTCTGTTGACATGGAGCATCACTGCTCAGTCAGCCATTGGCTGCCACACTCACATATAGGCAGAAGCTCACGAACACCTGGGACCCGAATGGAGATTTATCATTGGATCCCCAGCCCAATGGAGGGGTGAATATATACTGTTATTATTTTAAGCCTCACTAGGGGGCAAAAACAGATTTGAAACACCCCTTTAAATTTATAGACAAAATCCCTTTATTTAACATTATTTACCTTTAAAATCAAAATCTGCGCAAAAAAAACAGCATCAAAACTGCATGTAGTTTTTTCCAATGCAGTTTTAACTGCACCAAGTGAATGCACCCTAAGGAAAATCCCTATAAATTTACAGGAGAATAACATGTATTCAATACGATTTAGCTGTACAAATCTAAATCTACATTAAAAAACAGCATAAGTTTTAACTGCATCATGTGAATGTACCGTAAGGACGCAACTGTCCCATTCACCGGACTGGAAATCCATGTGCTTGGTGCCAAAGCAACCCCCTTCAAGTAAATGGAGCTGATTTTCGGCCGCAGGAATTTCTGCCGTGTGTGAATCCGCCCTAAGTATGCTGAAATATTTGCAGGTTGCTCGTGCCATGATGTAGAGTCCGCAGGTAAGTAAGATCCCAGGTGCACTTTAATGGACGCCCGCCAAATCTGTCACTTTATATGAATAAATGAGTTCCTGTACGACTTCTACCCGACACCTTCTCTGCCCACAGAGGCCCTACCTAAAATATCAGATCACCTGCGGTCAACATCTCTGCCAAAAGTTTTAACCCTAAATACACCATTGTGGAAGTTTGACATGCTTCATACCATGCCCCCGACAACTCCAGCGCCCAGTGCTGCAGTGACAACTACAAGGACTTACAGTAATGCCATAAGTAGCAAGGAGCACTTACCTCCTCTATAGTGCCCACTGTGTTCCTGCAGCTGCTCATCCTAGTGGTGAAGGAGGATGTGGTGGGTGAGCTGTGGTCCTCCAAGGTCTCCATGATAAACTCACTGACACTGATGAGATCAGGCATGGTGCTGATGGCTAAGAGGGCAGGGGATGCGCTGCAGGGAGTTTGCTGCCGGTTTCTGTAGTATGTGAACAATGCTCTATGTCTGCCAGTGTGTGTCCAGTGTATGGTCTCAGTTAGCACACAGCAGGCTCTTCATGCAGTGGCACAGTGTGAGGTGCACGGTCCCCTTGCAGTGCAGAGGCTGTGTATATACTGTGTATACAGCTGTATATGCTGCCTCCTGCCTGCTCTGCTGCTGCAGCTCCTCTCACTGTGCAAGTGAATGAAAGGGGAACTGCGGCGCGCAGGCGCAGACGGCACGATGGGCTAAATGGATGAGAGTGGGTAGGGAGGTGAAAGGAGAGAGGAGAATGGATGGGGGTGGGAGAGGAGCTGCTCTGAATAGGGAGGCATGGAGGAGAGACTCGGGGTTGTGGAGAGGAGGGGGCTTGGGGAAGGGATAAGGACATTTACTACAATACAAGCTTTAGTTACAGAATAACCAGCAGAGGAGGATGGAGGGGGAAAAAATCTGTGAAAGAGGGGAGGTGAAGAAAACTCTGGGAAGACACCTAGGAACATGAGGAGAATCTGAGGGAGATCAGGAGATTGTGTGACAGGAGGAGCAGCCTGAGCAACTGGGACATACAGGATAATCTCCTCAGGAGACAAAACCCATCAAATAACAATCCCCTCATATTTATTTACCTCATGAGACCTGTGAAACAACTGCTTTATTTCCAGAATTTTAGGATAATTTGCCTCATGATACACAAGGACACATGATAAAGAATCACAGAAGTAATCCCTCATATTGTTTTATTTTTCTGAATTTTAGGATAATTTACCTCAGGATAATTGATAAATAATCACAGAAATAACTATCCCCTCATACTGATTTATTTTATAAAATTTTAGGATAATGTAAAGCACCATGGAATTAATGGTGCTATATAAATAAACAATAATAATAATAATTTACCTTATTATACACAAGAACACATGACAGGGAATTACAGAAATAACAATTTCCTAATATTGTATTTTCAGAATTTTATAATTTACCTCATGAGATCTGTAAATACATGATAGGGAATTGTAGAAATAATTCTCGAATATTGTTTTATTTTCTGAATTTTATGAACTTCACCTCATGAGACCGTGGGCAAAATTTCCTCATACTGTTTTATTTTCTGAATTTCATGATAATTTACCTCCTGAGACCTGTGACCTGTTAAATAAAAATTCCATCATATTGTTTTATTTTCAGAATTTTAGTATAATTCACCTCATGACACGTGGACGCATGATAGGGAATTGCAGAAATAACAATCCCCTCATATTGTTATATTTTTCACAATTTTTGGATAATTTACCTCACGATAGACATGAACACATTACAAATCTTATGAAATTCACCTCATTAGACTTGTGAATACAGGGTAGGGAATTGCAGAAATAAAATTCCTTCATATTGTTTTATTTTCTGAATTTTATGATAATTCACTTCATGAGATCTGACAGCAAATGCACAAATAATTCCTTAACCCCTTCTCACTGCAGGCATTTTTTGTTTTTGACTCCCCGCTTTCCAAACTCCATAACTTCATTTTCCCGTTCACAGCGCTGTATGAGAAGCTGGAATAAAATTCAAAATGGGGTGGAATTGGAGAAAAACTGCGTTTGTGCAACTTTCTCACAAGCTTTGTTTTTACACCGTTCACTGTGCAGCCAAAATGACATGTCACCTGTATTCTATGGGTCGGTACGATTCTGGGGATACCAGATATATCGTTTTATTTACGTTTTAACCCCTTAAAAACTTTAATCCGAAACTTTACAAAAAGTTGCGGGACCAGATGTACTTTTTAGTTATACTGTTTAGGGAAATGTCTATTGCTTTTTATGGAAGGAGAAACAGCGAAAAAATGGCAGTTCGTCTCCTTTTATTTTTCCGACACCTAATGTGTATGTATTTCACAGTATTTTATCCTAGGGAAAGGGGGTGATTTGAATTTTTAATTCCTGTTAATTTTTTTATATTTTTCTACTTTTGCTGTTTTTTTTTGTTTTTTTTACTGTATTTATTAAACCCCATATGGGGTCTTATAACTAATGCAATGTACTTGTATTACAGGCTGCATAGAGCAGCCTGTAATACAAGTGAATGAGAGACAAGCCGGGGTGTGTTCAATAGGCTCCTGGCTGTCATAGCAACTGATCGATGGGTCACGTTCTGGGCGCCGGCGATCTACAGGAAGCAAATATTTGTATTCTTCCTAAAATACAAATTCTGGATAGGTTGTATTGGACCAGGGGGATCCAATGCCCAGACCCCCAGACTTCATGTTCCACTTCAAAGCAAGATCACATTCACCAATCACATGGCCAGATTGCAACTCAAACCTATTCAAGTGAATGTGGCTGATCTGCAATATCCAGCACAGACGTTGTATAATGTACGGTGCTGTTCTTGGTAAGCAGTGAAGAGGCCGCACTACATCTGAATGCTGCTACCTCTTCCTCAGCTGATTTGTGGGGGTGCCAGGTGTCAGGTCATCAAGCCCATACTGATGACCTATCCCAAGGCTAGGCCATCCATGTCAGAAAACCTCTTTAGGCCAAGGCGTAGCGAAACACAGCAAAAAAATGCATTGAAAACGCATCACGGTTTTTTCCACGGTGGCTTTCATCACGTTTTCGCAGAGTTTTCCTCTGCGGACTCTCTTCCCCTTTTATACATACAGTACAGACCAAAAGTTTGGACACACCTTCTCATTCCAAGAGTTTTCTGTATTTTCATGACTATAACAATTGTAGATTCACACTGAAGGCATCAAAACTATGAATTAACACATGTGGAATTATATACTTAACAAAAAAGTGTGAAACAACTGAAAATATGTCTTATATTCTAGGTTCTTCAAAGTAGCCACCTTTTGCTTTGATTACTGCTTTGCACACTCTTGGCATTCTCTTGATGAGCTTCAAGAGGTAGTCACTTGAAATGGTCTTCCAACAGTCTTATTGGCCCTTTTGCCTTCACTCTGCGGTCCAGCTCACCCCAAACCATCTCGATTGGGTTCAGGTCTGGTGACTGTGGAGGCCAGGTCATCTGGCGTAGCACCCCATCACTCTCCTTCTTGGTCAAATAGCCCTTACATAGTCTGGAGGTGTGTTTGGGGTCATTGTCCCGTTGAAAAATAAATGATGGTCCAACTAAACGCAAACCGGATGGAATAGCATGCCGCTGCAAGATGCTGTGGTAACCATGCTGGTTCAGTATTCCTTCAATTTTGAATAAATCCCCAACAGTGTCACCAGCAAAGCACCCCCACACCATCACACCTCCCCCTTCATGCTTCACGGTGGGAACCAGGCATGTAGAGTCCATTCGTTCACCTTTTCTGCGTCGCACAAAGACACGGTGGTGGAACCAAAGATCTCAAATTTGGACTCATCAGACCAAAGCACAGATTTCCACAGGTCTAATGTCCATTCCTTGTGTTCTTTATCCCAAACAAGTCTCTTCTGCTTGTTGCCTGTCCTTAGCAGTGGTTTCCTAGCAGCTATTTTACCATGAAGGCCTGCTGAACACAGTCTCCTCTTAACAGTTGTTGTAGAGATGTGTCTGCTGCTAGAACTCTGTGTGGCATTGACCTGGTCTCTATTCTGAGCTGCTGTTAACCTGCGATTTCTGAGGCTGGTGACTCGGATGAACTTATCCTCCGCAGCAGAGGTGACTCTTGGTCTTCCTTTCCTGGTGCGGTCCTCATGTGAGCCAGTTTCTTTGTAGCGCTTGATGGTTTTGGCCACTGCACTTGGGGACACTTTCAAAGTTTTCCCAGTTTTTCGGACTGAATGGCCTTCATTTCTTAAAGTAATGATGGCCACACGTTTTTCTTTACTTAGCTGCTTTTTTCTTGCCATAATACAAATTCTAACACTCCATTCAGTAGGACTATCAGCTGTGTATCCACCTGACTTCTGAACAACACAACTGATGGTCCCAACCCCATTTATAAGGCAAGAAATCCCACTTATTAAACCTGACAGGGCACACCTGTGAAGTGAAAACCATTTCAGGTGACTACCTCTTGAAGCTCATCAAGAGAATGCCAAGAGTGTGCAAAGCAGTAATCAAAGCAAAAGGTGGCTACTTTGAAGAACCTAGAATATAAGACATATTTTCAGTTGTTTCACACTTTTTTGTTAAGTATATAATTCCACATGTGTTAATTCACAGTTTTGATGCCTTCAGTGTGAATCTACAATTTTTATAGTCATGAAAATACAGAAAACTCTTAGAATGAGAAGGTGTGTCCAAACTTTTGGTCTGCACTGTATATACAGAAAACGCTAGAGTTTCTGTAGGTATAATTGACAGGCTGCGATTTTCAAAAACGCAGCTTTTCCGCTACAGAGTTTTTCTGCAATGTGTGGATGGGATTAGCCAGAATCCTATTCACTTTGCAGGCAATGTAAAACGCAGCATTTTTTGCCGCGGTATTTCCGCCATGCCCAAAATCCTGCATTTTCTGAACGTGGGGTTTCAGCCTTAAGGCTAAGGCCCCACGTTGCAGAGAAGCTGCTTTTTCTTTTGTTGAATATTTTGCTGTGGTTTTTTGAACCACACCCAGGAGTGGCTACAAAAGGAATGGGAAATACAAAGGGGACTCTTAGGCTAAGGCCCCACATGGCATCCCGCAGCAAAAAAGCGCTGCAGGAAAAACCGCAGTGGCAACGCATCGTGGTTCTTGCAGAGCTTTGACAGAAAGTTCGCAGAGTTTTCCTCTGTGGACTGTATGCTTCAATTATACCTATAGGGAAACCGCCAACATTTCCGTAGGTATAATTGACATGCTGCAATGATTTTCGAAATTGCTGCATGTCCACAGTGCATATTTTAACACAAAGTCGGGATGGGATTTGCTAGACTGTAAAACACTGTGGTTTTTTCTACGCTGTTTCCACCGCGTTTCCACCATGTGGGTCCCCGTCCTTATAATTCTCCCTTCTGCTCAATCCACACCTGACTTTGCAGAAAAGCTGCCTTTTTTTTGTTGCAGATTTCGCTACTTTTTTTAGAACCAAAGTTAAGAGTGGCTTGAAAAGGAATGGGAAATATACAGAAAGCTGTTTTATGTCTGAGTTTGACTCAAAAAAACGCAGCAAAATCTGCTTTTCCACAACGTGAGGTCTTAACCTAAGTGATTGTGGAGACTATGAAAACAAAGTTTCATCCATCAAACTTGTGGTTCTTTGGACTAAATTGAAAATATTCCCTCTTTTTGGTATTTTTAAAGATCATATTTTTTTCTTTCTATTTCAGGTTGCAATCTTTGTGTCATTGTGAACTGTGCTTGCACTGCGTTCTCTTGCCCCATATATAATGTAACCATGGTGTCTGACGTGGAATGTTACAGCAGTATATTTAGTGATTTCCTGCTGTGCAAGATTAGAGGGAAGTTTGGTAATGGCAAACACATCTTTTGTAATATATAATATATGTATCTATATCTTTATCTGTGTATATGTATTTTTGTTGTTTGCAGGAATTATAGTTATGGGGACATCACAACACCCCATGAGAATTTACTGTTAAACTTTAGGAAAGCCAGAATTAAACACAAGCGTATAATAAACTAGCCACTTAGGCCACTTTTGCCCAAATGTGAAGAGAACAGAGAAAATGTATAAAGGAAAGATTTGTTCCACTTTTGTGTTTTGGCACCGCTCCTAATTTTGGCATCACTTGATACCAGTAATGGGACAAAGGTATAATTTAGGCTTTATACACACAGATGTGTATACTTTTTGGATAGATCGGATGGTATACAGTTACATCTTTTCTTTATAGTCTACTTTTTCAGATGAGGCAAAAAAGTGGTGTGATCATAGCCTGACCATAAGGTGCAGAGTTTGTCTGTAGACTGTAAACTGCAGGGCATGGTTTCATTCGAGTGACTTGTAACCTAAAGCAGGGCTGTAATACCAGCCGGACCTCCGAAAAAAGTTTTAATACAGAAGGTAAAAAATTATTGCTTTCCAGTCTTTTGCATGGCCACTCAGTGGGTGGGGGAGATTTATCATGCCTTGTATGCCATTTTTCTGCCATACAAGGCATGAAAAAGTTGCAATTTTTTTGCACAAGTTGGGTTTTTCTCTGTTATGCTTCCATCGCCATTTTCCTGGCATGGGCAGGGACACCAGCCTCATCAGATTTATTATCATTTGCACCAGAAAACTGCTGTAAATTATGCCTGAAATCTACACCAGTAATGAGGAGGTGCAAAGATCCAGTGGAGTCTGTCACCAGAACCAGTATATCAACCGAGCCGTGCAGATAGATAGGTTAGAGTCATCTGAATTACTCTGTTGTTTTCCTCTTGTAAATCGCTGCCTCTGTTGCCGAGATATTGCTGTTTTTGTCAATATGGAAATGAGCTCTTTGGAGCAACAAGGGCGTTGTCACGACAATGTTCTCATTGCTCCAAAGATTTCATTTGCATATAGACCAAAAAGGCAATATCTTGGCAGCAGGGCCGTTTAATAGATTAGTGGGCCCTGTTCAAACTTTTTGTAAGAGTCCTAAAGACACAGATAGAGTTGAAATCACTGCCTGTCGCCCAGAACAGCAGGAGGGCATCCAAATTGTGGAAATTATATACGTCATCCCGTGACATCACCCCTGCACTAATACAGAACTCCAGTGCCTGTCTTTCTGCTGTCTCAAATATCATGTGTTCGCTTTATCTGAAACTGAATCTCTCAAAGACTGAACTACTGCTGTTTCCACCATCTAATAGATCTGTCCCTGATATCTCCATTGCAGTCTCTGGCCTTCCCATAACTCCCAGGCAGTATGCCCGCTGCCTCTGTGTTATGTTTGACTCAGACCTTTCCTTCACCCCCCATATCCAATCACTCGCACGCTCATGTCATCTCCACCTCAAAAACCTCTCCAGAATCCGCCCTTTCCTTACCACAGATACATTAAAAACACTTATTGTGGTCCTGATTCACTCTCGCCTTGACTACTGTAACTCCTTACTAATCGGTCTTACCCTTACTAAACTCTCCCCTCTACAATCTATTCTGAATGCGGCGGCCAGGCTCATCTATCAGTCTAGACACTACAGCGATGCCTCCGGTTTGTGCCGATCACTACATTGGCTGCCTATTCAATACAGAATACAATATAAACTTATCACCCTCATTCACAAGGCTCTCCATAATGCTGCACCTCCCTACATTTCCTCCCTCATCTCTGTCTATCGCCCAACCCGTACTCTCCATTTACTCGATGACCTAAGACTAACATCCTCTATTATCAGAACCTCCCACACTCGTATACAAGACTTCTCCTGAGTTGCACCACTTCTCTGGAATGCTCTATCCTGGACTATCAGATTAACCCCCAATTTCCACAGCTTCAAGCGCAAACTAAAGACATATCTTTTCAGACAGGCCTATCACAACTCCTAATGTAAACCCTTCCGTAGTTAGAATCCCTAAAACGTACCCTCCTCTGTTTATGCTCCAACATTACCTCACAGGATATGATGCCGTATCAGACTAACTTTATATGTCCAGGCACAATCTGCATGTTAAAGGACACGACTGGTGACGGCTCATACAGCTTTATTGATGCGTAAGGAACCGCTATCACAAAAATGTCTAGACTATTGTATAAGCAATGCTACCTCCTATGCCGCCCCTGCTACCTCTTGTGTCACCCCTTCTACCTCATAGACTGTAAGCTCTCGCGAGCAGGGCCCTCAGTCCCAGTGTGTGAATTGACTATTTCTCTGTAATGTATCTTTTTGTCTGTACTTGAACCCTACAATTTGTAAAGTGCGGAATATGTTGGCGCTATATAAATAAAATGTATTCTTAATATTGACTGCCCTGCTCGATCTGGGGTGGCCCCTTCTGCCATAGGGCCTGGTGCGTATGTCCATTTTACTGATCCCCCATATGGTATATAGCCCCTTTATTGGCCCTCATACAGTATACTGTCCCTATTATAGGCTCCCATTCAGTAAGTGCACCTGTTACAGGCTCCCATACAGTAGTTGTCCCTGTTGCAGGCCCCCGTACAATAAGGACCCCTGTTAAAGGTCCCACACCATATAGTGCCCTCATACAGGCCCTCACAAAGGTACTTTAGGCTGCTACGTACTGGATTACTCCAGCAGGTAAAGGACAGTTTTCACTTACCTATCCGCATTCTTGTCCCTATCTCTGCTTAGACCTTTAGGGGGCGATACATATTATGTGACGTCTGGTGTGAAGGCGGCTGTGCACAAAAGTGGGGATAGGTATGTGAAAATCAGTCATTACCCCAGGTAACGGCCTATTAAAAAAAAAAAAATCAGTGGGGGCTGTTCGGGGCCCCTAATATCACAGGCCCCAGACGCCTCTGGTTCTGGTTACAAGGCTCCCTTTACCCTACTGCAGATGAATCCAGGACTCCTCTCCATCAGCTATGGGCACATTTTGTGCGATTGATGGTGAGTATAGTACACCAAGCTGCATAGTGCATGTGCAGTGAAGCGGGGTGCACTATCCTCACCATACATGTGCATGGGGAGAGGGGTTGGAAGGAATATCTGTCAACCAAATGGATGTTTGGCTATTGTGTATAGCTAGCCTGACTATGATGAAACCTAAAAGGCACTAGTCATGGAAGCCATTATGTTGTTGGGAAGGCCACTGAGTAATAAAAATGTGAAATTGCAGATGGGCGGTGTGGTGACTCAGTTTGGAAAGTCTGAGGGCACTGGGCGTTGGCGCAAATTAGTCGGGATCATGTCTATGATCATGTCATTACCTGGCATGATAACATTTTGTCCACTGGTTTGGCAATGTAATATAATATACTGTCTAGTCCAATTGGTTTATTCCAAAGGAAAAAAATGGAGAACAATATTTCAAGGCAGATTTAACCGTGTAAATTATGGTTTTTTTTTTAGATCTCAGCTTTTCCATTTGTTTTGTTAAACCTCCCCAGAAATAAGTCTGTCACTCACGGGTATAATCATACCACTTATAAAAATAGAGTCTTCAAACAATGAGTAAAATGTCATTTTTCTACCAGCAGCTGTCTTTAGTTTGCTGCTGAATTTTATCCGCACAGAATGAAAGCAATTCTTAATTCCCGTGCCCTGTGCTTTGCAGTGCTTACCAGGTGCCAGTCACTTATTGAAATGTCTTGTGGCCCATGTTCTCTAAGTGGCATCTTGGCATAAATTATTCGAAAACCTGGCAGACACCTAAGATCCAGTTAAAACCAACATTTTTAAATTGATTCATAATTATCCTCTTGATGCGTGTTCTGAATTTTTATGTTATTTTATTAAATCGCTTTTTGAAGGTTTCTGTATGAATGCCAAGAAGAAGGTACGGTAAGTCAATGGATTGGCTTCATAGGCTCTGTTAATGAGGTGCGGAATTTTTCATACGCCAGAAAATTATATTTTAATGGAGACATATAGTTTTAGTGTAAAGTACTCAAACGCATGATATGTACAGATAATCTGCATACAGTAGATTACCTTTTATTATTGGAGTTTGTGCAGCTAAGGGCTGTAATACGAATATATTATACAACCTGTATTACAGCTGCAAAAACTTTCCTGACCTTGAGTGTAGTGACCCAAAATAGCTACATCGTGTATAATATTAGTAGTTTGGGTCATTAGACTTGCTGTCAGAATGGGATTTGCACCTGTAATATAGCTGTTTTATACCTGTCTGAATTAGGATGGGTTCACACTACTGTTACTCAATGTCTGTTGCTCCCATACGTCACATGACAAAAAATGACAGATGTAAACGGAACCCCCTCCATCTGGTGTCCGTCTGCATTCAGCCCAGATTTCAAAAGCATGATGGACGCTTTCTTCCGTCATGTTTTTCCTTTTCTGATGGAAGACTTGCAATGTAGGACTTTAAAAAAGTAAAGAAACATGATAGAAGAATTTGTCCGTCATGTTTTTTTTTTTTTACATTATAGTCAATGGGAACAGACGCAGAGAGAGGAGGATCTTCCGTGTCTGTTACTCTACTGCTGTGAATGTAGATCGCTCTCGGCCTTAGCGCTAAGTGGTGTAGTAGAGGTCGGCAACATATTGAGGGGTCCCACATCAGAATTCACTTCAATTCACTGACCTATGTGAGTGACGTTCCGGGTCCTTTCCCGTGACCAATGAGGCCACTGATTGGCCTCAGCAGTCATGTGCAGGACTTCTGTCGGAACTAGCCTCTGGGTAGAATGTGAGTATGGCCTACTGACCCAGAACTGTAATTTCTGGACAACCCCTTAAAGACTGGCATACAAAACACCAGTCGTAATAAATTTCCCCACAGCCTGCATAGGGGAAAATCTCTGGAAATGCTAAATACAAGACATACATTGGTCATACATAGTATTACTCCTCATGAACATACAAGAAAGCTTAAAGGGGTTGTCCAGTTTTAGACAAATATTGAGAGACAAATTTAGTTAAAAAGTTGTACAATTTTCCAATATACTTTCTGTATCAATTCCTTGAGGGTTTTCTAGATCTCCATCTATCTCTTCTAGATAGATGCTTGCTGTCATTCATTGTTTACTACAAGTGGATAAAAGTCAGTCCATGGTCATGTGATATACAGTCCATGATCATGTGATGAACACACAGGTGCACTGCTCGTTACAAGACAGAGCTCTGATTGTGACTTTAATGAGCCGTGTGTCTATCACATGACCATGGATGTAGAAACACAGTGAGGAATTGATACAGAATATGTTAGAAAACAGTATAATTTTTCATTATACAAACAATAACATTTGACTGAAAGTGGACAACCCCTTTAAAAAAGCCATCCGAAACGTACCTTTTAAATGCATTATGTTCTAGCTAGTTCATAGAGAGAAAAGAAAAACATAAAAAATCACAACCACAATGTTTTGTAATGTTGTTTCCTTTTATTTTCTAAAACTGTTTGAAGAAAATGACATATATTTACATGCATTTGTCTGCAATTGCTATAATAACAGTGCGGCTCTGCCATTACTGACCCATACGATTGTACCCTGTTCCTAGTGAATCAGCTATTGGTTCTTGCTTTTTTTCAGTAACTTCTAACACCATGCTTGTGATTCTTTTACAGAATGTATATTGAACGAGGCTGAACAGCGAAATGTCAAGGTAATATTGTTCTATCTATTCAAGGAGAACTGCAAGAATTAATGACCAGAAAACAAGAAAAATAGGCGCAGTATTTAGTACATAATAGATGATTTCCTACGCAGCATATTGTGCAGATAATGCAGCGTGAATCAAATGTTTTCTATTTAACAATTGCTACATTTAATAGAGTGTGTATATATATATATATATATATATATATATATATATATATATAATTTCTAGATCAGATACGGTACAGAACCGCATTGCAGTAATGCATGTGAAATTCCCTATCATGGTTTTTACCTGTGGTTTTCATTGCTGTGATTTTCTCCATGTTAAAAAACCCACAGCACACATTTTTAAAGGGATACACCCGTCTGATCATTTTTTTGGAATGTGACTAGGATCTCTATGATTCCGATCCCAATCTCTAGGACACCCACTGATCCTAAAAAAGGGGCTTAGTGAATGGGAGCTGACCTGGAAACAGTTAATCGGCGGGGGTGCTGCACATCGGACCCTCATCAATATCTGCAACTAAAAAAAAAGCCCAACTTCTTTATGCTATTTCCCAGTTGAAAATGGAACAAATCTGCAGATTTAGGTTCACATGGGACAGGTCCATAGCAGATTTTTTTTTGATGCAGAGTTGTGGATGGAAAATCTGTTGCGTTGTACTGTAACCCATGAGACTTCTCCAGACCAGACCAGCTCTCTGTTATGGCCCATAGCGAGGGATCTTCAGTCGGGTATCCCTTTATGTGTCAATCATATGTCGTAATAGGGCATATGGGCAGCGGTTGTCTTCATAAGGTTCTATTCAGACAACCGTGATGGGTATCACGGTTGTTTTATACCTGACTGACTTAGGATGGGTTCACACTACCATTAAAAATAGGACATGTCCCCTTTTTCCAGCCTATTAAAACAGACAGTCAATAAAACATGTGAACCCCCAAATTTTTTTAAAGGGGTTGTCACACAAAGTAAATACAGAAGGACCTTTGTCCCACTCCAAAGCTAGGTTGAATGTGGGTGGGACTGTTGACAGTCGGCACTCTGATTCACTTAAATGGGAGCGCTGGTGATAGCTAAGTGCTGTACTTTGGCTATCTTCGGTGCTTCCATTGTATTGAATAGGAACGCTGACCATCACCAGTCCTGCCCACAATCAGACTTGCTGTGCTCACATTGAATGTGAAGTGGGACAAAGATCCAGCTAAGATTACTTTATGAGACAACCCCTTTAATGCAGCCATTTATCATGTTTGTGTGAATAGAGTCTAAGGTTAAAGGAGTATTCCCATGGCCATAATAATATTTATATTTGTAGATAATACAAAGTTAAAGATTTTTGTAAATATAAGAAGCTAAAAATTCGGCAGCGTTTTAAAGATTTTCTCTAACTATGTTAGTGGTGACATCGGTTGTCTTAATCAGTTACCAATGGATACGACCACGTATGCAGAAACTTTCTATGGTCTGGAACTTGTCAGGAACCCTGCCATGATTTTCTTATTGTAGCTAGGTTATCAGGCAGGGACACTACATGTATCAGAAGATATCCCGGCCACAATAAGGCAAATCATGGCTGACTTTCTGACCTTAGAAAGTTTGTGCATTCATGGTCGTATCCACTGGCAACCGATCAATACAACAACTCATGACCACAAGATATTTAGAGAAAATCTTTAAAACTCTGCAAAACGTTTAATTACTTATATTTGCAAAAATGTTTAACTTTTAATTATCTACAAATTTAAAAATGGTTATGGTCATGGGAATACCCCTTTAAGGCCCCACAATGCGGAAATGCAGCTTTTTTGTTGCAAATTTTGATGCGGTTTTTTGAACCGAAGCCAGGAGTGGATTAAGCAGAAGGTAGAAGTATAAGAACTTCCTATATATTTCCCATTCCTATTGTAGCCATTTTTGACTTTGGCTCAAAAAAACACAGCAAATTCTTGAACAAAAAAAATGCATTTCCGCAACGTGGAGCCTCAGCCTAAGACAGCCCTTTTAACACATGTTCTTTGCAGTATTTCTTCAAGACAGTTTGAAGGACAAACATGCAGAAAATCCTAAAGACTGACAAACTGCTTGAACAAAATTATTTCCTGTTTATTATCATTTGATTCTAGATTTAGTGTTTCTTTAGTAGGTTTCTACAAAAAATACAGATTTCATTGGATAGAGCTATAATGCTAAAGCGATTAAGTGGAATATAAGTAACTACAAATTGGGTGCATAGCTCTGGCAAGAGTGTATAGATGTGAATGGGCACAGATGCGTCTGAGTGTTGCCAGTCTACAGCAGGATGCAATATGTGAGGTCAGACTGGAGAGAAATAGATTAGCACTTGGCAGCAGCTACAGCCACAAGGAAACATTTGCTGGGAAGGAGGCAAAGGTGAAGCTGCAGTAAACAGCCATAATATGATGATCAAGGAAAGAAAAGATGACCAGAGCTGAACCACAAATATGACAAGTAAGGCAGATGATTCACTTGTCATATAATTTACTATAATCCTGAGCACTAGATAAAACATCAAGACAATTAGCTGCACTACATACAGTACATGTAATGTTACTAGTTGCTCCTGTTCAGAGGTGATTTACAGTATCATACTATGGAAAATTAAGAGGAATTTGAGGTAGACATCCGCCTCGCCTCAGAATCCTTTTCATTCTCTGCTGTCTGGCTCCCAGTAACAGAGCATTGGTTTTCCGCAGGGGATTAGACCCAGATGAATGGGCCTGGTCAACATGGAGACTCGAGCTGCAGAATTCATATCAAGGACATTTATTTTTTCCACATGCTGTTGAGATCTTTACTTCCCTATGAATATGAGAGGCGAAATCTGTTGCTGATTTTGGAGTGGAATCCGTCTCAAATTCCGTTGTGTGAATGGGCCCTTATTACAGCATTGCATAACTAAGCACCTACCTAATATTTTCATATAAACTGAATACATAGATCTGGGATTAGCTACTCTGAAAGTATAACTCCCAGTTTGCTCCAGTCACTTGTGTAGAAGATCTGAGCAAGTGGGCGCACTGGCAAGTGCAAGTTTCACAACAGCTGATCCCTGGCATAAATAGAGCAGGGCATCCAAAAGAAAGGTTATTTTAAGGACTCATCCCTCCTGGTACATTAATCCAGGAGAATTACTTAGGATCTCCTGAATGCCTGTGGCTCTCTAGAAACAAGAGCCTTATATGTTACCCTGACAAGTTCTAACCCTCTTTAAGAGAACCTGTCAGCTTTAGGGCTACAAACCTGGTAATCTTGTTCAGTAGGTAATCAGTAGTATGCTGGGCTATATTGCTAAAGATATGATCAATAGGATGCGGGGCTGTACAATCAGTAGGATGCTCGACTGTATAGCTAGAGGTACAGTGGGTACGGAAAGCATTCAGATCCCTTTAAATTTTTCACTCTATGTTTCATTGCAGCCATTTGCTAAAAACAAAAAAGTTCATTTTATTTCTCATTAATGTACACTCAGCACCCCATCTTGACAGAAAAAAACAGAAATGTAGATATTTTAACAAATTTATTAAAAAAGAAAAACTGAAATATCACATGGTCATAAGTATTCAGTATTGAGTAGAAGCCCCTTCCTTTTGAGCTAGTACAGCCATGAGTCTTCTTGGGAATGATGCAACAAGTTTTTCACATCTGGATTTGGGGATCCTCTGCCATTCTTCCTTGCAGATCCTCTCCAGTTCCGTCAGGTTGGATGGTGAACATTGGTGGAGCCATTTTCAGGTCTCTCCAGAGATGCTCAATTGGGTTGAGGTCAGGGCTCTGGCTGGGCCAGTCAAGAATGGTCACAGAGTTGTTCCGAAGCCGCTCCTTTGTTATTTTAGCTGTGGTCATTGTCTTGTTGGAAGGTGAACCTTCGGCCCAGTCTGACATCCAGAGAACTCCAGAAGAGGTTTTCTTCCGCTTAGAATTAACGCCAAAAAGTTCAATCTTCGTCTCATCAGACCAGAGAATCTTATTTCTCATAGTCTGAGAGTCCTTCATGTGTTTTTTGGCAAACTCTATAAGGGCTTTCATATGTCTTGCACTGAGGAGAGGCTTCCTTCGGGCCTCTCTGCCATAAAGCCCCGACTGGTGGAGGGCTGCAGTGATAGTTGACTTTGTGGAACTTTCTCCCATCTCCCTACTGCATCTCTGGAGCTCAGCCACAGTGATCTTTGAGTTCTTCTTTACCTCTCTCACCAAGGCTCTTCTCCCAAGATTGCTCAGTTTGGCTGGATGGCCAGGTCTAAGAAGAGTTCTGTAATGTCTCTGCCTGTTCGGGTCTCCGCGCCACCCTCCGCTCGCATGCTTTGGCGAAGGAGGCGTGTTCAGTTTGGTTCCTTGCGTAGGTTTCTTGTTGCTCAGTCTGAACACGTTCCTAGACAATGTAATTGATTTTCTGTCACACCCATTTCCTTCACCCTGGTTTTTTCTGTTCCACTAATAGTTAATCTCAGTCTTGCCTGTGTGATTGACAGCCTGTCTACCAATCCAGTCTGGGGCTTGCCCAGACTTTCTATAAACAGGTTGTCAGACCTCACATGGTTGCTGGTTATTGCTTTTGCATTCTGGCTAGTATTCCTTGCTGTCTTGTTACTGCCATTCGTATTCCTGACCCCTGGCCTTGACTTTTACTATTCTCTTGGATTTTGATTTTGTACTGCATTGCTCGTTTGTTACCGACCCCTTGGCTTGCTCACTCTGCTTCTGTGTTGTTTTGTCTTGTCCTGTTCTGTGTGTCACTTACTCAGTATAGGGCTTGTCTTCAGGTTGTCCTTTTACCGTATAGGGTAACTGAGGCTGGGGTGAGATTAGGGCTCACTTGTCTCTGTCCTTCCTCCCAGACCCCTGCAGTAGTATAAGGTATTGCTACATCTGGCAAGACCCTAACAAGTTCTGGTTGTCCCAAACTTCTTCCATTTAAGGATTATGGAGGCCACTGTGCTCTTAGGAACCTTGAGTGCTGCAGAAATTCTTTTGTAACCTTAGCCAGATCTGTGCCTTGCCACAATTCTGTCTCTGAGCTCCTTGGGCAGTTCCTTTGACCTCATGATTCTCATTTGCTCTGACATGCCCTGTGAGCTGTGAGGTCTTATATAGACAGGTGTGTGCCTTTACTAATCAAGTCCAATAAGTTTAATTAAACACAGCTGGACTCCAATGAAGGAGTAGAACCATCTCAAGGAGGATCAGAAGGAAATGGACAGCAGTGAGTTAAATATGAGTGTCACAGCAAAGGGTCTGAATACTTATGACCATGTGATATTTCAGTTTTTCTTTTTTAATAAATTTGCAAAAATATCTACATTTCTGGGGGGTTTTCTGTCAAGATGGGGAGCTGAGTGTACATTAATTATTAGCAAATGGCTGCAATGAAACAAAGAGTGAAACATTTAAAGGGGTCTGAATACTTTCCGTACCCACTGTATAATCAGTAGGATGCTGGGCCGTATTGCTAGAGATATGATCAGTAGGATGTTGGGCTGTATAGCTAGAGATATAATCAGTAGGATACTGGGCTGTATATCTAGAGGTATAATGCTGGGCTTGAATATCGTGTATAGTTCAGGAAACCCCACCTTCAAAAAGGCATAGATAAACTAGAACAGGTGCAAAGGTAGGCTTCAAAAATGGTGGAGGATCTGAAGCATAAAACATAGTTCCAATAAATAAATATTTTTGTTTGTATAATGAAAAGTTGTACAATTTTCCAATATACTTTCTGTACCAATTCCTCACAGTTTTCTAAATCTCTGCTTGCTGTCATTCATTGTTTACTTCTAGTGGATAAAAATCAAACCATGGTCATGTGATATACAGTCCATGGTCATGTGATATACAGTCCATGGTCATGTGATGAACACACAGGTGCACAGCTCGTTACAAGACATATCCCTGATTACTGCGCTGTCACTGTAATGAGCCATTCACCTGTGAATATGGACTCTATATCACATGAAAACCATGAGGAATTGATACAGAAAGTATATTGGAAAATTGTAGAATTTTTTTCATTATACAAACAATAACACTTACTTGCTGAAACTAGACAACCCCTTTAATCTGCATACCCCAAGGCCTTATTCTCATGTCAGTGGTTTGCATCAGTGTTAGTAAGCCAAAACCAGGAATGGAGACTACACAGAGTTAAGGTATAATGGAAATACTTGCACATGCTTTGTGACTCAGACCTGCTCCTAGTTTTGGCTTACAAACATTAAGCCTGGTTGCACACGACCGCCAGCAGTGAATGAAAGGCACGGCCGCCGAATGGGCAGCACACAGATGTCATCTGTGTCCGCCTGTGCACTGGCAGTGCTTCCACAGCCCCATTCATTCAATAAATAGGAGCCGTGGAAGCAAGGGCACAAAATAGGACAGGAATAGGACCTGTTCCATATTTTGCGGCCCGGACTGTCGGCCCGCACATGGGACCGTGTAATTCACGATCATATGGTCGTCTTCCAGGGGCTTAAGATAGTAAATATGGCTTAAGGTTTTCTTCACACATAGAGACACATTGATTAACCCATACCTCCCAACCATCCCGGATTCAGCAGGACAGTCCCAGATTCCGGGTCCCGCTGTCCCGGTCAGCAGGAGGTATGTCCCGGTATCAACTCATCTGCGTCCACGGACAGCTCCTGCTTCACCACTCTGGGTGAAGCACATCCCTATCTGCTCCAGCCCGGGGAGCTGTAGGCGCGATGTGATGATGTCACTCACATCGCGCCTGAAGCTCCCTGAACACTCCAGAGAGGGAGACCTCAGACAGAGCAGCAGGGGAGTGAGGAGAGGTGAGTATCAGTGTTTTTATTATGTTAAACTTTGGGGGAAAATGGAGGGGGAACATTAAACTTGGAGCAGATGAAAAGGGGACATTAAACTGGGGACAACTGGAGGAGGACATTAAACGTGGGGGTAGCTGGAGGGGGACATTAAACCGTGGGGGTAGCTGGAGGGGGATATGTCTGCCTCTAGTTGCCCCCAGTTTAATTTCATCCTCCACCTACCCCTACTGTTTAATGTTCCCCTCCAGCAGCCCCTATGGTTTAATCACACTCCAGATGCCCCAGTTTAATGTCCCTGTCTAGTTTCCCTCAGTTTAAACTGGGGCACCAGGAGAAGGGACTTCATACTGTCAGATAATTGGTGAGGAACATTATAATGTGGGGGCATATAATGGGTGACTGTAGGAGCATTACACTGTGTGGAGACACATAGAAAAATGGATCAGAGTGGGCAGAGTCTATGTAGAAGTGGGTGGATCTAAATTTGCCGCACGTACTGTCCCTCTTTCTGTCCTTTGAAAGTTGGGAGGTATGATTAACCCCTTCTGCTCAGCACAATACTGTTACGTAATAACAGTAATACTGTAATGCCGCGGGCACAGAAGCTGTGTCTGAGGCATTACTTCCTGGTCTTGGCTGCTTTAGCCTAGGTTCACAACTGCAATCGGTAATCGCTCGGGGATTCCGTTCCCCATTCCGCTTTTCGGGCGGAAAATCCGCCTGCAGGTAACCGTTAATCGTTAAATCGTTAATTTTCAAAAAATGATGTTTTATTAGTAAATGTGGTAAAATATAATAAAATTATGTGGCAAATGGACACCAATTCATTTCCCCTCCAACCGCATGTGCCATCTCATAAATGAAGTGCTCCCATCACCGGTGTCAGTATCTGTGCCCCACTCTGCATATACTGCAAATTTTCCAATGCTATATTGCGGGAGTAAAATCTGCAGTGTATTCTGCAAGATAAATTGACCTGCAGTCCATATTTTACTTTCAATGACCTGCATCAATTACCCTGTATATTCTGCAGTAAAAATCACCACTGATGAAAATGTGTAGCACATCAATCCTGTATGTACATACCATAAGAGCAAACTAATCTTTTTCATTGTAGAATGATGGACTTCAAGTTATTGGTCTTATAACCTTCCCAGATTGATGGGCAGAAGCAATTGCTTCTCTAAGCTCATTGCTGATGTCTTTTCTCCTTGGCATTGTGTTAACACATGTCTGAACACTCCAGACCAGCAAACTGCCAAAACTTGTGCTTTTATAGAGGTGGTCACATTTGATTGATGAAGGGCATTTGATTAAAGGTACCTGCCTGCTACTTATCCTTTCATGGAAGCAGTAACGGTGTACTTAACTTATCACACTTATCTGCTCAGCTCCTTATGCTCTATAACACGCTGCCTACAGATTAGACAGCATTTTCAAAGTGACAGGTCTCCTTTAAATGGAAATTGCACCATAACTGCTATGGAGCCACTTCTCATTTTTTTATGGTTACTTTAACCTAAATGTCACTTATTATATAAACAGACTTTACATGGAAACAGCATTTCCCTAAAAATCCTTGTCACTTAAAATAGATACTGGTATATTTCCCGTGAGTACAGAGCAGGTAAGCCTCCAAAATATGGATATGAGTACTTTATGATTTTGCCATTAAAAACACTGCAAGACACGTAAAATAAAAAAGTGCCTTATTTCTGTAAGATGAAACATTCCTCAGATATGTCACAGCAGGGACGGGGTTAATCCGCACATCTGACCTACTTTTATTTTATTTTTTCCTGTCGCAGTAAATATAATTAAAATAGTTACTTAACCCTATCATTAATAGTGTGCGAGCCTGGGTTGGCTGGTGTACCATGCAATGGATGTCATGCGGGATCACAGGATGTCTAGAGAATATTACTGTTCTTATCGAGTTTCTGCAGCTGGTGCTGGAGGTCTGACAAGATCGCAGATAGCAGAAAGCCGTTAGCAGGACAGATTATAGAGCGGCAGTAGAAGGACATTGTGTGTGTGTATTAAAAATGAGGAATATTCACTACACATTGATAGTTTAGAGACTGTCGTAAAGCCAACTCCCACAGGGTGCTTATGTTCACCCCTTTTGGGAAGTAAATATATCTATATAAAGGTTCAGCTTTATCATGGCAAATGCCATGATTCATTTAAAGGGGCTTTCCAAGCTGGTGGTGGTTTTTGACCCTCAGGATAGGTCATCAGTATCAAAAAGGAGGGTCTCTGACTCCCAGAACACGGATACATGAGTTGTTCCAGGCAACCTCTGACCCAGAACTTATACAGGGGATGAGGTCAGAAGCAAAAGGCTCCATCTACTGTATAGCAGCAAGTACTGCAGGTGAATAAAAGCAGAACTGCAGTATTTTGGCATGGCCACTGGATGGAGCTTTTTGCTTCTGACTCTGTCCCCTGTATAGGTTCTGGAGGCTGCCTGGAATTGCTGATTTCTGCAGGCCCCCAAACCCTGAGCTATGAGTCCAGAAAACACCTTAAGGCTAAGACCCCACATAGATTGGAGATCAAAGAGGACCTTTCATGCCCTCATACATACTATAGATAGATATCATATATTGCTAGAAAGCCAATGCGCTGTGACAAGGACAAGACATTTTAAATTCGGCACACTGTCAGCTTTCCTGGTATGCATCCTGGTGCTGGAGATATCGGTGCTGTTTATTTTGGCACCGATATGTCCCCACTGTCAGAAAGGCAGGCCTTACAGCCTAGCATCATCGCTGGGTGGTGAGGAACGTCCCCCTTTACAGTACTCTTCCATAGACATGTACTATTGGGGGGGATGTTCCTCGCAGCCCAGCAATGCAATTTTATCACAACTCAGGGGCAACCAAAAGCTGGCATGTAGCCATCTGTCAACTCACTTACCACCTCTCAGGATCAAATTCAGGGATGGCTTAGTAACACAGATGGACATGGAAAAATGAGCTGAATGGTGATTTTACCCAGAATGAGGTAGCAAGTGTGATGGATATAGAAGTCCTACAAGAGACACCTGGCTTAGTGGTTACAGAGCTTTATGTGATGCAACTAGTCAGGCGTTACAGAAAGTCTCTCAGTGAGGATGCACACAGTTTATTAGAACAGAAGTCAGGCCCACATTTACTGTATACTGCATTTTTTAGCTCAGTTGCATATTTTGGCAATCTTGGTGCATTTAGGCACATCTTGGCGCATCTAGTTTGCCGACAAATTTTTCCACAAGTGGTGTTGCTTAACATAAACAGGGTGTGGCTTAAAGGGGATGTCCCGGAATTAGACAAATCCGAGAGGAGGCCAGGAAAGGTGTAACATGCAGTCAGAGTAGAGCAGAGTTGGTGGCATCACAGAAAGCCAGGGGGAGTGGCCTAAATAATCATTAGTATATTACCCCCACCATGTACATCAAGCCTGAAAAGAGTATTCTCATCTTAGATATTTAAAGGGGTTGTCCAGGGATTGATAATTTACTTACATCGGGGATTGCAGATGATGGACCTGGAGGTTCCACGTCACGACCCCTGGGTCATGTGATCGGAAGCAGCATTCAGCTTCTCGGGTAGCTCCACCCCACCTTCCTTCTCACAGGTAATTAATTATATGTGCTATGGGGTTTGGCTAACTAGTAATTAATTACCTGTGGCAGGAGGGAGGGGACGGAGAGACCCAAGAGGCTGGACACTGCTTCCAATCACATGACCTGGGGGTCATGACATAGCCGTAGCCCCTAGATCCATCATATGTGATCCTGGGATCAGATAAGTAAATGATCAATCCAAAGACAACCCCTTTGATGTTTGGCAGATGTGGATTCCACCTGTAGGACCCACACCCATCTCCAGAACTGGGGTCCCCAACCACCTGTATAACCTTTAGAAAGGTTGCTGCACATGTGTTGCACTTGTCATTCGTGCAGCTAAGCAGGAGTAGATACAAAAGAGAAGTATCAGTCTTTCATTTTAACACTTCATTCTTTTTGGATCCATTCCTGGCTTTGCCTCATAATACTGCATCAAAACTGACTGTGTGATTCCAGCCTTATGCATCAGTACTTGGCAGTTCTGCTCTGTGAGCCCATATGGTCTACAAAGTCTGAGCTGTTGTTCTTCCATCTGAGAAATATATATATCTATCTTTTTAACTGCTGCTAGTTGTCTTTGAAATGATTCTATGCACCTGGATGGAGGTCGATATTACCAAACCGACTAAATACAATGGGGGCCAACAATAGTTATGGCAATGTAGTGTATAATCAAACCATTGCCACCCACATGCCTGCTGCCATGGTGCTTAACATTAATGTTTATGGACAGAAAGTTAAACAGAGTTGTCCAGGATTACTAAAAAAACATTGCTGGCTGCTTTCTTCACGTTTCAGGTTTGTGTCTGGTATTGCAGTTCCACTTTATTAAATTGAACTGCAAAATTGTAGACAGCAGTGGCACTGTTTTTGGAAAAAAGCAGCCACGATGTTCCTGGATAATCCCTCTAAACAAACCATATTAGGAAAATAGAGCCCTTCTATTTCAGCTGTAGTTATATATTCCTCGGGAAGCCATTAAAGAACAGGAACATTTCTTAAAATGTTATCTAAGCTCATTTTGTCACTGTCAGGAAATGATACGATTGTGGTCACTGTGATTTAAAAAGTTTCTGTATCCATCATAAAATCCAATATATCTTTTAAGAAAAAGTCAATTCTGAAACATTGATTTCCCTGGAGGTAGAAAAGATGGATGTTTTTGTTATTGGGTGTACAATTTCTTGTCTTTTTCCTGTTCAGGATTTGAAAGCACCTGGAGAAGGCAACATTTTAGGAAAGGGGATAATTTTGATGTCACAATTGATGAAAGTACAGTCATGGCCAAAAGTTTTGAGAATGATACAAATATTAATTTTTACAAAGTCTACTGCTTCAGTTTTTCTAATGGCAATTTGCATATACTCCAGAATGTTATAAAGAGTGATCAGCTTAACAGCAATTACTTGCAAAGTCAATATTTGCCTAGAAAATTAACTTTATCCCCCAAAACACATTTCAACATCATTGCAGCCCTGCCTTAAAAGGACCACCTAACATCGTTTCAGTGATTGCTCCATTAACACAGGTGTGGGTGTTGATGAGGACAGGGCTGGAGATTAATCTGTCATGATTAAGTAAGTATGACACCACTGGACACTTTAAAAGGAGGCTGGTGCTTGCCATCATTGTTTCTTTTCTGTTAACCATGGTTATCTCTAAAGAAACACGTGCAGTCATCATTGCACTGCACAAAAATGGCCTAACTGGGAAGAGTATTGCAGCTAGAAAGATTGCACCTCAGTCAACAATCTATCGCATCATCAAGAACTTCAAGGAGAGAGGTTCCATTGGTGCCAAAAAGGCTCCAGGGCGCCCAAGAAAGACCAGCAAGCGGCAGGACCGTCTCTTAAAAGTGTTTCAGCTGCGGGATGGGGCTACCAGCAGTGCAGAGCTTGCTGAGGAATGGCAGCAGGCAGGTGTGAGTGCATCTGCACGCACTGTGAGGCGGAGACTCTTGGAGCAAGGCCTGGTCTCAAGGAGGGCAGCAAAGAAGCCACTTCTCTCCAGAAAAAACATCAGGGACAGACTGATATTCTGCAAAAGGTACAGGAAGTGGACTGCTGAGGACTGGGGGAAAGTCATTTTCTCTGATGAATCCCCTTTTCGATTGTTTGGAACATCTGGAAAACAGCTTATTCGGAGAAGAAGAGGTGAGCGCTACCACCAGTCTTGTCTCATGCCAACTGTAAAGCATCCTGAAACCATTCATGTGTGGGGTTGCTTCTCAGCCAAGGGAATCGGCTCTCTCACAGTCTTGCCTAAAAACACAGCCATGAATAAAGAATGGTACCAGCAACTTCTCCCAACCGTCCAAGAGCAGTTTGGCGCTCAACAATGCCTTTTCCAGCATGATGGAGCACCTTGCCATAAAGCAAAGGTGATAACTAAATGGCTCAGGGAACAAAACATAGAGATTTTGGGTCCATGGCCTGGAAACTCCCCAGATCTTAATCCCATTGAGAACTTGTGGTCAATCATCAAGAGACGGTTGGACAAACAAAAACCAACAAATTCAGACAAAATTAAAGCATTGATTCTGCAAGAATGGACTGCTATCAGTCAGGATTTGGTCCAGAAGTTGATTGAGAGCATGCCAGGGAGAGTTGCAGAGGTCCTGAAGAAGAAGGGTCAACACTGCAAATATTGACTTGCTGCATTAACTCATTCTAACTGTCAATATAAGCTTCTGTTACTCATAATATGAATGCAATTATATTTCTGTATGTGATAAAAACATCTGACAAACACACATAAAAACCAGAGGGCAGCAGATCATGTCAAAATATAATATTTGTGTCATTCTCAAAACTTTTGGCCATGACTGTATAAAAGGAATAAAAACCTTTAAAGAGATTTTTTTTACAATCTTTTTCATTATTTAGATAAAAGTGACTATTACATTTATAAAAATCCTTCCATGGGTTCATTACACTCGGTAAGCCTATTCTAATGGAAACAACAAGCATAAAGCTTCTTCACATAGCCGTATATGGGAACATTGTATATAGAGATGAGCCAAGTATTCAAAAATTTGATTCGGCAACTTTGCCAAATTTCGCGATATGATTCTATTCAACCCGAATTACATCTCGGCGAATCACATACCAAAAACAGCTATTTATTGGCTGCAGAGAGCTGGGGTGGGCGGCAAAATGGCGGAACCCCTTGGATGCCGCGGTCATGTTTGACTGCTGCATCTAAGTTGTTAAAACCCTGGATTGGTTATGGAGCAGGATGTTAACTGTCAGTTACAGCTAACACCTAACCATAACCGATCGTGGGGATTTAACACCTTGGATGCAGCGGTCAAACATTCCATGTGCGCTTGCGAAGGGGTTAAAGGGATGTGACATCACAGGGCTGGCTGCTGATTGGCTGCATGCATGGCAATGCGGGTGATGCCGCGTTCCCAGAGTTCCTTGCCCCATGTAGAGCAGCCATTTTGAACTAAATGCGAATCGTTACCACGAAGTGTGAGGAAATTCGGATTCGATGCGAATCAAATATTTCCTGAAATTCGAATCAAATTCCACTTCTGCAGCTTCGATTCGCTCATCTCTAATTGTAATGTTTTAATGCCTGGACTTCCCATAAGTCACCTAACTGAACTTGACTTAAAGCGTACCTAACCTCTAAAGAAACTTTGCATAAATCAATAGTACATTGCATGTACATGGGGAATAACATTCTTTCTAGTCATTATATGATTTGTATATTGGATTTTTCAGCAGTTTCCCCCATGGAGGCTTTGTAGTTTGCATTTATCTAGTTGCTATATGCTGCACACAGTAAGTAGAGATGAATCTGTTCCATAACTATCTCTCACGCAGAAACAGCCCATGGATATACACAGAGAAGTTTTAGTCTGTACTGATGTGAATAAAGAACTTTGGTTGTGATAGAAAGCCCCTTCTTAGCTCCAGCATCACACTAAACCTGTGTATCCGCTGCTACATTTCTCTCCTTCTGCTCATTTCTCTCCCCTACTCTCTCTAGACATGTGTAATCTAAGTCATGTGCCTGGCAGTCTGTCTCAAGATGGATAAAGCAGAATTTTCAGAGTGAAAGTCACTTTAACAGCTGGAAGGGGAGCAGAGAAAGAGCCTGATAAAGAGGGGGAAAAAGCTTTTTTATTTTGATAAGATATATTAAAATGTTTCTTATCATTTCCTGTGCTATTGATTTATGCAGCGTTTTATTTTTGCTGTTTGAATGTGACCCAAGGCTAAGTACATGCTCAAACAAGTCCATAGCATTGAGAGTTAACAAGAGAAATACAACATTAGCTGTAAGGTTTTAGCAGTCATGTGTGGAGACACCAAAACTGTGCTCCATGAAATATGTATATTATATTGATTTATTGAGCCAGTAAGCCTGGTGAACTTGACTTATGGCATTTACATCCTTTATTGTATTGCATGTATACATTTGGACTCTTACAATTATTTCAAGAAATTACTTGATGGAAAGTCTTATTATAATAATTTACAATCCTTTCTCTCTGTAACTAATAACAGTAAATTACCCGTATGGGTATTGATCTTACATTTACATGTGTGGATTATGCTTGACCTGAGATGGCACGCTATGAAATAATACTAGCAGACCGGCCTCATCCATCATGATTAGGATTTCTGGCCAAATGACCCCAGTGCACATCCTGACTATGTCCTACATGAGCAGCCATTGATTCTATCTCTGTGTTACTCTAGGTGTAATGAGCCTTGCATTCAATTGCCTTTTATTTACTTGCACACCAACAGATATGTCGATTTTCTTGGATCCATTTATCATGGACCCTCACACCTTCTAGATAAAATACCTCTAACTCTCTTATTCTTTTGTCTTTGCTGAGTGTGTGTGAAATAATTTAGATTATTTATATCAGAATATTGACATCTCCAAAAATTTGTGGCAACATAGAAAAATAGCAGTGTTCTCTTGGAGGGATTGTGACGTTATGGACACTAATCCCCTATCCACAGGACAGGGGATAAGTGTCCAATTTTTAGGGGCCCAACCACCAGGTCCCCAAGTGAAGATGGAGTGCAGAGAGTCCCCCATGTATCCACGTTGTGAATGGAGCACCAGTGCAATTGTGTGACCAGCGCTTGATTCAATTCTATGGGGCTGCAAGAAATTACTATGGAGCTCTGGTCAAGCAAGCACTGGGCTTTCGGGGGACTTTCTGTCCCCCATTCTCCTGATCACTGGGGGAACCAGTGGGCTGGCCACCAGGAATCAGATGCTTAACCCCTGTCTTGTAGATAGGGAATAAATGTTCCTAACAGCACAACTCTAAGTTCATAGTGCAGTATCATTCTTCCAAAAGTCGTCACAGCCATCTAACTGGTTTCTATGAGCAGCAGATCAGCAGACCCCAAATAAGTTGTCTTAAAGGGTAAGAGAATTAGCCCTAAAAATATGGTCCTAAAATTAAATGGGAAGTTCAGATGATCTAGAGCGATTTCTGCAATTTCCAATTATATCAATTTCAGACACTGTTTTAGGGTAAGTTCACTATGCCATCATTCAGGCTCATTGCTCTGAAAATTCATAGACTCTGAAAAGCTGAATGACAGATGCAGATGGAGCACCCCTTGTTTGCATCCGTCCCCATTCAATGTAATGTTAAAAATAATACGGAAGCTTTCAGTGGAAGAAAGGGAAGAAAAAGTCTTAGGTTAAAAAATAAGCAAACAAGACAGAAGTAAGATGGTTGCAGATGGAGGGGGCTCCATCTGCATTAGTTATTCTGTCGCCTTTTCAGTCTGTTGTTCTGATCCTATACCGAATAAGAGCAACAGACTTGAATAACTGCAATGTGAACTGGTTTATTTTTGTGACAATTTGTTTCTTTCAGAAACCTTTGTCTCTATGATGACCTTCAATGGTGTATTTACTTTTGGCTGAAATATATTCATTGTATTTCTTTAAAATTGTTCTAGTTCTCTCTGTGAGCTCTCTCTCTGATATTTATTTCATGTGTATGGCCATTTAGATATCCTTTCTCTGGACAAAATACCTACAATGATAAATTACCAAACTTCACTAGTGGTGTTGCACATGTTAGGCACATGTTCACATCTCCCCTGGCGGTCTTGAGCGAGACCAGACCGCCAAAAGAGCAGTTGCTTGTGGAGTGCGGCGAATACCATAGGGTATAATGGTGTCCACCATTTTTATACTGAAACCGGTGGAGAGAAAAGTCCTCCATGCAGGACTTCTCTCCGACAATACTAGGTGGTTTCTGTGGTGGAGTCTCCAACAGAAACTCCGGTGCAGATGTGAACTTAGCCTCACTGTACATTATTGTAAATCCTTTTGTGGTAATCTGTGATATAGGCGTCTCCTCACAGATGATGGATTCCTTTGCTATTTACAGTAATAGCGCTTATCCAGCTTTACACTACTCACTGTCATGGTTGTCTCGTGCAACTGCAATAGTTTTACCAGTTATTATCCTAATCTATGTTATCTTTGTTTATCCCTCATTGTAGAAAATATCTACTTCCTAGGACACTTGAATAGACACCTTGAAATCAATGTGTTCTCAAAACAGCCACGTGATAGCCATTTCTCATTGTTGTGTGAATAAGGCCTAAGATAACAAGTGATGGATTTCACAGTGACTGCCACACTGCAGCCTGCTATGTATGGGAATGCAGGTTGCAGAAAAGAAATGGTTCAAATTTAAAGGAAAAAAAAAAACAGGGGCTGTCTATAGACTGTTAAAAACGTACTTTCCCCAGGTTGCATTTGGGGAGACCCTTGGATTTCCAGGCGGGCTCATGTGATCAGAACCAGCACTTCCTCCCTCCTGTCCCATATTCACAGGTAGTCATCTGTACTATGGGGGCTGGGTTTATTATTACAGCGATCCATTCTGCCAGTCCCCAATAGCACAGGGAAATACCTGTGATATGGAAGAATAAGGAGGACACTGATCAACTTGGATACCAGATGCTGGATTCAATCACATGACCTAGGGTCGGAGCCAGCCCAGGAAACAGAGGTTCCACCAACATACAATCCAGGGGAAGTGTTATTAAACAGGCTGATAACAACTGTTCACCAGGGATAAGGGGGTAGATAATACAACTACTTTTTTAATTAGGGTGTTGTCGTTATCATGAGGAGACACTATGTATGCACCCAAACCCTGATATAACCCAGTATTCATTGTATATGTGGTTATCATTTACAGATACACATCTTCTAAAATAATTTACATTTAGAATTTATTTACAGGTTCTAATATGTAATGTTCGTACTTACATACAGTATATCATTTTACAGTATCGTATCATTAATATAAATCAGATTTACAAGTGCAGAACTTTGTGTCATAAAATTTGTATAGCTAAACAAATGACAGGAATTCCAGATTCCCTTTATATATATATATTATAAATATGTATTTTAATAGCATACATTTTAAAGCTAGAAGCAGCCAGAACTGTAGTCGTAGAGCTGCACATGTTGCTTGTGCCAGGGTGCACATCTGTATTTACAACCTCCGTTTGTGTCCTCCATTGACTTTATTTTCCACACTTCCTGTCCAATACAGCCAAGCCCAACAAGACAAGCCACAAACTCACAGCTTTGCCATTAAGATATCCTTAAATTACTATTTAAAGAGGTACTGCAGTATTACCAACTTACGACCTGTCTACTGGGTAAGTGACAACTGCTAGATCGGAGGGTCCAAATGTTGTCCTTGTCCCCCATTTTCCCCAGCAGCTAGACTTTGGCCAGCAAGAATCAAATAGAGCAGAGATTATACTAATAGCAGGGACAAAGCGGGAGCATTTGCTCAAGCCTGAGGGGACACCAACCTTGGTCAGAGTACTTAAATACAGTGGTAGGGCAGAAAATATAACCTTTGTCCTGGGTGAAAGAAAATGTTGCTTCTCTGCCAGCTCTAAAGAGCTGAATGGAGGGGCAGAATGATTGCACTATTGCCATTCAGTTCTATCTGACCATGGTCTGGCTGCTGAGAAAAACTGGGAACACAGTATCTCCATTATGGAGCAGTCAGACTCTCACCATTCTACCAGCTGTCACCTATGCAGAAGATAGGTGATGATAACTTGCTGTTACTGGAATGCTCTCTTTCAGGGAGTCTGTCACCAGCGTATTAGCCTAAGTCCTGCAGATACATAGGTTAGGGTCACCTGAATCACACAGTATTTTCCCTTTGCGAATTGCTGCCTCTGTTGACAAGATATCACTGTTTATGTCAATATGTAATTGGGCTCTTCTCTCCCCATGTCATGGGATTTGCTACACAGGCCACCTCTATAATATGTAAGTTTTACACATGAAATTAAAAAATCATTTCACAATTTTGGCAAGTAGCAGAAAGACTTTAATCACAAAAAGTATTCTGTCCAAAGTCCTAGGTTTTATTATACTGTTCAGTATCAGTATGCCAGAATGAGCTATTCTTCTAGGATTCAATGTACCATTCCTCTAGGTCCTCAGATTCAATGTACCATTCCTCTAGGTCCCAGGATTCATTGTGCTCTTTCTCTAGATACTGGGATAAAATATGCCATTATTCTAGGTTCTAGGACTTAATGTGTTATTTCTCTAGATCCTAGGATTCCATGTGCCATTCCTCTAGGTCCGAGGATTCAATGTGCCATTGCTCTTGGTCCTAGGATTCAATGTGCCAGTCTTCTAGATCCTAGGATTCAATGTGCCATTCCTCTTGGTTCTAGAATTCAATGTGCCATTCCTCTAGGTCCCAGGATTCATTGTGCTCTTTCTCTAGATACTGGGATAAAATATGCCATTATTCTAGGTTCTAGGACTTAATGTGTTATTTCTCTAGATCCTAGGATTCCATGTGCCATTCCTCTAGGTCCGAGGATTCAATGTGCCAGTCTTCTAGATCCTAGGATTCCATGTGCCATTCCTCTAGGTCCTAGGATTCAATGTACCATTCCTCTAGGTCCTCGGATTCAATGTACCATTCCTCTAGGTCCCAGGATTCATTGTGCTCTTTCTCTAGATACTGGGATAAAATATGCCATTATTCTAGGTTCTAGGACTTAATGTGTTATTTCTCTAGATCCTAGGATTCCATGTGCCATTCCTCTAGGTCCGAGGATTCAATGTGCCAGTCTTCTAGATCCTAGGATTCCATGTGCCATTCCTCTAGGTCCTAGGATTCAATGTACCATTCCTCTAGGTCCTCGGATTCAATGTACCATTCCTCTAGGTCCCAGGATTCATTGTGCTCTTTCTCTAGATACTGGGATAAAATATGCCATTATTCTAGGTTCTAGGACTTAATGTGTTATTTCTCTAGATCCTAGGATTCCATGTGCCATTCCTCTAGGTCCGAGGATTCAATGTGCCATTCATCTAGGTCCTAGGATTCAATGGATTCAATATACCATTTCCAAGTGAGAGGGGACCCATTTTGGTGTAAAATTAATGCCCACACTAAAAATATCTGTTTTTGCAATATCATTGCAGATTATAGGCACAATCAGATCAGAAAAGAATAGCATGTCATCATGGTGGATTATGTGCAGGTATACAGACTATATACGCTGGATGACCAGTGACCTAGTATTACTGAACCTCCTGTTGATGTGACATATGTAATTCTCTCTGGCATACTGCAGATGGTGCTGGCACTGCATGGTTTGACTTTATAGGATCTCTATGGGGTTTATATATCATTGAAAGTAGTGCAAGGTACATTCACATAATAGCACTCATGGCAAGGCATCCTTATTTATTAGTGCTTTCTCATGTCATTTTCATGTGTGTAAATGAGGGACTAAACAAATGTATTATGTACGACCATGACAGCCATCTCACATCACCTTTAGCCTAGGTAATTTCCTCTTAACCAATATCAGGTAATCAATAATCCTGTGGAAAATTCTTAAACTGATGACTTCAAAGGGACTGTCCGACAACCTGATGTGTGTGGAGGCCTCTAGACTATCCCTCAACCTCTGCCATCAGGGGAAAGCCTGAAGACCCTCATACACATCAGATGGTTGTCCGGTCATGCTAAAATCATCCGTTCAAGAAGAATTGGAGAAATGGCTTTCAACATTACAGGTCCTTTTGTTCTCAGGGGTGTCACCAGAGGTGGCTTACTTTCTTTTCCTAATTCAGGACACATACAAACTTAGATAAGCTGAGAATGCATGTGTATGGGGGAGCCAGGAGGAATAATGGTCAACCAACAGCTATCTAATGTAAATGGTCAGCTTTAAAGTGCTTGTGGATTATTACAAGTGGTTTTCTGGGACAAAATTTTTGATGATCTATCCTATGCAACCAGCATTCAGATGAACATTGTGGCTTCATCACTACTTACCAGGCACACTGCTATACAATGTACAGTGCTGGCCAAAAGTATTGGCACCCCTGCAATTCTGTCAGATAATACTCAATTTCTTCCAGAAAATGATTGCAATCGCAAATGCTTTGGTAATAATATCTTCATTTATTTTGCTTGCAATGAAAAAACACAAAAGAGAATGAAAAAAAAGTCAAATCATTGATCATTTTACACAAAACTCCAAAAATGGGCCGGACAAAAGTATAGGCACCCTCAGCCTAATACTTGGTAGCACAACCTTTAGACAAAATAACTGCGAACAACCGCTTCCGCTAACCATCAATGCTCTGCTGGAATTTTAGACCATTCTTCTTTGGCAAATTTCTCCAGGTCCCTGAGATTTGAAGGGTTCCTTCTCCAAACTGCCATTTTGAGATCTCTCCACAGGTGTTCTATGGGATTCAGGTCTGGACTCATTGCTGGCCACTTTACAAGTCTCCAGTGCTTTCTCTCAAACCATTTTCTAGTGCTTTTTGAAGTGTGTTTTGGGTCATTGTCCTGCTGGAAGACCCATGACCTCTGAGGGAGACCCAGCTTTCTCACACTGGGCCCTACATTATGCTGCAAAATTTGTTGGTAGTCTTCAGACTTCATAATGCCATGCACACGGTCAAGCAGTCCAGTGCCCGAGGCAGCAAAGCAACCCCAAAACATCAGGGAACCTCCGCCATGTTTGACTGTAGGGACCGTGTTCTTTTCTTTGAAGGCCTCTTTTTTTTTCCTGTAAACTCTATGTTGATGCCTTTTCCCAAAAAGCTCTACTTTTGTCTCATCTGACCAGAGAACATTCTTCCAAAAAGTTTTTGGCTTTCTCAGGTAAGTTTTGGCAAACTCCAGCCTGGCTTTTTTATGTCTCTGGGTCAGAAGTGGGGTCTTCCTGGGTATCCTACCATAGAGTCCCTTTTCATTCAGACGCCGACGGATAGTACGGGTTGACACTGTTGTACCCTCGGACTGCAGGGCAGCTAGAACTTGTTTGGATGTTAGTCGAGGTTCTTTAGCCACCATCCGCACAATCTTTCGTTGAAATCTCTCGTCAATTTTTCTTTTCCGTCCACATCTAGGGAGGTTAGCCACAGTGCCATGGGCTTTAAACTTCTTGATGACACTGCGCACGGTAGACACAGGAACATTCAGGTCTTTGGAGATGGACTTGTAGCCTTGAGATTGCTCATGCTTCCTCACAATTTTGCTTCTCAAGTCCTCAGACAGTTCTTTGGTCTTCTTTCTTTTCTCCATGCTCAATGTGGTACACACAAGGACACAGGACAGAGGTTGAGTCAACTTTAATCCATTTCAACTGGCTGCAAGTGTGATTTAGTTATTGCCACCACCTGTTATGTGCCACAGGTAAGTAACAGGTGCTGTTAATTACACAAATTAGAGAAGCATCACCTGATTTTTCAAAGGGTGCCAATACTTTTGTCCACCTTTTTTATGTTTGGTGTGGAATTATATCCAATTTGGCTTTTTGACAATTCTTTTTGTGGTTTTCCATTGAAGACAAATTAAATGAAGATATTATTACCAAAGCATTTGTGATTGCAATCATTTTCTGGAAGAAATTGAGTATTATCTGACAGAATTGCAGGGGTGCCAATACTTTTGGCCAGCACTGTATAGTGGCAGTACTTGTTATTGCAAAGCAATTTGACTGCAAACAGGTCATGTGACTGATGAACATGATGTCACAGGCCTTTGGGACGTCACTGCCTCTTTGACCAACCTCTCTGTGGGGGTTGGTCCCCTGCCAATCTATAAGGATAGGTCACTAATATTTTAGCTCCAGAAAACTCCTTCAGGCTGGGGCCCCACGTGGTGTAAACGCTGCGATTTGCCCACGGCGGAAACGGTGCAGAAAAAATCACGGCGTTTTACAATCAGAGCAAAGTGGATGGGATTCTAGCGAATCCGATGACCACTTTGCACGATGCGGACACGTGGCGATTTCCAAAACCGGCGTGGTTTTGTAAATCGCAGCATGTCAATTATGCCTACAGAAACGCCGACGGTTTCCCCATAGGTAGAATTGAAACAGAAAGTCCACAGAGGAAACCTCTGCAAACTTTTTGTCTAAAGTGCTGCGGGAAGAACCGCGATGCGTTGCCGCCGCAGTTTTTCCCACAGCGCTTTTTTGCTGAGGGACACCACGTGGGGCCTTGGCCTTTGGCTAAAGCCCCATGGCTTTTTTTGTTGCAGATTTTGTTGCGGTTTTTTGAGCCAAAGCCAGGAGTGGATTTAGCAAAAGGTAGAAATATAAGAACTTCCTATATATTTCCCATTTTTGTAGCCATTCTTGACTTTGGCTCAAAAAAACACAAAAAAAAGCTGGGTTTCCACAACGTGGGGCCTTAGCCTTAATCTTGGCAAATATACTTGCAGCTCTTTTGCATTTATATACAAGGCACATACAAATTACCAACAGGGAAACACATGCATTAACCTATGTGTCGGATAATATAAGGGTATATTAGGGTGCATACCGATTATCTCAATACATAATTTAACAACAATAAAGATGTAATTCAGAAGGAAAAACCATTCTTCAAAAGGGAAATATCCCCTTTATATGATATTGCGCTCATATGATGCAGTGTGAACAGGTGGCACACATCATCTATACATAAAATAATAAAGAGCATTATATACAGTTTATAGCCAGATAAATTACAATAAGAATTACATTAGTAATATCTATCCATTAAAAATCTTCTGACTGATGTATCCTGGCATGGTGTACAGAATGAGGAATAAGAATACAGCCAGAATAATGATGATAACCAGAGCAATGATGTACTTCTTATATTTCTTCCAGATGAAGAAGACAAAGGTTTTCATTGGGTTCACAAACCAGTTGAATGATGTTTTTGGACGACTGCAAAATGAAAATATGTATGTTTAAGAAGAAAATCAATAATGGGACGTTCAAAAGTACTATGTATACAGGATGTAGTCATCTTTAACACGAATATCTGATAACTTGCTGCCCTGTGATACCTCACAACAAAAGCCTTTGAAAACAAAAAAGTCAAGTTAGGCTACGTTCACATGAACGTTGTGGAAGACGGCTGTGAAAAATGTATGTACGGCCATTTTGCTCCCGAGGGGCACCTGTTTTCACAGATCCGTCATACATTTCAGTGTATGGAGGGATCCGTGAAAACTGGTAAAAATGGAACATGACCTATATTTTGACTGCTGTTACAATTGGCCACCAAAATATAGGTCATGTGAATAGCCCCACAAATGAATTTCTCCTCGCACCGGAGCAGTTGAAGTACACCTGGAACATGTGTAGTGAAGCTGTGGTGTACGCTCTCAGTTACTGAAGAACTGCGCAGACACAAGGAGCACCAGAGATGAGTCCGATGAGACTCATCGGACTCATCTCTTGATAAGTATAAAGGTTTAGTTTTTTTAATGTGGGAACGTGTGAGTGGGTGGTTTAGTGTCCCAAATTGACCTGACGAGTTCTCTTTAACTCATATCATACTGATTTACAATGCTGTGAGCTTCAGAGGTCCTGCATTCATATGATGCTGTCTATGTAGGACAGTAGAGCAGTGGTAATTCTAGTTCTGAAGCTCACAGTATCATACATCATTATGATGCTTTGAGTTTAGTGTAAAGGAGCTGTAGTTCAGCTGGGAAATACACACATTCGCATGAAAGGCTCTAAATCTGGTCTGCATAAGGGGTGGTCTTTTTAGAGAGGACGTTTCACCACCTCCACCAACACCAACTCCTTCAGCATCTTTCAGTAGTCATCTCTCCACTGTATCTGGCACTGTTGGAATTTTTTTTTCTAACATACACCATTCCTGAGCAATTATTTCTGTTAATTTCAGTACTATTATGCGCTGTACTGTCAGGTGGGCGGTCCCTGTCTTTCTGCTCCAGCCCAGGACCGCCCACCTGACAGTAGAGAGCATAATAGTGCTGAAATTAACAGACATGATTGCTCAGGAATGGTGGGGGCTAGAGAAAAAATAGCAACTGCACCGGAATCAGTTGAGCGGCACCGTTTGAAGGATGCAAAGAGTTTTGTAGTTTAATAATGGCAGGCTTAAACTATGTTTCCAACGGAGTATCACCACAAGTAATATAGGGAGGCAATGGGTAACAAAACATTTGAAAAGGAAATCCCTGAATGATATCTTACTTCGGCTTCTCCAGAGGTTCTGGTTCCTTGCGTCCCAATCCCACAGGGCTCTTTTCTGCCTCTTCTACTGTCAGCAACTGAAATTCAGCCTCAACTTTTCCCTATAACCAAATAACAACGAATTAAAGAAAATATTAAGATTTTACATAAAGTAGTATCTATTGAGCAAAACAATATCCTCATAACAGAGAAATAAGTTACTATCATAGTGAGATAAGGATTTGTGAATTCAGGGCATTTCCCAGCTCTCTAAATAATAAGGCATTGTATCTGCTAGAATGTTCCTGACTCCTTGCAGAGCTTAAGTCTTTACATGCATGGTGACAATGGCACTGATAGATCCTACAGGCCGTTTCCTGTCCCCTGCAGTTGATGTATTGCTATTGCCTCACATCATCTATCAGCCTTCCTGCAGAGGAGCAATCCCCACGTGGAACTGTGGCTAGGCATACATAAAGCTGCTGCTTTGTATTTTAGTGTGCAGCCAAGCACTATATCACATTTTTACTCCATAAATAGATGATTTTTCTTTTATCTTTTAGAAAAGTAAAACGAACATCTTTATCAAAGTACATGTGGTGTGAACGGAAGCTAAGCTATTCCATGTTTTAGGAGAACTGCTGAGATGACTGCATTAAAGGAATATTACAGTGTCCACTTCTCTGGAATTCATAGAGTCAGAGGCATAGGCAAGGGGGCAGTTACACAATTCCATAGATTTGCAAAGTCCTGATGCAGCAGGAGAGCAGTGGCGCTCCAACTTTTACAAATCAGGAAGGGGGAAGGAAGATAATCAGTACACTAAGTGCGAACTGATTGTACTCCTCCCTGATCTCCTACAAGTACCGCTGCTGTCTTATTGTGCTGGGTCTTTCATGATGATGATACAGATCATTGCCATAATCAAACTCTGGCACAGCAGGAGAATGGCAGAACGGGAAATAGTAATAGCAATGAGTGACAGTCGGGATGTGTCTAGATGGTGGATCAGCAGCAGGCTGATTGAGGGAAGTTTAAAAAGTCCTGGGTAAGCCCTTGCATAGAATAAAAGTACCCACGAGCAGGGTCCTTCAGATTTTTCTGCCCATACCCTTTAAATTGCACAGTGCAGCGGAATATGTTAGAGCTAAATAAAGATTATTATTATTATTATTATTATTATTATTAATTAAAACACACCAGCCAATGATCAGTCAAACAGATGCTTGCTGTGTATGGAGGTGGGAAATAAACATCAGTGGGGAACCCGGTAAGCACCAGAATGTGAGCAGTGGGGAGATCTGTAAGATGTGTCCTACATCTTTTATGTTCTTAAAGGGAGTCTGACACCAGAAACCAGCATATCACCCCAGCCCTGCAGATAGATAGGTTAGTGTCACCAGACCCCAGTATATCACCCAGTCCTGCAGATAGATAGGTTAGTGTCACCAGACCCCAGCGTATCACCCCAGCCCTGCAGATAGATAGGTTAGTGTCACCAGAACCCAGGATATCACCCCAGCCCTGCAGATAGATAGGTTAGTGTCACCAGAACCCAGGATATCACCCCACCCCTGCAGATAGATAGGTTAGGGTCACCAGAACCCAGGATATCACCCCAGCCCTACAGATAGATAGGTTAGGGTCACCTGAATCAAAAGGTGTTTTCCTCTTGTGTATTGTTGACTCCATTACTAAGATGTTGCAGTTTTTGTAAATATGCAAATTAACTTTTTGGAGAAATAAGGGCGTTGCTGCTTACCATTGTGGAGAAATGGCAAAGCCCTCATTCCCCCAACAAGCTCATTTGCATATTTGCAATTTCTTCTACATAGTTAATATAAAATAGATACATTTCTTCTCCGTTCTCATACTTACAGCCAGAATGTAAATATTTCCACTTGAATCAGAGTACTGCACATCCTCCAGGTTTACTTTTTTTCTCTTCTTTTTCTTTTTTTTTATCCTTGGCCTCTCGTTCTTCTCTTTCTTCATCTTCTTCACTTCTGAGTTTAACAAAAGGCCACCACCCTCGCATGCGCTTGTTTCTAAAGATAGAGAAGCGTGGGGTGGCTTTATCTTTGGCCAGTTTGATGGTGCACTGTGAAGCTGTTTTGGCACCTCGCACCATATCACTTAACTTCAACTCAATTGCACCTGCAAAAATAACAAAAATAATATTTCTAGAACCTTAAAAATATAGGAGTGTATTTTACCATTAATGTGCACCTTTTTATGTTAATGTTTGATTATAGGCATCATATTTAAAATATTTGTAGCAATGGCAAAAAAATGTATGTCAAAATATGCAGCTTATAGACGGAATACAATTCAGAAACATTATTTATATCAGACCTGCGGATCCAGTTGTCAACCATGATAATGTAGCATTGTGGAATAGTTAGCACTTTACAGAAAAAGAGCTATAAGGAGCCCCATGCAAGATATTTTATAAGGTTCTCTGTGCTTCCTGTAATTTTAGAAATTTCTGGCCTTCATCAGTGGCCCCATATCATTGTCACTATTATCAATAGCCCATAAAATTGTCTTAATACATAGAATTACATTATCTACAGAATATAAAATATGGAACAGTAAGTGTAAGTTTAAAGGCGTTTTCCGGGACTTGCATTGATGACCTATCCTTAGGATTGGTCATCAATATGTGACCAGTGGGAGTCTAAGCTCAGTGTCATTCAAGTGAATAAATCTGAGCTTCAATACCAAGCAGAGCCCCTATGACTTGTATGGCACTGTGCTTTGGTATTAAGTGAAGAGGTCGCAGTTCTCACCTGAACGCTGTGGCCTCTTTAACCAACTGATAGGTGGGGTCCTGGGTGTCAGACTCCCACCACTCACATATTGATGAACTATCCTAATATGTATTATTCTGAAAACCGCTTGAGATTTGACTGTGGTGGAAACGCCACAGGAAAAAATGCAGCGTTTTACAGTCACTGCAAAGTGGATGGGATTCATTGCAGAAAAATTACCACAGTGGAAATGCTGCAATCTTCAAAACCATTGCGTTTTTGGAAACCGCAGCATGTCAATTATACCTACGGAAACGCTGGCGGTTTCTGTATAGGTATAAGTGAAGCAGAAAGTCCGCAGAAGAAAACTCTGCGGACTTTCTGTGAAAGCACTGAGGAAAAAACTGCAATGCGTTTCTGCTGTGGTTTTTCCCGCAGTGCTTTTTCGCTGCGGCCCGCTACATGGAGCCTTAGCCTTAAGTGGCATATTTTTCCATTTACACAATCTGTAACAGAAATCCGCAGCTAACCCTTGGATTCATGCTGTGGTTTTGCACAATAGAGCTAATCTGCATGTGGTCACCTACTGTGAAACTGCTTTAATAACTGAATAAATTTCACTGCGGATTTTGTTGCAGACTTTCATGCGGATTTACATTCAGAATAAATACTCAATGTGTGAATTCACCCTTAGATTACCAGTCTAACACTCTTTCCAATGTACTATTGTAGTGAGAGAGGTTACACTAGGTACATACACACTAGCACTGGCTTTTCGTCACTCAGGTCTGTCAGGGGACTCGAATGGCGGAGAGCTGGACCACTGAAACAACCATTAAACACAGAGCCCGGCTGACCCCATCGACTATAATGGGGTCCGTTGGGTATCTGCCATATTGAAACTGAAGGCAGCGGAGAAAAAACTCCTCCGAGCAGAACTTTTTTCTCTGCCGATTTTCAGCGGAGATTCCAACACAGATGTGAACTCAGCCTTAGACATGTGAGAACAACATGGTGTGGAGCATATAGGGGTGAGGCTGGGGAATAGGTTGTGTTCTTTGTGTATATTGAAATTACACACCCTCAAAGGTCAGCCATGTCCAATACACCATACAAACATTTACTAAACGTAAAGAGACAACTTACCTAAGAAGTCATTGGCAGATATACGATCATAATCCCAAACTTGGAGGGCGAGCACGGCTGGCTCCCTGAACTCTGACTCTTCTAAGGAGAAGAAGGACTCCTTCTTTTTGTATGTGATTTCTTTCTCAGTGGGAAGGTAGTCAAACCGAAACACAAACCTCCAATTGAAATTTCCTTCACCCGTGAGGGAGTTAAAATGCACGTCAGTCTCCTGCTTTTCTCCATCTAGGCCTCTTATCCATCTACAAAAGTAACATATATAAAATACATACAAGCTCATTGGTCTGTACTGTTGTATTGGGTTGCCTTTCCGTGGCACAGGGATCTTGCACAGGTTGTACTATTATAAACACTTATCCCTATCCACAGCACAGGTCAGATAAATGGGGACCTGACTGCTGGGACTCACACCAGTCTCCAGAAAGGGGTTCCTGTAGCTCTCTGATTCAATGGAGTGATGGACTCACATGTCAGCTGCGTTCAACTCAAGTTTATGGGCCTGCCAAGAATTTCTGAGAGTCCTGGAGACTTCAGTGGAGTGCAACAAATATGCTCATCCGTTTCTCCATTCAGATTGCTACAGGATCCTTGTTCTGGATGTCCCATTTTGATGGTACCAGCTCACATTGTAATGTGTCCAAACTCTCCCCCAGATTTCAGAGATAAGAAAGATCAGGCAGTTGAATTTTACGCCCAATATTTTTGTTCTCAAGGGAGATAGGCCTCCGCAGGTGTCGGCAGCAGCTTATTGCTCTCTCAGTATTGATAACATATGCATGCAAGGTCTAATGTGGGAGATTACAAACACAGTACAGAGCTGAGGAATCTATTGGCACTATATAAGCAACAGGAATTTAATCTTCTCTATCAAACTACAGCAAGCAATGTTAAATTGTAAGTTTGCTACTTTTCACCATTTTTGGTCTGCACAAAATGTATAATTTTACATATATTTGCTTTATTTATTTTGTATTTCTCTGTAATATAGCTCATTCTAATGCACAAACTGTTCTGATTGCGGAGCTCAGATCTCCCAGTATTTTTAATATATTGCAATTGTGCATTCAACGTAAAGGGAGTCTGTCACCAGAACTAGCATATCGACCCAGCCCCATAGATAGGTTAGTGTCACCAGAACCAGCATATCACCCCAGCCCTGCAGATATATAGGTTAGGGTCGCCGAAATCTGAGCCCAGACAGCGGTAGGAGACGGTGGAGCACCAGTGACAGCTGAATATGTTTTTTTTTTTTACCTTCCCCGGCCTCCTTGCAGAAACCTGTAATTCCTAGACAACCCCTTTAAATATAGGTCACTGATGCCTGATCTATGGTGGTCTGGCACCTAGTACCTACATTGATCAGCTGTTCTTGACAACCACTTTAAGACAGTTCATCAATATTTTTAGCCCAAAAAACTCCTTTAGGCTAAGGCCCCACATTGCGGAAACGCAGCTTTTTTTGTTGCAGATTTTGCTGCGTTTTTTTGAACCAAAGCCAAGAATGGCTACAAAAGGAATCTGCAACAAAAAAAAAAAGCTGCGTTTCCGCAACATGGGGCCTCAGCCTGAATGTCAACTATTTATAATACAGTAAGGAAACAGTATTGAGCAGTGAATCGAAAAACACATACGCTTTCACGTAGATATCACTTGAAGGCTCCCCAGTAAATGGATTGACATCATCTAGGATTACATCATCCGTATTCCAAATAATAACACGTAGCTCATAACTACAAAAAACAAGTACAGAGGTGAATTGCAAAATTATTCTATAACTTTTGTCCTTTGAAAATGGTCTACAAAAAATACATGTATACCTGTATGTATGTGTATGTACCTTTAATCGTTCTTGTGGAAGAGATTTATAAATCCCATATTTTTTTGGTCTTCCCATGTCAACATTGTGGAATACACAACTTATTTTATTTCTATGTCTTCATGTACACGTCCTTGTTTTTGGGGGGCAAGTTGTACTTTTTGTGTGCACCCTTTTCCAGCATTTATACATTATTATTTTATTGTAATTACATTTTTAGTAATCTCCTCCCCACTTTTTGTTGTTGTGGTCATGGGGATACCAAATATGTCGGGATGTGTTCAATCTTAGGCTATATGGACACAACCGTGTGAATGTGCCTGGTTGACATCCATGTGCTGCCCATACGTCCTCTGTGCATCTAGTGAGCCTGGGCTGCAAAACAGACAGAAATAGGATCTTTTCTGAGTTTTGCCCCGGGCTCTCTGCTGCACAAAGGGCCATAGAGATGAATAGGAATGAAAAACATGGCTAGCACAGTGACGAAGCACACAGCTACAGTATGTGCATGGGGCCTTACACATATATTTAATCAATTTTAATATTTTTTATTTACTGTTAATCCCACATAGGAATTTTTTTTTCACAAATAATATTCTTGTATATTTCTGTTGTCAGCATATTGTGGCTGTGCATAATATTATGGAAAGGCACCTATAAGGGGACACTGCAAATATGCCCTGGTGACCTTCGATAGGGATCACCATTACAATCCCCTTGTACACTGACAGGGTTAACTGCCAAGGTCTTTTTTTTTTAGGATCCCCGCAGTTTCACTAGGGCTGTGTTGTACAGACACTCTTCTACTGCTGATTTCATGGGCACAGTGGCTGTAGACATTATAATTGTGATAATAGCATTAAGAAACACTCACCGAGACAAACAAAAATATGACTATTCGTCCATTCCAACAGTGGTGGAAAAATATAAAGAATTTGTCATATTTACCTAATTGGTTCACGTGGTTTGATGTTAACTGGTGTAGGGGGAGGAACATCAGTTGGGAACATGTCAATCCACATGTGAAGGGATCCCTAGAAGATAACATAAGATATCTTTATAGTATATTTTTGTATATATATATATATATATATATATATATTTTTTTTTTTTTTTTTTTTTTTTTTTCTTATCTTTGCAACCCCCATTAGAGGGAGTCTAAAAGCTGACTATAATACATTGAACTCAATGGCAAGACAGTATACAGTCAGAACTCATGCTCCCTCTAGTGGTACATAGAGGTATCCAGCATGTTATTTCATAAATCTATCTCCATGCAGGGGATTTAAAGAAACTGAGCTTCAACTGCAATATAGGTATAGTAAGAAACAATCCAGCAAAGAATGAATGCAGGAACTTTCTATGGTCTGGCACTTATCAGAAACCCATCCATGATGTCCTTATTGTGGTCGGGTTATCTTCTCATACATGTAGTGTCCCTGCCTGACAACCAGCCAGGATGTCCTTATTGTGGTCGGGTTATCTTCTCATACATGTAGTGTCCACCTGATAACCAGCCATGATGTCCTTATTGTGGTCGGGTTATCTTCTCATACATGTAGTGTCCACCTGATAACCAGCCATGATGTCCTTATTGTGGTCGGGTTATCTTCTCATACATGTAGTGTCCACCTGATAACCAGCCATGATGTCCTTATTGTGGCCGGGTTATCTTCTCATACATGTAGTGTCCACCTGATAACCAGCCATGATGTCCTTATTGTGGCCGGGTTATCTTCTCATACATGTAATGTCCCTGTCTGATAACCTGTCCACTATAAGGAGATCATGGCTGGGTTTCTGACAAGTTCAAGATCATAGAAAGTTCCTGAATTCATAGTTTTATCTATTGCCAACTGATCAAGACAACAGATGTCACCACTAAGATGGTTAGAGAAAATCTATAAAACTCTGCAAAATTTTTAATTATTTATATTTACGAAAATGTTTAACTTTTAATTGTTTACAAATTTACATATGGTTATATTCATGGGAAAACCCCTTTACCCTAAGGCCCCACGTTGCGGAAATGGAGCTTTTTTTGTTGCAGATTTAGTTTTGTTTTTTTATTCAAAGCCAAGAATGGTTACAAACGTAATGGGAAATATATAGAAAGCTCTTATACTTCTACCTCCTGCTCAAACCCCTCCTGGCTTTGGCTTAAAAAACCACAAGAAAAAAAGCTGTGTTTCTGCAAAGTGGGCCCTCAGCATTAAGCCGCTTGCACAAGACTGTGTGTGCTAACTAGTGGCCGTGAATGAACAGCATGGGCAGTGCACGGGGGACTCTCGGATGTCATCCATGTGCTGCCCGTGCACCAGCCGTGGTTCCGGGCCGCAAAATAGGACAGGAATAGGACCTGTTCCAAATTTTGGGGCCTGGACTGCGGGCCCACACACATGACCGTGTAATTCACGGTCATGTGTACGGGCCCATAGAAATGACTGGGTCAGTGTGCTATTCGGGAAAAACCTGGATAACACACTGACCATTCATACAGTCGTGTGCAACAGGGCTTAGTAAGTACTTTCACCTTTTAACCCAGCACTTAGATTCTCAATACTGTCATCTAAATGATCCAACAAATATCTGGTTTAGATTTATCTAAATACCTGTCCCAGGCCTGGACTCTCAGGGTTGTTCAAGGTCCTGACTTCCACATGTTCTGGAACAAGCATGGCGCCATACTCTGGCATCTCATCCCACTGCTGTAGAACATAGAGTGCTTTGTGTTCATCATAACTGGACAGTGTCTCATCTTCTCCTTTATGCTTATCTCTTAGGAAGGCCTCTGACATCCACACATTAAAATAGAAACACAACATAGTAAGAATTTCAATATTAGATCCGAGATAAAGTGAAAGGGTTTCTTACCCAGGTTGCTTTCTATTTTGTTTCCAAATGGACTGAGAAAAATAAAAGCTGGATTCTGATTGGTTGGTATCAATACTATTCTATTCTTATTCATTAGTTTTCATTGATATTAATCACATTTTTTCAGTTTCTTGCCCAAATCAAATTTCTTGGTAGTAAGGACATCAGTGACCACTTATCTGTCATATTATGAGGCATACTCAATAATATAGCGCATCCATATTCTACAATACCACACATGATATATACTCAGGATGATATTTCCCTGTTATTATGGGCTACTAAAAATAAGAAGCCAATTAACATTTTTTGGCAGGGGTTTGGGTGCGTATCTGTCTCTGCAGCGTGAACCAAGCATAGCATGTCATCCATTGTCGCTGCACTTTTATGCTGTTCACCATATTCTGTGAGCAGCCTAGCAGTCCATCTTGGCTTCCCATGGCTGTCCATAAAGAAAATGTAGGTGGCTGATTAAAAAAATGGCAATTAGGAATGTTGGGAGATTTCAGCAGAATTTTAAACACATTTCTGTATTTTAGTTACATATATTCTGCTGCATTTTACAGATATTGTTATCCATTGTCCCAAGTAGGACTCACAATCTAAACTAAAGTATGTCTTTGGAATGTGGGAGGAAACTGGAGTACCCAGAGGAAACCCATGCAAACAACTCCTGGCAGATGTTGTTCTTGGCAGGATTTGAACCCAAGACCCAGTGGTGCAACGTAATAGTACTAAGCACTGAACCACCACGCTGCCCGGCTCAGTACATACTGTAATCAGAGCCGCTTGCCGTTACTCTGTAAATACATAAGAGTGGCTTGTTGGTAGCCCCTGGCACATGCCCTGGTGGCCAACCACCCCACCCCCTGGCTACGCTTCTATTATTATAGGGTTAATACATTAGCCAATTTTTTTTATACTACAGAGGGTTTTCCAGTAACAACACTTATACCCAATCCACAGGTTAGGGGTTATGTGTCTGATCAGTGGGGGTCTAACCACTTGGAGCTCCCCATTGGTGAAAGCTGGAGACCTCAATTCACCTGTGTGAATGGGACCAAAGTGCGCATGCAATTGTGTAGGAAATAGCTGAGTACAGCGTTTTGTCGGTCCATAGTAGTGAAAGGAGTTAGGGTCAAGCATATACACTACTGCTCCATTCATACAGGGGGATTGGAGACTTGTAATCGCTAGGGTCCTAGTGGATAGGCTCCCAGTGGTTAGATACCTAGAGGGTGTGAACCTAGAGAGTGCTGGAGAGCGACCCAAAAACAGGATTGTAAAGGTCCTAGACCACACCCATACCTGGGACTTCACTCCAGAGGGAGTACACACAGCAGGAGAGTGCTGCTGGTGACCTGCAGGGAGCAGGTGGATGGTGACCAGTTGGAGACAGACAGGGGGTCTGTCCCAAGAGGACTGGATTCCACAACGGACTTGGTTAAGCTCAGTGTGAGCCAGACTGCTGAGGAGAAACTTCAGCAAAGCATCTTGCCCTCAGCAATTAGTCAGGGTTCAAGAAGTGAGGTATTGCCCTGTGTGTGGGCTAGGCTGTTTTGTTATTTTTATTCCTGTTATCACTTACTAGCTGAATAAAGCCATTTCTTTTGGATTGCCATTACCTGATATGCTGTTTATTTGGCACCCAGTGCCACCAACACCTCTGTTAAGTCCAGGAAGCTGCTGCCTTTGAAGCTAAACTACCCCCAATTGTCACAATATATATATCTATATATCTATATATAGATATATAGATATATATACGATTAATAAAATGGTGTTAAAAATGAACATATGCAAATGAAACTGATGACAATTTCATAGCATATTTTATGCAGTTTATTCATCCCCTATAAATTGTACATGTTTATGCTGAGTTCTGTAATATTTGTACATAGACAGTATCAGACTGGCCCACTAGACTACCACGGGTTCCTCCCATAGGCCCAGGCATTAACACGATAATGGTCCAGCAGAAAACACAAATTTCAAGGGTATCTATGGTCTATTTTCTAGGACCTGTTGAAGGTTGGGCCTTTATTTGGTGGGACCCTAAAGCCTCAGCCCGACACTATACATAGACTCAGTATGTGCTCTTACCTTCAGGAAATGCCTCACTGGGAATCCTAAAGATCTTGCTATTTACTTTCACCTCCTCTCTTCTATATTCTGGGGCTGGCAGGTTGTGCTTCTTACATAAGGAGCTTAGTATCTGTGTAGGTTTGAAGGCATCTCTCCATTCATTATAGCCCTCTCTGTTGGGTAGAAATATATTGCTTTATTATTTTCTGCTTAGTATGTGCTTTTGATGTCTATAGATTTTCTTTTGACCAATTTTTCATTGTTTTTCAAATCATCAAAATGTGACACTTGTGGTCCCCATTGTAAATAATATATATTGAGTGGTCTAGATCTGCAGTTCTAAATCAGCGTCAGGTGTTTCCGAGCAGGTACGCTCTGCAGTGTCAGGGGGTACAATGGAAGAGAGACTAGAAGAATCAATGGAGGGTTCTCCCAACAGAAGGCGACCTAGCTAATACCAGGAGTGGAGTAAAAGAGGTGTGATCGGAAGAAGCCTACAAAGAGTGATGGGTGTAAACTGAGGTGTTGGGTTTTAGCAGGAGAAGCTAAAAAGACAGTAATAAAGCCAGGAGCTACTTTCTTTTTTTTTTTTTTACAACTGTAATTTTTATTGAAGTTTTCAAGATAAGAACAAGATAAGAATGCAAATCAGCACAAGAGGAAAATAAGAAAAAGTGCATAACAAATCAGACAGTAAGACAGGGAAGGACGGACAAAGGAAAACAGGAAGAGAGCAATAGGGGAGGGTGGGCAGATCAGAGACCCTGCAGTGTACAGTAGGTATCCCATAGGGACCAAATCAAGCCAAAGGCTTCCACCATGTTGTTCAAGCTAGCTGTCAGATATTTCAATGCTGTGCAGAGATAGAGAAACAGTTTGGCGGATTTCATGCCCATCTATCTTGGAGGCAAATAAGCAAGTGGTTGAGGGGATCCAGGGACACTCCCGGCAGAAAAAGGCTATTAGTAATGTCTTTAACCCCTCCTCCAGAAGCCTCGTATCGGGGGAGAGTCCCAGAATATATGAAAGAACATGCCAACAGCAGAGTTACATCTCCAACAAACCGAGGGGATCGTAGGGTTTTGGGAATGTAGGAGGGTGGGGGAGTGATACCAATGCATTTGGAGTTTATATTGCGTCTATTTAAATGTCACACACGTTGAAGATCTAGATGCACATGACGAAATAATCTGCCATTGAGCGGGGGAGATTGGCCATCTCAGGGCTTTTTCCTATCTAGTCATGTATGTGTGAACAGGAGAGGATAGGAGTTGATAAATCGTAGTAATCAGGCGTTTTGTAGAGGTACCTCCTCGACAGAGCCTCTCAAATGCAGTGGGGGGAGTGACCATCAATTTATCGGTAGTGGAACCACTCACTTTCAGAATTGTTCAGTGTTGTGGTAAAATTGGCAAAGAGAGCTCCAGAGTGAAAGGGTCGACCATGTCAGCCAGTCTAAACAGACAAGGCCTGGACCAAGAATGGACCATAAAAGCCGACAGTCCCTCTGGGAGAGGCAGGTTATATAAGAAGGAGATCATGGAGGAACTCTGCAAGGCAAGGGGAAACAGTCTAATACAAGTGGACCAGATAGCTCTGGTGAAGCATATGGGGTCCAAAGCCGGGGTCAAAGGGTAAGGGGGAGATCAGGCCCACAGAAGAGCATTAGGGTGCCTAGGAGAAAGCCATAGTTTCTCAATCTCTATCCATTTTATATAGGCCTGAGGTGTGACCCAAAAGGGAAGGCATCTCTAGTGGATGGCCCAGTAATAGTGAAGAACATGTGGAGGAGCTGCTTTCTATAAGGGAGCAGTAATGGATTACGCAGTCCAGACTGTAGTGACAACGAGAGGGCAGGCAATACAGATGGTGATGCTGCTGGAAGACACCTTGCCTCACCAGAGACCACTCATACCGCATGGGATCTGCTATCTTTAGTCAAGAGGCTTCCAGTTTAACAATAGGTAACTCATCTGGGGTCTGTATACAGCAGCATTTGTACATAGAGGTCCTGGATATAGAGATGCTCTGATTTGAGGTCTGTATGCAAGGTTGGTGTCTGTAAAAAGCTGTCTAGTCTGGGGTCTGTATAATGGGTGTCTGGCTTGGGAGTTATAGCTTTGAGAGCTTTAGAGTGTGGCCTGTATCCATTTTGGTGTCTGGTGAAAGGGGTCATATGGGTTATTTGTTGTATATAAATGGGTAGGCCTTGAAAAAATTGCTGAGTGCTGTGCATGCTACTTTTAATACCCCTATTCTATCCAGAAGCTATCATTAAATTCTGCATCCATCACACAACAGACATCAATGTCCACCCTCTGTTCCCTGTTACGCCTCATTATCTTATAATGCAGTACATTGGGGTCCCTGTTGTTTTAAGAGGAAGAATTATTCTTCCTTTAAAATCTGAAGCAACTACCAGCTCTCCAAACAGAACCACAGTGTGAGCATAGCTTCATTTTATTAACATTTATAACTGATCACTTTCTTGGAGATATTTATGAGATATCTGTACAATGGCTTAAAATTAGGCACAATAGGAAGAAGACTTGACAGGTTGGCCCTAATGGATGTTGGAACCAAAATTTTTGTTTCATACTTACACATCATATTGTAGTGCTAGACCACAGTTTGGCCGGTGCTTACTGTAGAAACGATTTTCAAGGTCCACTTTAGTCTCACCGATCAAGTCGTCCGACCCAACAAGGTCATGATCAAACACAGAAATTGACAGTTCTGTTTCTACAGGGAAGGAGATAGTCAATTCGAATACTCTGTAGAAAGCAAAAAGAAAAAGTAGAAAATAAGCATGTCAATGCAAACATAAAAAGACATAATTCTTTCCCATTATGGTGGCACTTCATATTAGCTAATACTTACTCTCCAAATACTGGGTTCAGCTGCTTGGGAATATATCTATCTTTGCTGTCTTTTGTCTGCTCTCCCACTTTTACCATGACATATGGATCTGCTTTTCCGTTTGGATCAGCCGGGGTTAAATCTGTTGCCTATAATGAAACATTGAATATGTATTACACATATATAGATTTCTCTCTTACCAGTAAGTTGATCACTAGAGAAGGTCTCAATACCAGCTTTTATCTAGTACCCATGATAAAAATATCTCAACATGGCATGGTGCTCTCTGGACACAAATAAAGTGGAGTACAACCAGGCTAAGATGTTCCGGGATTTCTTTCCAATGTCTCATTGTTTAAACATTAGTTTGATTGGCATTTGACTTGTTTGATAAATGTAGAATACTTACACCTTACTTACTTCCAAGGTGCAGGCACCATTCACAGACCTCTGCCACTTATATCCATGACAAAATTGATAAGATCCTTCAGGAAATAATTGCCCAATCTCCAGCATTGATCCCTCTCACCTACCGTACTTCATCCTGTTAATTCTTATCTTTTGATCCAGTTAGAGAAGAAGAAGTCTCCCAGCTCCTTTCTTCTTCTCGCCCTACCACCTGCAGTACTGATCTATCCCCTCACACCTTCTCCAGTCTCTGTCGCCTGCCGTCACTACTTACCTCACTAAAATATTTAACCCCTCTCTCTCTTCTGGAATCTTTGCCTCCTCTTTCAAACATGCTGTCATAACCCCACTACTGAAGAAATCCTCCCTTGACCCATCCTGTGCTGCTAACTGTTGACCCATCTCTAACCTTCCCTTCATCTCTAAAATCTTGGCATGCTTGGTCTATACTTGTTTAATCCGCTATCTTTCCGGTAACTCTCTTCTTGACCCCTTACAATCTGGCTTCCGCACTTTGCACTCTACTGAAACAGCCCTTGCAAAAGTCTCCAATGATTTCTTGACAGCTAAATCTCATGGTGACTAGTCTCTTCTAATACCAGCTCCTCCTCAGTATGCTCCACTCTGTCGGCAGTGGAGTAAATACCGGGGTAGCAGTGATAGCGGCTGCCACAGGACCCCAGAGTATAATGATCGGAGGCCCAGGGGAAGTGAGGGAACATAAAAAACACTGTTACTTACTACTCCTGCCCTCCGGCAGGCTTGGGACCTGTTTGGTGATGTCCCATACGTCATTATGCGTTGTGATGCCGGCCAGGCTCATGCGGCGTCTGGTCTAACATTGAAAGTAGCGGGAAGTGTGCCGGAGCCAGGGAGAGGTAAGTAACATTGTTTTTTATGTTTGTATCCTCCCCTGGGTCTCCAATCATTATACGCTAGGGTCTGAAAAGTCCCCAGAGTATAATAATTGTTCATGGGTGGTCCACAATGGGGCATAATAGTGTGTGCAGGGGCTGCTATGGGGCATAATAGTGTGACATCACCTCTGGACTGATACAGAACACCAGTGACTGTCTCTCTGCTGTTTCAAAATATCATGTTTTCGCTTTATCTGAAACTGAATCTCTCAAAGACTGAACTACTGCTGTTTCCACCATCTAACAGACCTAACCCTATCAATGCTACACTGATGCCTCTGGTCTGTGCCAGTCAATGCACTGGCTGTCTATTCAATATAGAATACAATATAAACTTATCACCATTATCCACAAGGCTCTCCATAATGCTGCACCTCCCTACATTTCCTCCCTCATCTCTGTCTATCACCCAATCCGTGCTCTCCGGTCGGTCAATCACCTAAGACTAATATCCTCTATTATCAGAACCTCCCACTCACATATCCAAGACTTCACCGAGTTGCACCACTTCTCTGGAATGCTCTACCCAGGAAAATCATATTAACTCATTTTCTACAGCTTCAAGCGCATCCTAAAGACACATCTTTTCAGACAGGCCTATCACAATTCCTAATATAAACCCTTCCGCAATTAGAATCCCTAAAACTAACCCTCCTCTGTTCACGCTCCCGCATTACCCCACAGGATATGATGCCTTATTGGACTGTAACCTTCTATGTCCAGGAACCATCTGCACATAAAAGGATACTGACTGGTGACCACGCATACAGCTTTATTTATATGTGTAATGAAAATAACCTTTATCACAAAAACGGATGGAACACTGTATAAGCGATGCTACCTCCTATGCTGTCCCTGCTACCTCTGTCATGCTATTGTAAGCTCTTGCAAGCAGGGCCCTCAATCCCATTGTGTGAATTGACTTATTACTCTGTAATGTCTCATTTTGTCTTTACTTGAACCCTACAATTTGTAAAGTGCTGCGGAATATGTTGGCGCTTTATAAATAAAATGTATTATTATTATTATTATTATTATTATTATGTAAGATCTGGGAGAGAAGCGAGTAACCATTGGATGAATGGGAATTATATTAAGGATCTATGGATCATATTGAATTAGTAGTAAATGGGTTTTCTGACATCAAAATATTGATAAGAAATCATTGGCATAGGTCTTCATTATTAGATCACCGGGGTTTGACTCTTAGAGCTAAGGCAAATTCTGTGGCCTCTTCATTGTTTACATAATTCCCTCTACCTGCACAATATCTGTTCAGTAAGGCTACGTTCCCATCTGAGCCAGATGTCTGAATCTATCAGAAATCCCAGATGAAAAGTCCTGTAAGCCTGACTTTTTCATCCAGTGATGTCAGGGAAAAAATAATGGACACCCAACAAGCACCATTACTGTCAATGGGGAGTCTCGGGATACAGCATTAGACAGTGTCTTTTTTGTCTCTTCTGGTCCAGAACAATGGACAGTACGATGCAGATGTGAATGCGCCTTAATGGTGGTGTAGGGTATTGCAGCTTTGGCCGATTCATAGTTGAATGCAACATCCTGCACCACTGCCACTGAGCAGAGGGACCGCAGGTAGGTGAAAAATGTAAATAACAAAGAAGCTACAATACTCAGCTGAGCTCCCTGGCCCTTTCAGATAGCTAATTGTTGGGGTGTCTGTGTAAAAGGACCCGAGTGTGTAGCCATTTATCTTGAGGAACCGGAGGTTCAACAGAAAACACATCCATTAAAATTCACTCACTTTGACAATGTAAACTCTCACAAGCACTTTCACTGGCCGGTTCCTTGGCACACCCTTCATTATCTGGAACTCTTCAGTGGCATCGCTTAAAGGGTAGACATAGAAGGAACCCTAGAAAACGCAGTAATAATGTCAAGAAGATCTTGTATTCTGAAACCAGTAGTATATCGGTGACAACAAAATATACCTTGTACTTTCCCATGAAGTTATCGTCGGCATTCCCATCTTCATCATCTAATACACTGCCCCGCTGCAAGGGAAATGCATGTAGCCAATCTTCAAAATTGTCAAATTCTTTCTCAAGTTCTGTGTTATAGATCTGCAGGATGATAGCATGGTTATTGTGGGAGAGGGAATTACAGTTTCTAAATTGACAGTATTAAAATCCTATTTCTGACAAAACGTTAAGTACCCCTTGAGAGCTGAGCAGATTTTCATTTTTGCATTTCCTTTTTTCCCTCCCCACATTCCAAGAGCCATCATTTTATCATTTTTCAGTTCACAGTCACATGATGGCTTATTGTTTGCGGGACAAATTGTAGTTTGTAACGGCGCCACTCAATATCCTGTGCAATGTACTGAGAAGCTGGAAAAAAATTTAGAATGAGGTGGAATTGGAAAAAAAACGCACTTGCGCCAATTTCTTATGGATTTAATTTTTACGACATTCAATATGTGGTAAAAATGACAAGTTACCTGTATTCTGAGGGTCAGTACGATCACGGCAATACCAAATGTATATAGTATTTGTAATGTTCTGATACCTTTTAAAACATTCAAAACTTTGCAAAATAGAAAAAAATGTTACACCTGTAATTTTTTATAGATATGTGTATGAAGCAGGGTATGACGTCTTTTCATGCAGGACAAGATTATGTTTTTATTGTTACCATTTTGGGAAAGGTTTGATCTCTTTTTATTCCATTTTTTATAGGAGGCAATGTGTTGAAAAAACAGCCATTTGGCCATGTTGATTTTTTTTCCCCGCTACGCTGTTCACCATATGGGATAAATATTTTTATATTTTAATAGTTTGAGCATTTTTGAGCGGCGAAAACCTAAAGTGTTTATGTTTATTATTGTTTATTTTTATATGTGATCTAGGGAAAGGGGGGGTAATTTGAACTTTTTTTGTGGTTTTTTTATACTTTAAAAAAATGTTTTTTGGTTTTTTTTTATATTTTATTTTCAGATCCCCTAGGGCCTTGACTTGACTGATGCATTGCAGTGTATAGTAAGCTTAGTTGACTTCTATTACACGCTGCCTATAGCAGCCCATGGTGCCTGCGCAATTTAGATGCCACGGTAACATTTAACCATGGTTGGCACCGATTGTAGCTGTTAGCAGCAGGTGCTGGCTGTATTATAAAGTCGGCATCCGCCATGTACACACCCTCAAGCCTAATCACGCACATGTATGTGATGTTGCATGAAGGAGTTAAAGGGAATATAAAAATGTGTAAGTTATTGCTATATCATTGATCTATTGAATTAGTTATGATATATGTATTCTTCCCATATAACCATTTTTACATTAGCAACATAATATAACTAGATTATAAACTCACAAAAACATATTCTATTATACTTATACTATTATACAGAGTGCTGCCACTCTGTTGATCCCTCCTTACTTTTAGGAGTGATTATATACAGTAGTTATTCAGTGACCTCAGTGGTTACATACTGGTATCATCAATAAGGTCAGTGATTTACTTTATCCTATTCCTTGCTGTTGACCAATTTTTTATAAAACCCAATTAATTGCATTTCAGTTTTTGCCCCCATGATAGCAGTTCAAAAACCTTTTTTTTCTGTTTTGCACCAGTGAACCATTGTAGTATACCAGGTGATTATCACTAGTTATACTCACTTTCTATGTGTATAATTAATAGAATTTTCCATAGAAGATACATAAAGATATTGGACAAAGACCCCCTATCTGGTCAAAAAACGAACAGTACACCTGTCTGAATAAGGCTTAAAGGGGATGACAAGGATTTATTTTTTTAAGGCTTATCCTTATGATAGGCCATAAATATCTGATTGTTGGGGGGCTGACAGTCAACCCCACACAGATCAACTGTACAGGGCCACCTCTGATGCCTGTACCATACACAGCTTGGATCTGGAAGAAGTTAGCGCCAGTCCCTTAATAGTGACCAGATGCTGTGACTGCTATTCAGCTCCTCTATGGATAGGCCATAAGAAAATAAATCCTGGACAACCTCTTTAAGGTGGATAAAAATGGGCAGTGGTGAATAGTTGATAAAGCACCACCCTTGTGTAAGGGCTTTATTTGATATTGCAGCTCATCCACCATGTATGATGAGCAAGATAGAAAAGACTGTACAGGCAATACAGCTGATGACCCAAACTCCTCTAGGGTGGGCCTCCCCATATCATATACTGGGTGCAGATTTATTAAGACTGGCGTTTTGTATGGCAGTTTTATTAAAGGCCTTGATAGGTGCAGGGCATGGCTGATTTATCAGTGGGCTCCGGCACTGGAACTGGTGTAGATTTCCATTATAACTTACACCAGAAAATTGTATAAATCTGTCATCCCAAGTTGTCCCCCCTGTCCCATCCTGCTCCACCCACATTCGCACAATGTGGCAAGTGAGGCACAGAAGGGGGTTGTGGCACATGTTTGGTGCAAGAAAGGAACAAATTCCCCACACTGTATAGTGGCCATGTCAGGTTACTCTAGCTCAGCTTCCATTTACTTGAATTCACTGGATCTATAATGTTCATGACCTTAGAAGCCTTGAATGTTCATGACTTTGAAACCTGACATGTACACACGTGGACAAAATTGTTGGTGCCCCTCGTTTTTTGTTTTTTTTTAAATTCTGTTGAAGCATGGTTGAAAAGCAATGTCTGACTTTCATTTGTTCATTTTCATAGAATTTTTATATATTATTACTTTTGTCAGATTCAAGTTATTTCTGTGACCATTGTGGGTTTTTCTTTCATTAAACAAGGGGTAACAACAATTTTGTCCACGTGTGTAAATACTACTGCTAATATATGCTATATCTGCTTATCAAATTATTCGGTAGGTGCCAAAGTTTTGGAAACCGATTATTATTAAACCTACCGTTAAAGTGGAAATTTGTTTCCTCTTTGGTTTCACAACCTCAATGTCTACTAATTCCCCATCGTCTGCAACATCTAAGGAGTGGATGTTCACGCCATCTAAATACAAGATGCATATAATACAATGTAAGATGTTGTGTCATTATACAATTCCTAGGACATTCTTTCTTTTCTACAGATCTAGATATGATGAACCTGTGAAAGGGAATTATCATATATTATCTTGGGTATATTACCTCCACCTTCTTCATTTTCACCTTCTTCATCATCTTCAGCATCTTCCATCTAAAATGAAATAATATTTGTACAACTGTATCATTGAGTACTAGATGAGTTTCCTTTCAAGAATAAACAAGAATATATTGAGTGGTTGTATACAGAAAACACACTACAATATACTCTTCAGTATGATGCGTGATAGTCCTATATCATATATTAGACCAGTGATTCCCAACCAGTGATCCCTTTCAGATGTTCACAGTACAGATGGCACACCAATTCCACCCTGCCCATGGATGCTTGGCATGGGGCAGACAACATATCTTGGTTATAACGAACTATGAAATGCTTTACTCACTTCTACACCAAGGTTCTGAAGTAAGAAAATGAACAAGAGGTCCATAGGAGTAGAAACATTTTTTAAGGGTTCCCTTATGAGAAGATGAAAATCGGGCATGTGCATGACTGACATTCTCCCCTAAATATGCTTATACATTGAAGTAAGTGACACATACTTGTTCTGTTTGCTCTCTTAGAGACTCATAGTATTTTGACCACCAGTCTAGCTCTTCAGGGTCCGGACGCTCTTCCTCCAGCTCTTCTTCCTTTTTGATTGTTTTTGCTAAGCCCTAAAAATATGTAGCTAAAATTAGCGCATAATACATATATAAATATAAATATATATATATATATATATATATATATATATATATATATATTACATAATGTACAAATTCAAAATTTATCTTGTAACTTAACGTGTTATACACACTGTTGCAGCAAACCTAATCTAATAAAAAAATTATTATACTTTGGAGTATTTTTTGCTCAATAATAATCTGGAGGTCTCAAAATACCTTTACAAGTTTGAGAGGGTTGAGTTTGCTTTCGTGTTCATCGCGTTCGACAGTGATAACCACTGGAGGAGGAAGAAGCCGTGGAAAGGATTTCCTGTCTGCAAAAATACAAAATCCATGTTTTGCAGTATAGTCCAACCAAAGTTTTTTTTAGTGGTCATCTTCATCTAAAACTAGACTGGGAGAATTGTTACTGGCTTTCTAACTTTGATGTAACTTTAAAAAGGACCCATCACCAGGTATGAAAAGACTAGCCAAGTGGGCGGTAACACTGTGGTTTCTCTGGTAGCGGGGTCTCTGCGTGCTGTATGTCATTCAGTGTTACTGCCCACTTGACTAGAATACCCTAATTTGTATCAACACCAGAAGGGCTTATATCTTTGGAATAGCTGAACGGATTCGGATAAACACCAAAATGTTCAGGGTGACATCACCAGATGAGGTATGTCATTGGACTTTTTTTTTAAATAGTTCATGGTTACAATATACAGTGGGGAAAAAAAGTATTTAGTCAGCCACCAATTGTGCAAGTTCTCCCACTTAAAAAGATGAGAGATGCCTGTAAGTGACATCATAGGTAGACCTCAACTATGAGAGACAAAATGAGAAAACAAACCTAGAAAATCACATTGTCTGATTTTTAAAGAATTTATTTGCAAAATATGGTGGAAAATAAGTATTTGGTCACCTACAAACAAGCAAGATTTCTGGCTCTCATAGACTTGTAACTTCTTCTTTAAGAGGCTCCTCTGTCCTCCACTCATTACCTGTAGTAATGGCGCCTGTTTGACATTGTTATCAGTATAAAAGACACCTGTCCACAACCTCAAACAGTCACACTCCAAACTCCACTATGGTGAAGACCAAAGAGCTGTGGAAGGACACCAGAAACAAAATGGTAGACCTGCACCAGGCTGGGAAGACTGAAACTGCAATAGGCAAGCAGCTTGGTGTGAAGAAATCAACTGTGGGAGCAATAATTAGAAAATGGAAGACATACAAGACCACTGATACTCTCCCTCCATCAGGGGCTCCACGCAAGATCTCACCTCGTGGGGTCAAAATGATCACAAGAACGGTGAGCAAAAATCCCAGAACCACACGGGGGGACCTAGTGAATGACCTGCAGAAAGATGGGACTAACGTAACAAAGGCTACCGTCAGTAACACATTACGCCGCCAGGGACTCAGATCCTGCAGTGCCAGACGTGTCCACCTGCTTAAGCCAGTACATATCCGGGCCCGTCTGAAGTTTGCTAGAGAGCATTTGGATGTTCCAGAAGAGTATTGGGAGAATGTCATATGGTCAGATGAAAGCAAAGTAGAACTGTTTGGTAGAAACACAACTCGTCGTGTTTGGAGGAGAGTGAATGCTGAGTTGCATCCAAAGAACACCATATCTACTGTGAAGCATGGGGGTGGCAACATCATGCTTTGGGGCTGTTTCTCTCCAAAGGGACCAGGACGACGAATCCGTGTACATGAAAGAATGAATGGGGCCATGTATTGTGAGATTTTGAGTGCAAACCTCCTTCCATCAGCAAGGGCATTGAAGATGAAACGTGGCTGGGTCTTTCTGCATGACAATGATCCCAAGCACACCGCCAGGGCAACAAAGGAGTGGCTTCGTAAGAAGCATTTCAAGGTCCTGGAGTGGCCTTGCCAGTCTCCAGATCTCAACCCCATAGAAAACCTTTGGAGGGAGTTGAAAGTCCGTGTTGTCCAGCGACAGCTCCAAAACATCCCTGCTCTAGAGGAGATCTGCATGGAGGAATGGGCCAACATACTAGCAACAGTGTGTGCCAACCTTGTGAAGACTTACAGAAAACATTTGACCTCTGTCATTGCCAACAAAGGATATATAACAAAGTATTGAGATGAACTTTTGTTATTGACCAAATACTTATTTTCCACCATAATTTGCAAATAAATTCTTAAAAAATCAGACAATGTGATTTTCTGGATTTGTTTTCTCATTTTGTCTCTCATAGTTGAGGTCTACCTATGATGACAATTACAGGCCGGCCTCATCTTTTTAAGTGGGAGAACTTGCACAATAGGTGGCTGACTAAATAATTTTTTTCCCCACTGTACAGACATGATAATTTTTGAAGGGCTTGCAAGAAATGAAAAAGGTAATTTTAAGTCAAGTTCAGAATTTTTAAATTTTTACAATTTTTTTTAAATCTTACACTTGGATTTAAATTCTGTTTCTTCACTCTGCTCTTCCAGTTCCTTTGGAGCAAACTTCATAAGATTAGACACCACTGCAGAGCCAACCATGACGGAGCGCCCAAATGCTCGTTTCTCCATCACAAATATAGTCAGAGGTGGGTGGAGATACACTTGTTCTGGAAGTTCCTAGGATTACATTGATAGTAGTCAGTTTATTTTTCCAACTCCATAAATTTACAGATGTGTCCTTCATTACCTTTCCTTTAGGCTGGAAATGGCCAGATATGTCTCTCCCCAGATGACTAGCTTTTTAAAGGAACATGATTTCACAATACTGTGTCATGAGACGTCTATCCTGTATGTGTCTATGTGTGGGGCCACTTAGTGGTTGTGTTGCGAAATATAGCCTTGCTTAGCCATAATATTGTATTAAATTAATTTCATGAGAAATTTGCATCCTTAAAGGAGTATAAGACTTACTAATCTGATCTATCTGTAGAATAGGTCATCAATTAAAGATCCATGGAGGTCCGACACCCTGGACTACTGCCGCTTCACATATGACATTATTTTCATCGGTCACACAACCTGATCAGTCCCATTCAAGTGAACCCCTTTAGGCAAATTCAAGCTAGGGTAAGGGTGAATATATATGTATTTACTTTTTTGGTAAGGAATACAAATAAGACTGCATTGTTGAAAAAGAGGAATTCGCCCCTAGCGCCACCTATTGGAAGGTAGCTCCATATAGATTAATACCAGTTTTCAAAGAAACCTAAGCCCCTTAGGTTTCTTTGACTAGGTATTAATCTTATCAGGGCATGAATGGTCTAATAGGTCCCTGTACCAGGCTCTTCGTAATGAGAGACATTACCCCTATTTACTTGTTTGTAATGGTTTATTACAGCGATCCAAACAAATGTTATACTATATTACACCCATATATCACAGTCAATGAGATATGATTAAAATATATATTTCTACTATAATATTAGAGACAGCAGAAAAATTCCATCCAGCAATGTCTGTGGTATTAATAGGTAAATTTTGACTTTCCGTTAGAATTTTATCAATGGAAATTGATGTAAGTAAAAAGAACCAAATATTTTGCTTTTATGCATGGTTGTACAGTGGGATACCTAACTTACTGATGTATAGAATACTGTAGAGAATTAAAGGACAAAAAACATTCCTTTGTCATATGTTGTATCCACTTTAGGCTATGGATAGGCTTGAGTGCATGTACAAACTAGGACCACGTGACGATACATTAATAGGTAGATAGATATATAGGTAGATAGATAGATAGATAGATAGATAGATAGATAGATAGATAGATAGATAGATAGATACTCTGTTTCCCTGAAAAATAAGCCAAATTTCCATAAATAAGCACTAGTTGCAGTTCATTAAAAATAGTGTCCAGGCAGCTATACAGGTAAAGTAAATAGAATACAGCAGAACAGATACAGTAGACCCTTCTTCGGTGAAAGCAGATACCCCCAAAAGAATCGGACATTGACCTTAAGGAAGTTATCTGTAGCAGATGATACCAGTTCTCCACAAGAATAAGGGCTGACTACCGGTTCTCACACACAGATCGGGTAGTTCCGCTGGTGTCACTTCACTCCTGAGCTCGAGCGTTGTGTCTGCTTCTGGTCTCCAGGGGGAGCCAACTGCTACACTTGGCTGCAGTGGAATGCTGTTGCAACGGCAAGGGACCTGGCAGCGACACGCCTTTGACAGGAGTGACGTAGATCTGTGTGTGAGAGCCCATCCACCATTGGCACTTGCCAACTCTAATTGTTTTGGGTGTAAGCAGATCTGGTGAGTGCATTGTTCATGGAAAAAAATAAGCCCTAACCCATCTTTTGGAGCAAAAAATAATACAAGACCCCGTCTTATTTTTGGAGAAACACGGTAGGTACAGCTGCATCTCAATAAATTAGAATATCTTTGAAACGTTTATTTCTTTCAGTAATTAAATTAAAAAGTGACCTCCTATTTTTTCTAGATTCTTTACACACAGAGTGTTCTATTTCAGGTCTTTTATTTCTGTAAATGTTGATTATGGATTACAGGTAATGGAAACCCCAAACTAAGAAAATTAGAATATTGTAAAAAAGTTCAGTATTGTAAATTCAGTGTCACCTGCCAAGGTTTCCTAAGCCTTTAAATGGTCCCTCAGTCTGGTTCAGTAGGACACACAATCATGGAAGACGCTGATTATGAATTGTATTACTGAATTACTGAAATGAATGAACGTTTCAAAAATATTCTAATTTATTGAGATGCATCTGTAGATAGATAGATAGATAGATAGATAGATAGATAGATAGATCTAGAGAGCTAGGTAGCAGTTTACTCATCTCTCTACACTGGCTGAAGCAAGCATGCATGTGCATGGTAGGGCTTGATAGGAATAGCTGTCAGTCAGACAAGCATTTGAGGTGTATAGGCCACCTTAAAATGTATTAGTTTTGTTTGCCTGACAAATACATTTGCAGAAAAAACATATGTACTTCTTCATACATTGGCCTCGAGCTCTAACACCTGTGAGGTTTATAATATCTTTTGTTCTACTCACCACTTCCACAGTTTTTACCAGTTCAGTGAAATTGGGGAATTCTTTGTAGCTCAGTATAATTTCAGATTCCACTATTTTTCCAGCACATTCAATCCGCACCTGAGGCTGCTCAACTTCAAATAAGTTTATCCTCCGTAAATCTCGCAGTCCCCAGAAAAGAACCTGAAAATACATATATGCAAATAATCTATAAATATGGAAACAAGGTTTGTGCATATCAAAAGCATTGGAAGGAATTTATTAACACTGTTGCATTGTACGGTAGTCTTAAAGGGGTTTTCCCATCTCCCTGTTTCAGCAGCTTTGCCTGCTGTCTCTTCTTCTCACTTCCTGTATCCCCCCCAGCTTGCTGAACAGGACACTATGAAGTATCACAATACTTATTATGATCACTAGAAATCTAATATAAAGGCAGATCAAATAATAAGCACATGCTTGTAGAGAAGGAACTTGTAGAGAAGTGTTATCTGTGTGTTTACATAGAGAGGTAACAGACAAGGCTTTATTAACAAACTGCAATTAGCTGAGCAGCAGAGCTGTATATAACAGTGAGAGCAGTGAGTGACATCACTTGTCCTGCTTATCACACAGGTCCAGCGTTATGAAAACGCTGTGTAAACAATGGGAGATATAATTTCACATAGCAGGAAAACAAAGCAGCATTGCTAAAGCAATATATTTAGGAAAACTCTTCAATTTACATAAGCTACCAATATAGATAGGATCCTTGAGATGGAAATAACCCTTTAATATTGAGTGTACTGGTGGCAGACACACCTATTCAGGAAGACCTACAACCTCCAATAACGCTACTGTCACCACACCACCATCTGTACAGTCTCTAACCCCACCTTCTGTCTCTATCCCTCTTACCTCATAGATTGTAAGCCCTTGCGGGCAGGGCCCTCTATCCCACTGTGCCAGTTGGTCTCTGTTAGTATTATCTGTTTTGTATATCTTGTGTACCGTATGTAAATCCGCAAATGTAAAGCACCATGGACTTAATGGTGCTATATAAATAAACAATAATAATAATAATAATAATAATAATAATCAGAATTATTAAAAGACTCGAACCCATGGGCCAAAACTGAAATCTACTCCAGTCAGGCACTGGCACAGATTTCAGGTATACCTCGTGTTCTCCTCTGCTTAATTTTCTCAACAGTGGCAAGCAGGTTGGAAATTGGTCACAATGGTGCTATTTTTTTCTGGCACAAAAGTTGGGCACCAAAAATGCACCACTTTTATGCCAGAAAACTGATGTGGCAAGATTAGTAAATTCACCTGATTGATTTTACCATTGTGTTAATAAGGCAGACGTATATATTCTGTAATCTACATATACAATTTTCTAATTTGTTCTAAGGCCAGGTTCACATGGACATTTGAGAAATTGCCCAAGTTGCAACAAAGTGTGGTAAATTAATCTCTCAGTGCTTAAGCTATTTTGTCGTCTTGTGGTGCCTCCTTCAACAATGATGGGTTTCAGGGTTTTGCAGAAATGTGTCATTTATGGTCTACCCTTAGGAAGTCAATGGAAGCTGAGCTGCAGTACTGGCACCCGGCCACTATAGAGGGACCAGAGGCAGCTGCTTCGTGTCGAGTCTAGCCAGAAGTGGGTCCATACAGCTGATCTACTTTCTCCCACCAATCAGATATTATGGTTGATCCACATTACAAGTTCTTGGACATCCCCTTTAAGCCCTGTTTAAACTAAATATTATTTTTTAAAATGATTGCAATAAATGTATATATTCTATTCTCCTCCTTTTTAGCTGTCTCCACATTTTAGGCTAAGTAGTTAGATTAATAGAAAGATTAACCAAATTATCGAATTTCTGGGGAATATATTGTCTACTCTACAGACTCATATACATTAATGCAAAATGTACCTCTATTCTGAATTCTTTAAGTACTGGCCGAATTCCTTCTGGAATTTGGAAACGCATTGTTTTGTCTGTTGGTTCCATTTCATCTTCATCTATCAATTCAGGTTCTCTTGGTATCACACCCTCCGGTAATGCTGGCTACAGTGATTTAATAAAAAGGAAAAAAAATATATTATGTCTTTGTATAGTAGGATCTGTTTAAAGAGGACCTGCCATACATCATGTAATTGCTGTAGAGCTGAATAATTTGAAATTTTTTATTTTTTTTTTTAAATCCGCCACGAATTCAAAAGATACGGCCAAGTGACGGTTATATGTAAACTAGCTCTGATTCCCCAAGTGTGCAGTAAACTTTTATTTTTCTAGAGAAGGTTACCACCCACTTGGAGAAACAGAGCTAGTTTATACAGTGGGGAAAAAAAGTATTTAGTTAGCCACCAATTGTGCAAGTTCTCCCACTTAAAAAGATGAGAGAGGCCTGTAATTGACGTCATAGGTAGATGAAAATGAGAAAACATATATAGAAAATCACATTGTCTGATTTTTTAAGAATTTAATTGCAAATTATGGTGGAAAATAAGTATTTGGTCAACTACAAACAAGCAAGATTTCTGTCTCTCACAGACCTGTAACTTCTTCTTTAAGAGGCTCCTCTGTCCTCCACTCATTACCTGTAGTAATGGCGCCTGTTTGACATTGTTATCAGTATAAAAGACACCTGTCCACAAACTCAAACAGTCACACTCCAAACTCCACTATGGTGAAGACCAAAGAGCTGTGTAAGGACACCAGAAACAAAATTGTAGACCTGCACCAGGCTGGGAAGACTGAATCTACAATAGGCAAGCAGCTTGGTGTGAAGAAATCAACTGTGGGAGCAATAATTAGAAAATGGAAGACATACAAGACCACTGATAATCTCCCTCCATCAGGGGCTCCACGCAAGATCTCACCCCGTGGGGTCAAAATGATTGCAAGAACGGTGAGCAAAAATCCCAGAACCACACTGGGGGACCTAGTGAATGACCTGCAGAAAGCTGGGACTAATGTAACAGCTATCATGCTATAGGCATGTTGTCTAATGTGTATATTTTTATATTGATATTCTGTATTTTAACATTCTACGCACATCTAATATTTTCCATGTGCTCTATTATGGTATATATTGTTTCAGCTGTTTATTTCCTTGATATATCTATCTCTAAATATTACGACAGGGCCATTGCATAGAAACATGTATTTTCCACTTGAGTCTATGGGAGCTGTGTGTCACCCATACTAGAACATTCTGTATTACAAAACAGCATGAACTGCACCATACAGGGAGGACAGAAATTACAGTCACTACTGTTGATTAGACAGGCTTCTGTCACACAGTTATAATGACAGTACTGCCTACTTTAATGTATACAGAAAGGAAGATATTCAAACAGTGTCCCTAGGATGCAGAGATGATTGTCATGAATCTATTTAGCTCCTGTTGATTAAAGGTTAATGTGAACAAAAATCCAAATGACAATCATAAATAATTTGAAATTAATAATACTTAATTTTTAATGCTCCAAGTTAAAAAACATGTACCAAAAACATTAAAAATAATCAGTACTGGATATCCTTGGATTGAATGACCCACCAAAAAACAAAGAAAACTAGCATACAATCCACCAAACAATAATCAGGCATGGCGGCCTGTATAAAAATGATACCATATGATCATACCATGCTTCAGCTGTATGTGGATAATGGTCAGGATACGACTGTAGTTGTTGTAAAGTAGGGAAAACACAGCAAATGTAAAAAGGGTCTTGGAATAAATGAGAGAATGAAGGGTTAAATTGCTTTCCCTACAAGACCCCACAGACGTCACTTGGGACAGGCCGGCGTCGCGACGCATTATGATGCTGGCCTGGCCCACGACACGTCTGGGACATCACCATAGAGGCCTGAAGCCTTCTGGCAGTAACACTGGATCACAGGAGAGGTAAGTAACACTGTTTTTTATGTTCCCTCACCTCCCCTGGGTCTCCTATTATTATACTCCGGGGTCTGAAAAGACTCTGGAGTATAATAATAGTAGTATTTGTTGGGGTTCGCGGGCCCACGGCCTCACTTACCAATCCCCCCTTCTGTGTCCTATAGCAGGGGGATGCCATGAGCAGGAGCAGGGATAGGTAAGTAAATAGGGTCCGTTACCTGCTGGGGATACTCCAGCCCATTAAAAAAAAAAAAAAGTTATCCTCACCTACCTGCAATCTCTTGATGGAGCCGCCACCTCCTCTTCTTCATCTGCACATAAGACGTCTGCGTCTCAGCATAGAAGACATTATGACGTCATAGTATCGCCGCCTGTGCCAAGATGCAGTGGTCTCCTAAGCCAGCCCAGGACAGGTCCCGCTCACCTTTTTTTCTTTCAGAGCGGCCTGCTTTGGGCTGGTTTAGGTTCAAAAAATAGTAAAAAATAGTAAAAAATAAATAGTAAAAATGCTGCTCCTCCAAGCAGTGATACTGCTGCCTGAGGCGGCCGCCTCACTTCGCCTCTTTAGAGGTGCGCCCCTGCAAGACCCTATATCAATTTCTCCCTAGATTCCTAACTTGGGGCCACTGCCGTATGTAGCGTATGACCTCAACCGAAACCTGACCCTACTGTAAGATAGCCCTAAATGATATAAAATGTCTACGAGAGTATTAGGGTACAGGTAAATACAAGGATGCTATATGCCATAAACAGACAAACACGCCATACCCTTTTTAACTTGGAATATTAAAAGATAAGTATTATTTATTTAAAATGATTTATGATTATCATTTGGATGTTTGTATTATGTGGGGGTAATCATGCCTTTTGATATCTGGTTAATCCCAGTGGATCTATTTGGATTTATATATTTTAAGGTTACCGTGCCAACCTGTGAAGCTTCTGCAGTCTTCAGGCATCTCCAATACTGATTTAATTATCAGCTGATGAATATTTAAACCCTGTTCCTACTCATCCAAGTGCCTTTTGTTTGGTTGTACATAGTGACCTTGGCTTGTCTCCTGATTTTGGCTCTGACTTTACCTCTGGGACTGATTTTTGGCTTATACACATTCATTCTCCTGATTCATCCTCCTGGTTTTGCCTGCCTTGTAAATTTATTGTGGGTTCTGGTTTGACTTGAGATTGTGGAGGGTTTAGTTCTTATACCAGTTGCTGTGATGATAACTTGGGCCCCAAATTCAGCACAAGTCCATCTGGCTTTGTGGCAGGCGCTGGTGAAGATGTTTTGGTGCCTGGGATCTATCAGCACTGTATAACATTTAAGCAACTAGTTATACTGGTCTCTGTTGTCAGCCAGTTCCTGCAATTTCTGATATTTGCTCCAGAGGCACAGAGAGTGAGAGACAGGTACACAGAGAGTGAGAGAAGGCAGATGAATCATGGGAAATGTAGCAACTAAAATAAAGCCAAGCAAAGGCTGCACAAGGACACAGTGAGAATTTAGCACTGCTGTGGAACTGGCCTTCCATATATGTTGAATGACAGTTCTACATAATTGTTTTCATTAAAAAAAAAGTAGCTGCTCCTCGGACATGTAGGTTATGAGTACAGATAAAGGCTTCTGCTATCGATTTTATGAGATACTTACTTCTTTCATATATGTTCTGTTTTCGAGTTCTATAAGTTCAAATACAGCTATGAGCTCTCCACCAGGTATGTTACCCCTAAAGATGTCAAAAAATTGCAAGGATGGTTGTGTATATGTGAGAACTCCTTCTTCAGTATCCTCGTCGTCTAACAGCGTTACAATAGGAGTAGCAAAGGCACGACCTAAATAGTCAGGTGCTCCCTACAATATGTAGAAAAATTATCTTATAGAGCTTTCAGGTTATGAAAATCATTATTTATTACACATTAGAAAACAGAAATTTATAATAAGAACATTGTAAATTCTATAATAGATGGACATGACTACATTCATTGTTTTCATAGTCAGTACCAATCACTTCTTATCAGTGATTTGGAACCAATGGATTTTATCAGGGACGTCACTTGGGGGGTGCAGAGGGTGCAGTCGCATCTCGGCCCATGAGGCTTAGGGGCCCATAAAGTGCCTTTTTCCAATATGAGGAGACCAGCACTATAAACAATATATTTTATTTCGGGGGCCTGGTACACTGTTTACACAGGAGCCTAGGAGCATCACTTTATGCCTCTGGATATTATGCAATATAATAGGAATTAACAATGTGTTGACCTAATAAGTTTTCTTTCAGCGTCTCAAAAATAATACAAGAACGTTGTACTTACAAATTTATCTTGGTCATAAATATTAATAATGATGAGTGGAGGGTCATTCTTCAAGCCTTCCTTATTCCCATCCAAGAGGATATTGTCGTAGATTAGCAATTCATTCCACATTGGTGCTAAAGTCTCATTAATCACCTAAAGAAAATTATTTTCTTAAGAAAACAAAACCACAAATGCCAAATCAATGAGAAGGAGGTAGCTAGTGGATTTGACCTGGGCACTTTTAGGTACAGTTGTGGGTCTTTGAAACTTCTGCTGTCCTACTCTGTCCTGTCTCAGCGATACACAAAGTTACAACAGCCATAACTTCTTACTGGCTGTTGTAATTTGATCCAGTCAGCTAGGGAAGGAATGTGGGCAGCAGCTCAGGCAGTAAGAAAGCTCTGCAAAAGACATAGTTCCCTCTCAACTCCTGGGATTTGAAAACTCTGCAGATAATGTAAGTATGTGTTATGTGTATGTATGTATGTGTGTGTGTAATGTGTATATATGTTCAAGTAATGTCTGTGTAATGTATATTGTATATGTATGTAGAATGTGTATATATATATATATATATATATATATATATATATATATGTGTGTGTGGAATGTGAATAGTCCCAAACAATAATGATAACAATGTAAAGAATAAACCTGATCATCAAAACTTTTCACAAACAGTGATCCAAAAAAGGGAATGCAAAACTTACCTTTTACTAATCATACTGATAAAATATATGATCAAAATACGTGTAAACATATGCTAAAAACAGCATAACACTCCGGAATATAAGACAAACACATAACACATCAATTACTCACCAGACTAGATGGATACACGTCAATATGGGCATGATGGCCTAGTAATACTGATTAGAAAAAATAGAACCAACATGTCTTACCATATGGATGTCAAAAAATGTGGAACCTTTTCAAAGTCTTTCCATGGTGCATATATAGGTGGCCGGTAGAACAAATCAGGGTAGAAGACAGGTTGGATCAGGACGGGTAGAGGAAAATAGATAATCACTCACGCTATTACCCTAATTAAACATGTCCTGTTATGTCCTCAATGCCTATCTCGGAGCCACCGCTTTAGGTAGTGAATAACCCCAACCGGAACCTCACCCTTTATAAACATGCCCTAAATACGCCCTAAATACGCCCCTGCAAAAGTTACAACAAACACATTAAGTGTGTACAATCCTGTGCAGCAGCAATCTTATAGTTATGAATATACCTTTAAACCCCTACAAACATCCTCAGACACATTTATGTATGAGAGGTGTCCATACAACAAAACACATGTATTCAGCAGGGAATAAGGAAGGGGGTCTTCCGTAAGTGAAACTTTTTGACAAGTGTTGATGGATTGCTAGTCTATGGCTTTATCATTTTTTGCCCCTGACGATTTTTTGCTGACAGAAACATGCATGTCGAGTTGTTTTGGTGATAATGCTATCCACATTGGGAGACTGATTTTTGTATTTTTAACTGCACACTATACATATATATATATATATATATATATATATATATTGGCACATGTGTTAACTAGGGTGTATTTAGGGCATGTTTATATAGGGTGAGGATTCCGGTTGGGGTCATTCGCTACCTAGGGCGGTGCATCTGAGATATATTTTATGAGTATGATTAGTAAAAGATAAGTTTTATATTACATTTTTTGGATCACTGTTTGGACTCAATGTGTGGAATGTGCACAAACATACATGTATTATGTATGTAATGTATATGTATGTGCGATGGACATATACTGTATGTTTAATGTGCCTAGATAGTTAAAAATGCTTATTGTGAGACAACCCCTCTAATGTGACATTTGCGGTCCGGGCCACTCCTATCATTCCAGTCTGCTTAGAAAACTGAGACATATACCCACATTCTATATTTCAGTTACTGACTACCACTTACTTATTTTCACTCACTATAGAGCAGTGTTCATTTTTACCTTAGTAGTCTGACATGAGTTGCCAAATATGACTCTAGCAAATGGATCAGACAAACCATTGTCATCAGCAGGAAGAATGCTACGGGCCTGATACACATGAGCTCGTAGCTGGAAATAGCGGTAATCTGGAAAAAGAAATGACAAATGTTAATTTGTTAATTGTGATTGGCGTATTCTGACACCCACAGAGCCCTAAATGATGAAAAATAACTATAGAAACTGGTGTCAAAGTGAATGAAAAAATACATTTCATAAATTTGCCAGGAGTGGATTTAGCAGAAAGAAGTATAACTGCTTGCTATATATTTTCCATTGCTTTTGTAGCCATGCTTGCCTTTGGCTAAAAAAAAAGCCGTGGCCATGATCAGTGTGCTATCCATGTATTATATGGATAGCACACTGACCCATTCTTTTCTATAGGCCCATACACATGACTGTGAATTTCACGGTCCCGTGTGCGGGCCGACATTCTGGGCCACAAAATATAGAACAGGTCCTATTCCTGTCCTATTTTGCGGCCCTTGCTTCTGTGGCACTTATTCATTTAATGAAAGGAGCCACAGAAACAAAGCCCGTGCACAGGTGGCACACGGGGGACATCCCCGTGTTCCCCGTGTGTCGCCCGTGCCTTTAATTCACGGCCGCCCGGTTGTAGCACGGTAGTCTGCAACCAGCCTTAGGCTAAAGCCCCACGTTGCGGAAAAGCAGCTTTTTTTGTTGCAGATTTTGTTGCGGTTTTTTGAGCCAAAGCCAGGAGTGGATTGAGCAGAAGGTAGAAGTATAAGAACGTCCTATATATTTCCCATTCCTTTTGTAGCCCTTGTTGACTTTGGCTCAAAAAACCGCAACAAAATCTGCAACAAAAAAAGCTGCGTTTCCGCAACGTGGGGCTTCAGCCTTAACCATATTTAACCACTTCCTGCCACAGCCATTTATTTTTAGACTCAACCCTTCCGAAAAGCCATAACTTTTTTTTTTTTTGTGGGACAAATCATACTTCCTAATGCTACCATTTAATATATTGGGAAGCTGGAAAAAAATTCTGAATGAGGTGGAACTGGAGAAAAACTGCATTTGTGCAACTTTCTTACAGGCTTCTTTTTTACAGTGTTCAGTGTGCAGTCAAACTGATACATCACCTGTATTCTATGGGATGGTACGTTTCCAAGGATTCCAAATTTATATAGTTTTTTTTATGTTTTAACCCCTTAAAAAAATTCTAAACTTTGCAAAAAAGAATTCTTGGAGTTGCCATATTTTGACACCCGTAACTTTTTTATATTTCTGTGTATAGAGATGCATAAGGTGGCGTTTTTTACAGGACCAGATGTACATTTTATTTATACCATTTTGGTAAATGTCTGATTTTTTTTATTTTTTTTTTTTAAATGACAAAGTAGCAAAAAAAAACAAAAAAAAAACAGTGATTCAGCTCTTTTTATTTTTTCCCCCACTACTGGGTGTTTTTGGACACAGGGATACTTCATGTGAATGTGTTTAACTTTATTTATTTATGTACTTTTATATGTGTTGTAGGGAAAAGGGATGGTTTGATTTTTTAAAACTTTATTTTTTTTTTACTATAATTTTTAGACCCCCTAGGAGTCTTGAACTCTAGGGGTCTGATCACTATTAAAATGCACTGTAATGCTAATGCATTGAAATGCATTGTAAAATTGTGGTGCTTCTATTAAGTCAACTCTGGGACAAGCATGGGAGCATTCAATAGGCATTCGGCTGTCATGACAATAGATTGCTGCCCCTAGATCTTGTTCCGAGGGCCAACGATCCACCCCAAAATGGTTGTGCCCAAGTGGAGCTGGGAAAATGATGCCTTGGTTTGCTTGACTGAAGCATCGGGGGGTTAATGCATGAGATCAGTGCAGGCAGCTCCTGAGCAGCTAACATATTTAACCATAATTGGAAGGGGGTTAAAAATGTAGACAATTAAAAGTTAAATGGAATGTGTTACCAAAAATTACCTATTTTTTTAACCAGGTTTTTATGAGAAACGTATATTTTTTAAGAATTTATGAGGGTTTTATTTTTCCATGTCACTATCTATATTCTTAAATAGTACAGTATGCTGCAATTTTAACTCTGTCGACCAAAGCTTAACCCCTTTCAGGAGCGAGCAAATATTCTTTTTTGCATTTCAGTTTTTTCCTCCCCACATTCCAACACATGCCATTATTTTTTCATTTTTCAGTTCCCATGATCGCTTATTGTTTGCGAAACAAATTCTACTTTGTAATGGCACCATTCAATATCCTGTACAATGTACTGAGAAGCTGGAAAAAAATTCAGAATGAGGTGGAATTGGAAAAAAAATGCATTTGTGACAATTTCTTATTGGTTTATTTTTTGAAGCATTCACTATGTGGTAAAAATGACATGTTACCTGTATTCTGTGGGTCAGTACGATCACAGCGAAACCAAATTGATATATTATTTGAATGAATACCTTTTAAAAAATTAAAAATATTCTGTCACCTGTACCTTTTTCATATTTATGTGTATGGAGCTGAGTATGTCATCTTTATATGCTGGATAAGATGTATTTTTATGTTGATACCATTTTGGGGAAGGTCTGATAGTTTGATTTATTTTTATTAAATTTTTTTTAAGATGCTGAAAAAACAGCTATTTGGATTTGACCATGAATGCAGAAACTTTCTATGGTATGGGAAAATCATGGCTGGGTTTCTGGCAAGTACCAGACCATAGAGAGTTCCTGCATTCATGGTCGTATTCATTGGTAACTGATCAAGACAACAGATGTCACCACTAAGATGGTTAGAGAAAATCTTTAAAACTCTTCAAAAATTGTATTTGTTTAATTTTTTTTTTAAATGTTAACTATTAATTGTCTACAAATTTAAATATGGTTATGTATGGGGGGCGTGGCTAGCGCGCGACATGGACGGTCGCATGTGAGCGGAGCTCCGGCTAGAGCCGCTCATCCATCCTGAAATCCATCCTTGCTTACCGGTGCCCGGGTTCGCTGTCCGCTGGAACGCACTTCTGAGGCCCTCCTCCTGGTTCCAGAGCTCCCGTTCTGCCGGTGTCCTTCTCCGTTGGGTGGTAGTCGGTGATCGCTACATGTGGCCGGCGGCCATACACTCCCACCGCCGCTGCCGGAGCCGCTCTGTCCCGCGCTGCTGTGGCCTGGAGCTGGGGTGGAGCTGCCGTTCTGGGGCTGCGCTCGTGGGCCGGCCTGGGCTGTGCAGGCACCGCTGGGGCCGCTGGTCCTGCTGGCACCCGGACGGCGGTCTCCCCTCTCTCCACGTGGCGGGCGGCCATTTTAACCCTGACCGGTTTGGCCATCTGCTGATGAGGGGGCGCTGAGTCTGGCGTTCCTGGCGAGCTGAGCCTATCTCTGACGGTTCCTTCTATCCCTGCCTGGAAGTTTGGGAGCCGGCATTCCTCTCTCCTGCTTGCTGCTGGGCACGATAGGACCATCCCTTGGCTCCTCTGGGCAGTAGTGCAAGGCAATATCTGTGGCAGCCATCAACTGTCTCTGACCCATTGAAGGTGTGTGCCTCTGTACGATTTATCGTCCTGCTGACTGCTTCTCTGGAAGGCTTTACTTATAATCCAATGACGGTTGCTGTATGTGCTACTGGACTGTTGAGTTACCATCTGTCCTCCTCTAGTTCCTCCTGGCAATCTATCTACTCCATCACTTCGCTACTGGCCTTCTTGGAGGCCTTACTTATAATCCAGTGACTGTTGCTATCGGCACTATTGGATCGCTGAGTTGTCATCCGTTCCCTCTTAGTTCCTCCTGGCAATCTATTTATTTCATTACTCTGCTGACGGCTCTCTCTTGGAGACATCGCTCATAATCCAGAGTCTGTTGCCATCGATACTATTGGACTGTTGAGTTACTGTCTGTCCTCGGCTGGCTTATTGGCCCTTGTGGCCTGACATAGAGGCTCCTACTGTGCAACTGCTATTAGCCAGAGACCTTGTCTATAATCCTCTGGGGCCGGCCCGGTCTTGCTACCATCACACCTCCTCCTCTGCCAACATATCCACCCGTACGGAACGCAGGAAGAGCGGCCGCCGACTCTCTAAAATGAGTCGCCCGCAATCAACCTCTGTCTCTGATCGCCTGAGGGGGTTCTCCAGGGCAGCATCCTCTTCTACATCACCATCGCTTGAGGCAGCCTCTCCTGCCCTTCCAGAGGAGGACCCCGAGCCCACTTTAAAGCAAGTTACTGGACAGCTACTGGAGGCGATCCATGCCGGCACTTCCTCGCTGACCGGGAAAATTGAGGAGGTAAAAATCGACCTGGGCCTGCTCCGTCAGGACTTTCAGACCTTGCGAGGCAGGGTGTGTGGGGTGGAGGATCGGGTCTCTCAGGTAGAGGACACTGTTAACCCACTTCCTGCCAAACTCCAGGAGCTGGAGAGAGCTGCAAGTTTGTGGACCCAGCGTGCGGATGACTTGGAGAATAGATTGCGACGAAACAACCTCCGTATCCTGGGCCTGCCGGAGCGGGCGGAGGGTGAAGATCCTCGGGCCTTTGTGGAGGGGTGGCTGAAAAATGTCCTGCCGGAGGCTCACTTCTCACCAATATTTGCAGTGGAACGGGCCCATAGGGTTCCGGCTAAACCGCCGCCTCAGGGCGCACCTCCTCGACCCTTGTTGGCCCGTCTGATTAACAGCACGGATCGGGATACGGCGTTGCGGGCTGCGCGCCAGGCCGGCGAGCTTAAGTACAACGGAGCGGCAGTGGCCATGTTTCCAGATTTCTCGGCGGCTCTCCAGAAGACCCGAGCATCCTTCGTGGCCGTTAAGAGGCGGTTGAGAGAAAAGGCTATACAATACTCCATGATTTACCCAGCACGTCTTCGGGTCGTCCATGACGGCAGGTCCCTTTTCTTTACTTCACCGAGGGATGTGGAGGACTGGCTATCTCTTCTTCCTCGATCTCCGAGACGATGATCCTGACGGCGTGTGGTGAGAGGTCCGATCGGACCATACATAAGGACTTATGTATTACGGGATGCTCTTGTTTATTGCATAAGTAGTTTTATGAAAAGTGCGGTTCTGTTATTATAGTATCCTGTAGTCTTATAGTTACCTGGGCTGGCGACCCCCGGGGCGCCGGTGTATCTCATTTACTCATGTGAACCTGGCTCTGTTGAATAGTATATCTCCTAGCCTAGTGATTATCCATACCTTTAAGACAGTGCCCCGTATACCAACCACTTTGGGTGCACTTCTTCCCCCGTTAATTGTAGCCACGGTTAATTTAATAAATATTGTTTGTTTATGCCAGTAGTATGTCTCACACCCTTTAGGGGTGTAATGGTTCATTTCGTTTGTATATTGTTCTTAGGTTGCTGCACACCACTTTGTGTCTCACTCAGCCACGCACTACACACTCATAGGCGGGTCACTTTTGGGGTCCTGAATTGCCATGATTACATTACACTCTTAGACGACCATGGCGTCCTTTAGTGTACTATCTTGGAATGTGAGGGGCCTGGGTAGCCCACGAAAGAGGTCGTTGGTTTTCTCTCAGATTAGGAGGGCTGACCCACACCTCATATGCCTTCAGGAAACTCATTTGGTTCCAGATAATTCCAGGCGACTTCAGAAGCCATGGGTTCAGTGGGCGTCTCACTCTACACACACTTCCTATTCCAGGGGGGTGTCCATCTTGGTGCATCGTAGACTCAGGTGGGAGCCAGGCCTCATTGTAAGGGACCCCGAGGGACGATACGTTTTTGTCCAGGCCTGGGTTGACTCTGTCCTGTATGTTATCCTGGGTGTGTACTTGCCACCGGCGTCTGATCTTGCTGTGCTCCAGCAGGCTGCGCAGTTTGCGACCCGATTCCCTGGGGCTATTGCATTATGTTTGGGTGACTTTAACAAAGTTATGGATATTGCATTGGATCGGTTCTCCGCGGAGCCAGGTTCCCCCTCTCTGCCTCGCCCTACTACAATGGCCGGAGTGATCCGTGAATTGGGGTGGTTGGATTTGTGGCGGGTCCGGTTTCCGGAGGCCCGCACCTTTTCCTGTCACTCTGCCAACAGACATACTCTGTCCAGGATTGACCATGCTTTTGGAAATACTAAAGCATATTCTTTGTTGCAGACCATATCCTATTTACCCAGGGCAGTGTCTGATCATTCCCCGTTGTTGGTCCAATTAAATAGTAGTACAGCTGCTAAGCCACGACAGGGTTGGCGAATCCACCCATTTTGGTTGAAACTATTTGTACCACATGATCGAATACCTGATCAACTTCAGACGTTTTTGACCATTAATTCCCCAAACACTTCTCCGCTCCTCTTATGGGAAACTATGAAGGCATATCTTAGGGGTTGTATTAAGTCCTCCATTTCCTTTGTAAAGAGGGAATCCTCGCTGTTGGAGACCACCTTGGCGACCCAGTGTGCCTCGCTCGAAGCCGCATACGTGGCTAATCCAACTGATGAGGCTAGGTCTCAATGGTTGCAGACGGGTAGACAATATCTGCATATACTGCATGACAAGGCACGTAGGTCTCTGTTTTTTAGCAAACAGAAGTTTTACGAACTCGGCAACCAGTCGAGCAGCTTTTTAGCTCAACTAATACATCAAAACACAGCCTCACCTGCCATACTACGAGTGCATTCAGAGACGGGGGAGGTACTGTCCAATAGCTTGGCCATTAGTGACAGATTTTATAGGTATTACAGTGAGTTATACCTCTCCAAGCTTAGAGTCACTGACGGAGAGCTTGCCACCTATTTGGGCTTGATCCCCCTTCCTACATTGTCAGAAGACCAACATGAATTTTTAGATTCCCCTTTTACGCTAGAGGAGCTATCGGGTGCCCTGGCAGATATGGCAAGGGGCAAATCGCCGGGTCCGGACGGCATCCCGGTGGAGGTTTATGCCCAGTATGGGGGCCTGCTTCTCCCGGTGTTGCTTGACTGTTATAACGCTGCCTTTGTGGGTCGCAGTCTCCCGGAGTCCTTTTATGACGCCACCATTATCCTGTTACTTAAGCCCGACAAGGATCCGCTGGACTGTGGCTCATATAGGCCTATATCACTGCTTAATATAGATTATAAACTCCTTACTAAAATGTTGGCGAAAAGGCTAAATTCTGTTGTTCTCGACCTTGTCCATCCGGATCAGACAGGCTTTATGCCTGGAAAATCCACATCGGATAATCTTAGAAGGGCTCAGGTGATAACTCAGATTGGGGCATCATCCTCACATGACTGGGCGATGGCTTCTTTAGATGCAACAAAGGCGTTCGACTCTGTCGAGTGGCCTTTTCTATTGCAGGTGTTGCGAGGATACGGATTTGGAGAGGGGTTTGTTACCTGGATTTCCCTTCTATACTGTTCCCCTAGAGCGGCACTGTCCATTAATGGCGCGTTGTCTTCCTACTTTCCTTTGGGTAGGGGTACAAGACAAGGATGTCCATTGTCACCGCTACTGTTTGCTCTGGCGGTGGAACCCTTGGCAATACTGCTTCGGAATGACCCCATATATAAAGGCATAGTGATAGGCACCCGGGAGGAGAGAACAGCACTATATGCCGATGACTTACTCCTGTTTATGAGCGACCCCTCCCGGTCTCTGCCCAGAGCCATGGCTATAATTGATGAATTTGGTAATTATTCTGGCCTACGGACCAATTGGGCTAAGTCCTCATACATGCATATTGGCCGTGCGTCAAGTGTAGCTGAGGGGAATGTGGTATGTGGATTGACTACAGTCTCAACCTGCAAATATCTGGGCATCTTTATATCTAGGGACCATAGGTGTTTTTTGGAACAGAACATCTTTCCGCTCATCTCGCACTTTAGGGTTAAGTTTAATCTTTGGGCTACACTGCCTTTGTCGGTGGCTGGTAGAATCAACCTAGTTAAAATGATAGTACTACCCAAATGTCTATATGCTATAAGCCATTCTGCTGTGTCCGTGCCCCTTAGATTTTTTAAACAAATGGACTCCCTCATTATCTCCTTTATATGGGGAAACTCTAGATCTAAGCTTAGGTTGTCATCTCTACAACGACCGAAGCAGCTCGGGGGCACATCACTCCCTGATCTGTTTCTTTACTACCTAGCAGGACAGCTCCGTTTTATTAGGAAGTGGCTCTCATCTGATTCCCTACCGGGGTCCGAGGCACATCTGGCTCACCACCTGGGTCTGCATAATCTGTGGCCGGTGTTGGAACACCCGGCCTTGTTTAGGGGGAAATTGTTGCCCATCCATGCCCTGGCGGGACAGGTCTGGCGTCAGGCGAAAAAGGTGTCCACTTATTCTGATATACCTGCAGAGACCCCGCTTTGGCACAACCCTGGTCTGCCGACGTTATTTGCCCTGCCTGGCGCCCGGGCCTGGTCGCAGTATGGCGTGTCCTCTCTTAGTGACCTGTACATACAAGGGGTTTTTAAAACGTTTGACTCGCTAAGCTCCTCCTATGGCATCCCTAGAACGCAGTTCTTTAGATATCTACAGATTAGACATGCACTTTCTTCTCAGTTCCCGGATCGATTGGACAATATATCTGAGTATCCGCTTATCGGCATACTTCGCTCACAGGGCCCTGGGGGTTTGATATCTACTTTATATGCACATCTGATACAGGCCAAGGTGTCCACTTTGGACGCCCCGGCCTTGACGCGATGGAGCATAAATATCCCAACTCTCACAGATGAGATGTTTCAAGATATCCTTGAATCTCCTCAACATGTGTCACCTTCAGCTAACAACAAACTGATTCAAACGTATATTCTACACCAATGTTACTTGACACCTTCCCGTCTATACAAAATGGGACGTCTGCCCAACCCCGGATGCCTTAGGTGTCTTTGTCCACAGGCAGACTTTTGGCATATGATTTGGGAATGTCCGATCATACAATGTTTTTGGAAAGGGGTCGTGGATCTCCTGGCGGAAGTTCTGGCTAAACCTATACCATTAACCCCAGAGATATGCCTTTTCGGCGTATTAGATGAAGAAATATGGCAACACCATGTTAGAATCCTTTTGAGGGAGTCTTTATTTTATGCTAGGAAAGCTATCGCACTGCGATGGATGGCTCCGAAACCCCCATCAGTATCTCAGTGGAAGAAACTTGTTAATACTGTTCTTCCTTATAACCAGATTGTGTATAAAGGGAGAGGGTGCCCTCAGAAATTCCATAAGGTGTGGGGAACATGGTGCAATTCTCCGGTAACCCAATATACGGCTCCCTCATTGCGCTCTGCCATTAATTTACTCATGCCGTGAGGGGCGCGAGACACCGGGAGTATCCACGACCTCTCATTTTGGAGTGTATCCTTGTTGTTACCCTTGACTTATTGACTGCATGTTTTGTACATGATAACTGATGTATACAGTATTACGCATGTCCTGATTATATTCTTTCTGTACCGAGTCTACGTTATATGGTCCGGATGGGACGAGGACCTGGCGAGGTGGGATGTGGTGCGTTGAGTGAATTTACATTGAAATTCTCGTTTTTTGGTGCGCAACATGTTATGTATTTGTTTTGATTTCTTTTCCTTTGTCTGATACGCAATTTTCAATAAAACGAGTTTAAAAAAAAAAATATGGTTATGTATATGGGAAAGCCCCTTTAGGCTGGGGCTTCACGTGGCGTAAATGCCGCAGTTTGCCTGCGTCGTTTTACAGTCCCTGCAAAGTGGATGGAATTCTAGCAAATTCCATTTGCACATTGTGGGGAAAATACACACGGGGATACGCTGCAATTTCTAAAACTGTCGCGGTTTTGGAAATCGTAGCATGTCAATTATACCTACGGAAATGCCGACGGTTTCTCTATAGGTATAATGGAAGCAAAAAGTCCGCAGAGGCGGACTTTGCGGAATGTCTGTGAAAAACACTGCATGAAAAACAGTGATGCATTGCCACTACGTGGGGCCTTAGCCTTAATCTCTTACTTCCTTTCCTAAATCTTATTTCCTTTCCTAATTGGATGTGATTATACTTTATTTATTATCTTACCATCTCTCCGGAGCAGCAGCGGTGGATTAATAGTGGGAGATTCCACAAATTGCCCATTTCGTTCATAGAGTGGCTTGTAATCAACTGGCAGAACTTCTGTACAGTTTTTAGCAAATTTAGTCAAACCAAGCCACATATAGATTTCAGCTTTTGCAAAGACTTCTCCACTGTATGATCCTGGCACCTAAATATAATTAAGGTAGATGTTCACTTCCCGCTAAAGTGAAATCCCTTGGTAGAGAATAATTAGATCTACATTCAGTGACCCACATACACCAGTGCTTAAACACATGCTAATACATAATTCTTCTAATGAGCTACTCGGAGATTGCTCAAGCTTACCATTCTCCACTAAAAACATTGTCTTTTATCTAGACAGATTTAGTTTAGTTGCATTTTTATAGTGGTTAGAATTTTATTCATCTGAAACAGACCTTGAAATCACCAACATATTCATAGATTAAAAGAAAATATTTTGCTTGCAACCACCACTATAGGGCCCATAGGATCTTAAAGAAGCACTCCTGCAAACTTCGTTTTTGTCCCCACCTTTGTCAATGTGTGTGTGAATAGTGTAGTATATGTAAAACATTTTTGAAGATATTGGCTCCCCTTTCTGATTTGTCGATACTCGAAGCCAGAATATCACCACAATTCTATGGGAATCTCAATCTAAATCCCACAGGAATGTATTGAGAGTCTGAATTAGCAATTTTTTTTGCATGTATTACACTACTTATACACACAGAAACAAATTTTTGCTAATGTATGTTTAATGTGAACCTGTTCAAGAGCACACTGTAAGCTGAGCTCTGTAATATATAGGTTTATATGATTTGGAGCAGGAATTCTGAGTATTATGCAAAGTATCTTGGCAGGACTCCTAGGAGAGACATTAAGAGTCCTGACTACCCTCCCACAAACAGGATAATTGATGGTCTTCTATGAGCTGTCGGTCATCAAGTGTAGACAGGGTCAGCAGGACTGTGAGGATAGGCCATAAAAAGTTTGACAACCCCTTTAACCCTTTAAGGAGTTGTATATGATAACAGAACCTAAATAGGGAAATTTTTTTCCAGTGGTCCACACCATTTCTACTAGACAGTGGACAATGCAACTGTCGCTAGAGAAAATTAGGATCACATCTGCGCACGGGTCTCCGTCGTTCGGGTCCACTGGGGCACCCAAATGATGGAGAGCCGGATCGCAAAATAACTCGAGTGCAGATGTGAACCTAGCCTAACTCTACACCTGCTAATTCATTTTTAGGCACATTGTGATGGTGCCTTTTATATGATTAACATTGGAGCAGATATTCTTGATGTTGTACTGCTATTTCTGATAGTGTGTACTGAATTACCTGTGAACTTTGTGTATTATCTAATGTCCTGTCTGCCTCACCAAGACCTGTACACAAGGGTGGAAGGTAATTGGCCTTGTGGCGTCCTTCGCTCTGTCTCTGCTTCCTTGGTGTCGCCTGGTGCTTTCCTGTGACGTCATGACGTCGGCGTGGCCATGAAACTGGTGGCCCAATCACAAGCCTCAGTAGTGACCCCAGGTTCATGACGTCACAGGAGAGCACCAGACGTCACAGAGGAGGCAGAGACACAGCACCGGACACCGCGAAGACACCCAAAAGAGGTAACGGAAGGTGAGTGTAAATGTTTTTTTCTTTTTTTACACCTCCCCTGGGCCTCCACCTTTTATTCTCTGGGTTCAGAGTATAATAATATCAGTTCCGATTCTATCCAAATATGTTTGGACCGAAATGAACCAGAGGTTCGCCCATCTATAGAAGGAATTCTTCCCTGACACACATTTTCACATTTTTTTATGAAAAACCTAAAATGGTCCATCGAAGCTATAAAAAAAATATTAGGTCTATTGTTTCACAACTGAAACAAGCGATTTTCAATTTTAACGTGAACATTTTCCTACCTTGAAAAATACAGTAGAGATTTTGCCACAGTCTTTGCCTTTCTCCTCTTCTACTACAGAGTAGAGAATATTTTGAGCTGGAATTCGTGCATACGCCACTCTCTTATTATTGCTGAACATCCATATGAGCACATCTGGAAGAGTGCACTGCGGCTGTTAAAGAAATTAGATAATGTGTCATAGAATAAAAAAAACTCTACGTTGTGCAGAAATCCCCTGATCAAGGACCCATCTAGACATACAGGTATAATCTAGGAACAACAACTTGTAATATTACTCAAGAATTACATCTGTGATGATTCTGCTGAAATATGGCTATAACTCAGATGTATTTTGGTCTCTGGGTAGCGTATTTCTCTCTAGTTCCATTTATTCATACTGTGCGCAGCTATGAGCCTAGGTGTATATTGGCAGTAGTGGCAACACTGGAACAATAGGGCTCCATTGAATTCATACACAGCCCTGAGTGATCAAACAATAGGGCATTGTTCCAGCCTGGGCTGTTAGATCAGATATGCCTGATAATATTGTATCATTCCATTTTGTCTCATCTACATACAAAGGGTCTGGACTTGATTGCATTAACTCATCAGACATGCTGCCGCCGGTGACCTCATTCTGGGAGGTGGCATAAAGGGTATGAAAGATGAGGTAAGAGTCAGTGGGAGGAGATTATGCTATAGAGTTGATGCTATGGAGATCATGCTAGGGAGTTGACACAGACAGACCGTGAGGAGAGGCTGCTGTGATGAGATTCTGTTGAGACTACTGAACTAATGCTGAGATTCCTGTGAAAAGCATGCCGGCTGGATTATTGTTTTAATGCCACATGCTAAACGGCCTCCACTGGTTACTCACACCTGCATGTGTGAGTGTTGGACTACAGAACCACATCAAGGACATGTGTGGTAAAGTAATTATTTCACCTTTAATCCCTTTTATTTTATTTGTACTGTATCTTGTAACTAGTAACTGTCAATGCTTGCATATATCTGCATATCTGTTCTGAACTGTATATGTTAGATTTTAATACCGACCCATTTAGGGGTTAATAAATATATAAAATTTAGAAGGCTTGTCTTGTATTTATCTGGTGAACCCAACATTCACTGGCGGTGAGTGTGGTTTTTATATGAAAGAGGACTCAGGGTGTGGCCAAAGCGGTTTGGCGCACTGAGGATCTTTCACAACATCTTTTAGTGAATTCACCATGGCAACAACCCCAAAAAAGAGAGTTCTATAGTGCTGTTACAGTAAAGAACCCTCTTCAATGTTGGTGTTGAAACCCTCATTACTCTAGATGATGCTCCATGCTATAAATATAAATAGATCATGGGAGAGATCAGCAGGGCAAATACAGGAAACATAAAGTTTTATACAGGGTTACAAGTTGTTGGATTGCTCTAATGATACATTATATTAGGATCTTGCACCTCAAAGTAAAAAAGTGTTGTACAGAAACATTTTGTTTTCCCATGAACACTCACGGCCAATGTTCTAAAGCTCTGATTCTTACTTTGTGACATGCTAATACACAATTAAAAATACAATTTCAAGGACTGGTAATACTGCTCGACAAATATTCCTCTGCTGTGTAAAATCAATATGAGCTTTAATGCTACAAATCCCTGAGCAAACTCCCATGGGAAACACCAATAGCTCACACATAAGTCAAGTTCAGTCTCAATGAAAGCAAGTAGATCAAAGCCTGAATGCACTTCAACTACCTAAAGGATAAATGTACCTCTTTAGCTAAAAATCGAACTTTTCCTAGAATTTTCCTGGCGTCGTTTATCTTCTCCTTTACATTATTCTTGTTTAGTCTACGACTGGCTCTCAGTGCTTGTTTTGCAGATAGAAACTAAAAAAAGGGAATGTTATAGGGAATAATTTACGAAGGGAACAACATGTAATAAAAGAACACTATACACAGAAAATCCACAAAATATTTTTCTAAAAATTCCAGATTTTTTCTGTGTGTCCCAAGATATCAGCCATGCCCCCCTCCTCCTCACCATCCCTTGTCTGGCTAAGACAACTGGCTGGAGCAGGAGCCTCCCTGCTGTGCTCTAGCTCTGTTAGGCTCATCCCTTTCACTAAGCCAAATCCCATCTAGCTGGACATCAGCCAGTGATCAGCAGGAGAATTTCTACAAGCCTGTTTGGAACATGCAGAATATACTCCTGACTGACAAACAGTGAGGACAGCTACAGTTTCTCTTTATGCTAGGTTCACATCTGCGCTCGGGTTTCCGTTCTTTGGGACCCAAAAAATGGAAACCTAATCTGATTAAAAAGTGGTTACCCACAGTAAACCGCGGACCCAATAGACTATAATGGGGTCCGCAGGGTTTCTTATTGAAAAATGCGGAGAGAAAAGTCCTGCTTGTAGGACTTTTCTCTCTGCATTTTTCAAGCGGAATGGGTTATTGAATCCCCGAATGGACACCGAGCCCTGGTGTGAATCTAGCCTTACTTGTATCATTTCTTTGTTTATTTGTTTATTATAAAAACACATACAAAACATAAAACTACAAAACACATGCGAAACACAAAAATACAAAACACATGCGAAACATAAAAATACAAAACACATATGAAACATAAAAATACAAAACAAATGCAAAACTTAAAAATACAAAATACACATACGCAACATAAAACTACAAAACACATATGAAAGATAAAACTATAAAACACATATGAAACATAAAACTACAAAACACATATGAAAGATAAAACTATAAAACACATATGCAAATTGTTTATAGGACAGTTTTTAGTGCTGATTCCAAATTCATTTATAAACACCATTTTGATATAACATTTTCCATATCGATAAGGGTATGTTCATATGGAGGAATTTCAAGCTGATTTGGAGGTAGATTCCACCTCAAAATCAGCTCCAATTCTGACTCCAATTCATTTCAATTTCACTATTGGACATTTCTTTTTTCAGATCAATGAAAAGAGAACCGCCCTGCTTGATCTTGCTGCACAGTATGTGGCTGATTCAGCCACAAAACCGTGGCGTGAGCTCAAAGCCTTCTGCCGCGGGATGAACAGGAGAGGAAGTACAGAGGAATCTGAGGAGGCTGAAATTCCTTTTTACTTTGTGTCCTGTGAACAGCCCCTAAGAGACCCATTGGAGGATTTCATATGCCAAGTAGTCGCAAATTGGTGATCTGCAAGTATTCAACAATACCTCAACTTCGATAATTGAAAGCAACTGTTTTTGCACTGGCCTCTTCACTTTTCTGAAAGTGGGTATATTCATTATCATTTATGCCACAAAAATTATGTAAATGATGTTAGAATCTATAGATTTGTGCCTAAGCTCAAGGATGCCGAAGGGAAGCGACTAATTTATGATGGGGCATAGCTTCATCATGAATTAAGAGGATCTTTTGCTAGCACAGAGGACATCAACACTGGCGTAAAATATGTCAGTCCTGATAAACTCCCCCTATGTGCTTCCTTTTGCACGTTTACACATTTCTGTACATACTTTGTAGCACTACAAAGATATATAAAGGAATACTAAATCTACATAGCTGAATATTAGGGCTAAGTTCACACTACTGTAGGCTGTTTTTTATTTTAATTGACAGATCAGAACATTAAACAAAAAAGTTTTCCTGTTTGACAGATACAAACCTAAGTCTTTTTTTTGCAGCCATCCTGATTGACTTTAATAATAAAATAAAAATGGAAAATCCCTTCCGTTGGCTTTCATTTTTTCAGTGGAAGGCACCATCCATTTTTATTTTATCATTATCCATATTTATGTTATCCATTTGTATCCATAAGTAAGGGAAACTTTACTGTCAGTTGTTTTGAGGCTAAGGCCCCATGTAGCGAGCAGCAGCCAAAAAGCGCCATGCGAAAAACCATGGCGTAAACAAATTGCAGTTTTTCCGCAGTGCTTTTCACGGAAAGTCCCCAGAAATTTCCTGTGCGGACTTTCTGCTTCAATTATATCTATAGGGAAACCACCAAAGTTTCCGTAGGTATAACTGACATGCAGCGATTTACAAAAATTCTAATTAATCCCATCAACACATTGCAGAAAAAAATCCACAGAGGAAATGTTGCAATTTCAAAAAGGTTTGCTTTTTTGTAAATCGCAGCATGTCGATTATACCTACGGAAATGTTGGCGGTTTCTGTATAGGTATAATGAAAGCAGAAAGTCTGCAGAGGAAAACTCTGTGGACTCTCTGTGAAACCATGATGCGTTTCCGCCACGCTTTTTGGATGCAGCTCGCATACGTAGGGCCTCAGCCTAAAACGCTGCGGTTTACGCTACGTGGGGCCTAATGCAGTTTTCTTGCCCCAAATGCATCTTTCATACTGATGACGTCTCCGCAGGTTACAGAGAGAGACTTACAATGCTACGCCGAACAGATTTGATCCTGCATTCGTCTAGTTTGTTGGGTCGAGCCATGGTTCTCTTTCCAGCACTGAGAGTGTATTGCCTAAAAAATGTATGGGTAACAAAATTAGGTATCAAAATTTTATAAAAACCTACAGCACGAATGTTAACCAAGCATAACCAAAAGTAACAGAGCTTACAGAGTCCTTAAAATGTAATTATTAGAATTTAACATTCATCATAGAATTTGTCATGATACCAGATCAGAGCCCATGGTTGTTCCATATTGTATTTATCTCTATTAGCATCTGCTATTTCCTAACAAAATGCAGCATGAAAAGTGTAAATATAATTATAGAAATCAATATGGGTGCAACATCACAGGGAAAAATATGAAAGATTCATGAAATGAATGTACAAAATTTTTAAAAAGTTCAGTTTATTGCAAATTTGTATATAGAAATCTCTTTTACCTGCAACCAGCAACAAATTCCTCAAGAACTTTTTTTCAGACGAGCCTCTGGGTATGATTTAGGTCTTCTTGTCAACATCTCCACCTCATCAAGTCCACGTTCCTGCAAAGAATTGTTGGAGATTTTAGTTGACAAACAATGTGGACCATAAGTATTTTTTCCCCTCACTATTGAATCATAGATACAAAGCTTAACACTCCATAGATGTGCCCGGGCCAACTCTTGGCTGTGTGTTTAATGGACCCATGTGAGATCCATTTTTTTCACAGACCTATTCAACTCTATAGGTGACTTGGGTCCATAAAAATGTAGGACAATCTGTGAAAAATAAAGCATCTCATATTTTTTCACAGATCAAAGGCACCACACAGTCGAAAAACTTTGTTGTGCGCTGTGAATAAGCTCTAACATAGATCACCATTGCTTTCAACCTATCAACCTATTACTGTCTAAACAGTTAACCACTTCAGGACTTAGCCATTTTCCCTGGTTAAGGCCGGTTAGAGACGACTGCTATGATTTAAAAGCACGGGCTGCACACGGGGACAGAGGAATGTATAGGACAAGATAGGACAGGAATGTCCTATCTGATACGGCCCCGGACTTTCAGCCCGCACATGGGACCGTGAAAATCATGGTTGTGTGTATGGGCCCATAGAAAACAATACGGTTTAGAGAGCTATCACATTTTTTTTGTTTAAGTTACTCAAACAGGGCTTTATTTTTATGTTATTTTAATTTTTACATGGTTTTTATATTATTCATTTCATTTTTTATGATTTTTTTGTTTAACAACACAGAATGCTACTAAAACGTTTTTTTTTTAAATAATTTTCCCTCTCTGATATGGTAATTTTTTGGCAGCGTTGTCTTGCTGGGGTGGGGCTAGAACCTGTCATGTGGACATGGTAGTGCTGTTATTTTTTTTTTTTTATTTTACTTTTTTTTTTTTTTCTGATGATTTCCCTGTAACTGGGGCTGATACACGTGACCGTTGAGGCCAATCAGTGTCTTCAGCAGAACTCCAGAAGAGACCCGGGAGAAGCCGCCGGAGCAGAAGAACCGGGACGTGCGGGAGGACATGTACATAGTCAATAGGTGGTCGGCATCTGGTTAAAGAGGTTGTCCCACAATAACAACTGTATACTAAAGGAAGTGCGGTGTGTAAAGGAGAATGTGATGTTAGGATTTTATTCTTACCAGACGCTGAGCAATCTTTACTATCCAGTTAGAATTAAATAACCTCCAGCTGTGGTCCTCCCAGTGGCTCCACACATGTACACAAGGCCTGTCATTGTTCAGTGGTATATAGTAATAAGAACTGCAAACAGAAAAGACACCAAATATTGTTTTATGGGATTTAGATTTCTTTTTTCTTCATTCACTTAATTTTTTTTTTTTTTTTTAAATAGGACAGCCCACTGGTCTTCTAAGCATAGAAATATACGGAATTTAAATGAATAAATTACATTGAATCTATATATCAATCTGCTCAGCTCCTCCTGCCCTATACTATGGAGCCCATGGACCAGACACCATATTCAACCTGACAGGTTCCCTTTAACAAACTAACTAACTAACTAATGGCTCTTTAATATAGGTCTCCATTATGTTCAGATATATTCATGGAAGCTTTTCTGGATATAATAATTTTCTGCAGAGATGTAACTTGGAGCTCCTGGGCCCCACTCCAAAATCTGTAATGGGCCCCTATCTACCTTGTTCCATTTAGAATAGTGGCATATTTTACGTGGCAGAGGGACCTGTGGGCTCAGGGTTCAGACACTTATTGTTGCCTTGATTCACTCTTGCCTTGACTACTGTAACTCCTTACTAATCGGTCTTCCCCTTACTAAACTCTCCCCTCTACAATCTATTCTGAATGCGCACTCATCTATCAGTCTAGATGCTATAGGGATGCCTCCGGTCTATGCCGGTCACTGCATTGGCTGCTTATTCAATACAGAATACAATATAAACTTATCACCCTCATTCACAAGGCTCTCCATAATGTTGCACCTCCCTACATTTCCTCCCTCATCTCTGTCTATCGCCCAACCCGTACTCTCCGTTCTCTCAATGACCTCAGACTAACATCCACTATTATCAGAACCTCCCACGCTCGTATACAAGACTTCTCCTGAGTTGCACCACTTCTCTGGAATGCTCTATCCCGGACTATTAGATTAACCCCCAATTTCCACAGCTTCAAGCGCAAACTAAAGACATATCTTTTCAGACAGGCCTATCACAACTCCTAATTTAAACCCTTCCATAGTTAGATTCCCTAAAATGTACCCTCTGTTCACGCTCCCGCATTACCTCACAGGATATGATGCCGTATCAGACTAACTTTATATGTCCAGGCACCATCTGCACGTTAAAGGACATGACTGGTGACGGCTCATACAGCTTTATATATGTGTAATGACAGTAACCTCTATTACAAAATTGTCTGACCATTGTATAAGCAATGCTACCTCCTATGCCGCCCCTGCTACGTACCTTGTGTCACCCCCTCTACCTCATAGATTGTAAGCTCTTGTGAGCAGGGCCCTCAGTCCCAGTGTGTGAATTGACTATTTCTTTGCAATGTATCTTTTTGTCTGTACTTGAACCCTACAAATTTTACAGTACTGCGGAATATGTTGGCTCTATATAAATAAAATGTATTATTATTTATTCAGAGCCTTGTGCTGTACACCTCATAGCTACGCCCCTGCAGACCTGAAGTTATGTTATATAAAGCAATGATCAGGGGTCCTGGTCCTGTCCTGGGTTTTGTCCTGGGCTTTTGTCCTGGGCTCACGACCCCATGCACGAGCCCATGATAATACACGGTTGTGTGTATGGTGCCATAGAATATAATGGGTCAGTATACTAGCTGTAAAAAAAAAAGCATGGCTAGCATACTGACAATTCACATGGTCGTGTGTATGAGGCCTTACAATATCCACAGGTTTATGTTAAAGTTAGTATGTTGTTTTTAATTAAAAAATGCAATTGTTAAAGAATCCGGGATTTTATTTTTACTGTAATAAATGTTTTAGTGGAAATATATCAAGATTAGTAAAGATATATCAGATATTATAATCTTATATTACTTGTCTGGTTCTGTACGCTCTGGTTTCTTCGCAGGGGTTACAGACTTGCTGCTGTGCTCAGTGTCACTTGGGGCCTCCTCCATATCTACATCGAGTTCATCTTCTGAACCTGCATCAAGCAGACCCTGACGCTCTTCAGGGACTCCATCCGCTTTCTTTTTAGATGCTTTGGCGATTAATTCTACCACTTTCCCATAGTTCCCTATGGAAAATAAATATATAAAAAAAAAAAAAAAAAAAAAATACTGTATATATATAGCTTTAACACTATATATATATATATATATATATATATATATATATATATATAGTTAAAGCACCCCAACTATGAATAGGCTTGCTATGTTGTAATCTGGCTATAACTGACAGATAGGGGAATTATCATGTAGGTCAATTGGAATGTTTCATCTAGGATAATAAATCAATGGTTAGTTCTCTTGCTAGAGTAACACATATTATTAGGATGCTCATATACTGTAGATAGCTTTGACATTTGCCATTTCCCTTACAGAGGACCTTTCATCTCCTCTGGCACAGTTGGTATTGTATAACGCTAGAAAGCTGACAGTGCACTGAACTCATGTGCCCAGGTGCTGGAGATATCAGTGGCATTAGTTTCGGCACTGATATCTCTTCACCATCAAAAGGGCAGGCCTTACTGCTCGGTGTCATCGCAAAGCGATGACACTAGGATGTAAGGCCCACCTTCTGACAGTAGAGAGATATCGGTGTCGAAACTAACGTGTGCGGCACCCAGGCGCATACCAATAAAGCTAAAAGCGTGCTGAATTCATTGCACTGTCAGGTTTCTAGATTACCGCTGGTGTCAAAGGATATAAAAGTTCCTCTTTAAGACTCCTCCATACAAATGCAAAAACTGTTCGTGCTAGTGTGCATGTGTTCCGAATGGGTGCAGAGGACAAAGTGACTTATCTGACTTATTGGACTTGTCGAAATTCTATAGCCTGATTTTTCTATCACCAACATCTGTCATAAGGAAAAAGTTGGGAGGCCCCCATATACAATAGTCGGTGGACTACTCTAATGTGTATGGCCAGCTTTAGGCAGCTGGGACACTGAAGGTGATAAAGTTGCTCTTGCAAAGTCTATGGCACAGATTTATGAGGACTGGCATTTTCAACGCCTGTCTTCATATCCCCTGTAACCGCGGAGGGTGCAGCTTATTTATAAGGAGGAGCACCCTCTCCTGACCTGTGTGCCTGCACTGAAATCTACACCAGCTTGTAGCCAGAAAACTGCCAGGCATGGTATATCTCCCCCTGTGCCTACTAACACAGCCTTGAATGTATACAATTTGTATAAATACCTATACAGTATTGGAAAATGTTGAACTAGCTGCAACAAACATGAGATTACCTATAGACTTTTTTTTTTCAATTAAAATATTTTATTGAATTTTCATGAATAAAAAACATAAAACAGCAGACCAGAAATACAAACAATGCGGTGGGATCCACCAAAGGGGACCCCAAGACGGCCACAATTAGCAAGGTAGCATAAATATTAATTAGAAGAAGATGAAGAAAGAGTGGAGAGGGGAGGAAAGGGGAGCAGAGAGAGAAGAGAGAGAAAAAGGAAGAGGAGGAAAGAAAAGAAAAGGGAAAAAAAGTGGAGGGGGGATTGGTCAGGCAGGGAGGGTAATGGGGGAGTGAACAGGGTAACATGTGTGGGCTTTGAGGGAGGCTCGGAGGACAACAGGGTGTGTCAGGGCCACAGTAGACGGACCTGAAGTTCACTATGTAAGGTCAGATGTAGAAATAAATACAATGGTAAGACAAATGCTAACGGTGGGAGACTATGCTCAGAGCTCAGAGTCCAGTTTCCATGCCCGGGAGGGGGGCCCAGAAGCGTCTGATACTCTGCAGTACGTTGGAATTCCAACCAGGTTTTGTTAAAGGCTTCACCTGTGTCATGCAGGAGATTACCTATAGACTTACCTATAGAAAATTCTAATTTCACTGGCTTATTCCCAATACTTTGGTCGATCATTGTAACTTCAAACAATGTTCCAAATAGAAGGAATTCTACCTTCTCACCCACTGCATTCTACAAAGGAAATTCAAAAATGATCAAAGAAAGAATAATTTTAGAAAGAACATGATGTTTAGTGAGTTCAGGAAAAAATACAAAATTTTGGGGAGCTCCACCATCATGAAGATTGGTAAATATAAGGTTTGAACATATGTATTGTATACATACCTCTGGTAAAGGAAGAATATCATCCACTTCAACTGTGACAATATTAGGCTGCTCCTTGGTCTCGTCATCTTCACCTTCAGCATTCTGAGCAGCTGCACTTGCTCTCTCTTTTTCCTTTAACTTTTTGCTTTTCTTTTTCATTTTCATCTTTCCAAATGCATTTTTCAGAGCTTGAAGTGGTTTCTTCTCCTGAACATTGTTGTTGGTAAAAATCTCTAATGTCATAGCCACAAAGATACGACCTCGATAAAATATTCCTTCTCCAAGACCCTCATTCAGATTCTTGTGGACATCTCTCAAGGTGTAATTTTGTGGAGAGCCATAAAGGTTGATCCAAGCGGGTCCAAATGTTGGATGAAATCCAGCTGAACATAATGCATTTTAGATTAATATATACATTAGGGTTGTTGATGTTAATTACAAAAGTCCATTATAACGTTATTCGGTTTAGGCATTAGTTCTGTGTTTTGGGTAAAATTCTTTTTGTAATTTTAGAGTGTAACTAAACTTTCGGACAACTTTTGATTTTCTGGCAGTATTTGTGTCATTAATACATTTTGTAATATACTTTAACAGATTTTGCCTTCTTTATGCAAAATCCTGCCTCTCTTTATTCTCCCCTTATTTCTGTATTAAGAGCTGTTCCTGCCTTTTACTGAATGTTACTGTGTATGAAGTACGGGGCTGTGTCAGATGCAGACAAAATGTGGGGGGTGGAGGGTCACGTCAAACAGTTATATCTTGGGCTTTATAAAAGGTAGAAATTTGCTTTTGGTGTCATATGAAATGTATGTAATTTTTTTAACACATTTTTCTTCTGCTATGTATTCCTGTCTATATAGACACATTAGTCCTTCTGCCATGTTTGCATCTCTGTATATGTCATTCCTTCTGTCACATTTGAATGCATGTCCTTCTGTCTGCCATGTTTAGCTGTCAAACTACTGTTGTTTGTATCTTTGGACTAGGCCTACCTTTGTCCTATTTAAAACCGATACAGTGAAACCTCTCTAAAAGACCAGCTGTTTGAGAAGACCACATTTTCTGTGACAGATTTTCAGTTTTCCATACTAGCCATCTTCGTTGAGAAGACCCCCTAGAAGACCACTTTTTAATCCAATTCTGGGCGTCAAGGAGATTGCACTGTACCATGTTTCTGTGACCATAAACAGTACTTGGTCTTGATAAGAAAGAAACCACAAATCTGCATTTTTTCAATCTCACCATTTTTACTTGAGTCTGAAATTTGCTGAAAGTCAATAAAATGAGTGGCCAGGGCAACATCTCCAATATGAGCATCATCTAGGACCTGAATCTTTATTTTACGGACAAGAGGTGGGAATTGTTCAATGAAACTGATTTGCTCATTCCATTCTGGTATATTGGTGTCGCTTTCTACAGAGGTCTCTCCCTAAATGTAAAAAAAAAAAAAATATTACAAAAATTTCCACCAAAACTAAATTGAAGATCATTTTTCGATGCTGGCATACAGTACAGTACAAAAGCTTGAAGCAGATGTGGAAAAAATGCTGAAAAGTAAGAATGCTTTCAAAAATAGAAGTGTTAATAGTTTATGTTTGTGAATGAAGAAAAGAGAAATCTAAATTCCATCAATATTTGGTGTGACCTTTGCCCTTTGGAGTCCTGGAAGTAAAGATATGGCCCCCACATATATAGCCCTGATCTCATCATCATCCAGTCTGTCTGGGATGACATGAAGAGACAGAAGGATTGGAGCAAGCCTACATCCACAGAAGATCTGTGCTTAGTTCTCCAAGATAGCGGGAACAACCTCCCTGCCGAGTTCCTTCAAAAACTACCTGCAAGTGTACTGAGAAATATTGATGGAAGGCAAAGAGCGCTCACACCAAATATTGATGGGATTTGTACAGAACTGTATATATGGTCCATTGACAGCAGACAATCACACAAGGTATTTTGTAGGATTCTGTTTTAAGGCTCTTATATATGACGTTTAGTCATATACTGTATATGAGCCTTCATAAATCTTATGTTACATACCTGCTGTCCAGCAAAAGTAACTTGGACATATGGATCAATGAACACTTTCTTATCTCCCATTATTTTGGAGAAGCTTCCCATAATGCCATCATTCATACTGGGCAATCCTTCTGCCTTGAAGATTTTAACACTTATTCTTGACCATGGCCTCTCTGCTGGAATCCTTCTGGGAAGCAGCAAATTTCTAAAGCGATAAAATGCAAGTTTGTACAAATGAGAAAACAGTAATATGATATTTGCCTTTTTGGGGTTATATATTATATGGTAACGTTACAATATTTGAATACCGTAGATTCTATTTGGAAGTTACAACAAAAAAGTCAATGAAAATGACATCCAGCCACCATTGCTAAGAGGTTGTCTAGTACTTTACCTGGCAAATGTGTCTGGTACAGCAGTTTAACAAAACACAGAAATGTGTAGTGATGTGCAAAGGTTTTAGGCAGGTGTGGACCATAGGAATGTGTACATTGGAGATGGGTGAGATTTATCCTGCAACAGTCTTGATCTCCTGCTTACTGGAATGAGATGCTCCTAACTTAATAAGAGGTACAGGGATGTAATGTTACCTAATGTTACCACTTTATAAATCACTGGGGCGGCCCTATCAGTTCAGTTCTAGACAAAACTTCATAGAAAGGATGTCATATAGTTGGAAAAGGTTCAACGGAGGGCCGCAAAACTGATGAGGGGCATGGAGGACCTCAGTTATGAGGAAAGATTAACCCCTTCCCATCGGAGAAATCTTCCAGTTTTCGTTTTTGACTCCTCAATAGCTATAATGCAATGACAAGCCTGGGAGCCTTCATGGGAACAGGTTGGCTCTCACGATCTTGCCATGCAGGAGTCGGTCTGCAACGATAAAGGTACGGGGCTGGGGGTCCTGGCCTGCAATGCCATCTTTAAAGATAATTCTATTACGGTGGTTGTCAGGAAGGGGTTAAAAGAGTTAAATTTAGATACACAGAAAAATTTTTTAAAAATTACAAATTCTTAAAAAAAACACGAAATGTAGAAAAAAGGTAATTTAAAAAATAAGCCATTTTCTGAAAAACAAAAGGACTTAATATTTCCAAACTTAGTGCTAATATATTTAATAATGTATTTCACCAATGTTCAGTTAACCATTCGCTTTCAGTATATATGTTGGACGTGTTGCAAGTTTATGCTTTATAAGGGGACATTCTCGTATTTCTTGTTGTGCTAGTTTACATAAATTGCGTTTACATGCAATAGAAATGTTTGGTGATACAAGATGAGTTGTGATGTCTAAGGCTCTATAAATGACACTTACTTTTCCACATCATCATTCTGGCTGGTAGTAGCTGGAGGAGCTGTCGTGGCATCTCCCTTTGTTAATACAGACAAGTTGCATTTTACGAAGCCTTTTATGCCTGCTCGGGTGTCTTTTGGGTCAGTGATAACTGCCCATTTCTGCAGAAATCTGTGATCTGGAAATAACGAAAAAATGCTAAAATTTGAGTTATAAGTTGAAAAGAAAGTCTTTCGATGAACTTTCAGGGAAGAAGGAATTGCTACCATTTAGAACAAGTATTCTTAAAAGAAACATAAGACAAGCAAATGAAAATGTCAAAAAGGTTTTTTCACATAACTTTAAGAGATGTGAGTGCTAGAATTTACAACCCCAAAGCAAGAGTAATCTGAAACTGCCTCTGCGAGAGAAGGTAGAGGGTTGAAGAAACTAAGTGCCAATGGTGTCCACAAAGGGCAAGGACTGGGTTTTGAGATCTAGAACAGAAGTGCCAATTGTTTCCCCTCCCATAGCTGTAGCTAGTGTTTCCTTCACTTGGGGCAAAGAATCAGTTCACTGTATCAAAATACCTGAAAGTGTCTTGTTGGTGCCCCCCTGACAACCAGCACCTGAGGCACATGCCCTGGGTGTCCTACTAGCTACGCCCATTTCCCTCCAAGCTCTTTCCACTGGTTGGCCTGAACAGGTTTGCGCCACATAGTATCAAAGGATTTGGACTATCCAGGGGTGGCCCGTTCTAAGGGCCCATATCAGCAGCATTGTCTTCCACTATGATTTGTATATCCTTGCTCACTGCCTTTCTAGCAGAGATTGCCATAGACATATAACTCCTGTTAAAGGGGTTCCAACAATCAAAATTTGGATATGTGAGAGTTGTCTATTAGGTGCAGGTCCAACCAGTGGACCACCGCCCAACCACAAGTCCCATAAAACTTTAATAGAGCGGCATTACTTGACAACTACTCCATCATGCCATTCAAACAGGAGGACATAGGACTCATCTCATGATCAATAAGGGCCCCACCAATCAGACAATTATCACAATCTTGCTGACAGTTGTAAGTTTTAAATATGGAAAAAATGCTGTAAATATTATTTTTTTTTACAATTGCTAATACTTGTGTGGTTTTGGATATATTCAAAATGAAAGGTTTGCTAATTTGACAAAATTTACAAAAACTTTAGATACAATTATCTAGCAATTATCTGGCAATTTTGCCTAACAAGAAAAGCTCAGCTTTCATCAACTTTGTGGAAAATTCTCAATTTTAACATTGATTTGCTAAATCAAATGAAAAAATACCAAAACACTATTTCATTTATCCATATATAATACCTTGAGAATGTAGCTTTAAAGGGGTTTCCCAAGAAGTCTATCTGCTGGGTTTTGTATTCGATGAACCCAAAGGTTGCGGGTTTGTTCCAAACTTGGATTGAGTGATCGTAACCAGCACCTGGCCCCTGAGTCATTCCCCCTCCTCCCTACTCTCCCATGTTCACTACTAGTTACCTAAACTGTGCTGGTTTTAGTATCACAATAATTTATTCATCCAGCCTCCATAGTATAAGTAACTAGAAATGAGGAGGAGGGAGCAGGGGAAGTGATTCAGCAGCAGGGTGCTGGTTTCAATCAAACGATCTGGGGTTGGAATCAACCCTTAGGTTTTTAGCATACAAAACCGCAGAGGAAGTAAGTGATGATGGACTCCTCGGAGAACCTCTTTAACTTTTTACTTTCTTCTATCTGTGTGGATTTACTTTTTGTGAGACCATTATATTTTTCAATGGCACAATTTTGAGCTACATTATCTCTCTTAGCATGACTAACTAGAATTCTCTAGTGCCCTACCTCTGGCATGGTATAATATGTACTATCGACACCCAGCAATTATATTGCGGGGATTCCCATTGTGTGTAGGAGAAGTTGCTGCTCCCTTTAATATCTTAGGTACTGTGCTAGTTATTGTCTACATTGACTATTTTTTACATAACCTATTGACTACTATGCATCCATAGAGTAAGGCATCTTTCATGCCACATTTTTGCTCTCACTTTACCCCCATTCATCCAACGGAGACTAAAAAGGCCTCAGTTTGGGTGGAATCCTGCAGAGTTTTCAGGTTTTTTTTGCAGCATGAAATCACACAGTAGACTGCAACTCCGGTCGCAGTGCTTGTATCGTCATAATGATGTACTATTGCATAAAAGAACCACAAGGAGGTTTTGTCCATTATTCAATAGTACAACCTGGTGGAGTAAGTGAGGAATAAAATATATATAGTTCCACAAAATCCTTTCAATTTCAACTACAGCTGCATGACATGATTGTAATAAGAGATGGCTCGGGTTCCAGGTTCATTTCTGGACGAACAAGTTTAAATTGGCTTAAAACATAGCGTTAAACACTGTCAGGGTTCCTAGGAACCTATCTATAAAACATAGTGTAGAACACTGTCGGGGCTAATAGGAACCTATCTATAAAACATAGTGTAGAACACTGTCAGGACTCATAGGAACCTATCTGTAAAACATAGTGTAGAACACTCTTAGGGCTCCTAGGAACCTATCTATAAAACATAGTGTAGAATACTGTCAGGACTCCTAGGAAACTATCTATAAAACATAGTGTAGAACACTGTCAGGACTCCTAGGAACCTATCTATAAAACATAGTATAGAACACTGTCAGGGCTCCTAGGAACCTATCTATAAAACATAGTGTAGAACAGGCATGTCAAACATGCGTCCCGCGGGCCGCATGCGGCCCTTTACAGGCATATCTGCGGCCCGCACAAAAGTCTCAAACTTTGTCTCTAAACTTTACAAAAGTCTTTTGAGACCCCGGAGTATAACGATCGGGGGCCCAGGGGAGGTGAGCGAACATAAAAAACACTGTAACTCACCTATCCGCCGCTCCGCAGGCTTCTGGCCTGTTTGGTGACGTCCCAGACGTCAGCCGATGTCATTATGCGTCGCGACGCCGGCCTGGATCGCGCGAGATCCGGTCCGATATTGAAGGTGGCCGAAGTAGCGCACGGGAGTGCACCGGAGCGAGGAAGAGGTAAGTTGCAGTGTTTTCTATGTTTCTATCCTCCCCTGGGTCTCCGATCATTATACTCTGGGGTCTGAAAAGACCCCAGAGTATAATAATCGTTCATGGGTGGTCCACTATGGGGCATAATACTGTGTGCAGGGGCCACTATGGGGCAAACTACTGTGTGCAGGGGCCACTATGGGGCAAACTACTGTGTGCAGGGGCTACTATGGGGCATAATATTGTGTGCAGGGGCCACTATGCCTCATAATACCGTGTTCAGGGGCCACTATGGGGCATAATACCGTGTGCAGGGGCCACTATGGGGCAAACTACTGTGTGCAGGGGCCACTATGGGGCAAACTACTGTGTGCAGGGGCTACTATGGGGCAAACTACTGTGTGCAGGGGCTACTATGGGGCAAACTACTGTGTGCAGGGGCCACTATGGGGCAAACTACTGTGTGCAGGGGCTACTATGGGGCAAACTACTGTGTGCAGGGGCTACTATGGGGCAAACTACTGCGTGCAGGCGCCACTATGGGGCAAACTACTGTGTGCAGGGGCCACTATGGGGCAAACTACTGTGTGCAGGGGCCACTATGGGGCAAACTACTGTGTGTGTCGGGGCCACTATGGGGCAAACTACTGTGTGCTGGGGCCACTATGGGGCAAACTACTGTGTGCAGGGGCCACTATGGGGCATAATATTGTGTGCAGGGGCCACTATGCCTCATAATACCGTGTTCAGGGGCCACTATGGGGCATAATACCGTGTGCAGGGGCCACTATGGGACATAATACCGTGTGCAGGGGCCACTATGGGGCATAACAGTGTGCGCAGGAATGCGGTTTGTGTGTGGGGGGAGTTGGGGGCGGCGGTTTGGGGGGGTTGGGGGCGGCGGCTTGGGGGGGCCCCATGTCAAATGTTCGCCTTGGGGCCCAGCCATTCCTAGTTACTCCACTGGTGTCAATCCATGACGTGTGTACTTTGGTCGGCTGCTGATCACGTAAGCAGGTCATATGCACGGATATGGGCCAATGAATGACGACCCGGAAGTGCAGATCGTGAGTTTTGTACATCTGCGGCTCGCGTGGCTGCTGATCACCTAAGTCAGTTTTGTTGTGAGCGGAGGAAGAGTCGTGGCTGAGAGTGATAATAATATAAATAATAATATAAATAATAATATAATAATATAATATAATGAATAGGCCTATTCATTATATTATTATTATGAATTTTCAATATGTATTTATTTACTTTATATTTATTTAATGGGCGTCTGTAGGATTTGTTCTTTTTTGGTGTTCACCCCTGGAATTTGCCTCCACTGCAAATATATGTTGCTGTTACATATTACTACTTCATATCTTGTTTTCATGACTGCTGTTAAAATACGTGTGTGACATTAGCTGCTGTGTGCGGCCCTCGCAACAACCTCTTGTTACTCATGTGGCCCTCGGGGTACCCTGAGTTTGACATGCCTGGTGTAGAACACTGTCAGGGCTCCTAGGAACCTATTTATAAAACATAGTGTAGAATACTGTCAGGGCTCCTAGGAACCTATCTATAAAACATAGTGTAGAACACTGTCAGGGCTCCTAGGAACCTATCTATAAAACATAGTGTAGAACACTGTCAGGGCTCCTAGGAACCTATCTATAAAACATAGTGTAGAACACTGTCAGGGCTGATTTTCACGGATGTTAGGTCCATGAAAAACAGTGCTGTCCCGTGAATAAGGCCTAAGGAGATGCTGCCTCGAATACTTTCTGTTAAAAACAGGTTTGTCAAACCAAAGGGTGAATTAATGTAATGAAATCAATTAATGACCCCGTCATACAATAATCCCCAAATATCGACATTACTTTGCTGTAGAAATTCAAGAACAAATAGTATATTAGTGAAATGCTCTTTCTGTGAAAATTGGGAAAAGTTGTATACACACAGCTACTTGGAAAGGCTGAAGGACACAGGAGGAAAATTAAAAAATAAATGTAAAATTTTACTTATTGCTTTTTGGGTTGTTGTTTTGGTAATTTCAACTTGCTTTACACCAATATATAACTATATTGAAACTAGAGGTATTATCAGTAGTCGCAAAAAGTGCATACTTTAGTACCTGGTTGTTCATAGACAGTCCTTGTATCAATCTTAAATGTCCCAAGACGTGTGCCCAGAAATGGAATTTTCTTGGCATGAACAACCTTTAAAGGAAATAGATTGTTATATGGTTAATCCCATTGCTTGTAAAGAAATATTTTTATTACCTGGCATTATAGTTTTACTGAATATGGATAGATATAATGGAATTGTGGCTGAAATGTAGAAGGTAGATAGGTCATACATGTGGCAAAGTCTATGTTCATTTAGAGGCTATGTGCTTACACCAAATGTGCACCACAATAAAACTGGAAAAACAGAAAATTGTCGTAGAGGGATTGTTAAATTCCCCCCAAAGTGTAAAAAAAATAAAATAAAATAATACCCTACAAACATATGTGTCACCTGTATAAAAATAACTATAGTGGAGAGGGAAAACAATTTTGAAAATAATTTACTACTACTAATAATAATTTACTAGTATTTACTATAATTTACTATTACTATTTACTATTACTTTACTAGTTATTTTCTAATAGTAATAATAATTTACTGGTAAATAATTTACTATTGTACTATTAAAAACTAATGCACTAATGTACAATTAAAAAAACATGAAAAACACTTTTTAGCACTTTTTTTTAAACATTTTCCTAAATATAAAAGAAAAAAAAATACAAAAATAAAAATGACAAAAAAAAAATTCCAATGTAGTACCTAACAAAAGATTAAAAAATTAATTGAATAACCAAATGAAGAAATGTTATCACTCTGAAAACTTCACGTATCCAAACCAAATTGTGTCCAGTCATAAATTGGAGAAATTGGCCTGGTCATGAAGTGGATAAGAACATCCATGAATACAGGTAATGGAGCATAAAATAAGTATTCCTTACTGTACAAGATATCATTGCCCATCAATTTGGGATATACAGCTACTACTATAGTACATAGGTAAACACACCAAGCTCCTTATACAGTGTGTATGTATGTTCTTGAGTGTTTACTTAAATAAAATATATTCTGTAATTTTATAGAACTGCAAGCTGTGGTATGATTCCATTGACTAATGCATAGCACCATAGCAGCTGGAGAGGTTGATATGGCGTCTATGACTTTAGGGGACCCAGTCAGCCCACTGCTACTATTTTTTTTGTAATAGGCTGTTACCTGCTGGATTTCCATGTATCAGCCACTAAAGGGAGGCTTTATATGTAGGAGCTAGGAAAGCCTTTACTATATAGTAGTCATTATATAGTGGGGGGCAGTAAAGAGGGTATTATACTGTTTAGGTGCCAATAAAGGGGGCTTTATACCATGTGGACAACAGTAAATGGGGGGGTTATACTATATGATTGCCAGGAAAGGGGGCTTTATTCCATGTGGGTGTCGGTAAATGTGAAGTTATACTATGTGGAGACCAGTAAAGGGGCATTATACTGTGTGGGGGCCAGGAAAGGGGGCAAAATACCATGTGGAAGAGGTGCTATACCATGTTGGGCTGGGGGGCCCCAGTCAAAAGTTTGCTATGGGTCCCGGTCTTTGCTAGTTACATCCCTGAGAAGTGTAGTTATAGGGGTGCAGAGGTAGCAGTCCCTACTGGGCCCTGGGCCCAGAGATGGTCCCTAAGGTCCCTCTGTCACATACAGTATACCACTATTCTAAATGATAGAAGGTAGGTAAGGGCCCCATTATAGATTTTGTATTGGGGCCCAGGAACTTTCCCATTACAACGGTGGATAAATAATCGTTAGTTTAGATATACTTACAGAAATCTCTATCAGTTTATCAAACACAATCTCACGTGGCTCAAGGAAATCAAACTGAAAATTCTGGAGATAAAAAACATAAGATTTAGAAGTATAAAAATCATAAAGTCGATACTAATGAAGACAGGAAACTAAGAAATGTCAGTATCAGATTGAATATATATGAAGAGTAAACACTGAATGAACCTTCAACATAATATTTCTTTCTTTCTTAAACACACTACAAAAATTGCTGGTGTGAATATACCCCAACATTTATATATTAGAGCCTGGGTAGTTACTTAGACGGCTACGACAAGAATAGGCCACACAAAAATGCTACATTTCCACAATGTGTGATCTTATCCTAAGGCCCGTTGCAGACGACCATGCTGTGGGTCAGTGTGCTATCCGTGTATTTCATGGAAAGCACAATGACCCATTATTTTCTTTGGGTCGTACACATGACCGTGATTTTCACGGTCCCATGTGCGGGCCAACAGTCCGGGCCGCATCAGGTAGGGCATGTCCTATTCCTATCCTATTTTGCTGCCCTTGCTTCCGTGGCTCCTATTTATTTAATGAAAGGAGCTGTGGAAGCACGGCCCGTGCACGGCTGGCACATGGGGACATCCCCGTGTCCCCCGTGCGCAACCCGTGCTTTTAAATCATGGAAGACCAGTTGCAGCACGGTTATCTGCAGCCAGCCTAAGACTGAAGCTACACGTTGCAGAAACACAGCAGAAAAAAAACGTGTTTTCGGCCTATAGCTACATTTACACCACAGTGAATAATGGTGTGTGACAGCAGTTTTTTTAACGGACGTCACAGGGCAGCATTGATTTCAATGTCAGTGAATGGGGGACTATCCACATGACCCTATTTTTGGCCGTTTTCATAAATCCCTCCATGCACTGGGATCCGTGAAAACAGCTGCCCCTTGGTGCAAGACGGCAGTGAAAAATGGACACCTTGGTCATCTAAACGTAGCCTCACTCATATGACAGTGACATTTTTCATGGACCTAATATCTGTGAAAAACAGATGTGTCAAGCCGTTGAAGTCCATTGAAAGCAAACAGCCGTCACATAGATACAGGTGCATCTCAATAAATTAGAATATCTTTGAAATGTTTATTTATTTCAGTAATTAAATTAAAAAAGTGACCTCCTATACTTTCTAGATTCTTTACATACAGAGTGTTCTATTTCAAGTGTTTTATTTCTGTAAATGTTGATTATGGATTACAGGTAATGAAAACCCAAATCTAACAAAATTTGAATATTGTAAAAAAAGTTCAGTATTGTAAATTCAGTGTGTCACCTGCCAAGGTTTCCTAAGCCTTTAAATGGTCTAATTATGGAAGACTGCTGGTTATAAATTGAATTAGGCCTGGTTCACATCTATACGCATAAAAAAGCGGTTACCTAAGGAAACCCGCGGACCCCATAGACTATAATGGGGTCCGTGTGGTTTCCGCACGAAATATGTGGAGAGAAAAGTGCTGCTTGCAGTACTTTTCTCTCCGCATGTTTCTCCGCATTATAGTCTATGGGGTCCGCGGGTTTCCTAAGGTAACCGCTTCTTTATGCGTATAGGTTTCCGTTTGTGGGGTCCCCAAGCGGACTGCCCAAACGGATACCCGAACACAGATGTGAATCGGGCCTAACTGTATTACTGAAATGAATGAACGTTTCAAAGATATTCTAATTTATTGAGATGCACCTGTATATTAAATTCCATGAAAGTCTATGGGTATATTCACATTGCTTTATCTATTTCAATCAAAGCTGACAAAGATAGAGCATGTCAGTTTTTTGACGCCTGTAAAAAATAGTCCGCCAAAAAAAAAACGACATGTGAATAGACCCATAGACATTAATGGATTTTAAAAAATGGTCATGTGACGGCCACTCCAAAAACAGCAATCACACTGCTGTTTTACACTGAATAAGGCCTTAGGCTAGATGCACATGACATCTATTTTTCACGACCATCTTGCACCCTAGGGGCACCCGTTTTTACAGATCCCCCAAACATTTAATTGTATGGATGGATCCGTGAAAACGGCCAAAAATAGGTATGACCTATATTTTGACGGTCTGTAACAATGGACCATCAAAATAACGCTTAAGAATTTTTTAAAAACGTAACATGTTAATTTTACATTTTTCTACAGAAATACCAAGTTTTCCCATAGATTTGTATGGGGTAGGCAGGCAAAAATTAAAACTGCAGTGGAAAAGTAGTGAAAATCACAAGCTGTAGCGCTGCATTAGTTTTCTGCAGCATTTTTTAGCTGTGTTTTAAATGTAGCCTTAGCCTATAGGATTTTCACGTACATCTAGATAACTTACTGCGCAGCAGAATATGTTGGCGATATATTAAATAACAATATAAACAGGATAAAATGGCGTTTCTTTCACTTACGTGATTATAGTAGGGGCAGTTAGTGGATTTCTGGGTTGCCGTGTGTCTTTTCTCATCCCCAACCTTCACATGAACCACCGGATCAATATTGACTCCGACTAGTTTTTGGGCTTGTATAATTGTCACTGCAATCTATAAAGAGATGTTATTTGGTCAACAATATATTATAATTCCTTGTTCATTTGTTATATTGAACTTTGTACTAATAAAATTTCCCAAAAAATCTGTATTTCAGGATGTACAAAAAACTTATATTTGCACTTTCTGTAACATTTTCTTATGTAGAGTTTTATCAGACGTACCAAAAGTTGCTAATTTTTGTGCCATTATTTTGCTAGTTTGCACTTCTCTTGACTTCTTAAAAGTGATAAGAAAATGGGTAGGGGGAGTGCCCTCCCCTCCCGCTGACCACCACATTTATTATAATTTACATCAGAAGTTGACAGAAATTATGGTACAGCTCTACGACTGCCCATGGCAGCACTCAACAGTATTTTACAACCCCCTTAAAGGGGTTGTGCCATTGTCTACAGGACAGGGGATAAGTGTCTGATCACTGGGGGCCTGATTGCTGGGTCAGTGATCAGGAGATTAGGGGACCGAAAATCCCCCTAAAGCCTCCTTGTGAATGGAGTGACCAGCCCTCCATCTACTTCTATGGGGCCAGAGATTACAATCCTGGCAGCCCTATATAAGTGAATGGAGCACTGGTCACACAAGCACACGCACAAGCTCCATACACAAGGAAGCTTCAGGGGGACTTTTAGTCCCTCGTTCTATTGATCGCTGGGGGACCCTGAAGTTGGGTCCCCAGTAATCAGACACTTATCCCCTGTCCCATGGATAAGGGATAATGGCACAACCCCTTTAATTCTGAAAGTATCAGTGTCTGGATTCTCACTATCCACAATTTCTAATTTGTCTATGACAACCATGTGCATGTGCGGGTCTGTGAAAAAACAGCACAGATGGCACATGGATGGTATCTGTGTGCTGTCCATGACCTCCATTGACTCTTACATTTCAATGAATGAGCCTGAAGTGTAAAACGGGACAGGTATAGGACTAGTCCTGAGTTTTTCATAAAGGCTCATGGCCCCCATCCTGATTCGTGATAATACACAGTGGTGTGTATGGGGCCATAAAAAAGAATGGGTCAATGTGCTATCTGTTAAAAACACTGACAAAGCACATGGTTGTGTGTATGTAGCCTAACTAGTGATACTTGTACAAGATATTCTCATACCTGGAAGTTTCTTGGCTTTGGATTTGTTGTAAAGTCTCTCACTGGAACCGCACATCGACTGTAAGAGATCAGCAGAAGTGATTGTGGATGTGGCAGACTATTATAATGGTATTGCCTAGGTCAATGATTCTAGCTGCACAAGTCACAAGTTAAAGGGGTTATCTACTTTCTAATATTGATGGTCTATCCTTCAGTATCAGATCTGCGAGGGTCTGACACCAGGGACCCCCACGGATCAGCTTCTCTGGGACAGTGTGACTCCTGGTTATGTTTACATGCTGGGAGCTGCACTGTTCACTCACTGTTCAATGTGTTGCGGCAGCTTTAGGTAGTGCAGCAGTGTCTCATAGACTTAAATGGGGCAGCGGTGCAGTACCTAAAGCCGCTGCTACAAATTGTATAGCGATCAATACTAGGCTTGGTTCACACTACCATTATTTAGTATCCATTGCTCCCATCCGTTATGTTTTTTTATTGTTCTGATGGAAGAAAAAGACATGCATGTGGGACTTACAAAAGTAAACAAACATCCTCCATGTTTTTTTTACATTATAGTCAATGGGACTGGACACAGGCAGAGGGAGCTCTGTCTACATCCGTCACTCTACTACTGTAATAATGGTAGTGTGAACATAGCCTTAGATAGTGGATAACCCCTTTAAGATTCTCTGTCAAGAGATTTGAATTCATCTTGGGCTGTATACTATAAGTAAAATATTATTTTATAGCCCTTTATAAATCTAGGTTTCTGCATAAAGTAATACCTCAGAACAGGTGTAAAGGTGACCCCAGAAATTTCGATTTCTGCTTCATCATAGGAATCATCATCATCGTCGTCATCCTCCGAGGCTTTTACTAGATTCTTTCCTATGCGTTTGGCATCAATATCCCTCTTGCGGGCATGTTCTTCAGTATCCACCCTAAGAACAACAGGTATGATGTAATTCCTATACCAAACTTAACCCAACAGACATCCATTGGCACCAACTTTTATTAACTTTATACAGAGTTTTTATTCAGTAATCTCAGCACATGTACAGGTTAAGCAAAAGGAACCAATATGACATTGTCACAGTACATAATGGCATAGGGAAATTCTCCGGACAGGCGGTGTCTTCTTATAAACTTGCTAAATACTTGCATGCAGTACAATTGGGACACTGCAAAATGGACTGTACATGAAAGTAACAAAATTTATATTATAAACTTTATTTAACTAAATTTAAATAAAATTTTTGAAAATAAACCACCAGTGAAAAGCTAAAAATATAACTATGAAATGGGAAGGAGAGAGAGGGAGAGCAAGGGAGGGGAAGGAGGGGTGAATATAGATTGGTGGAGAAGGGGAGGTTTTGAGCAAGGCATAAGAAATTACGTCAGAGGTCGGTAAATTTGCTAAACAAACATATTCCATACATTACAGTCAAAATTGGTGAAAGGGGTACTAAAACTTCTGCAATCTGGGAATGCAATCCTGATAAACACAGTAAAATCTAATTGTTTTACGTCTAATGGCTGAGGACCTACGTTGCGGAAAAGCTGCTTTTTTGTTGCAGATTTTGCTGCATTTTTTTGAGTCAAAGTCAGGAGTGGATTTAGCAAAGTTTAATATTTTATACATTTTTTTTGCTTCTAATTGTCTACGACAACACTAACTAACCTGTGTACGTTGTTTTTGTACTGAATGACTGCAAAATAAGATGATGTCAATGGTGTGGTGAGTTGAACCCAGGACCCCAGTGCTACAAAGCAACAGTGCTAACCACAGAGCCACCATGGTCAGCTACAGGAGAGCATTTATTATATTTGCTACTGAAGAGAAAGTCTAATGAGACTCTAAAATGCGTCTAGATTTTAACTATATCTATGACTCATTTACTCTTCTAGTCCAGTACAAAAAGCTTCCAATATTCCACTCAATATACACTGTACTACTATCCATTGTATATAGGAGCACAAAGGACAGAACTACTCAGATGTTCCAGGTGCATTCAATACCATGATGATATTCTCAATATGCAGATCACTCAGACTCCATGAGACAATCTATAGCACGCATGCCCAAACAGAACTCAATGGCACATCCGGCACAGCTGGGATTTTTTCTCTAGCCTTCATTACTGAGAAAACAGTGCAATTAGTTTCAGCATGCAATATGCTAATTAGGCTCTCTACTGTCAGGTGGGTGGTCTCAGTGTGTCTCCTCCATCCAATAACCGCCCACCTGACAGTAAAGAGCCTAATTAGTGCATGGGTATTGATTGCTGAGGAATAGTAGGGGGCTAGAGAATATAATCTGCCTAGGAATTAGTGGAGCAGCACCTATAGAAGGATGCCAAGATCTTGAGTTGGGGGAGGTGGTGAAAGATTCTCTTTAACATACTTTAATATCATTTACAGACATTAGTACTGAGTACTTAAACTACAAAGGTTTCCTGACATTTTAGGACTACAAACAGAACAGCCTTAAGTCCCTACTGCCTTTGTTGCCATTGGTGTATATCGGTGCCAAATTGTTCCTTGATAAGAAACTGATTCAAGTACAGAGTGCTTTTGTATGAAGAGATATAGAATATAGTATAATACTGTAATAGCATAGTAATGTACAATAATAATAAGTACTATTCCTTTATAGTAGAAATAGCTTTATTATTACTTAGAAAAGTGTCATAAAGGAGTGTCCTATTGCTTTATCAGTCTGCCTTTGGACATAAGAGATCATATTCACATGAGTATTATTATTTTCTAGCCATTTCACCGCATGCGCCTCACCAAAGACTTGTTTAATCTCCCAGATATATTAACTGAGCTATTTGACCATTATTTGCGGAATTACGGTTATTATTCGTAAATTGCCTATTTTATATACAGTGGGGAAAAAAAGTATTTAGTCAGCCACCAATTGTGCAAGTTCTCCCACTTAAAAAGATGAGGCCGGCCTGTAATTGTCATCATAGGTAGACCTCAACTATGAGAGACAAAATGAGAAAACAAATCCAGAAAATCACATTGTCTGATTTTTTTAAGAATTTATTTGCAAATTGTGGTGGAAACTAAGAATTTGGTCACCTACAAACAAGCAAGATTTCTGGCTCTCACAGACCTGTAACTTCTTCTTTAAGAGGCTCCTCTGTCCTCCACCCATTACCTGTAGTAATGGCTCCTGTGACATTGTTATCAGTATAAAAGATACCTGTCCACAACCTCAAACAGTCACACTCCAAACTCCACTATGGTGAAGACCAAAGAGCTGTGGAAGGACACCAGAAACAAAATTGTAGACCTGCACCAGGCTGGGAAGACTGAATCTGCAATAGGCAAGCAGCTTGGTGTAAAGAAATCAACTGTGGGAGCAATAATTAGAAAATGGAAGACATACAAGACCACTGATAATCTCCCTCGATCTGGGGCTCCATGCAAGATCTCACCCCGTGGGGTCAAAATGATCACAAGAACGGTGAGCAAAAATCCCAGAACCACACGGGGGGACCTAGTGAATGACCTGCAGAAAGCTGGGACTAATGTAACAAAGGCTAGCGTCAGTAACACACTACGCCGCCGTCAGGGACTCAGATCCTGCAGTGCCAGACGTGTCCCCCTGCTTAAGCCAGTACATATCCAGGCCCGTCTGAAGTTTTCTAGAGAGCATTTGGATGTTCCAGAAGAGTATTGGGAGAATGTCATATGGTCAGATGAAACCAAAGTAGAACTGTTTGGTAGAAACACAACTCGTGGTGTTTGAAGGAGAGTGAATGCTGAGTTGCATCCAAAGAACACCATACCTACTGTGAAGCATGGGGGTGGCAACATCATGCTTTGAGGCTGTTTCTCTGCAAAGGGACCAGGACGACTGATCCTTGTACATGAAAGAATGAATGGGGCCATGTATCGTGAGATTTTGAGTGCAAACCTCCTTCCATCAGCAAGAGCATTGAAGATGAAACGTGGCTGGGTCTTTCAGCATGACAATGATCCCAAGCACACCACCAGGGCAACGAAGGAGTGGCTTCGTAAGAAGCATTTCAAGGTCCTGGAGTGGCCTAGCCAGTCTCCAGACCTCAACCCCATAGAAAAACATTGGAGGGAGTTGAAAGTCCGTGTTGCCCAGCGACAGCCCCAAAACATCACTGCTCTAGAGGAGATCTGCATGGAGGAATGGGCCAACATACCAGCAACAGTGTGTGCCAACCTTGTGAAGACTTACAGAAATCATTTGACCTCTGTCATTGCCAACAAAGGATATATAACAAAGTATTGAGATGAACTTTTGTTGTTGACCAAATACTTATTTTCCACCATAATTTGCAAATAAATTCTTAAAAAATCAGACAATGTGATTTTCTGGATTTTTTTTTCTCATTTTGTCTCTCATAGTTGAGGTCTACCTATGATGACAATTACAGGCCGGCCTCATCTTTTTAAGTGGGAGAACTTGCACAATAGGTGGCTGACTAAATACTTTTTTTCCCCACTGTATCTATATCACTATTTTTTTTCATTTCTAAATTGTACATGTTACGTAGAACTATTGGATTATAGTTCTTATTCCCCATACTACTGTAGCTAGTAGAGGCGTAGAGTAGTATTGATCTCTGTTGAACATTTCTCCCCTGCGTTCACTACATTGCTACTAGAAAATGGAATAATATGCAACTTCTGTTTTCACAATGGATTGTTGAGATCTCTTTACCAGCAGTAGATAATAAGTGACATGTTATAAAGGTTACTGTACACACATGGGTGCTTTATCAGTGATATTTCACATATTTTGCGAATCTGTTTTGGTGGCTGTGTATTCATGATTAACACATACATGGTTCAGGTAACAAGGCTGGAATGTGGTTATTGTCAGTATTGGTAGGTAGGTATCCACCATTTGTCACGTGTTGTGAACCTTTATAGGTAGGATGTACAGTTCGTTAGAATTGAAGCTAACTTGGCGATCACATAATTGCGGTGTATCTGGTTCAATAGCCCCAGTGAGTCATTGTATCAAAATGTATTATACGGACGGGTGCTACTATTGAGCATAGTTTATAAATGAGGTTATCGCAGTACTTACTCCTCTTCATCTTGAAAGGCAACATTTCGAATAACCAACGCTGAGCTGTCAAAATATAATAAATATTATGTCACATTAATGAACGTCATTAATTTAGTGAAATAGTCATAAGGTTGGTCATACACTTTAGATTGCTGAAACCCTTGTTTCACCCCCCCCCCCCCCCCCGTCACATGTGGGCTCAGGTCAGTCAAGAATGCATGTGTTTCAAATGGGGACAGGGGACAAGAACCTGCCAAACTTTTCTGGTGACGACTTATCTACAGAAAATAAAAGGATCAGATATGATGAATTCTAACTACCCAATCCATCTCTCCTTCAACATCTAGCATTGGGAGAGAGTCAGGAGGATCAATACACAATAGATGGTTGAAAATCGGATGGTTTGGCCAGTGTACATCTAACATCTATGGCCAGCTCAAGCCTTTACCATATGCCTTAAAATTGTTGGAACAGTCTGAAGGCCACCTATTTTTTATAACACAAATATTCATAAAAAGGTTGGCCAGGATTTTTTTTATGGCCTATCCTTAGCATAATCTATAAATATCTGATTGAGAAGGGGTGACAACCAGCCCCTGTAAGGATCAACAGTGGCTCTAGATCTGGTATAATGGCTGGCTCCAGTATTGCAACTCAACTCCCATTGAAGTCAACAATAGACATTGAAAGGAGCATGTGTGACCACTGCTTCATTCACAGACACAGTGATCATATTTTTATCCTGTAGACTTTGTGGTCCAATGGCTTTAAGGCTAGGGCTACGTGGCAACTTTAGCTGATTCACACACTAATATATGTGAACAATCACATTGTGACCCCATGGGTGCAGAGACTGTGACTTCTAGTCACAAAAAAAATCCAGCATTGCTCGATTTTTTTATGCAACAAGAAGTCACAATCGGTGCACCCATGGGGTCTCAATTCTATTTCATTCACATTGGTAAAGGAGTCTCAGGACAACATGGTGATCTTTGGTTGTATAATAGGAGTTGTGGACAAAGTTGCTGTGTAGTCCTAGGTAACTCCCACTTGTCAATGTATTCATACATGGACACTGAAGAAAGAAGCTCTTTACTTGATCTCGGATTCTTTGGCTGATCCAGCGGCTTTGGCTTTCCGCTGCGGATTATGTAGGGCTGGAATTTAGAGAGGACCGCTTCGAAATTACTCTCCAAATTTAGTCATGTGAACAAGCCCTATAGGAAAATAGAGGTTGACCTTACCTATCTTCCACTGTTTCAAAAAAGTCATCTCCAACCCATGAGCCAACTGCACCTTGTGCGGGCTGATATCGGATATCCAACTGAACACTGATCTGTAGTCGTGGGGAGGAAAGTATACAGCTTTAGATTCTGTGATATAGTAAAGAGTGCGGTATATACAAGTATATGGTATAGTAAAGTAATGCATAGTATAGTAAAATAACATATAGTAACATGACATTTATAATATGTATTTATTCTAAAAATCTAATAAGACATGTACATGAGTCACGCTCTCTCCGTACATCTGTAGTTTAGAAAATACAAATGCACAAAGGGTAAATTACAGAGTAGATAGCTATACTGTATATTTACTGTTCACAACAGGAGTGTTTTCTATGTTTTTACTGAAAAAAGCAGACATACTGCATGTGAACATGCCCTTACTGTATCTTTGGCCGTGTAAAGTATGTTCTCATTACCTTCTGAGGAAGCAGACAGACTAGACTAACAGGTAGCTCAGAATGCTGTGCATTGCTTATATGTCATCCTATCTTTGTATAGCAGCGCTGTTGTGTTTTCTGTTGTCAGCTGATTGTTTTGCATTAAATAAACTAAGAAAGAATAACCATATGCCACAATAAAACCAGTCCAGGATCTGGTGTATAGGGCAGGTGAGAAATGGTCGGGCTGCAATGTGCAAGTGAAAACCTGATCTACACTAAGTCATGGGACATTGTTATTAGTCATCAGAGAAAGAGACAGGGCTTTGTCTGTAGGACGTGGTACACAATGTATGGTAATTAAAAGTGTTTTGTGGGTTAAAAACATTCTTGAGCTATCCCATGGTTAGGTCATCAATATCAGATCTGTAGGGGTAGGACACCCAGCACCTCCACCTATCAGCTGTTCTCAGCAGCTGATATACAGGGAATGAAGCAGGATTCAGACAGCTCTGTTCTCTGTGTAGCGGCCCAACCAGATACTGCAGATCTGCTTCTATTCACTTGAGTGGTATCTAAGCTGCAGTGACTCAGTTCTGCCACTACACTGAGAACAGCGCTGTCTGCTTCCTGCTCCATTCTCTGTGTATCAGCTGATGAATACTGTTGATCGGTTGGAGTGAAAGGTGAGAGACCACCACTAATCTGATATGGATGATCTATCCCTATATTTTTAGCCAAGAAAACCCCTTTAACTCTTGCTGTTGTCACTGGAATGGCAACAGTCAATAGATGTCCCCTCGCCCGCAGACATAGAATAGATCTGAAGTTGACCATACACATTAGATGAATGTCAATTGAACACACCATTTTTTCAAGTGTAGTCAACCATCAAATGCGTATATAAATGTATAATATAAGATCTCTGAGGGCTGAACAAGTCTTTGACTAGCAGCTCTCTCCCACGACATGAAGCCTAATCTTAATGCCTATGCTCGGCTAATTATACATGTTTATTGACAGCTCTGGCAGTGGCTTGTCTACCATGAGAACAAAGGATCAGCCATTTAGAATTCCAACAGGCCTGATCCTTCTTTTGCCCCCGACATCTAATATTCTCAGACCATCAGGAGGCCTACATACTGATTAGAAAATTGCTCAAACCTAACAGGTTTGGACCAATTTGATCTTACACTATGCCATATATATCGGAACAAGTTCATAAACATTATACAGTACTGTGGAAAAGTTTTAGGCATGCGTGGTAAAATGACTGCAAAGTAAGAATGTTTTCAAAACTAGAAGGGTTAATAATTCATTTTTGTCAATGAAAATGAAGTGAATGAAGAAAAAAGCAATCTAAATCCCATCAATATTTGGTGTGACCTTTGCCCTTTGGAGGAGGAGTCCTGGAAGTGATGATATGGCCCCCACATATATAACCCTGATCTCATCATCATCCAGTCTGTCTGGGATGACATGAAGAGACAGAAGGATTGGAGCAAGCCTACTTCCACAGAAGATCTGAGCTTAGTTCTCCAAGATGGCGGGAACAACCTCCCTGTCAAGTTCTGCCAAAAACTGTCTGCAAGTACCGAGAAGAATTGATGGAAGGAAAAGGGCAACGTTCAAAGCAAATATTGATGGGATTTACAATTCTCTTTTCTTCATTCTCTTTAACAAAAATAAACTATTAACAGTAACTATTTTTGAAAGCATTCTTACTGTGCAGCATTAGTTTCACATATACCTAAAACTTTTGCACAGTACTATACATGAACCTCCATATTTCACTCCATGACTACATTTATATAAGTATGGCAAATAAACCATAAGATTTCTAGAAAAAACTCTTCAATTTCTGTTTAAGCCTATCAGCTTTAAATGAATTATACTGTAATTTTAGAACAGTGTGACATAATAACCTTGGTGATATGGATGCAATACACTATCTTGTCTGAAATGAACCATGGAGTGTACAAATACTAGTGCAACAGGGTTTCAACAAAAAAAGTTATTGGGGCTGATTTTCCACACCCTAAAAATGTGATTTTCTTCATGGCTTGGATGCCAGTATCAACCCCATTGAATATAGTCTCATAGGGGGAAAATCATCAAGACTGCCATATTGCTTGCGGGTCTTGAAATCCCCTGCACCAATGAAGGATGTGCTTAATTCATGATGAGGAGCACACCTGTTATGAGCTAGGCACATCCTCTGTAGTCCTTGCACCTTGGTAAAATACTCAACTAGTTCCTTGCTGGCAAAAATTTCTGCTGTTAATTACGTCACAAAAATGGTGCAAATGATGATGTATCTGGGGTGGCTGATAGCCCCACCACCACCCACTTTCTGAAAAGATCAGCGTAAAAGGTCACAAAAGTGGTGTAAATTTTTTTATGAATTTGTCCCTTAGCCTGTGGATCAGTACACTGAAAGTTTGGGTATCGGAAAGAGCCGAAAAAAGCCAAATGAAACAAAGGGGCAGGGTGCTCAGCTGCTGTGTTTTAGTGATCATGGGAGTCTTAGCACCTGGAGTCCCACCATTCAAAACCTATGATGTGTCAAAAGTTTATTAAAGTTCTTGGTAACTTTAAAGGGGTTGTCCAGGATTTGGGGCAAACTCAGGGGCAGACGGGGAGGGTGGGGTGTAAAACAAAAAGAGACATACTTAACTATCTTCTTGTGCCAACTCGCCATGCTAGAAGAAGAGAAGCTCACATGACCACTGAAACCAATCACTGGCCTCAGTGGTCGCTAGAGAGGGACTGATGACATCACTGACATACATCCCCAGGTCCTTACCAGCAACCCTGAGGCCACTGATTGTTCTCAGCAGTGATGTCAGCCACTCTGCCACAACAGGAGAGGTAAAGAAGACTGGGACTGGACAACAGAGTGCTGAGGATAGGTGAGTATCTTTTTTTTTTGTTGATTTACACCCCCCACTACTTCCGCTGAGTATGCTCCAAATCCTGGACACCCTGTTGAGGCTGAGGCTCCACGCTACGAAAACACAGCCTATTTTGTTGCAGATTTTGAGCCAAAGCCAAGAATGACTGCAAAAGAAAGGTAAATATATAGGAAGCTCTTATACTTCTACCTTTAGCTCAATCCAATCCTGGCTTTGGCTCAAAAAAACACAACAAAATCTGCAACAAAAAAGTTGCATTTTCTCAATGTGGGGCCTCAGCCTTAAAATGCAGAGAAGATTGCGAAAATTATGATTTTGTTGTTATACAGTACATAACTAGTGCCAATGACCAAGCAAGAGGTATGTATTTTTTTTTTTGTGTCCAAATGAAGACATGTTTAAGGATTGTCTTATGTAACCTGCTCCTACCCCAGTGACGCTGTAGTTCTTGTCCACGAGATCTTCTGTAAGGATGAGTCGGCCACTCTTTGGGAGATGTTGTAGACTGAGAACCAATTTCCCCAATAACCTAGAACAGAAAAGCAAGAATGCCATAGTCTAGAAAAATAATGTATTGTGACGGCCACCTATTAATTGTGGACAACCTACAAATACACAGTGTTGGACTGGCCCACCAGAGTACCAGAGGATCCTCTGGTGGGCCCAAGCCCACAAATTTGAAAGGTACTATGGTCTATTTCCAAGGGATTGTTGGAGGGTGAGCCCCAGAATCATTTTATCTGATGGGCCCAAGGGAGCAGGGCCCTCAGTCCCAGTGTGTGAATTGACTATTTATTTGTAATGTTTCTTTTTTGTCTGTAGTTGAACCCTACAAATTGTACAGTGCTGCGGAATATGTTGGCGCTATATAAATAAAATGTATTATTATTACAGTCCAACACTGCAAATACATATTTAGTATTGAAGTATTACTGCTGAACAAGATACAGGCTTTTCTTTGAAATAGAAAAAGTAATTTTTCAGAATATTGACAGTATGTAATAAATTTTAATCTATCAGGTCGATTGTAAAGCTGTGCATAGAGAGAAGCCAAAAATCAGAATTTCAAGTAGACTTTTATATTTATTGGAGTACTATTTGTCAAAAAGAAGAGTCCAAAGGTCACATCATTCGACAAAAAGGATAAATGTTTTTTTTACAAGCACAGTCCTCTTTGCTATCCATCAATGTATGTTACTAAGAATCAGAGTGGAATTAAAGTGGCAGTTGCCATAGAAATATATTATTCCGTATTAAAGCTGGAGCTCCAAAGTCATAGATTTTCATAAGAGTTTGCAAAGTTGCTTCATATTTCATTTTAGATCCATGCAAAAAATAAAAAAATAGTTGTAAATGAGAACCTTACCTAGCGTGACAAGTCAACACGTTCTCATTAATCCTGTTTAATATTTTCATTTATTGATAAAAATACACAGCAGATTTTTAGCATACCTGTTGGTGAAAACCTTGCTGCAATTGTAAACCTTCACAGTAAGCACTTCATCCATTACAGCTTTCCCATAGTGAGGCCATCGAAAATGCTATAAAGAAATATAAGTAGATTGCGTTAGAGAGCTTCTCGCTGTGTCATTTAATTCACTTTATTGCATACTATAGGATTTTATGTGTACTGCAAAGTTTATTATCATCACCATTATTAATATTATTATTAGTAGCACCATTGTTCTGATTATTCCTATAGATTTTTCTGCGTCCTATACAGTATATGGCACTATACAGTAATGTATGCATTAATTTATGGCATTTCTGATTGGAAGCGACACCCTAAAGGCCCCATTCCCATTAGATGGAACTTAGTTTTAAATTGCAAGACTTGCTATTATAAAATAAATGGATTGCTGTGAAGTTATTCAGAAGACTTTACACATGCTACAAGTCCTGTGTGTTGTCTTTTCTGGGAGGAATTTTCCCTTCTGTTCCCCCGGATTGGAAGCCCACAAACAGTAAGGTTAGAGCCATAGTTTTTAAAACAGCATAGGGCACTTGGATTTCAACATGCATGATCCTTTTGTTTTTGGGAGATAAGCCACTGCCAAAGGTTTTTGGCAGTGCCTTCTCTCCTCAAGTGCCTGGTGGAGTCAGGTAAAATAGCTGTGTTGAAGCTTCTTGACTGTCTTCTGATGGCATATTTGTGGGAAGAGTAGTATCAGCCATGTTGGATTTTGTTGCCACGAGAGATAATGCCCTTTCGTTAATGAAATAAAGATGCACATTCAGAGGCAGGATAGCTTGTTGGCTTAACAAGGGTTTCTACAATTTCTCTGACTGTGCAAGGAATGTTACTGGAGGCTATTTTAGTTTTACAGTGCTGTCATTCCTGACCAACCCACTATGCAAATAAACCAATACAGCATGAAGACATCACAATGCAGAGCTCAAAGGGAAAACTAGTTCAAAGTTTTATTTCCTTGGCACGAAAGTGACGCATAACACATACCTAAGACCTAAAAGGGGTTGTCTAGCCAAGAAAATTATTTAGAAAACTGCTGAGCATGTTATAATCTGTACACAGTATCATAATAATATTGCCCAGCACCATGGAATTAATGTAATAATGCACAGCACTATGGAATTAATATTAATGTCCAGCACCATGGAATTGATATAATAATGTACAGCACTATGGGATTAATATAATAATATACCAAACACCATGGAATTAATATAATAATGTCCAGCACCATGGAATTAATATAATAGTGTCCAGCACCATGGAATTAATATAATAATGTCCAGCAACATGGAATTAATATAATAATGTCCAGCACCATGGAATTAATATAATAGTGTCCAGCACCATGGAATTAATATAATAATGTACAGAGCACCATGTATTTAATATAATAATGTCCAGCACCATGGAATTAATATAATAGTGTCCAGCACCATGGAATTAATATAATAGTGTCCAGCACCATGGAATTAATATAATAGTGTCCAGCACCATGGAATTAATATAATAGTGTCCAGCACCATGGAATTAATATAATAATGTCCAGCACCAAGGAATTAATATAATAGTGTCCAGCACCATGGAATTAATATAATAATGTACAGCACCATGAGATTAATATAATAATACACAGAGCACCATAGGATTAATATTATAATGCACAGTGCCATGAGATTAATATAATAATATACAGAGCACCATAGGATTAATATAATAATATACAGCACCATGGAATTAATATAATAATGTACAGAGCACCATGGAATTAATTATAATAATGTCCAGCACCATGGAATTAATGGTACTCTAACATAAATAATAATAACATATGTTCTAAATATATAATATGTTCTACTAATAAGTAGAAAAGAAAACAGATTTCCTTAATAAGACATATTACAAAGTTTCTTATATTCACGTTTGCTATTCATTTATGAAAAATGGTTTATAACTGGAGGTACGCTTTATTTTTTTTTATTTTTTATTTTTTTTTATCGAAGGTCTCAAAGCTGTGCCAACGAAACACCAGTGCACGGAAAAAAGTGACGGGTGCCACTGAAAAAACGTGCAAAGGATGCGGTCTATCGCAAAACCCATCTCCAAAGAGAATGGGTCCTCCGAAACTGTCCCCAAACTCAGAGCCAAAAGGCCCAAGAGTAAGGGGGCTGAACCAACCCAACTGCCTATACAGGAGAGTCAGATCTTACTTGGTTTCCTCCCGGGCTGCCACCACCAGGAGTACTACCAAGCCAGCTACTTGCATCAGTCTCCTCAAGGGCTGCCACCCCAAGAGTACTACTGAGCCTGCAACTGTTGTCTATCTCCACAAAAGCAGAGACAGACACTGGAGAGCAAAGAAGGCGGGAACCCGAAGGCCACACACTCCAACTCCTAGACTTCGGGTAGGACCCAAAAGGGTTTCCGCACCCCTACATCTACACACACACAGTGACAAACGGTGACAAATGTGATAAACAAAAAAGAATAAATAAGTGAATAGAGTGCCAGTGTACTGGCCCGGTCTATCCGCCGGATCTATAAAAATTACCCATGCTGGATAAACCAAGCAATAGGGTGAGTGCTAACAAAGTGTTTCAAGTGCTGTGCAATGTGCCATACTCAGTGGGTTTCCCACACCCAGTGAGTTAAGGCACCTCTGGAGTCACCGTCCCCAGAGGCGCTTGCACCATGAGACCTTCGAAAGCTTTCCCGGCCTAATGGCTTCGATCCCAGGGTGGATGCAAGCCCTGGTGTGGTTCTCTGCCCCATGTTCACAGTCTTCAGTTGGCTCCCTACAGTGGGTTAACCACTCTCACTGGTGGAACCAACCTACTGGCTGCTACTGATAAGAACAGATACTACACTTGATCTTAGCCAAAAGGCCGGAGGTACGCTTTAATGATAATTACACATTGCCAGTGAAACAGATGGCACAGTAAGCAGGTTTTATAACAGTTTTTTTTTATTTTCTAGGGGTAATGTGTATCATTAGGGAGAGACGGTACATATTAGACCATGCATGCCCTGCTAAGAATTTTGGATAAGGAATATGCAAATAAGACCACATTGGTAGAAAAAATGAATGAGCTCCAGCACCACCTTATGAAATGTAGCTCCCTAAAAAATTAATGCATTGTTTTCAAAGAAACCATTATTTTCTAGTAATTGAAAGTTTCACTTTTCCAGTTCTTTTTTACACTGTAAAAAGAATTTCCTCTAAGTTTTAAAAATAGCAAACAGCAGACTTACCTCCCCAAAATCGGCTATATTTCCAGTTTTGAGTTTTTTGGTCTTATGCGTAAAACCTTTAAAATATAAAATACATAGAACATTTATCAACATGCAGACAAACTACATGTCACAATAAATAATACAATAAAAATACATCCAAACAAGTTAAAGGGGTTGTCTAAGATGGCACACTGAAGGCCTATCATTAAGTTAAGTTATTAATATGAGTTTGGTGGGGGTTCAACACCTGGCCAATATCAGCTTATATCTGCATAGTGTACAAAGCCAAAATGCTGACAGTTCTCTACACCATGACACATCTGAGGACAGGTCATCATCAATAAGTAGTCTTGGATAACCAGTCGGAAGGAAATCATGACTGAGTTTCTTACAAGTGGCAGAATATAGAAAGTTCCTGCATTCATGGTTGTATCCAATGGCAACCAATCAAAGGCAAAAGATGTTATAACTAAAATGGTATTATAATTATAACTTATATTTGCAAAAATGTTTAACTTTTAATTTTCCACAAATTTGAATGTTTATGTTCATAGGAAAACCCTTTTAACCTCTTCCCGATATCCACCATAATATTTTGGCGGATTTCGAGTATTTAAATATCGCAGCCGCTCAGGAGCCATTTTGCTGGGGATGGCCAGGCTCCGGAGCAAGATCCGGCGCCAGCATCCTGTTCCCATTGAGGGCTCCGAGGCTTCTCTGCCATTCATTTCTATGGCAGGCTGCTTTATGCAGCCTGTCATACAAATGCCAATATTTTACAATGCATTGCATTAGTGATCAGACCAGCTGGGGTTCAAGACCCCTAGGGGTTCTAATAAATGCAGTAAAAAAAGTAAAAAAATATTAAAAAAAAAGTTCAAATCACCCCCCTTTCCCTAGAATAGATATAATAGTTAAAAATTACAGTGAAACATATACGCATTAGGTATCCCTGTGTCTGAAAATGCCCAGCCTACAAACTTATAAAAATATTTTTCCTGTACGGTGAATGCCGTTTTTTCGCTGTTTCGCCTCTGATAAAAATTTGAATAAAAAGTGATCAAAGCAATAGAGATTCCCCAAAATGGTATAACTAAAAAGTACACATGGCTCGTGAACGGAAAAACGGACCTTCATAAATGTCTAGTATAAATAATGGCAAAGGTACAACATAGAGATCTAAGAGAAGATTCTCCAGAATTGTTGATTTATGGGGAATACAGTATTTACTCATGTCAGGAGACGTTACTAGTTCTATGTTTTAAACAATCCTGGGGCAGACAGGTTTGCCATAGGCAGGTTTGGGACACTAAAGCACTGGCCCATAAGGACAAGTTAGTGGTTTAGTGTCCCAAAACCTCCTGACAGGTTCTCTTTAGGGTCTATGCACATTGGCAGTTACAGTCCAGAAAATATGTGCTGTACACATACTGTAGTTATGATGGGACAGAAGTGCTTTGATGACTTCATGCTGTTTTTAAGGTTATGAAGCATGTTCAGGTTTTGTTGATGCAGTTTTTACAGCCAAAAAGGAGTGAAGCATTAAGGTTGACAGCCCACAAAGGAAAGAGGGTCCTTTTTTTTCAATCTAGTCCTGGATTTGGCTTCAAAATGTACATAATAAACCTGAGGTCTTACCCTTAAGGCAGAGTGGCATTGCCATTGAGAGTGCAGTCATGGGAGAAGCAAAGAAAGAAGATAACATTTGGTCCTTAGCATGTACTAAAAATTAGGTAAACGCAATCTCAGATGAACAAAAACACCTGACAAATCACACCGTGTCATTATTTACTTATCGAAAACTAGTCCTAAATACAAAGTAGTGTGTGAAAAGCAACACACCCTTACTGCTCCCATAGGAATTAAGAGGTTAAGTAGCAGCCATGTGCTGCTAATCAAATTCCCTGTATTGATGGATCATCCCTAAGTGTGGCCACCTCTATAGAGCAAAAGTTTAGGCAGTTTGCTGGTCTGGAACATTTAGGTGTGTGTTAACAGAATGCCAATGAGGAATAACATCAGCAATGATCAAAGAGAAGTAACATCAATTTGTGAAGAGTTATAAGGCCATTTCCAAACAATCTGCAGTACATCACTGTATGGTGAAAAAGATTATTCACAAGTAGAAAACATTCAAGACAACTGACATTCTTCCCAGAAGTGGACTTCCCAGCAAATTCCCCCTAAGGTCAGACTGTGCAATGCTTAGAGAAATTGAAAAACAAACAAAAAGCTTTATCTTAGACTCTTCATGCCTCAGTTAGAAGTTACATGTAAAAGCTCATGAAAGTACAATTAGCAAAAGGCTGAACAAGTATGGCTTGTTTGGGAGGTTGCCAGGACAAAGCCTCTTTTTTCTAAAGGGACACGTCAGCACGGCTTAAAGGGGTTTTCCTGGCTAAAAATATTGATATCCTGAAGATGGACCATCAGTATCAGATCAGTGAGGGTTCAACTCCTGGCACCTCCACTGATCAGCTGTCCGTAGTAACTGATACACAGAGAATGGAGCAGAAAGCAGACAGCTCTGTTCTCCACCACTGACAGGCAGCAGTTGGTAATGAAGCTGTCATGTGACAAAAACCTATGTGAAATACAGGCCACTCTATATAAATAAATATTTTCAACACATACATCTATTAATGTGGTTTCACATGCAATTTTTGTAAAATGCCGCCGCAGCCCTAGATGCAAAAGTGGATGCAGCAGGAATTGGAAGTCCTTCCTTTATATGTCAAATTCCTATTGAATCAATTTGGCTTTTACTTCATGAAAAACTTCAGTGGCATTTTTCAAAAAAATGCTGTGTGTGAAATTTTTATAAGGCCACACATTGTAGAAAAAAACTACTTTTTACCTGTAGTTGCTGCTGTGGTTTTTTGAGCCAATGGCTGTAAGAGGAATGGGAAATATCATGAATGATGACATTGCGCACTCCAAGTTTATCATCATTTGCCAGGTGTGAAGTAGCATAGATTGCAGTCTAGGTACATGAGGTAGGGTCTGCGCCAGAGATAAATCTGCCCCATAGGGTTAAAAAGGTTTGCTACTGAAAACTTTGCTTTTGAACTGGCATACACAAATGATACAGCAGAAAACGAAAAACTTGTCCGTAACCCAATCCATACTAAGGAAGGTGAATTGTCCCTTGCTAATTAAAGTGTCACTGATGCATAATAGCTTCTTAGTAACTTGACATACTGCATTGTGACTTGCTGGTGCCCTGGTGAATGGACAGACATAATATAAATTGATACACAATTGCCATCTTTTAATGAAAACACAGCCTTTTGCTAAGAATTGCTGCACACTATTTACAATTCTGACAACCGGTGCTCACTATCTAATAATAAAATGTCACTTTGCTATACTAAGAAAGCAATAGTCTGCCACAAGATACTGAGGAGCAACTGTCAGAATGTTAGCTTTCAACAGATATGGAGTAATACATTTGACAGACAACTATTTCCAGTGTTTGCATCAGGAATCTCAGTATTGCTGCTATTCCTTTAAGGTTACTGTGCCAAACTGAGAAGCTTCTGCAGTGTCAGAAGTTCTCTGGTTTTATACAATTAGCAGCTGAGAGGGCATTTATTGACCCCCTTCCTCCTGAATCAGGTGTCTGCTAATTTAGTTACTTTAGTTTGTCCCTGAATCCTGATCGTGTGCACTGGACAGCTTTATTCAGACTATTGGCTTGTTTCTGGTTATCTCTTTTGTCTCCTAATTCTGCCTCTGACGTGAAGTCTCAGAACTGAACCTTGGCTTTATACCTGATATATGTTTGTCTCCTGATTCTGCCTCTGACATTACCTCCTGGTACTGACCATTTGCCTGGAAATTTATTTTCCAGATTTTGATCTCCCTGTAAGTTATTTGTAGGTTCTGGTTTTGATTTCAGCTAATGGAGTGTTTATTCCTCGTACGGTTTCTAGTGTTGATAACTTGGACCCCAAATTCAGCAAAGTCCATCTGGCCTTGCAGCAGGCCCTCGTGAAGGCATGTGGGTGTCTTGGCCTATGCCTCACCATTGTATAGGATTTAAATAGCTAGTTCTACTGTTCTCTGTTATCAGCCAGATCCTGTTATTTGTTCATAAAAATATGGCCTTTTTTCCACCTAATTCCACAACAAATGTACATACTTGGCTCAGACTTTTCATTAAAAAAAGGGGAATTTGGTCACTGCAAGATACCTCTGGGGCAATGGCTTAAAGCTTTTGTTCTCCTGCCTGACTAAAATCTTGGAAGCCTCTGAGAAACCTAATTTTTGCAGACAGTAACCTGGGGAAGAGCCAAAGTCTGACAACTCAATTCTCAGCTTCCCTGCTGCAGGGAAACACAATCTGTCAAGGTTGCCCCAGGGAAGACAAGACGTCCTGATCTGGACCATTGTGAAATTTTAACAGAAAAGGGTTATCAATCCCGACATCACTTCTTATTGCATGTCTCACATAGTTGTGCTAGATTATTTTTATTATATGTTATTTATATTGAAGAAAATTCTTTGTATTCTAGTTTAAACATTATATATCTGTAGGCTGGGTTCACACAGTGCTTTTTCTGACAACATGCGTTTCTAAATTCAGTAAGGCCTAGCACGTGTTACTATGTATTTCACCTGAAAGTTAATGTCTCTGGTTTACTGGTGTAGTAGAAATGTACTACTTAGAGATGAGCAAACTGGTTCAGAATAAACTGGATTCAACCTGAATTTTCCAAAAGTTTTCAGTGCGACCCGAATCTGAAATTTTTGGAGTTCGCCACCCCTAAGGCACTGTTGTAGTTAGGGGTTTATTTAGACCCCAGAGTAAAATAATTGGAGGACCAGAAACATAATAAACTCAGCTTCCCTCACCTCTCCTGGGCTCCCTCAGGTCCTTCTCCTGGTCTGTTCCAGCCTCTTGGGTGATGTTTCAGAAACTGTCGAGGCTGCAGTGGTCATGTTTGGTGAGCCAACATCATGACACTTGCGTTAAAGCATCATGACCTCTGCTCACTCCACATGACTTCTGAGGCCCAATCAAAGTCTCAGCGGCTCAAGGGACCAGTGACGTCACCCAGAAGACCAGAAGAGGACCTCAAGGGTGCACCAAACACTGTAAGGGGAGGAGTTTAGAAATGTTTATTACGTTTCTGCACCTCCCCTGGGTCTTCACTGGGTCTGAAAAGTATAATAATGATATTCAGGGCTGAAACTAAACAGGTGGAAGAACCTCGCGAGCTTCACCCATCACTAAGTGCAATTAAAATAGCATGCAGTTGTTCATTAAAAGAAGCCGTCCATAAACCCTGCCATATACTGAATGGAAGGCTCAGGTAGTTTAAATACAAAGCTTGCAGATGCTTTTACTAATCCAGGAAATCAAGAAAAGTAATCTCATTTAATTCAGTAACTCCGCGAGGGATCATCTGACTTATTCCTATACTGTTATGTGGAACAGCTGGATAAAGGGATTATTATGTGCGGGCGCCTCATATGTTAATTACACTTGTACACCTGACTCATCCGCACCGTCCTATTAATGTTTTATAGAGTGCACGCAGTTCTTAAGGAGACGACAACGCCTCCAGCAATATGATCAATCACAGTTTTGTGGCTCCTGAGGAACTGTAGTGAGAAAATGGTTAACGGTCTTCTACAGCTGTGTCTATTCGGCTGTATACATAGCGAAATATGGTTAGTCACCGCTCTGGCAGGGGATCCCTAAAAAATAGTCAATCGTGGACACTTTCAGGAAATTGTGACGACTAGACTTCTCCACCCTGGTCGATGGCCATAATAAATAAAATAACAAACACTGCGCAATTCACCATTATTCCTCTCCTGAACCCTATATAAGATTGCAAAACACAAGAGGAGTCAATTATGCTGCCAAACCAGATATTGCTTCAGTCAGAGATAGGACTTGAGGCTTATTTTCACTTTTGTCGAATGTGTCTCCCCAGCCGCACCTCACCAAGAAATAAAGTGTGTTGTGTTGGTGATGCCCGCAAGCAATGGAATAACCCAAAGCATTAGACACAGTGGCCCACATTTACTAATAGTCTAAAAAATCCACCAGATTTATCACAGTGACTGGTGCTGGATGATACATCTGATACATCTATACAGTATCTAGTCTACATTTATACCACATTCTAGTTGTCTTGTTTTGAGACAGAATTTTTTTTGACACTATTTTTGCATGTTTAAGCCATGCCCCCTTTTTCTGGGAATTCACAGGCATATGTCTAGCATGTCAAAAAATGTGAGCCTAAACTAGATGCGCCACACAGTACCAAAATACACCATGAGTCTAGTTGTAAACCATTATAGTAATTTAGGCCATTGTGTTTTTTTGTACTCACCACCCTGCTCCATGCTTTCTCTCTGCTTGGAGCCTGCTGTGATGTCAGCAGTTGGAGCCTGGAAGGTGGGGAGCAAAGTGGTGAGTACTAAATGCAGCTCAGCACTTGTAGCTGCAATGAGCAACTCCATCAGTACTGGTGAAAGTGATCATTGCACTTGTAAAGTAAGGATGGTGCCCATTCATACTTGGTGGGGATAGTGGGGCATACCACAGTTTGAGAACCACTGCTTTAGTGGGCCTTACACTGAAATCTACACCAACTCATAGCTCATTTCGGGCATTATTTATGCTAGAAAACAGGTGTAAATAATGATAGATCTGATGGCCGCAACTCCACCCCCATCTTTCAGGGCAAATTATGTAGCAAACCCCTAGTGTTTGACTTTTTCTCTTCCATCAAAGGCATTGTCTAACTATTTTTTTTTTTAATAGTTTAACTTTACTCACTTCTCCCTGGTACTCTGTTTCCAGCAGGTCTGGTCTTCAGTTCCCAGCAGACATGTGCCATTTGTGAAGACATAACTGCTAAAGCTGGTGATTGGCTGTAGCGCTCACCTAGTCCTCAATTTTTTGGGTGGGGTAGTGAATCATTCAATGAGTATGGTTGTGTCCTAACACTTTCTCATCAGTGGAAAGGGGTAGAAAGTAGTAGAGGAAAGATGAATCAGGCATGTCGGAGTTTAAGATGCCTAATCCTCTTTATCTTGAGGAGGATAGTAGTAAAAATGGGTCTCTTATCTCTATGTCATATCTTTACCTCAAGGTGCTGTCCTACTCCTTTCCCTCCCTTCTCCATAGATTTCTATTTCTTGTAGTTTATAGCATAGACTTCTGCACTAGATCAAATCCATACACACAAAGAAGGAAATAAATGAAGTTTTCTTTAATGAAATATACCACAATGTTTAAAAATTCAGGTATGTCTTTAGCCCAGAGGCTCATTCCCCTATTGAGCCAAATGTTCATGTTTACAGATGTATAGGAATAGTTGTTGGCCAAGCTACCTTTTGTCTGACAGCTATCTAAGGCGTATGACCAGCTTAAGAACTGCACACATGTATCTAGACTAGTTTACATAAGGGCTGGGAAGTATCCCACGTGAACTGCCAAATGAGGCAGCAAGAAGGCTTGACATCACGTACAGATGTATGTTACAGAAAGGAAACAATGAAAATTTTATGAGTTATTTAAGAATCTACCCTGAGATTTTCTGTTAATTATACTTTTCTTGGAAAAGGGTTTTCTGGAAGTGCAAAAAAAATTACAAAAATAAATATATAAAAAAATAAAGTCCAAAATTGAAAGTAGTAAACTTGTCAATATTCAACACTTACTGTCTGGATTACCCCCCATTATTTCTGTACAGTGTACCTCCAATTATAAAACCACCAATGAATAGTACTAATGAATATAAAAAACTTTACAATGTATCTTATTAAGGAAATCTGCTTCCTTCTCCACTTAATAGACTGCTTTCCTCCTTATCTTCAGTCTGTTTGTTTACATGCAATCCTTATTTGTACCCATCTCACACTTGGAATTCTATGGAGAGGGGAGGGAGAGGTGGTGGCTGTGATTGATTTATTGCCTCATTTTGTGCACTGGTAGAGCCTTATATTGAAACATAGCAGTGTTAGAAAGCTCCCTGTGTTACAGTGTAGCAGCTCCAGTTAATTGCATGTGTTTTCCAGCAGCCCTCTCCTCTCCCTCCCCTCTCCATAGACTAATATTTAAAAAGTAACTTTTACTTTTTAACTAAAAGTAAGCTTGATAAATGAAAAAGATATATTACAGAGTTTATTATATTCACTTATACTATTGATTTTTATGTTTTATAATTGTATGCATACCTCCCAACCTCCAGGATTCAGTGGGACTGTCCCACATTCCGGTTCCTGTCACGCTGTCACAGTCAGTGGCCTCAGTCCGGACACAGAAGATTTGAATACAGTGGTGAAGCAGGAGCCGTCCGCTCCGTGCTTCAGCACTGTGCCCCCAATGTGATCCGATCCCAGGAACTGTAGGCGCGATGTGATGACATCACTCACATCATATCTGCAGCTCCCGGAAGTAGAGATCAGATCAGCAGGGGAGCAAGGAGAGGTGAGTATCAGTGTTTTTATTTATGTCAAACTTTGGGGGCACATGGGAGGGACATTAAACTGGGGGGGGGTAGATGGAGGTGGACATTAAACTTTGGGAGTAGATGGAGGGGGGGCATTAAACTGGAGGGGCAGATGAAGAGGGACACTAAACTGTGGGGTAGATGAAGAGGGACATTAAACTAGGGGCAGATGAAGAGGGACACTAAACTGTGGGGTAGATGAAGAGGGACATTAAACTAGGGGCAGATGGAGGGAGATATTAGATTTTGGGGCAAATAGAGGGGGCATTAAACTGGGGGGCAGATGGAGGAGACCATTAAACTTTGGGGTTGATAGAGGGGAAAATTAAACTAAGAACAGATGAAGAGGGACATTAAACTGGGGGGCAGCTGCCGGGGACATTAAACTGGGGCAGTTGGAGGGGGACATTAAACTGTGTGGGTCACTGGAAAGGGACATTAAATTGGGGACAACTGGAAGAGGATATTAAACCATGGGGGTAGCTGGTGGGGGACATTAACCTGGGGCAGCTGGAGGGGGACATTAAATTGGGGACAACTGGAAGAGGACATTAAACCATGGGGGTAGCTGGAGAGGGACATTAAACTGGGGGCAGCTGAAGGGTGACATTAATGTTCTCCTCTAGTTGCCCCCAGTTTAATGTCCCCCTCCAGCTGCCCCAGTTTAATGTCAACCTCCAGCTGCCCCATAGTTTAATGTCCCCATCTAGTTGCCCCCAGTTTAAACTATGCGCTCCGCACATTCTGTCCCTCTTTCTGTCCCTTAAAAGCTGGGAGGTATGTTGTAGGTGACGACTGGTTATGGTCCTGGGGATGGTACTTACCACTTGGTCACACACTGGTTGCATTCACAGAAAACTTCCTTTGAGCTTAAAGCATGGAGGCCACGAAGCCGGCATATTTTACTTTCATTTTTATTATACCATTCCTTCCTATATTTTGGTTTACATTTGCTTCTGTTTTACCTAAGTATTGGTATGTATCTCTCTGAAACATGACCTATCCAAGTAGACAGGAAAGAAATGTCTTGAAAATCCCTTTAGCCTAGTTGTTTTTTTTTTACTGGGTGAATCATGTAACAGGCATCTCCAGGAAATACAAGAAATCTCAGACATGTCATGAACCCTGAGCAGAGATTGTGCAGGTGCTTTAGGCAGGCCATATCTTTTATGTATTGTTCCTGAATACTTAATGAATTGCAGCAACTGCACAGATCCCTATCTGTCTGACGGTGGACATAGAGCAGGATGGCTATACTTACTATGTTATACAGATCCCTATGTCTCACTGCGCTCATAGAGCAGGATGGCTATACTTACTATGTTATACAGATCCCTATGTCTCACTGTGCACATAGAGCAGGATGGCTATACTTACTATGTTATACAGATCCCTATGTCTCACTGCACACATAGAGCAGGATGGCTATACTTACTATGTTATACAGATCCCTATGTCTCACTGCGCACATAGAGCAGGATGGCTATACTTACTATGTTATACAGATCCCTATGTCTCACTGCGCACATAGAGCAGGATGGCTATACTTACTATGTTATACAGATCTCTCATTCTATAACTATTCAGCCCTGGAGACAAACCTGTTCCACAAGGAATATAAAACAGATTAGACTGTACACTGATCAACAGTAAAGAGTTCTTGTACGTCACAGTCAGAACAAAGTCATAAAGTGACTTATCCCTAGGGCTAGGCTTCTATTTTAGTCATATAACTGTTGCATTAACTTAAAGTGTAGCCCTGACCTTAGGCTGTATCCACTTGTTGCCCATGATGACTTTACTGTTGGGGACACAGATCAGTTCACAGTGAGATAGTTGCAGTGGAATCACCATTGGCTTCCCTGCTGCGGACTACACTAGTAGTCATACACATGCTGCAAAAAAAGTGTATGTGAATTATTTTGAAAGCCATGGCAAAAAAACAGCTGACTTCATTCACAGTCACATGTAACTGGAATATTTGCTCAAAGAAGCATGGGAGAAAATTACAGACTCAATGGGGGAATTTATTAACCTGCGTACACCAGTCTTCTAGCATAGATGGGTGTTAATGGAGTTCACTTTTGGCGCACGGCTCTTTCTTGCATCAATGGTCCACCACATGCCTTGTTCTGCTCCCCAACTTTTTATGAACATAGGAATGGGGGGTGCAGAGTGGAACGAGCCAGAAAGGGGATACCTAGGTCCAATAAATTTATTATAAATCACACCAGAAAAAGTTATACATGAAATCTACACCAGTTCCTGACTATTGTAAACTTCTATTCGGGTGCATGGGAATGCACTTGATTTATCGGAGTCGGAGCCTCTTGATAATACAGGTGTGTCTTGCGCCAGTTGGAAAATTTTTTAAGATTGGTATAGGAAATGTCTTCTAAATACAGTCTTGAAGGAGGTGAAATGTTTCACCAATTTTGTGCTTAACCATTGCAATGAACGTGGGTTTCTTTGTAGAGAAATATTTTTGCTTTAACATTGAAGAGTTTTTTATTGGATGTTCAGTTTTAAGATACCGATCTATTTTGCTTAGCCCTAATGCAGCCGATCAATCATCTACGGGGTCAGTCCCAGTATTTTCACACTATTGGCATTGTGGAAAACTGATGGGAAAAAAAGTTTTTTAAATCCATGGTCTTTTAAGGCTAAGACCCCAAACCAAAAAACGCTGCGGAAAAGACCACAGCGGAAATGCATTTTTTTATGCAGAGTTTTCCTCTGCTGACTTTCTGCCCCCATTATACCTATATGGAAAATGCCAGTGTTTTCATAGCCATAATTGACACGCTGTGATTTTCAAAAACATGAGCGTTTTTGAAAACACGACTTTTCTGCAGCAGATTTTTTTCTGCAATGGGATTAGCCAGAATCCCATCTACTTTGCAGTTAATGTACAGTGCCTTGCGAAAGTATTCGGCCCCCTTGAACTTTTCAACCTTTTGCCACATTTCAGGCTTCAAACATAAGGATAAAAAATTTTAATTTTTTTGGTGAAGAATCAACAACAAGTGGGACACAGTCGTGAAGTGGAATGACATTTATTGGATATTTTAAACTTTTGTAAAAAATAAAAAACTGAAAAGTGGGGCGTGCCAAATTATTCGGCCCCTTTAAGTTAATACTTTGTAGCACCACCTTTTGCTGCAATTACAGCTGCAAGTCGCTTGGGGTATGTCTCTATCAGTTTTGCACATCGAGAGACTGAAATTCTTGCCCATTCTTCCTTGGAAAACAGCTGGAGCTCAGTGAGGTTGGATGGAGAGCGTTTGTGAACAGCAGTTTTCAGCTCTTTCCACAGATTCTCGATTGGATTCAGGTCTGGACTTTGACTTGGCCATTCTAACACCTGGATATGTTTATTTGTGAACCATTCCATTGTAGATTTTACTTTATGTTTGGGATCATTGTCTTGTTGGAAGATAAATCTCCGTCCCACTCTCAGGTCTTTTGCAGACTCCAACAGGTTTTCTTCCAGAATGGTCCTGTATTTGGCTCCATCCATCTTCCCATCAATTTTAACCATCTTCCCTGTCACTGCTGAAGAAAACGCAAACCATGATGCTGCCACCACCATGTTTGACAGTGGGGATGGTGTGTTCAGGGTGATGAGCTGTGTTGCTTTTACGCCAAACATATCGTTTTGCATTGTGGCCAAAAAGTTGGATTTTGGTTTCATCTGACCAGAGCACCTTCTTTCACATGTTTGGTGTGTCTCCCAGGTGGCTTGTGGCAAACTTTAAACGAGACTTTTTATGGATATCTTTGAGAAATGGCTTTCTTCTTGCCACTCTTCCATAAAGGCCAGATTTGTGCAGTGTACGACTGATTGTTGTCCTATGGTCAGACTCTCCCACCTCAGCTGTAGATCTCTGCAGTTCATCCAGAGTGATCATGGGTCTCTTGGCTGCATCTCTGATCAGTCTTCTCCTTGTTTGAGATGAAAGTTTAGAGGGATGGCCGGGTCTTGGTAGATTTGCAGTGGTCTGATACTCCTTCCATTTCAATATGATCGCTTGCACAGTGCTCCTTGGGATGTTTAAAGTTTGGGAAATCTTTTTGTATCCAAATCCGGCTTTAATCTTCTCCACAACAGTATCACAGACCTGCCTGGTGTGTTCCTTGGTCTTCATGATGCTCTCTGCGCTTTAAACAGAACCCTGAGACTATCACAGAGCAGGTGCATTTATACGGAGACTTGATTACACACAGGTGGATTATATTTATCATCATCAGTCATTTAGGACAACATTGGATCATTCAGAGATCCTCACTGAACTTCTGGAGTGAGTTTGCTGCACTGAAAGTAAAGGGGCCGAATAATATTGCACGCCCCACTTTTCAGTTTTTTATTTTTTACAAAAGTTTAAAATAACCAATAAATTTCGTTCCACTTCACAATTGTGTCCCACTTGTTGTTGATTCTTCACCAAAAAATTAAAATTTTATATCCTTATGTTTGAAGTCTGAAATGTGGCAAAAGGTTGAAAAGTTCAAGGGGGCTGAATACTTTCGCAAGGCACTGTAAAACACAGCATTTCCGCCATGGCCAAAAAGCTGCGTTTTCGCAACGTGGGACCCAGCCTAATGCACAATTCCTCACTTTTCTGATCCTGTGACGGATCAGTAAACAAAAGTCAGCACAAACGTGAACTCGGCCTTGGCAGTTTTCCAAAAATTTAATTACATGACTGGAAAACCATTTAATATAGATCCAGAAGAGACCCCAAAATTGATACAGGTCAGACCCCAAAATTTAGACAGACCACAGATAAGATCCGATAATTAATACCAGCCCAGACTCCATATAATCACAGAGCCAAAATCAGATTCCAAAATGAAAACCATTCCCCAGATCAGACTCTGCTCGGTGTCATTATTCTCAGAAGATTTACCTCTTCCTCTCTCTGATTTACCACACCTCAAGTAAACAGATCTGGGAGGGGGGAACACGGTTAGAGTTAATCATTACAAAATGTCTATTTATCATCAAGTAAACATAGTATACCTAAAGTAGTGGAAGAGTGAAGAAATCAGGCGATACCTTTTAGAGGCTAACTGAGTATACTGATGGTGAGCTTTCGAGAGTACTAGCTCTCTTCTTCAGACATGGTGTTATACAAGAAACTGAATATTCACCTATTTTTTATACACAAAAGACATGGACCTTCAAAGGATCTTAGAATCTTTAAAAATAACAAAATGCAATATAAGTGGAGAAGTTATTTACAACAGGTCAAGAAATAAGCAATCTGGAAACTTGTGGGGCATGATGGAGGGATCAGTAATTCTTGCTGTTATCTGTTTGCCATCAGGTGGTGATTTGTGACCCTCACAGTTCATACATAGTGTGACATGAAACTGGCATGAATATTAAGACTATACTAAGTCTTAATGAGTACTAAGACTATACAACCTGATAAGGTCATAGCCACAGGAAGTGAACATGGAGCCCTGTAGTGTAAGGGGTCTCTATCCAACTATGGCCCCGGATCATACAGGGCCAAGTGTGCCCATCACTCTGACATACCTAAGGACAGGGCAGTCGGATCTCCGTTACTTGAATGAATGTAGAAATGCATCCCAAAACTTCCATAGGAACATTGTCACCAGTGCTTTACTGAAGTTGTTCAGCCACAAAGTAGGTAACAGCAGTCACTCAGTTGTAGTAAGGATCATTTGGGCAGATTTATTATGCCTCGCACTTCTATTTTCTAGGCATAAAAAGTCAAAAAATTCTTGCACAAATTTTTTGTGCAAAACATTGCAACTTTTTGTTTTTTTTGCGGTGCCCTCACCACTTTCCCAAAAAGGGGAGGGGGGCATGACAAAGTCAGGGCTGTCAGCCCCACCAGATTTATTATTATTTGTGCCAGAAATCTGGTGTAAATGGTTTTGGAAATCTATGCCAGCTATGAACTAGCACATATTCTCACAAGGGTTTGCACTCAGATCCTACAGGTCTCACTACTCAGACAAGCTATTCTTGCCTTCAGATACTTCAAAATTAAGTCTGACTTCAGACTGCCGCGATCTCACCGCACAGAAGTGTAGTCACAATGGAGTTCTGGACAGAAGAGCCAAAGGCATGGGAAATTTCCTTTTATTATGAGACTGGTGTGACTGTATGTAGTGCTTGTAGGGTGTACTAAGGGTGGTGAGAAAAGGACACCCAACATGACACAACCAATAAGTGCAACTGAGTTCTGCCCTTTTAGTTAGAATCATCAAGCTGCCCTCTTTCCAGAAAGTACTAGACGAAATAGGAGCAATGACTCAGTAACAAAGACTGTTAAAATAGCAATGGTACATCACACAGTGCAATAAATTATCAGCATATACGCAGTAATGGACGGCATGTTACATGTCATTACAATGCACAATAACACGCAAGCAAATATATAAAAACAGATATACAGGACAATCTCGTGTAAGGACCTAACAAAGTCACCAATCAAAAATATACCAAAAAGCAAAAAGTTATCATGTTTTCCAATGACTTTTCATTGGTTTTTGTCTTCTGTGATAAGATATCACGCTGCAGCAGTTTAACCAATTGCAGAAGATCTGGTTAAGTCTGCTACATCTGTATATATTTTAATATATACAGTATATATATATATATATATATATATACTGTATATATATATAAGAAACTTTCTGCCAACAATTTGCTACATGTGGTGCATTTTAAAGGGGTTATCCACATTTGTAATATTAATGTCCAATAGTCAGGACCCCTGCCAATCAGCTGTTCCATTTGGGCTATGTACTGCAGCGCTGCCTCATAGACTTTGATGCTCCCAGCGTGCAAGCGTTATTGGTAGATGCACTGTCTTAGATGGGTGCCTTAATAAATTTCCCCCATTGAGTCAGAAATCTGACATATCTAGCACAGTAAATCTCCCCACTATGTATATCCAAACTGGATCCATATACAGTCAACTGTGTGACAAATGAATGTAGCAAAAGCTCCATCTCATATACAGTATTGCACAAAGGTTTAGGCAAGTGTGAGAAAAATGTTACAAAGTAAGAATGTTTTCAGAAATAGAAGGGTTAATAGTTTCTTTTTGTCAATTCAGAAAATGAAGTGAATGAAGAAAAGAGAAATGTAAATCCCATCAATATTTTGTGTGACCTTTGCCCTTTGCCTTCCATCAGTTCTTCTCGGTACTTGCAGACAGTTTTTGGCAGAACTCGGCAGGTAGGTTGTTCCCGCCATCTTGGAGAACTAAGCACAGATCTTCTGTGGATGTAGGCTTGCTCCAATCCTTCTGTACCTTCATGTCATCCCAGACAGACTGGATGATGATGAGATCAGGGCTATATATGTGGGCCATATCATCACTTCCAGGACTCCTCCTCCAAAGGGCAAAGGTCACACCAAATATTGATGGGATTTACATTTCTCCTTTCCTCATTCACTTCATTTTGTTAATCGACAACAATAAACTATTAACCCTTCTTTTTCTGAAAGAATTCTTACGTCACACATAATTCCAAGTAATAAATATAGACCTCTGTGCTAATCTTTAACCCTGTCTTGACCCAGAGGCTCAGGTGCACCTTTTTTGCCAGAGAGCCACAGCTGTAGATTTCTGCTCTTCTATTTCTGTGTTTTAAGGATGCACGGATATGCTATAAAGCACGGTAAACACTCCAAGAAGAAAGATTTTCTTTAGTTAGTCTGCTAGTATTAGAATTGGGTTGCTGTAATGTTTAATCTGTCAGCTGTAAATTGATAATAGAGTTTTGATATCCTATACATCACAAGAACACAACACTAATGAATTATCCATGTTTACCCTAAGATCTTCTGATCCTCTAATCTCCGCTATTACATACAGATCACAGAGATCCACAGTCATTAGTCTGCGCTAACAAACTATATTTGCAAATCATCACAGATGTGGACATGGTAACCATTTATAGCAATTAAAGGGGTTATCCAAGGACTTGAAATGAACTTACTTGTTCTGGGTATTTGTTGCAGTTGGAGCTGGGAGTTCCGACCTGGCTCCAACTCTCATTCACATGATCAGAACCAGCCCTGGTCCCCTGGGTCGCTCCAACCCTCCTCTCCTGTTTGCATAGGTAATTACCTGCGTTATGGGGGGTGGGTGACTATAATAAAGCCAACCACCATAGCACGGCTTTTCACAGAAGGTCCGCAGAGGTTTCCCCTGTGGACTTTCTGTTTTCAATACACATATATGGAAACCGCCAGTGTTTCCATAGGTATAATTGACATGCTGCAATTTCCAAAACCGCAATGCTGCACGTATTTTTCCGCAATGTGTGGATGGGATTTGCTAGAATACCACAGTTTTTTCTGTGGGTTTTCGCCACATGGGGCCCCATCCCATCCCCACTTTGCAGTAAAATACACGCAGTTTTGGAAATCGCAGCATGTCAATTATACCTATGGAAATGCCAGCGGTTTCCCTATAGATATAATTGAAGCAGAAAGTCCACAGAGGAAACCTCTGCAAACATTCTGTGTAAAGTGCTGCAGGAAGAACCGTGATGCGTCGCCGCCGCGGGTTTTCCCACAGCTGTTTTTTGCTGTGGGACGCCACATGGGGCCTTAGCCTTAAGGCGTTTTCCAGCTCATTTTTATTGATGATCTATCCTCAGAATAAATCATCAATAAGAGATAAGTGATTCCCCACTGATCAGCTGTATGAAGGGGCTATGGCGCCTGTTTATATCACACGCTGTCTGTATATGGTGACCGTGTGATGTAATTCCAGCCTTGTCATAGACGTGTATAGGACGAGGCTGTAGTTAGATTACGTGGCCGCTATGAAAAGAATGACACTGTGTAAACAGAGAAGGTGTCACGGCGCTTACACAGGTACCACGGTTCATTCAAACAGCTGATCAGTGGGGGTCCTCGGTATTGGAACCCCAATAAGTTTTTTCCCCTTTTTTTTTTTTTTTTTCTTTTTAATTAGGAAACACCTGGGGCATTATTAATAAGGGGAACTATTTAAAGGGGTGCACAGGGAAGTTATTAATTTTAAGTTGCACTTGGAGGTATTATTCATTATGGGGGGTTATATTATATATTTTATAATTGGGGTAGCAGCAGGATGGGGGCTTTGTGTAGGTGAGGACAATATGGGTCAGGTGCCTGGAAAAGTAAGGAGCCAAAGATGTCTGTGTTGCAAACTTTACAGAGACTGGAAGAAGTGGTCATGGCTGTCCAGATAAAAGAGACGGGGAATATGAACGAATAGTCAGAGACGTCACTGGTAAAACACTAAATGTTACTGCCCTGTATTCACCTAAATCGTCTGCAGAGCCCTGTGTAGAGCCGCTATATACCACTATACGATCACCGTATACTGATAGTATTGGTATACGAACATGTCCAAGTTGGGGGCCCACTTGGACATGTTCGCCCCCCCTGTGCTGAACCCCTAGCTACGCCTCTGGTCCCAGGTGTTGGTCACCAATTAAAATGTCCCATATAACCCATTTATGGTAAGGGCCCACAGTGCGGAATGCAGCTAAAAAAAACACACGTTTTTTTAATTGTGTTTTTGCTGCATTTTTCGCTGTGTTTTTTCTTCCCTTATTAAATCTATAGGCAAAATGTGAGCATTTCTGCGGGTAAAAATTGACATGCTGCGTTTTCCAAAAATTTTACTTTTCTGCAGTGTGTGGATGGGATTAGCCAGAATCTCTTACTTTGCTGCTACTGTAAAATGCAGTGGTCTTATTTCTGTGGTGTTTCCACAGCAGGCAAAACGCTGCATTTCTGCAATGTGGCCAGGATCTGTCAGTATATTCTGCTACTTCCTTACAAAAGACAAGAACAGCCTTTGGTTATCTCTGTCAGTCTCATAGACAGCGAATGAATCGGCAATACAGCAGTGCGCATATGTGACCAACACTCAAATGGGGTACTAGGGACCCTGTCCTCATGATCTGTAGGGGTCCCAGCCATCGGATCCCAGTGATCATACATTTAGCACCTATCCTGTAGATATATACGATATGATATCTATGGTGATATAAGTTGACATGAGCCAATCCCTTTATAATCTTTTAAAAATTGGATTAAAAAAAAACTTGAGAATAGTTTATAATATGGGAAAATCTAAAAAGCCAACCAAAATATAGAAATGAGTAAAACAAAGAAAGATAGAAATACAAAAGACTATATCACAGATATAAAGTATGTAAAGCTGGGACTTACCTCTAAAGGTCAGGGTTGCCTGTCTCTCGTGTTTCCCTGGGAGATTGGTCACCCTCTTTAGGCTGACGCTTAGGGCCATGGTACCCGGCTTAAAGGCTTAACATATAAAGATCCACAATGTCATTTATGGGGGGGATCATTCCAGCACTGAGGGGTATAGAGCGCACCTGCCACAAGTACCAGCTCTGTCCTCCAACCCCAAGTAGCTATGCCTTGGTCACATACTGGCTCTGCAAGTTCCTCATAACACTATATACCTGCAGAGCAGGTTCCACACACCTCATTCATGGGCTGCCCGCCTCACACCTCCTCAAATTGCTTTCTTAAATACACAGATCCTCTAGGAGCCTTATCACTTTGGCGCAGGCTATTTATAAGTCTGTACACAGATTCCCTTTCTTTGACATTCTTTCTTCCTCGGGGCTTATTTGTAGTGATCCACAATGCAGTTTCTTCATCCAAGTTTCTTCTAAACAGGTTACACTCTTATTAGAGTCAGTGGGGAGTAATGTCCAGTACATCATATTGATCTAGAGAGGAGAGGGAGCCGATAGAAAGGGAAGTCCCTATGTCCATTCATGTTATTAAGCCCCATGTCCTAGCCAGGCTCTTGGTTGTCCTGTTCATCCCATTGCTTGTAGAAGACAAGAGGTTCTGGAATTTGAAGCAGATATTTTTCCACTTGACAAAAACTGACGTGGTTTTGACGCTGAATTTGGAGAAGAGTTACACTATATTTTGCCTATTTTGCCTTTATTGGGAAAGCCCAAATTCTAAATTCGACAAGCTGATTTTGACAAATTCTGTACCATCAGGAAAGGTATATTTTCCGCCTCTCAATCATTTCAATGGGAGTTCTCAAGTGGAATCCGCCAGAAGAACGAACAGGACGCTTCTGTTTTTTCTCTAGCAGAAAAATTCAGCTACTACCTCCCACGAAAATGAATGGGAGGCAGATTTTAGGTGAAATTTGAGGTGGATTTTGAGCCAGATTTTGATAGTAGTAGTATAATGTTGTACCGTGTTCGCCATTGAAAGTAGTGGAAGAGTGAAGAAATCAGGCGATACCTTTTAGAGGCTAACTGAGTATATTTGATGGTAAGCTTTCAGAAGTGCTAACTTCCTTCATCAGACATGGTGTTATACAAGAACTGAAAATTCACAGATTTTTTTATACCCTATAGGCATGGGCCTTCAAAGGATTTTAGAGTCCTTAGAAAAACAAAATGCAATCTAAGTAGAGAAGTTATTTACAACCGGTCAAAAAATAAACAATCTGGAAAGTTGTGGTGGGTGACACAGGGATCTGTTATCTGTTTGCAATGAGCTGGTGATTTGTGACCCTCACAGTTCATACATAGTGTGACATGAAGCTGGCATGAATATTAAGTCCAAATCACGGGTCATACATAGTGTGACATGAAGCTGGCATGAATATTAAGTCCAAATTGCAGAGTTTGAAATTTTTGCATAAATTTGTACTCCCATTGTTTCCTCGCCTCCTGCGTCTTAAAATGTCCCATTAAAACCACAACCCGTAAATCTTCAATAGAGTGGTTTTCTCCGGAGCAATGTGCGGCCACTGGGAGATCGGTTCTGCTGTTATTAATGTTGGATCTGTGTTCATACGCTGACTAAGTCTCTGCCCTGTTTCCCCCACATAGAGGCCTGTGGTGGGACATGTAGCACAGGTTGGAGCTCCTTGGCAATCCTTCCTAGGATCTCCAGTTGTGGGTTGTAGGTGACAACTAGAGGCACTCGGGCATCTTTCTGGGTCTCTTTATATGTGAGCAGATTTTGAGGCAGATTTGTGTTAACATCCACTAAGGTTACCATACCTCTTATTGGGATGATGGGTCCAACCTGCACTGTATCCCTTCCCCACAGACCCCATAATAGTCAAAAGGGCTGCCTCCATGGTATGCAGGGCCGCCAGCAGGGCAGTACTCTCGTCAGGGGCTCTAAAGAAATGTACTAAAAGTCGGGACCCGCCATATCTACTTCCCACCCCACACAGTGAATGGGGCCTGCCTGTAACTTTATTTGGACTTTCAACTTTTTTAGGGTTTTCAACAAAAGTCTTCATGTCCCCTGCATCGGTGAAGGGTGCTCCTCATAAACTTCTGGACTAAGCGCTGCAGTGAAATCTCCATCAGCCTGCAGCTGTCTTAGATTTGAGGGATCATTTACGCCCTTTGACACATCCTCTTCGAGGAGAGTGACAAGAGCAGCGCAAGAATGAAAAAAGTTGCAAGTTTGTGCAAAAAAACACAATTTGCACCAGAGACGTAACTTGAAGCTCGTAGGCCCCAATGCAAAATCTGCAAAAGGGTTCTACCTATCTTGTGCTATTTAACCCCTTAATGACCAATGACGTACCTGTATGTCCTTGGTCGCATGGGGGTGTATGGAGAGGGCTCAGGAGCTGTATAATACAGCCAGGGCAGCGTGTAATAGAAGTGAATGAATTTTACTATTCACTGCAATACATTAGTATTGCAGTGAATAGTATGAACGATCAGACCCCCTAGGATTTAAGGTCCCTAGGGAATCTGATCATGAAAGTAAAATGAAAAATAAAAAAGTTTTTAAAAGTATTACAAAAAACACACAAAAAACAAAAGTTTAAATCACCCCTTTTCCCTAGGTCACATATAAAAATAAAGAAACAAAAGTAAATATCAGCACTTTAGGTCTCCCGGCACTCCAAAATGCCCAAACTATTAAAATAGTTATCTGATATGGTGAACGGCGTAGCAGGGGAAAAAAAAAACAAAATAGCCAAATGGTGATTTTTTTTTTCAACACTTTGGCTCCTAAAAAATTTTTTTTTCCCATTTTGCAAAGTTTTTCATTTTTTAAAAGGTATCAAAGCATTACAAATACTATATAAATTTGGTATCGCCGTGATCGTACTGATCCACAGAATACAGGTAACATGTCATTTTTACCACATAGTGAATGCCGTAAAAATTAAACCCATAAAAATTTGTCGCAAATGTGTTTTTTTTCCAATTCCACGTCATTCTGATCTTTTGTCCAACTTACCAGTAAATTGCACAGGATATTGAATGGTGCCATTACAAAGTACAATTTGTTGCACAAACAATAAGCCATCATGTGACTCCGTGGACCCCAAAAAAAAAATTATGGCTCTTGGAAGGTGGGGAGGAAAAAACAGATATACAAAAAAGAGAATTGGCTCTGTCCTTAAGGGGTTAAAATGGTAAAATAAAAAGAGGTCTCTTTTACACGCTTAATGTTTTTTTCTCAGAAAAAATTATGAAGTTTGATGCATCAAAAAAAAAAAAAAAAAAAGCTTTTCTGTTCCTCTGATGGATCACAACAAAGGAGATATAACATAAGAAATAACTAGACGGAAAATAGAAAAAAAAAAATAAATTTTAATATTAAATATATAAGAAATAAGAAAAAAAACACACAAAATCCTGCTTTATCATGCAAAAAATACAAATCATTAAAAACTCCACATAATTGTAATTGCAATCTGACTTTAATAATCTGTCTATAATTAACTGCCTGATGCTAATTAACGTTATTAATTACATTATTAATGCACAGTCAACACTGTACAAAAATACATTCAATAAAAGCCAAAATTATAGTTTTTTTTACCCCGCTTCCTAAAAAGTTGAATATGAAATCAAAAAGTCATATCTGCTCCTATATGGTACCAATAAATAATGGGATTTGGAGGGTCCCAAACAACTTACTTGTATGAGGCCCTGAAATTCCTAAAGGCAACCCTGATGGTGTGAATATGCTTCAAGCATACCTGTTGTTTCATCTAGCTTTTCTGGTTAGGCTGTGTGTTTACATAAGACATAACATTATTTCTGGCCATTATATGACTTATATTCTACAGTTTTTAGCGATGTCTCCTTTGCATGCTATCTGTGTAGTTTTCATTTCTCTCTGTGGTACGGGTACAGACTAGCTGCCATATAGTGCTCACAGTAAGTACAGGAGAATCTGCTCTATAACTTTCTCTCTTTATTCATAAACAGCCTCAGGACCATGCAGGACATATATGGAGAAGTACTGAAGTATACTGAGTGAAGTTTTGGTTTTGATAGAATCGTTGATTGTAATGTCAATCTGTATTCCCTTAGTCCAGACAGCAGCACAATATGGGGTATCTCTGCCCCTGTGTGTTGTTTAGGACAGGTGGAACCTTTAATTAGCACCAAAAAGGTGCCTCCTACTAGCCCTATAAGAGGGCACAAGAGACCTCCCTCCACTGTGTAAATTATAAAGTAACAGGAAACAAGCTTCTAGGGAGGGAAGCCTTGTGCTGCTGTCTGGACTAAGGGAATACAGATTGACATTACAATCAACGATTCCCCTTACGTCCGACAGCAGCACAATATGGGGAGATAGCAAGTAATTCCCCTAGGGAGGGTTTCCTCGCCTTACAACATCAAGGACTGACTGACCAAAGGCAGTTGTCTGGAAACTGCGGATGTCCAATGATAATGTTTAACAAAAGGTCAACTGAGATGACTATGATGCAGCACCAAAACAAGTCAAATGCCATACTGGAACATAGAGGAGCATAAGCCTAAGCCAGAGGCTCAAAATACAAGCAGCAAAAATCAATTCTATATTTTGCCTTTAAATTTAAAATTTCCAAACTTACCGCACTTTTTCCGAGAAAACCGGAAGTAGGGCGCGGTGGTGCGCAAAGGCTTCCTTCCCCTGGGAACACGGAACCGGAGAAAAGTTCCGGCCGAGGAGGTTCCCCGCTTACTTCCGGGATCGCGCTGCCTGCAGATGGATGCCGGATAACTCTGCGCTGCGGTGCGAAGGCCCGAAGGACCGGAGGTTTTTTCTTTGGGACCGAGGTACCCCAAGAAGGTAAGCCAGGAGTAACTAAAACCCCTAGCAACGGGAGGTCACAAGAGACCTCCGTCCACCTGTTCCACACAGGACAGAAAAAAACACAGTGGAGGGAGGTCTCTTGTGCCCTCTTATAGGGCTATTAGGAGGCACCTTTTTGGTGCTAATTAAAGGTTCCACCTGTCCTAAACAACACACAGGGGCAGAGATACCCCATATTGTGCTGCTGTCGGACGTAAGGGGAATTCCTATTTAGCTCCAGCATTAGACTAAATCTTTCTTGTCTTATCTCCTCCATTCTGGTGCAGGTGCTGCTGTGAGTGGAGATGGGGCTGTGCATGTGCGACTCCATTCATTGCAATGGGAGTTCAAAAAAAAAAAAAAAAAAGAGTAGACCGCACATTTCCATATTTTTCATCAGTTCATATACTAGATTTCAGACCCTGCGTAGCATACAAGTTCCCTTTACTAGATGCATAGGATTTATTGATTTTACAATATTTTTAGACATTTGTGGGTTACTATTGCTATTCCTATGACCATGGCATGTAAGTCATTATACTAGTATAAACCATCATCTTGAAAGATCATCATGAAGACCATGAAATTTACCAGGGGATTCACTTTCCCATGCTGGGAAAAATTCATGGAATATGATTCTGTTATAGGTGGTAAATCTATACATGTGTATAGATAAATCTATCAATACTGTTATCTACTGGTGAAGCCGTTCTACTTTATCCAGTGGGTAGATCTGTGGTATGTACACACCTGTATTTACTATGTAGGAGTCTATATAACTGCCGGCGGTGTAGACATTAAATCCTAACCTCAACCTTCTCCCATATCTCTCTGCTCTTAGCCAGAAACCTGCTCACCCATGGTGGCCAATGGTTGTCCAGTGTTGCAGACAAAATGAGGTGCTGTATTAATCGTAATGTCGTGCAGCCATAGCCCTTGTGTGGTTACTGCACTGGTATCCACTAAGTGTGTTGTCACCCTTATGATATACTCATTGACATAAAAAATACCACACCAAGAATCCATTGTTGGACTGGATGAAGCTTTCTCAGTGTGGATGTAGTCATGATATATGGAAGTGATGATAATATTAAAGCCAATGGAGAAGATTATTGGGGAAAATTGTAAAATTGAGCAGAGGCTCTAGTACCATGTTGTGCCATCTCTAACCTGGATACAAGATAAGATATAGTAGTGGACAGAGGTATACAGGTTCTATATGGTATCCTATGGCACATTTGCCCACAGATGTTGCAACTGGGACTGTAGACTACAGACATTAATAAGCTGCTGAATCTGGCGTACCAGTTGGTCCCATAAATGCTTGATTGGTGATATATCTGGGCAGGCTAAGAAAGTGTTGTAATCTGGTAGAGACATTCCTGGGAAACCCTTGTGGTATGTGGGAGAGCAGTATCCTACTGAAAAATTACCAGTTGTCTGCCCTGCCATAAGAGACAACATAAGTGGCCACAGGATGTCCTGCACATATCTCTGAGATGTTAGTCTCCCTCATATCACTACTAAGGATGTCCAACTGTCCTAAGTGATGGCCCCCACATCATCACACCAGTAGGGGGCATTGTGTCGCTCCGCAGCAAAGGCAAAATTGAAGCATTTGCGAGCCCTCCATACTCAAATCTGAGTCTCATCGGATCCCAAACAGAATCTGTATTCATCTCTAAAGACGATAGTTTCAGTCCGTAGCAGTCCAGGTTTCTATTCACGACACCACTACAAAAAAGAGGTGACCGTGATTGTTAATGGCAGGACATGTAATAGAGACCGTGATAATAAATTTCCTTCTCCTAAGAACTGGGAAATGGTCCAGGCAGAGACAGTGGTGTGTAATGAAGGTGCCATCTGTGTCTGGATGGTTGACAAGAAAACTGTGGGAGCTGCTCATGGTTATCAGTAGATCAAACAATCCTCCCTACTGGTGGTCTGTCTGGACTGTCCGGAGACTGGTTTGTCAAAACAATCATGTCTAATGATACCCCCCCATCTCAAAGTCTGTCAACTGGGAAAAATGTCCTCAAGTGCATCATAGAAGCATGTCTAGCAGCCAACGATCTCTCATCAAGAGGTACACTACCCTAAAGTAGCCTCTGAGTGTCTTTTTGTAGGTCAGTCTAATCTTTTAATATACCTACATGAGACGTAACTGCATGCCGAGTTTTGCAGTAATGTGACATTTCTGCCTGTGTGTGTGTGTTTTTATGGCAATATGTGGGTATTTGACATTGGTAGCACACAGAGACCTAGAAAAAATATTTGTATTCTTCCTGCTTCCTTTTACAAGTCATTGTTCTTAGCAGGAAAGAGCTGATATTTTTATAGTGCCATGACATATTTTTGCAATACAAAAACAAAACTTCTGATGAATTAGCAATGTCATGTGTGTTAGGGTGAAGGGTGCATACCAATACCAGGTGAGATCGTACCCTATGGACTGCTAGACCTCCATCTACTACTGTGAAGTGCATTGGAGTTATGGTAAACCTATATTTGCTGCTAATAGAGAACATAATGTTCTAATACCCATCTGCGGCCATTGTTACTTTGACTTCGGTGTGTCTAAGCTAAAGGCTGTGCAATCCAGTTAGATTGCAACATCACATGTAATGATCCTAAATGGTGTTGCGTTGCAACCCAACCTGTCTGCGACACAAGCTGCCCTGCGGACATTTAGTGGGGTTTCGCCTTACCTTTTTTTTAACTTAGTGGGGTCAGCCTATGCCCGCAGAAGCTGCTCTTGACTCCATCAGTTACTTGAATATTCAGCCAAGACTTGGAGAAGGGAAAAAATAAAACACAAATTTGCATTTCCAGCAGAGGAAAAAAAATATGTTTTCTGAAATAGATATTTCCCTATTTCCCTCTGCCAAGATGTGTTCTCATTTTTAGCAGTATCCATAATTGGGCTGCATACTGTTTTATATAGGGATTGTGTAGGAGAACTCCGGGTGTTGTACAGAATAGATCTCGATGATGAGAGCTTCATGGTAACTTTATTTATATTCTCTCGCTCTTACTTTGTAGCATTAGATTGTTTTGTATTGATACATGGTTGCTATTTTACCAGTTCTATTATTTTGTATTAGTATTTTATAATAGTATTATGTATAATCTTTTGGCTACAGTCTGATGAAGGTTCCAGTCTGATGCTGAAACATGTTGTACTATCCATCTGTGTGATTGGTGAACACAGTGATGTCACAGTACAGAGATAATACACACAGTGATGTCACAGTACAGGGATAATATACACAATGATGTCACAGTACAGGGATAATACACACAGTGATGTCACAGTACAGAGATAATACACATAGTGATGTCACAGTACAGGGATAATATACACAATGATGTCACAGTACAGGGATAATACACACAGTGATGTCACAGTACAGGGATAATACACACAGTGTTGTCACAGTACAGGGATAATATACACAGTGATGTCACAGTACAGGGATAATACACACAGTGATGTCACAGTACAGGGATAATATACACAATGATGTCACAGTACAGGGATAATACACACAGTGATGTCACAGTACAGAGATAATACACATAGTGATGTCACAGTACAGGGATAATATACACAATGATGTCACAGTACAGGGATAATACACACAGTGATGTCACAGTACAGGGATAATACACACAGTGATGTCACAGTACAGGGATAATATACACAGTGATGTCACAGTACAGGGATAATACACACAGTGATGTCACAGTACAGGGGTAATACACACAGTGATGTCACAGTACAGGGATAATATACACAGTGATGTCACAGTACAGGGATAATACACACAGTGATGTCAAAGTACAGAGATAATACACATAGTGAAGTCACAGTACAGAGATAAGACACACAGTGATGTCACAGTACAGAGATAATACACACAGTGATGTCACAGTACAGGGATAATACACACAGTGATGTCACAGTACAGAGATAATGCACATAGTGATATCACAGTAGAGGGATAATATACACAGTAATATCACAGTACCAGGATAATGCACATAGTGATGTCACAGTACAGGGATAATACCCATTATGACATCATAGCAGGACAGTGATAATGCACACACAAAAAGATCACTGTGTACACTGTGACATCACAGCAAATGATATAGGCATTATAACATCCCAGTAAAGTATTGGAGGTGCAGTCAGTTTTCCACATCCCCTTCCATAGATATCTCTATTTGCACCCTAGGTCCCAATGGAAATGGGTCCCCTTAGTTGTTGGGCCCCACAGCAGTTACTATATCTGCTACTCAGGTACTTACTCCCATGTTTTTAATGTTGCCAGATAATTTAAGTTGCCTGGGACAACAAAAACTCTTAGAGAATAATTCTTTACATTGATTTTCTTTCAGTCATTGGAATGCCAGTCTGAATGCAGCATATAGAATGGTGATTGTGCTAGACAAGCAATTTAATAATATGGGGGCTTTCCTCCCAATCTACTCCCTACAAATGTAATACTGATGGAGATGAGATCAATTGGATTATCATCACATTCCATCACTTTTAGTGGAAAAATGTATTTTATTTTTCTATACCACCCTATACATGATATCTGTCCAGTGGCTGGATTTGTTGTTCTATACACCAGTCTGACATTCCTCTATATAAGTGACTCATTCTTTGCCGTCTTGTGTTTTATGAGTAAAGTACGTCTCATTTGTTCTTGGTTGAAGTATAACGAGTAAGTATAAAGAGGACGGGTGTGACCATGAGTGACAATGAAATAGTGGGCTTACCCTCAGGGGCCCTAATATAAGGTGAATGACAAGGCTATAGTAATATAGAGTAAACTTCACACATAGATAGTCATAAGGTATAGATACCTATAGATCCCTTATAAAATCTAATAGTCCTATGTCATAGATGTAAGTAAGATTCATTACGATTTAGCTGAACCGTTCGTCTCTGCTTCAAAGGTTGAAATCTGGACCAGCAGAGAAACCTGTAAGGCTCCATGCACACAACTGCAGTTTTTTTCTGCAATTGCGGATAAAGTACGGACACATTCATTTCTATGGGCCTATACACACATACATAGTTTTTGCAGATGTGTGTCCAGGCCGTAGTGAAGAAAAAAAAGTATGGAGCAGGTCCTATACCTGTCCATATTTGCGGCACTGCCCATTCATTTCAATGTATGGGTCAGTGAAAGCCGTTCTTACTGGCCCATAGACTGCACACAGAGATATGAATAAAGCCTAAGTGAGTAGTGGCCGACACCACCCAATTACAGCTATTTACAGAGAAGCATGCCCTGGCCCATGGGTGGTTCCATACATTTGGAGTTTTTATTACCTTTTTTTCAGCTTTTTTTTCCTTAACGGGGTTATGCAAGATAGGATATCTGATCAGTGTTGAGACCCTCACCAATTCTGAGAATGGGGGTGTTTTACCCCAACTGTGCATACGACCCGTCTGCAGCCAGGCTGAATGTAAGCATCTCACTTGGTAGACAGGACAAATCTGTGCGCTTATTCACCTCAACAGGAGCTCCGGAGATAGGTGAGTGCTGTATGTTAGCTATCTCCGGCGCTCCCATTGAAGTGAGTGGGAGCAGGGATAAGTCCTGTCCAGGATGCCTACAATCAGCGTCTGCAGGCTAGCCAAATGGACAAGGGGGGGTCTCAGTGGTCAGAACTCATGAATCAGATATTTATCCTTTATTGGCTTGGTCCAATGACCCACACACAGATCCGTAAAAAATTTGACCATGTGCATGGGGCCATAGAGGTGAACGGGTCCATTTACTATCTGTTTTTATGGTTCTATAATAATGAACCAAAACTATTATCATGTGCAAGAGGCCACAGAGAGACAAAACAGCTTTCATGTAGAAAAGCACCACACCTTGCCATGCTTTGTGTCTGGTACTGCAGCTCAACCACACTGAAAAGTATAGAAGCAAACTGTGATACCACATACACACGTTGACAAAATTGTTGGTACCCCTGGTTTAATGAACGAAAAACCCACAATGGTCAAAGAAATAACTTGAATCTGACAAAAGTAATAATATATAAAAATTCTATGAAAATGAACAAATGAAAGTCAGACATTGCTTTCCAACCATGCTTCAACAGAATTTTATAAAAAAGAAAACTCATGAAACAGGCCTGGACAGAAATGATGGTTCCCTTAACTTAATATTTTGTTGCACAACCTTTTGAGGCAATCCCTGCAATCAAACGATTCCTGTAACTGTCAATGAGACTTCTGCACCTCTCAGCAGGTATTTTGGCTACTCCTCATGAGCAAACTGCTCCAGTTGTCTCGGGTTTGAAGGGTGCCTTTTCCAGACGGCATGTTTCAGCTCCTTCCAAAGATGCTCAATAGGATTTAGGTCAGGGCTCATAGAAGGCCACTTCAGTATAGTCCAATGTTTTCCTCTTAGCCATTCTTGGGTGTTTTTAGCTGTGTGTTTTGGGTTATTATCCTGTTGCAAGACCCATGACCTGCGACTGAGACCAAGCTTTCTGACACTGGGCAGCACATTTCTCTCTAGAATCCCTTGATAGTCTTGAGATTTCATTGTACCCTGCACAGATACAAGACACCCTGTGCCAGATGCAACAAAGCAGCCCCAGAACATAACAGAGTCTCCTCCATGTTTCACAGTAGGGACAGTGTTCTTTTCAAGATATGCTTCATTTTTCCGTCTGTGAACATAGAGCTGATGTGCCTGGCCAAAAACTTCGATTTTTGTCTCATCTGTCCATAGGATATTCTCCAAGAAGCTTTGTGGCTTGTCAACATGTAGTTATATATTATTACTTTTGTCAGATCCAAGTTATTTCTTTGACCATTGTGGGTTTTTCTTTCATTAAACGAGGGGTACCAACAATTTTGGCCACGTGTGTATAGCCTGTCGACAGCTTGCTTGCGATATACTTGGTCAGATGCCACCATTGTCCAACCAGACTTACCAGTTTTTCTGGTTGGATAATCAGATCTTATCAGTTTTTTTTCCAGGTCAAGAACTACGGACTCATTCATGGTAAAAATTTTGACCAGTTATGCTAGGTTCACAGTAGCGTTTGGTCCACTTGGGGACCTGAAAAACAGAAACCTAATCCACTAATAGACTGTAATGGGGTTTGCTGGGTTTCTGCCCGAAAAGTGCTTGCAGGACTTTTTTCTTCGCATTTTTAAAGCGGATTCAGGGACTGAAATCCCGAATGTAGTTCGAACGCTGGTGTGAACCTAACCTTAGGCTGCTTTCTTTCCGCAAGAGCTTCACTTCTGGCTATGTTACTAATGGATGTGACGTCACTTCCTGAGAACAGGAAATGGATCTCTTTTTGAAAGAAAGCAGCCATGGTTTCTAATCCTGGGTAACCCCTTTAAAACTTTACCTCCAGTTATAAACCACTTTTCATAAATGAAAAGTACAGATGAATATAAAAAACTTTATAATATATCTTGTTAAGGAAATCTGTTTTCTTCTCCACTTTTCAGTTTTACTTTCTGTTTACTTTCTCCATATTAGTCTATGAAGAGAGGAGGAGGGATAGAAAAGGCCCTCAAATAATTGCTGCTGTTACACTTTTACATGTATGAGTTGAAGCCAGGACAGTGGGACAAGACTTTGGAATCCCGGACTGTCCCGCTGAATCCAGGATGGTCGGGAGTTACACCCACAACTGTGATTTCACAGGTCTATGGGGAAGGGGGTGATTCTGGGCTGCAAAAACTCAGGACATGTCTTGTTACTATTGGTTTTTGCTGCTCAGTCTCATTCATTGAAGTATATGATTTGGTGGAAGTTATTTATGTATTGTGTATCATGTACATTTTGAGCCTTTGTAATACAGTATGTAAAGTGAGTCTACTTTATATTTATTTGGTATATTGTTTGTTTCAGAGGAAGGCATTGGAAAACTTGTAATGTCCATTGTGATCCAGCAGTCTGGAGGTTTGTATATCCCATCGTTTCAGAGGAACTTTCACGCTACTTCTGGCTGGTTCCAGTACTTGCCTCTGTACACATTTCCTCTTCTACTTTTAAAGCCTTTCTAACCTCACACCCACACTGCTGATAGTCAGCAAACAGTGCTTAGCACTCTACCACAAATGCAGGACACGCCAAGGTCTACAAAGAAATACAGTACAATCTTCAGTCACAATATGTATATGTCTGGAGGGGAGGCACTAAACAAAAACACAGAGGGGTTCAGTGCTTGGGAAGCCTAAAAACCTGACACACACACAAAAAAAATAACTGCTTAAAGGGACACTCCACCAAAACTAAAGCTTCCCATGTGCCTATTATGGAATTCCTTGTGTCGGTCTCTCATCTGTTCTTTTTACATTGCATCTATCTCTATATATTAGATCAGGGTCGTTGCCTAAAACAGTGTGGATCTGGCTCCGATGACACACTTCCCTACTTGAAGATCTATGTATAATTCATAACCGGCTTCAGCAGTTCCTCTATTTTGAAACTGCAAGGGCTGTGCCGCACAAGCTCTCCTCCTATCACAGTTACTGCCGATGATTAGACAGACTTCTGTCACACAGTTATAAGTAGGGACACAGTAGAGACTTTCCGCTGGATCCCCAATGTAGTGTTTATCACTTTAAGCTTTGCTGCTAGGGGGTAAAAAAAAAAAAAAGAACTGGAACACCCCTTTAAGGACATGTCCCAGTTTTGTCTGAGAAGGATGGAAGGGAGGGAGGATGGATGGAAGGAAGGAAGGAAGGAGGGAAGGGAAGGAAGTGAGAAAGGAAGCAAGGGAAGGAGGGAGAAATGAAGGAAAGAAAGAAAAAGAAAGAAAGAAAGAAAGAAAGAAAGAAAGAAAGAAAGAAAGAAAGAAAGAAAGAAAGAAAGAAGGAAAGATGTAAGGAAGGAAGGGAGGGAGGCAGGGAAGAAGGAAGGAATGAAGGCAATATTGAGTTTGCTTTAGTGTCGTCTCTCTATAATCTGGTTCTAAAGATGTTGTAGTTGGATAGACTTTGCTGGTAACTGCAAAATCTGTAAATGTGGTGGTAGAATAGCACAATTATTAAAATTATAAAAATGTTCTCTTTTTTAAGAAAACACCTTAGACAGCTACCTGTTGTAGTTCATTATACCAACAAGTTATGCAGGTTCTCTGTTCTCTACAGAAGAGGATACAGACAGCAGAAGGGTCTGCGTGAGAAGAATATATAAGCTCTTATTTCTTTCTAACAATCCACCAGTAGTTGTGAACCATGAAATTCAGTAGCTCAGGCCCTTATTTACAACCTAATGGACAGTAGAAAGTTGCCTTTATGACAACCTGGCCCCTTATCTTCTAAACCCTAATGCAACTAGACAAGTTACACATACCTAGCCGTGACTTCATGGAAATGGGGTGGAGGTATCAGTATTTACCGTGTAGAACCACATACAAACACATATAAAAAAAAATTACTTAAAGGGGTTTTCTGGCCAAAAAAAAAATCTTTTTTTTTTAAAAAAGGTCTGTTAGTGCTATTAATGGGTTAATAAGTGCACCCAAATACCTTTAGCAGTGTTTTGAGTGATTTCTGGGTTTCTCTGGGAGCTCCTGACATCCTCTTCATTTGTTTACATGGGTAGCTTCCTGCTCTCTTAGCCTACAACTACCATAATGCATTTCTCTTAACTCACATCCCCTTCTCACTCCCTCCCCCTCCCTCTCTTACACCCCCTCTCTGTTTCCCTAGCTAGCCCGCAGACTACTAGCCCTACCTACCTAACTAACTCAGCCCCTCCCCACCCCATCATACTTACCTGTCTTCCTCTCCTGGAGATCACTTCCTTCTGTGCCGCCATCTCCTCTTTTCTTGACTTCTGCCCGTGCCTGCATTCACGCTTGCCGGCGTTTCCGCAATAGAACCGGAGTGCACTCCAGCTCTATAGCGCAGGCGCCGGCCCCCCTGAAAGAATTGACGCTTCGTGCTTAGAAGAAGAGGACATGAAGACAGGTAAGTATGATGGGGTAGGGGTGGGTAGTATTGGTGACGTTCCATTTCTGGAAACAGGAAAACGAAACGTCACAGGGAAGTCAGAAAATGTGCCTGGGGCAGTCACAAGACCGCCCGGGCGATCTGGGCAATTATCCATTTTCTTTTAAAGTAAGTAAATTAGAAGTTAGGCGGGGTGGAGGGGGTTTAGTTTAGGGTTAAATTTTCATTTTCATTTCATTTTCAACCCCTTTAAACAGGACCTTTCACCACCTCCAACTCTGATCCAGTGCCACCTATTGCATCCTTCAGAAGGTGGCACTGCATTGATTTCATTGCAGATGGAGATTTTTTTCTCTAGCCCCCACTGTTCCTGAGCAATAATTTCAGTTAGTTTCAACCCCAGTATGCCAATTAGGCTCCCTACTGTCAGGTGGGTGGTCCTAACAGAGAGCCTAGTTAGCATATTAAGTGTTGAAACTAACAGAAATAATTGCTAAGGGACAGTGGGGGCTAGAGAAAAAAATCCAACTGTACCAGAATTAGTGGAGCAGCAGCAAAGAGCTGGGGTTTGTGGAGGTGATGAAAGTCCTAGCCTTCTGTCCTTCTAGTGCATAAGAATATATAAGGAGTGCTAGAAAAATTTACAACATCAAAAGAATGAACTGTTCAAAGTAAACAAAATCCGCTACAACGGATGTACAACTCAGGTGTCCCATGTACCTTATCTCAGGAGTAAGGGATGTAATAACATAACAGAATAGATACCATAGCCTATATTGTGTAAGCTGATGATTTTTGCATGGTGGATGAGCAGCGCCACCTAGCATCATGTTGGTAAAATAATGCACTTAGGCGTGTTCTACAAAGGATCATTCACATGACTACATTCCATGTAGTGGAAGAGTGAAGAAATCAGGCGATACCTTTTAGAGGCTAACTGAGTATATTTATAAGTAAGCTTTCAGGAGTGCTCGCTCCCTTCATCAGACATGGTGTGATACAAGAACTGAAAATTAACAGATTTTTATACACATGGTTTTCAAAGCATTTTAGAGTCCTTAAAAAAAAATTGCAATCTAAGTAGAGAAGCTATTTACAACAGGTCAAAAAAACAGTCTGGAAACTTGTGGTGCGTGACGGAGGGATCAGTAATTCTTGCTGTTATCTGTTTGCTATCAGGAGGTGATTTGTGTCCCTCACAGTTCATACATAGTTTGATTTGAAGCTGGCATGAATATTGAGTTCAGTTCATGGTTCAAACATAGTGTGACATGAAGCTGGCATGAATATTAAGTCCAAATTGCAGAGTTTGAAATTTTTGCATAAATTTGTACTCCATTTCTTTCCTTTTCTCCTGTGTCTTAAAATGTCCCATTAAAACCACAACCCGCAAATCTTCAATAGAGTGGTTTTCTCCGGAGAAATGTGCGGCCACTGGGAGATTGGTTCTGCTGTTATTAATGGTGGATCTGTGTGAGTTCATTCGTTGACTGAGTCTCTGCCCTGTTTCCCCCACATAGAGGCCTGTGGTGGGACATTGCACACACATTATGAGGTACACCACATTGGAAGACCTGCAGGAAAATGTCCCCCTAATTCTGTGCACCTGTTGTGACTGTGGGATTGGTACACTGTCAGCGGTGTGGATGTGCTTGCAGGTCATGCACCTTTTATGTAGGCAAGGTGAGGTGCCATTTTCAGTTGGGGCCTTCAGGGCACTCCGGACGATAATACGCCTCAGGTTTGGTGATTGTCGAAAGGAGAGGAGAGGGGGGACTGGAAATATGTCCTTGAGTCTGTTGTCCCTATGTAGCACAGGTTGGAGCTCCTTGGCAATCCTTCGTAGGATCTCCAGCTGTGGGTTGTAGGTGACAACTAGGGGCACTCGGGCATCTTTCTGAGTCTCTCTATATGTGAGCAGACTGTCTCTGTTAATGGCTGCTGCTTTGTTTAATTGGTTGTCTGTCACTTTTGGTTTGTATCCCAATCTGAGAAATTTCATCCTCAGATCCAGGAGGTGCTTGTCCAGGTCTGTTTTGTCGGAGCAAATACGATTGTATCATATAGCCTGGCTGTAGATTATAGATTGTCTTGTGTGCTTGGGGTGGAAGCTGTCGTTTCTCAGGTAGGCCGTTCTGTCTGTTTTTTTGACCTGTTGTAAATAAATTCTCTACTTAGATTGCAATTTTTTTTAAGGACTCTAAAATGCTTTGAAAACCATGTGTATAAAAATCTGTTAATTTTCAGTTCTTGTATCACACCATGTCTGATGAAGGGAGCAAGTACTCCTGAAAGCTTACTTATAAATATGCTCAGTTAGCCTCTAAAAGGTATCGCCTGATTTCTTCACTCTTCCACTACTTTCAATGGCTAACACGGTACAACATCATACTACATTCCATGTAGTGAGGGCTGCTTGAACTACTTTTTCATGTAGGTCTTAGGCTGAGGTCCCACTTTGCAGAAACGCAGCGTTTGGCGGAGGCAAAAAACTCTGCGTTTTACATTACCTGCAAAGTGAATGGGATTCTGGCTAATCCTATCCACACATTGCAGAAAAAATCTGCAGCGGAAATGCATGTCTTTTTTTTCCAGCGATCCGCTGTGTAGGGCCTTAGCCTCAGAGTGATAAAAACATCTTCGCATGTAAGTGATTTATAGTTTTATTGCTTATTTTTTTACACTGGAAGGAATAGTTATTAGCACCTTTTTATTCTATGTATTCTGCTTACAGTATAGTAGGCTGCAAAAAAACCCCCCAAAAACCTAGACATGGCAGGATTTCTGAGCCACACACAATGTAAGGCTAAGGCTAGGTTCACACCTGCACTGGGCTCTCTGTCCACTAAACCAGTGGCTACCCACGAACGCCCACAGACCGCATAGACTAGTCCTGTGTGCAGGACTTTTCTCTTTGCCGATTTTCAGCGAATTCTGCGGCGGAGTCTCCTACCTAGTCTTAGGCGCCTCGTAGCTTAAAATAAATTAAAAAAATGCTGCAAAAATGCATTGCATTTTTTTCTGTAGCATATTACATTGCGATTTTTTCATCCCCTATTAAATATATAGGGAAAACGCCTGCTACTCCTCAGCTGGAGTTAACATGATGCATTTCCGCAATGTGTGGATGAGATTAAACAAAATCTCTTTCACTTTGCTGGTACTGTAAAACGCAGCACTTTTTTTCTGATGTGTTTCTGCAACGTGGGGCCTTAACCTAAAAGTTATCCTTTGCTGCTCTGACAAAGTAGTAGATGAGCTGTCAGAGCATGGTAGATGTAATGGTTTTGGAACAGGTTTGAGATGACTGCCGTATATGGGTACTTACTGCCCCCTACAGTGTGATCATTGCCTTAAGGGTACTTTGATGTAATGTAATGGGCTATATAGACATACTTAGAAATACTTAAGTTTTACTTGAAGATGGCAGACTTCTAAATGCTAATATTTTCTCTGTGATGAGCAATTCCCTTGTCATCATGTGCAGGGCATTGCATGTTTGGCCTCATGCACACAACCATAGTGGATTTACAAAAATTGCAGACGTGTGTATAGGCCCGCAATTTTACCCACAATTGTAAATAAAATTAAGGTCGTGTGCATGGGGCCTTTGTCTTTTATATAAGTGTTTCAGCTACATCTCGCACATTGTTGGCGGGATAACCGATAAGAACAATCCCATTAACAATTGATCGCCACATTCGGGCCGCTCGAATTCTCATTGTGTATATTCAGCTCTAGGATGTGTGCAATGTGCAGGAGATGGAAGCAGTAATGACAGCCAAGTAACTATTAAAGGGGTCTTTACTGAAACTTGGGAAAAAAGACCAACTTACAGTTTATGCAGAGAACAACATAGGGATGGTGCAAAGGGAGCCTCCCTTAATTTCACATGGGATATGCAAAGAGGGTGCCATAGGTTATACCCTACTGTCCACTCACCAGAGGAATCTACACGTGATTTGTATGGATAGATGTGCAGCCTTAACTTTTGCATGTTCCTTTTCCTACTACTGCATCTCAATAAATTAGTATATCATCAGAATTACCCTCCTTGTGAAGTGTGTCAATGACTGCCTTCTAGACATCTGTCAAGTCAGCAGTCTTCCGAATGATTGAGTCGCCTACTGAACCAGACTAAGGGACCTTTTTTTTTTTTTATAACTGTAATTTTATTGAAAAATTTTCCATTAACAAGGAGTGAAGAAAAAACAAAAAAAACAAAAATAATCAAACAAGCAGGAAGCATTGAGGTAAATAGAGGCTATCCGCCTCCTCCCCCTTAAGCAATATGCATTTAAATTAGGCAGTGAACAAGGGAGGGGGGGAATGGAGGGGTTAAGAAGACAAGGGTAGGACCAAAGGGAAGGGGGGAGGGAAGAAGAGGACTAGAGATCAGAGACCCTGTGATGTACAATACATGTCCCAGGGCGCCCAGATAGCCCCAAAGGCTTCCCGTGAATTATCTAGGCCAGCGGTCAGGTATTCAAGACTCCTCACATCCTTCATTCTAGCCACAAGCTCAAGAGTAGATGGGGGACTCACGTTCTTCCAGTTTCTAGCTATGAGAGTTTTAGCTGCAGTACAAAGATGCAAGAAAAGCCTGGATGACTTATTGCTCAGGTGTCTGGGGGGAAGGTTCAGGAGATAAAGAAGAGGGTCAAGAGGAACCTCTTGCAAAAAGAGAGCAGTCGTCAGGGTCCTGACCTCCCTCCAGAAACCGAGGATGAGAGGGCACGTCCAAAAGATGTGGTGCAAGGTACCCACCGCAGCTCCACAGCGCCAGCACCATGGGGGAACCAATGGGTTTAAAGCATGAAGGAGAGCCGGAGTATGATACCAATGCATCAACAGCTTATACTGCGCTTCCCTAAACGTAATGCACTGAGATGATTTCTGGGCCCGAGACCATACAATCCGCCACTGTTCCTGGGAGATGGGTTTACCCACCGCCTCCTCCCATTTAAGCATATAGCGGTGGCTAACAGGAGAGCCTGTAGTTTGTGAGGTAAGGAGTTGGTAAATAGAGGATATAAAGCCCCTAGTGGACGTGCCTGCACGGCAAATCTTTTCAAAAGCGGTGGGGAGTGACACCTTAAGAGACCCATGGAGGGAGCGGACAAAGTGAACCACCTGCAAGTAATGGAACCATTCAGTACTTGGCAGGTTTTGATTAGCTGTAATATAAGCAAAGGACCTGAGTTCCAAGGTTCCAGGGTCAACCATGTCAGCAATCTGGTAAAGGCCAGATTTAGACCACACTTTAATCATGGCAGAAGTCAGGCTTTCTGGGAGAAGGTGGTTGTATAGTATGGAGACCATAGATGAGCGCGGGGACATCAGGGAGAATCTAGTACAACAGGTAGACCAGATAGATCTAATAAACCGAATGGGGCCCAGCAGGTACGAGGCAGGGGGAGCGGGGGGGGAGCTGACCCACAGAAGCGCGTTAGGGTGCATGGGTGCCAGCCATAGCTTCTCTATCTGCACCCATCTGGTATATGCTGGCATAGCCACCCAGAATGGGATATGGCGTAAGTGGGCCGCCCAGTAATAATGTAACAAATGTGGGACAGCCATACCCCCAGACCCCCTATCCGACAGCATAACAGATCTGGGTATTCGGTGCCGTTCTGCTTGCCAGATAAACTGGAAGATAGCTTTCTGTAGGTTCCGTAATTCTCCCCGAGGTATCGCAACCGGAAGCGTCTCGAAAAAATACAGTAGCTTCGGGAGGAGAGTCATCTTGACCGCAGTAATTCTCCCCAAAAGGGAGATAGGTAAGGGTTGCCATTTGTCCAATAGGGCTCTTAGCTCACGAAACAACCGCGGGTAGTTTGCCGAGTATAGGGTCGCATAGGAGGTGGATATATGGACTCCTAGGTAGCGGATAGAGGACTCCCGCCACTGGAAATCGTAATTACTGCGGAGGAGAAGGAGAAGGTCCCGTGGGATGTTGAGTGGGAGTGCCTCAGTCTTTGCGGGGTTCACCTTATATCCTGAGAGATCGCCATAGGTCTCCAGCGAGCGCAACAAGTTTGGAAGGGTAGTATGAGGGGAGGTGAGAGTGAGGAGAACATCGTCCGCGAAGAGAGAAACCTTAAATTCCTTATCTTGGACCATGATCCCCTTGATATTAGGGTCTCGCCTAATCTTGGCCGCTAGCGGTTCAATGCAGAGGGCAAATATGATGGGTGACAAGGGGCAACCCTGCCTAGTGCCATTTCGAATAGGGAAGGAGGGCGAAGATGCATGGGGAAGCTTGATTGCTGCTGAGGGTAGGGAGTAGAGGGCCTGGATAGCTGTGAGAAAAGGTCCCGTAAGCCCGAACGCCTTGAGCGTAGCATGCATAAACGACCAATTTATGCGGTCAAAAGCCTTTTCAGCATCCAGGCTCAAGAGAAGGGTCGGGGTAGAATAATGATTGGCCACCTCCACCAAATCTACAGTCCTCCTGGTGTTGTCACCACCCTGACGACAGGGGATGAATCCCACCTGATCCTTATGGACAAGCAGAGGGAGCCAAGCATTTAGTCTATTGGCTAGGAGTTTGGTGAAAAGTTTCAGGTCCGTGTTCAGCAAAGCAATCGGTCGGTAGTTAGCACAGTCCTGCAAGTCCTTACCCGGTTTAGGGACCAATGTGAGCAGTGAGGAGAGCATAGTCGGGGGTATGGGGGAGCCTGAAAGGAAGGAATTGAAGAGGGACAATAGATGAGCAGAAAGTTCACCCTGGAAAACCTTATAATAATTGTAAGTGAACCCATCTGGGCCTGGGGCTTTCCCATTTGGGAGGTCCCTCAGGACCCCTTCTAGTTCCTCCTTGGTGATGGGAGTGTTCAGGGAGGTTAAGGCCTCAGGAGGAAGGCTTGGGAGACAACAATCCTTTAAATAGTCTTCCAGCAGTGTTGAGTCATCCCCAGGGAGTAGTGCTCGTGGGGGGGGTAAGTCATACAGCTTAGAATAATAAGAGTGGAACGCCAGCGCCACAGCATCAGGGTGGTGTTGAAGAGTACCCATGGGGTCACGGACAGAGTGTGGTGTGGAAGAGGCCCGATGATCCCTGAGGGTTCTTGCCAGGAGGGTATGAGATTTATTACCTCGTTCAAAAAACCTCTGACGGGTATAAAGGAGGAGTCGTTCCACATGGCGGGTCTCCAAATCACGGAGGTCTGCCCGGGCCAGGACCAAACGGTGAAGAATCCCCAGGGATGGATGTGCTGCCAAAGTCGTCGTAAGGGACCAAATATGGGCTTGGAGGAGCTGTTCCTGGGCCTGTCTGTCCCTTTTAAGCCTAGAAGCCAATGCGATACAGCATCCTCTCATGACCGCCTTATGGGCTTCCCAGAGAATGGCGAGAGAGTCTACCGAGCCTAAATTGTCCCTGAAATAATCTATCAAGTGTGTGCGCAGGGTCTCGAGGGAGGTCGGTGATTTGAGCAGTGTTTCGTTAAGACGCCAATGACATTGGCGAGTAGGCACTGGAGTCGTAGATAAGGTAACCACGACTGGGGCATGATCAGACCAGGTGAGAGGGCCAATGTTCGTGTCTCTAAGCAAACGAAGGGCGGGAGCGTTTCCAAAGAAATAGTCAATACGGGTGTGAGTGTTATGAGGGTGAGAGAAGAAGGTGTAGGAGCGCGCCGTAGGATTGTCCACTCGCCAAAGGTCATACAAAGAATGGGCTCGGACCAACCTGCGGAACTCCCGTGCAAGTTGGGCCAACCTATGGGGGGTTGGGCCCTGGGGTAACGCCAGACGATCCGCCCGTTCAGAGAAGACCATGTTAAAGTCTCCCCCCACCAGCCAAGCTGATGGTGGGAGAGCGCGCAGGCGAGAGAATACCCGACGCAAGAACGGGATCTGCGCTGAATTGGGGACATAGACATTGCATAAGATAATCGGGGCACCATAAAGGAGCCCCTCCAAAATAACAAACCGGCCACCTGGGTCTATGTGGGAGGTCGTCACTGTAATTGGGTAGGATCGGGAAAGAAGGATAGCCACCCCAGCTCTGCGTCGATCGTGGAAGGCCGAAAAGGCTATGGGAAAATAATGCTTAGTGAAGGCAAAAGTACCGGTGCGGTCAAAATGAGTTTCCTGAAGAAATGCCACCTCCGCTCGTAAGGAACGGAGTTCTCTAAAGACATGGCGCCTTTTAATGTTGGAACCCAGGCCCTTAACATTAATTGTCACGCACCTAACCATTGGGACTCAGGATTGGAGGACAGTAGCGGATTGTAATAAGCTCACCCATCTCACATGACGCTGGCAGGTTTCCCTCGGAGAGGCAAAAGGGCGATCCACAAACAGGAACCCAAAGTTGAGGCAGGGTCTCTAGATCAGGGAGGGGGGGGGGAAAGAGAGGGAGGGGGGAGGCAAAAGACATCATAAATGACAGAGTAAAAATAAGAACAATTAAACAATACTTTGTGGGCGAGGCTAAGTCACTCGCCTGGGGACCAATGAGGACAGCCAGAGGTCCAATCAGGATCAATAGCTGCACAGTCCAAGTATCCCCTTAGGGGGGAGAGCGTGGACAGGAGGTTGGAGGGGAGGCGGCGGATCCCCAACCACCAGTAAAAAGAAGGATGGAAGGGGAGTCACCGGGACCCCACCCCGCCCCACTCCTCTAAAAACAATCCAATAATAAACATAATAGATGAGACCCGTAGACCTAAAAAAGGAAAAAGAGAAGCAAACATAACATTAAGGCTTGTAGATTTAAAAGCATTATCAAGAAAGGGGAGAACGTCTCAAGGGGGAGCAGCCTCCTCAGGAACCAGTCTCCAGCCGGGGCCTCCGAGTGGTCGCCGCCGCGGAGGGTGCATGACGTCGTCTGGGCTCCAATCGTTGCCAAACCGATGGTGGGGGAGGGGGTGGAGAAATTAGCTCCCAGTCTGTTAAATCCGGCAGGGGAACATCCAGCAGGTCACAGAAGAGAGGTAAATCCGAAAAGGAGCGAAGCGTAGTGGAACGACCATCCCTACGAGCAATGAGAGCAAACGGAAAACCCCACCGGTAAGGAATTTGGTGTTTCTGAAGACTCTGGAGGAGGGGTCGGAGATGGCGGCGTTTCTGGAGGGTGATTAGTGAAAGATCCTGATAAAATTGTAGTTGAGCTCCCTCAAATTCGAAGTCTTTGAGTTTGCGCACCTTGCTCATTATAGCCTCTTTAAGGGTGAAGTCGTGGAGGCAGCAGATGACATCACGGGGTGTGGCGGAAGATCCTCTGGGTCGAAGGGCTCGATGTGCCCTATCAAACTTAATTTTGTGGGATGGGGGCTCCTGCAGTATAGTGTTGAAGACAGCCTCTAGCAGAGCAGGCAGATCCTCAGATTGGTCAGCCTCTGGGAGTCGCTTGACGCGAATATTATTGCGCCGGCCCCAGTTGTCAAGATCCTCCAAGTGACGCTGCATGTCCCGTATAGCTGAACCCTGGTCAGTGGTAGTATCATGCAGTGAGGCAACATAGTCCCTGGTAGTGTCATGGTCATTCTCCAGCGTGTCCATTCGGTTAGCAATAGAGTGTAAATTAGTGCGGAGGGTAGCAATTTCAGATCGGAAGGATGCTGTGATTTCCGCAACCATACTTTTAAGGTCTTGTTTAGTAGTTAACTGAGGAAGAAGGTCCACCATGGGTGACGGTGCTGAAGATGGGCCTCAAATGTAGCTCTGGGGGTATAGGATTGGAGGGAGGGAGCCATAATCCTTAGGAGTGTGGGGCAGAGGAGCCCCTACGCCAGTGTCCTCCACCGCGCCATCCCCCTCTAAGCTATGGAAGGGGGGCGATGGGGGGGAGACAGTAGATGGGGGGCCACAGAGACCAGCTCTGTGGCCACTGGCTGCAACTCAGCAGTGTGGGAGGGAGCAGAGCCACTGACCTCAGAACTCCTGGAGAGGCTGGAGACATCCGGGGTCCTCTCATGCCGTTCTGCCAGGAGCGCAGGTGAAGCAAGGTATAGTTGCTGGGACATCCCAGGGTGAGGAGACTGTGGGAGTAGTCGTGCTGGAGAAACTCTGGGCTGCCCAGGCGCCGACAGGGATCTCTGCTGGAGCGGTGTTCCGCTGGCTGACAGGGGGAGCGCTGCGCTGCGACCCCTGTGCCTGGAGAGCGGAGGGAATCAAAGATGGCCACCCCGCAGCAGCCTGCCCCGACAGAGAAGGCCGCTGAGCGAGGAATCCGTCCAGGGTGGCTCTCCCAGGCCTCTCCACAAGCACTGGAGTGCCTGGGGCCACCTTTCTGGGTAGGCGTTTGCCCATAATGTATTTGCTGGGGGTCCACGGGTCTCAATAGCCAGCGGTGGAGCGGAGAAGGACCTACGCGCGTGCTACTCCATGCGCGTCCAGGCCACGCCCCCTAAGGGACCTTTTTAAAGCCTTTGCAGGTGTTTTGGGTTAAATCTTCTAATTTTCTGAGATAATGACTTTTGGGTTTACCTTGGCTGTAAACCATAATCATCAACATTAACAGAAATAAACACTTGAAAAAGTTCACTCTGTAATGACTCAATATCATATATGTGTTTCACTTTTTCAATTAAATTACTAAAAAAAATAACTTTTCGATCTAATTTGAGATGCACTAGTATTTGAGACGGGTTCCAGGTGACCCCTACTCACTGTCCCAGCCTCGGACTCTGCTTGGCTATCCTTAATCTCTCTTCTCATACACCACTATTGATACCCTGCACACCAAGTGAACTCTGCACATCAACTACCCAAGTTTGATCTTCTCAACACTCCACACCTTGGGCTCCCACGCTTGAGAAACTGTGATGTAAGACCAATAACCTTTGGCACTACAGGGGTGATTTTGAGGCAGATTCCACTGTGCAAGCCTCACAATGAGTAACCCATTGTTTCTGAGGCTAAATTAGAAGCTCTGCCTTGGCCTGTACAGGGCCGGAGCACCCCCCAAGTCCTTCGGTAAAGTGAAACAACCAGTTCATCTGCCTGTTCCAAGTAACATTACCAAAGGCAAGAAACCGATGCCAATACCCTAGCATAAAGCAAGATATTTGCCTGAATTGGTAGATGTGCACTTACCTGTCCATATTATTATATAACCAATATGTTTATATAGACAATGTGGGAGATTAATCATTTTGTTGATGCAATTTCCATCTGTAATAAATATTAACCATATTAATCATCCTTTTTATGTCATTTTCTGACAGTTTTACATCAAGTTTTCTTTGATTAGTCAGAAAAAAAGTGGGCATGGCCTGCATGGTGTGGAGAAATTTGTCAAATTCAACAGTTGGGCCCAAAACAAAAGTCTAATTTCTAGATACAAAATCACTTCAACCCAACCCTGGCGTAAACCTCTAAAAAGTTGCATTATACACTTATTGGGGCAGATTCTTGAAGACTGGGGTTAATAATGCCAGTCTTTACAGCCCTGGAGCTGGTAGAAAGTACGCCCTTATATGATAAGGCGCACGCCTCCTGATAAATGAGGTACACCCTCTGTCGGGCTGTGCGCCTAGAGGGAAACCTATCCAGCTTGTAGCTAGCGTATATTTCCTGCATCATTTATGCCAAATTTCTGGTGTAAATGATTTAAGATGTTTGGTATGAAAAAAAAATACCAGATCCGAATGGCTTGACCACTAGAGGGCATACAGCTCACACGAAAGGAGTGCAACGCTGTCCGTACTTTATTGGATGCAGCTCTAAACAATAATGTGCTTCAGGATTTCGATCTCCCATATAGGTCTTCCTGTCCCATTGGCTCTCGGCCTCCCAACCCTGCCCCTAACACCACCATAGCACCGCTAACAAGTCAACAGCGCAGTACCGCAGATAGACGCGCTCTGGCAGTTTATATATCTTCTGTAACTCAACTTCTGTCACTCAACAGTTCCCCCTTCTTTCTTTGTTCTTCAGCTTTACCACACCAATCCATTAGCATATGGTTTTAACGTCTTTTTTGTTTGGACACTTGTTTTTGTTTAAGTTAGAAGCTCCTTCTCATGGGGGAAATGTTCACTTTTGGCGCCTTTATCATGTTTTTAAACTTGTTACCACGTTTGTATAGAGGTCTCTTATAATTTGATTAAGGGGCCTCAGAGCCCCAAAGCTTGTTATTGTTTAGAGCTGTATCCAAAATAGTATAGACATTGTTGCATTCCTTCCTAGTGTGGTCAACCACCTCCAAGACATTCAGATCTGATATCTTCCATACCACACATCTCAATTCATACTTCCCTCCAGTCCGGTTTGGCACCGTTATCTAGAGGCAACAACGTCGGCTACAACCACTTACCGAAACGTCTAACATCGCGCAACCTTAGGTGAACCTCAACATTTACCAACACACACTACAAGCGTTAAGCCTAGTGCCCTACGAGCGCCTCTTCTTTTTTCTGTCTCCGTATATGCCTCTTATTGTCTACCATTGGCGCAAATGATGATATATCTGACAGGGCCGATGACCCCACCACTTGCACTCCTCCTTTACGATAAAGTGGCGAAGGCAAAGAAAACTGGCGTACAAGGCATAATAAATGTGAACCATTGCATCTAAAAAAGTTTTTCTTTTTTTGTGCCAAATTCATCAAGCATTTGCAACTATTTAACCCCTAATATGATGGTATTTAAATATGGCGGCTGCTCAGTGGAGACCAGCGCCTTGGTCTGGGTTGGCGTCCCATTGGCATGACAGCCGGGAACCTATTATAGGCTCCCAGGCTTGTCTGCCATTTACTTCTATTGGGGTTCAACCAACCTCCTGGTGTTCAAGATATATATATATGGGGGGCGGAGTCTAGCCGTGGAGCGGAATGGCCGCATAGTTTAAGAGCTCTCGGCCTGAGTCTCACGAAGCGATGGATCACAGCGACGAGCCCGTGGAGCACAAACGCAGGGTTAATACCTAAGCGATATCCTACCTTCGGGGATGCCCAGGAAGCGAAAGTCGGTAGTAAAGCCGCAGAAGATATCAGACTTTTATTTCCCTCATGGAGGAGGAGAGGAGGAAGATGGCGACGGGCCGCGTATAGACGCGGTCTCCAGGGCCTCGACTCCCTCTCGGGACCCTCCGGAGGAGGAGCTCACGCTCTCTGCGCAACGGAGAGCGCTTTCAGCCCCTTCTCTACCACAACTAATAGAAGGTACAGACCCGGGATCGCCTGGGCCTTCTTCCCGGCAGGCCGGGGCAGGCGCAGAACTCGGGCCTACACAAAATGGCGGAACAGGGCTCACAGCTTCATATGACCTGGGGACACAGAGATCGCCTACCGCAAGCCCAACTAAACAAAGACCGAGGCTCCAGAACGCTGATCCTCCAGATGAAGAGGTGAGCAATACTACACAGCACACACCTCCATCCATTGATTTTTTTGCAGATATACCGGCGACAGAGAATCTCTTGACTGAGGCCTCCATGAAAAATATGCCTATGGCCTTTTGTAAGTCATTAAAAACAGACATGTCACTTATAGTAAAACCGCTAGACAGAGATCATCAAGAATTAAAAAACCGCACTGTTCATGTTGAATCTAAAATGGCGGAATTTGCTGCATCACATAATGTGCTTATAGATGCTCACTATGATGTGGAGAGAGATGTGTCTTTTCTAAAGGCCAAAATGGCTGATTTAGAGGATCGCTCAAGAAGAAATAATCTAAAGTTCAGAGGGATTCCAGAATCAGTATCTGCAAGAGATTTATCTGCTTTTCTATAAGATATGATAAGATCGCTACTACCAAATCTCACGGCGATGGATTTAACTATTGATAGGGCTCATAGAGTTCCGAGACCCTCACACTTAGATGAATCTATACCCAGAGATGTTCTGGCAAAGATTCACTTTTATCGCACTAAAGAGTTGGTCCTGCTGACCTCACGGAAGATGGACCGCCTACTTGAACCGTATCACAAAATTTCCATTTACTCGGACCTTTCAGCCACGACATTACAACTACGACGACAATTTATCCCTCTTACTACAGCTCTACGCCAGCATCACATCCTGTACAAATGGGGGTTCCCGGTCCGCGTGATCATATCCCGGAATAACCTTGTACATGTTATCAAGACTTTGGAGGAAGGGAAAAAATTGCTAAAAGAATGGAACATTCAGATCATTGATTCCCCACCTAAGCAACCACCTGGTCCCGTATCTGATGGTTGGCGCCAAGTGAAAGCCAAGAGGCATCCACATAAAGGGCTACAAATCTAGAGACTCATCTATCCTGGATTCCGTATGCTCACTGCTGCTGAACTTATCCCCCCAGGATTACGACAGCTGCTGGTCCGCTATACCACGTTCTTTTTCTTTGTCTTTCTTCTGAATCAGACAAGATGGTTTACTCGTTGGTTCTGTAATTTACATGGTTTATTGTTTTTTTGTTTCTGGCACAAAGGGCGAAGTGAATGCAAACGTTGGAGGCAATTCCGCCTCATGAAAACAGTAGCACCTTCCGGCATAAGGGGTTGTGGTAAGAATCAGATAGCATACCTGACTGTATATAATGGTACTTAAAATTCTGTCTATGAATGTCAGAGGACTGAACTCCCCTCAAAAAAGGGCCAATTTATGGCGTGAGGCGCAAGCTCAGGGCTGTGACATTCTTGCAGTGCAGGAGACACACCTTTTGAAAGCAGACGCCATACGCGTTCAACACACAGCATACCCACATGTATTTCATGCTCACTATTCCTCAAAAAGTAGAGGAACAAAGATTGGGATTAGGGATTCAGTTGCGTTTCAACTATTGTCACAATACGCGGACCCTGGGGGGCGATTTATAATACTAGTATGTAATCTTAATAGTGTCACCTATACACTGGTATCAGTATACGCCCCTAACAGGAAACAGGTGGCGTTCCTAGGGAGACTTGTGAGGGCAGTGGACAAGAGGAAAAAGGGATGCCTAGTGTTAATGGGAGACTTTAATATGGCTCCAGACCCGCTAGTTGACACGACTTCTGGGGCGTCGACACGCCACCCTTCTTTTTCGCAGGCTCTATGGCGCCATGAATTATTTGACGTCTGGCGTATCCTTCATAATACAGAAAGAGACTATACGTATTTTTCTACAGTACATAATAGCTATTCACGAATAGATTTATTTCTACTTGAGCAGTCTAGTATTCCCAATGCTATGCAATCTGATATCTCGTTAATTACTTGGTCAGATCATGCAGCGATAACCTTGACTATAGCAGAAAAATATGAAAGTCCAAGATCATTCGTGTGGCGGTGTAATGAATTTTTTATGTCACAGCCAAAACTCAAGGCCATTTTAGAGAAGGATTTGAAGGAATACTTTCTGATCAATGCCCCTTCTGCCTCAGGCCCTGACGTACTGTGGAATTCGCATAAGGCTTTTATTAGAGGAACGTTTATCCGATTGGGGCATATCGAAAAGAAAAATAGATTAGCAGAGATAGATTGACTGCTTCACCAAATAAAATCTATCGAAATTGGCAATAAAAAGTCCCCCTCTTCATTAAACGCAGCGAAGTTGATGACATTACGCCAGCAATTGACAGCTTGTTTACTACATAAATATGAGAAGAATCTGAAAAGGATCAAAGCTATATACTACTCTCAATCCAATAAAGCGGGCAAAATCCTGGCATCCAAGCTTAAACAAAAACATGCGAAATCTAGAATCCAGTTCCTAAACAGTAAGGACGGAAAATATAAAATCTATGATCCAAGGGGCATAGCTGAAGCTTTTAGAGCATTCTATGAAGGCCTATACAACATAACAGATGATGCCGCTATAGTTCCCCCCTCAAGCCACGAACTTCAGCATTTCCTTACAGCTGCTAAGTTGCCCACACTCACTGAGGCACAACTGGATTCTTTGAATGAGCCCATTACCTCAGCAGAATTATTAGCCATAATAAAGTCGCTGCCATCTCACAAGTCTCCGGGCCCTGACGGCCTCACTAATGAATATTACAAACGTTTTTTCCCAGTCCTGATGAATCCGTTGCTGTCCTTTTTGACGGCCGCGGTGGATTCTGGCGTCATCCCAAAGGAAAACCAAGAAGCCTTGGTAATTACACTGCCAAAACCTGGCAAACCTGCCACCAACCCCCAAAACTTCCGACCAATATCGTTATTGAACTCCGACTTAAAAATTTATGCCAAATTAATAGCAAATAGACTAGCAGTTTGTCTCCCGAGTTTGATAAAAAATGACCAAGTGGGGTTTGTTAAGGGGAGGCAAGCTTACGATAACACTAGACGCATTTTGAATCTCATACCGTACACCACATTGACTCTAAGAAGATAGAGGCGGTGATCCTTGCGCTGGACGCTGAAAAGGCGTTTGATCGCATTTGCTGGACGTATGCATTCTCGGTGCTCAGAACTATGGGGTTTTCTGGGGCTATTCTAAAAGCGATTGAGGCGCTATACTCGGCACCTTCTGCGAGAGTGTTCACTAACAGAGTAGTATCGGACCCTTTTTTAATAACAAATGGGACCAGACAGGGATGCCCATTGTCGCCCCTGATATTTGTCCTTTCCATAGAACCATTACCCCAAGCGCTTAGATTGGATCCGGAGGTGGGGGGCATTGAAGTAGGAGATAAAACTCACCTTATATCACTATGCTGACGATATTATTCTTACTTTGACAAAGCCACGAACCACAATTCCTCGCGTTATGGATACCATTAAAAGTTTTGAGCATTTCTCGTTTTACAAATTAAATATGGCCAAATCGCAAGCGCTGCCTTTGAATGTTCCCCCTACGCTACTTCAACATCTGAAGTCGACTTATGATTTTGATTGGAGGGAGGACAGCGTTCAATATTTGGGAACGCAGATGACAGCATCCCCAGGGACCCTTTATAGAAGTAACTATATACCAATGCTAAAACTATTGCAAGAGGAGACGGAGCGAATGTCCAAAACAGATACCTCCTGGATAGGACGGGTGGCAGCCTTCAAGATGTTACTACTGCCTAGACTCTTGTATCTGTTCCGCATTCTCCCGATATCCATTCCTGTGTCCTTCTTTGAAACGGCACAAAGGGTGATTTCAAAGTATATATGGAATGGGAAGAGACCCAGAGTTAATAAAAGTTTTCTATTTAAACAAAAAGAGGCAGGAGGGCTGGGAGTTCCGGTGGTTAGAAACTACTATATAGCGTCGTTGGTCACTCAGGGTGCTAGGTGGAAATCAAAGGATACCTCGGTTCCATGGTTGCATATAGAACAGGCGTTTATAGCTCCCTTAAAATTGGAGGATGCACTATGGGTGCCCTTTTGGAACATTCCTACTCCTAGCTCCTTCTCCCCGGTCATGATTGCCTCATTAACGGCATGGAAGCTACTTCATGGGAAGGCTAACCCTATGAAGCATTTTTATATTTCAAAAATGCCTTTATCACTTATGACATGGGCGTTCGAAGACATAGGGGTCTCGGATTGGGAATTGAGGGGGATCACGCAGATCTCTCAATTATACTCAGACAATATACAACCTATATCATTTACAATCTTGAGACAGAAATATGGAATTCCTATAGGTGATTTCCTTAAGTATTTTCAAATTTGGCACTACTTGTCTAAACACTCTGTGACGATATTACCCCACTGTGGAGCAATTTTCACCTGGCTGTCGACTAAAATAAGGGTATTGCGATTTGTGTATGACCAAATGGACGGAACTTCAGCCTTCAGTAGATCTGCCCCGTTACGTTGCTGGGAGAAAGACCTAGGGATAGCCATTACCACAGAGGAATGTCAGCAAACATTTAAACTGATCCACTCATCTTTAAAGTGTAGTACACATATAGAGACGGCTATGAAAATAGTATTACGGTGGTACAGGACCCCGTCTACCCTACAGTTAGCTTACCCATCCGAATCTGGGAATTGTTGGAGGGGATGCGGAGGTAGAGGAACCCTTCTCCATATCTTGGGACACTGTCCTGTGATCCGGGGATACTGGGACGGAGTCTTTGGAATGCTCTCAGAGTTGTTTGATTCCCGACTCCCCTATAACGCAACCCTGGCTATGTTACTGATTGGAATCCCCAATGAATTGAATACATATAACAAGCTTATATGTAAAATTTTGACGATAGCCAAGCTAATGTTGGTGCAGAGATGGAAAACAACGACATCTCCGCCCATGTCGGCCTTGGTGTTGGCCATCAATACTACATATACGTATGAAAGAGTAATTGCACTGGGAAATAACTCCTTTCATGGTTTTGAGAAAATCTGGGATGCGTGGATCTATTCTTGATTCGCGCTGAAAGAAAATCAAGCGGTCACAGGGAAGCTAGGAGTGGGGATGCGGAAGTAGGGTAGACATTTGTCGACTCTGCCATCCCTGTAGAAGATGGAGCCGAGGGGGAGAAAGTAGCGCTAGGATCAAGCGTCAAAAAAAAAAAAAAAAAAAGGAAAACCAACTAAGCAAACATAAACCCAGTGGTTAGAGAGAGTCGGAGTTGGGGAAACCACCCCAGGTGTAATTCATGATAGCCCTATGATTGTGCCTAAAAAGTTTTTTTTTTTTGTTATAGTTATTGTTTACTTTATAAAAACGCTACAGATCTGTTTCATTGATATACGGATTAAAGAGTAATCTTGAACAGTAATATATTATACTGCATACCAATGTACATCGCAATACTTGTTGATACTGTTCTGTACTTTTATTCTCTGAAAATTTGAATAAAAATTATTGAAACTAAGATATATATATATATATATATATATATATATATATTACATACAATACATAAAAAATATAAAAAAATTCAAGTACATATAAAAGTACTTAAATACTGTGAAACACATACATATTAGATATCCCTGTGTCCGAAAATGCCCGGTCTACAAATCTATAAAAATATTTTTCCCGTACGGTGAAAAAAAAAAAAAAAAAAGTGCCAAACCGCTGTTTTGCCTTCATAAAAATTTGAATAAAAGGTGATCAAAGCAATAGTCATTCTCCAAAATCGTATAACTAAAAAGTACACCTGGCCCAGCAAAAAAAAAAAAAGATGCCCTATGCATCCCCCTCGTACAGAGAAATATAAAAAAGTTATGGGTGTCAGAATATGGCGACTAAGAAAATTTTTTTTTTTTTTGCAGAGTTTTAGATAAGGGTTTAAAATGTAAATAAAACTATATATCAAACTATATAAATTTGGTATCCCCAGAATCGTTCCGAAACATAGAATACAGGTGACATGTTATTTTGGCAGCACAGTGAACACCGTAAAAACGAAGCCCGTAAGAAAGTCGCACAAATGCACTTTCTCCAATTCTGAATTTTTTCCCAGCTTCCCAGTACATTGTACAGAATAATAAATGGTACCATTATGAAGAACCATTTGTCCTGCAAACATTAAGCCCTCATATGGCTCTGTGAAGGGAAAAATAAAGTTATGGGTTTTGGAAGGCAGGGAGTCACAAACAAAAAGTTAAAAAATGCCACTGGCGGAAGGGGTTAAAGAATTTGTTGCAATTTTTTTTTAATATTAGATGCAATGGTAAGTAAAGTCATTTTTAGGCGCATTTAATGAATCCCCCATCCCCTCCATGTATGTGCTTGAGTTGTGAACAGAAGTCTTTTGGTATAGTCTACACACAAAAACACAGTTTCTAATATTGAAGTATTTTATTGGGCATTTCTATGAAAAAAAACAAACAAACAAAAAAAACATACCATAAAACCAATATTAGGATACTACAAAAACTCCTTGATTATTTTAGCAGTCATAATAAGTCTAGTGCCAGATCAGAGTATAAAGTGAGCCTCAAAATACACTATGTATTAATGAATGATACAATGACATAAACAAGGAAAGTGGCAATAACTATGTGTATATACGACAAGGACTACAAGAAATAGTAAGAATGGTTATAAAGTTCTTCTATGGTTCATTTAACAGCAAAAAAGGCACAAAGCATACCCAAAAAGTGAAGAGTGCAGAAAATATGGCATCAATTAACCTCTAGAAATTGGAGGGCAATAAAAAGGCACATAATAATACAAGCCCAATGCATAGCAACTAAGGCATGTGATAAGGCATCATCTAACCCTATTAGAGAGCAAACCAGGCACCACTGGACCTTATACGTGCAGTTAGATTTAGCAATAGATTTCTATATGTCTATATCAAAGAGTAAGAAATGCCTACACGCATAAAAAGTAAAACTAGCCAAACCCACTAATTTCAGCAGGAGCGGGCAGCTATCTTATAGCTATGGAGGCTTGTAGTTTCTCCCATGGTCATTGTTAACATGCCCAAGCTTTTGCTTTCCTGGAAAATAAGCTGCTGCCAAAGCGGTCTGGCAGAAACTTATTCTGTTCTTTTCATTAATAAAGAATAAAAGTGTGCATGTGTATGGGGCGGTCAGGAGAAATAGCTCTTGGCGTGGTGTATAAATAAAAGATCTTCATTGGAATTACATGATCAGGGCTGTCTGGGATTTTCTAATGCTTTTACAGATGAAAGATATAACAACTCCATTTAAAGTGGACTTTCACCATCTACACCTCCTGATCTTTGTATATACGCCACTCTTCTGATTCAGAAGCAGTTGGAATTTTTTCTCTAGCCCCCACTGTTCCTGAGCAATCATTGCTGTTAGTTACAGCACAATTATACTCTCTACTGTTAGGTGGGCGGTCTTTGGTTTGAACAAAATGACAGGGACCGCCCCCTCACAGCATAGAGCATAACTGTGCTGAAACTAACAGCAATGATTGTTCAGGAACGGTGGGGGCTAGAGAAAAAATTCCAACTGTGCCAGAATCAGTGGAGCGGCACCTATTGAAGGATGCAAAGTATTGGAGTTGGTGAAAGGTCCTCTTTAACTACATTCATAAGTGCAATAAGTGAATGAGCCCTTATGTAATCTCAAGCATTACATAGTTTATTTTGCTCATAAACCCTGTAGTGCAGTATATACATTTTATTTAGCATCATTGCAGATAACGGCAACAAGATCAGACATGGTGAGCCAATATCTGGTGAGGTCAATACATATATTTTAGATTTTATAAGTTGGTTATGGTCAATGAGATTTGGGTCATATAATGAGAATGCTACTAAATTTTCCTATATGGAAAACCCTTATATTCATTTCTGAATTTACTTGCTAGTGTAGTCTTTTCCTGTCACAGACGACACTGCCTGAAATCAGATTGGAAATGAACCTGCATGGATGAGGTTTTTGGTCTTTGCAAGTGGTGGAATGTGGACATGTCTGACCTCTATTCTATGTAATAACTGGAGCATGAGACGCATTCACAAAAACTGCTGCCGCAGCAGGTGTTTGTCGATATGCCTCACAAGCCGTGTCATATCTATAATGGGCCAATCTGTTACTTCTAAACTATTGCCTAGTCTAGAAATACTGAGGAAAGGTTTTCTATCTGTTCACTGTATCACTGTGGTCCTAAACCATGAGCAAGCCTCATAAGATCTACCTCGCATTGTACAGCAATAAACCCAAAAAGCCAATGCCCAAGTCATACCCACTACCAGAAGATAAGCAAGAAGACAGGATGTCCGCAGCATCATTGTTATTGATTGTCACTAGGAAAGTCCATCCATAGATTGAAGATTGTCCTGCCGAGTCAGGCGGGGAACGGAGGAGTAACAGACAATACCCTGAAGAGAGTCTTTTAATACATTGAATGGGGGAGATTCTTTAGGCTAACTTGTAGTCGTAGCAGCACCTTGTACGTGGGGATTATCCATATGTCTAGGCGGTTTTTTGCTGTGGAGGATTCACAGGGGGCAGGCCCAAAAGCTTGAAATAAGAGACCAGCTGTTTAGGGATCTCCGCAAGAACAGCTTGAGTTAGGGCTTCACGTGGGGCCTAAAAAGTAGAGGAAATTGTAAAAACAATTATCATCAATCCCTACATTAAATATTAAATAAGGGGTCCGGGCGATGATTTAATTTATTTTATATACCCAAAATGCCATATTTTTATTTATTTTTTTTAAGGGAGGCCATCTGGTCCAAAATGTAGAGGCCTTTAATAGGATCAGATCCATAACTTCGTGGCCACGATACAATTAAACAATACCGAGATAATCATCTTTTTATGGAAAATGAGCCTGCAAGTGCAACAGGGGCGGAGCCCGATTTACTATAGCCCACCCCCAATGCATGTGTAAGCCGATTTGTGATTTACATAGCCATAAAAGATGATTATCTCTGCATTGCTTCAACGGTTTGTGGCCACAAAGGTATGGTTCTACTCCTGTTAAAGGCCCCTACACTGCACAATTTCTTTAGGAGGCATTTAGGACCTGACAGACTCCCTTTCCCGTTTGCTCACCCCTAACCAGAACCAAAAGAATTACGACCATAGAAAACTTACATTTTGGAATTGTCGGAATGGCACAAACTGGACGATGTCTCTGGCAGCAGGCTCTCCGCTGGAAGCTTTAAGAACTCCGTTGTCTCCATCAAGAAACTCCATGGCCTTGAAATCTGCACTTCCCACACCAATGATGATGATGGACATGGGGAGCTTTGAGGCCTGGACAATGGCGTTTCTGGTGTCATTAAGGTCTGTGATCTCCCCATCAGTGATGATCAAAAGCACAAAGTATTGCTAGAAATACAACCAAATTATTAGGGAATTCATGTAAAAACACCATAATTTACAACAAGTCTCAGACAATCCCTTTAACAAATCTTTTCTACAAATGTTGTTTAGGCATACTCACAGATGCGGTTTTCTGTTGGGCCACGGCAGCTGCAAACCTGGTAACATGGTTGATAATGGGAGAGAAGTTTGTTGGGCCATACAGACGGACCTGTGGCAAAGCCTGACGGTATGCATCCACAATGCCCTGTATACCTGGTGATAGAAACACATGTGACATTATTTTGAGTGTTAAATATTATAGAAGGTGGGGATGGTTGTGGTGACCCTACAGGTATTGGAAAAGAAACATACAAAACCTACATGTCAGGACAGGAAATTAACCAAAAAAAGAAAAATCTGTCAATCCCCACCCCAAATACCAAATTCCCCTCCTATGATATTGTAGAAAAAAAAAATATATATAAAAACAAGACATGCCATCTGGGAGATTTTTGCTGTCAATAACCACAGTATATTTGCGCTTCTAGCACTAATAAAAGGGTCAAAAGCCAGCGATATACTTTAGACAACTGTCCTCCGAATAAGCTATCTCGTCCAACTCCCCCAAAAACATGTACGCTCAGCTCAGCAGTGTCCTTGGAGAGGGGAGAAAGGAAATGGGTGACACCTCTAACAGTGGTTTATCTCCTCCAGAATAAAAAGTATGGGGCAGATGAAATCCCACTGCCCCATCCTGATCTTCTTCCCATTCCTAACATCTGCCTACAGGGTTCGGCTAATAAACATCTAAGGTGAAGCCACCTTTAGGGTTCGATCACACTGTGTGGCCACGGTACAAAAAAAAAAAAAAAAAAAAAAAAAAAAGTGGTCATGCCTGAGTTTCAATCAATTCATCAAAAACTGAATGGGAGAGATCTATAAAGACTGTTATTATTAACACCAGTCTTCATAATCACACCACCCGCAGAGAGTGAGCCTTATATGAGCCTGGGCCATGTGTCTAGAGCAATATCTACACCAGCTCATACTTGGCATAGATTTCCTATATCATTTGTGTGGTACAAAAAAAAAAAAAAGTTTGTAATTTTTTTTGCGCAGAAAATGATTAGTCCGAGAAAGTTTGCAGCTTGTTATGCCTTGTATGCCAGAAAACTGATGTACAAGGCAAAATAAATCCGCCCCTTTGAGTGCTTCGTCACTGACTGCCTCGTAATCTGCTATTAACTTGGATTGCTCAGTCAAGTTGTATTGAATTTCAGTGGAATACCGTGACTGCTGGCATGGCCTCCAAAGTTTTTCCCCATCATTGCTGAGCCATGACCACAATGTGTGATCAAACCCTTAGATCCCATGCCTCGAGGGCAATCCAGACAATCTGGCCCGTACGTCAACTGGATTTCCCAGTCTGAACCCAGTCAGGAGACTGAGACTCTTTGCGTCTAAGTGATCTGTGATGCAAGGTGTTCCTGCATCCTCACGGCTCTTCTGTCTGTACTAAATACTGTGCAGTACAAAGAAGCCGCGGGCAGACATGGACTCCTATCATCATCGATCTCTGCCATAGGAGTCCTGGTCTCCGGACTGAGTTCAGAGTGCTCCATTTGCTTGGGGCCTTAGTATCCATCCAAGTTATCTTAGCAGACTGCTTGAGAAATCTTACCTGCACAATAAGGATTGCTGGAGTTGAAGTTTAAAGCAAACTCATGAGACACCTGTAAATGAAATCCAGTTTTCAGTAAATGTATTACGTAAGACACGAACCTCAAAGCACAAGACAAGTTTTTATGGTTGGGGACTTATTTAATAATTTGCTAAATCTATAGAAATGGTACAAAGAAAGAAAGAAACATTTAGTGCAACCTGCAAGAGTAAAAGTATAGTTTCCTCTTCCTTGGTTTGTGACTGATGTACTTTGCCAAATATTTACAGCAGAAATGTAAGAATTTTATGGTTTCCCTTGGCTATGCCCCCTTTTTATATAGCAAAAAAAAACAAAAAACACAAACTTAGACAATTAAAAGTTATAGTTGTGTTCATGGAAGACCCCTTTAATATGGGAGTACAAGATGCCACTAACTGCGACAAATCATTATTATTGTTGTCAATCTAAACTCTATGAAAGTTCCGTTAACTCAGACAGCGTACAGGGCTACTTCTATAACTTGGAGAAAGCAGGACACAAGCCCGGCCTGCACTCTCTCACCCCCTTAGCCACTATCAGACTGTGTTGGCCTCGTATAATAGGGGATCCCGAGAGGATATAAAATATCAGTGGTCGGCATACCCCTTTAATGGAGCCATGCAGCATTATACAGTATAATAAATCATTTACCTGCCAGTTTGGAGGGACTTGGGCGCCAAATCCAAAAGCTGGGAACTGTTTATCCCTGTATGCAGGAAATGTTACAGCAGAGGTTAATATCACACAAGACATGTAGAAACATAGAAGAAAGTTACACACAGAAAAGTCACAATGGGATAGTAAATCATATATAAGACGATGTAAAGTACAAGCACAAGCCAGCGGCCGGACCTACATGTAAACCCTGACAGGTTGGTAGCAATAACAAATCCCCATTACCTACCTTTGTATCAGGAAAGATCTTTTCATTGTCACTGGGTCACATATCACATAAGTTTTAACCAATTGTCATCTATTGCTACCCTGGGCACAAATAGCCAGAAAGCACAGGTAACACTGGCAGCAGAATTTCCACCAAAACACTTAGCATATCTAGTGTTATACTATTGGTGAAGTATCCTTCGGTTAGGCCATCGATAGCAGATTGGTAGGTCCAACATCCATATAAGGGAAACTATAATCCTTAAAGGGGATGGGCAGAAATTTTTATGTGGATTGTAAGCAATAGGTGAGAAACTTACGTGTCGTAGTCCTGGATTACGTTACCCACACACCATATTGCGGTAAGATACTCGTTGACACCATTTGGGCTGATGTAGTGCAGCGAATCAGGTGACTTGGGATCTCCATTGGAGCCAGTAAAATCAATTCCAACCTGAAAATATAAAGTATAGAATAATGAGCAAATCTCTAAAGGATTGCGGTGGTTATTACAGGTAAAATTATACTCCAAAAGGTAGAGCCAAAAATTTTTATGACCCATCCTAAGGATAAAACATCAATATCAGTTTGGTGGTGGTCTGACACCCGGCACCATCACCGATCAGCTCTTCTCAGTAGCTGAGAGAGAATGGAGCAAAAAGCAGACAGCGCTGTTCTCTGTGCAGTGGCCAAACCAGGTACTGCAGATCAGCTATTAGTCACTTAAATGGGAGCTCAGCTGCAGTGACACAGTTCAGCCATGACACAGAACAGAGCTGTCTGCTTCCTGCTCCATTCTATGTAAATCAGAGGCTGGGAACCACTTACTGATGGTGTCAGACTCCAGATCTGACACTGATGATTTAGGAAAGGTCATCATTTTTAACCCAATAAACCCCTTTAAACTCTATAGGACTTTTAAAAAAAACAACCAAGTACATTGTGACCACTGATACAAATGTGGGGGGTCAGCCCCCCATTCTAGTGATGAGCAAGATATCCTATTGATAGGGACAACCCTTTAAGACTGTATTAAAAAGTGTGTGAAACGGGCCTAAAGGGGTTACCAAGTAGTAAAGAACATGGCTGCTTTCTAACATAAACAGACATCAATGGGCTGTGACTGATAATGTTGCTCAGCTCCTTCAAGAGCTGGGTGTGGTACAGCTTTTAGAAGAAAGCAGCCATGTATTTCTAATCCCGGATGACTCCCTGCATTCTGTGTTTTTAAGAGTATAAAAACTATATATAAATTACCATTAACTAATCTGTAATATCTGCATAAAATCCAAACCTACTGGATTTTTGCTTACATACTGCAACTCGCAAGCAACCATTCCAATACAATTCCTTTGCTTTTTAGACACTCTACACGATAAAACCAATTCTTAGTGGGATTTGTCAGTATAAGCCTCTGTTCACATCTGTACTGAGTACAATCCATTATAAAGGGAAACCACAAAACAGTGCTGGATCCATCACGACATGATCCCTCACATTGGAAAATTTCGTAATCTATGCTAAAGACAAAGCCCCCCCAACACAATAGCAAATTCTATGTGTGACGTGACTTACTGTGAAGTTGATCTGGCAGCCACCCATCACATAATCCAGGAAGGAATACTCTACGTTGATCTAAAAGGGAAAAAAAAAAGAAAAAAAAAAAATCATTCGGTAAAAGCCAAATTACACATTAAAGAGATTACACAACATCTGAGCTACTTATTGCTGCCTTGTTTGTGTTTGTCCGTTTTGCAGCATGTACCTGTTCATTTGTTCTACCTTGGAAGTGCTGCAGACTTTGTCTTTTGCATTGTGCATGTGGGCAGTGTGGCTTCCTCCATGTTGGACTTGCGCTCCTCCTATCTGCCCAAGGCTATGTAAACTAGAACAGAGTATATATCTGGAACCTACTTGACTTGTGTTCACAAAGTAGGCCTATTCGGCCTTAGAGAGGCTTGTCACAGTGTAGGGTCTCACCAGGAACCTCACATTTATATATGTAGATAATGACTATAGGAGTAATGAAGTTTAAGCTTCATATACTGACTGTTTACATGAGTCATAGCGCCCTCTACATCAGGGGTCTGAAACTTAGCCAGGTAAATGGACCGCACTTAGAAAACATTTGAAGTTGACAGGCCGCATTCTCTTCATATTCGATACAATACAAAATTAATGTTAATCAATTAGTTATCTGAACTATAACAATGCTACATTACTAGAATAACAGCACTAGGTGTATACTTACTAGAAATGTATATAGATATAGCAACTCTGCCCCTATGTACAGTCTGCTGCCCCATAGACCTACATAGTGGCTCTTCTGCCCCCACAGATATACATAGTGGCTCTGCATATAAGGGCAGAATCACTATGTATGTATATGGGGACAGCAGACTGCATATAAGGGCAATCTGCTGAACACACAGATATACATAATGGCCCTGCTCTTATATACAGTCTGGAGTCACCATAGACATACATAGTGACTCTGCCCTTATATACAATCTCCTACCCCCCCCCTCCGATTAATAACACACTGTCCGGTCACCCAATGCTTTAAAAATTACCTCTTCTCCATACTCCCCTACTACCAGTGTGTGAGTGAGACATTATTAAGGGGTGCCAGCACGCTCCTCCTTCAGCCTGCTCTCTGCTGTACCAAGGATGTCTTGGGAGCTCTGGTGCCCAGTGGGCTCCATGTTTGAGACTCCTGATGTAGCTGCTCTGGTTACACCTACCTCTCAGGTTATATAGGTTTATGGCTTTGTGATAGAATGGATTACTGCTTTAGGCTATAAAATATCTGCTCTCTCACCACCTACTTAACAAGCATCAAAATTAACTCACTTTGCAAGACTTGACCCGAACGATACCAGAGTTCTTATATCCCTTCTTCTTCGCCTTCTTCTGGGGATTAATACATTCATATTCCACCTATATAAGAGAAGGAATCCAGTGATTCAGAGAAAGTATTAGAAGAAGCCCCAATAAGCTAAATCACATCATGCATTATTGAGGATATGGAAGGAGAAAGCCATCACCGTGAAATTAGAGCGCGCTGGATACGTGCACCATTACGTTTATAGAATGAGAGAAGTGAGCAGACTTCTCAGCGGCCCTGCAGCACAGCAGACATATTTAGCGAAGAGATTATTGGGGGGGTTATAAGTAAAAACATTAAAGAGAGCTCACCGGAGAACTTCCTGCTTTCTGCAGCTCAGACAAGCTAGTCTCAAATATCCCTATTAAGTCATGAGAGCCATCGCTATCATAATCAGTACAGTGCACCTAGAGGAAGAGAGGTACGCAGTGAGAAGGGGGTATCGGGCTCACCGCTTGCTCCTGAGCTCCCAGCAGCTTGGATGTGATGCACTCGAATTCTCCTATCAGATCAGAGCTGGAGCTGTCATCATGATCGCTAACTGAGACCTGACATTGAAACACATTAGTGAGCCCAGGCACACATTTCACTTTCATTTTTTTTTTTTTTTTTTTTTTTTAAATAACCTGCGGCACATTTATCTTAAAGCACAATATTCGGTCTATGCCAATCACACGTATCAATCCCCACTGGGGCTCATGCTGAAGGCTGTATTGCAACTCTTTGTATAGGACACAGGACTTCTATAAACATGTAGGACGAATCCACTCTGTAAGCCTCTGTTAAAAGTACGTGTTGTTTTTTGTTTATTGTTTTTTGCTGAATTTAGTATGAATTCAACAAAGAAAAAAAACAAACAAACAAAAAAAAATACATATGTAGAGAGGTAATATTATTGCTTATAGGGGGAATATATCTCCACAAACGTAGTCTTATACAGCCTGTATGGAAGTGTACATCTCCATACTAAAAGGTGCATGAGCCCTTAAATAACCATATGCAAGTTGTTTTTTTTTTTTTAAAGCACAGTTGCTAATTTTCTTAAAGGGGACCTTTCACCACCTCCAACTCTTTGCACCATTCAATAGGTGTTGCGCCACCAATTCCAAAGCAGTTGAAATTTTTTTCCCTAACCCCTACTGTTCCAGAGCAATCAGTGCTGTTAGTTTTGTCACCCAAAATGTGAGTCTTGTTAATTTAGACTGTCAGGTGGGCAGTCCTTGGTAGGAGCAGGTAGACAGGGACCACCCAGTTGACAGTAGAGAGTTTAATTAACAAACTGGATGCTGAAAATAACTAAATGATTGCTCACGAACAGTGAGGGCTAGAGGAAAAATTCCAACTGTGTGAAAACCTAGAGAAGGAACCAAAGAGTTGGTGGATGTGGAGAGAAGTCCTCTTTAAATCTTTGGAGGGGTTTTCCAGGACTTGCATACTGATAATCAATCCTCAGGATAGGTCATCAATATGTGATCAATGGTGGTGTGACACCCAGGACCCCCACTGGTCAGCTGGTTGAAGAGGCCACAACATCCGGGTGAGCGTTGCAGCCTGTTTACTAAATACCAAGCAGAAAACCATAGATTGTGGAGGGGCTGTGCTTGGTATTGCAGCTTTGAGCGTATTGCAGCTTTGAACGTGATGTCAATGGCACAGGTAAGAAGATGCAGCGCTAGTGAGTGCTGACACCTCTTCCAACTGCTTATTGGCTGTGGTCCTGGGTATCAGACCCCACCGATAACATATTAATGACCTGTCCTAAAGATAGGCCATCAAGAAGTGTAAGTCCCAGATAACCCCTTTAGGCCCAATGCTGCGGAAATACTAAATTTTTTTTGTTGCAGATTTTGCTGCTTTTTTTTTTTTTTTTTTTTTTAAGCCAAACCCAGGACTGACTACAAAAATATATAGGAAGCTTTTATATTTCTAACTTCTGCTCAATCCACTCCTGGCTTTGGCTCAAAAAATGCAAAGAAAAAAAAAAAAAAAAAAAAGCAGGGTTTCCGTGATGTGGGGCCTTAGCTTTAGCTCATTTCACAAAAGCAAGTTTTTTTGTTTGTTATTTTTAACAGCAAAAAAATGCAGTAAAAAAAAAGAAAAATACTATGAAATTCTGAATAACTTTACTTTTTTTTAATTGATTTATTTATTTTTTTTACACATTTCATTGCGTTTTTTTGCCGCTTTGACTTTTTTTTTCAAAATGCACTATGCTCTGGTTCAAGTGGGAAAAAAATAAAAAAACAGGAAAAGTGCTGTGTGAATAAAAAAATATCAAGGAAAAAAAAGAGCTATAAAACTGCAAGACAATGCTGGAGTTTGTGGAAAAAAACGTGTGTGAAGCTAGCCTGAAAATACACGGTCAGATTTACTAATTTTGCCTACAAAAATGATGATGCTAGTAGAATTGTGCCCCAACAAGAATAGTAAATCTGCCTCAATATCGTACAAAATATCTATTTTTCCATTGTATTTAAGGGGGCGATCACACTACTGTTGGTGACTGTCAGTAGTGTCCGTTGCTCTTGTCCGTTACAAGATTTTAGCATCAGACACTAGCTGAACCGTCAGAAATCTGTTAAAATTTCCATTCATTTTAATGGGTTTTTATATTGTGTCCGTTTACACCAAATCCGTCAGAAGTCCGTTATTTTTTCGCAGACAAAAAATCCTACATGCAGGACTTTTTGTCCGTTTGAAAAAAACGGATTCTTGATGGACAGCAAGTGTCCGTTATTTTTTTAACATTGAAGTCTATGGGTAACGGACTTATAACGGACAGTAACTGAAAGCCATCAGTTACTGTCCGTTATTTTATGTCCGTTTTTTTTCCTGTGCATGCTCAGAAAGCAGAAAAAAAAAAAAAAAGGCAGTGTTAAAAAACGGACACATTAACATCAGTTACTGTCCGTTAATGTCTGTTATGATGTGTCCATTTTTTTTTGTTTTTCTTTTTTTAACGGACACTATCAGAACAGACATCAACGGTAGTGTGAACCCTGCCTAATAAATAAAAGCTGAAATTTGCCTTTTTTTAAATTTAGCTTTCTTTGCTTGAGAGTTCTGGGTCACATTTTTGGATAATTTGCCATTCTGCAGCTCTTATGTAACGCCCTCCTCCCCTCTACACAAATAACTGGGACATGCCCAAACAGCATTGGGTATCCCTGGTACCTACCTTGATGGGTTTGTTCATGTCCCCACCACATAGGCTCTGCAGAGGAACACTGAACTTCTTCCAGCAAGGATTGAGATTGTTCTTGATAACCTGGAGTAAACAGAAGGGCACTTAAGAGTCACACATGACAGGAAGAACTGCTACCAAATCCCAATCCCCAGAGCGGGACTTACGGGAACAGCTGAGCAGTGGTGCACTATGCCTCCTATAGAAGAGCATGGGAGCTATGGAAATAGCCTAGCAAATCTAACTGTGCTAGATGTAACTGTGAAGTTACAGAAACAGCGCAAGTCAGCTGGGCTATGGAGTTTCCGTGGCTCCAATTCTCCTCTAGAGCAATGTAGAGCAGCACTGCTCTGCTGTTCTTGTAAGTCCTGGCTGTAAGGATCAGGATGGGGAGCAGTTATTTCCATCCTGGCAGATTTGTCAAGATGGGAATAACCCTTTAAAGTCTATGAGAGTCCACAAGTAGTAACAGAATGGTAGAAGAGGCAAGTAGACACTTTGCTATACCTCAGATCTGTACGCCAGCTGCCAGGATCCATCGTCACCTTGTCTGAAAAGTTCCAGGAATGGATCAGACTTGCCAAGAAAATCCTAGAGACACAGTCAAAGTAAAAGTTAAACCAATCATCCAAATGTAAGAATAAATAAAATGTGAATATAATAATATTCTTGTGATGTGTTACATTGTGTAAACGCCGCGGTTTGGCCACAGTGGAAACGCCACGGGAAAAAAACATAGTATTTTACAGTCCCTGCAAAGTGGATGGAATTAATTGTGGAATAAGCGCAGTGGACACTGTTTAATTTCCAAAACCGTTACAGTTTTGGAAATCTCAGAATGTTAATTATATCTATGGAAACGCCGATGGTTTTTGGTAATTGAAGCAGAAATTCCACAGAGGAAGCCTCTGCGCACTTTTTGTGAAAAGTGCTGCGGGAAAAACTGTGATGCGTTGCCATCACAGTTTTCTCGCAGTGCTTTTTTCCTACGGCCCGCTACATGGGGCTTCAGCCTTAAGGTGACTTCACGTTGGGCAAATATCCTCTTTTGGGACACTACCTCTAGGGAATGTATGCTGCTCCCCAAAAAATGTATGAATAAAAATATCTATTACATTCTCAGATCATTAAGTATTAAAAATGTGTTCTGGTAATGGATACCGGTCATATTAACAGGCAGCGTAATCTTCAGGCAGCATGTTATAGAGCAGGAGGAGCTGAGCAGATTAATATATAGGTTTATGGAAAAAGATTTAGTATAACCTGTCATTTATTAAGCCTGTGTTCATTCTGGGCTTAGGAGTCCACTGGGCAGTCCTAATCCATAACTGTTATTAACCTATACATGCCCACTGGAAGGGAAGGTCACCTATCACTGAATAAGACCGCCTACTTGACTCCTTTTCCCAGGAGGAGCAGAAATGTCAATGAATAAATGACAGGCTATAAGGAATCTTTTCCCATAAAGCTGTACATCAATCTGCTCAGCTCCTCCTGCTCTATAACATGCGCCTGCAGATTGACCTCTTTTACATGGTGACAGGTTAACACAGGATGGATTATCTGTGGAATTTCTTTAGATCACAAAGACAATATCCAACACCACGCTTCTATGTACGGCTACGGGCTGTCCCATACACAGCACACACCTCATATAGACCTGGAGTCTGGAGGACATGCTTCCTCTCAGTCCATAGCAAACAATAGATGAATTAGATACCTTTTTATCTAGATTTCTAGCTTCCACGTCAAGATTTACAACTCGAGTGTCTTTAATTTCTTCAGCGATGATCTAGTAGAAAAGAGGAAATTTTAAATTAATGCAAAGAAAAAAAATATTTTTCTTAAATCATATCAAAATTTTTTGGATCATACCGAAATACCTGTCACTTCTGGTAACTTTTAAGAATAAGCTGTCGCAATGTGTGCTCATGAGGAGCAGCCCTATTTTTGCTCATTGCATGGTGAATTCACCAGTTTCCCTTCTCTATTTCTCAGTTTTCCCATAAAGTAACTAAGCTGTTGAATGGCTTCTGATGTTCTGGCAGCATTTATGGGATTAATAAATATCGTAATATACTTTATTATTGAATTTTGACTCCTTTCTAGGAAATGCTGCACGGTAAAGCACTTTGTTTCTCAGCAGAAAGCTGTACACTTCTCACTGAGAGTCCCATGAGAGACTAAGCTTCCATATGACACCAAGATCGCTGTTCTACCTGAATATTTCTGGAGATATCATTCCGCCCCCGAATCCGCGGCAGATTCCACCCAAAACTGCCTCCCATTGATTTCAATGAGAGGCAGTGATCGCAGCAGAACACGGAAAAAATAAGCGTCCTGCTCGCTCTTGCCGCATCTCGAGACTCCCTGCTAATTAGGCCCAATCATCTAGGCCTAATCAGCAGCAGAAAAGCCGCAACGGAATGCTCCGTCCTAAAATGTGTAATAATAAAAGATAAAAACAAAAACAAACATACATATTGGGGATTGCTGCGTCTGTAAGGACCTGAGCAATACAACTGTAATGTTATTTTTACCCACACGCTGAACTTTTCCGCAATGTGGGGTCTCAGCCTTACTGGATGGCAGACACTTTGGGTGTCTACGTGATGTACAGATGACAAACAATAGGATAAGAGCACAGTGACAAGTTCTTATAGCCCTTGATGTATTCATTAGACAGTGCTCTATTACAGTATATAAAACCCTAAAATAACCAAACATTGTGGTAGAATTTCCTACATTTCCCAATTTTATTCCAATCTATAGATATCATGAAGTTCATTTCTAGAGGTGAAGGCATAGAGGAGCTTGTTAGGCTGTGTTAGTTAGGGTTAGCTTCATCACTGAAGGGCCTGTCTTTACACATAATTTTTGTGCAACTGTAACAAGTTTTTGATAATGTGCATATGTAAGGCCTCTCTTCATAAGGAAATATTAACTTTAAATGGGTTTCTGGGCTAAATATATTGTTGACTTCCCTAAGGTTAGATAATCACATCTGTGAGTGTCCAATACCTGGCACTTCCATAGATCAGCTGTTGTCGCAGAGAATGGAGCAGGAAGCAGACAGTGCTGTTCTCTATGTAGTGGCCGATCTGAGTCACTGCAGCTTAGCTCCTGTTCAAGGGAATTGGAGCGGATCTGCAATACCTGGTCCGGCCACTGCACAGAAAAGTCGGTCTGAAAGAATACAGGTCTCCTATAAGGGATATAAAAGTGATCACTTATGCCAAAAAATTAACTTGTAAGGATACATGCTCTCAACCGTATGCAGTGTATGGGTCAGCAAAAACTGCACTGATGATACATAGTGTCATCCATGATTTTCACTAACCCAGACATTGAAATGAATTTACCGAGCTGAAAATACAGACAGGTATAGGACTTGCTCCTTATTTTGCATCTCTTTTCTACAGCCCAAAAACACACCCATAAAAACTACAGATGTGTGTATTGAGCCACAGAAATGTATGGGTCCGTACTTTTATCTGCAATTGTGGATTTAAAAAAAATAAAAAAAAAAAAAAACCCTACAGTTGCGTAATGAATTTTTCCAAGCTGAAAAACTCAGCTTCAGAAACTGGAAGCTGAATTCTTCCACTTGACCAAATTATGTGGCAAGGTGGTATTTTTCCGCCTCCCATTCACTTCAATTGGAGTTATCAGGCAGAATCTGCCTGAAGATCGAGCATGACTTCATGATTTGAAATGAATGAAATGAATGAATGAATGAATGAATGAATGAATGAATGAATGAATGAATGAAATAAATGAAAATTCAGCATCTGACTCCTATGGAAATCAATGAGGGCTGGTTTCAGGTAGAATTTGGAGCCAATTTTAATGCAGAATCCACTTCAAATTCAGTGCCAAACTCCTAGTGAACAAGTTGTATTCTGTAAACATTGTTTTTTTAGAGTTTATTAAATGGTAAGAATAGGGTTTGTCCAAGGGGGAAAAAAATGCCTCACCAATCTCATCTCTCCAAGTACTGGTTTCCCTGCTGGTCTCTCTTGACACACAGGAAATGCCCACTCAGCCAATCCCAGACCACTCCAGTGACCTCTCTCAGCCAGTGGGCATTTTCTGGTAGAGACCAACATAGACAGCCAAAGAGAACATGTAATGATAAAATCTACATGACCCCACCATGACGACAAACACCTGGACAGCTGCCAGAGAAAGCATTCAACAGCTACAATCCAGGCATATAAATTATTCAGCTCAACATCCATTATCTGTGGTTACATCAAGTAATTCAGTTTTGCAAGGAGAAAAGTCTAAACTTACAGTTATTGTTCCCTTCCCAGCAGGTTTTCCCTTCTTCAGCTCCAGTATCCCCTTCAGTTTACGATTGGAGACAACCTAAAAGTGCATTACAAAAACATTTTTGCTAACCACAATTGTATTTCTTCATATTCGAGGATAATTTATGACAGTATATAGAGATTTATTTATTTAAATCAATAGTGCTGAAGGTGAATACATACAAAGGTCTATGACACCACACGAAAACAAAAGAAGTACAATATTAATATAGTGCTATAGTGTACATGTACATAAAAATCCAAAAAAAAAAAAAAAAAAAAAAAACACACACACACACACACACACACACACACACACACACACACCACCGGATTCCAGGATGGCTTATTCCACAAGCAATTAAAGGCGGCATTATGTTTTCAGCAAAGATTATTATTATGTGTGTGTGATGAAGAGTTCGGCAACGTTCCAATATACACACAGAAATGGTCAGCGCTGCCAAACAATCTCAACAAAAAAAAAAAAATGCAGGTGCACTTTGCGATGGCTGCAATAGAAATGCAAACAAGTTGCAACAGCACTTTGTTAGCACCAAGCACACTACTGCAAATACCTGTATACGGTATATAATAATGCACGAAAATGAGGTTCTTGGTAAGATTTTGCTGGAATTGAATAAGCCCATCCAATGACTTATTAGCAGACACACTAACAGTAAAGCTCTTTCACAACTTTCTAAGATACTTTCCTGTACCAATTTCTTGTTGTTTTCAAAATCTCCATCTACATACCATAGCATATCTTACCTGACCAACAGTACACTCGAACCCTCCAAGATAGTCATCATCATTCAGATTCACAGACTTGTTATCAATATCATAAACTCCAAACTTAATGTTCTGCACTTTCTCAAAGTAGTAGTCAATGACAGGCTTTGTGGAGAACTCCGGGCTCTGACAGTTCTTCACCCTCTCTGTTCGAGCCAACTAGAGCGAAAAGAATAATGAATATTTATTAATATTCTGCCAACCAAGAGGATGTTACTAGATTCTTGCAGTAGGTCCAGCTTGTAGGACAAAACATAAAAAGGAGATTTATATATATATATATATATATATATATATATATATATATATAAATAAACACGTGGACATAATTGTTGGTGCCCATCGTTTAATGAAAGAAAAACCCACAATGGTCACAGAAATAACTTAAAAAAGCCACACTGGAATTTGCCAAACTACATGTTGACAAGCCACAAAGTTTCTGGGAGAATGTCCTATGGACAGAGGAGACAAAAATCGAAATTTTTGGCAAGGCGCATCAGCTCTATGTTCACAGACGGAAAAATGAAACATATCTTGAAAAGAACACTGTCCCTACTGTGAAACATGGAGGAGGCTCTGTTATGTTCTGGGGCTGCTTTGTTGCATCTGGCACAGGGTGTCTTGAATCTGTGCAGGGTACAATGAAATCTCAAGATTATCAAGGGATTCTAGAGAGAAATGTGCTGCCCAGTGTCAGAAAGCTTGGTCTCAGTTGCAGGTTATGGATCTTGCAACAGGATAATGACCGAAAACACACAGCTAAAAACATCCAAGTATGGCTAAGAGGAAAACATTGGACTATTCTGAAGTGGCCTTCTATGAGCCCTGACCTAAATCCTATTGAGCATCTTTGGAAGGAGCTGAAACATGCCGCCTGGAAAAGGCACCCTTCAACCCGAGACAACTGGAGCAGTTTGCTCATGAGGAGTGGCCAAAATACCTGCTGAGAGGTGCAGAAGTCTCATTGACAGTTACAGGAATCGTTTGATTGCAGGGATTGCCTCAAAAGGTTGTGCAACAAAATATTAAGTTAAGGGAACCATCATTTCTGTCCAGGCCTGCTTCATGAGTTTTCTTTTTTTTAAAAATTCTGTTGAAGCATGGTTGAAAAGCAATGTCTGACTTTCATTTGTTCATTTTCATAGAATTTTTATATACTATTACTTTTGTCAGATTCAAGTTATTTCTGCCACCATTGTGGGTTTTTCTTTCATTAAACAAGGGTTACGAACAATTTTGTCCACGTGTGTGTGTGTATATATATATATATATATATATATATATATATAGTCGCAAGGCATTTTACATGCAAAGAGTCATGTGGACATAAACATTTCAAAATTGTGCTAATTTGCAATGAAATCACAAGCCAGTTTGGTTTTGCAGTTGCTACATGTGGCCTTTACCCAAACGCCCACGGTACTGGCAGCAGCGGAGAATGTTGACAGTCTCCATACAGTGCCGTGGAATATGTTGGCGCTATATAAATTAATTAACAAAAAAAAATCAAACAAACCTATTCACTATTCAATAGTAATGACCTGTTGGAAAACACTGGGCTATACAGTGATATATTGACAGGATAAGGATATACTGCCTGATGTGGAGAGGTGAACTAGTGATTCCTCTACATCTATGATCACACAACCCACAGCGTCTTTATTCTACTTTATGGTTTGTATTATTAGCTTTAAGCCCTGACACTTCTGCGGTCAGTACAGAGCAGGGGGTCAGCAACCTTTTTTGTCTGCGGTGCAGATTTTGTCAAGAAAAGCAAAGATGACGTAGTCAGTGAGCCATACAATAATTATAGGGCTTAGATCTCATCTGGGGAAGAGACTCTGTTGGAGACTTCGTTGTAGTGTCTACCCATTTCAATTTTAAAGAGAGACACCCGACAGACCAGAACAACGGACAGGCTAATGCTAGTGTGAACCTGGAGTAATGGGGTCAACCTCCTACATGAAAGTCAAACAACACAAACCATAACAGCAATGCCACGTGTTTAACATGGCAGAAAGAGCCCAGTACCAGGTAGATATGCATTGGTTGCTGACCCCAAGTCTAGAGGGTCCTATTATAATAGTCTTTTAATGAAAAGTGTTAAATCTACTGTACCTCTGACCATTTTCCATCGCCAATGCTTTGCAGAACTACACACAGTGGATCAGATTTGGATCCAATATCTTTATCCAAGAGATCTGAGCAAGAAATGGAGAGCTGGACCTTCGTGACACACTGAGCCATCTGTAAAAAAAAAAAAAAAAAAAAATGAGTAAGACCATGGCTTAAAGGAAGACCATTTATCATCAGTATTCTTAGAATAAAGGGACAACAGCAGTAGTGCACCCCAGGGCTGTGGAGTAGTTAGGCCAGACCACCCCTGCTCTGAATCTATCATAAATGACGGCCATGGTCAGACAGAAGCAGTAAAGATCCTCTAATTCATTAAAAACCTAGTGATTGATTACTATGAAAGTAAATATGTAACAAACTATACATCTAATTATACAATATTAATAACTCTATAATATAATAAAAATAATCTTTTATTTTGAAGACGGACTTTAAAAGACTGATACAGTCATCTGTTCCCCCAGACTGAACTGGCTGATAGCAGGGAACACATAAACGTAGAAAAGATGGACACAAAAGAATCTGAAATTGTTAGGATCTGTTGACCCCAATATAGCATCCATAAGAGCTTAAAAAGGTACCTAAAAACATTTGACTAAAATGGACAATAGTCACATAAAAGATCTTTCCTTGAAAGAATACTCAAGGAAAATTGAACCTACCACGTTCAGAGACAATAACAAGTGTCCACCAACCCACCAAAGGGAAAGCCACCACAGTCCACTGAGAGGCCAATTGTGTACATGCGGTGACACCTGTGCTGCCCGTGTTTTTCCTGTGTGGAACCTGTTAAAGCCAGGGCTGTCGAGTTGAAATTGGGGCCAATTTTCGGTGGAAAAAAACAAAGCTACTGACTCCGATTTATGGGATTATTTTATACAATTATCGATATTATTCAATAAATTGTGTATAGTTTGTTACATATTAACTTTCATAGGAACCAATCACTGGGTTTTTTTCATGAGTCAGAGCAGGAGTTGCAGTCGGGCTGTGGAAAAATGGAGGATTTGGGATTGGAGGTTTGGCCTACCGAATCCACATTCCTGGTTAAGACAACGTTCACGTGTCTACACCCCTTGTGGAAGCTGCAAGTAAAGTAAAACTTCAGCACAGGAAAACTTATCAGGGTAGTTTCTCACACATTTTTTTGGGGGGAAAAAAGCCATCAAAATTTTTGATACAAAGCCAGTAGTGGATGTAAAAGAATTCCTAACACCCTTCCTATAATTCCCATTCCTTTTTAATCCTCTTTTGGCATTTTCATGTTTCCCCATACCACACGTATCAGATAAAATAAATATATCCAACTACAGTACTGTGCAAAAGTTTTAGGAAGGCGTGAAAAAAATACTGCAAAGCAGGAATGATTTCAAGAATAGAAGGGTTAATAGCTTATTTGTGTCAATTAAAAGAAATGAAGTGAATGAAAAGAGAAATGTAAATCCCATCAATATTTGGAGTGACCTTTGCCCTTTGGAGGAGGAGGAGCCCTGGAAGTGATGATATGGCCCCCACAGATATAGCCCTGATCTCATCATCATCCAGTCTGTCTGGGATGACATGAAGAGACAGAAGGATTGGAGCAAGCCTACATCCACAGAAGATCTGTGCTTAGTTCTCCAAGATGGCGGGAACAAACTCCCTGCCGAGTTCCTTCAAAAACTGTCTGCAAGTACCGAGAAGAATTGATGGAAGTCAAAGGGCAAAGGTCACATCATATATTGATGGGATTTACATTTCTCTTTTCTTCATTCACTTCATTTCATTAACAGACAGAAATAAACTATTAACAATTCCATTTCTGAAAGCATTCTGAATTTACAGCATTTAAACCAACACCTGCCTTAAACTTTTGCACAGTACTTTACACTGAAAAAATATGCTAGAGCTTACAGTATTCTATACAGTAAGTGTCCAGATAGTGACTTTTCAAACATGCAAATGATACGATTGTTCATCCCATAGAAGTCGAAGAATACATCAGACAATACTTTTATTTCCCATCAAAACATCCTAATGCAGGCAAAAGTCGTGTGAAACTGGCCTTAGTATCGCTCGGACGGTGCCCAGCTCGTTCCAACAGATTCTGATGACAAGATACAAGCTACATAAGAGTGAGCACAGCCAGTTATCTTCTCCCAGCACATTCCCCTACCATGACTCATGTCCACACAGTGAGGATAGAACTTCGCTTTTGTATTTGGTTGGTGAGAGCCGGCAGAGCATTTGCAAAGGATTATGGAAAGTATTTATGAGTTCAAGGTGTGGTGTAATAACAAAGGGGGATTGACAAAGAAAATCATGGTCACTGTGGCACGCTTGGCCAACATATACAGTGCGTCACCCCAGAGAGATACACTGTTGTGCAAAAGTTTTAGGCAGATGTGGGGGGAAAATGCTGCAAGGTAAGTGCGCTTACACCCTCTGCGCAGCGAAGCCGTTTTTTTTCCTCGGACACGAAGTCCTGCATGTCCGACTTTGTTTCCGACGAAAAAAAAGGATTTGCAGCGCAGAGGGTGTAAGCGCACACCCATGCATTGCTTTAAAAACCATTCAAATGAATGGGATTTTAACCAATGCGTCGCTATCCTGTCGGTATCCGATGCCTATCCCGTTCCCCGAGATTTTCACTTGGATTGGCAGCGGACGGACTCAAGCGCAGGTGTGAACCCACCCTAAGAATAATTTCAGAATAAGGGTAGTTTTGCTTTTTTTTTTTTTAATCAATAATGAAATTAAGAGAAATGTAAATCGCATCAATATTTTGGTGTGACCTTTGCCCTTTACCTTCCATCAATTCTTCTCAGTGTATTTGCAGACAGTTTTTCAAGGAACACAGCAGGAACTCTGAGGACTCTAACCCCTTTCTAGCCCTCTAACTCAAATACAGACTTAGTAATGTCAAACTGAGAGCAATAGATATGGGCAAACAGATGGCAGATGGGGATAACTCTGTAGTTCAAAAAAAAAAAAAAAAAAAAAAATTATATATATATATCTATATATATATAGATATATAGATATATATATCTATATATCTATATATCTATATATATATATATATATATAGCGCCAAATTACTCCAGATATGTACAAAAAGAGTGCTCTGTGTGTCTAAATTGTCTCTTCTTGGACACTGTACAGATTGAATCTGAATGTTTTGACTGGGAGACTTGTGAATGAGATTGATGCAAGTGCGGCAGGCACAGTGACACTAGCCCATCACTGTACTGACACAGTGTAACAGACAGAGGGACTCCTATCTCTCTCTCTTAATTAAATCAAAGTCTACTTCACTACACTAATCCCCAGAACCACATTCTGTATTATCTCTGCCTGAGACTGCACCTCTCTATTCTTTCCCACAAAATGGACACCTTCTCTTTCTGCACTGCCTATGAGTTATCAGTGACCTCTGATCTAGTCCCTCGTCATTGGCTGTCTCATGTCATAAGGGTTGCTTAGTATGGGAGCCATTATGGGGAAGGCTGTCTGACTAAAGATGGACTTACCACTTTGTTGCAAGCCGAGTTCAACCCAAATATCCCAAATTGTTTGTTTTTTTAACAAAACAGAACAATGGGGAATTTGTCTCAAACAAACTAAAATGGCACTCTCCTGGTGACATCATGCCTCGCGTTCACTGCTGAGGCCTATGATTGGGTCAAAGCAGTCACATAGGCACGCCGAGCATCATGACACTTGGTGTACCCGTTTACACCGCTGAGGCCCAATCACAGGCCTCATCGGTGACTCTGAGGATAAGACCGAAGAGTCCAAGAGAGAGTACTGGACGTTGCAAGGGGATTCAAAAGAGGTAACGGAAGGCCCTCCACCCTCTGGGTCTGAATTAGGGTCCCAAGCCACCCAAACCCAAACCGAATCTTGGGAGGTTCGCCCATCTCTAGTCTTAACAGATGTTAAAACTGGACATGATCAGATCTTCACCTGATAGCAGACCCAGGTCAGTGAACCTTTACCAAATGTACCCTTGGTCTAGAGACTGGAGAAGGGATGAGGTACTAACAATTGGTGGGGGTCCCATTGCTCAGACCCCCAGTGATCTAGCATTTATCACGTATTTAAAAAAAATTGTGTAATCCAGGAGATTGAGTTTATTTTTGCATGCAGGTATTAGAAGCCATGGTGGGGGGTATCACATGAGATCTGAAAAACCTGTTCATAATTGACCGGTGGTTTCTATGTAAGCCGATTTACATAAGAAAGTAAGAATCATCCTCCTATGAGATTGTGACAAGAAAACCTGCAGAATTGTTGCCCTGTGACTTCACAAAGAGCTACTAAAGGTATCTTACTTTGACACAGCTGTACTCGTGGCGGAGACATGTTCATTCTATATCTTGGAAAACAGGTCCGACAAGTCTTCATTCATTCTGACTCTCTCATTAGAATGGAGATGTTTAGAGGGAGTCTGTCACCAGGAAACTCAATATCAACCCAGCAACACTGCATTGTAGGGAACATAAGACTGAACACCATCATATTTTATGTGCATGTATTGGACTAATTTTTAGAAAAATGCAACTGAGGATAGGCATAGGTTGTCAACCAAGTGTAAAGGGTTGGTGATTCCAAACTGAAGATGGAGCCTTTGGAGGTTTTGGTATGTCCCCAATGCACTTGAGCCGCATTTGCATATTTCTAAAAGCATCTTTATAGAGGTAAGGGGGCATCTCCTGGAACTATCTATAGGTATGAGGGTGTTCGACATATCGTCCCCTACAATGTACTATGGTTCCGAGTTTCCTGGTGGCAGACTCCCTTTAATGCTAGGGCTACACAGCATCATGTGTCATGCAACAAAAAGTGACAGACAAGACATTTTTTATTTTGAGCACCATCATTTGGCTGTAAAAAACAGTCATGTAACTCCCATTGATGTCTACAGTGAAAGTCACATGAGACCAAAAATACAATGTTTAATTATTTGAGACTGTCACGTCCCAGGTCGCATCTCAACATCATAGACCATCATGAGATGCAACAAGTCTGCGACGTTCTGTTGCATAACCTATATTGCTGTGTAGCCCTAGCCTAAGGGAAGATGGTACTGACCTTTGCCAGCACATTCTAAACTTGTAACTCTGCATACACTTGTGAATCGCTACCTCCATTGTCAAGATTATCACTGTTTTTATCAATATGCAAATGAGCTATTTTGGGCAATGAGGGTGTTGCCACTTACCTCTTTGGAGCAATGATAACACCCTTGTGTTGAGCTAATTTGCATATTGACAAAACCAGTGATATCTCGGCAACATAGGCTGCGATACACAAGAAAAACACTGTATGATTCAGGTGACCCTAACCTAACTATCAGGGTTGATATGCTGGCGTCTGGTGATAGACTCCCTATAAGGTCTCTCATACAGTATAATGCCCCCTTAGCGCCAATTGTCAACTCTATGTACCACCACTGTATTTGCTCTATTTGCGTCCTCAAGAGTTAAAATTGGGATATGCAGTCTGGGACAATAGATCCAAAACAGTTGGGGATATGTTAAAGGGGTTGCCCCATTATGGTCACTTATCCCCTATCCAGAGGACAGGAGATAAGTGTCTGCTCCCTAGATCCCCCATTGATCAGAAGGACAAGGGAATGAAAGTCCCCCTTAGGCCTCCTTGTGAATGGAGCGTTAGTTTGTTTGTGTGCCCGGCACTTTATTCACTTCTATAATCTCCAGCAGTGTCCTTAGCCCCTAGAAGTAAAAGAAGAGCCAGTCACACAAGCACAGTAGCGCTCCATTCAGAAGGACGCCCAAGGGTCCCCCATCCTCCTGATCACTGAGGGAAGTGGTGATCGGGCGCCCAGTGATTCAGCACTTATCACCTATCCACAGGGCAGGGGATTAGTGTCCATAACAGGACAACCCCTTTAAATGTGTACTAAACAGAGCCCTCAAGAAAGAATCTTGGAGCAAAGCTTAAGCTAGACTTTCGTTCCTGCACCCAGGGAAAGGCTCTGTTTTCTGCCCTAGTCCTGTATTTAAATATTCTGGGCACATGCCCCACCAGCACACCCCTGCTTGTGACCTGCTGTTTGAACATGGGCATGGATAGTATGTAAGAAGACGCCGTCTCTGTGCATGGACCTTTTTAGTGCCAAATCCGTACCAGCCCTTCTGACCGGTTAAATAGAGAATGCAACTAAGCAAAGAAAACCCTCCCTGCACATTTTAACAACCAAGATACTTTCATGGTAGTAATATAGCATAGTATACGGTAATACATCCTGAGGGACTAGTTAACTCCATGTCTAGTACTGTATTCGGTTATTGTACTGACTGCTATCAGGGGAGACTGAGGCCTACTCCAGTGTCACAAGCTGAAGCCATAGCAACATGACAGGACAAGCACTCGGCACATTAATACTATGCAGTCAGACATGCTTCAGAAAGCGCCTAGGCCGTGCCCTCTGGGCCTGATATTCTTTGTAAGTTACACCATATAAAATATAATTGCTAAGGTTACACGGTAGTAATGTAGTAAATACATTGTCCTCTGTGTTGCAGGTTCTATAGCAATGTTTGTCATCGACTATAGAAGGAGTAGCCACAGCGCCTGAGTGTGATTTTTAGGTTTTTGGAAATGTATCCCCTTCTTCCTATGGAAATAAATCATTTTGCGATTCAGTACACACACGTAGAGGAGTAAAAGGTTATAAGTGGTGGAGCAATGACTTGCCCAGAAGCTAAAGGGTATGGTCGGATTATAACCCTAATACAGCGACGGTGACATAAAAATAAAAATTATGGGTTTTGGAATGCAATGATTAAAAAAGGAAAATAAAAAAGACATCCTTTAGTATAATGCCTGCTAATCCACTGCAATACCATATAACATATGTCTTCACCTTCAGGCTAAGGTCCCACATTGCCAACACAGCATTTTTGGCTGCTGTGGAAAAAAAAAAAAAAGCACTGCGTTTTACAGTACCAGCAAAGTGAATGAGATTCTGGCTAATCCTATCCACACGTTGCAGGAAAAAAAGAGCTGCGTTTATCAAAAAACGTAGCATGTCAGTTTTCCTGCGGAAACATGAGTATTTTCCCCATAAATGTAATCATTTGATGCTATAGTTTTGGGTATCTGCGGATAGGCTTGGAATCTATTCCCCGCAAATACCTGGGTCTTACCGTATTTGCTGAAACTAGACAACCCCTTTAAGTGTGAAACATACACAAAAATCCACAATGTCCAGATGGGACAAATACACCGCAGAATTTTCTCTGTGGAAAATCTCTAGCATATCTGCCTGAAATGCATAGAATCAACTCATTTATTTTGATTAGATTTCTTTTGCGTTTTTTTGCCCCCAATTCTGCAAATTTGCCACAGATTTCACCCTACTGGTGAAATGTATGGTGCAAATTCGGCAGCATAAATTGACACACTTTGGATTTTAAATCTGAACGGTAGGTCAATGTCTGCTGCAGATTTCTATTTGCATCCACTTTGCTGCTACCATATATGAAGCAGATTCCACAAGAAAAATATATGAAACAGGGTTTTTGGAATTTGCGGAAACGCAGCAGAAAAAATTCTGTGTTTTAGGCTAAGCCCCCACGTAGCAAGCTGCAGCCAAAAAAACGCTGCAGAAAAGATTGCGGCAGAAGCTCCCTGCAGTTTTTTTCTCAGCGTTTTTTTTTTTTTTTTTTTGTAAACAGAAAGTCTGAAGTTTTCCTCTGCGGACTTTCTGTCCCTATTATACCTATACGGAAAATGTCAGCGTTTCCGTACGTATAATTGACATGCTGCTATTTACAAAAAGACAAGCGTTTTTGAAATCGCAGCTTTTCTGCTCTGGATATTTTTCTGCAATGTGTGGATAGGATTAGCCAGAATCCCATCCACTGTGCAGGTAATGTAAAACTCAGCGTTTTCGCAACGTGGGGCCTCGGACTTACAGTACAAGCAAAGAGAATGAGATTTTGTTTTGCTTCATCCCCACATTGCAGAAAAAACACTGAGGAAAACCCAGAGGGGCAGGTTTATGAAGACTGGCATACCAATTCGTAGCCGGCATACATTTGCCCATCATTTACCATCTGGCCTAAATGATGATAAATCTGGCAGCACCTTCCCCCTTTTTGGAAATTAAAAAACTGTCCCAATTTTTTTTGCACAAAACACCTATTTCTGCAAAAATTGCAATTTTTTTATGCCTTATACCCCAGAAAACTGGGCAGGAAGAATTTCTCAATACATTCCTGAAATGTTTTTCTTAAGGCAAGTGTCCTGGCATTGCAACAGCATGAAGATAGACATTTTTCTTTTATCTTTTAAAATGTTTTGGAAAAGGCTCAAGAACCGCATTCCCTGCTGATAGTGAAGCATTACACTGGACCGACCGGAGACGTTTCCAACCAGTGCAGACTCACACTTTTACAAAAGGACAGGGGGTTGTATACAGTCATGGCCAAAAGTTTTGAGAATGATACAAATATTAATTTTTACAAAGTCTACTGCTTCAGTTTTTCTAATGGCAATTTGCATATACTCCAGAATGTTATAAAGAGTGATCAGCTTAACAGCAATTACTTGCAAAGTCAATATTTGCCTAGAAAATGAACTTTATCCCCCAAAACACATTTCAACATCATTGCAGCCCTGCCTTAAAAGGTCCACCTAACATCGTTTCAGTGATTGCTCCATTAACACAGGTGTGGGTGTTGATGAGGACAGGGCTGGAGATCAATCTGTCATGATTAAGTAAGAATGACACCACTGGACACTTTAAAAGGAGGCTGGTGCTTGCCATCATTGTTTCTCTTCTGTTAACCATGGTTATCTCTAAAGAAACACGTGCAGTCATCATTGCACTGCACAAAAATGGCCTAACTGGGAAGAGTATTGCAGCTAGAAAGATTGCACCTCAGTCAACAATCTATCGCATCATCAAGAACTTCAAGGAGAGAGGTTCCATTGGTGCCAAAAAGGCTCCAGGGCGCCCAAGAAAGACCAGCAAGCGGCAGGACCGTATCTTAAAAGTGTTTCAGCTGCGGGATCGGGCTACCAGCAGTGCAGAGCTTGCTGAGGAATGGCAGCAGGCAGGTGTGAGTGCATCTGCACGCACTGTGAGGCGGAGACTCTTGGAGCAAGGCCTGGTCTCAAGGAGGGCAGCAAAGAAGCCACTTCTCTCCAGAAAAACATCAGGGACAGACTGATATTCTGCAAAAGGTACAGGGAGTGGACTGCTGAGGACTGGGGGAAAGTCATTTTCTCTGATGAATCCCCTTTTCGATTGTTTGGAACATCTGGAAAACAGCTTATTCGGAGAAGAAGAGGTGAGCGCTACCACCAGTCTTGTCTCATGCCAACTGTAAAGCATCCTGAAACCATTCATGTGTGGGGTTGCTTCTCAGCCAAGGGAATCGGCTCTCTCACAGTCTTGCCTAAAAACACAGCCATGAATAAAGAATGGTACCAGAATGTCCTCCAAGAGCAACTTCTCCCAACCGTCCAAGAGCAGTTTGGCGCTCAACAATGCCTTTTCCAGCATGATGGAGCACCTTGCCATAAAGCAAAGGTGATAACTAAATGGCTCAGGGAACAAAACATAGAGATTTTGGGTCCATGGCCTGGAAACTCCCCAGATCTTAATCCCATTGAGAACTTGTGGTCAATCATCAAGAGACAGGTGGACAAACAAAAACCAACAAATTCAGACAAAATGAAAGCATTGATTCTGCAAGAATGGACTGCTATCAGTCAGGATTTGGTCCAGAAGTTGATTGAGAGCATGCCAGGGAGAATTGCAGAGGTCCTGAAGAAGAAGGGTCAACACTGCAAATATTGACTTGCTGCATTAACTCATTCTAACTGTCAATATAAGCTTCTGTTACTCATAATATGAATGCAATTATATTTCTGTATGTGATAAAAACATCTGACAAACACACATAAAAACCAGAGGGCAGCAGATCATGTGAAAATATAATATTTGTGTCATTCTCAAAACTTTTGGCCATGACTGTACATTTGCCCTTGCAGCTGAAGTGAGGCTAATTCACATTTGTGTCGGTGGCTTTGTTTGGAGTCTGCCTAAAATTGCAGGTGAAAAAAAAATCTTACAAGCAGGATTTTTTTCATCCGGTGAAATAGCAGAGAAAACAACGGATATCCAACAGACCCCATTATACTCAGTGAAGTCCTAGGTGATCAATATTAGATCTGCAGAGGTCTGACACCTGGAACCCCTGCAGATCAGCTGTACCGAGACAGCGCAGCTCTTGGTAAAGCCACTTGCTTGCTGCTCACTTGACGGACAAACTGTGCTGTCCTATAGACTTCAATAGGTGACCACTGCAGTACCTACATTCGCCGCAATCGTTTGTATGGCAGTGAGCAGCGTGGCTTGCAGTATATAAACATTACCACGAGTGTCAAACCTCCGCAGATCTAACACGAAAAAAACCGGACAATCCGTCCTACCGAACAGAATAACGGATTAAAACAATGCATGTGTGAACCCGGTCTAACTTTTTGTAGACTCTCAGTCATTTTTTAGCTCTATAGAGATACAATTACTATATTCCCTATGATGGGAGCGGTGCAGACAGTATATAAGGTTCTTGGAAACCAACGAAAACAATGGTTTTAACATCACATTTTTGTGAAAGTTGAGGGCCAACCAATATTTCACTTGGTCATCAGTACAGCTGCTGACTTTATACACAGCTTTCCAAGATCCTGAAGAGCAAATCTTCCAAGTTTTGCAAACATACAGGAACAAAGGAATATAATAATATGGAAGATAGGCAGCTTTGCTGTTCAAGCCTCTAGGAAAGCTGGGTAATAACGTACACAGAGACTCATAGGGTAGGCTAGACAGAGACTTTGGCCGTGCACAGTTAAAGATGGCAGTGTCCTGCTGTCTGCACTGCAGCTAATAAAAGTGAAAGTGCTTACATTGACACCTATGATTTTCTGCAACTAGGGCTCAACAGTTGCCAAAAATCTTTAAGTCATTCCAAATTGTGGGCCACCAAGTAACCACATTCACTTTCATTAGTTGCGATGCAACAACCATGTTCTTTGGTTTTGTGACATATTAGGTTTACAAAAGATTTCACCCAGGTTTCCTTTAAAGGGAATTTGTCACCAGAACCCGGCCCCACAGATAGATAGGTTCAGGTGACCCTAACCTAACAGTGTTTTGTTAGTTTAGCTTGCTGCCTCCATTCCTGAGCAAAACTGGTGTCGTCACTTACCTTTCTGGAGCAATGACAACACCCTCATTGCTCCAAAGAGCTAATTTGCATATTAACAAAAATGGCGAGATAACAGGAATGGAGGCCGCGATTTGCAAGGAGAAAACATCATTTGATTCAGGTGACCCTAACCTATCTATGCATGGGCCTGGGATGATATATAGGGTCCGGGTGACACACTCCCTTTAAATCGGTTTCAGACGGCTATGTTCAGACACTGACCAGGGACCTGTACCCCAATAGAAGTTCCTGTCATCTGGGGAACTACCATCCCATCCCAATCTTCAGTATTGGGGTCCAACAGAGACTTCTACCATCATAGATGACTATAAGCCTTGGAGTCCGGGTCCCTGCTCAATGTTCTATTCAGGAAATGCAGCCGACACATGGTCCATATTTCACAGACTGAACACAGATGTGTGAAACCAGCTTAAGGCTAAGGTCCCAACGCAGTGGGCTGAAACAAAAAAAAAAGCACTGCAGGAAAAAAACGCAGGGGCAACGTAACCGCAGTACTTTTCACAGAAAGTCCACAGAGGTCTTTCTGCTTCAATTATACCTATGGGGAAACCGCCGGCATTTCTGTAGGTATAATTGACTTGCTGTGATTTCCAGAAACGGTTTTGGAAATTGCAGCATGTCCGCTGCGCATATTTTTCCGCAATGTGTGGATGGGATTCGATTTTTCCTACGGCGTTTTCACTGGAATCCCAACCACTTTGCAGGGACTATAAAACGCTGCGGTTTTTGCACTGTGGGGCTCCGGGCTCAGGCGAATTCTGTGGTGGAGTCTCCTACGAAAATTTCAACGCTAATGTGAATCAAGCCTTAGCCTTACACAGATGTAATTAAACATCTAGATATTATTTTAGTAGGAATATATTCAGACTGTGCATCTGATGACCGCATTTTCGCACTTCCATGCACATTTCTAGCTTTGCGATACAGTAATTGGCTGCAAAGTTTTTATGCAGGTAACATATAAAATAAGCGAACTACATCCATACAAACTACATGTCAACTATCACATTGCAGAACTGTAACAAATTGCTGTAATCTACATTTGGATGCTTTAATTTTCGGCACCTCAGCTGCATTGTCTGAATATGCTCTAACTTAACAGAAGAGAACAACTAACAGCTGATATATACAGGACTACAATGAACAGAAGGTGGAAGCTAAAAGCAGAAAAAAAGTGACATAAACAGGAGGAAAGCTTGGGTTAGAACTATAGTAGTGGGTGGAAGTACACAATGCAGGACACATGTAAAAGTATATCCAAAAGAGGAGGGGAACAGGAAGGCTACAACAAGAGCAGCAGGGGCTGCAGTCTTCTGAGAGCAGATACAATGTAGCACAAAGCAAAGATCAATAATGCACCAGGAATCAGAATATATAATAATGCGCTGCCTTACCTTACAGCCAGGGATTGCACAGATCTACTACACTGCTGCTTCTACAAGGGGTGAGGCACCTTCCTCTCTGGAAGAGGCGGTTTCCTATGCCCAGACAGAAATGGGTGCTTGCTCTGTCAGTCACACCCAGGTTACTCCCTCCTGTACTCTGCTGCAACCAAACTGCAGGCAACCAGCAGCCGAAATACAGATCAGGAAGTGGGACTTAGTGAATAACCCTAGAACCAATCATAGCCACAGGCACAAAGCCAGGTACAAGCTGCAAACAGACACTGAAAAGTGGCAACCCCTATATGTCACTCAAGGGGACAAGACTACATGCCATGGGATATATTGCTTTTTCAGGGCCGTGAAATTGTGCACAAAACTAGGAATTCTGCACGATGTAATAATAAGCAGCGGAGACTGAAATCTGTGTTCTATTCTTTTATTTAACAGCATTGTAGTATACTTATGATAGAAAGTTTAGGTGGAAAGCCTGCACCAAACATTCGCAACATCTGAACTTAGTTTTAAGGAACTTTGAGCATGGATGTAGCTAAGGCTTGGTTCACATCTGCGTTCGATCAGTGTTCAAGGATTCCGTCCCCCATTCTGCTTGAAAAATGCTTTCTCTGCATTTTTCGGGCGGAAACCCGGCAGACCCCATTATAGTCTACTTAAAAAGCGTGTAAACGGCAGACCCGAAGAACGGAAACCCCAACGCAGGTGTGAACCTAGTGTAAGTTCACATATGCATTGGAGAATCTGCCGCAGAAACCGCCATAAATCGGCAGAGAGAATGAAGAGAGTATGAAAATGGCAGACCCCGTCAGTGTCTCTCTCTCTCATATCTATCTATATATATAGATATATATAGTTTTTTCAGACTGATTCAAAACAGGTGGATACCAAGCACAAATGGGAACATAGCATAAGGAGGAGCGAGCCGGGTATGTGCCTCAGGTGCTGGCTGTCGGGACGAGGGGGCTCCAACAAGCCACTTTTATGTATTTAGATACAGAGTAAGGACAGTGAGCGAGCCCATGCCCTGATGATGGAAAGCCTACCTACAGTTATGACTTTGAGTCTCACGTTTGACCACCTTTTTGCTAGGCTATGGAATGTATCTAAGCAGTATAATATGGTAAATGTGCATAGTAAAGGGTAATTTATGAGAGGGACTTAGGTTGCATGTCCATGTTAAGGCAGCTGCACGTATAATAATATTTTTTATTAATATGTAGCACCAACATATTCCGCAGCACTGTACAATTTGTAGGGTTCAAGTGAATGGGAGAGTTGGGAGGTGTATTTTTGTGTAGAGGGGATTTTTTGCGTTTTTTTTTTGCTCCAGCACACTGTATGGACCTGGAAGCTTTTCTTTAAAAAACACTAGCGGTTTTTGAGGCAGTTTTTGCAAAAAACGCGTCAAAAAATGCTAGCGGTTTTTCCACCTCCCATTGATTTCAATAGGTTTTTCAAGGCGAAATCCACCTTAAGATAGGTCATTCCGCTTTTTTTTTCAGTTAGCGGAAAAAATCAGCTAGAGGAAAAAAACTGCTACTGACTCCCATTGAAATGAATGGGAGGCGTTTTTACAGGCACATTTCAAATCAAAATCCGCCTGCAGAAAACTCCGTGTGAACATAGCCTTAGAGAGAACCCCAACCAAGTTCAGTGTTTTGTACTCTGCATTGTATCAGATCATGTTATGATTTTTTTTTGTATACAAGATTTTACATTTTTTTAAATCTTTATTTACATCAAGAAATGAGCAAAAAAGATAAAAAAAAAAAAAATCATCGTCAGAGCAAAATGTCTAAACATTCCCCTTGGTGCTAGTTTATTTGGTCTGCTCTTGATAAATGTAAAGTGCTTTCTGATATGGAAAACAAACCAGACAATCTTGTGATGAGAAGCAGAATAATTGCTGCCATTAACTCTAATGGATCCAACATCTTCAGGATTAAATATACACAAAGCCTTGTATGTGTCTTCAGGGATAAGTACACTCAGAGCATTGTATGTGTCTTCAGGGGTAAGTAAGTACACACAGAGCCTTGTATGTGTCTTCAGTGGTAAGTACACACAGAGCCTTGTATGTGTCTTCAGGGGTAAGTAAGTACACACAGAGCCTTGTACAGTCATGGCCAAAAGTTTTGAGAATGACACAAATATTCTATTTTCACATGATCTGCTGCCCTCTGGTTTTTATGTGTGTGTGTCAGATGTTTTTATCACATACAGAAATATAATTGCATTGATATTATGAGTAACAGAAGCTTATATTGACAGTTAGAATGAGTTAATGCAGCAAGTCAATATTTGCAGTGTTGACCCTTCTTCTTCAGGACCTCTGCAATTCTCCCTGGCATGCTCTCAATCAACTTCTGGACCAAATCCTGACTGATAGCAGTCCATTCTTGCAGAATCAATGCTTTAATTTTGTCTGAATTTGTTGGTTTTTGTTTGTCCACCCGTCTCTTGATGATTGACCACAAGTTCTCAATGGGATTAAGATCTGGGGGAGTTTCCAGGCCATGGACCCAAAATCTCTATGTTTTGTTCCCTGAGCCATTTAGTTATCACCTTTGCTTTATGGCAAGGTGCTCCATCATGCTGGAAAAGGCATTGTTGAGCGCCAAACTGCTCTTGGACGGTTGGGAGAAGTTGCTCTTGGAGGACATTCTGGTACCATTCTTTATTCATGGCTGTGTTTTTAGGCAAGACTGTGAGAGGGCCGATTCCCTTGGCTGAGAAGCAACCCCACACATGAATGGTTTCAGGATGCTTTACAGTTGGCATGAGACAAGACTGGTGGTAGCGCTCACCTCTTCTTCTCCGAATAAGCTGTTTACCAGATGTTCCAAACAATCGAAAAGGGGATTCATCAGAGAAAATGACTTTCCCTCAGTCCTCAGCAGTCCACTCCCTGTACCTTTTGCAGAATATCAGTCTGTCCCTGATGTTTTTTCTGGAGAGAAGTGGCTTCTTTGCTGCCCTCCTTGAGACCAGGCCTTGCTCCAAGAGTCTCCGCCTCACAGTGCGTGCAGATGCACTCACACCTGCCTGCTGCCATTCCTCAGCAAGCTCTGCACTGCTGGTAGCCCAATCCCGCAGCTGAAACACTTTTAAGAGACGGTCCTGCCGCTTGCTGGTCTTTCTTGGGCGCCCTGAAGCCTTTTTGGCACCAATGGAACCTCTCTCCTTGAAGTTCTTGATGATGCGATAGATTGTTGACTGAGGTGCAATCTTTCTAGCTGCAATACTCTTCCCAGTTAGGCCATTTTTGTGCAGTGCAATGATGACTGCACGTGTTTCTTTAGAGATAACCATGGTTAACAGAAGAGAAACAATGATGGCAAGCACCAGCCTCCTTTTAAAGTGTCCAGTGGTGTCATTCTTACTTAATCATGACAGATTGATCTCCAGCCCTGTCCTCATCAACACCCACACCTGTGTTAATGGAGCAATCACTGAAACGATGTTAGGTGGTCCTTTTAAGGCAGGGCTGCAATGATGTTGAAATGTGTTTTGGGGGATAAAGTTCATTTTCTAGGCAAATATTGACTTTGCAAGTAATTGCTGTTAAGCTGATCACTCTTTATAACATTATGGAGTATATGCAAATTGCCATTAGAAAAACTGAAGCAGTAGACTTTGTAAAAATTAATATTTGTATCATTCTCAAAACTTTTGGCCATGACTGTATGTGTCTTCAGGGGTAAGTACACACAGAGCCTTGTATGTGTCTTCAGGACTAAGTACACACAGAGCCTTGTATGTGTCTTCAGGGCTAAGTACACACAGAGCCTTGTATGTGTCTTCGGGGCTAAGTACACACAGAGCCTTGTATGTGTCTTCAGGGCTAAGTACACACAGAGCCTTGTATGTGTCTTCAGGGGTAAGTACACACAGAGCCTTGTATGTGTCTTCAAGGGTAAGTACACACAGAGCCTTGTATGTGTCTTCAGGGGTAAGTACACACAGAGCCTTGTATGTGTCTTCAGGGGTAAGTACACACAGAGCCTTGTATGTGTCTTCAGGGGTAAGTACACACAGAGCCTTGTATGTGTCTTCAGGGGTAAGTACACACAGAGCCTTGTATGTGTCTTCAGGGGTAAGTACACACAGAGCCTTGTATGTGTCTTCAGGGGTAAGTACGCACAGAGCCTTGTATGTGTCTTCAGGGGTAAGTACACACAGAGCCTTCTTATGTGTCTTCAGGGGTAAGTACACACAGAGCCTTGTATGTGTCTTCAGGGGTAAGTACACACAGAGCCTTGTATGTGTCTTCAGGGGTAAGTACACACAGAGCCTTGTATGTGTCTTCAGGGGTAAGTACACACAGAGCCTTGTTTGTGTCTTCAGGGGTTTGTACACATAGAATCTTGTATGTATCATAAATCAAGAATTAATTTGTTATTATGAGGTAGATCAGTGTGTACTGCTGCTATATTATTGTACTTGATATGCCATTCTATCAGTGTCAATGTATTTTACAACTTCTTGTTTTTGATTCTATTTTCAACAGATGACCACCGACCAGTATCTGAAGCTGTGATGACTAAAGCAACATTGACACGTGCACAGCGCAGATCCTTCAGAAATTGAACTGATCTGTTGCTATTTTTTCATTTTGCAACAGCCCAGAAGAACAGATAGGTCATCACAAATGTGAAGGTTGTATAAGTTTGCAGATTCTCCCCGAGCTTATGTGGGGGCTTTCTTGTAATCCCCAAAAACATACTAATCTGCCATATGCATAGGTAGCCAATAAAATTAACTAAATATCCTCTTAGAGACTGTCTATTTATGCATGTCTAACCTTTAAAAGCCACCACCATCTGTAGCATGCAAAGTGTAAACTGCGGTGATCAGATGTTCCACTGATCTGATCGAGCAGGGATGTGGCTGTATATTACAGCATTACCCTGCTCCTACTGCAAAATGCATGCTTGCTTTGGGTATATTATAAGCCAGAAAAGTACGCTCATCCCAATGATCCCAACTGTAAATACTAAATTTTGAGTACAGTGTAATGGTGGAGGTCACTGAAAATCTCAATCAATATGACTCTGGTTGAGGCAGGCTGGAAGGTCCTCTTGGGGTAGTACACGATGCCCTCTTGACTAGCCCTGATGTATCTGGAGGTCTCGTCGTGGTGCTTTGGGAAATGCAAGGGCAGAGGGACCATGTATCACATCTGGTGGAAAGTTTTTGGATACGAGTTTATCATCTGATATCGGCTGACTAGCATGAGCTCCCCAGCTCCTTTCCCATAATGCCTTGTAGCATTGTAACTGACGCCAGAAAGAAATCTGAAGGGGTCTGGTCCCCCTATGTATCCTAAATGGTTCAACATGATTATACCCACTTTATAGTCAACATTCTGGTGGAGCTGCCGCACAGGATGTCCATCCCTCCTGTCTTTACCCCTTCCTTGTTATGCCTGGATGTTATGTTGGTCTTGTCTGTGGCCCTTCTGTGTGGGTCTGTGTTTGTTCTCGGTCTAGGTACCAAGCCTACTTTTTGGAAATACTGTTCTGAGACTTCTTTTTATACATCGGTTACATGAGTATATCTTTTGTTTTTCTAATGCTTTGATATTGGACTACTGCTATTTGCAATCTGATAGGAAACCTCATTTTCCACATTACATACCACTCTATAGTTTGTTATATCTATGCTAATGTATATGGCCACAGGTTGCATTTTACGTTGTAAATTTCCTACTTTATTTAATAAAAACTATTGAAAGTAAATTTTGAGAACAGTGACTATTATGTGTATAGTACCAAGGAACCAGAAGCTGTGGGGAATAAAAAGATAAAGCCTCACAGCAAATAAAATATCAGAAAGATCAAAGGATTTACAAAGATATACTAGTGGCAAATATTGAAGCAAACACATTGCAATCCTGCTCTTGTATAATTTAGCCAAAACCAACAATTTGCTAGCATTTTCACAGCAATAGAATTTATTGTAATGTCGACAAAACACCACATATTGACCCACACGGGTCTTCTTAAAGTGCTAAAAATACACCTGTGGCCCGACCCGAAACTTTTGGGGTTCATTACCCATAAAACACTATTATACTCTTTTCAGAACCCAGAGTATAATAAGTGGAGGCCCAGCAACTTTAAGTTGTATTCACCTTGTGTAACCTCTTCTGGGTATCCTCGCTGTGTCCAGCAATCCTCCCCCAGCCTAATTGTAGGCCTCAGTGTTATGTTTACTCACCTCTCCTGAACCTCCATGTAAGATACTCTGGGGTCTGAAGAGATCCCAGTCTGTAAAAATACCACTTCCGGTTTGTGCATAACCACTCGAATATCCATCTAAATGAGTCTTGTGAGGTTCGTCCATCTCTAGGCTCTAGGAGTACACCTAATTTCTCTATTTATTAGAATTAAATGACACCACCAGTTATCTACTTTTTTTTCCCTCCAATTTATTTATAAAACATCAAAAATCAGAACATGGTAACTTTACTAGCAAGAATTAATGTATCAATGAGAGATATTTACTTTTGGGATTCAGCAAAGACATTTGCCTGAGTATGTGCCCATTTTCAACTCTCAAACTTGTGAGATATTTGTAAGACCATTTCCAGGTATCTGGCTGAAGGAAGCATTAGCAGAGAGTATTCCATCATATTTAACATGTCTGTTGTGTCCATGCCTGGGAAAGTATGGAGCCAAGCCTATAATCTATGGAGGGGTGCAGATTTCCATAAATGGTTGCTATTTGACCCTTGGAGTGACATGGAGCCCCCTTGATCTTGGAGAGAGTACGAATATATTGATAGATGAACCTTCTGACCTCGAAGTAAGTAAAAAAGAGGAAAAGAGAGGGCTGGATATTTGTAACGTTTGGAGGGGGGTGAACAGATTTTATGTTGTGGTCTACAAATAGGATGAGAGCAGGCGCCCTTCCTTCCTAAAGATGGGGCATGGTAGTCTGAAAGGCTGGGTTGTCTTTCAGTGTAGACTGCAAGGCCCTGTCAGGGACTAGAAAATCGGCCAATTCTACAATCTGATCCAAAAAATAGGTGATATGATACTAAACAATGCTTTTACAAACTGCAAGGAGAGCTCTCACCTTGTGGGATAAACTCACCGGGACTCATTTTGTATAACCAACACAACAGCTTGGTAGAGGACAATGACTTACGGGCGACTGAGTGACATGCTAGTACTTACTGCCAGCTAGGATAGTCACCATAAATCTCATTATATTCATTGTAAAAATAAGAATGTTATTTATGCAATTATTTGCCTTTGTAACAAGGTATATGTCGGCCACACTTCGCAGGAGCACAGGGCAATAAGATGTGGAGCATGGGGAGCCTGTGATGACGGTGGCCATTGTTTTTAATAACATCTTTGGGGTAGAATAAGGAACATTCACATAACTGGACTTGATCAGATTGTGGTAAACCCAAGAGGTAAATGGAAAAAAACAACAAAATATTGCAGTAATAAAAACAAGCTTAACATGTATTCTAATATAAAAAATAAATATTCCTATAAAAATGTTGATTAGGTTTCATTGTTTTTGCAATGAAACTAGAACAAACTGAAAATCTATATCAGGGGGCCATAAAAAGAGAAAGGTTACCCAAAAATATAAAAATTCCCTTAGGCTGAGTTCACATATGCCTATCAATGTCCCACTCGCGTGGCACAGACACCAGAAGTATACTATGACTTTTGCCTTGTGACATGGTATCCATCATGCTGAAGTCTCCTGGATGGTTGGGAGAAGTTGCTCTTGGAGGATGTTTTGGCTGTGTTCTTTGGCAAAATTGTGAGTGAGCCCACTCTATGGATGATAAGCCACCCCACACAAGTGGTCTCAGAAGGGTTACAGTTGGGAAGACGGGATTCATGGTAATGCTCACTTTTTCTTCTATGGACAGTCATTCTTCTAGAAGCCTCTTCTCTCCAAGGAAACACAATAGACTGACATCCTGCAGGAAGTACGGGGAATGGATAGTAGAGGACTGGGGTAGAGTTATTTTCTGTGATAATGCCCTCTTCAGACTGTTTGGGACATGACTGTCCGGAGCAGAAAAGGTGACACTACCATAAGTCCTGTGTCATGCCAACAGTAAAACATCTGGAGACCATTCATGTGTGGGCTCACTCATACATTTACCTAAGAACATGGCCATGAATAAAGAACATTAAAGCAGCAAACTGTGATAGTCAAAATCTGTGTCAGTCTCAAAACTTTTGGTCACGGCTGTAAAAAGAGGATCTTGAATTTAAAATATAGATTGTAAGCCCTTGCGGGCAGGGCCCTGTATCCCACTGTGCCAGGTGGTCACTGTTAGTATTATCTGTTTTGTATATCTTGTGTACCGTATGTAAATCCTCAAATGTAAAGCACCATGGAATTAATTGTGCTACATAAACAACAACAATAATAATAAAAATCTCCCCCTGCTTTCTCTATGTTATTAATCCTATGATATTTCAGCACAGCATTACACAGGCAGCAAGAGCCAGTACATCTCTTCCCGCTGGGAAAGCAGTGTCATTATGCTCCCCTTAATACTCTCCTAAATAAGCTAAGAGACTATAGGTACATTGTCAGGGAGCGCTGCCATCATCTTCATTATAACTGTGTGACACATGCAGTATAGAAAAATCATCTTTACCTATCTCACACACACTTAAAATGGGTTTTCTGGCACCAAATCAAATTTTCATACTGATAATCTATTCACAGGATCCCACATAGATCTTTGGCTCTAGCAGCCTCTGAGTGCCAGAAGCTGCTAGTGGATGGGCGGCGCATGCAGCACCACTCCGTTACAACTAGTATCAGTGACACAGCAGCCCCATCCACTGCATAACGCTGGTTCCAATGAACTGCAGCCCGTCCACTGGCAGCTTCTGGCACCTGGAGGCTGCTAGAACAGATCAGTGTGGGGGTCCAGGTGTCAGACCTGGCGGATCACAATCTGATTACTGGGCAATTATTCGGGTGCCGGAAGCTGCTAGTGGACAGGCGGCATGTGGATAAGTCATCAGTATGAAAATTCTATTTGGGGCCAGAAAACCAATTACACAAGCTTAGATGTTCAAGTGAAAAAAAAAAAGACGACACAAAATGACTCAAACCAGAAATGGAATTTTAAAAAACTTTATTAAAAAACTTCCAATTTAAGTAAAAATTAAAAAAAATAAATAAAAAAATCAACATTACAGTAATAAAAACAGGCTTAATATGTACTCAAAAAATATGCTTATACAAGTGGCGTTCATTAAAGATTTCCCCTGACCCACTTCCTGTGGACTGAGAGCAATGAAATATGTACTTGGCACAGTTATTAGTCCTTCTCTACATAGGTACCACCTAGGGACACACATTTCTCCCATCTCTTTAAGCAACTGTAAACACCTCGCTTGTAGAAGTCGACAGGTTGCTCCAAAATCCACATTGTGACTTCGGAAATCAGAGTCTCATCATCTGGAAAATGCTTGCCCTTCAAGAATAACTTCATTGCTGGAAAGAGGTGGAAGTCCAATGGTGTGAGGTCGGGTGAATAAGGGGGATGCGGTAGAATTTCAAAGCCACAGGAGAATGCTTCCATTTGGGCAAAATGTGAGTTGTAAACTGGTGCAGTGTGTTGCAGAAGGTGGACACCTTTGGTGAGCTTGCCACGTCTCTTGGTTTTGATGGCCTCCCACAATTTCCGCAGCAGTGAAGTATAGTATGCCCCAGTGATCAGGGTACCCTTTGCTAGGAAATCCATCAATAATACTCCGTGCTGGTCCCAAAATACTGTGAGCATGACCTTTCCTGCTGAGGGTTGGGCATGTGCCTTCTTTGGAGGTGGTGAGCCATGATACTTCCATTGCATCGACTGGACTTTAGTCTCAGGATCATAGTGATGGATCCAAATTTCATCCTGTGTGATCAGTCTGTTGAAAAAGTCCTCCTGGTTTCCTTAGAGCATTCGACTCGTTCCTGCTTCTGGAAAGGTGTGAGCAGCTGGGAAACCCAGCGAGAGGATACCTTATGCATGTGAAGATGGTCTTGGATGATTTTTTCCACAGACCCCACACTAATCTTGACATTTTAGGCTAGGTGGCGAATGGTTACATGGGGATTTTTCAAAATGGTGACCTTCACTTGCTGGATGGTGTCTCCATCAATATCAGAGTGGGGTGGTCCTAGAATTGGAGCTGTTTCCACCGAAGTCGGAGCACATTTGAATTGACGATGCCAGTTCTTGACTACATCATATGATGGGGAATCATCACCATAAACCTCTTTCATCTCATCGAACGTCTCCTTTGGTGTGCGGCCTTTCAAGTAAAGGAACTTGATGACTGCTCTGTATTTCACTGGGTCCATTATCAAACCTCACACCACTTCAGCCCCTGTAAAATCAAGACCGTTCTCAGTCTGAGTTGCAAATTGGCACATAACCTATAGAGACTTCTAGCATTACACGTGCAGTTTCAGCATCCTGTGATAAATAGAAGTGGGTCAGGAGAAATCTTTAATGAACGACTCTCATAAATAAGTTTTGATGATGATCATTGTTCTTGGAATGATAAACTAGAACAAACTGAAAATCAGAGGGCAATAAAAAGGGAATAGACACCCAATGTAAAAATTCCCTAAGTCTGGGTTCACATATACCCATCAATGTCCCTCTGGCGCGGTACAGACACCAGAAGGATGCTATGGGATTATTTCTTTCATCCGGGACATCAGTTGTGAAATCAAAATCTCTCTTTTCTGGGCACTTAATGTCATCAGTTGTGGCCTGGTAGGGCACAGAAGAACTGGAAAGTCACAACTCATGTGTGAACCCAACCTTACCTGTGACTTACACGTAGACTACTCATTGCCACAAACAAATAACTGGAAAAGATAAGCAGAAGCCTCTGTGTCTTGTCTTGCAGGTAAGGTTTGCGCTATATAGACTATCCGGTTATGCAGGGTTGTGCACTTTACTCCAATTGGCCGGCACTGGACACATGCAGAAATTATTACATGTAGATGATAGTGTGGCTATGGTCAATGTAGATAACCTGGAAAAAAAAAAATATATAAACATTAGAAATCATCAAGCAGGTTTTTCTTTTCCCTCTTTTGTTTTTGGCAGATGTGTGTTTTTTTTTTTTTTAAAACACACACACACATTATATATCCATCCACCTTTTAAAAATTGTTGATCTATCCTTAAAATAGGCCATCAAATTTAGATCAGCTGTTTCCCGAAATGAGCAGTTGCTGGCATTGGGGCAGATTCATTATGCCTTGTACACCAATTTTATAGCGTACAAAACATAAAAAGTAGCCCAAAAAAACCCATTATCAACAATTTGTACGTATAGTCCATAAATGCATAGCTCTCTCCATAAGCTTTCATTACATACTGCTAAACAGGAATTGTAAAAGCCACAAGCAAAAACCTCAAAGCCACAAAATACCTCAATGTAGCCTCTTCCAGCTCTTTACACATACTCTAAAAGTTGCTTTGTAAACCCAGACACAAAAAATGCATTACATTACTTGTCTGTTTGGCTTAAACAAATCCATGGTTTACAGTAAGAAAATCCTTGCAATCTAAAAATAGCAGAAAACACAGAATCAATACCCATAAGAAAATCTATAGCAAAATGATAACCCACAGAAGTCCCATTACACCATGCATCCCTCCATTAGCCACACATACCTCTAGTACTCCAGAGGGGCAGATTTTAAAAAGTTGCTTTTCTTAGAGTTTATGCCTTGTACTCCAGACTGGTCCCAGAGAACATAGGAAGGGATCAGGTCGTACCCATGTGAGAGAATTGAAATGTTTCCTGCAGTTGTAACGCTTGTCTGCATGAGGCCATACGACAAACAGGCTGCACGCAAATGGAATTCTGTGATTTAAATGGAGTGTCACCAGACCCCAGGTTAGGGTAACCAGTGCCCAGCATATCACCCCACCCCCGTAGATCGATAGGTGAGGGTCACCAGAACCAGCATTTCACCATCATATCAGACCATCATCTGATAGCAGGTTGGTTATTATTTCAGCAAGCCTGATCCTTTGCTCTGTGGGGAGAAAAGCATCTGAAAGGAGTGCCTGAACAAAAATGTACATAGCAGCCTGCCGAACTACAACATCATATGCTGAGGCTAGCTTCACATCACATTTTGCCTCTATGGAGAAACATTTAACACTCCACTAAGGCCAAAAGAGGATTCCAACTAGAGAGCTTTCAATAGGACATCCGTATGCCTTAGAGGGGTTTCCGACACCCGGCACTTGAATGGGAGCTGCAATAGGGTAGCACAAGCACACCACAGTGTAGAGCCCTCTGTTTCCTGTCCCATACATTGTGCAATTATCAGATGATCTGTAAGGGTGCTGGGTATCGGATCCCCATGCCCATGATCTCATATTGATGACCTATCCCAAAGAACACTATTTATGCAGACACCTTGTTCCACAGTCTGCTAATATGTCACCGCTCAGCTCAAAGTTCTCCGCAATCAGCCTTGTATAATTTGACAAGTGTTGTAGAGCCGCTCAACCTTTGGATAAGGCAGCCACATGAAAAAAAAATAAAGGGAAATAAAGTGATGTCAGGGAGACCCCTCAGATTCACCTAGTAGTCTAACATTTACGCTCAAGCGTGGTTCTTCTCTGTCCATGCCACTCCATTTCCGTACAAATCTGACAACACAGATTTCATTCCCAATGATCAGTTGCCAGCGGGGGCATTAGGATCAGACATCCCAAGGGCAAGAGTTAAAGGGGTTATCAAAGATTTTTTTTTTTTTAAACTTACTTCCTACAGATTTCTATTTTGGCTGAGCCTCAAGGTTTTGATTTAGAACCAGCATCCAAGTCAATCCACCTCCTGTCTCATGTTCACAAGTATTTACCTTTACTATGGGTCCTGGCTTTGCTATCACAATGATCTAGTCATCCATCAAAGTATAGGGAAATACCTGTGAACAGGAGCTGGAGTGACTTAGGTGTCAGTTCCAATCACACGAGCCCGAGTCAGAACCAGCCCAGAAACTTGAGGTTCAGTTGTAAAAGTACCCTGGAGGAAGAGAGTTAAGAGAGAAGAACTGGATAACCCCTTTAAAAATTGTGTTTCGATAAAACGTGCAGCCAAGAGAAGCAGCTGAAGCTCTTGTGTCTGAGAAGACTCACATATTCTAAAGATAGATCCTAGAAGAGTCTACTTATAACCCAGATCAAGCAAAAAGCTGGGTCTACTTGCCTCAGCAAAGGGATATCTGCATTTTCCATATTCCAGCATTAAAATACTCATAGTCGTTTCCATACCTATTAAGTGAACCATACATCTACCAGACAACAGGAATTTCTACAAAGCAGACAGATTATGCGTTGTCCATCTCTGACCATGATCTTGTATGTAATCCACATAAAATGTCGAGTACCTCTATGAGACCCCAGAGTATAAGCGGAGGGTCGGTGGAGGTGAACAAACAGCGTTACTCACCTCTCCTGGGTTCCGGTGTGACTCCCTGCTGTCTCTTGGTCTGTTTACTGACATCAGGGACCGCGAGGCCTGTGATTGGGCACAAGCGGTCGTGTGGCTCAGCGATTCAGAAGACTGGAAGACAGCAGGGAGTCGTGCTAGAGCTTATGAGAGGTACATAACACTGTTTTTTTTGGGGGGGTTCGTCACCCTTGGGCCTTTGCTCAAACTCTGGAGTCTGAAGAGACGCCACAGTATAATAGCAGTTCCGTTTGGCCGTGTTCGGTCTGAATGAAACCGCTAAACACAGTCATACTGTAAAAGGGGCGTGACCTAAATAATCGCTATTAATTGTACTCTAGGTAAAATGCCTGATTAATGGAGTATTATAGTTATTATACATGTGGCATTTTGGAAGGCGTCAAAGCAGGATTCAAAACGTGGGAAACTGAAGTCAGAAGTTTGGGTTACTGACTCCACAGCCCTGTTTGTAAAGCTTCACAACATTTCTTATGAAAGATATATCAATATGTAAAATATGCATTAAAAGGGATTTCCAGGCTACACAATACATGACCTATGCTCAGGTCATCAATTAAAGATTGGTAGGTGTCTAACACCTTAGCCCCTGGCTGATCAGCTGTAGCATTCAGTGAGTGCTGCAGCCTCTTCAGGACTTACCAAGCACAGAGCCGTGCATTGTACAGCAGCGTTGCAGCTAAGCCCATTCACTTAAATAGGTTGCATAAGGCCATGTGACCAATGAACATGATGATTTCACATGGCCTGAGAGATCACCGCTGCCAATTCAATGTTCGGATCCATGGGGCGGTCCCAGGTGTTGAATTGCTGGGACAACCACCAACCATGAGAACTGGGTCCGGTTTCCCTGTCTAACTAGAGAGCAGTACAGTGTTACTCCATTCATTCTCTATGGGCCTGCCATAGTCTCTTAAGGCTAGGGTCACAGCTGTACCTGGTCTCCACTTGGGGATTTCATTCCCCATTCCGCTTTAAAAATGCAGAGAGAAAAGTCCTGCAAACAGGACTTTTCTCTCTGCATTTTTTCGGGCGCAAACCCAGTGGACCCCATTATAGTCTATGGGGTCCGCAGACAACTGCTTTTTTTTTTTTTTAAACGGATTAGGTTTCGGAAACCCGAATGCAAGTGTGAACCTGGTGTAATACTGTAATTCCCCACTAGACCCAGAAGTTAATGGAGCTGCCATGCAACTCCATGCGTTTAGGGGATGCAAAGAACCCATGTTCTCATAATCCCAGCGGTTGGACCCCACTGATCATTAAATCAACCACTAACCTACAGGTAGGTAATTTGTCCTAACCAGAATACCCCTTTAAGTACATACTGTGCTAGAGTAGTGAAGGAGATAAATGGTAACAGTTGGGTAGTATAGTGGCTGAGTGTCCAACAATGGGGATACTAGGCAAGGGCATCTTCAAAGAATTTGTATGAGTTTCTTGGGAGTTTTCAGGTTTCCTTGCATACTCCAAAAACATACTAATGTCGGGATGACACATAGGGGAAAGACCACAGCAAAAACCACTCAAAATTGACCGATTCCTCTGCGAGTATTCTGCAGCTTGGAACTTTTGCATTACATAAGATCAAAACTACTGGTGAAACCCGCAACTATAATGGACATGCTGTGGCTATAAAACATGTAGCACAGGTCCCTCTACACCGTGGGCTTTCATCGAAGCATGGGATGACATTTTTCCATTCGCATATACAGTCATGGCCAAAAGTTTTGAGAATGATACAAATATTAATTTTTACAAAGTCTACTGCTTCAGTTTTTCTAATGGCAATTTGCATATACTCCAGAATGTTATAAAGAGTGATCAGCTTAACAGCAATTACTTGCAAAGTCAATATTTGCCTAGAAAATGAACTTTATCCCCCAAAACACATTTCAACATCATTGCAGCCCTGCCTTAAAAGGACCACCTAACATCGTTTCAGTGATTGCTCCATTAACACAGGTGTGGGTGTTGATGAGGACAGGGCTGGAGATCAATCTGTCATGATTAAGTAAGAATGACACCACTGGACACTTTAAAAGGAGGCTGGTGCTTGCCATCATTGTTTCTCTTCTGTTAACCATGGTTATCTCTAAAGAAACACGTGCAGTCATCATTGCACTGCACAAAAATGGCCTAACTGGGAAGAGTATTGCAGCTAGAAAGATTGCACCTCAGTCAACAATCTATCGCATCATCAAGAACTTCAAGGAGAGAGGTTCCATTGGTGCCAAAAAGGCTTCAGGGCGCCCAAGAAAGACCAGCAAGCGGCAGGACCGTCTCTTAAAAGTGTTTCAGCTGCGGGATCGGGCTACCAGCAGTGCAGAGCTTGCTGAGGAATGGCAGCAGGCAGGTGTGAGTGCATCTGCACGCACTGTGAGGCGGAGACTCTTGGAGCAAGGCCTGGTCTCAAGGAGGGCAGCAAAGAAGCCACTTCTCTCCAGAAAAAACATCAGGGACAGACTGATATTCTGCAAAAGGTACAGGGAGTGGACTGCTGAGGACTGGGGGAAAGTCATTTTCTCTGATGAATCCCCTTTTCCATTGTTTGGAACATCTGGAAAACAGCTTATTCGGAGAAGAAGAGGTGAGCGCTACCACCAGTCTTGTCTCATGCCAACTGCAAAGCATCCTGAAACCATTCATGTGTGGGGTTGCTTCTCAGCCAAGGGAATCGGCTCTCTTACAGTCTTGCCTAAAAACACAGCCATGAATAAAGAATGGTACCAGAATGTCCTCCAAGAGCAACTTCTCCCAACCGTCCAAGAGCAGTTTGGCGCTCAACAATGCCTTTTCCAGCATGATGGAGCACCTTGCCATAAAGCAAAGGTGATAACTAAATGGCTCAGGGAACAAAACATAGAGATTTTGGGTCCATGGCCTGGAAACTCCCCAGATCTTAATCCCATTGAGAACTTGTGGTCAATCATCAAGAGACAGGTGGACAAACAAAAACCAACAAATTCAGACAAAATTAAAGCATTGATTCTGCAAGAATGGACTGCTATCAGTCAGGATTTGGTCCAGAAGTTGATTGAGAGCATGCCAGGGAGAATTGCAGAGGTCCTGAAGAAGAAGGGTCAACACTGCAAATATTGACTTGCTGCATTAACTCATTCTAACTGTCAATATAAGCTTCTGTTACTCATAATATGAATGCAATTATATTTCTGTATGTGATAAAAACATCTGACAAACACACATAAAAACCAGAGGGCAGCAGATCATGTGAAAATAGAATATTTGTGTCATTCTCAAAACTTTTGGCCATGACTGTACTATGTTATTTTAGATAGTGACCAAAACTGGCCCGAATAATAGTTTGTCTAAGATAAGGAAATACTTTGTGTGCCCATTGAGGGGAGGTGATTTTATTGGCACCATATAAGCAACCTAATATCCCAAAGGTCCAAAGTGGTTTACGATAGTGAAAGGGTAAATGGTATTTGTGGTGGAATAGAAAATGAATGTTCGAAAAATAATGGGTTCTTCACCTTCCATGTAAAAATCGATAGAGCTAAGTGGCCTGTTTGTATTAGAGTTTTTTCCCCCGAGAAACAGCAATTATTACCCTGTCTAAGCAGAGCGTTGGGGTGTATGTGCGACCACTGCTCATTGCTGCGTGACTGAAGTAGTGCTCTAAAGGGTTGTCTACATCAGCCTCATTGAAGTAAATGGAGCAATTGTCACGAATGGCACTCTACCACGCCATTCACAAAGGGATCCCATGGACGTAGTTCCCAAGATCGAAGAGTGCTCCAGTGTTCAGGCCCCAAGTGATCATACATTTAAATATGGTTTCTGGGAAAATTATGGAAAGAATCCATTTGTATACAACCATGCAGAACCATTGTAAAGTGCAACTCTCCCTCCTCTAGAGCAGAGGTTAGCAACCTTTGGCACACCAGCTGCTGTGAAACTAGTGCACGCTCCGTTCACTTTCACGGGAGTTCCAAGAACGTCAGAGCAAGTACTCATGCTGGGGGGATTGTAGTTTAACAACAGCTGGAGTGCCTAAGGTTGCCTACTCCTACTCTCGAGCATAGGTTCTCATATTGTGATACGGGTGGGGCAAAGCTGGTAAGCCCGATTTGAGAGAAGTGACTTATTTAGCAGCATTTCCTGGCGCCTTTTGTGCTGACTTTGTTATATTAGGATCAAGATACAGATGAGAGATTAAATTTTAACATGGACTTAAGCTGGCCATACATGATATAAAGATGACCGAAAATTGACAATTTTGTCCAACAATCTTTTTCAAATGACCATTTGTGAACTCTGACAACAGACTTCTGTCTGCCAAAAAACTGATCCATCCTGTTAGAAAATCTTCGCTATAGCTAGCCAAAAATATGATCCAAATGTATGGTATGATCAGCCAAACTTGTATATTGCATGAACTCAACGAGGGAGATTTAATATGCCTTGGGATAACCCTAGACTCTGACCTATCCTTCAAGCCGCATATTCAAACCCTCAACACCTCCTGCCGCCTCCAACTCAAGAACATCCACCCTATCCGCTCCTTCCTCACACCTGAAACTACAAAGATGCTAGTCCACGCCCTCATAATCTCCCGCCTTTACTACTGTAACACCCTTCTCCATGGCCTCCCAGCTAACACTCTCGCCCCTCTCCAGTCCATCTTAAACTGTCCTGCTCGCTTAATACACCTCACCCCTCCGTTCTTCATTGGCCACTCCCCTTTGCCTATCCCTTCACTGCCTACCCATCGCCCAGCGAATTACTATTCAAATTACTAAGGCTGACATACAAAGCCATCCACAACCTGTCCCCTCCATATATCTCCAACCTAATCTCCCGCTACCTGCCCGCACGTAACCTCCGACCCTCCAAAGACCTCCTACTCTGCTCTTATCCGCTCTTCACACAAACGTCTCCAAGACTTCTCCCGTGCATCCCCCATACTCTGGAACTCATTACCAAGACACATAAGACTGACCCCCACAATCACAAGCTTCAAGAAGGCCCTGAAGACTCACCTATTGAGGAAGGCCTACAACCTCCAATAACACTACTGTCACCACACCACCATCTGTACAGCGTCTCCCCCCACCTTCTGTCTCTATCCCTCTTCCCTCATAGATTTTAAGCCCTTGCGGGCAGGGCCCTCTATCCCACTGTGCCAGTTGGTCACTGTTAGTATTATATTTGTTTTTTATATTTTGTGTACCGTATGTAAACCCTCAAATGTAAAGCACCATGGAATATAATAAATGTACATTATTATATTAATTCCTTGGCGCTGTACATTATATTAATTCCATTAATTTTTGTACAAGTTGGGATTTTGTGCAAAGATTTGCAACTTTTTCTCTTTTAGGCCACCCTAACAACTTTCCTGAAAGGGGTTATGGAATAGGCAGGGCCACCAGCAAAACCAAATTTATGATCATTTCCACCAGTTTACTGCCATAAATGATTCCGGAAATCTAAGCCAGCTATGACCTGGTGTACATTTCAGCCCAAGTGCACAGTGTGACAGGAGGGTGCATCTCATCATAAATGGTGGTTTTCCTAAATTGGTGGGAGAAATGTGCTCCTAAGGGCAACTTTAAATGTGGTCAATGAATAGTAGTATAGAAGGTGGTCTTGCTTGTAATTGTAAACCTCACTTGGTTGTATATGTCCCCTGTATATATAGGTAAAACAAAGAATCTATACGTAAGGATTAGGGAGTCATTCTAGGTCTACTGAAACAGACAGTGACTTCGTAATGTTGACATGACTTATGTGATCAGGCTGAAAGAAGCATGGAGGTGCGAAACACAGTCATTAGCTTTGTGCCAAGTTCACACTCACTCCATCTGTGTCTTAGAAAGCAAGAATTAAAAAAAAAAAAAAAAAAAAAAATGATTTTAGAGAAATGGTGAGTGCAGCTCCATTTCAGCATAATATTTATAACATTAAAACCACCTCTGACCCTTCAAGGCATGGTCTACACAAGACCTTATACAGTATCCTATGGTATCTGGCACCAAGACATTAACAGCCAGTCTTTTACACCATATATGTTGTGAAGTGGGGCTTCCACGAATAAAACCTGCTTTTTCCAGCACTTCCCATGGATACTCGATTGGACTGAAACATATGGAATCTAGAAGTCAAGTCAACATCTTGAATTCTGTGTCACATGCCTCAAAGCAGTTTTTTGGGGGACATAAAATTACAGTCATATGAAAAAGTTTGGGCACCCCTATTAATCTTAATCATTTTTAGTTCTAAATATTTGGGTGTTTGCAACAGCCATTTCAATTTGATATATCTAATAATTGATGGACACAGTAATATTTCAGGATTGAAATGAGGTTTATTGTACTAACAGAAAATGTGCAATATACATGAAACCAAAATTTGACCGGTGCAAAAATTTGGGTACCCTTATCATTTTATTGATTTGAATACTCCTAACTACTTTTTACTGACTTACTGAAGCACAAAATTGGTTTTGTAACCTCACTGAGCTTTGAACTTCATAGCCAGGTGTATCCAATCATGAGAAAAGGTATTTAAGGTGGCCAATTGCAAGTTGTTCTCCTATTTGAATCTCCTCTGAAGAGTGGCATCATGGGCTCCTCAAAACAACTCTCAAATGATCTGAAAACAAAGATTGTTCAACATAGTTGTTCAGGGGAAGGATACAAAAAGTTGTCTCAGAGATTTAACCTGTCAGTTTCCACTGTGAGGAACATAGTAAGGAAATGGAAGACCACAGGGACAGTTCTTGTTAAGCCCAGAAGTGGCAGGCCAAGAAAAATATCAGAAAGGCAGAGAAGAAGAATGGTGAGAACAGTCAAGGACAATCCACAGACCACCTCCAAAGAGCTGCAGCATCATCTTGCTGCAGATGGTGTCACTGTGCATCGGTCAACAATACAGCACACTTTGCACAAGGAGAAGCTGTATGGGAGAGTGATGCGAAAGAAGCCGTTTCTGAAAGCACGCCACAAACAGAGTCGCCTGAGGTATGCAAAAGCACATTTGGACAAGCCAGCTTCATTTTGGAAGAAGGTCCTGTGGACTGATGAAACAAAGATTGAGTTGTTTGGTCATACAAAAAGGCGTTATGCATGGCGTCCAAAAAACACAGCATTCCAAGAAAAACACTTGCTACCCACTGTAAAATTTGGTGGAGGTTCCATCATGCTTTGGGGCTGTGTGGCCAATGCCGGCACCGGGAGTCTTGTTAAAGTTGAGGGTCGCATGGATTCAACTCAGTATCAGCAGCTTCTTGAGAATAATGTACAAGAATCAGTGACGAATTTGAAGTTACGCCGGGGATGGATATTTCAGTAAGACAATGATCCAAAACACAGCTCCAAATCTACTCAGGCATTCATGCAGAGGAACAATTACAATGTTCTGGAATGGCCATCCCAGTCCCCAGACCTAAATATCATTGAACATCTGTGGGATAATTTGAAGCGGGCTGTCCATGCTCGGCGACCATCAAACTTAACTGAACTGGAATTGTTTTGTAAAGAGGAATGGTCAAAAATACCTTCATCCAGGATCCAGGAACTGATTAAAAGCTACAGGAAGCGACTAGAGGCTGTTATTTTTGCAAAAGGAGGATCTACTAAATATTAATGTCACTTTTCTGTTGAGGTGCCCATACTTTTGCACCGGTCAAATTTTGGTTTAATGCATATTGCACATTTTCTGTTAGTACAATAAACCTCATTTCAATCCTGAAATATTACTGTGTCCATCAGTTATTAGATATATCAAATTGAAATGGCTGTTGCAAACACCCAAATATTTAGAACTAAAAATGATTAAGATTAATAGGGGTGCCCAAACTTTTTCATATGACTGTATATGGATGCCATGAAGGGTGTACTTGGTCTGCAAGACAACAAACATTAAAGCAACATGACTGTCAAAACCCAAGGCTTTCCAGAATAACGCTATCTAGAGCATTACATTGCCACTTTGCCTTCTTTCCACAACGCATCATGGTGCCACCACTTCTCCAGGCAAGTTATCCACATGCACCTGACCTATAGCATGATGTTAAAACAGGTTCTGACTGCCCCACGGGTGAACAGATGAATCCTCCGGTTGACCCCCAGGCATGGCACAGCCCTGCATCTCAACCAGGCTACATGTTGGTATAATATATTGGGTATACTGTAGACACACTGGGCAGCTGAGAGGACATCAAGGCACAGAGTCAAGCCAACCAGTATCCTTCCTCCCAGGGCCCCATCTACTCAATCACACTACAGGGACCCCAATCACCAATCATCTCGCAGAGTCTTTCTGCTGCTGTGTGTGCACATTATCGCCAGATCACAGAGATAGGAGGGCCCTAGTTCAAAGCAGCAGCTACAGACAGGGGCCCAGACAGAAACAATCAGAGGCAAGGCCAGGCAACACGATAAAACTGGAAAATAAGTGTGTGTCAATGACATTTTATGACTTTGAGAAAGTGTGTCAGGTAATTTTTGCATATAGCTGTATAGTGGGCCTGGACACCCTAGTCCAACACTGATGTTAAAGAAAACACGATTACACGATTCATTGGACCAAGCCACTTTCTTCCACGGTCTGCTTCTAATGCTCATTGCAGGCAGTTTTGGTGGTGGGCTGACAACTGCATAGGCACACTGGATGAGCTTACACAATAAGATGTTATGCACTGTGTGTTTTGACACATTTCCATCGTGCAAGGCATGAACATGTTCGGCAATTTAGTCCAATCATAAAAAGCAGCTACTGTAGAACAGCCAGTCTAGCCTTCTCTACCCATGTGCATCAACGAGCCTAAGGCGCTTATGACCCCGACGCCAGCTCACTGGTTATTATTCCTTGGACTTCTTTTGGTAAGTATTAATGACTGTATGCCCCATCAAAATCCGGCATTTTGGAGTTGTTCTGAGCCAGTCGTCACAATTGGCCTGATTCAAAGTCACTCACATCTTTCTTACTGCCCATTTATTCCATTTCCACCACATCAAGAACCATGCACTTTCTGCCAAACATAGCCCATTCCGTGATATCGCAACAGCATCAGCGGCCAATGTTAATCACTTTACATGTTTTATGGCTGATATACATGAATTTTGTATATACAGACGTAATCTGCGTAGGAACTTGAGTGTGTGAAAGGAGTTTTGCATTAAGCTGGTTTTACAAGGCCACGTTCTGGCCCGGAATATCAATCTAGGTAACTGCTGGATTTAATGGCCTGAATGCAGCTCAGATGAACTCAGCATGTGAACTCAGTATGCTAGGTTCACACCGGTATAGGGCTGTACGTAGTTCTGTGTGCATGCAGGACTTACATCTGGCAATTTTAGTACACTGTGACACAGTCGCCAAGGTTTGTGTGGTACTTATTGTTAGGGCATTTAGACTAAGTCCTACTTAGGACCATGAGTGATGACAACATCTGTAAAGCGCTGCTGAATATGTTGGCGCTATATAAGCAAGAGAAATAAATATTTTTTTATGGTAAGGCTATGGACTACACCAGTTGTGTCTATATCTACATTTTTTCATGATAAAATATCTGTAAGATAAAAAGGTTTTACTTTGGACATTTTATTTTTAGCGTTTTAGTTTACATCCCCCACCTTTCAACCACCTATCAAATTTACTTTAGCCCCATTAAATGACTTGGCAATGCAATAGTTTGTAAGCTCAAAGTCCGCAGACTTGCATTGGCTTCTTTGGCAATTCATCAATGAGGATGTCATCAGTCTAACCTCTTAGATGGCGTGGTTGCTACTAAACAAGGATTCTCAGTACCTAAACACCCGAGATGAGAGTTGAGAATCCTGGCCATTGTATGGTTTCATCTGTATGTTATAGTTGACATAAGCGCAGATTCTTTGGTGTGTACCAACTACAAAGTGCAGTACAGTCCATTTACGGCACATAGTGCAAGAAGTTATAATAAATATGTTATGGCGGAATGACCTCCCTCAACTCACATGTATAAAAGATTGCTTACATGAGTTGAAACCGTCCTGAAAAGGTATAATGGGCCTGTTGTCGGGTTACCCTAGCGCCAGGTGTCCGTTCTTCTAGGCCATCTACCGCTAATGTAGTGGACTCCAAAGGAGCCCAAAGGCTTCCATTGACTATAATGGGGTCCATCAGGCGACTGTTCTTTTTAACTGAAATCACCGGACGAAAAAAAAAATAATTGTGCTTGCAGAACTTTGTCTAGTAATTTTAGACGGATCTGCACTGGACGGACATCTGGCGCAAATGTGAACCCAGTCTTTGTATGCAGAAATAAATGTTACACTAGTTCTTGCTGGCGATATGCAGCACACTGTCATGTACAATATGTAGCTTGTTACATATCTAGGAATACATACGAATGTAAGAAGCGCACATGGTACAGTCATTCATTATAGGATATCTGCTGTGTGCAGTGTCCAGCAGAGCTCCATCTCCATGCACTCAGCAGCAGATGACATCACATGCTGATCTGGTTTTATCCAACCCTGTCCACAGCAACCAGACCTCTGTTTTATAAAAACCTATCATATCCCAGCTCAGATTGCCTGTCAACCGCTTTTATCCCAGGCAGGTTTAAGCTCGATAATAGAATTTAGCATCCAAATGCAAGCATGGAGAGTGAACACTGTTTTATCACTATCGTCCTTTTCCACATAAGATGGCCACATCCTTTGCTGTGAGGGCCGATTCACACAGCTGAGATCAGAGCTGGGAAAACGGTTAAAGTTTTGTCAAGATTTAATGGCCCTGAACGTGGCTCCATTGAATTGAATTTAGCATGTGGCAGAGCTGTATGCCGAAGTCCTGGCACAATGTGTTGTACCTAGTATTTCAGCAAGCTACATAAATCACTAGTACAGCGGGCATACATAAGGAGGAACATAATCTATGACCTGTATTCTGCATTATCAGCAGATTTCCGCACTAACTTTTCATTGTCAGAGCTGGTCAGTTATCTCCATAGACGACACAGTCAGGAGAAGAGAATCCGCTTTTCCATCTCTCTCACTCAGAAGCATCAGCAGAATCCCTTAGGACATTATAGAGACGTACTGACCTGCATACATGTGAATCACAGCACTTGGTGTGGGATACAAAGCTTAATATCTGCAGCAGTATTTTTCTGCTCTCTCTCTACATAGACTTTTATAGCGAGCTGTAATCTAACACCTCAACTAGTGAATCCTATCATGCTAGAGCAAGAGGGACAGATTTAAGAGGGAATGCTAGGTTAGGAGGGGGAGGGCAAGGAGCAAAAACAGAGCCTGAGAAACCTTCTTATATTCCAGATCACTGATTTATGCAGAGTAAGTTGAAACGTTATTGACCATTTAATGTCACAGCCAACGATCAATCTCTGCCTTCCAAGTGCTACCTGGTGCTCTCCACAAGGAGAGAGATTCACTTTCCTGTTCCAAGTGTTACAACTTAGTTTTTCCATTGACAATACACTATGAGGGTTTGCTATTTTGTGTTAAAATTGAATATTCCAGAAAATGTATTTGGAAACAGTTTTGGTCATTTAGTCCATTTCTGACATTTGGAGGTCATACTGTTTGGGGGTTGGAGCTGAGCCCTTTCCATGTACATGGGACCTGCTGGTGACAGCCATGAACAGAGCCTGCACCAATCACAGCTCTCATCCACTTAAAGGCAATGGTCAATTGCTATTGTGGGGCAGGAGCGCTACCATCTTGAATGCGATTGCCACCTCTGCAACATCAAAGAAGGGCAGCAACCAATTGTCTGCCAGAGTAATCTGTCAGTGATAGATCTGTAGTTTATAGACCAAAGCCCGCAGTACAGATATTTGGCAGTATACTGTATGAGCAATCAAATCCTCAGGGGGACTAAAGAGAAAAGAGAGGGAAAAAAAAACCCCCAAAAAAACAAAACAGACATCTTAATTTTTAAAAGGAACGTAACTCCATTTAACATGATTTTATTTTCAGAGCGTAGACTTTATTCTAGTCTTTGCTGCGCTTCTCTTCTGCTGGTAATAGCATTTAGTGTCAGATGGGCAATCTTAGACTAGACTATCTGCTTCAATCCAGGACCACCCACCTGACAGTGGAATTAGCATACTGGGTGCTGCTGAAACTAGTTCCCACTATTGCTGTGGAATCAGTGTAGTTTATATTAAAATTACAACTACTCTGGAATGAATGCAGAGAGGTAAATGGTGATTGGATTACAATAGAAGTTAACGAGAACTTGTCTCTCGTCACTGATGTAAATGAAGAGACTATCGTAGAAAACGTAAATACAAAAATCAAATATTCTTAAGAAAAAAAAAAAAAAGTTTAACCTAAATACTTGGTTTAAAAGTAGGTCATTCTGGGCAATACATGCCCTTTAAAAGATCACTAACTTTTCATACAACTTGGTCTCATTTAATAGGGCATGTGATTCTGGAACAAAATGTAATTTATTTTAACCACTTCTGAACCAGGCCATTTTCATTGGTTCAGGACCGGACACATTTTCGGGTTGTTTTGTATATGCAGTTTTGAGGGCTATAATATTTTTTTCCCTTTGGGTTATTCATATTAATCTTTTTCTTCATTGATAAATAGAATTTTAATTTATGTTTTTATTTTAGTATCTGAGAAAATATGTGGGGAAAATGTGTGGGTTTTTTTTTTTAAATAGTTAAGTCACCGACTTAGTGGGGCTTGAACCCGTGACATAGTATTTTTTTTTTTTTTTTTTTTTACACATTGTGCTTCTCATATGTTATTATTTGCCGACTTCTCCTGCAATTGGGTCTGATACATCAGCTGCATTAGTTCTGACTGCATAACTGATACAGATCTCCTCTAGGACCCAGCAGCTCATTCAGTTCCTAGCCCCTGGCGATTATGTAACCGCGGGGCCAGGAGTGGAGTCGCAGCACGGTGGCTCATGTAACTGTATACACAGTGACTGGGATGGCAGGAATAGTAATAACATGCTTGGAGGTCAGGCTGTAGTAGCAGTCGGCATCCAGCTTCCAATGTACAATATATATATATATATATATATATATATATATATATATATACATATACATACATATACACATATATATATATATATATACACACATACATATACACATACACACACACACACCCTTGCAGTGTTAAAAGTAAACTGCCCAGACATGTCAAAGGGTGATCCAGAAGTAGTCAATTAAAAATGTTGCTGCTTTCTGCCTGAAAAACTTCTCAATTTCCTGCCACTAGGTGCCTCCTTTCTAGCGTATTTGCAGTTCACACTCTGTTACTATGGAAGTCCTGTCCATGGCTGCAATACAGGTTCACAGTGAGTGAAAGGAAGAGGGACTGTTCCCTCTTTACACAGTGAATGCAGATGGAAGGGGCTGATCCTCCTCACAACCTGCACACATCTGCAAACTGCTTTCTCTGTGCACTGGACTGAACAATCTGCAGCATCTCACAGCTTAGGATATAAGAAAAAGTCTTCTATGAATTTGTGTCTTCTTCTAGCTGCTTGTGTTATTACAGATGGGAGATTATTCACACAGACAGCAGCAGCTTTCCTGCCTGTGCTCATAGATTGCACTTTTCCTATGTCAGGGATCTTTTTAGCTGCATCATGCTTGTATGTATTTGCAGTTCATTGTTCCTGGATCTCCTATAATATGCTAACTTGGACTTTTCTCAGGCATTTGCTACTGTAGTTACTCCTGGCAGAATTACATGTAAACAATCCAATGGTAGTTATAATGGCTAGGGGATGAGACAGACTGATTCTTATTGTACATACCCTCAACCTCAGAGACAAGTGTAAAATGTACTACAGCCATAATGGGGTTATTAGCAGCAGCAAAATTGATAGGACACCATGTATGAAGGCTTATACAGTCAACGGACTGCCCAGCAGGACCCTGAAGATATTTCAACTTTTCATGAGCATTCAGGTACCCTTTTAAGTCTCATATACAGAGACACTGGAAAAGGAAATAAGGCATGGTTTCAGAAATGCAAAGTGCCACATCACCACCTCAGTGCCAGTCTGTCTGTTAGTGGTGGCAGCCTGTCACCTGACCATCTTAGAGCAACCACAGAATAAAGAGAAAGAAACATAAAAGCTTATTTGTGTGACATCTACAGAAATCTGTGTGAAAATACACAATTCAAAAGCAAAAACATGCAAGAAGTTACAAGACGTATCACAAGACAATTGATATTTTGCAGACAACGCCAATCATGGCCATGATACATCTGCTGGAGGGAGGGATAATCGTGGTTGCTCTGCTCTTTCAGAGTTTAAGTCAAAATATTTCACAACATAACTTTATTTAACAGGGGTTGTCCAAGACTCTATATTGACAACCTAAATACCACAGCGGTAGAGGTCTGATGCTTGGCACCCCCACTGATCTGCTGCTACATCTGCACTGGATATACCAAGAAGAAAGGGCTCAAGCCTTAGTGGCCATGCCTGGGTTACTGTCGCCACGTAACTCCTTTTCAAGTGAATGGAATCTGAACGGCAATAGTTCGGCACGACCACTAGACAGTATACAGTCCACTTACTGCTTCATAGACTGTTCCGATCCAGAGGTCATGACAGCTGATCTGTGGGGGTGCTGAATGTTGGACCACAAGCCTTTAAATGTTTGTGTGCAGTTCATGTTTATTTACCATCTCTCTACCATATCCAGAATACATCCAGAGATTACAAATAAGCCAGGAACAGAGAGGAGAGTCATCTGGGGGGCTCCAAACCGGCCTCTCCTTGCACAGCTCAGCGGTCTCTCCCACAGCAGCGTTCCAGGGTAAAACATTGCTATTTGTAATAACAGAACTTGAATTGCATGCGACTCGTAGTTCAGATTTAATAAATCTGCAGCGAAAGGTTGAAAGCAGAACATTTTATCCTATGAAATTCACTTACAGTTGACAACCCAACAGACAACACCTGGGCAATTGAAGGGGCAGAGGGAAGCAACACAACAAAATCGATCTTCTCTTATGGCAAGCTGTTTGTTAAATCCATAAACACACAGTGAGGATAAGCGTTTCTTGACAGCTGCAGAGAAAAGCAGAACTCAGGCACTTGTGCATTTCACGTTTTTGCGTCTAGCTTGCAAACAGCCGGAAAAAAAAAAAAAAAAAAATCAAGCAACGTGGAATTGAACTGAAAAAGCAACATTTTGTTTCTCTTTATATTTCACAAAATAGGAAAGAAAACCCATCTAAGTTACTTTATTTTAACGTTTCAAACTGATGGTTAACACCCAAAAAAAAAAAAAAAAAAAGTATTTTAGATTTCTCCGCAAATCAAGCAGAACCATGCTCCTCTGAGGAGCCAAAGAAATGACACTTTATTTCACATTTCTTATTTACAGCAACCACAATATTTCCTCGATATCCAGGATTAAACCAGCAATAAAGTATAAAGCAGATAAATTCCAAAAGTAAACTAAGCTAAAAAATTATGTATAATATTTGTGAGTATTCAAAATACATTTAAAGGGGTTGGTCACTTTCTGCCCATTGTATGCCAGGCTAATGGGAGATGGAATAATATGGTCATCGTTACTGACCTGCGCCATTTGACATTTTTCAAGGCACGCCGCCTTGTTCTGCACATTTGTTGATACGTATGCATAAAGGTTATGTCCATAAGATGGCTGAGAGAGGGACAAGTGACACATTATCCCCCCCATTTAAGACACACAGGGATTTATCATGGCTTGTGAGCAAGAAAACTAGTGTACAAGTCAAGGAAAAAAAAAAAAAAAAAAAGCCACATTTTTCTGTGCACACTTGTGTTGATAAATTGGCCCCACTGAGCCGGCCATCCATGCTAACTAACACATGTATCGTGTGTTTGCACAGAGGAGACATGGTGATATATCTGACGTGCCCCTCCATCATCAGCCATCTTATGCACAAAACCTCCATGCTGAAGAAGGGGGATTAGCTTGAAAAGTGTCAAAAATGGTACAGAACATTAACATGTGTCACATTCGCTGTCATACATCAATAGTAAAAAGAAAAAAAAGTGTCCAACCTGTAACTCAAAACATTTCTAGTTGTCAAATTCCACACATGCAGCTTTTTAAAATACAGATATATTACACATTAAAGAGACCATCAGCAAGTTGGACCCCTCAAAACTGCTGACAGTGCAATCTATAGGGCAGGAAGAGCAGTGTAAACATACCTAGGATGAGAACTACATTTTAAAGGGATTCTATCATTGGGAAACCCTATTTTCACTAACAGCACATCAAAATAGCCTTTAGAAAGACTATTCATCTCCTACGTTTATTTTTCTGTTCCGCAACGCTGTTTTGAAGAATTTTCTTTTACATTCCGCCTCTCCGCAGCGTCAGCACCCGCCGATCGTATCTGTTCAGGATTCAAATTCCACGCATGCTCAGTCGACTCTGCCACTTCACGTTGGACAGTCAAAATGGCCGACTGGACATGCGCAGTCGGCTCTGTCCAACGCGAAGTGGCAGAGCCGAATGAGCACACACGGGATTTGAATCCCGAACAGACACGATCGGCGGGTGATGACGCTGCAGAGAGGCATCAGCACAAAAAGAAAGAGACGGCGCTGGATCTTCAGAAGAGCCTGTGACGAGAGCACAGGGGACGCCCCCTGTGTTTTCTGAAGACTCATTTGCATAAAGAAGAAAGAAGAAAATTATCTAAAACGGCAGTGCGGAGCAGAAAAATAAAGGTAGGAGACGAATAGTCCTTCTAAAGGCTATTCCAACATGCTGTTAGTGAAAATAAGGTTTCCAAATGATAGAATCCCCTCGTAAGTGTCCGAGGTTCTCTGCTCAGAGATATCGGGGGGCTGTAGGGGCACCACACTGTACAATAAAGCCATGTCTCAGGGCAGAGGCGGGGACTGTGAAGCATTAAAGGGGTTGTTGGGGATTATATAATTAAATGTATGCAGCAGGGGAGGGTTACGAAAAACCAAGGCACCGATACTTACCCACATTCTTCCCTGTTATCGTGCTGGGCCGGCAGTCACTGCTCTTTTTATATATACAGCAGCAACATCAATTGGACCGCTGCACTATCACCACTCTCAAAAGTACATAGTGATTGGCCGCAGTGGGTCCATTGATGTCACTGCTGCAGTTAGTGTATACAGAGTGGCGGTGACTGCCAGCCCAGGAAGGGGGGATGCAAGCAGGTATGAACGTACTAATGCTTGCATTTATTTTGCGGAACCTGTACAACCCCCTTAACTGTAGAGACCCCCTACACACTGCACATGAAGGGGCCAGTCTCATAGTGGCTTGCAATCGTAGCAGAGGGAGGATTAAAATGAATTTCCTAGCGATGCAAGCTGCATGACTATTGCTCTATGTATCTTCACACTGCTCCTCCAATACAACATACACTGTAAATCACTGTCAACTGTTCTGAGGGGTCCAAATTGTTGACAGACTCCCTTTAAGCTCTAACACAGGTTATGCATTTTGACCTTTAAAATGACCAGCAGATACTTAAAACTAGCACTAGAACCACTTCTGCAAGCCATAAAATGCCACTTGTGAAGAATGAAATAACTGGAATCATGGAGATTATGGTGATCTGAAGCATCTGCCACCACAATTGATGTTGCAACTAAACAGTTCAAGCTGTTACTCCGGGTGAAATCACACAGCACAAGTGCGGTCCAAACATCACATAGCCTGAAGAGCCAAGCTGCGCATCAGAGCATCCATAGACAATGTAGTAAACTAAAAGCAGTTCTGAACATCATGTGCATTTCCCATTCAGATGTCAACTTTTGGGTGGCAAATCCACTTGATAACGTTGAAAAGCATCACGCGAGTTGCATAAAGGAAAACGAATAAGCCCCTCTTCCTTCAATCTGTACAATCTTCTCAAGAGAAAACAAAAGCAGGCTCCACCTTGTACACTCACATTCCACAAAGGAAATACAAATCTTAAAGGAGTTGCCCAGGACCCAGACTCTCTGAGATGACTACCACAATTGATTAGTCTTGCCAAGTGAAGCATTTTTGCAATATACAGCCAATCCCGTATAGGTCCAGTTAGCAGCACTCCAAATGTGCCATGTGATCTTCCTTGGCTCTTTCAGTGATGTCACATAGACTACAGATTTCCATCTACACGTCCTCGTCTTCTCCTACAGTGGGGACTGCTTAATCTCCACAGTTCCCACCAGCAGCGTTAATATGTATTGCGCATGCGCTCCCTGTATTGCAGAGATCGATTGCGCATGCGTCAATTTGACAGCGCTAGTAAGTACTGCGCATGCGCAATCGTCCTAAGCAATACAGGAAGAGAGAGAGCGCACACGTAACAGATCTCGGCAATACAGGAAGAGGGCGCTAACGTGTGGTACACACTAGAGCCATCACACATCTCCTCTGTGCAACGACACTAGTATGGACTGCACATGCACAATATATCTCGGCAATACAGGTAGAGGGAGTGCATGCTCAGTACACACGAGCACTGCCCACTAGGACTGCAGAGATGAAGCGGTCTTTGCTGTAGTAGAAAACAAGGACACAAGTGTGGAACTCCATGGTATACGTGATGTCACCAGAAGAGCTGAAGAAGATTCATGTAATACAATGGGAACACCGCTAACAGAACCATGATGGTACAGAAACCATATTGCAAAAATACTTTACATAGCAAGACTAAATCAATTGCGGTAGTCATCTCAAAGTCTGGGTCCTAGATAACCCCTTTAAGTGGTTGATTCTGCAAACCATTGGAATAAAAATTTTGCCACTAGCGCACTGTATGTAAAATACATAACATACTAAAGAAAACATAGCAATAACATGTCTTGCCCATTCAGCACTCAAAGGCAAGAGTAGGATAGCAAATTAGAAGAGCAGATATTTTTTATTTATTTTTTTACCATGAGAGATTCAAGATATGATACACAACTTGATATTTACAATAGCAAAAGAAAGCGAAAAAAAAAAAAAAAATTACTACTCCTACATAGTCTCAATAAGTAGCTTGTGGCAAAATCTGTATTCCATATATCATACAAGGAGAAAAAAAAAAAAAGGAACGTCATTTCCACCGTACAAAGACCTGATTTGCAAACATTTTAGGCAGGATCTTGGTAAGGAGCATTATTGCATATATAACATAAGACATTTAGAGTCACATCAATTTGTACATTTTTGAAAATTAAAAGATTTCCCCACAAAATGTTCAGGAAACAATACATTTAAACGTAAAAAAGTGTGTTTAAGAATTAGCACTGGCAAAAAAAAAAAACTAAAAAACAAACAAACAAAAAACGAAAAACAGTTGCCTTATCAGGTTTTGACGTAACCAAATCATGCCCTAAATAGTCGTGTACTACAAATACAGTACAATTTACCTAAACCAGCATAAAACCGACCTGCAAAATGTAGATGCCTTGTCCTGTAAGTGTACGTCATAGTACAAAAGATAGTGTATTGCTAGATGAAAAGCAGGGATGCGTTACCCTAAAACAAGCTTTACTTTCCTCGAGCCCATTGGCCGGTCATTTAAGTCAACCACAGCTGCCATGGCCTCATCTCTGGACTCAAACGCAACCATGGCTTCTCCTGTAGGCATGCCCTTCTCGCTATATTTTAAGCACACAGAACCAGGTATCAACTGGTAACCATAAAAGAAATCTAATATTTCATCTACAGTAACTGTAAAGGGCATATTCTGGATCTTAATTACTGTTGGTCCCGGTTTTGCAGACCCATTTCCAAAGCCTGGAGGGCCACTAATTGTCAGATTCCCTGGACCAAAACCTGGAGGGGGATTCATACCACCAGGACTACCTGGCAAATTTGGTGGGGCTGTGTTAAAGTTAGGGGGTGCATTGGCACTGGAAGGTCCACTTCCAAATGGTGGAGGACCAGCTCCAAACCCAGCTGGGGGCACATTAAAGTGAGTAGGGCCACTCACAAATTCTGGGGGATCAACAGGAGAGTTTTTCACATTCGATGCACCTGGTGGTGGTGGCCTTGGATCTACAAATCCAATTCCCATTGCAGGTGGTGGGACAGGGGGAACAAATGTACTACTTGGTCCACTGAATTTGCCTGGCAGAAGAAAGTTCTGACCATTATTGTCATTTATGTTACTATTCATATAGGCAAACTCATCTCCACCGGACCGCATAGCATCAGGTATGTTACTATAGTTCTGCATCTTGTATCCCTTTCTACCTACTACTGGAGGATTGATCTCAATTTCTTTCCTTTCTTCATTATTCACCACACGCAGAAAAGCATCTCTTCCATTTAACTTTTTACGATTGAGGCGCTCAGATTTCCGAGCATCATCTTCACTCCTGAACTGAATGAGTGCCTGTCCTAAGCCTTGGCCATTGTTATCTGTCAAGACCTGCACGCTGTTCTCCTCCACACCAATACCTTCTAAATGAAAGAACTGAAAGACATCTTTCCTACCTATGTTATATGGCAAATTGGAAAGGTGTGCCCATAGTCTGGGGCTATGCTTATCCATTTCCATGTCAAGGGATGAATCCTTATGATCGCCATAATTGTAACTCTGCATTTTTTTCCTAATAGCTTCTATCTTTTCTATCATTTGACTTTTTGTAACCGGGTGAACTTGTATAAATCGATTGCCCATATACTGCTTATGTCGATTCAGTGCTGTTTTATAATCGGACTCATTTCGAAATTCCAGAAACCCTTCTCCAGTTGCTTTGCCATTGGGTCCATAAGCTATATATATGCTGTCTTCGATAATGTCCAGTTTCTTAAAGAAATCTATCACATGCTTGTTTTCTGCCTCGTAGGGAAGGCCTTTCAAATAAATGCAGAAACCACGCTCATGTGGGGACCTAGACCTGGAGCGCTGCCGACGGCTAGGCGATTTGGTCCTGCCCATTGACTGCTGCATCATATGCAGTGCTCCATGGTGTCCTCCACCATGTTTTCCCACATGTCCACCAGACATTACCCACTGTCTCTCACTTGCTGGGGTAACTTCAACAAAACGTTGTCCCAATAGCATTCTATTCCGTTTTAAAGCTTCATATGTGTCATGTGGGGTAAGAAGCTTAACTAATGCCCCACCTGTGGGGCGACCCATATGATCTTTTAAAACCACCATCGCATCTATGCGCAAACCATGAAGAAATTCCTTTATGTCATTCTCTGACACAGGAATAGGCAACCCATGAAGAGCCACATATGGGTCATCATGGTTAAGCGGAGGTGGAGGTTTCATTGCATTTTGAGAACCTAAGGGCATTGGATTTACGGGACCGAGAAACAATGGGTTGATATTAGTATTCATCTGGGACCCGGAACCATTCATCCCTGTAGGCAAGGGACCAACAGGTGGTGGATTTAAAGGTGGCATTCCAGTCATAGGAGGAAGAGAAGTCATTGGTGGTACTGGTGGAACCGGTGGTATTGGGGGAACAGGAGGAACTGGAGGCAAGGAAGACACAGGAGGAGGAACGGGCATAGGAGGTATGGATGGCATTGGTGGTAGGGTTGGAATTGCTGGCATTGGAGGCATTGGTGGTGGTGGTACAGAAGGAAGCTGAGGAGCAACACTGGGCATAGGAGATGTAAAAGTTGGATTGCAGAAGGCTGCACCTAGACTTGGTGGAGCATTTCCAACATTCGCTGTAGAGAAAGTAGTAACATTCTTACTACTATCGCCTACTGAGGTAACTGTAGAGACTGTGCTAGTAGGAGGACTGCTATAGTTAGGAACAGTAGTTGGCATACTAACGCGACTCATTACAGAGGCAGTGCTCATTGCTGGATTTGGTGGAGGCCCAGGGCGGCTAGCATTTGCTGGTGGGATATCAACATTGGCAGTCTCAAAGCGCCTGCGGCTAAGTTCAATCATGTTCTGCATTTCAGTCTTACTGCTTAACAATAGTGACACCTTTGACCCTTTGATGGTACCACCTGTGCGCATCATACCAAGCCGAGCATCTTCATCGGTGGCAAAAACGATGAAAGCCTCACCCTGCTCACCCCCTACTATATGTACTCCACCATCAGGAATGGTTAATCCAGAGAAGAAGTGCCGAATATCCATGGTCCCTGCCACTATAGGCAGACCTTGCAAGCGGATGACCACAGCCATGCTGCGTTGAAACAACAAACACCTGCAGATGAAAAAAGCAACGTCCACATCAGACTTAGGATTTAGACAGACTTCCATGAATTAGTTATCTTTAGTTTTCCCTTTCAGCATTTCTCTCTCCAAATAAATACACATTTCTAACAGAGCAAAAAACAAAACAATACCATATACTACATAACCATATAGAAGCAATAATGAAAATACCTCAGCAGTAACATTTTAGTTAATGAGTTTGTGATACAATAGGATACATTTACTAAAGTCCATCAAAACAAATATATATATATAAAAGAAATTCCTTAAGATCCATAGAAAACAAAAGAAAATGGAAAAACTCCTTCTCTGGTAAACTAAACACTCAACTTATAAGTTTTGTTATATTTAGCTGCAACTATTCAGACAAAAATATTTAGAGGGTTTTCCAGGATTTATTAACTGATGAACAATCCTTAGTCTAAGACATCAACCGAAGATCAGCAGGGGTCCAACACAGATCAGCTGTTTCACCTTTCAGCACATTCACATGGCTTGCGTGCAGCTCAGTTCCATTCAAGTGAATGGGCTGAGCTTCAATACCAAGCACATTATTCTATACACATTTACCGTGCTGTGCTTGGCGAGTAGTGAAGAGGCTGCAGCTTTTTCACACAGCTGAGCAGCGGGGATTTCGTGTGTTAGACCCCCACCAATCTTCAATTGATAACCTGTCCTAAGGATAATACGGTTAGTTATTTAGAAAATCCCTTTGAAGCTGAACACACACTGTATTCCCATATTAAACCCCAATCCAACCTCTATCCAAGATGCCAACGGTTTTGGAGGTGGAAGTGCCCCCACTTTCTACATTTACTCTTTTTTTGTTAAATCAGATTGTTTTTTCCATAAACAATTTTCCATTTTCTACCACACATTTTATTGAAAACTCCTTCTTTACTCTTTAATAAACCACTCCCACCAATACATTACTATGGGAGATGGTGACCAAAAGGAGCAAACCTACAAATCCCAGAAAGCAGATTGTTAAATGTTCCAACAACTAGTGCAAGATGCTTCAATACATGGACAAGAGTCAGCAAAAAGTGTGCCAACCTTACTGCATCTCTAGGCTTCCATACACCAATATAACACAGATGTTTACAAAGTTTGGATTTCCAGCATTTTCCATCAGGTTGCAATCGAATAGATGCAGGAAAAAAAAAAAACCCACAACAACAATGCTACACTGGTACATTGTGCCCCCCTGGAAAAGTCTAAAAATATCCCCTTTACCGAGAAGGAAAGAATTCACCTCACATCTCCGAATTAAAACTTAACTGGTCTCTGGACAGAGTTTTACATCATACACAGTTTACCATATAAATTTTCCAATAGATATCAGGAATGACAGAAACCAGGACTGGGGGTTTAGGGTGAGCGCCTTCTCTCAGGGTAAGGCTACATGCACACAGCTGAAAACAGAACAGTACATGGAGGGCATTTGTGTGCCCTCCATGTTCTCCATATACCCATACACTTTAAATGAAGGAGTCTGTTCTACAAAACAAACACAGCTTTTCTGCTGCAGATATTTTTCTGCAATGTTTGGGTGGGATTAGCAGTGTTTTTTTTGCAGCGGCATTTCTGCAGTGACAAAAACCCTGCATTTTCGGAACGTGAAGCTTCAGCCTCAAGAACTCATTTCAGCCTTTTTACATTGGGTCACCTTGGGCTATGCTAAATTCCCTCTCAACTTTTCAGAACTGTCAACATAGGTGGAACACAAATTTGATGCACAACTTTTCTTACAATAGGAACAGCAGCAACGCTACATGTACTATAGAAATACAGACTTCATATAGAAATACAACCATGTGAGCAGCCGCTGACCTACAACTACTCTCCGAGACCATTTCAATACAGGACTAAATGATGTTGGCGTGCTAAGAACAAGGCTGTGACATGTACTACTACTACTTTCCACTTCTTTATTTCACTGTAAAAATTTTATGCATATTTACCAACTTTGTGTCAAGTACGAGACACTACGATACTCATGATCCAATCTGAGCAAGTCAAGTGTTAGAGGACCCTTCACCACCTCCACCTCTTTGCATCCTTTAATAACAGCTGCTCCACTGATTCTGGCACAGCTGGAAAATTTTCTCTAGCCCTCGCCATTCCTGAGTAAGCATTTCTATAAATTTCAGCACTATAGAATTATATTCTGTCAGGTGGGCGGTCCCTGTCTTTGTGCTCAAAGCCCAGGACCGCCCACCTGACAGAGAGCATAACCGTGTTGAAAGCCACAGCAACAACTGTTCAGGAACAGTGGGGACTAGAGAATAAATTTCAACTACACCAGAATCAGGTGGTCATTTTGTAACTGCTGTTAACATTTGAGAAGAGAGATTATACTAAAGCACCAGCTATAGATAATGGAAGAGATATTCCAAAAACTACATGAGTAAAATGAACAGCTTACCTGCAGAGAATTAGATTTTTTTTTCTCTTTATTGGGAAGAATCCGGTGAATCCTGTAGGCAATCAATAAAAAAATCTTTATGACTGCAAAAAAAGAATGAAATTAAAAGGCACAAGTGAAAATCACAATTCAACTGAAAATGCATTAGGTAACCCAGCGAATATTCTGCCTTTCTGGAAACACGCAGCAGGATGAGATGCCAACATAAGAATTTATTTCGGGTGAAATATGGATAATGGTAAACATGTTCATATTTTAAGCACAAAAAGCAATATTTCCAGATATACAAAAAGGTGTAAAAACCTGTTCCGTTTGCCTAAATATTCTGTCGGCTGTCTCATTTCAGATACCTCACAAATAAAGCGTAACAGTAACATATGCTGACAACATATTGGCTTGGAAGATTAATCACAGCAATTTCCTAATATATGATGAATAACAAGTGCTTATATTCATGACCAGACTATAAACAGTATACTAAAGAGAGGACTCTAGAAGGGAGAAGACTGTTTAGTAGCTTTCTGTGAGGCCATATGGCTGCCCATGCCCACATGTCAATGCAATGCCATAAAATAAAACCAGAGCCTAATGCAGCCTGCCAAAAACCATCCCAATAAGCTTCAGTCTGGCAACCCAAGTGCTCACGACCAATGGCTGTCTCCCTTATGGAAGCAAAACAGAATCAAGACAAGCTTAACGGTATAGTAAAGCACATAAATTGTTTCCCCACATATGTACAAAGGGTGTTACCACCACCCAAAGTATTTGCTTAAAATATCGCCCATCGCCTGCTCCAAATGCACCCCGTATAAAGAGTGAAGCACGCAGACCCAATTTAAGAGAAACATAAAATACTAAGTCTTAGCTATATGAAAACCAGAATTTAGATCACAGACGTAAATTCATTACTTTTCTGCGCGACAAAGCAAAAAGTTATTTTACATTGTGTTGAGAATGAAAGATTCATACAAAAGGAGTCTTCCATAAAATGCCAATATCAAATACCATTAAATATATCATTTATAAGCTGTGACCCATACAACAAGCAATCACAGTATGTATGATGCAAGCATGGTCCAGCAAACACACCATGCTTGGCTGGAGATTTCAACAAGTTTTCGTTTGCTTTTTTTGAGAAAATAAAATTTGCGCAGCCATCAAAGGGCAGCACACTTTCGGCAAAGGTTGTGAAATTGTATTTTCCGGATAAATGTTCAGCACTTCTCACAGAAATGAGCAATGAGACCCAATAATTATTAAGGACTGAATATCATTTCTCTATTCACGCTCCAGGACAACATTGCACAACATGAAACATTGATGTAAAGAATGAGAAAAGCTGTCAGTACCAAAATACAGAACAGAAATAACAAAATACCAAAAACCAAACCAATACCTGTAACAGCAGATGTTACAATGTACCATGACAGAAGAGAGTCATCTTTTGCAAAGGGAGCCACCTGCAGTGTACCGAACTACCCATCAGGAAGCAAAGACCATCGAAAACATGTAGAGCAATCGTGCAACTATTAGACAAAGAGTTTATGTAAATGCAGAGCCATACATTTTACATACTGAGCTGTCTGTGCTTAGCAAACAACTAGTCAAAGCCAGAGTAAGAATAGCATATGCACTTTGTTAGGACATGAGCCTGAACAAAACACATTGTAGACAAATTCTTAATGTACAATGTAGAGTAAAACAAAATCAAGAGAAAAAAAAAATTTAGACTTGTTTTGATAGGCCTAGAAAAATACAGCGACCACTTTCTTATAATACAACAAATTTTTAGGAGATGGAAAATAACAGATAGGAAATAGAACAAATACCTCAGGCTCAAAAACCATAGAAGAGGGCCTACAACACCATAGGAATCAGTCACCCAAGTCCATAGAGCCCAAACCATTAAAGAGGTTGTCAAACACTTTTGTTTTTGCTCCAACAGCAGCTAGTACATACAGGTCCCCTTATACACAGCAACCGCCACTAGAAATAGAGAACCAGGGAGGGGCGAGTGCTGTATCTATACAAGTTATGTCTCTCACCATCCCTTTAAGCAAACCAGTTCAAGTGTAAAGAACTGTAGAGGCCTTCTCAAAGAAATATTTATGAGATAAAGGTGTGAGCAAATTATTTTCTTCAAATTACTGCATTGCCTATTCAATGGAAATTTAAGTAATGTAACTAAAAAGCGATCCGACAGCGCAGATCTCCAGCCTTCAGTCACTTGGGCCACAATAGGCACATAAAGGGCCTGGGGCACAGAACTAATGTGGCAAATATGTCAGGACTGTTCGCATCAACAAGTTGGATCACTTTCATTATCAAATCTGTTCTAGAAAAGAAAACTGGAATACAATAGCAATAGTTGGTAATTACAAGGGTGACATCCATCCATTTAAGAGCATCACATCACCTTCACTACATCTCACTTTACAGTTTATTGGGTCTCAGTTTCTAACTAGCTATAAAGTTCACCTTAAAGCCTGCTGTTGCGATATTGCATAGGCCATGCCTTAGAAAGGTCCACATACATTTATTTAGTAGGTCCACCTCCGTTCTCTGGCTGTTCTGTTACCATTTGCCTCTTGTATGTGTTTGCTCATTTGGTGAACCAATGCAGAACACATTATGCACATAACTTGCTAAATCTCATAAGTTTTATAATATTATATATATATATATATATGTTTTCATAATCAATATTATGTTAATACTTCACAAATATTCATGAATAAGAAATAAGCCAGTGTTGTGTGTCTACAGTTCCCATACACGTCTTACCGTCGTAACAGGCACACCAATGCATCATCTAACACAGCAAGCTGGACATACACACGATATATTGGATATAACACTTGACAAACTTATTTCCCAATCAACATGCACGCTCGGTGAAGAGTAATTATTGTATCAGGGAGTCAAGCCCCTGATATACTTCCAATAGAGGCTAGGTTACATGTTCTTTTTGTCAGGCATCATATAAAGTGAGTCTGACCTATCATGTCAAATGCTGGCCTTCACCAACAAACAATGAAAATGGGGGAAATTTATTAAGACCGGTATTTCTTGCACCAGTCTTGATAAAGACCCTGACTACACAACGCCTGACAATCATCAAGAGGATCCTGCTTCGTAATAAAATCAGGCATATGCCCATGTGCCAGAATGGAATCTGCATCAGTCAGGAACTAAATATATATATATATAAATAGAGATAGATAGATCTATCTATCTATCTCTATATCTCGGCAGTTTTCTGGTGTAAATTATAGTAAATATGTCAGGCCCCGCCACTGCTGGCCGATCTCTTAACCCTACCACATTCACAGAAGCAGATAAAGGACATTTACTAGAACTTAGAATGAAAATCTACGCCAGTTCCGACCTGGTATAAATTTCCATCATGGCACTGGGACCGTCAACAGATTCACGAAGAGGTCGTAGCCTCTGCATAAAACTCTCATCCCATCCACACATTACAGAAAACAAGAAACAGTCCTGGTTTTGGAAATCAGAGCATGTACTATGGAAACGCTGGAGGTTTCCCTATAGGTATAATGGAAGCAGAAAGTCCGCAGAGGAAGCCTCTGCAGACTTTCTGTGAAAAGCTGTGATGCGTTGCCACCACAGTTTATCCCACAGCATTTTTTTGCTGCAGCCTGCTACGTGGGGCCTTAGCCTAAGGGGGTTATCCACTTTCTACAACTGATGGGCAATCCTTAGGACAGTTTATATGGGGAGTGAGTAGTGTGGTGAGAGCCTCCTCGGTACCAGACATCTGAGGAGGTCCCGGGCGTCAAACCCCCACAGATCTAATTTTGATGGCCTATCCTAAGAATAGGCCATCAATTGTAAAAAGTGGATAACCCCTTCTAAGGGGTTGTCCAGGCTTATTTTTTTATGGCCTATTCTCAGGATAGGCAATAGATATACGATCAATGGGGAGGGGGGGTTGTCGACCATCGTCTGGCACCTGTCCAGTACACAATACGGGGCTGGAAGCAGTTCAGCTCTGGGCTGAAAAGAAGGCATTGGGCCACTCTTCAGTGGACGGAGCTTCCTGTCCCGTATTATGTACCTGACAAGTGCTGGAAGATGGTCAAACCCCTATTGATCATATATTTATTGCCTATCCTGAGAATAGTCCATAAATAAATAAGCCCTTTAATTTTAGTCTGTAAACATGGAGACACATATCTCTGCATTATACCTGAAGACATAAGAATAGTTTATATTTAATATTTTGAATTTCTTTTATATTAACATTTTAAAATCAAGAATATTGGCAAATATATATTTTTCCCCTTTAGGAAAGGCATTGGGGTAATGAAATTAAATTTATCAAAATAGGGTGACGACGTAATGAAACAAAACTGCAGACCCTTCCCTACACCGAGCACAAGCAACACCTGTCTAATAAGCTCTAACATACAATATCCACATGGTTAGAGAATGAAAGACAATTGTGCTGATAGGCTTTAGATAAGATAATGTGAAAGCAGTGTTAAAGGGATATTTCCAACCCACAAGGTGATGACATGGCTAGGATATCCTACAAACATTATAAATGGAGATTGTGTGTGTAAACTTTGGGTGATTTTTTTTTCTCAATGATTTGTCCTGTACAACAACCCCTGGCTGTACATAAGGCCCCACGTTGCGGAAAAGCTTCTTTTGTTGTTGCAGATTTTGCTGTGGTTTTTTGAGCAAAAGTCAGGTGTGGATTGAGCAGATGTATAATGGTATGTTCACACAGTTTTTTTGTTTTTTTTTTGCAAAAAACGCCTCCCATTCATTTCAATGGGAGTCAGTAGCAGTTGTTTTGCTCTAGCTGATTTTTTCAGCTAGAGGAAAAAAAAAAAAAGCGACATGACCTCTCGTCAGACGGATACCGCCTTGAAAAACCCATTGAAATCAATGGGAGGCGGAAAGACTGCTAGCGTTTTTTTTTGTTTTTTTTAATATGGTTTTTGCAAAAACCACATCAAAAACCGCTAGCTTACTGTATTTTTTTTTTTTTTCGTTTTTAAAGTGAAGTTTCCAGGTGTAATGGAGAAAAAAAACAAAACAAAAATGGCACACTTAAAAAAAAAAAAAAAAAGTTTAAATGCCCGAAGAAGATTTATTCAGCCTGCAAAAAACTCAGTGTGAACATACCCTTAGAAATGAATGGGAATCAGAAAAAAAAAAAAAAAAAAAAGACACGTTAGTGAAAGTAGTTGCATTGTGGCCCTATCCTAGGGAATGCAGAGGTAGTAATCGCTATAGCCTCAGGGGGCCCAAAGTCTTCTCTACAACATAAGGGTGGGTTCACACCTGCGCTTCAGTCCGTCCGTTGTCAATCCGAGTTAAAATCTTGGGGAACGGGATTGGCATCGGATAGCGACAGGTTAGCGACGCATTGGTTAAAAACCCATTCATTTGAATGGCTTTTTAAAGCAATGCGCGGGTGTGCGCTTACACCCTCTGCGCTGCGAATCCTTTTTTTTCGTCGGAAACAAAGTCGGACATGCAGGACTTCGATTCTTTTCGTCGGACACGAAGTCCTGCATGTCCGACTTTGTTTCCGATGAAAAAAATCGGCTTCGCAGCGCAGAGGGTGCAATCGGACACCCGCGGATTGCTTTAAAAACCCATTCAAATGAATGGGTTTTTAACCAATGCGTCGCTAACCTGTCGGTATCCGATGCCAATCCAGTTCCCCCGAGATTTTCACTCGGATTGGCAACGGACGGACTGAAGCGCAGGTGTGAACCCACCCTAAGACACCAGTATAGTTCATAGCATATGGTAAGTTACAGCTTTGAGGCCCAGGTACTTCTGTTTAATGGGGCTGAGGGCCCTTCAGAATCAATAAGACCCCACTAAAAAGGAAAGGGCATCTCCTAGCTATACGGCATCACTTTATGCTATGGGTTACCCCTTCCGCAGAGAGCCATGAGACATTTTACATATCAGGAGGCCAACTCAGGTCAAGGTTGTCCAACCTGTTGAAAACTACAACTCCCAGCATTCCCTGACAGCATACTGGGAGTTGTAGTGAAGTCACCAGTTAGGTAACAGGTAACACCTCACAGACAACTGAATGTCACATGGACATGTTATATTGCTAAAAATATCAAGTTCTTATGTCAGGTTGTATGAAAATCAGATGTAAAAATAACTGCACAGGGGAGAAAAACGTAATGTGTGAATAACTCCATAAATGACCAATTCTCTAAGACACAACATAAAAGCCCCACATCCTGGGAGCCATATTGCATTAACAGAACCATTTTATTTAGCCCCTTTTGTTCTACTCCATCCAGCAATACAGCTGCACTAGAATCTGCCAGAGAGTAAAACGCACGTCTATATAAGGCACAGTACACATATGTAAGTGAGGTAACGCTGCACATGACAATTCTAGTCACACATTTATGGACAATACATTCAAAATGCCCCGCGAGCCCTGAGCAGGCCCGTTCCCCGGCCATCCCTCCCTCACACACTCCCCCTTCAGGGCCTCCTGACGTCTCTTACCGCTGCAATCTTTTAATGAAAGAAAAAAACTGAGAGAAAACGCAGAAGGGAAGGCGCCACGCCGCACTCTCTCCCCTCTCGCCCTCCTCAAGTCGTGTCGTACGCTATATTTTATTATCACGCTTTCTTTCTTCAGAAGTCGCAGCCGCACAAAATGGCGGCTGCACAGAGGTCTGACGTCACGTGACGCGCCGCTTCCATTTCAGTTCGTGGGGGCGGAGCCTGTGAATCCCGCCTGCCTGAGGGAGGGCGATAATGGCGTCTTGTTGTTTACCTCAGTCTGTCATAGTCGTTCTTTAGGTGGACAGGGATACGTCGAAGAGCGTTCATCGTACGTGTGGCTGAGATTTTCACAACATTTCTGCACGTCGCTTTCTTTTGAAAATAAAATTTGAATTTGACGAAGTCTTGTGTGTCTTTTGGAGGTGTCAGTCCCTATTTTTGAACCAAAGCCCCTCATGGCCCCTTAACTCTTTAGTGAGATGGGGCTATTTTAGGCCTTAAGGCTAAGGTCCCACGTAGCGGGCTGCAACCTAAAAGCGCTGCAGGAAAAAAAAACGCGGCGGTAATGCATTGCGGTTTTTCCCACCCAACTTTTCACAGGAAGTACGCAGAGTTTTTTGGGAGTGTTTTTCAAATCGCAGCCTTTCCGCTGCACGTTATTTTCTGCGACGTGTGGATGGGATAATAATCATCCTTTAATAGTCACAATATGGGGAAATTCAGTGTGTTACAGCAGAAAAGATAAACAATACAAATACAATATATACAAAAACGTTCCAAGGTAAAAAGGCATTCCAGTGATAGTAGACAGAAAGGTACAGGTAAAAAGTAGCAGAGGGGTAACACAACAGAAAGATATTTCAGTTCTCTGTGTGTAATGATCTCCGCTTAGGTCGGTGTTGGTTGTACAGCCTAACCGCAGTGGGGAGGAAAGACTTCCGATAGCGCTCCTTCTCACACTTAGGGTGAAGTAGTCGGTCACTGACAGTACTGCCCAGCGCTATCACAGTCTCATGCATGGGATGGGAGTTATTCTCCCACATGGAGCTCACCACGGACAGTATCCTTCTGTCACCCACCACCTGCACTCGGTCCAAGCGACTCCAAATGACAGAGCTGGCCCTTCTAATCAGTTTGTCGAGTTTATTTCTGTCCCTGGTTGAGATACTACTCCCCCAGCAGGCCACTCCGAAGAAGATGGCTGATGCCACTACTGAGTTGAAAAAAGTCCTAAGAAGTGCCCCCTGGACTCCAAAGGCTCTCAGCCTCCTAAGCAGGTAGAGCCTGCTGTGGCCCTTCCTGTACAGGACATCCATATGATCTGCCCAGTCCAGCTTATTATTGAGGAGTACACCGAGGTACTTATAGGTGTTGACAACCTCAATGCCTGTCCCCGGATGTCCACTGGTTTAGGAGGGCATCTGCATTTACGAAAGTCCACCACCATCTCCTTGGTCTTCCCAGCATTAATCCTAAGGTGGTTCTGCTGGCACCAGTCCACAAAATCCTGGTTCAGTTCTCTGTACTCCCTGTCATCATCGTCTGTGATGAGGCCTACTATTGCAGAGTCGTAAGAATACTTCTGTAGGTAGCAGCTGGATGAGTTGCACCTAAAATCTGCAGTGTACAGTGTGAAGAGGAAAGGGGCAAGAACTGTACCCTGAGGAGCCCCCGTATTACAGATTACGGTATCTGACACACAGTCCTGGGCTCTTACATACTAAGGTCGATTTGTGAGGTTGTCTAGGATCTAATTGGAGAGGTGGTGGTCCACTCCAACAAGGGCCAGCTTGTCTCTCAATAGCCTCAGCTGTATGGTGTTGAAAGCGCTGGAGAAATCAAAGAACATTATTCTCACTGTGTTCCCTTTTTTCTCCAGGTGAGAAAGAGCTCTGTGCAGAAGGTGGATGATGGCATCATCCACCCCAATGCCCGGCCGATAAGCAAACTGGAGGGGGTCCATAGCGGGGCTCACTAGAGGGCGGAGATGTGTGAGAACCAATCTCTCTAAGATCTTCATCAGGTGGGATGTCAATGCTACGGGTCTGTAGTCGTTAAGGTCCGTAGGATGAGGTTTCTTTGGAACCGGTACCACACAAGATTTCCATAATTCAGGTACTATTTCTAGCTTAAAGCTCATATTAAACATATATGTAATGACATCACACAGCTGGTCCCCACAAGTCTTAATTAGCCTTGCACTGATCTGGCCCAGCGGCTTTCCTAGCTTTGAGCTTTTTCAGCTCCTTTACCACCTGGGCACGTGTGAAGGTCAGACTGCGGTCAGATAATGACTGCTGGATTTTCTGGTTTAGTGGCAAATAGCAGCAGAGGTTGGGGGCAGTGTGGGAGGGGATTGAATGACATGCATGGGTGGGAGGAGCTGGTGTGTGATCAAATCTATTGAAGAATAGATTTAGTTCGTTAAGACAATTAGCATCTCCTTTGACCTCTTACAAACTGCACTTATGTGTTTTCAATTGCTCTTCAATTTGTCTCTTATAATTGACTTTTTCCTGCCTAATTTGACGCCTCAGCTCATTTTCTTCCAAATTTCTTTTTATTGAACCTCAGCTCATTTTGTACCTCCCTCAGCCCCTCCTTGTCTCTTGCCCTGAATGCCATCTTTTTCTCCTTGAGTAGTGCTTTTATATCAGAATTAATCAATGGTTTGTTGTTAGAGAAGCACCTCATCACTTTTGTGGCTACCGTGGGGTCCACACAAAAATTAATGTAGTCCGTTATGCAGTGCGTGAGTCCTTCTATGTCTTCTCCATAGGAATCCTGCAGCACTTCCCATGCGGTTGTGTCAAAACAATCCCTCAGAGCCTCATCACTCTCCTCAGACCATATCCTCACTGTGTGGGTGACAGCTGGTTCTCTACGTACAAGTGGCTTGTACACAGGTCGGAGATGTACTAGGTTGTGATCCGATCTTCCCAGGGGCGGTCAGGCTGATGAGTTATATGCCTCTCTCGCATTAGCAAAAAACAAGTCCAATGTTTTGCTCTCTTGTGTGGCAGGTTACATACTGTGTGAGACTGGGCAGTGTGGATGATGGAGAGACATGGTTGAAATCTCCAGACACAAGAAGGAGGGTCTAGGGGGTGTAGAGACTGCAACTGGCTCACCGTGGTTTGTAGGACCTCATAGGCAGAGTCAGCTTTCATGGGGGGGGAGGGGGATATGCAACTATCACGACGACATGCGATAATTCCCTCGGTAAATAGAAAGGTCTCATACTCACAGCTAATAGTTCAATGTCCTTACAGCAAGTTTGCTCCTTAATCACAATGTGCCTAGGGTTACACCAGCTATCATTCACAAATATCGCCAGCCCGCCTCCCTTCTTCTTACCGCTCTCCCTTGTCCTGTCCACCCGAAGGAGTTTAAAGCCATCCACGGAGACAAGTGTGTCCAGAGTAACTTCGGTGAGCTCTCGAAACTCCTGATGATGCCAGGTGAGCGCTTCCAGTTCGTCCATCTTATTTGCAAGAGATCTCACGTTGCCCATAATGATGGAGGGGAGAGCAGGTCTAAAACATCTCCTCCTAATCTTCCGAAGGGCACCAGCTCTACACCCTCTTCTCTTCTTCCTCCTAAGTTCCTGGGGAATGTCTGGTCTAGTAGCATGCAGCCCTGCTGTGTCTCTAAGCTGCAACAGTTCATCCCTGGAGTAGACAAAATAATCCTGACCACAAGTAGGATCTCCTGACACAATAGTTCCCATTGAAAGCACAACAAAACAAACAAAAAGTATTACAAAAGTCCAAGTCCTCATATGGTTCTTCATAGTGCAATGCCCCTTACGTAGAGTGATAAGACAAAACAAAGAAAGGAAAATAAGAGAAAGCTCGAGGTGAGCAGGAACTGCTGTAACAGGCTGCCACTCCAGCGGCGCCATCTTGAAATGTGTGGATGGGATTAGCCAGGGACTGTAAAATGCTGCTGCAAAATAGCGGCATTTACGCTACGTGGGGCCCCGGCCTCAAGGGGCTGTCCAGGATAACCCTTTTTTGGCAAGGAGGCAAAGGTGAAAATCAAAAACCCCCACTGTGCGGTCCCACTGCTCAGGGGGTTTGTTTTGCGGAAGCCCTTGCCGCATATGAACACTGAGGCCAATCAGCGGCCTCAGGAAGGAAAGGACACGGTACGTCACAAGTGACATATGTGAGTGACGTCCTGATTCCCTTACTGAGTCGGCTGATTTATTTTATTTATTATGTTTTTATTTATTATTATGCTTACTTATATAGCGCCATCATATTCCGCAACACTTTACGGACATTGACAGTCACTGTCCCATATAGGGCTCACAATCTACATTCCCTATCAGTATGTCTGATTGGCCTCAGCGGTCAAGTGCGGTGGGGATTTCCACCAAAACAAGACCTCTGAGCAACAGGACCCGACTGTGGTGGGAGACAATGTAGCACTGGGACAGGTGAGTATGGGTTTTTGTTTTTTTCACCTTTCCCAGCCTTCTTGCCAAAAACAGGTTATCCTGGACAACCCCTTTGAAGAGAATCTGTCAGGGTGATATGGGAAACTAAACCACTAATAAGTCCTTATGGACTGGGGTTTAGTGTCCCAAATCACCCTGTTATAACGCAATCCATGGTCGCATTAAAAATAAAAAACTTTATACTTACAAATGACCCACCTCGGACTTTTCTCTGGTGGTCCTGGAAACTGCGCAGTTCTTCAGTGAAGCCTGGGCAGAACGTACTGTCTTCATTGCGCAAGCATCCAAATTCCAGCGCATGCGCACTGAAGCTGAGTTGAACACCCAAGTTTTTTTATTCTTAACATAGCCTCGGATTGCTTTATACTGGCTATTTGAGACAGTAAACCTTTGGTGTATAAGGACCCATGGATGGTTTAGTGTCCCAAATCGTCCTGACAAGTTCCCCTTAACGACCCATTTTTTTTTTTTTTTGGCACATACCAAAAACTATAACTTTGCTTTATTTTTCTGTCTGTTTAACTGTATGTGGCGTTGTAAATGTATGAGGCGTTGTTTGTTTGCGGGACATGTGGTACTGTTAGATGGCACTATTTAGGGATACATATATGTCATTGATTGATTTTACTTGAAGGGTTGTTTGGCGCCAAATCAAATTTTCATGCTGATGACCTCACCACAAGACAGGTCATTGATATGTGAACTTTTGGGGTCTGACACCTGGACCCCCGCACAGATGATCTGTTCTAGCAGCTTCTGGGTGTTGTAAGGTGCTAGTTGATATGCGGCGCATGCTGTATAGCACAGGTGTCAAACACAAGGTCCGCGGGCCGAATCCGGCTCGCTGCTTCTGTTATCCGGCCCCGGCCTCACGCAATACAAGAGCAATAAAGATGGCGGCCGCCTCACTTCGCCTCATTAGCGGTGCACCCCTGGGCGGCCGCCATCTTTATTGCCTCAGGCGGCATTGTCCCTCACTGTCTGGGAGGCGGCATTTTTCTATTCAATGTAAACCAGCCCAGGACAGGCCGCTTTAAAAAAAAAAAAACAGAGCTGAGCGGGGCCTGTCCTGGGCTAGTTTAAGAGACGTCGCATCTGAGCGCAGGCGGCGATACAATGACGTCATCGCGCCGCCTACACTGAGACACAGACGTCGCGGACAAGAAGAGGAGGCAGCGGCTGCATCAAGGCATCGCAGGTGAGTATAACTTTTTTTATATATAAATAGGCCGTGACCTGCTGGAGTATCCCCAGCAGGTCACGGCCTATTTACAGTATTTACCTACCCCACGTCTGCTCGTGGCCGCCCCCGCTTCCCCTTCTGCTATGGGATGCAGAAAGGGAAGTGGATGCCGCTGTGAGCAGCCGCGGGCATCGGTAAGTGAGGCCGCGGGCCTCAAACACTACTATTATTATACTCCGGGGTCTTTTCAGACCCCGGAGTATAATAATCGGGGGCCCAGGGGAGGTGAGGGAACATAAAAACATATCCTACTTACCTCTCCTGCGATCGCTGTTACTCCGAGCAGGCTTGAGGCCTCTGGTGACGTCATCAGGTCGCGTCGCCGGCCTGATCACATGACGTGTGTGCGCAATTAAACAGGGCCGAAAGCTGCAAGGAGTGCACCGGTGTCCAGGATAGGTAAGTAACACTGGTTTTTATGTTTGTCACCTCCCTTGGGTCTCTGTTCATTATACTCTGGGGTCTGAAAAGACCCCAGAGTATAATAATAGTTCATGGTTTGGCCACAATGGGGCATAATACCCTGTGCAGGGACCACTGTGGAGCATAATACCAGTACAGGGGCCACTATGGAGCATAATACAAGTGCAGGGGCCACTATGGAGCATAATACCAGTGCAGGGGCCATTATGGAGCATAATACCGTGTGCAGGGGCCAATATGGAGCATAATACCGTGTGCAGGGACCACTAGGGAGCATAATACCGTGCATAATACCGTGTGCAGGGGCAGCTGCGAGTCATAATACAGTGTGCAGGGTCTGCTGTGGAACATTATAGTGTGTGTAAATGGGGCGCTATAAATAGGGGCTATGGCGCCTGTTTATATTATACACTGTCTAATAGCTCGCTTAACTGTTAAGGAGAAGTTACTTTTATACATGTGTAAAATAATCTTGGCCCTTCAAGGTACCCCGTGAGGCTGAAGTGGCCCCCAGTGAAAATGAGTTTGACACCCCTGCTGTATAGCGTTGGTTCCTGTGAACTGCAGCACTTAAATAAGAGCATTGCTGCACACCACCTGTCCACTAGCAGTTTGTGGCACGAGGAGGCTGCTAGAACAAATGATACACACGTGGACAAAATTGTTGGTACCCCTCGTTTAATAAAAGAAAAACCCACAATGGTCACAGAAAAAACTTGAATCTGACAAAAATAATAATATATAAAAATTCTATGAAATTGAACAATGAAAGTCATTGCTTTTCAACCATGCTTCAACAGAATTTTTTAAAAAAAAGAAAACTCATGAAACAGGCCTGGACAGAAATGATGGTTCCCTTAACTTAATTTTTTGTTGCACAACCTTTTAAGGCAATCACTGTAATCAAATTATTTCTGTAACTGTCAATGAGACTTCTGCACCTCTCAGCAGGTATTTTGGCCACTCCTCATGAGCAAACTGCTCCAGTTGTCTTGGGTTTGAAGGGTGCCTTTTCCAGACAGCATGTTTCAGCTCCTTCCAAAGGTGCTCAATAAGATTTAGGTCAGAGCTCAAAGAAGGCCACTTCAGCATAGTCCAATGTTTTCCTCTTAGCCATTCTTGGGTGTTTTTAGCTGTGTGTTTTGGTTCATTATCCTGTTGCAGGACCCATGACCTGCGACTGAGACCAAGCTTTCTGACACTGGGCAGCACATTTCTCTCTAGAATCCCTTGATAATCTTGAGATTTCATTGTACCCTGCACAGATTCAAGACACCCTGTGCCAGATGCAGCAAAACAGCCCCAGAACATAACAGAGCCTCCTCCATGTTTCACAGTAGCGACAGTGTTCTTTTCAAGATATGCTTCATTTTTCCGTTTGTGAACATAGAGCTGATGTGCCTTATCAAAAATTTCGATTTTTTTTTGTCTCATCTGTCCATAGGACATTCTCTCAGAAGTTTTGTGGCTTGTCAACATGTAGTTTGGCAATTTCCAGTCTTTCAGATTCAAGTTATTTCTGTGACCATTGTGGGTTTTTCGTTCATTAAACGAGGGGTACCAACAATTTTGTCCACGTGTGTATGTATATAATGATAGACACAATGATAATGGACATATTCACTGCAGTTCCTGATTGTATCTTATAGCTGTATCTATATGTTTTTAGCTATGTACCAACACAACCAGGATGACTGACAAGAACATGAAGGATCCCAAGTCATCTCCAGAGGATTCTCTCGTAGTCAGTGACTCAGACATGTGAGTAGAATATGTGGTTATTACTGAGTATTCATAAGAACAATGATCCATGGCTGTACAGGTTATTGGGGTGTATTATGACAATACATTTTGGTTTGCGGTAATTTTTACTTGTGATTTATGTTTTACCAAACAGGCAGAAACAGTCATTCTCTTCTGAAGCTTATGATATGAAGCAGAGGCACAGTGATGGGAGCGACTTACCCCCCAGCTCCACAGTGCCAGGTATGTACATGTCTACAGAACATCTACTCATGGACTATGAGTAAAAGTATCCATGTATCCGGTTGTACAGACATACCGCTGTGCAGGGAAAGGTCCCAGATATCATTCTGTATATTCCCTTCAGTGCTCGTCTACATTATAATTTACAGCCATTTTTTTCTCTTACTTTATATTAAGCTCCTCCAGCTCAGAAATAACAAGGAATGACATTTACCCGGACTGAACAATATGCTGATAGATAGCAAGGCCAAAGAAGAACAAGAGGTAAGAGAGAGCAATAACTGGCCAGATCTTTACTGTTCCCGCTATTAATCTCAGTCTCCATGTTCGCCCCATTACTTACATGATTCTCATTTCTATGAAAGGTTCTATTATACGCCGTATATTCTCATCCTGCCGGCGTGGATTATCCAGGGTTGCTCATGCCATTAGAGGAAGCTGTGCGGCTGTCTGTTGCTGCCGTTCCTCAAGAACCATCTAGAAAGGAGAAGACTTCAGCATCTAGCGCCCTGAAGTAAGAACAGCAAGTCTGCACCACCCAGGACTGGTAGGACCAGATGACCTGCTCTTCAGCCAAAAGAGGCAGATTCCGTGCTCGGTCTCTGTCCTCTCCACTGGATGTGACTTCTTCACCGGACTTTCCGCAGCCAGATATATCCGCTGAACAAGTGTGCTATCGGCTGCACCAAGAGGCAGATTCTGTGCTCGGTCTCTGTCCTCTCCACTGGATGTGACTTCTTCACTGGACTTTCCGCAGTCAGACATATCCACTGAACAAGTATGTTATCAGCTGCATCAAGAGGCAGATCCTGTGCTCGGTCTCTGTCCTCTCCACTGGACATGACTTCTTTAACAGACTTTTCGCAGCCAGATATATCTGCTGAACAAGTGTGTTATCAGCTGCATCATGAGGCAGATTCCACTCTTGGCCTCATCATCGGACGTGACATTTATGGGCAGCACGGTGGCTCAGTGCTCAGTTCACTGTTGTCTTGCAGTTCTGGAGTCTAAGGACCACATCTGCATGGAGTTTGTATGTTCTTCTCATGTTTGCATGAGTTTTCCCCCGGGTACTCTGGTTTCATCCCACACTCCAACAACATTCTCATATGGCAGTCTCATCTTACACCCTACTAAAAAAAAAAAAAAAATCAAAAAAATATCAGTGTATCTGAGCTTGTTTTAGGATCTTATAGTACTTAATACAACAAAGGTGGCCAACCCAACACATTATAAGAGCCTGAGCTGTGTCCTAGGTCCACACATTACATTCTATGTCTCCTGCCCACATTTTTGGTTTGTCCTTATTTTGGTAAATGGGAAATACCGAAATACCTTCCCATTAATGACCCATTTACATTTCCAGTTATCTTTATGATTCTCTCAATTCTGAACAAATGTAATGACAATTGGTTAATGATAACAATAGAGATGAAGGATAAAACTACCATTTATCACTGATCAACAATTGTGATGCCATAAAAATAATTTACATGAGTGATAAACGTAAATGGCGCTCAGTGAGATTTATACAAGGTATTGCGGCCTATAAAGCACAGCTAGGTCCTGGTGGTCAGTGGTGTGGACTGTGATCCACAAGAGTTATGTGCTCTATTGGGGAATACAGGACACAGTATATGTTTTACTATCTGTATGATAGATAGATAGATAGATAGATAGATAGATAGATAGATAGATAGAGATAGGCTCAGCCCATCATGACTTCTTTATCTATGACTTACCTCTGCACAGTTTGCTGTATGGACTTATGAAATATAACACCATGTTATTTCACCTTCTCCCCACCCTCTTCATAACCCCCCATCCTGCTCCCCTCTTTTTAATAGTTTCAGTGTCTTACATTGCAGTAAAAGGCAATGCTTTACATTACATAGTGCCATACACATAGTGCCTTCAAAGTGTCATACAGTAAATAGCACCATACGCATAAAAAATGTAGTGTTCACTAAGCCCTTCACTGAGATAACCCAGCTTTCTCATGAGCTGCATGGAACACTTACCTGGCTCCCGAGCATAATGCCTAAACAGCAACGTGTGTAGAAAATCCAGAGCTGCACCAGTATGACTAAAACTTCAATTATTTATTTCATTACATCCTAAAATCTCATGAGATGGCACCCCATGTTTTATAACATCTCATGTGATATTAATATGTACTGAAATAATTAACTGAAGTTTTATTCATATCAGAGGAGCCATAGTGGCAGCTATGGTGGCCCACAACATTACGGTGCCCATCCCCTTGTTGCATTTTTTATTTTAATAGGTCATTACTAGAGATAGGTGAACAGATTCATTATGAGAGGAGACCCAAACATTCCAAAATGTTTATTTTTTTAACAAAACCGAAACCTCAGGCAAACTAAGATGGCCACCGCAACATGCATTGCGCAGTGAAAATACAAAAGAGACAGTCTGTGACGTTGGCTGCAGTTCTGGCATCATCTGACAGACTCTCAGCCAATAATGAGTGGTAGGTGGAGACCTTACAGTGCTGATGTCACCGACACAAAGATTATGATAAGATAAGACAGAGCCATTTTGGGATGTGTTCAAGCTGAGAAACACTTGTGTTATCATCATAACTGCATGATCCAAATCAAACTACAGAATAATAGGAGGAGGATACACAGATAAATCATAGGAATGGAGTGAGGGAGAATTTCTGCACTGTGCTATGAGCCTGTGACTGCTGCAGCTTTCATATATACTGGACAGATCACCCTTTCATTGCCAATAATCTAATTTTGTTAATTTGCAATTTTGTAACACCTAGGCAGACCAAACTGTCTACGGCTAGCATGCAAAAAACTACTTTAGTCAAAATGAATCAGGCATGGATCAGTGAGGATTTTCACACACCTCCAACTATTGCCTCCAAATAGTGTTATCACCGTCTCCCTGTATCATGCTCCATTTACTGTACTACTGATGCTGCCTGCTAATCCCAAACAGCTATTCTCTCTTGCTATCTGGTCCATAACATTCCATGCCATACTGCAACTCATGTTATATAGGTACACATCTAGGTCCACATTGGTTGTAGTCATATTGTAATGTGAGCACAGACATCAGTATATACATAGTGTCCTTACTGCAGCCTAGGGCACCGTTCACAATCTCTTCAATCCCTGGGTCCACCTCTCCATCACAGTGGATACCTGCTTATAGCAGATTAGACCTAATGTGGAGGCTTATTAAGGGGCAGCGCTATAGGAGGAACTGCTGATACCATTAACACATATGGATAGAAAGTTACTGGAGGTCCTCAACACTGGAGATATAGAGGTGTTATCATGGAGGATGGGAAGTTTTTGGAGTTTGTGTCATCCAACCAATTGTTGATAACTACAGCGAGTCTCTCCTGAGTCTTAAAGGGGTTGCTCAGGAATTGGGGGGCTGGGGAAGATGTAAAATAAGAAATAGAAATCATACTTACCTGTTCCCGGTGCTCCATTGTCTGCTGCGCCTTCACAGCTGGGTGTCCTGCAGCGCACGTGACCTCTGAGACCGATCAGTGTCCTCAGCAGCTGCTGGAAACTCAATCATGCCTGCTCTGCTACTCTCATGCTGTCAGCAGTAAAGACTGGAGTGGACCTCGGGAGAGGGACGAGGAATTTTTTTTTTTTTTTGTGCATTTTACTGTGGGGAACATACTTGTCAACTCTTCCAAAATGTCTGGGAGGCTCCTGCAAAAAAGGATGACCTTCCAGAGTCCCAGAAGGGTGGGCAAATCTCCTAAAGGCCACGGAAAGCTCCCACATCCACTGGGTTTATAATATTATTATACCTTTCAAGTTTCAAAGGACTGAAAGAGGGACAAAATCTTAGGTGCGCGATGCAGCAAATTTAGGTAACGTAAGCCCCACATTCAGCCCATTCCCAACCATGTCCCTTTGTGTATACAATATAATTTCTCCATCATTGTGGACACCACAATATAATGCCCCCTTTAATATGGCCTCCACAGTATAATGTCCCTCTTGATATGGCTCCTACTTCATTCTGATGCTTATAAAACAATAGCAAAATGGATCTGTATAAAACATGTACTATGAGTCTAAGTTCTTTACACCAGACAAATGGAACTGAATTGTACAAATGGCGACATATAATGGACGTCACAGGGGCTTGTATGTTTTTAACCTTTTATTAGCTTGTGGTTTCATCCATCTACACATAAGCATAAGACATAAATACAATCTCAAAAACTTTTATTGATTTACAGTCATCCAAATGCAAAATCTTACTGTACATCAGCCTCACATTTTTACAAACCTGAGCAAAATAAGGCAAAAAGAAGGGATATGGTGCATGAATATTGTGTAATATTGAATTGTGTAGCTCGGCAAAGCCAGATAACATTTCTCCTGCAGAAAATGCAAATATTCTAGAAATAACCTAACAATTCACAAGCTTGGAAGATGAGAGAAAAGAAGGGTATATAACCTAGAAGAAAACGTGCACACACACATTACCACATTACACAGTAAGAATGGAGCACACAGTTGTGTGTCCTTGTGCGTTTAGTGAATGTAATATGCAATGTGTGGACACCAACCATAGGTTCCATCTGCTGCAGAAGAGAGGTACATACACTATATAGATAGAGGTACATGGCGACTCTGACCATAACACACATCACGTGGCCAAAGACTAAAAGTAATAAAAATGAATAAACTGATGTTTTGCAGGGAGATGATGGACACAAGAATCCATTAGGTACTTATTTCCTGAAATTAGTGTCACAGTCTTAACCTGCTACTCACAATGCAAAGGCATTCACTGTTAGTACTTGGGATGAAGGTAGTGCTACATTGCAATGTATGGCCACGTGAAACGTGTCATGGCCAAAGTTGTCCTAACCTAAGGCCACATTCACCAACATGGAAAATTTCTCTTATTTCGGCTTTAAGGGGAATTCTGGTAATAAGTTATTCCCTAACCATTGGATAGGGGTTTAAAGGGGTTTTACAGGACTTTTAAATTGGTGACATGCTCTTAGTTGAAGATCCATGTTGGGGTCTGATACCCAAGAGCTCTGTGGATCAGCTGTATGAAGAAGCGCTGCTTTCACTTCTCAAGCCATTTGACGTGACAGTCATTGGTCACATGGCCTAATCACAGCTCAGTCCCATTCAAGTGAACAGGCCGAAATGTGGTACCAAGCACAGCTACAATACAAATATACAGCTCTGTACAGCCTGTAGCCTCTTCAAACAGCTGATTGACATCAATTAATAAGTCCTGGAAAACTCCTTTAACTAGATCGGTAGTGATCCAACCATTGAGACCCCCCAGAGAATACCACACAGTCACTACTGATACAGTCTATAGGACTGATGCCAATAGTTGGAGTACAGTCCTCAGCTATCTCCTTCAGTCCCATAGACAGTGATTACATCAGTATTGCATACATACAAGATCTCTGCCTCATTCAAATCGGGGTTAGAGACCCCCAATGGTTAGATACTCACTGATCTAGCAGTACTGGTTAGTGTATAACCAGTTGACACTAAAATACCTTTTAAAATCAAAATAGGTGTGAAAAAAAAGCATAAAAACTACTCTGTATGAGCACGGTTAAGCAAAAATGACAATTATAAAAGATAACTAAATTTAATAACAGCATTTTAAAGAAAAAAATCCTTTAGTTTACTGTTATAATCATCATATTCTGTACTTGTGTGTATGTTTTTCTAATCTTATGAAAGACAAATGATTTTTTGTTAAGGAATGCAAAAATACTTAAAAAAGCCAAAGGCAAATACTGGCAGAAAACCAAGGTGGAGCCTGCATCGGATTTGAGATCCCAGAAAGCATTAAGAACAAAAAACGTCTTATGAATAATACATCAGGACACATTGCCTTCACTTCTGGATCACACTGCAGAGGGTCTGGCAGCTCCTATATACCAGCGATTGGTAAATCTAGCCAAGAATCCAGTGAACGGTCAATGTTACTCTACTGTTTATGAATGGGTTCAGAATTTTGGCTAGAATATTTAAAGGGGTATTCCAGAACTTTTATATTAATGGTCTATTCTTAGCATACATCATCAATATTACATTGGTGGGGATCCCACAACCAAGTAATAGGAGTGGAGCTGCAGTTGCCTGGCACCACCACTATACAGTGGATGGGGCTGCGGCTCTGCTCCTATTACTTGAATAGGAGCATAGCTGTTTCCACTCCCAGTCCACTGCAGCAGCTTCCAGTGCCCGGACGCTGTCAAAACAGCTGACCTGTGTGGGGTATGGGTATCAGACAGCAATAGGTCAGATACTGATGACCTGTGGATAGGTCATCGGTATTCAGCATGCATTGGTGCCAGAAAATCCCTTTAAGTAAATGAGTCTGAGCTGTAATGCCAGACACATAGTGCTATATAGTCAATCAACTGACTTGGGGGTGCCAAAAGTCATACCCCCACTAATCTGATATTCTGGAATACCCCTTTAATCATACACAACCACAACAGATACAGCGATCCACAATAACGTTGTACGTCAAAGAAATATAATGTACGTCTGAACTTTCTGCCCAGCCAACTTGCTAAAATATGACTACAGGTCCCGTGGGAAGAAAAATACATAAAACAGAAAGCCACTGGAGTGTACCAACATGCTCCACACCACACCAAAAAACATTATGGTCTTTTTTTTTTTTATTAAATCTCCCAAATATTTGCAAAACTAAAATGTTGCTCTTCTAACACTGCTGAAACTGAAATATGGTGTCGGTGGGAATTCTGTAGCAGATGAAACTCAGAGGATTTTCCTGTAACTGTTAATTATTGAGATTTTACATAAAACAAAAACATGGAGATGAGATCACACGGGTGTTAGAGTGACACTGCCGCTAAAAGAGGTGTGGGCAGCTGCAGGAGTACCCCACTGTAACAGAAGCCATTCAACCTGTTCTAGCCTGTTAGGTGCCGCCACCGAATAGTCCTTGGTCATCAGTGTTGTGTCCATTGTATGCTCTTCAGATCGATCCCATCTTGTACCATTTCCCACAGTGGGCTGTAAAATACAAAGGTATTTATGACCTTGTGATGTTTCCGCATGGAGATTACAAAATCATTTAGTGACAAATGACAAAACATAATAGGAAAATATCTTTCTGATCGTGTCTTGTATCATCAGTCCTTCCATCACACTGGGCTTTATCCTTCTAGATTCACACGGAGTATTTTGTGGTGGTCTTCCGCCTGAAAATCTGCTCCAAACAAAGCCCCTTATCTGCCTCTCGGAAGAGGCGGCGTGTGACCTCATGACCATTAGTCCCATTGTACAAGGCTAGTCTGCATGCACAATCATACCAGAAACCCAAGGCTCAGCCTCAGATTTCTACCGTGAGTTTCATGGGGGAGTTTTTGCAGCAAATTTTTGAAGCAGCAGACCACTTCAAAATCTACTGCAAAATTCTCTGAATGAATAAATACTTAAGTTACAGTACTAACAATCCATTCATTCCATTATAAGACTACAGTCTATTCATGTCATATTTTTTACATCCATTCACCAGCTCCATTTAACAGTTGCAAAAAACAGATGGCCGTATTTTGTATCCATGTAAACGGATGACTATCCATTTGCATCCATTAAATAAATCTGCTAAATGGATGTAAAAAAATTTGATGTGAATGGGCCCCGACAAGGTTTGATAAGTCACACAAAAACAAGGCCAAAGAAAACTATGGTGATGTTCATAATAGCAGCATATCCAAAACATTGAAAAACATTTTTAAAAGGATGTAATAAATAAAGTTAATTTTATTGAGTAAATGATACACAAGTCCACAACTCTTAAAAGGGTTGTCGAAGTAGTAATTTACCTACCTATAGGTTCTGCTACGTCACAGCCCCCAGGTCATGTGATCGATCCTCCCCCCCCCCCCCAGGTTGCTCTGCCCCCCTCTTTCCCTGATCTCACAAGTAATTAATTACCTGTGCTATGGGGCTGTCCGACCACAGTAAAGTCAGCCCCCATAGCATAGGTAATTAATTACCAATAAGACTGAGGAAAGAGAGGCAGAAAGACCTATGGGACTGAACGCTGTCTTGGATCACATGACCTGGTGGTCGTGACTAGAGATGAGCAAATTTCTCAAAAGTTAGATTTGGCAGTTCGATTCGAAGTTCCAAAAAAAATTTGCTTCGATCCGAATTACTTTGCGGTGAATAAACAGTTATTTCTGGCCTGCAGAGAGCCGAGTTGGGTGGGCGGCAAAATGCCGGAAGCCCTTGGATACCGCGGTCATGTTTCTCTCTCTCTCTCTTCAGCACGGACAACTTTAATTCATGCGGAAGGATCTGCTAACAAGCAAAGACACGCCTACCCAATGACATCACTAGAGGATATCTTGTGACCGTCTGATGTCACAAAGGTCCTTACTAAATATTCGTTACCACGAAGCATCAGGAAATCCGGAATCGTGAAGAATCGAAGATTTCCTGAAATTTGGATTAAATTCCACTTCTGCAGAATCGATTCACTCATCTCTAGTCTTGACATTGTCAAAACTTCCGAGTCCATCATCTGCCATCCCAGGGACCAGGTACATAAATTACTACTCCCCCGACAACCCCATAATATCAACATATTTTATGGTCCATATTGCATTTACAATTCCCATCCCGAATAACCCAAACTAGCACCATACATTGTATGCTTGAGTCAACAGACCCGTGGTCAGGGCAGGACTTGCAGATATACAGTAATATAGACTGTAATATACATCTATATGGTGGTCATCTGAATTAACCCCCTCCTTTCCACAGAGAACCCCATAGGGAAGCAGAACTTTTACCTCATTTCTCTGAGCCTTTTCACCTCTTCGATGCATTTCTTAACAGTATAGTCAATCTCCTCATCTGTTGTAAAGCGACCGATACCAAATCTTTAAGAAAATAAATATAAATTTGTAATAAACCAGATAAGAAAATATTAAAGGGGTTTTCCAGCTCCAAACTTGTTTTTCATACTGAGGAAATGGAATGAAATTGTATATAAAATCTATTTTATATTGAAACATGTCATTACTATCATCATACTTCATTGTAGCACTATAATAAAGTAAAATATGGAAATATAAGGAAAACAAACTACAAGACCTACAAAAATATTAAAATACCAAAAAACCCAACCTGATGGAGGAGTGAGCCAAATCTTCATCTGCTCCAATGGCTCTTAGTACATATGAAGGTTCCAGCGATGCAGATGTACAAGCACTGCAGATCAATGTACAAGACGTTATATATAATGGGCCTATGCAGAACATGTATGCAATCCCTTAAATATAAATATATTGTATATATAAAAAATTATTAAATGAGATTTAAACTGTAAGTAAATTATTTGGTAATATGATCAAATCTGTACAATAGAAGTCTAGAGAGAGGGGAGGGGAAGGAAGAGGAGAGGTCCTCAAAGCAGAGAGACATCTGCATTATAGACAGCTTTCTTTCACATCACAGCTGGGTTGTCAGGAATTGCTAACCAGCCTTCGCGTGACAGAACTGACTCATTTAATGCTATAGATGGCCTCATATCTCTGTCTTTCTCCTTCTCCTCTATCCATAGACTTCATTGTAAACTAAAGCTAAACTCTACTTCTGTATTGAGTATGGAAACAATTACTGAAATGCAGGGCATGGAGACACAGGATTTCTATTCTGGGGCCTGGTGGGGTACCCCCACCAATCTGAAAGCTATCACCTTTTCACTGGATAGGTGGTAATGTGTTATAACTGGTGTACCCCTTGCAAATTACGTGCTGCTAGTCCAGCTGACACATGACTGAAACCTGCCAACTCATGTTAGCCAACAGGTACACAATTTTGACTAACACTTCAGTTTTACCTGCAAAATTGTGCAGCCATTGGCCACCACAAGCTAGCAGGGTTCTTACCCCAAGATGATCTTTGTAAATGCTATCAAGGAGTGATATATGTATATTAAAATGCCTGTTGACCTCATTAACAAAAAGGCAACACATGCTGGCAGCTACATCTCCTTTCGGAACTAAAAGTTCACCTCTTCTGTTATAGTAATAATGACTAAGAACAACTAATATTGTGCATCTTAGACTGAGGTCACAGAAAATCCACAAAAAAGCTACGTTTTTTTAGATACAGATTTTGCAGGATCCTTTTAAGCCAAAGCCAAGAATGGCATTAAAAGGAATGGGAAATGTAAAGGAATCGCTTATAGGCCTCTCTTTTGCTAAAACCACTCCTGGCTTTGGTTAAGAAAAAAAGCGCAGCAAAAGACACAGCTTTTCCGCAACGTGTGGCCTTGGCCTAAAAGTGTATTCTCAACTTGGATATTGATGGCATGTCCACAGATGTTGGCTTTATCTCTGGATATAAACCTATGTTCAGAACAGGAATCCCCCAATCCCTGATTCCAATTCCTGAGTCAGCACCTGGCCACTTTATACAGGCAAAGGATGAATGAAGAGGTGGCTGTGCATGTGCATGACTCTTTCCAAGACAGCCATAGAGAATTTTATTTATTTTTACATAATAAAGCTATATTGCAGGTGAAGGGAATAAACTTTGCAATATACTTTACTAAAAGAAAAGTGTCGGTGTCTTTAAGTATTGTGTATACAAGCAGATTAGATTACAATGAAGTCTATGGAAAGGGAAGTGGGAGGAAGAGGAGATATGAGGCAGTCTACAGAATCAGAGATTTTCTGTAAGGAGAAGGATGGATAGTAATTCCTGATAATCTAGTTGTGTTGTGAAAGAAAACTGTCTCTCTATAATGCAGATGTCTCTCTGCTTTGAGGAGCTCTCCTCCTCCCCCCCCCCTCCATGGACTTCTATAGTACAGATTTGACCAGTGGCAAAGGTGATCAAACAGCACATTTTCTTTAATAAAAATGTTTTACAAAGTTTGTTCTCTTTACCTGCATTCACCCACAGATTAATGAACAAAATAAAATAAAAATAACTTTAAGAAGGTACATGGAGAAAAGCAACAATGTTTACAGTATAAACACTATCATAGCAGCCCTGCTCATATCTATGAAACATTTTACAATACTCATAGATGTGTATTCTTAATCCTGCCTGTAGTAAACTACATAGGGACCCACACTGCTTATTTTATAATTATTGAAAAAAAAGCTGTCAGGTCATGTGAAGATCACACAGGAGCACGGCTTGTGACAAGAAAGTGTTCTGAACACCGTAATACAAAGAGCCACGTACTGGTGCGATCACCACATGATCAGGACAATGTTCATTATCTGGATGTAAACAATTATGGGGCTTATCCAGTTTCTGCTAAACATTGACTATCATTAGGTTGAGCCATCAATATCAGATCTTCAGGGGGTCCTCGGTTATCGGATATTGATGGCCTATCCTAATCAACTGAACAGAGAGTGGTAATGTTTACATGCTGGGAGCCACACTGCTCACTTGCTGTACAAAGTGTAGCGTTGGGTTTAGGTACTTTGCTACCCCATAGACATCAATGGGAGAGCGCTACAGTTCCTACACCCAGCGCTACAATTTGTATGGCGAATTTCGGTACAGCTGATCTGTGGGGGTTTCGGTTGTCAGATCTAATACTGATGGCCTATCCTACTGATAAGGCATCAAAAGTAGAACCTGGATAACCCCTTTAACCAGTATCAGACAGGCCATTGACTATATACGTCCAGATCGTCCACTCTTAACCCTGCAAGGAGATACCCGTATGTCCTGCCAGAATTAAGCAGCAGCAATTAAGCTGCAGTTACTACAGATGAACCTCTCACAGAGAAGGCAGGGATGGTGTTTACCATCCCTGCCTTCCCGATCGCTGTGTAAAGAGCGCTCAATGAGCCATGATGTGGCTCCCCTCCGACCCTCACATGATCTGCTGCGGGCTGGGAACTGTGGAAGCTGCTGGGTCCTAGAGACCCAGATGAGCTGTGCAGTTCAGGTTAGGAGGCTGTATACCCCCTGTAACTGGGGCTAATGTATCAGCCCAAGTTACAGAGGAAAGCTGCAAATAAATAAATAAATGTAATCTTAAAATGTCCCCCAAAGGTCTATTTCACCTTATGGGGGACACAATGTAAAAAATAAATACAGTAAAATAAAAAATTAAATTAAATAAAAAAAAAAAAACACCAGCCAATATCAGGCTCATTTGACAGGTTCTAGCCCCACACCTGGCGATACAACACTATGTATCAACTACATAAAATTTACTGAAATAGAGCAAAAATTATTTTAAAAAGTGTTTTTAGTGAAATGTGAGAAACAGACATGTTTCCCCTTCTTTTGGTAGTCACCACAGGGAATGTGTGCGGCAGCTTTCCCGTTACTGAGGATTTCAGCACATGAGACCATCTGTTCAGCTGGGACAACCTCTCTAAATTTGACTGAGAATGAAAAAACATAGTGACATACCTTCCAGATGAAAGTGCAACATCTTTCAAAGCCATCAGCAAACTCTCCCCCTCCACATAAGCAAACGAAAGGTTTACACAACCTGAAGAGGAAATCTGCATTAGCTAAACACATTCATCTGTGCAAACGTCAAAGTCATTTGCCGCCATTTAGAAACAACTATTCTGCTGGGGGGAAGGTAAAAAGGACACTAGTGATATGGTATGGCAGCAATGATATCATAAATGTCTGTATGCCATATGCATACCTGAACATGAGCATGTTACATAGAGAGTAATCCTGTGCCATGAGCCCACGTACCTGGATACCGTTGCTCAGGATCTCCATTCAGCACAACCTCTGGGATATTGTTCATTATGTTCTTAACCAGCCTTTGGGACAGAGCGCTTATCCTCTTGTGGTCGTACTGTGGGAATATAACAAAAAAAAAAAAAAATTACAAAACCACAATAGGCAGACGACAGGAAAAAAAAAACAAACTAAGTAAAAATAGGAAATAAATCTGTACTTAGATATTTTACATATATAGCTAAATATTATAAAGTATTTTATCCTTAGAAGTCTGACGTTCTTCCATGTATGTTGCATGAGCTTTCATTGTTTCCTTCATTGTAGTATTAAAAATCTGGGTCAGATTTACTTATCCTAATATTCAGACAGGGCAAACTTAAAGGGGTTTTCCAGGATCTATGACTGATGACTTAGCCTTAGGATAGGTCATTGATTAAAGACTGGCTGGGGTCTGACAGCAAGCCCCCAGCTGATCAACTGTTTAAAGAGGCTGCAGCATTCACACATCTTCAGTACTTACCAAGTGCAGTGCCGTACATTTGTATAGTTACTGTGCTTGGTATAGCAGCTCAGCCCATTCACAGGATGCCATGTGACCAATGAAAGTGAGTGCCGCTGCCACTTCCAGCAGCTGATCCACGGAGGTCCCGGATGTTGAACCCATGAGATCTTAAACTGATGACCTATCCTAAGGATATGATATCAATATAAGAGTTCTGGAAAACTCCTCTAAACTAGAAAGCTTTAAAATGTACCAAATCTATCACAGAGGCTCAGGCTGGATGCTAAATCTGACATATTATTAGACACTTTTGTCTAACTTTGGTTAGATTACTTCCTTTTAATTTTATTTTCGTGAAAAAATGTTAGTGCATGTTGGCATATTTTGCGCCATGTCCCACAAACGAATCCCCATTTTCGCACCTTGTCGCATATAAACTTGCATGGCAATTACAACAGTTTTTTTTTTTTGGCACAACCTAAGCCAGAATTCTTGTGCATTTAGTTTAGTAAATCTCCCCTAAGGAGCGTTAATGGCAAATCATATGCTCTATCTATAAATATAAGCACTGGGCATAAAGTAACGTGGATCATTTACCTCTAGCTCCTGTTCAGCTACTTCACAGGCTGCACCAAACCCAACAGTGAGTGGAGCTGGCACTGTCCCAGATCGCAGACCCCTCTCCTGCCCTCCACCACTGATCAGGGGTTCCAGTCTTACTCTAGGTCGCCGACGAACATAAAGGCCCCCAACACCTAAAGTGTCAATATGAGACATGTCAGTTGTGAATAATCTAAATAAAAAGTAATCCCTGACCATCTTAACAAGTTGTGAAGGATTATTTCCATCTATGCAATTGCTGCCAAGATAGGAAGAACTGCTTTTAAGTCCGGATCCCAGGGCGGGACTTACGGGAAGAGCAGCGCAGTGGTGCTGTACGTATTTTCCGTAAATTCCATGAAGTCAATTGGGAGCTTGAAAAACAGCACAACACATTTACCAGCACAGTTTCCATAATGATGTAGATAAAGCTCCAGTATAGCACTTTTATTTAGAGCTGTTCCTGCAGGTCACATCCTGGGAATCAGGACTTAGAAGTAGTTGTCCCCATCTCAGCAGCAATTTGCTGACATGTTAATGCCCCTTTAAGCTGTATTCCCTTCTTGCACATTAAAGGCATAGCCACAGAATACGCCATAAAATATCGGACAGATGTGGGTACCATCTTTGAGACCCACTCCTATCTCCAGAGAGAGGGTGCCAACCCTTATCTCATAGCTACCAAAGAGGTGACTGTACATGTGCAGCTTTCTACTCATGTCTATGGGAGTTATCAAAGTAGGCGAGTACATTTGCTCAGCTATTTTTGGAAAGAGCTGCAGATGCATGGCCACCTCTTCAGTCACAGCAATCTCAAGATGGTGGTCTGGGGAACCCCATTCTAAAGATCGGGTCCCACCTTTTGGATCCAAACCTATTTTAATTAAAGAACAGTGGATGTGCTATAAATGTCCAAGATGAAAATATCCCTGGATGGAAAGACATTAAAAAGCCAACACACCCAAGACAAATAAAAAAGTTTCCTTCAGTTGTCTGTTTTAAAGATCTTTTGCCCACATTTAGGCTACATGCACACAAACAGTTTTGGTCAGAGTGCACATGTTTGGTTACATGTTTTTTTTTTAACAGATAGCACATTGACCCTTTCCTTTCCAAGGCCCCACACACAAAACTCAGGACAGATCCTATTCCTGTCCGTTCTGTGGTTTGGGCTCATTCCCAAAAATGTGTGTGCCTGTGTAAAGCACAGACGTCACACAGACACCATGACCTATAGGATAAGGTCAACAACAGTAGAAACTGAAAATCCACCTTAAGTTGGATATGAGATTTATATACAATGAATATAAAGATTTCAGTAGTATCTATAGATTTCAGTCCATGAGGGTTGCTAGTTGGGGAAGTACAGGACCAGATAGGTTTGATGTATCCAGTCATTCCCTTTCCCCTGTAGATAAGTAGAGGCAAAGGCGTCTTTGAGGTATTTTTTTCACCCCACTTCAAATTGTAATGCAAATTTGCCGCAGCCAAAAGTATATACTATAATAAACTATTAATGGTCAAAACTTCGCAAAACTAGAATAATAGAGTTTTGAGTAACACAAGCGGAAGAAAAGGAGCTGTCAGTGCCAGTAACATGCGTGTGATGGCACAAATACTACAGATGTGGCATACCTTTAGGGCCATAGATCTTATGTGCACTTATGCTCATTAGGTCGATCTTCATGTGATTGACATTCAGCGGTATCTTGCCTACAGCCTGTGCCGCGTCTGTGTGAAAAAAAGACTTTTCTGGAGCTACAAAGATAACCTGAAGTAAAAAACAGACAAGAATGGGATTATAAGCTCTAACCTGTCAACAAGATTGGAAAATACAAAGCAAAAGAGAGGTAAGATATATAAAAATTATAATCTAAAATCCTGTCCCAAACACAGGCCTAACTCCCCAAACATACAGCACCATAAATCCCTATAATGGTGCTAGTATTGGTCATTAAACGTATGGTTGGGACTCAATTTGGAATTGTAATACAATTTGTATGATATGGACAAATATAGCCATCTGAATCTAGAATCACTATTGCAGCTCTATCCCATTTACCAGAATCCTGTCACCAGACCCCAGCATATAAATTCAGGCAGGGCTGCTTTAGCCATAGGTCCAACGGTGCCCTTGCTCCGGGCACTACGGTAGCAGGGGCCTGCTTGGGACCCCAGGAGAGCCCTGCATTTAGGGTGCAGTCCCAGGCAGTGGATCCAGGCTGCCTCAACACAAACTCATATACATCCGGACACAGGGAGCCAGCATTCGGCCCTTTTCTCTGCTCTTGGCGTCTTGGGAGCAATAGGCGTGATTAAGTGACATCATTGTGTTGTGGTGATGGGGGGGCTCACTTATGAAACCCTTGAACTGTGCCCACCAATGCATTAAAACGGCCCTAAACCCAGCCCCAGATAGGTTAGGGTCACCTGAATTAAGCAGTGTTTTTTCCTTGTGAATCGCTGCCTCCATTGCCACTTTTGTTAATATGGAAACAAGATCTTTGGTGAAATGAAGGTGTTACTTACCTCTTTGGAGCAACGCCAATGCCCTCATTGAGCTTGTTTCTATATTGACAAAGAATGCAATCTCTCGGCAACAGAGGCAGCGATTCACAGGGAAAACTGATTCAGGTGACTGTAACCTATCTATCGATCTGTGTGGCTAGGTTGACATGCTGGGCCCTGCTGACAGTGTCCGTTTAACACTATACTTTCATCTAAATGGCACAAAAATATAGAGTAGACAACAATCCGGCCATTCAAGGCCTTAGTCAAGCTGTAAATGGCTTGTATGACCTAAACATTGCTGGTTATATGCTTTATTGCTGTTAAGATGGAAGTAAATTTTAGAACCATCATGACAAGGAGAAATCTGGAACTTTGGCCACTTTTTACACTGGATGGTGTCTTCACTACATATAAAAAATGTCAGGTATTTAGACAGTGCTGAGGATGCAACTGAATTTCATCTTCCCAACACACAGGTTGCCAATATCAGCTAATGGGGACAAAAGACCACTTCCTGTGCACTGCCTTTGTGACCTGCCGTAAATAAAGACTTTCCAAACCCTTGAGGCTTGGGCTCCATGGCGATGTATCACTGTCAGTGTGTTATGCTGTAATCTCATAAAGGACGGCAGTGCAAACTCACATGTGATATGTGTGCTGTGTCCCTAGAGGAAGGGACTGAAAATATGTGAAAAACACAGATGCGTGACATTGAAAGTACATTTGCTAAGGCCCGGTTCACATCTACATTCGGGTTTTCGCAAGCAATACTTTTCTCTTCGCATGTTTCGTGTGGAAACCGAGCAGAAACCACACGGACCCCATTATAGTCTATGGGGTCTGCGGGTTTCCTTAGCTAACCGCTTCTTCATGCGTATAGGTTTCCATTCAGGGGGTCCCCAAGCGGACTCCCCCAAACGCAGATGTGAACTGGGCCTAACAGTGTATTGTACAGTTACAATTTATTAGTGGCTACCACAGAAATCTGAAGTGTACCTATGTCAGCTATAGGTTGCTTGACTCCTATTTCATTGTTCACAGCCATGACAGACACTATGCTTGTATCTGGCCGTATGGAATCTTCTAAAACCTAAAAGAAATGATGAATTAAGTTTTCTACAAACTGGTAATAGAGACTTTAAATGTGATACATAAAACGCAAGTGAAAAAGTACATGACAAGTCACCTTTAAATCCACTAGACCATTCTTCTGGACAGGAAGGTAAGTAACTTGGAATCCTTCAGCTTCTAAGGAGCGGCACGAATCCAGGACACACTTGTGTTCAGTCTGAGTGGTAATAATGTGTCTTTTTCTAGATTTGTAGAATCTGGCGACCCCCTTCAAGACATTACCAAGAGGAATAATAAAGTTAAAACATAAACAAACGCAGTGTAAAACATAAGAACCAACCAAACATACAAAGTGTACATACAACCACACAGCCCCTCCCCTTCTACTACATACATAATATACATATTACTATCACATTCACGCAGATGTAGCTGAACTTTTAATAAGAATTACCTTGAGGGCAATATTGTTAGATTCAGTCGCACCACTTGTGAAAATAATCTCTTTCGGATTTGCTCCGATCAAGGAGGCCACTTGCTGCAAAAGAAACAATTGTTCATTTCTGACAAACACTAAATATGAATCTATTACAATATTTAGTTAAAAGATAAAACCCAAATATAAAATATCTTAAGATAAAACATTCTATACACATTAAATTAAACCTGTGGATTTTCACGGGAGAGTCCGACCATGCACTGTGCATATAGGCATACCGGCTGTAACCTAACAACACATGTCAGTTTGGGATTTTAATATGACCAGTCCTTTTGATCACCAGGAGACAAGCCACTGCCAAAAGTGTCTGTCAGCAGTTTCCTCCCCTCTTTCTATTCAAAACACATGCATGCTTGACTGAGCCTAGTGTGCATATGGGGTGTCAGGAGAGATATCTGTCAACTGAAGTAGCATTCAGTTGTCTGGGATCTTAAAGGGGTTGTCCGGCCCCAAATCAATCAAATCAATTTTCCTACTGATGACCTATCCACTAGCAGCTTCCGGGAACTGCTAGAACAGATGATCTGTGCGGGGTCCGAGTGATGGACCATGACAGATCACATACTGATGCCCTATCCTTTGGACAGGGCATCTGTATGAATATTTGATTTGGGGCAGGATAGTCCCTTTAAATATGAGCTGAATACAATTTGGATAATAAGATCTGGTCTTTATGGCTGAATGAGACCGGCACCACGCTGCCTGCAACAGTATGTTATCAATGCTACCTGTACCATGAATTAAACCATATCCCTTATCCTTAAGATAGCAGTAAGTGTGTGATTGGTGGGGTCCGACTGCAGGGACCGTCACTGATCATGAGAACTTGGGTTCCAAGCCTTCATTTCAGTACAGTGACAGTCTCCCATGCACTGCTCCTCCATTAATCTCTATGGGACTGCTGAAGAGGCGCCAAGGATAAAACTCAGCTGTCTCCATCGGTCCCATAGAACTGAATGAAGTGATATATATTTTGATGTATATGGCAGACAGACTCCATTACTCATTCCAGATGTAGTAGTTACCTCTCTTGCTTTTTCCATCGCCTCCTCACTCTCCCAGCCATACGCATGAGTTCTTGAGTGAGGGTTTCCATAATAATTTACCAGGTAAGGCAACATACGGTCTAGTACTCTGGGATCCTAAAAGAAAAACCATAGCATAAAACACACTAGCCTGGTGCAGCCTTCCACTACAGACCATGTTGGAATATAATCCTAGACAAGTATGGAATAAGTTCACACTGGACACAATCTCTAGTGAAATGCTTTCTAATTTGGCAGCAAGATAATATAAAGGAAAAATCATCACTGGAATATTACAGCTATGAGGAGGAAGGGCTGGGGTAGGTCTAATAGGTCCCATTATTTAATAAGGTTTTCCAAGACTTTTTAATTGATGACTTAAACTTAGGATAGGCCATACATTTAAGTGTCTTGGGAAGGGAGGGTCTGAAACCTAAGACCCCCGTGGATCAGCTTTTCAAAGCGGTACTCCCTGAGCGCTGCTTCTGCTTTACAGACCACGTGACGTCATGTTCATTGGTCACATGGTCTGTTCCCTGCTCAGTCCCAATCAAGTAATTTGGCCGAGCTGCAATACCATGTATATCCACTGTACAAATTTATGGCACTCTACTTGGCAAGTACTGAAGAGGCTGTGGTGCTCAGCCAAACACTGCAGCCTCTTCAAACAGCTGATCGGCTGGGGGCGGGGCTCAGGTGTCAGGCCCCTGCTGAGCTTTAAAGATAGATCATCAAGTATAAAGTTTATAAAACCCCTTTAATGCTCCCATAGCAATGTCTATAAGCATCTTGAACCTGCCAACTCTCCTGTATTGTATTCCCTATAATATAACAATTCTGGAGAATCTTTTCTCATAAGTCTGCATTGTACCGTTCCTCTGTTATATTTCCTAGAAATGTAAGAATAAATTGACAATGGGGTGTTATTATTCTCCTTGTCATAGGGGTGTGTCCCTGCACTCTCTGACACCTGCAAAACCGATCAGACAATATCAGAGTGTGCAGGGACACCACTAACCAGTAACACCCAACTGTTGATATATTCACAAATTTCCAGTAGGAATAACACAGCAATAGTAGAACACAAAGTTATAAAGAAAAGATGTTCCAGAATTGTTATTTCATGGGCAATACAAGATTTACTAAACCAGACCTGTCAGGAGAGGTAACAGATCCTCTTTAGGGCAACTCACCAGTGGACTTGTAGCTTGTACATCCATATACAGTGGCCTAAGCTCTGTCTTCTCTTGGCAATTATCATGCCCATCTGTAAGGCAATACATAAGTAATAACGAAATTACCAGGAATAAGTATTAATTATAATTTCTGACAGATATATTGATTGTGTTTGCAGTGTATATTTTATGTGTGTGCCAAGAAAACATGTCAAATGTATATATTAGCCCTCATTTACCCAATGGTGGTCCAAGAGCATCCTTAAGGTCCCATGCACACGACCGTACTTTTGATCCACAATTGTGGATTATGGTACGGACACATGCTTTTCTATGGGCCCATACATACATCTGTAATCTTTGCGGCTCTGTGCCCAGGACGTAGTGAAGAGCCGCAAAATATGGAGCAGATCCTATACCTGTCCGTATTTGCGGCTTGGCCCATTTATTTCAATGTACGGGTCAGTGAAAACCATGGATACCAATCCGTGCGTCATCAGTTCCATTTTTACTGACCCATACACTGCACATGGGTACATAGACCTCTGTTGGAGAGGTATACCTTTTTGTGACACACAATTATACAGCTGACTACACTATTTTATATAGGGCCAGCCAGTAAAACTAAACTTAAACTAATCAGAGCCTCCAAGTTGCCTTTGTGCTACGTTGGCACTATTAATAGGCAGTAAACTTTGGCAGTCATTAACTTATTAATACGTCATGTGACTTCAATTAAACTACATAGATATGAGCACATTTGTACCCAAAGATAGGAGCGCATTTGTGCCCATAGATACCAAACACAAGTACTTCAAGATGTGGAAATGAACTCTAAAGATTCAGCAATCTTCTACTGCATATAACACAAGGTTACATCTTTCAGAGGCACATGTGATTATAGCATACCTATATATACAGCTCTGCAGCCCAAGACTAAACCAGGGCTTCTCTGCTTCTGTTCTTAGAAAATCTCACACTTTTACAGCAGTTCTGAGCCGGATTATTAGACTTTCCAGATTAGTGAATGCCACATTCGAAGAAGCTGCCTGTACTGTGAATAACCGACAGCTGACTTGTACAATGTCTTAGCATAAGCTCAGTGCCATCTATATTGTGCCATGTATTATATATATAGACCACTTTACTATCATGCCAAGATCTACACCATTGCTTTCACTAGCAATTTAGTCTCATACATGCCACTTTATAACAATCATCCTCTTTAGGCTATGTCTCGCACCATCCCTCACTATTATACCAGTTCAGTATATACCATGCCTTGTAACATCCCTCATGATTATACCAGCTTAGTATATACCATCTCTCGTTCCATCCTTCATAATTATGCCAGTTTAGTACATACTATCTTTTGTTCCATCCCTCACTATTATGCCAGCTTAGTATATACCATGTCTTGTATTATCCCACACTATTATGCCAGTTTAGTATATGCCATCCATTATTATGCCAGCTTAGGATATACCATGTCTTATACCATACCTATTTTGCCAGCTTAGTATATACCATGTCTTGAACTATTCCACACTATTATGCCAGCTTAGTATAGACCACCCCTTATTATACCAGCTTAGTATATGCCATCCATTATTATGCCAGCTTAGTATAGACCACCCTTATTATGCCAGCTTAGTATATGCCATCCCTTATTATGCCAGCTTAGTATATGCCATCCCTTATTATGCCAGCTTAGCATATGCCATCCCTTATTATGCCAGTTTATATGCCAGCTTAGTACATGCCATCCCTTATGCCAGCTTAGTACATGCCATCCCTTATGCCAGCTTAGTACATGCCATCCCTTATGCCAGCTTAGTACATGCCATCCCTTATTATGCCAGCTTAGTACATGCCATCCCTTATTATGCCAGCTTAGTACATGCCATCCCTTATTATGCCAGCTTAGTATATACCATCCCTTATTATGCCAGCTTAGTACATGCCATCCCTTATTATGCCAGCTTAGTACATGCCATCCCTTATGCCAGCTTAGTACATGCCATCCCTTATGCCAGCTTAGTACATGCCATCCCTTATTATGCCAGCTTAGTACATGCCATCCCTTATGCCAGCTTAGTATATACCATCCCTTATTATGCCAGCTTAGTATATACCATCCCTTATTATGCCAGCTTAGTACATGCCATCCCTTATTATGCCAGCTTAGTATATACCATCCCTTATTATGCCAGCTTAGTATAGACCATGTCTTGTACTATCCCACACTATTATGCCAGCTCAGTCCATGCCTTCCATCCTCCTGCTATACATGTGCTTGTGTTGCTTCCACTACCCAGCATGTTCATCACCATCACCAGCTCGCAGTTCTCCCATCATATACACAGGTTGAGGCCTACTACTACTACTACTACTACTACTATACTACTGCTCTTACCTGTCTGCCCAACATGACTGGCCCTGACACCGGGGATTTTCCTGCAGTTCCCCGCCGCCAGAACACTCCTCAGTGCGGCTCGGCACAACATGTCTGCCCGGCCAGGCTGCTGTGTTGTGTAACGTGGTCCGGGGGCGGCGTCACTGGGCACTAGAGGAGGAGGAGAGCGGGCACGGGCGGCTTCCGGGGAGGGAGGAGAGATTGCGGCGTCATCAGTGAGCTGCGGCCTGAAGCACGCCCGACACCACAGAGGTGAGAGCTGCCCGGGGTGGTGGAGTGAGGGGTCACTGAGGTGAGAGGAGGGCTGCGGGTCAGGACAGCGGGGGGGATGAGGCTGCTCCAGATCTAGTCATAGGTGTGTTAAAGGGGAACTCTATCCTGTTACTGATGGAGCCCCTGTGTGTACAGAGACCTGCACACGTATATAGTCTTATAGTGAACATAGTGGGGTACAACTATTTTTTTGCCATTTGTTTAGTTTTTTGAGATGTGTCAGGTAACGGTACGGCATGTGACCCCAGGTTTTCGTCCTGTGCCCCCTTTTCTAGTTTATAACCTGAAGCTCCCGGGCTCCGATGCCACATATGTAATGGGGCCCCCACTTAGGCTACATGCACATGACTGTGTGCAGTCTGCGGGTCAGTAAAAACATTACAGATGACACATGAATTGGTATACGTATCTACACTGACCCATGCATTGAAATGAATTGACTGAGCCGAATTTACGGACAGGTATGGGACCAGCTCCATATTTTGCAACTCTATTCTAAGGCCCAGACACAGCCGCAAAAGCTACAGCCATGTATGTGAGGCTTTTCTGTGTGCTGTCTATAATACTGGTGTCTAGTCATGTTGTAGAGATGCTTATGGACCCCCTTAGGCTCTGCACCCCCCTATAGCTACGCCCCTATGTACAGTATATATATCCTCTGCACATACTTTGTTCTGTCTCACATAGAATGGGGGGGTCTCCTATCCCCTGTATGTAGTGAAGAGATGGCTAGGAGTGCAGGTCACCCACCATAATAAATAGGCAATATAGAAGTGCACTCACTCTGCCGTCTCCTTATATCTTGTACACTATAGTACAAAGTGACCGTGTGCGTGGTCACCTCACTATTGCAAATGTGAAGGAGCATAGGTAACACTCAATCTGCTGTCTTTTGAGGATACAGAGATTTTCCACTTGTGTTTTTGTTTTTTACTCCCCACTTTCCAAAAGCCCTAACTTTGATTTTCTATTTTGTACAATGTACTGGGTAGCCGTGATAGGCAAGAGGGTGGAGTTAGAGGCAGAAGGTGTACACTGCTCTCTGAGCTCGGCCACAATGCTGGAATAGGGGAGGAGGGTTGTCGAGACACTTGGCCTCCAACAGGTCATGTGGTGTTGTGACATTTCGTGTGTAGCCCTCGGTGCCTGCGGGGAGCTTGCACGCTAAACATTACAGATATGGTCACATGACCTGAATGGAAACTAGATTAGTGGCACCAAATTTTAACCTGATGTATAATAGTAAGTTGTTTATATTAAGGAATCCTATTATATTTTACTAAACCAGATGACCCTTTAAGCCCTCCTTACATCTGACCACAGCATCTGAGTGGTTAAATGTCTGTGATCATCTCTGGTTATGGTCAATATTGCCGGGTCCCTGATGTGGTTATGATACCCGCTAAGCTCCTGAGTGGTCACCATATTTAAAGCCCCTCCCCAGACATCAGTAGTAATAGTATGGCGAAAGGGGACCATGTATGGATACCTCACTATAGCGAGGGGAGGGGGGTACAGGGCATTGAAAGTAATGTAAGGTTCTGTGTATGAATGATGTTTGTATATAGGGACAACCGCACATAGATGGAAAGGTGTATTGGGTGGGATCATCAGTCCAGACCGTGTGCTATGATGTCATTCTCAAAATTCCCCATACTTCTCTTACAGATGCCAGTCGCAGTTGGAGGGCCCTATGGGCAGTCACAGCCCGGTTGTTTTGACAAAGTGAAGATGGGTTTCATGATGGGCTTTTCTGTAGGCATGGCAGCCGGAGCACTATTTGGCACATTCTCTTGTTTAAGGTGAGCAAATAATGTTCAGCCGCTATCTGAAATGATCAAAGTGCAAGTTAAAATCAATATCACCTCATGTCACCGTGTAAGTGTGAATGGTCAGTATCTGAATAAAGATGGAAAAACTCTACGACAACCAAGTCTTATATAAATGTACAAAACGCTAAACCTGGCCGTATATATTAGATGCCACTGATATCTGAGACATCTTGTGGATATACCATAGATCACTATAATGGGAATAAGCCTTTAAAGTGCACCTAAACTTTGGAACAACTTTTGATTTCCTGGCAGTATTTGTATCATTAAAGTGAATCTGTCAGGGCGATTTGGGACACTAAACCACGTACAGATCCTTACGGACCGAGAGTCTATTGTCCCAAATCGCTGCGTTAAGGTCATCCGTTACCAAAAAAAAAGTAATAAATCTTTATACTCCCCGCATCGGCGCAGCTCTTCAGCAAAGCCAGAGGAGAGGAGTACACCTAGGCTTCAGTGCACATGCCACGTACCTCCGGCACTTGCGCAGTGAAGCCGGGGTGTACCTCCTCAGCTTTACTGAAGAACTGTGCACCAGAGAGGAGTCCGATGAGAGTCATCTCTAGGCAAGTATAAAGGCTTATTTTTGTTAAAAATGTGGGCACGGATGGATTTAAAACAGGGCAATATGGGACACTAAACCCCCGGTCTATAAGGACCTGTGAGTGGTTTAGTGTTCCATTAATAAATATTGTAATATACTTTGGCAAAACATTTTGTCTCCTTTCTGTGAAATCCTGCATCTCTTTATTCTTGCCCTTACTTTTCTATGTAGAGCTGTCCCTGCTTCTCATTGTGTATGGTGTACAGGTTTGTGGGTGGGGGGGGTCACTCAACACCGTTATATCTCAGGCGTTATAAAACATAGAAACGTGATTCTGGTGTCGTATGAAAGGAGATTCTCATTTGGCACTAGGATTGCCGTTCTACTTGTATAATTTCTAGAGATATCATTAGTTGGAAATCCAGTCGGGATTGGAAACAGCTACATATAAATATTCCAATCCTGACTCTGGAAATAATACGAGTAGAACTGCAATCTCTGGTTATTTCTGGTTTTGGGAAATCCTAGATTATCATGCGGTTCTGTGTTGAATTAACAAATTATGGATTAAAGGAATTTCACTGTATAAAGGAGAAAATACACCAATAGCCCCTGGATTTGGCGTACAAATACTATATTAAATTCTGACCAGAATACTACTGTGTGACTGAGGCCTAAGAAGTAATTTAAAGGGGTTTTCTGGGCAAAAAAATGTTTAAAAAAAAAAAGTCTGTTTTATTAATGGGTTAATAAGTGCACCCAAATACCTTTAGCAGTGTTTTGAGTGATTTCTGGGCCTCTCTGGGAGCTCCTGGTATCCTCTGCATTTGTTTACATGGGTAGCTTCCTGCTCTCTTATCCTACAACTACCATGATGCCTTCCTCTTCACTCACACCCCCCTCTCTCTTCCTCCCCCTCCCTGTTTCCCTAGCTAGCCTGCGGACTATTAGCCCTAACTAACTCAGGACACCCCCACCCCATCATACTTACCTGCCTTCCTGTCTGGATCTTCAGGGCACGGGAGATCCTTCTGTCCTTCTCTTCTCATCTGCTGGCGCCTGCGCAATAGAGCTGGAGTGCTCAGCTGCCAGCAGAAGTGAAGGAAGTGACAATTTGTGCCCAGAAGATCAGGACATGACAGGTAAGTATGATGGGGTGGGGGGGCTAGTATTGGTGACGTTGGGCCACCCCGGCCATCTGGGCAAATAAACATTTTTGATAAAGTAAGTTAGGCGGGGGAGGGTGTTTAGTTTAGGGTTAAATTATCATTTTATCCCGCACATCCCCTTTAATATTGTGTTTTGCAGATTTGGAATGAGAGGACGTGAACTCATCGGTGGCATTGGAAAGACCATGATGCAAAGTGGTGGCACATTTGGAACGTTTATGGCCATTGGGATGGGAATTCGATGTTGATCTGTCACTAGTTAATAAATATCTGCACTTGAGTTCACAATACGAGTCTTTCTGAATGTCCTTTGTTCTCCTGTGTCTATTTATTGTATTATTGTATCACATCCACCATTTTTTTATTTCCTATCAGTGTCACAACCAGATCACTACAGTATGGTTCTTACTCATTGGATATTTGGGTGCATCCAGTACACTCTATTTTTTTTTTTTTTTCTTGTAATTATTGAGACCAATAAAAGTTTAATTAGATTTTTTTTTTTTCTCATATGACCCTTTTGTCAGATACACTATCTACTTTGTTTGGCTTTCCCATGCATGTTAGTAGCCGAGATTAATAGGCTGGATCTACATAGAGTTTTTACAGAATATTTTAAGTAAATCAGTTTTATTGGATAAAAAGCAGATAATTATGAGTTATAGATGGTTACGTGTTGATGAAAAATGTATAACCAGGTAAACGGTCTTAAGGGTTTGTTCACACTGTGCAAATACAGATTGGTGTGCAGTTTTGGACTAGTGCAGATCTGTGCACTGATTAACCCCATTTAGTGAATATACAGCTTGAATATACCCTGCGGCTGAAGCCACACATTGTGGAAAGCAGATATATAATCAACAAATTAGGAAATTCGATGCAGCTGTATACAGTGTACTACGTTCTCTGAACCACAGCCAAGGAGTCCAGAGGGCAAGGGTGATTTTGGATTCAGCCAAGAATTAAAGGGAGTATACCACCTATGCTAAGGATATAGAACTGACCCTACCAGGTTATAGAGCAGAATATATTGATGCCAAATACATTTTTATTAAGCTCTCAAGATTTGTGACAAAATACACTTGTATGGATACACATTTCTGTACATACAATGTATGGAACAGTTCATTTCCTGCTCCATAGACTCAGCTGATCCAAAGTCCATAGCATCTGATCTGTGGGGCTGATATTAAAGAGAATCTATCAGACTTTCTCGTCACAAAAAAACTTGAATAATTTTGGACTTTTTTGAGGCTAGTGGTCACAAATGTTAGCGAAGGAGTCACAGGGCGACCTGGTGATCCTTGGTGACATGGCGAGAGTCACGCCCAAAGTCACTGTGTAAAGGTTGGAGAGACCATACTTGTATTTTTATTCCTCAGGTGGTTTAGTAGAGCACAAATTCAGACTCAGGAGCAAGAGTCTGATGTTCTTCAGAAAGAATCTCTGGAATAAGTCTCTCATCACTAAGTAAGGGTGTTTTACTCCAGAATTTTTAACAGTTTCAAGACCAGTGAAGCGTCATCATGGATTTAGCAGATTTGAACAAGAAGTAATTCAATCTGATCCGCCCCAGCAGTTCTACAGCCAGATGGCTTCATGGCTTCCATAAATTAAATTGATACATACTTACACATACCCATTTTTACAAAGCTAAGGAGATTATTATTTATCGCCATCCAGACTATCACTTCTTCATCTGCCATTGTCCCTTCAAACCATCATGAATTCCTGATCAGATGAAAATCTCAACAATTTTCAGTTCAAGTCATTCACAGAGAACATGGATAAAATATTTCAGTCAACAACCTATTTGTTCACTAATGGGGATGCTGGTCCTCTTAACATCAGCCAATGATGGAGCCCTTGGGCCAAAACCCGCATTCAATCCATTCAAGATCTCTTGTCTGCATGGGGCAGATATCAAGCTTCCTTAGGGCTATCAAACTGATCCTTGCTCTTTTTTGTCCTCTTTTACACAAGTGGGAGATCCGTGTTAAAATGGACAATTTTGCTAGTACCTAAACAAGCAGAAAGGTACCTGGAGCTGCTGTCTTGCCAGAGACTAAAAATGAATATTGTCCTGGGTGGGTTATCTCATCACCAATTGTGAAATACACATCTGGGAGCACATAACCTGAAAGCAGGTTATTGGCTCACATCAAGCGCCCTCCACCCTGCAGAATGGATCTGAATCCTCGGGTCTTCCAGCAAATTGTCAACAAGATGGAGCTTTCTGGTCAGAATGTAATGAGAACTCAAGACCATACAGAAAAAAGGAATTTTTGCTTCCTATCTCAACTGAGTCTCCCTTTGTCCATAGGTGAAGTATTGATCAGCTTGGGAGAAAAACTAATATTTTTCTATCTGAATAGTGCTACGTACTGTATGACACTTTGGAAGCACTATGTTTATGGCACTATGTAACGTAAATCATTAGTACTATTAAACCCCTTAATGACGCAGGGTAGTTTGGGCCTTAATGCTTAGACCCCATTTTTCAATTATGACATCTTTTACTTTACATGAGAATAGCTTCATAATGCATTTACCTATCCAGGTGATTCCAAGACTGTTTGTTTTTTTATGACACATTGTATTTTATGTTGGTGGTAAATTTTGGTCATTATACTTTGTGTTTGTTTGTTAAAAAAGGACAATTTACTGAAAATTTCATAAAATTATGAATTTTGAAAGTTTCTGTTCTTATGCTAAATACAGTCATATCACACATTCTTCATAATTAACATTTACCATATGTCTATTTTATATTGGCATTGTTTCTTTAATGTCCTTTTACATTTCTAGGATGTTAGAAAGCTTATAAATTTAGTAGCAAATTGTAAGATTTTCAAGAAAATTTCAAGATTCTGTTTTCTAGGGACCTATTCAGTTCTGAAGTGACTTTGAGGGGCCTATATAATAGAAAACACCCATAAATGACCTGTACTCTTCAAATTATTCAAAACAGTGTATATTGTACTTTGTTAACCCTTTAGGTATTCCACAGGAATGAATTCAAAATGGAGGTGAAATTTCCAAATGTAATTTTTTTATTCACGTTTTCCATTTCAAACCAGATTTTCCCATGAGAAAGACGGGGTTAACAGCAAAACCTACCATAATCGTTGATTGTAATGTCAATCTGTATTCCCTTAGTCCAGACAGCAGCACAATATGGGGTATCTCTGCCCCTGTGTGTTGTTTAGGACAGGTGGAACCTTTAATTAGCACCAAAAAGGTGCCTCCTACTAGCCCTATAAGAGGGCACAAGAGACCTCCCTCCACTGTGTAAATTATAAAGTAACAGGAAACAAGCTTCTAGGGAGGGAAGCCTTGTGCTGCTGTCTGGACTAATGGAATACAGATTGACATTACAATCAACGATTCCCCTTACGTCCGACAGCAGCACAATATGGGGAGATAGCAAGTAATTCCCCTAGGGAGGGTTTCCTCGCCTTACAACATCAAGGACTGACTGACCAAAGGCAGTTGTCTGGAATCTGCGGATGTCCAATGATAATGTTTAACAAAAGGTCAACTGAGATGACTATGATGCAGCCGCACAAATCTGGTCCAATGGTAAGGACCGATACTCAGCCAAAGAAGTCGACAACCCAGGTCGAGTGGCCGTAGAAAGACTGGAGGGAATAACTCCTGAATAAGAAAGGAAGACTTAATTGTCTCCTTGATCCATGTGGATAGAGTAGGCTTGGAAGCCTTGAGGCCTCTGTTTTTACACTGCATATCAATTAGTAGGCTTTCGGCCTTCTTAAGCGGTTGAGTGTGGAATAGGTAAATCCACAGACACCTTACCACATCTAAGGTGTTGAGCTTTTCTTCCTCCTCAGAGGTTGGAGAGGGGAAAAACACAGGTAACGCCATAACGCGGTGGTGCGCAAAGGCTTCCTTCCCCTGGGAACACGGAACCGGAGAAAAGTTCCGGCCGAGGAGGTTCCCCGCTTACTTCCGGGATCGCGCTGCCTGCAGATGGATGCCGGATAACGCTGCGCTGCGGTGCGAAGGCCCGAAGGACCGGAGGTTTTTTCTTTGGGACCGAGGTACCCCAAGAAGGTAAGCCAGGAGTAACTAAAACCCCTAGCAACGGGAGGTCACAAGAGACCTCCGTCCACCTGTTCCACACAGGACAGAAAAAAACACAGTGGAGGGAGGTCTCTTGTGCCCTCTTATAGGGCTAGTAGGAGGCACCTTTTTGGTGCTAATTAAAGGTTCCACCTGTCCTAAACAACACACAGGGGCAGAGATACCCCATATTGTGCTGCTGTCGGACGTAAGGGGAATATTTATTGCTCTGATTCTGAAGTTTGTAGAAATATCCCATATGTGGTCCTACTGTGAAACTTGACTCAAACATAGTCCTCAGAAATGAAAGAGCACCTTTAGGGATTTTGGTGCAGTGATTTCAGTAGGATAGTGTTTAGACACCATGTTGCATTTGCAGAGCCCTAGTGGTACCACAACAGTGGAAAACACCCAAATGTGACCCCATTGTGGAAACTAGACTCCTTAAGGAATTCATCTGTGGTTAATTTGACCATTTTGAACCCCCAGGCTTTTCACTAAACTTATCTGAATTTGGCCGTCAATTAGAAAAAATGATAATTTCTCCTGTTATATGTACTTTTTCATCATTTTTTTCCCTTTTATCAAGGAATAAAGTAGCCCAGCTTGTTACACAATTTCCCCCGAGTACAGCGATGCCCCATTTGTGGTAAAGAACCACTGTTTGGGCACAGAGGAGGGCTCAGAAGAGAAATAGAGTTATTTGTCTTTTGGTGCTCTGATTTTACTGGAATGGTTTATAGGTACCATGTCACATTTGTAGAGCCCTTGAGGAACCACAAAAGTGGAAAATCCACAAAAGTTACCCCATTTTGGAAACTAGACCCCTTAAGGAATTCATCTCAGGGTGATATGACAATTTTTAGTTTCAATAATTTTTATTTGAATTTTTCACAGAGTAAAAGGTACAGAACAATATTGACAAATTTTGCGATGTACTGTACATTGGTATACAGTATAGCAAAAAAAAAAAAATGCAAGGCAATATGATGCTTTCTTTTCCAAAATACATCTTTGGGTCATTTATCAATAAACCAGATATTCAGAGCACTAACATAGTAAACCATAACAATAACAATAACTTTCAGGCACAGTCAACGGGCTATCATGAATCACACCTAGGACATGTTCCTCAATTCCGACCTTCCCTTGGTTGTAGGGCCTTTGTTTGTGTGTGAGTATTGACATTCAATATCCTTCATTCCGTATTCCTACCTCCTCTTTGCTCCATTTACCCTGTGGTTGGCAGGTTTGTCCCCCACCCACCCAGTCCCTGCATCCCCCCTCCCGGATTTCCTGTATCAACCTGGTCTTCTTTCAGAGCGAATCGGGAGTAGATCCACACATCCCAGAGTTTCTCAAAGCTATGGAAAGAGTCATTTCCCAGTGCAAGTACTCTTTCATATGTGTATGTGTTGTGTACGGCCACTAAGAGATCCGTCATGGGCGGAGGGGCTATTGTCTTCCATCTCTGCACTAGCAGCAACTTGGCTATCGTCAAAATTTTGCAGATAAGCTTTTTGTATGCCTTCAGTGCACTGGGAATTCCGATAATCAGAATAGCCATATCAGCGGTGTAAGGGAGTCGGAAATCGAATAACTTTGAGAGCATCTCAAAGACCTTTTCCCAGTATCCTTGAATTATGGGGCAATTCCCCAATATATGTAGAAGTGTTCCTCTACCACCACACCCCCTCCAACAATGCCCTGATTCAGAGGGATAGGCTAACTGTAACATAGTCGGGGTCTTATACCATCGTAATACTACTTTCATGGCCGTCTCTATATGTGTACTACACTTTAAGGATAGATGGATCAGCTTAATTGCCTGCTGCCACTCTTCTAGGGTAATGGCTGTCCCTAAGTCTCTCTCCCAGCAACGGAATGGGGTAGATTTAGTGAAGGTCGAAAGTTCGTCCATTTTGTCATACAGAAAACGCAACCCTCTCACCTTGGTTGACAGCCAAGTGAAGAGTGCGTCACTATGGGGCAAAAGTGTCACAGGATGTTCGGACACGAAGTGCCATATTTGAAAATATTTAAGGAAGTCTCCGTTAGGGATTCCATATTTCTGTCTAAGGTCTGCAAACAATATAGGTTGTTTAGTGTCAGAATATAATTGAGAAATCTGTGTGATCCCCCTCGATTCCCAGTCCGAGACTCTCAAACCGTCGATTACCCATGCCACTAGTGACAAAGGCATCTCAGCAATATGAAAATTTTTCATAGGGTTAGCTTTCTCGTGTATTAGCTTCCATGCCACCAATGAGGCCGCCATGACCGGGGAGAAGGAGCCAGGAGCCGAAATGTTCCAAAAGGGTAGCCACAGCGCATCTTCCAGTTTTAAAGGAGCTATAAATGCCTGCTCTATGTGCAACCATGGAACCGAGGTATCTATTGATTTCCACCTAGCGCACTGAGTGACCAGCGAGGCTATATAATAATTTCGTATCTTCGAAACTCCCAGCCCTCCTGCCTCCCTTTGTTTAAATAGGAAGTTTTTGTTGATTCTGGGTCTTTTCCCATTCCATATATACTTTGAAATCACTCTTTGTGCTATTTCAAAGAAGGAAGTAGGAAGGGATATCGGGAGCGTGCGAAACAAATATAAAAGTCTAGGAAGTAGTAACATTTTGAAGGCCGCTACTCGGCCTATCCAGGAGGTATCTGTTTTTGACATTCGCTCCGTCTCCTCTTGCAGTAGTTTTAACATTGGTGTATAGTTACTTCTATAAAGGGTCCCTAGGGATGTTGTCATCTGAGTCCCCAGGTATTGGACATCATCCTTCCTCCAATCAAAGTTATAATTCGACTTCATTTGTTGAAGCAAAGAAAGAGGGACATTCAAAGGTAGCGCTTGGGATTTAGCCATATTCAATTTGTAAAATGATAAGTGCCCGAATGCAGTAATAGTATCCATTAGGCGAGGAATAGATGTTCGCGGCTTAGATAGGGTAAGAATAATATCATCAGCGTAGAGTGATATAAGGTGAGTTTTATTCCCTATATCAATGCCCCCTATTCCCGTATCTAGTCTAAGTGTTTGAGCTAATGGTTCCATAGAAAGAACAAATATCAGGGGCGACAGGGGACATCCCTGTCTGGTCCCATTTGTTATCAGAAAAGGGTCCGATACCACTCCATTGGTAAATACTCTCGCAGACGGTGCAGAGTATAGCGCCTCTATTGCCCTCAAAATAGCCCCAGAGAACCCCATATTTCTGAGCACCGAGAAGGCATACGACCAGCAAATGCGATCAAACACCTTCTCAGCGTCCAATGCGAGAATCACCGCCTCCACCTTTCTACAATCAATATGATGTATGATGTTCAAAATGCGTCTGGTATTGTCGTAAGATTGCCTCCCCTTGACAAATCCTACCTGGTCATTATTTATCAAGCTCGGAAGACAGGTTGCCAACCTGTTTGCTATTAATTTGGCATATATTTTCAGGTCGGAATTTAGTAAAGAGATAGGTCGGAAGTTTTGGGGGTTAGTGGCCTGCTTTCCCGGCTTTGGCAGCATAACCACTAAGGCCTCTTGGTTTTCTTTTGGGATGGTACCAGAATCAATCGCGGCCGCCAAAAAGGACAGCAATGGATCCTTCAGGATTGTGAAAAATCGTTTGTAGTATTCATTAGTAAGGCCATCAGGGCCCGGAGACTTATGAGATGGCAGCGATTTAATAATTGACAACAACTCCTCTGAAGTAATGGGTGTATTCAAATAGTCCAGTTGTGACTCAGTGAGTTTGGGCAATTGGGCAGCCGCAAGAAAGCGTTCAGTGTCGCAGCTCGTTGGAAGAGCTACCGCTGTGCCTTCCGCGATATTGTAGAGGCCTTCGTAAAATGATCTGAAGGCGTCAGCTATGCCCCTTGGGTCATATATTTTATATGTACCATCCTTACTATGAAGGAATTGAATTCTGGATTTCGCATGTTTCTGTTTAAGTTTGGAGGCTAGGAGTTTGCCTGCTTTATTGGACTGAGAATAATATGCAGCTTTGGTCCTTTTTAGATTTTTCTCGTATTTATGCAATAAACAAGCTGTCAATTGATGGCGCAATGTCATCAATTTGGCTGCGTTTGATAGAGATGGGGACATTTTATTGCTGTCGTCGATTGATTTTATTTGGTGGAGCAATCTATCCATTTCTGCCAATCTATTTTTCTTTTCTATATGCCCCAAACGAATGAATGTACCTCTGATGAAGGCCTTGTGGGAGTTCCACAGTATATCAGGGCCAGGGGCAGAGGGGGCATTAATCAGAAAAAATTCCTTCAGATCAGTCTCTAAAGATGCTTTTAATTTCGGTTGTGTCATTAAAAATTCGTTGCAGCGCCATACGAACGCTCTTGGGCATTCATATTTTTCTGCTAAGGTCAAGGTTATTGCTGCATGGTCTGACCAAGTGATTACTGAGATATCAGATTGCATAACCATGGGGAGGCTGGATTGCTCAAGTAGAAATAAATCTATCCGTGAGTAACTATTATGTACAGAGGAGAAATAAGTATAATCTCTCTCAGTATTATGGAGGATATGCCAGGCGTCAAATAATTCATGGCGCCATAGCGCTTGCGAGAAAGAAGGGTGACGTGTCGACCCACCAGAATTGGTATCTACTACCGGGTTCGGAGCCACATTAAAGTCCCCCATCAATATTAAACATCCCTGCTTCCTCTTTTCCACCGCCTTTACCAGTCTCCCTAAGAATGCCACTTGTTTCCTGTTGGGGGCGTATGCTGATACTAGCGTATAAGTAACACTATTGAGAGTGCAGATCAGTATTATAAATCGCCCCCCGGGTCTGCATAATGTGACAATAACTGAAATGCTACCGAGTCCCTAATACCAATCAATACCCCTCTACGTTTTGAGGAATAGTGGGCATGGAATACATTTGGGTATGTCGGATGTTGAATGCGAGAGGCATCTGCCTTCAATAGGTGGGTCTCCTGCACTGCAAGAATGTCACAGCCTTGATCTCGTGCCTCGCGCCATAAATTGGCCCTCTTTTGAGGAGAGTTCAACCCTCTGACATTCATAGACATAACTTTAAGCACCATAATACACAATTAGGAATGCATTAAGAGTCTTACCACACTTGCCCACACCAAAGGATGTCCCTGGTTGCAGGAGGCGGAGATGTCTCCACCAGTTGTATTCATGTCGCCCTGTGTGCCAGAACCAGAAAGGAAACAAACCATATAAACTACAGAACCGATGGGCAACCCATCTTAACTGCATCAAAGGAAGACAAAAGAGAAAAAAGACGAACATAGTACAGCGGACCAGCAGCTGTCGTAATCTTGGGGGGATAAGTTCAACAGCAGTGAACCTATGGAATCCAAGATAGGTGAGTCTCTAGCTTTGAAATAATAATAATAATAATAATAGTCCTTTAATAGTCCCACAATGGGGAAATTCAGTGTGTTACAGCAGCAAAGATAAGCAGATACAAATACAAATACAACATGTACAGGAATGTTCCAAGGTGAGAGGCATTACATTAATAGCAGACAGACAGATAGGACATAGCAGGGGGGGGGGGGATTTAACAGGCAGAGAGATATTTCAGTTCTCTGTGTGTAATGATCTCCGCTTAGGTCGGTGTTGGTTGTACAGCCTAACCGCGGTGGGGAGGAAAGACTTCCGATAGCGCTCCTTCTCACACCTAGGGTGGAGCAGTCGGTCACTGACAGTACTGCTCAGCGCGATCACAGTCTCATGCATGGGATGGGACTTCTTCTTCTGCATGGAGCTCACCACGGACAGTATCCTTCTGTCACCCACCACCTGCACTGGGTCCAGTGGGCTCCCCAGGACAGAGCTGGCCCTTCTAATCAGCTTGTCAAGTTTATTTCTGTCCCTGGTTGATATACTGCTCCCCCAGCAGGCCACTCCAAAGAAGATGGCTGATGCCACTACCGAGTTGAAGAAAGTTCTAAGAAGTGCCCCCCGGATTCCAAAGGCTCTCAGCTTCCTAAGCAGGTAGAGCCTGCTGTGGCCCTTCCTGTACAGGGCCTCCATATGATCTGCCCAGTCCAGCTTATTATTAAGGAGCAAACCCAGGTACTTATAGGTGTTCACAATCTCGATGCCCGTCCCCAGGATGTCCACTGGTTTTGGAGGGCATCTGCCTTTACGGAAGTCCACCACCATCTCCTTGGTCTTCCCCGCGTTAATCTTCAGGTGGTTCCGGTGGCACCAGTCCACAAAATGCTGGTTCAGTTCTCTGTACTCCCTGTCATCATCATCTGTGATGAGACCCACTATTGCAGAGTCGTCAGAATACTTCTGTAGGTAGCAGCTGGATGAGTTGCGCCTAAAATCTGCAGTGTACAGTGTGAAGAGGAAAGGGGCGAGAACCGTACCCTGAGGTGCCCCCGTATTACAGATCACGATACCTGACACACAGTCTCGGGCTCTCACGTATTGAGGTCGATTTGTGAGGTAGTCTAGGATCCAGTTGGAGAGGTGGTGGTCCACTCCAGCAAGGCCCAGCTTGTCCCTCAATAACCTGGGCTGTATGGTGTTAAAAGCACTGGAGAAGTCAAAGAACATTATTCTCACTGTGTTCCCTGGTTTCTCCAGGTGAGACAGAGCCCTGTGCAGAAGATGGATGATGGCATCATCTACCCCAATGCCCGGCCGATAAGCAAACTGGAGGGGGTCCATAGCGGGGCTCACTAGAGGGCGGAGATGTGTGAGAATCAATCTCTCCAAGATCTTCATCAGGTGGGATGTCAGTGCTACAGGTCTGTAGTCGTTGAGGTCCATAGGGTGGGGTTTCTTTGGAACTGGTACCACACAAGAAGATTTCCATAATTCAGGGACTATTTCCTGCCTCAGGCTCATATTATACATATATGTAATTATACCACACAGCTGGTCCCCGCAAGTCTTAATTAGCCTTGCACTGATGTCATCTGGCCCTGCGGCTTTCCTCGCCTTGATCTTTTTCATCTCCTTCCTCACCTGGGCCCGTGTGAAGGTCAGACTGTGGCCAGATAAAGATGGATTTCTGGATTTACTGGTCTGTTGGGAAGTGGCCGCATGGGGAGAAGTCATTGTAGTGGGGGGAGCTGAAGGACATACTGGGGTGGGAGGAGCTGGTGTGTGATCAAATCTGTTGAAGAATAGGTTTAGTTCATTAAGCCAATTAACATCTGCCTCAATCTGGCAGACAGACTGTTTATGACCCGAAATTGACTTAAGCCCCTCCCAGACCCCCCTTATGTCTTTTCTTTCCATTTGCTTTTCCATTTTTTCTTTATAACTGGCTTTTCCCTGCCTGATTTGATGCCTCAGCTCCTTTTGTACTTCCCTCAACCCCTCCTTATCTCTTGTCCTGAATGCCATCTTTTTCTCCTTAAGTAGTGTTTTTATATCAGAGTTAATCCATGGTTTGTTATTGGAGAAGCACCTCACCACTTTTGTGGGTACTGTGTTGTCCACACAAAAATTAATGTAGTCCGTTATGCAGTGTGTGAGTCCTTCTATGTCTTCCCCATAAGAATCCTGCAGAACTTCCCATGCGGTTGTGTCAAAACAATCCCTCAGAGCCTCATCACTCTCCTCGGACCATATCCTCACTGTGCGGGTGACAGCTGGTTCTCTACGTACAAGTGGCTTGTACACAGGTCGGAGATGTACTAGGTTGTGATCCGATCTTCCCAGGGGCGGTAGGGCTGATGAGTTATATGAAGCCCTCTAGGTGGACGTCGTTGAGTTTTCGCCTGGCGCCAGCCATCCGATATTGGACCAGGTGGATTCTTGATTGGAGGATCAACCATCGGAATATTCCATGCATTTAGCAATTTTTTTCCCCTCCTCCAGAGTCTTGATAACATGTACGAGATTATTGCGGGAGACGATCACACGGACCGGGAATCCCCATTTATACAGAATGTGATGTTGACGTAATGTTGTAGTAAGAGGGATGAATTGTCGCCTGATTTGTAGTGTCGTGGCAGAGAGATCTGAATAGATGGATATCTTGTGATATGGTTCAGGTAGGCGGTCTGTCTTTCGTGAAGTCAGCAGAACCAGCTCTTTAGTGCGATAAAAATGGATCTTTGCCAGAACATCCCTGGGTACTGTTTCATCTAAATGTGAGGGTCTCGGAATTCTATGAGCTCTGTCAATAGTTAAGTCCATTTTCGTGAGATTTGGTAGGAGCGATTTTATCATATCCTGAAGGAAAACGGTTAAATCTTTTGGGGGCACTGATTCTGGGATCCCTCTAAATTTTAGATTGTTTCTTCTGGAACGGTCCTCTAGATCGGCTATCTTAGCTTTAAGAAAGGACACATCCCTTTCCACGTCGTAGTGCGCATCTATAAGCTCAGTATGTGATGTAGCAAATTCCGCCATTTTAGATTCAACATGTACCGCACGGTTTTTTAGTTTCAATAATTTTTATTGATTTTCAAAATAAATGTGAGAAAGAATATTGACATACATTATGATATACATTCTTACATAGTTTGTTCAAGGCATATTCTTTGGATTGTACATCAATGAGACAGCAAACAGAAATTGAGTAAGCGATAACAGTAACAATAACACTAACATTTAGGCACATTTCCAGGGTTAGCGTGACATATTTCAAAGACGGTCCTTTCATATGCTCCACTCCGCTTCCACTCCCTAAAACCTCCCTGCTTCCTGGCTCTCGTTATGCAACAAATCGAGAGTTAGCCCATGCATTCCATATGTTTGCAAATCTAAGATAGGAGTCATTTCCGAGTGCAATTACCCTCTCATAGGTATATGTAGTATTAATAGCCAACAACAATGCGGAGTCTGACGGAGGGGTAACTGATCTCCATCTTTGCACCAACATTAATTTAGCTATTGTCAAGATTTTACAGAGTTTTTTATATTTGTTCAGTTCCTCAGGAATTCCAATTGATAGGATGGCCAGAGGTGAGGAGTAGGGGAGGCGGAAATTAAATATTTCTGATAACATGTCAAAGACCCTATGCCAGTATCCACAAATTATGGGGCAATGTCCCAAAATATGGATAAGTGTTCCTTTCCCTCCACATCCTCTCCAGCACTCCTCAGAGACTGATGGGTATGCCCTGTGTAAAGTGGATGGGGTTCTGTACCACCTTAAAGTCACTTTCATAGCCGTTTCTATGTGAGTATTGCATTTTAAGGATGTATGACTAAGTTTGATAGCTTGTTCCCACTCATCCAAGGTGATGGTTCTTCCCAAATCCCTCTCCCAACAACGGAATGGTGTAGATCTAGTAAAAGTTGCTACTCCATCCATTCTATCGTATAGAAACCTTAAACCCCTCATCTTAGTCGACATCCAGGTGAATACCTTATTACTGTGGGGTACTGTCGATATCGGGTTCTTAGATATAAAATGCCTTATTTGAGAGTACTTAAGGAAGTCACCTCTATGAATTCCAAATTTCTGTGTTACATCTGTAAATGATAAAAATTGCTTGGTATCAGATTGTAAGTGGGAGACCTGTGTAATCCCCTTCGTCTCCCATTCCAAAATTACTAGGTCTTCTATCGCCCAGGCCATAAGTGACAAAGGCATCTCTGAGGCATAAAAGTGGCTTGTAGGATTTGCTTTCCCGTGAAGCAGCTTCCATGCGATCACAGCTGCTTGCATAACTGGGGACAGGGACTCAGGCATAGGAATGTTCCAGAAGGGCGCCCACAGGGTGTCCTTCAGTCTTAAAGGATATATGAATGATTTCTCTATGTGGATCCATGGTACCGAGGTATCAGCTAATCTCCATCTAGCGCACTGTGTGACTAGGGACGCTATGTAGTAATTCCTAACCACTGGCACCCCCAGTCCTCCCGCTTCTCTTTGTTTAAATAGGAAGCTTTTGTTAACCCTGGGTCTCCTTCCATTCCATATGTATTTTGAGATCATCCTTTACATAGTTTCGAAAAACGAAACTGGGACGGCTATCGGGAGTGTGCGAAACAGATATAGGAGTCTAGGCAATAATAACATCTTAAAAGCCGCGACACGTCCCATCCAAGACACGTCTATTGGGGACATTCTCTCCATCTCATCCTGCAGTGTTTTCAACATGGGTATGTAATTATTTCTATATAGGGCCCCTGTATTGGGTGTCACCTGTATCCCCAAATATTGAACACCCTCCTTCCTCCAATCAAAGTCATATTTCGACTGTAGGGGATGTAGTAAAGAGGGAGGGATATGCAAGGGTAAAGCTTGTGATTTGGCCATATTTAATTTATAATATGATAAGTGACCAAAATTAGCTATAATCTCCATAAATCGGGGAATAGACTTTAGTGGTTTGGACAAAGTAAGAATGATATCATCTGCATATAATGATATAAGATGAGTTTTGTCCCGTATATTAATGCCACCCACCTCTGGGTCCAGTCTAATTGCTTGGGCCAGCGGTTCCATCGAGAGAACAAATATCTGCGGTGAGAGGGGGCACCCCTGTCTAGTCCCGTTCGTTATTAAAAAGGGATCTGATACTACCCCGTTAGTGAATACTCTTGCAGAAGGCGCAGAATACAGTGCCTCAATTGCTTTCAGAATAGCTCCCTCGAACCCCATCCTCCTAATCACCAGGAAGGCATACGACCAGCAAATGCGGTCAAATGCCTTCTCGGCATCTAATGCGAGAACCACTGCTTCCATTTTTTTTGAGTTAATATGATGTATAATATTCAAGATGCGTCTGGTATTGTCATATGATTGCCTCCCCTTCACGAATCCCACCTGGTCGTAATTTATTAGGCTCGGAAGACAAGCTGCTACTCTATTTGCTATAATTTTGGCGTAAATTTTTAAATCTGAGTTTAATAGGGATATTGGTCGAAAGTTTTGGGGGCTGGTGGCAGGCTTGCCCGGTTTAGGCAACGTCACAACCAGTGCCTCCTGATTTTCCCCCGGAATAGTGCCAGAGTCTACCACAGCCGTTAAAAAGGACAACAGCGGGTTAAGCAAAATTGGAGAAAACTTTTTATAATACTCATTAGTGAGGCCATCTGGGCCCGGGGATTTTCGGGGTGGCAGCGACTTAATTACTGACAGCAACTCTGATGATGTGATGGGCTCGTTCAAAGAGTCTAGTTGTGCTTTAGTGAGTGTGGGCAATTGGGCGCTTGCAAGAAAGTTTACAATGTCTTGTTTTGCCAGAGGTTTCACAGAAGAGTCCTCTTTAATATTATATAAGCCTTCATAGAAAGCTTTAAATGCGTTGGCAATGCCACTAGGATCATAGATTTTGTGTGCACCATCCTTACTCTAAATAAACGGGATTTTAGACCTGGCATGTTTTTGTTTAAGCTTGGACGCTAAGAGCTTGCCTGCTTTGTTAGATTGAGAGTAGTAAGTAGCTTTCACCCTTTTCAGGTTCTTCTCATATTTATGCAGAAGACAGGCTGTCAATTGTTGACGTAGCGTCACCAATTTTGCAGCATTGGAGGGGGAAGGAGATTTTTTATTATCGTTATCTATAGATTTTATCTGGTGCAGTAGTCGGTAAATTTCTGCTAGCCTAGTTTTCTTTTCTATGTGACCCAATCGAATAAATGTTCCTCTGATAAAGGCTTTATGTGAGTTCCACAATATATCAGGGCTAGATACTGAGGGAGCATTAATCTGAAAGAATTCCTTCAGGTCATTTTCCAAAATTGCTTTATATTTTGGCTGCGACATTAAGAATTCATTGCACCTCCAGATATACGCTCTAGGGCAATCATATTTTTCCCTTAGGGTCAGGGTTATTGCTGCATGGTCTGACCAAGTTATTTGTGAAATTTCCGACTGCACGGCAAGGGGAATACTAGCTTGTTCTATTAGAAATAAATCTATTCTTGAATAGCTATTGTGTACAGTTGAATAGTAAGTATAATCTTTTTTGGTATTATGAAGGATACGCCAAATATCAAATAAGTCATGGCGCCATATAGCCTGCGAAAAGGAAGGATGACGTGTCGCTATGCTAGAGGTAGTGTCTACCCCTGGATCTGGAGCCATGTTAAAGTCTCCCATTAATACTAAGCATCCTTGTTTTCTTCGCTCCACTGCTTTCATGAGTTTCCCCAAGAATGACACCTGTCTTTTGTTTGGGGCGTAGACCGAGACCAACGTGAACATGACATTATTAAGGATACAAACTAATATGACAAATCGCCCTCCAGGGTCAGCATAATAGGACACCAGCTGAAATGCCACTGAATCTTTGATTCCTATCAGTGTTCCCCTGCGCTTGGAGGTACAATGAGCGTGAAATATGTGTGGGTATGAGGCATGCTTGATGCGAGTGGCATCCACCTCCAAAAGATGTGTTTCCTGAACTGCAAGAATGTCACAGCCTTGAACTTGGGCCTCTCGCTACAAATTGGCTCTCTTTTGAGGGGAGTTCAAACCTCTGACATTCATAGACATAATTTTAAGTACCATAATTCACATTTAGTAATGCTTCAAAGATCTTACCACAACCACCCACTTCTGATGTTACCAGTAGCGGTAGGGAGCAGAATCGTCCCCGCCTTGTGTAGTCACGACGCCCCATGTGCCAGAACCGAAGAGCAAACAAACTGTAGAGACATAAAAACCAGTGGGTAAGCCACTGAAACAAAACAAGGAAAAGAAATGTGGTACAGCGGACCAGCGGCTGTTGTAATCCTGGGGGGATAAGTTCAGCAATAGTGGACATACGAAATCCGTTGTAGAGTGAGTCTCTAGCTGTTTATCCCTTTTGGTGGACGCCTTGGGGTTTTCGGTCGATGCCATCCATCTGACACAGGGCCAGGTGGTGGTTTGGAGGTCAGATCACTGGTTGCAATGTCCCATTTATTTAGCAACTTTTTGCCATCTTCCGGGGAGTTGATAACATAAGTAAGGTTGTCTCGGGATACGATTACTCTAACCGGGAATCCCCATTTGTATAGGATATTATGTTGGCGTAACGCTGTAGTGATAGGGATAAATTGCCTTCTTACTTGTAGTGTTGCAGCCGAAAGATCAGAATAGATAGATATTTTCTGGTATGGATCAGGTAAACGGCCAATTTTCCGTGAGGTCAGCAGCACCATCTCTTTAGTGCGGTAAAAATGGATCTTTGCTAGGACATCTCTGGGTACGGTTTCATCCAGATGTGAAGGTCTTGGGACTCTGTGCGCTCTATCAATAGTTAATTCCATTTTCATAAGACTTGGTATTAGCGTGCGCATCAGATCTAGAAGGAAAACTGTGAGGTTATTCGCAGATACGGACTCTGGAATCCCTCGGAATTTCAGATTGTTGCGCCACGAGCGATCCTCTAGGTCTGCTATTTTAGATTTAAGATACGACACATCCTTTTCCACCGCATTGTGAGCATCTATGAGAAGATTATGTGAGGCGGCAAATTCCGTCATTTTAGATTCCACATGAACTGTGCGTTTCTGCAATTCTTGAAGGTCTCTATCTAGCGGTTTAACCATTAAGGACATGTCTGTTGTCAGAGATTTACAGAAGGCCATAAGCATGTTTTTCATGGAGGCCTCAGTGAGCAAACTCTCTGTTGCCGGAATATCCGCAAAAAAAAATCGGTGGATGGCGGTATGTGCTGTGTAGTATCGCTCACCTCTCCTTCTTGGGGCTCCTCTGTCTGGATCCTGGGCTTCTGTTTGGCCGGGCTAGCAGTAGGCAAGGTGGGTGTCTCCGCATTATGTAGGCCTATAGGCCTCGGTGCGTCGGCCCGAGAAGGCCCCGAAACCGCGCTCTCCCCGGCCCGCCGGGGAGACAGCCCCGACGCCTCCGGACCTCCGCAATCCATCAGCTGATGAAGCGACGGTGCTGACAGCATTCTCCGCTGCGCCGATAGCGTGAGCCTCTCCTCCAGAGGGTCTCGAGTTGGAGTCGAGGCCCCGGAGACCGCACTGGAGTGTGAGCCGCCGCCATTTTGATCTTCCCCACCTCCGTGGGGGAAGTAAAAATCCGATATTTTCTTCGGCTTTACCGCAGATTTCCTTCTTCTCGGCATCCCTAGAGGAAAGGCAGCTTTCCCAGTGTCTTTTGGGTTAATATAATCCACGGGCACGTCGCTAATTTGTCGCTATAAGAGACTCAGACCTGGAGCTGTGCAGCTATGCGACCATTCCCTTCCACCGTCAGGCTCCGCCCCTACCGCACGGTTTTTTTAACTCTTGAAGATCTCTAACGGTTTCACCATAAGGGACATGTCTGTCTTTAATGATCTACAAAAGGCCATGAGCATATTTTTCATTGAAGCCTCAGTTAACAGGCTTTCTGTCGCAGGTATATTTGCAAAGAAATCAATAGATGGAAGTGTATGCTGTGTGATGTCGCTCACCTCCTCTCCCTGCGGACCGGCGCTCTGGAGCCTGGGCTTCTGCTTCACCGGGCTCGCAGTAGGTGATTCCTGTGTCCCCAGGCTGGATGCAGTTGTAGGCCTCGTGACGCCATTTTGTGTAGGCCCGAGGTCCGCGCCCCCTCCCCGGCCCGCCGGGAGGGAGAATCAGCTGATCCCGAGTCTGCCCGTTCAATCAGCTGTGGCAGAGACGGGGCCGACAGTGCTCTCCGTTGCGCGGAGAGTGAAAGCGTGTCCTCCGGAGGGTCCCGCGGAGGAGTCGAGGCCCTGGATGCGGTGACTGCGCTCGGGCCTCCGCCATCTTGATCCTCTCCCCCTCCGTGTGGGAAGAAGAAATCTAAGAGTTTCTGCGGTTTCACCGCCGATTTACGCTTCCTGGGCATCCCCAAAGGTGAGATCTCGGTCCTGGGGTAAGTTTAATAGCTCACTCCACGGGCTTGTCGCTGGTAAATGTCGCTTAGTGAGACCCAGGCTGGGAGCTCTGAGATTATGCGACCATATCGTACCGCGGCTAGGCTCCGCCCCCCCGATATGACAATTTTTAATCCCCAGGCTTTTCTCTGAACTTATCTGAATTTGGCCATCAATTAGAAAAAATGATGATTTCTCCAGTTGTATGTACTTTTTCGTCATAATTTTTTTTCCTTTTACCGGGGAATAAAGTAGGCCATCTTGTTAAACAATTTCTCCCAAGTACAGCAATGCCCTATTTGTGGTCAAGAACCACTGTTTGGGCACAGAGGAGGGCTCAGAAGCGAAAAAGCGTTATTTATCTTTTGGAGCTCTGATTTTACTGGAATGGTTTATAGGTACCATGTCACATTTGTAGAGCCCTAGAGGTGCAACAACAGTGGAAACCCCCCAAAAGTGACCCCATTTTGCAAACTAGACCCCTTAATGAATTCATATAGGTGTATAGTGAGCATTTTGACCCCACAAGCTTTTGCCCAGCATGTGCCACCAGAGATATAGACCCCATAAATTGTAATGTGGGTTCTGCTGGACATGGAAATACCCTACATGTGGCTGTTGTGTGATGCCTGACCACACGGCAGGGCTCAGAATGGAAAAGGACCATGGATTTAGCAGCATAAAAGCATTTCCGCTAAGGCATGTATGTAATGCCCCTGAGGTACCAGTACAGTTGAGACCCCAAAGAAGTGACCCCACTTTAAAAACGTTACCCTGCTGTGTGCCAAAACTGCAGTTTATGCCCACATATATGACACTGGTGTACCCAGGATAACGTACTTAACAACGCCATATGTGGGTATAAACTGCTGTTTGGGCACAGCCAGGCACAGACGGGAAGGAGCACTATTTTGGTTTTTGGAGCACAGTTTGGTTTTTGGACATCATGCCACTTTTGCTACACGTGACCCCATTTTGTAAACTACACCACTGAAGGGATTTATCAAGTGGTATAGCGAGCATTTTTAACCCTTGAGTGTTGCATTAATTTAATTTCTAGAAATGAATGTGCAGCTGATAATGAAAAAAGAAAATTGTAATTTTTCCATAGATATGCCATTTCAGTGCTCGATATGTTGTGCCAAGCTTATGTCAGCAGAGAAACACACTCCAAAAACTGGTAAGCAGGTATCCCGGGCACAACAGCTTTTGGAGCATTCGTCTCTGATACAAGCCGGGCTCAACATACGCACTGAAATGACGTATTCCTGGAAAAATTGTCATTTTCAGCTTTCACAATCAGCTGCGTATTCATTTATGGAAAATAAATTATAGTAACACTTGGGAGTTAAAAATGCTCGAGATACCCCTGGATAAATTCCTTCAGGGTTGTAGTTTCCAAAATGGGGTCACATGTCAGGGGATTCCAATTTACTGGCATTTCATGAGCTCTGCAAAAGGGTCATGGCGTCTAAAAACCAAACTGTCTACAACTGTGCTCCAAAAACCAAATAGCGCTCCTTCCCTTCTGTGCCTGGTTGTGTGCCCAAATATCAGTTTATACCCACATATGACATTAAGTACGTTATCCTGGTTACAACAGTGTCATACATGTCGGTATAAACTGCAGTTTGGGCACACAGCCGGGCACAGAAGGGAAGAAGCGCTATGTGGCTTTTGGATCGCAGATTCAGATGTTTGCTATCTGGACAACATGTCATGTGTGCAGAGCCTCTAAGGTGCCAGAAAAGTGGAATCCCATAGGGAGTGACCCCATTTTAAAGACTGCTCCCCTCAAAGAATTTATCAAGGTGTGTAATGAGCATTAGTATCCCAGACGTGAATGCACAGCGGTTGGTGAAGAGTGAATATGTAAGATGTGCGGAGTACATTGGAAACACCAAATTCTCTACTATTTCCCCAGTAGTTCCTATGATTGGAGGCAGTGGCATAAATACAGGGGTAGCAGTGGGAGCAGCTGCCACAGGGTCCGGAATATTAGAGGGCCCAGTGGGTCCCTGATGTTTTTTTTTTAATAGGCCATTACCTGCTGGTGTAACCCCACAGGAAATGGGCCCTATTTACTACTGATCCCCGCTCCTGCTCATGGCCGCCTGCGCTTCCCATTCTGCAGAAGCGGAGGTGGCTGTGAGCAGGAGCGGGGATCGGTAAGTAAGGCTGCAGGCCGCGAACCCCACAATCTCTACTATCATTATATTCTGGGGTCTTTTCAGACCCCAGAGTATAATGATCGGAGGCACAGGGGAGGTGAGGGAACATAAAAAACAATGTTACTTGCTTGGGCCTTGTTTGGTGATGTCATTATGCGTCGCAACGCCGGACTGGCTCACGTGACGTCTGGTCCAACATTGAACAGGGCCGAAAGTAGCGGAGTGCGCCGGAGCCAGGGAGAGGTAAGTAACATTGTTTTTTATGTTTGTATCCTCCCCTGGGTCTCCGATCATCATACACTTAAAGACCCTTGAGGTCCCTTCCAACTCAAACAAACAAACAAACAAACAAAGACCCCAGAGTGTATTATTTGTTCATGGGTAGTCCACAATGGGGCATAATAGTGTGTGCAGGGGCCACTATGGGGCATAATACTGTGTGCAGGGGCCACTATGGGGCATAATAGTGTGTGTAGTGGACACTATGGGGCATAATAGTGTGTGCAGGAATGTGGTTTGTGTGTAGGGGGGAGGCGGTTGCTGGGGGAGTGGGAGCCCATGTCAAATGTTCACCTTGGGGGCCAGCCATTCCTAGTTACGCCACTGATTGGGGGGGTCACTTCTGGTGTCTTTTCTCTCTTAAGCTCTAAATCTGGTGTGTACCCTCATATACACTCACACAGCTTATACATTCCCTTCCTGATGCATCCAGTTATGTTCTAACGATTTTCCAATTTTTGGGGGGTTTTGTCTTCACATTGCACAAGCTATATTTTTTTATTTTTCTGGTGATATAGCCATATGAGGCTTGTTTTTTTTGCGGGGTGAGATGCATTTTGTAATGACATAATTTTTGGGTGTCTATAACTTATAGAATTAATTTAACTCTTTTTTGGTGGATTAAAAAAACAAAAATAATTCTGGCATTTTGTTTTACCTTTTAAATTTTTCGCCATGCAGCATAAGTAACATGTTACCTTTATTCTGTGGGTTGGTACGATTACGGCGATACCTCATTTATATTATTTTTTTAAGCGATACTAATTTTGCAGAACAAAAACCTATTTGGGGACATAAATCAATTATTTTTGCATCGCCATCTTCTGAAATTTTGAATTTTCGGCTGACAGAGTTAGTTGAAGGCTTATTTTTTGAAGGACAATCTGTGCTTTTTATTGGTACTGTTTTGGGATACATATGACTTTTTGATCTCTTTTTATAGTATATTTTGTAGGGTGAGATGGCAAAAAATCATTACTTCCGGCGGGTTTTTTCTGTTTTTTTTTACAACATTCACCGTGTAGGTAAAATATTGTTTCAGTTTTATTGTACAGGTTGTTACGGAGGCGTGGATACCAAATATGTATTGTTTTTAGAAATTTTTAGTTTTTTTTTTTTTTTATAGAATTCATTTGATGTAGGAAATGGCCATTTTGAGGCTTTATTGATTTTTTATTTTTTTCACACACTTTATTACATTTTTTTTTACTTTTTATTTATGTCCCACTAGGACACCTGAACCAGCGATGCACTGATCGCTGGTTCAGTACTGTAGACTGCAATACACGAGTATACACGTGTATTGCAGTCTATAGAGGAAGTCAGCCTATGCAGACGCATAGATAATAATACAGTACTTCAGCACTCAAGGAGTTAAGTGTCCAAAAACTTTATTCCATAAAAAAATTGAACACACAGCCAAAGATTATCAAACGTCACAAGATACTTGATGTCAGTGTTTGAACGTTTCGGTCTCCAAGAACCTTCGTCTGCATGACATCTAGAGAAATTCAAATATCAATTAACCCACATGTAACAAGTCATAAATGTTTTTTTTTTTTAAATACTTGGTAACAAGAGGTAAGTTCAAGTTTGTATATATCCCAGTTGTCTCAATGTAACACTCGATTTAGGGAAGGCTCATATTACCCCATTAGTCTCAAAATAAATTATTCAAACAAGAAGTATACATCCCTCTCAAATGTTCCAATAATGCATATACAGTGGGGAAATAAGTATTTAGTCAGCCAGCAATTGTGCAAGTTCTCCCACTTAAAAAGATGAGGCCGGCCTGTAATTGTCATCATAGGTAGACCTCAACTATGAGAGACAAAATGAGAAAACAAATCCAGAAAATCACATTGTCTGATTTTTTAAGAATTTATTTGAAAATTATGGTGGAAACTAAGAATTTGGTCACCTACAAACAAGCAAGATTTCTGGCTCTCACAGACCTGTAACTTCTTCTTTAAGAGGCTCCTCTGTCCTCCACTCATTACCTGTAGTAATGGCTCCTGTTTGACATTGTTATCAGTATAAAAGACACCTGTCCACAACCTCAAACAGTCACACTCCAAACTCCACTATGGTGAAGACCAAAGAGCTGTGGAAGGACACCAGAAACAAAATTGTAGACCTGCACCAGGCTGGGAAGACTGAATCTGCAATAGGCAAGCAGCTTGGTGTGAGGAAATCAACTGTGGGAGCAATAATTAGAAAATGGAAGACATACAAGACCACTGATAATCTCCCTCGATCAGGGGCTCCACGCAAGATCTCACCCCGTGGGGTCAAAATGATCACAAGAACAGTGAGCAAAAATCCCAGAACCGCACGGGGCGACCTAGTGAATGAGCTGCAGAAAGCTGGGACTAACATAACAAAGGCTACCGTCAGTAACACACTACACCGCCAGGGACTCAGATCCTGCAGTGCCAGACGTGTCCCCCTGCTTAAGCCAGTACATATCCGGGCCTGTCTGAAGTTTTCTAGAGAGCATTTGGATGTTCCAGAAGAGTATTGGGAGAATGTCATATGGTCAGATGAAACCAAAGTAGAACTGTTTGGTAGAAACACAACTCGTCGTGTTTGGAGGAGAGTGAATGCTGAGTTGCATCCAAAGAACACCATACCTACTGTGAAGCATGGGGGTGGCAACATCATGCTTTGGGGCTGTTTCTCTGCAAAGGACCAGGACGACTGATCCGTGTACATGGAAGAATGAATGGGGCCATGTATCGTGAGATTTTGAGTGCAAACCTCCTTCCATCAGCAAGGGCATTGAAGATGAAACATGGCTCGGTCTTTCAGCATGACAATGATCCCAAGCACACCGCCAGGGCAACAAAGGAGTGGCTTTGTAAGAAGCATTTCAAGGTCCTGGAGTGGCCTAGCCAGTCTCCAGATCTCAACCCCATAGAAAACCTTTGGAGGGAGTTGAAAGTCCATGTTGCCCAGCGACAGCCCCAAAACATCACTGCTCTAGAGGAGATCTGCATGGAGGAATGGGCCAACATACCAGCAACAGTGTGTGCCAACCTTGTGAAGACTTACAGAAAACGTTTGACCTCTGTCATTGCCAACAAAGGATATATAACAAAGTATTGAGATGAACTTTTGTTATTGACCAAATACTTATTTTCCACCATAATTTGGAAATAAATTCTTAAAAAATCAGACAATGTGATTTTCTGGATTTGTTTTCTCATTTTGTCTCTCATAGTTGAGGTCTACCTATGGTGACAATTACAGGCCGGCCTCATCTTTTTAAGTGGGAGAACTTGCACAATTGGTGGCTGACTAAATACTTTTTTTCCCCTACTGTATACAGAGATACAAAAATGAAATATCCCAATATAGAAACCCCACAGAGATAAAGTATATAAAGTACAACTTGAAAATATACATAATGATAGTGCTTAGTCACATACCTGGTATAACATGATAGGTAAAGAATTGCTGTGCATGCCGCCATAGTACAACTATCTCTCTTAAATAGCGTATAAAACGCTTATTAATGACATCATCAACTGTGCCCATCAACACTGACTCGCGTTCATGTGACCAGGCTAGAATGCGCGTGCGCAGAACTCATATGACGCTCAACTCAGCTCATTACCAAGTACATGCATGCAAAGTTGTTTTTTTTTTTTTGGGGGGGGGGGGGGGTTAAAGGCAAATTTCCTTTGCAACTGTTGAGTGTATTATAGTTAGGAAGCTGGGAAATGTATCAGCAAAGGTTGTAATATTAAGGCAATGTTAAAACGGTGTGTGAGATATGGAGCTGGAGACCAAGGTACAGATACAACTGTGACCTCTAACACAGCATCAGACACATGAGTGACGTGATCCACGACAATACAATTAGAATATCAAAAAGTTTTTTTTTTTTTTTAGTAATTCAATTGAAAAAGTGAAACACATATTATATTGAGTCATTACAAACAGAGTGAACTTTTTCAAGTGTTTATTTCTGTTAATGTTGATGATTATGGCTTACAGCCAAGGAAAACCCAAAAGTCACTCAGAAAATTAGATTATTATATAAGGCCAACTATAAAAAATTACTTAACACAGAAATGTTGGCCAAATGAAAAGTATGTCCAGTAAATACTTTTTCTATTGAATTACTTAAAAAAAAAAAAAAAAAAAAAACTTTGATATTCTAATTTATTGAGATGCACTTGGACATCCTCAGACTGCTCTTCTGGTATTGCTGCTGTTTATTTTAGCGTTTACCTCCCCTTCTTCTGACATCACACAGTACCCAATTCATGTGATGGGCTGTCTCAATCTCATAAACCCTCTCCCTTTATTTAATCAGAACCTGCTCAGGCACTTAAGAGCAGCCATATAGTTTCTAATGTGGGTGTTGCTAAATGAGTAACTCAATCCAAGCACGACCATAGTTTTCCGTATATTGCCCAAATTACATATATTATATGGCCCATTCATTTCTTTGGGTCTGTACACGTGTCCACGGTTGTTACAGATCAGAGTCCACTCAGACACCATCTGCAAAATATGGAGCAGGTCCAGACCTGTGGCACAAACTTGTCCATTAAAGTCTATTGTGAGAAAAGCACATTATAAATGTTTATTTACAGAAATGTCCGTCCTCTGTAGCAGCAGATAAGAGTGCTTCGGAGCCCAAATCAGGCTTATTTAGGTTGACCCTTTACTGCCTAGTCTGCAGGAATACTGGTAAAGGTTAGATCCAAGTGTATGTATAATCCAGAGTAAATTCACTGCAGTAAGGATCAGTTATTGTTTCCCACTGCTCATTAGTTTCTCAATAATGCAAACCTAATCCATTTTCCTTATTAGAAAGGAAATAAAGGAGCGTAATACCCAGAACCAGTCTGTCTTACTGAATGTGACCACTTTAAGAATCTCTAATGCAGAATAGATTATGATGTTCATGTTCTTCAACTAAATTTCATAAGTGCATCTTACACAAAATGGGAACTCATGAACAATCCTTAAGGTGATTCAATCCTGACCAGCCCTCCCTTTAGGAGCGCCCTTCTACATGCTGCCTAGTGGCCTGTTCTATTATTTCAAATACTAGGCCAACCATCTAAATGTGTATGGGTCCTCCCATACCTACCCCTGCTGGGAATTGGGCTGCTGGGAATTCAACCACTTGATCTTTTTGTTCTTGAACACAAAAGCCAGTGCTAGAAAAGTCTTACAGTAGCTTTCTTTCCTCTACCTGTCTTGTTGGGCAAAGAATGCATAGGAGAGACAGACGACAAGTCATTCAGCCGACAGCTATCTAATGTGTATGGCCAGCATAAGGCTGAGGCCCCATGTTGCGGAAACAGCTTTGTTTTGTTGCAGATTGTTGTTTTTGAGCCAAAGCCAGGAATGGATTGAGCACAAGGGAGAAGTATAAGAACTTCCTATACAATTCCCCATTCCATTCGTAGCCATTCTTGGCTTTAGCTCAAAATCGTAGCAAAATCTGCAAAAAAAAAAAAAAAGCGCTACGTATCCGCAACGTGGGATATGAATATATTCCCATGAATATAACTATATTTAAGTTTGTAGACAATTAAAAGTTACACATTTTGCAAACATAACTAAAAATTTTGCATTGTGTTTAGACTTTCTCTAACCATCTTACTGACGACAGTCTGTTGTCTTGATCGTTTACCATCAGATGACCATGAATGCAGGAACTTTCTATGGAACTTTCCTTTATCCTCATAACTTTAATAGGGAAATCAGTAATTGCAAAAAGTGGTAATCTTTACGAAACAAATTATTTAAACTTTGTTTTGAAGTTTTTATTTGAGAGCTTCTTTACAAAGATAATTGAAATATGAAAGTTGTTGGATAGAAATATTAAGCAGTCTTGTCAAACACACTAAATTAACAAAAAATAAAATTATTTCAGAGCTCACAGAGCTTAAAGAGCAAAAGATTATATGCAACCAAGCAAAATGTCACTGCATTCCCTGGCAGCCTTCTGACACGAAAAACCGGTCTTTAACCATTATATTTCCTGCCTGGAAACGCAACTGAGATTTTGTCTGGTATAGAAGAAATACCAGAACTATGTACAAAATAAATTTCACAGATACATAAATGTAATTTGAGACTTAAAAACCGCAGTTCTGCAAGTCCCTGCTTTTCCTCATTTGCTAACTTTGAGAAACATGTTATGCACTAAGTTCTTCCAACTTCCGTAACAGAGGTCCTATGGATTTTAACATCCCCCCCACACACTAATAGTTCAGGCATATATTTCTTCTGTTGCCCCTTTACTTTCTGCTGTCCTAGATATTTCCTTATGGACAGTAAGGCAGCACAGCAAGTTAACAGGTTGAATGCTGGTTAGACAATATGCTGCATTCAGCCTTTACTTTAAGGTTTTAGATTTGTACACAAAAATACGTTACACCCATTCCTTTCCAACTGCATCTAAATAAAGGGATCCCTACGTCACTCTCTCAAAAAGTATAGTAAATCCTATGTACAAAATATTCTGGAGTCAGAATCATCGACGGACGGGAAACAGAAGCTGGGTAGATGTCATGGAATCTGGGAAGAGGCTGTGATAAGTTGGGAGCGGGACGTATGCAGCGGTAATCATCTTGCCTATGGAAAAGAGAAAGTCATTAGTCTTAGAAACTTCTACAAGCTTTATGGTATTTATAAGAAGAACATGAAAAGTGTAAGAACTTACCAGCAAACCACCTTCCATGCAAAGCATTAACTGCTGCAATTGCAGATGCTATGGTTGGACATTTAACATATACGTTACCCTGCAGAGGAAAAAAAAATAAATAAATAAAAAATTAAAAACTTGCCGATGAAAAACAAATGAATAAGTCAGTAGTACACTAAGGTATAAAATATCTCGTACTGTAAGTCAGACCAAGCCAAAGTTGGAGATTAGTTTCATAGCAAAATGGTGCAGACTTTTTTAAATGTTTTAAACTAGTTTTTAAAGAAGCACTCCAGGGAGTTTTCGTTGTCTACCTAGTGTCTCAATATATAATCCAACCATTAAAAGGGGTTATCTGATTTTTGAGACTGATGGTCTATCCTCAAACTAGATCACCAATATTAGATCTGCGGATGTCCTGGGTCTCAGAGGCAGCGGTAACGAGGCAGTGCGGGAGAGCAGTGTTGCTCACTCGCCGCAAAACTGTAGTGGCGAGTGTAGGTACTGCAGCACTGTCCCATAGACTTCAATGAGGATAAGCCATTAATTTTAGAAACCAGATTTAACAACTTCGTTATTCCTTACTGAAGTAAATGATTCCGATAGAAAGGTCATGTGAGTCACAATGACCAGATAAAATATGCACTGCACGGACTATCACTGAGGCCCCCCCCCCCAACTTCCTGTACAATGAACCGTTCCACAAAGGCTCTCGACAGGGGAAGGCAGAAACTTCTGTCACTAACTGCTATGACCTGCTGCAGCCTCAAAACAAGTAACCCTGACTGAAATCAATACAACTAGAGGAACTTACCTGTGGGGAACTCTTGTCTACATAAATGTGAACGACTCCTCCATGTTTATTGCACTCTTCAATAACATCATCTTTTATTTCTGTGTCCCAACCTGGCTCATCTTCCCTGAATAATATAGAAATGAAAGTGTCAACTTGCAAGCCATCATCACATGAAACAGGCAGGGCAGATTTAAAAATAAATAAATAAATACAAGTTCTATATATCAGAAGTTTGCTCAAAGCAGCCGATCACAGCATAGCTTTCATCTTCCACAAGTACTATAAGAAATGATAGCTGTGCTGTGACTGGTTGCTACGAAAACTAAAATTAGCACTGGGACCATGAACTCAAAATTTGAAATTTATTTAATGACATTTATATAAAAAAAAAAACTAAACACATTCCTAGCAAAGTTAGGACGTGGTCGAAACCTGGTATGTACTATGCACATGATTTTCTAAACTGTATAGCTTTCTTCAAAACTTAAGTGTCCCATTGGCTTAAGTTTTTAAAACAAAATTTTAAAAGGTTACTTTTCACTCATGTTCTGTTCATACATTGTGGTTGTACTGTGGTTTTTTTTTTTTTGCACTGGTAAAACTACATATAATACATATCCAATAGGAAATTCTCTGCTTCCCTGGACAAACATGAGTAATTGAAAACTACTTACGTTTGTGGATTAAACATGTTTGACAGCTGGAAGCACTGTGTAGCAAGCGGTTGAGTGGCAGCAGGAATCGGTAAAGTGGATGTCGTCAGTGTGATGGCAGCAGCAGAGGCGGCAGCGGCAGCAAGAGCTGTAAAAATGAAAACAAGTTACGGATTCTATTCTGTCTGTATATTATGGTCACATCACAAAACACAAATAAGACCGCTTGACAGACAAGTAACATGCAAATAGTTTTGCTCAATTGATCAGAGCATCGCCAAAAACTGTAATCCTCATCTATCAGGAATTATGGCGATATCCCATGGATAAAATCAAAAATGCCAAGATGGGAACACCCCTATGGAAGTACTTTATATACACATACAATCTGAAACATCCACCACATGCAGAGGTCACATACTGCACAAAACCACAAAACTCACAACAACCAGACAAATACAAATGGACCATACCTTCACTTTGCTGTGAAATCCTTGACTGAAGATCTGTATATAAAAAAAAAAAAAAAAAAAAAAGAAAATACATAAAAGGCTCCAAAAATCACAACAAGCATTACAGGACAAGGATTGAAAAAACACGATAGTCAATGATGGAGAGAGAAAAAAAAAAAAGTTGGGCTGCAGGATGTTTTCATCGAGGATTTCAGACATTCTGCACCAGTTCTGCAGATGTGAATGTGGCCTAAACACTAAATGCTAATAAATTTTGCAAAGTTCAGCACTGACCTATACAAATTGTTTATTTAGTTTACTTGTAGAGCGACAACTTATTCCGCAGCACTTTACAGACATTGTCGGCCACTGTCCCATGTACAGCTCAATCTACATTCCCCATCAGTACCATCTTTAGGATGTGGGAGGAAAATGGAGTATCCAGAAGAAACCCGTGCAAATATTGGGAGATTACAACAGAAGCTGACTTCTGCACACAATGTACCCTGGCCAGTCTGTGCTGCTATATAAAAGCAGTATTGGCTAATGAACATCCACAGAAGTAGAGTCTTTTTATTTTTGCAAAGTCCTGCACTATATTGTTCTACATAACCAGATGTATACTTTAAGCGTAAGTGACATCTTCATACCTGCTACAGCCCCGAAAGCCAAGGAACCACTCATCTGCAATGCCTGCTGTGCAGCTGGAGGTATCTGCAATCCAGTGCCTGCCAACCAGAAAAAAAAAAAAAAAGTTATTTACAATATAAGGTAAAAGTGCAAATTCTTCTTTAGTGAGGTACCCTACATAAAAGGGGTTTCTGAGATGATATTCATGGTCTAGTTTCACTGCTAGGTATGTGACAGGCACTCCATTGCTCAGTATGACAACGATGAAATGGATGGCTGAATAAAACTCAATGTCACACGGCCTTCTTTACATGTGTTTATGGTTCACTGTTTGGAAGTGCTTTTACAGAGACTCCAGTCCTAAGGTTCACTGCAATACTGCATTCTGGGACTACCTCTAAGCAGTTTTACGGTTATCCTCATTGATCCAATTTTATGTATTGTTCTATTGCCATTTCATATAGCTTCGAACTATGAGTCACTGTGTCCCATTTATGCATTTAAGTGAAAAAACTTCACTTGAACAAAATTAAGTGACTCAAACCCCGCATAATCAAGTAAAATTAATTTTTGTAAGTTATACCTTCTGCCAGCCTGGCCATCAGCTGAAGTCTTCCAGTAGTACCAAGATCTATTCCAGTTCTCTCAAGCTCATCACTATCCAAGAATGAACTTGCATTTGACGCATCGGTACGTTCGGTCACGTGGCCAACCTTCATCGGACGCCCAGCTAGCTCAAATCCATTTAACTGCTCCAGAGCTTTTTTGGCACATTCAGAATCTGAAAACTGAAAAATTATAAAATGAAAAGGATTATCTAAACTGTACAGTCTATAATTCACTGTATAACCAACACTTGTGAATGCAACACTTACAGTAATAAAGCCATATCCCTTGGAGCGGCCAGTTTCACTATCCATCATAAGTTGAATACTCTCAATCTATTTGCAAAAAAAAAAAAAAGAAAAAAAAAAGAAAGAAAATAAGTTAGAGAAAACAGAACCATGCAGATAACTTAAAATAAGCATCAGCCTTTTCAGGATAAGCTGTTATGTATGTACATGAGGAGTAACTACTGATATTTTGCATTGGTCATAAGCTTTCCTCTCTGTAAAGCTCCACCTGCTCCCTCAGGCCTCATGCCCACTACCATGCATATTATTCACAATTGCTGATAAGTACAGACCCATACACAGAGCCGTAGTTTTTTTGCGGCTGTGTCCGGGCCGAATTGAAAAGCCACAAAATATGGAGCAGGTCCTATATCTGTTCTTACTTGTGGCTCAATCAATTCCTTTTCAATGTATGGGTCAGTGAAAACTACAGATGACACATGGTTACTGATCTGTGCTGCTTTTACTGAACAGCACACTGCACATGGTTGTGTGCAGGAGGCCTTACATTCTCGCTCTGAAGCAGACCTAGGATCACGCAGGACATATCAATACTTCCCTATAAAAATACAGTACTTTGACAAAATTCCTATTTAGCTCCAACATTAGTCTAGGCCTCGGACTTCTCTCTCAGCTCCTTTCTCCTCCCTGTCTATATAGACACACGTAACAATACAAGTTACAGAATAAAAGTACCATAGATTTATGCAAAGTTTATTAAAAGAGACGGTAACTATTTAAAGCTTTTATTTTGTGTGCACTCACTCTGCCAAAAGGTTCAAATATTCCACGTAGCATGTCTTCTGTTATGTTGAAATGTAGGGATCCAACATATAACCTCATGGGCCCAGCAGTGCCTTTCTGCAAGTTATTGGCCATTGCTGCAGCTCTATTCTTTTCTGCCTGTAAATAAAATCAAGGGCACAAACGTTAGAAATGGTTGTCGCACAAAACTGCTCTGGCTTGCAGTTTATAGCTAACACATCACATTTATAGCTAACACAATAATGTCCTCTCTACCAAGAAGCAAGCCCAGCTAACTGAACAAATTAGTGACAGTTCCAGCAAAAACATATATAATCTGACACTCTGCCCGCAGTCATTTAGCAAATATTCGTCATTCCATTGCATTAGCTTTGCATTATGACACTTACCTGAGAAGCCTGCACGATTATAGGAACCCCCAAGACTCTCTGTCCAGTTAAACCAATTGCCAGAGGTACAGAGCTGACATCCACAAACTCGACATAAGCGATTCCCTTAGATCGTCTGGAATTTCTGTCAGAGATCATCCTCACATCACGAACCTAAGAAACATAGCAAGAGAAGACTTTAAAAATAAGCCAGTGTACACAAACAGGCCAAAATGCATCAGAATGTAGGAAAACTAAAGAAATGTTGCTGAAAACACAAAAGCTTTGCTTACCTTGCCAACCGTTGAAAAAAAATTCTTCTAGGTCTCTTGGGCGGATCCTTGCTGCCAGTTGCATACAAAAGACAGTGCGTGCATCTCTTTCTTCAGGAGTTAGGTTATCAATTGGTCCTCTAAAAAAGTAAGGATGGCAGTGGTGAGAAACAGAGAAAATAAAGTCCCTTTAGGCAGAAGAATTGCAACTTCGTGTGGCAAGTGACACTAGCAGACTTTGTACAAAAAAGGCAGGAACCATGTTGCATAACTTCGGCTCTGCATGCATCTGGTCCAAATCAGAACAAATTTACTTAGAATGGGGCCCATGAAGGCAGCTGGGGCTTTGTTATTTTTATATGAAGCATAGAGCCAAATCTGATTAAATGTGAAGTCACCTCGGCAGGCACTCTTGTACATACCTCACAGGGCTTTTCTCTCTCTTTTGTGGACTTTTACTCTTTGAACGACGCCTAAAGAGAACAGATAAAAAGTTATTAAAAGTGTTCCTTTTTGTGTTCACATTTACTGTGTTATATAACATATATACCGCCCAACGCGAATCTCTCCACTTCATGCAAAATGTTAATCCAAAGCACAGTTGCCGTCTGAAGTAAAGAATTGTAGGACTACAAGTGATCAGAAGTATTCCATTACTCAACTCAAAAGCACCAATTCTAACATTACAAAACCAAACAAAACATCAGTTAGCAAGCAAGTGTATTTTACCATCAAAATGGATTCCAATCTAATAAAAAATCATGGCATATTACTTTATGATGAAGAACTGTAACCTCGGACTCCCCACTAATTTTGAGAATTATGGTATGCAGCGCTGCCTACCCTTCATATAGTTAAACCTCTTATTCAACCACTTTTTTTTATGCAATTTTTGGTGGTCATCTTGAGGGGGTGGTCTTCACAAAGAACATGGTTAATATGGAAGATTAAATCAGCCACAGACAATGTGGTCTGGGTAAGGGTGGTCTTTTGGAGAGGTGTCACTGTATTTAAACCTGCACATCTATTTATCAGTTTGCAAAAAACTGAAGACTTATCCTCAGGATTAGTCATAAAAAAAAAAACCAAAAAACGAAAAAAAAAAAAAAAAAAAAAAAACAAAAAACACAAACCACACAGGACCCGCACTGATCAGCTATTTGCAGGGATTGCAGTGCTTGTGCTGTGGCCTTCACGGTTTACATCACACGCCGTTTCATAGCTGCCGTGCAATATACAGCCTCTTCTGGTTCACTGTTCAACAAACCAGTGATCAGGCAGCAAGTGCGCCAATACATCCATTTCAACAGGAGTCCCGGAGATAGCTGAGCACTGTACTTAGGTGGTCTCTGGCACTTCCAATGAAGTTAATGGAGCGGTACATGAGCTATCCCACTCCATTCAGAAAGGGGTACCCATCAGTTATTTGCAAGTTATAACCTATCCTTTTGTGGGAAAACCTCTTTAACCATAGAAGCACTTGACAAAGAGTAAACAGTTGCCCACTAGTCCCCAAAATTAGGTAAGCATAGCTGCCGATAATCAGTGGCAGCGATACAAGTCAAATATATGAACCAATACCAAAAGAAATATTTGGACACACACATTTATGGCACAGGAGACAACCATAAACTGTAGAATCTGCTGTAGTTTGAGCTTGGAACCAGATATGCCAGATGTTCAGAAAACTGTAAGACATCAGATCTGCATTAAATCACACTGACCCTACAGTAGTACCTCCTTGGCCATGAACTATGCATAGCATTCCCCATTCAAGAGACATGTCACTTATGAACATGCAAATAACCCATTAACATTAATAAGAAAATTTACCAACCTTAGCTTTACGTTGTGTGGTACACCACTCATTTTGCCACGCATGGAGCTGCCAAATTTCGGTCCAGAACTATAAACAGATAAAAGTCTAGTTAATTTCTATATAAAAAGACACCACTCTAAAATGGAGCAGTTTTTTTTTTTTAAATAAATAAAAATGATTTGCATTTCTTTTGTAGATGTAAATTGTTCTTGTTCTCTATTTTATTATAAATCTGAAGCAGGAAACATTTATCAAAGCTGCTGAAGTCTGTAACAGCTGTGTTTAGCTTCCAAACAGCCAAATATAAAAGCTATTCTGTGTTTCTGTAGCATATCAATCTTTAAAAATATTAATATAGTTTATACTGCCTCTTCCTAAGGTCCTATGCACACAGGCTAATCCAGCCTGTAAAACTAGTCAGGAGGCTGGAGTCCTTGCATTATAGTGCTCCATGATGCTGGGAGTCCCTGCCTCCTAATAGCTCTAGCATCCGCACTATATATAGTTAAGGATAGTAGAACCGTCAGCAGGCAGGGACTGCCAGCATCATAGGTCACTATGCAAGGACTCTGATCTCTTGACTAGGTTCGAACTGGAAACTCTGGCCAGTGTATTGACAGGATTTTCCAGTCTGGATTTCATGGGCCCTTACTTTTAGAGTATACTGTTCAGCCAAGAGGTCATGGTCTGTCCCATAATTAAAAAAACAAAAAAAACAAAACAAAACGCCACTGGGTCCATTAGACATCGTTAGACCCATTAAAATGGTAGTTTGCAACTTAGGAGACAACTGGTGACAATGCAAACTGCCCAGAAAGGCCATCTGAAAGGAGATTAGCATGAAATCAGAGCAGTTTAGTGATGAAGAGCACTTCTGATCACCAGATGGACTGCCCCCTACACAGTCTGATTGTTGGGTAGACAGACTGAGCCTTATGAGGCCAGCACATGACTAATCCATCCATAGCGTACTCTCCCGAAGACCTGTGATATAATGGAGATGACAATAGTAACTATATGTACCAATACAGTTTTTTTTTTTTTTTTGATAAACATCCCTCACACAGCTATATAGGAAGGAAAATGGTCAAATATATTTAGCATGGTAAAATTAATAAGTAAATGGTAAGGTAAAGTGCATACAAGGCTGAATTTTGAAAAACTACATCCAGCGGAAAAAAAAAAAAAAAAAAGCAGCCATCTCCCCATTAGATTTGATTACTACATAAACAAGTAAACTCTAAAACATAAAAGAATAATTCACGTGGACTCACATCAAGTCACTGTGGGGACTAGATAATACCAGTAAACATGCTATGTCCACTAAGTGTTTTCATCCCTTGGATGTTTTCAAGACTGTAGCTTTGAGTTGCACCATTACATGACAGCAGTCTTAAATACTTTACAGTCAAACAAATAACGTAACCCAAAAAGACAAAACACACCACGGAACAAATCTATATCGCTACCTGGCCTCAACTTTGGCACACCTAAATCATCAGTAAACAGTCAATCTCTTAGGAGTAACAATTCTACTGCCGATCTCCTTTGTACAGTAAAGGCGTTTCAAGTCAATACTAAAAATAAACCTGTATCTCCTGAAAGTGAAAGGGGGATAAAACCATGTTGGTGTTTCATAGTTAAGAAATAGTGTCAAAACGTTTTAAGAGGTAGGTACACTTCAAATACAGTAATATACTACATGTCTGAGGATATACTCAGACCTTGCTTTTGTGCCACAGTCTGACAAAGCTTCACCTGTACCAGTTACTGAGCAAAAGCAATTTCCAGTAAAACTGTGGTACAAGGACACTGTGATTATACCCTTATAGCTGCTTTATCCAAGGAAATTGTACCAGTCTATGCAGAAAGAATGATGCAGAGGGTATTAAAGGAGTTTTCCTATCCTTAGGACAGGTCATCAGTTTGCAAGATCCTTGAGGGTTCGAGACCTTGAACCCCTGTGGATCAGCCCATTGAAATTGCAGTTGCTCTCCCTCAGTACTGCTTCTGCTTCACAATCCCATGTGACGTCATGTTTATCAGTCGCATGGCCAGATCACATCTCACTCCAATTCAAGTGAATGGGCTGAGCAGTGGTACAAGCACAGCCACTATACAAATGTATGTTGAGCTTGGTAAGTACTGAAGAGGCTGCAGCCTCTCCAAACAGGTGATCGGCCAGGGGACTGGATATTGGAGCCGATCTTTATTGATCTATGCTAAGGAAACTGGAAAAATCCCTTTAAAAAAAAAACAAACAAAAAAAAACCCCCCATAATTTCTTGCTTTAACAGCTCGATCATGGCATACTAAACAAGTCTATATACATACTATGGGCTTCTATAACGGCCTCTGAACCTCCGATCTTTGCTCCTGGACCGACTCCTCCTCCGTTCTTTACTGCGACTGCGTTTTCTCTCTCGACTTTTACTTCTTTTCCTTTCCCGTTCCCTGCTGCGTTTCCTCTCCTTGCTCTTGCTACGCTTCCTTTCACGGCTGCGACTGCGGCTTTTACTTTTCTTTTTTCTGAAAATCAAAACAAAATTGAAATTACATGGCATGTTCTGTGTATTTAACATACATATGCACTAGCAAAGCTCCCAATGTGATTATTAACTGACACTAAGTGACATCCACCCCAATTTCTCACACACAAAAAAACAAACACTAAAAACAAAAGTAGTATACTGCATGTCTTTTACTGGATGCCTCTGCACAGAATTGTGCAATCTACTGAGCCATTCTACATAGCAGATGACATGTATGTCCTGCCTGTGCTTCCACAGCCCGGCTCATTCAATGAATAGGAGCCACAGAAGCATAGCTGCAAAACCAGATAGGAATAGGACCTTATCCTGAGTTTTGCAGCCCGGTCTGCTGGCCCGCACACGGGAACGTGTAACTCATGGTCATGTGCCGACAGACATGAACGGGTCAGTGTGCTATCTGGGAAAAACCCGGATAGCACACTGAACTCGCCCATGGCTGTCTGCAAGGGGTCTTAGATTTTTCTTTATTTTCAGGTACCCGGCTTCCCGTATTGGAATGCAGAATGCACCACTGATTTGGGAACGGATCCCGCCACAAAGTCAGCGACAGTTTCCAAAGTGTGAACAGCCCCTAAAGGTCTGTTGAGAGTAGGCACCAAGAGCTTTGACCACATGCCAGTAATTACTTTGGGAGTATTACAATATGAACATAACTAGCAATTTCCCAAAAATAAGCAATAATGGAATATATATTAAAATTTAGTAGTGACACCTACTTCTTACTGCGCTCTTCATGGCCATTGGCACTGTTCAATTTGTTCTCGTCCTAAGCAGGGTTGATAGAAGAACATCATGAGGGCGAAGAGGAAATAATTCAAGTTGGCAAAGGGTAAAGGGGATTGGAATGAGAGAATAAACAAAAATTTAATGACTAAGTTACTAAAAAATAAACTTGTGTGTAAGGCTAAAAATAGAAAAAAAAAATAAATATACATGGGAACTTATTTAACAGCTCCACTACAGATTCAATAAGTCTATAAAAGCTAAAATTAACTAGTGCAATTTGGTTTAGTTGTTTGTACTTAAACAGTTCATGTAGTAGAGCATCCTGTGACTGTAAAATGCTGTAGTTTTGCCTACATGTGGAAGTTGTATTGATTTAAACATTGTTAGGTGCTGTGGTCCTTATGGTCAGTACCAAGGCTATCGTTTGCCTAAGCCCAAAGTGGCCACGCTAGCAGCAGCCACTATCCAATTCCTGTGACCGATGCCATTCCTTTGATCTTCGCCCATTTTCGTTGGTGGGTTGGGACTGTAAGAGCTTGATGCCACCTCTGTCACACATCTCGCCCTGAAGCAAACAGGGATTCACACTGCTTTAGTAACGTCGACTCCCAAGAAAAATCAGCAAATATGTACCTGTCAAGCCTAAACATTTCCCTACTGCCATTTCCTATTAACATGGAAATATCCATGTTTCACTAAGGCTCAGGAAGCCATTACTTTATGCCCAGCATCTTCTGAGGGGATAACTGCCAATACATAAAGAATCTTATTTAAAGAAATGGTGTGGTAAATGGACCACAATCCAAATGCAAACAGGCATTTCAAATGCATAGCCTACAACACAGTCTCAGACATACTGAGCTTTTCTATGTTTTTGCATGCAAATTACAGGTTAACTCCCCGAACATAGTGAGGAAGTCTTTGCATTTCCAAACAGGAAATTTGCATTAAGGCAACACGGTAACATAATGCACCAAAAACAGTACATGAAACCTGTGTTACAATAGAGAACTTTGCTGAACTTAAAGTACAGAACAGCAGGGTAACCATTATTTATTAAAAAAGGAATATAAAAGAAAAAAAAAAAAAAAGCGACTTAGTGGGAGATCCAAGAATCAGATCACGTTTCTTTGCTCAAAGGCTGGATGCTTCCCATGTCAAACTTTCCACCAGTTTTTGTCCACTTTTAATAAAAATAAAAATATATTTAAGTATATAAAAATGACAAAATATGCGCAGAGTAGAATCTGCATGAACTGCCCTGATCTTGGCTGGTGAAAGTGGATATTCTTGGAACCCCATTTCTTTCCCAAAACCACTCTATTCACCTTGTTGCTAAGCCAAACCGAAGCTCGGCAGTTCATAGGCAAGTCTTTTTACCTAGGGGACCACGGTACAGCGATACGTCACTCAATTACTACCTTATGATTGACAGTTCACACTGGAATCAAAGGTGAATTCATGGGAGTAGAGGTGATATATCGTTAGGCAAGTCTACAAAAAGAGATAGATGGGCATTTATTTATCACGCTGAAGTCAAACTACTGCACAAAATCATCACATCAACAGTCAATATTTACTTTTCAAGTTATGTAACATCTCCAAGGGATAAGTCACGAGAGCTCCAGGGGTGTTAGTTAACATTTTCGCAGTAGTTTCAAGAATTAACTAAGCTTGAAAAATAAAAAACATGTGACAGATCTCTCTCACCTTCCGGTAGGGTGCTTCCAGCATTGCTTCTATATCAATGTCATCAGCCATTTTGGTCTAAAAAGAAAAAAAAGTCAAAAGTCTCAGAAACAAAACAGTATTATCTTGTCATTATGTCTAAAGCTAGGTTCACATGTGTGCACAGAGGACTTTTTCCTCCGTTCTGCCTCTCCAAACAACAGAGAGTCAGCACTAGTGTGAACTTAGCTTCAGGGTTTAAGCAAATAAAGTAAATGTCATATTTGAAGGGCCAAGTTAAAAGGGCTGTGGAAATGGCAGGCCAAGCCACCGACTCCTGTATAGAAGGCTGACAGCCATGGAAGCAGCAAGTTTATCATTTACAAAAGATAACCCCCGCCCACACAAAAAAAAGTAAATATGTAACAAACTACAATAATTTATATAACAAAAAATTGTTTTATTTTAAAGCCGAGTTGGACACGATTGTTAGGCACATAGTTAAGACTGCAACAGAAAACTGATTTTTGCCAGTTGACTTGTATCCATGTTTTTAGCCCCTGGAGAGACAATTCTGCTAACTAGCATTATCTCCTGGTACTATATAATGCCCTTGGACCTCACTAGAGTAGCGAAAATAAGTAATCATTAAAATAGTTTACTGTAATTGTGCAAGAGTTCTATGAACCCCCAATACTTGTCAGCAGGAAGTGACGTGTAACACTTGGATTACACAACATTTGCACAAGAGAATTAAAGTGCAGAGAAGGAAATAATAATAATAATAATAGTCCTTTAATAGTCCCACAGTGGGGAAATTCAGTGTGTTACAGCAGCAAAGATAAGATAAGCAGATACAAATACAAAATGTACAGGAATGTTCCAAGGTGAGAGGCATTACATTAATAGCAGACAGACAGATAGGACGTAGCAGGGGGGGGGGGGGGGGGGGGGGGATTTAACAGGCAGAGAGATATTTCAGTTCTCTGTATGTAATGATCTCCGCTTAGGTCGGTGTTGGTTGTACAGCCTAACCGCGGTGGGGAGGAAAGACTTCCGATAGCGCTCCTTCTCACACCTAGGGAGGAGCATTCGGTCACTGACAGTACTGCCCAGCGCGATCACAGTCTCATGCATGGGATGGGAGTTATTCTCCCGCATGGAGCTCACCACGGACAGTATCCTTCTGTCACCCACCACCTGCACTGGGTCCAGTGGGCTCCCCAGGACAGAGCTGGCCCTTCTAATCAGCTTGTCAAGTTTATTTCTGTCCCTGGTTGATATACTGCTCCCCCAGCAGGCCACTCCAAAGAAGATGGCTGATGCCACTACCGAGTTGAAGAAAGTTCTAAGAAGTGCCCCCCGGATTCCAAAGGCTCTCAGCTTCCTAAGCAGATATATATTTAAGGAGCAACCACTTTTTTTTTTTTATTTGGCGAAAAATGGAAGACCACCTGTGGTGCTATCAATGCACCCTCATCTAAAAATGTAAACCCTCAAAGACTTATAACAGTTGAATTTAAACTCTACTTAAAGGTTTACTATCCTTGGAAATGTTTCATTTTTACTACTTTGTTCCAAGTTCACTAGGCCCAAGTCTGCCATAAACGAATTCTCTGAAAATTAACAGTAGTAAGTCAAAGCTGAAACACAGATCCCTGCCACAGACTGACCAGGAGACCTGAATGCGGAACAGCCAGACTGTACAACAATGCAGATAAACTGCAAAAGGTAATAAACATGCTTCACAGTGGGTTATAAAACACAGTGTACAGATTATATGGCACAGATCTTTTTCAGAACTTAGTCTGTTCATACACACTGCCAGTGGAAAGTTTGCAAATTCTGTAAGATTTTAGGCCTGAAGTCCACGTGTGAATCCCTACACAATCCTGAAAGTGTGAAGGACTGTACTCACACTTGCGCTGCTTTTAACTGGGAGACACAGACTGTCTAGGTAACAGGTAAGCTGAGTTCCTACAATTAAAAGCCGTTATCTAAACTGCCTGGCAGAAAAGTTCTCTGTAAATTAGATCACTACGACGCCTGGCGTATATGCTACCTTCCCAAAAGACAGTGACAAAGACTCAACATCTGTGCAGGAGGATCCAATGCAGATCAAGTAAAAAATAGACAAAATAGCATAAGATGCTGCACCATTTTGTCTGTTACACTGACAGACACCATGAATGACTAATGGGGACCACCATGGTGCCCATGATCTCAGATCCAGCACTGCTAACATTTTTACTGTTTCACTCAGGCTAGGTTCACACCTGCGCCCGGTCTCCACCTGGGGATTCTGTTCCCCATTCCACTTTAAAAATGCAGAGAGAAAGGTCCTGCAAGCAGCGCTTTTCTCTCTGCACTGGAAACCAGGTGGACCCCATTATAGTCTATGGGGTCCACGGGTTTCCAAGCGTAACCGCTTTTGTAAGCGGAGTTGGCTTCTGTTCAGGGGTTCCCCAAGCGGACCCCCCCGAATAGAAACCCGAACGCAGGTGTGAACCTAGCATTAATTGATGCAGAACAATTGAGAACCCAATGCGGAAGTAAGCAGAGCCAAGGCCCCATACATGAAACAAGCAGGAAATGATCGGTGGTTTCAATATTACAACCTTAAGAGGTCTGAACTCAGCTGTAGCTAAAATGAGTTATAATGAATCCAGTTGATATTTTTAAAACATAACCAAGGCTTAAAATAAATACTATGTACTTATCTATCCGTCCAGCCAGGGATCCAGTTAAGAGTCTCAGTTGGGGTCCCTGATCTTTGTTTACCTGTGCACAAGTACATCAAACAGTAGGCTAAGCCTGGGAATCCGAACAGACACTCCCCACTTGATCCCAGGCCAAACAAACAGGTAAGTGTGTGCTGTTTGTTATCTTGAGCCTCACTATGTTGTTAAATAAATAACTTCATGAGGCAGAAAGGTCAAAATTCACCACAAATTGTGTCTCCCATTAATTTCAATTGAAGGCAGTATTTTTATTTTTTCCAGGTAGCAGAAAAAAATAAAAAATAAGTATCCTGCTAGAACTTCCCCTTGAAGAAAATGGGAGCAGGAAATCTCAAAGAAGATTTCTGTGGCTGATTTTGCATGGTGGGTCCAGCTGCAAAATCCACCATGTGAACTAAGCATAAGTACCGGTTCATAGAACAGGGTCCTCCGGCTGTATGTTTGCTCTTGCATTCACGGCCCCATACACATTAACAACGGCCGTTTTAGGCTAGGTTCAGAGTATCCACAGGAGGACAGCACGGAGGACCTTTCTCTCCGTCGACATCAGTATTAAAACAGCGGAAACATGAGAAACCCTATTATAGTCTATGGTGCCTACGGGTAACTGCTGTTTTAGCAGATGAGCTCTCTATCGTTCGGGTCCCCCAACGTAAGTGTGAACCTAGCCATAATGGTCAATCATAACATGCCAGTAAACATTAACAGAGCCTTCAATAGACTTAAGTGAAAACAGGCTACCCCTGGACATGGGGGGGGGGGATGTAAAGTACTTTTTCACGGCCTGAATATGCACTGAAGGATAAAATACCCCACATACACAAAAACAAATTTAATTTGCAATGTAGATCATATCAGGATGTATACCGAAATGAGTGCTTACATGCAAATCTGCAATTCAACATATGCAACAAAACTAGCAAAGCAAAGGCATTCCAAACATGTATTTTAACTGGAATTTTCCACTACACGTTCAAAGAGTTTCCTCCACACAGTTTACAGACTTGAGTAATATTTTCCAGCATGCTACGCTGTACTTTGACCAACAGTTTCAACGAGAAACTCTAAAAATCACTCAAAGTTATTTCACATAAAATGACACAGCCATGATGTAGTTTTGCTCCAGTTTTGCACTGACTTGAAAGACTGTCATAAAAAAGGCTTCTATTAGAGCCAGCCCTACAATCTATACCAAGTTTTATGAAGTCAGACTCCAGTGTACTCTAGAGAAGAGACTGAAATTCCACAACTCATCGCCCCAACATGGTTACTAATGCAGTTTTTTGAGTCATCTTTTCACATGCATTTTCTTAAGGTATAGCTTCCACTATAGATAAGTTTACTAATAAATAGATGGTGCAAACTCGAGCAGGCAATCTGAATATACACCAGATTTATTAGTGGCTGATACTAGATGATAAATCTGTTGTATTCTGTAGACTGTCTAGTCTACGTGAATGTCACCTTTGAGTTGGCGTACAGTGAGCAAGAATTGGCACATTTAAGCCACAACCAGCTGTCTAGCAAGTCAAAAAAAAAGTTTAGCCCAAACTAGACGCACTGCGTTTATACCAGTGTTTAGTTGTAACAGTAGATCTGGTCCTGTGTGTGTGAACCCACCCCTAGGATTGCTTCACAAGATCTGTATGGACCAGATGCTGGTCACCGATCTGAGGAGCCAGACATCCATGATACTAGGAGTCCCTGCCGGACTACTGTCCTGTAAATTCTGATTACAGTAAGGAACAGCTGTCCCATGGGGACTAAGAGAGGAACCTCCTTTCTCAGGATCGCTAGGGATCAAAGTCCTTAACACTTAACACTTTCAAAGGAGTTTTCCAGGATAAAAATATTGATGACCTATGCTAAGGATCTGTCATCAGTATCACATTGGTGAGGTCTGACATTTGTTACCACTATCAATCAGCTGTTCTCAGCAGCTGATACACAGAGAATGATGCAGGAAGCAGACAGCGCTGTTCTCGGTGTAGTGGCCAGATCAGGTACTGCAGACGGTCAATGAATCACTAGAATGGGAACTAAGCTGAAGTGACTTGGTTCACCAAAATCCTGCTCCATTCTCTATGCATCAACCGTAGATTGATTACTGGGGTCTGACACCTGTTACCCTTATCTAACATTGATAACCTAGGCTTAGGATAGGTTATGCTAGGTTAACTCTAGTGTTGAGGTTTCTGTTCTTCAGGTCCGCTTGGGGACCTGAAGAACAGAAACCCAATCGCTTAAAAAGCAGTTACCCACAGACTATAATGAGGTCTGCTGGATTTCTCGCCCGAAATCAGCAGAGAGAAAAAAGTCCTGCTTTCAAGTGGAATAGGGGACAGAATCCCCAAAAAGGTCACTCCACTAGTGTGACCATAGCCTTATCAATATTTTTCGCCCAGAAAACTCCATTAGGCTAAGGCCCCACATTGTGAGGTGTAGCCAAAAAGCGCTGCGGAAAAGTCCGTAGCAGAAACGCATTGTAGTTTTTTCCCACAGTGCTTTTGACAAAGTCCTCAGAGTTTTCCTCTGCGGACTTCGGACTTTCTGCATTATACCTATGCGGAAACCGCCAGCATTTCCGTAGGTATAACTGACATGCTGCAACTTTCAAACACCGTTTAGCCTTAAAAAGAAAAAAAAAAAAAAAGTTTCCACATCTACTCTAAGAGAGGAGCCACATTAGGATCATATGAAACAAATGAATGGGAGATGGGAAATAAAATATTAATTTGTCAAAAAGTTTAAAAACGCTACAGGTTTTAAAAAAGACCCGTGTGCCGAGCAAAAAAAAAGACACTCCAAAAATCCCATCAAAATTGGCTTCAAAAACCTGGAGCACATTTTTGTAAAGTGCTGCAGAATATGATGGCGCTATACAAGTAAGTATAATAAATAATTTTTGGGCAAATTCACACAGGTGTTTTTTTTGTTTTTTTTTAAAGCGGACTCTACTTATAAATAAAACCCTCAAAATGTCTGATTCCCTCTCCTATTCATCTCAATGGAAATCAGAAAAACACACACACTATGGAAGAAGTTTTTTTTTTTTTGTAAAAAACAACAAAAGAAACCTCTAAAGAGTTTCAGGAGACAAAACCCTGTGCACTTCCAAAAACTGCTTCAGAATAGAATCAAAATCTGCTTCAAAAACATAACACAGATTTTTTTTTCTACCTCACAACAAAAAACTCCATGTGAATTTACCCATTATAGGCCGGGTATACACAGCAGAAAAAGAAGAGTAATTTGATGCCTCGGATACCATACCGCTCCACTTTCCAAGTTCACACTGTTATTGGCCTAACTGTCCGTTGTTCTGCTCCATACAGGTGAACCACTGTAACAACAGATAAACATGGAGCCTGACGGACTCGTATAACCATAATGCGGTCATTTTTAAGCCAAAACAGTCTGCCATGCAGGACTTTTCGAAAAACGATTTCAGGCGGACATTGCGACAGAGACTTTAGTGCAGACGTGAACTAAGCTTGAGCCAGCAGTAGTCTCATGCTGCGGTGGAATCCGTGGCAAGATCAATTAGGACGTATGTGGCACTGCCTGCCACGGAAAACAACGTGTGAACTTATCAAAATCTGCTACAAAAACACTGAACAAACATTTTCTGCCTTCTAAAAACAAACCCTGTGTGAACATACACTTATAAAACAACATGCAACTACTGAGCAGGCCTGGAAGCTACAGCATATTACACAATGTAATAATACATATATAAAGTTTACAGACTGCCATGGGGTAGCAGACACAGGTTACAGAGCTATCTATACAGCAGGCTATGGGACACCACAATGTCACCGTCCTTACAGGGACAAGGACGAGCTGTCTTGGAAGGACAACCATATGGAGGTGGCCGGTCACACAGGGACACATCACAGGTACAAAATGGCCAAACTACACGTCCTCCAGACACTGGTAGTGGCCGCAGCTAGCATATAGACGCCATCACCAGCCCGCTGAGGTAGAAGAACCCTCTGCCTCATAACCACACATTACCCCAAGGCCTGCGATAATCACATAGACGGTACATAGACGACTTACCTCAAATGTGGCCCGTGCGCTCTTCGGGCTGATCGTTACTAGGCCTCGGCCTTGTTTGTGCTGAGAAAGAAATGGCGCTGAATCTACAAAGAGAACAGGGCGTCGTTACTGGCGAACAACGCGTGTACACAAGATGGAGAGGAGAGAGAGGAGGAAAAGGACAAGAAGGGAGGCCACAGCCGGGCGTACACAGCTATAATGTGGGGCTTTGGGGCGGGAAGATAACAGGCCGTGCAACGGCAAACCTGCGACTCCCCGAAATGGCGGCTGCCAGGCTCCTTGCACTAGCACAGGGTTTCCAACAAGACTAAACAGGGGCGGCGTGACGACATCCTTGAGGCGGGGCCAAGCAGTAGTGTGGCTGCTCGTCAGCGGGTAGCGAGGTGAGATTTCCCGCCTCTCTGCGTGTGAGGTAACTGAGGAGAGAGCTGGGCACACAGAGTGGGCGCCTATGTACTGACTAGCTTACACAACACTGAATTTTGTGGTAAACGTTGTTATTGTATAACGTCAGCAGTTCTATTATTTAGATGTGTGTATGGGGTCACAGAAATGAATACGGCAAGTGTGTGAAAAACACGGCTAGCCTACTGTGTGTGAACACGGTCGTGTGTGCTAGGCATAAGTTATAATTTATTGTTCACTATATTGCACACCATGACAATGATATTGGGATAAGTTACTTTCACACAAGCCTTGTGGGTCCATTTTTAAAGGTGGTTCATCAGATCCAAGGTGGCGTTGAGACACTTGGCTGTGGTACAGGTACTAAAAACAATTGCTAGGATTATTTCACACAGGTTTTTTTGGGTTTGTAAAAAAAAAAACTTTTATGGAGCTCTTTAAGGGATGTTCATGTGGGAATTTGAGGCAGAATCCACCTTAAATTCCACCTGAGCTCTGCCCTCAACTCATTTAAATGGGAGGCAGTAGCTGATCTTTTCAGCTAAGACTGCGTTCACACCTGCGTTCGCCCCTCCGCACGCAATCAGTTTTTGAAACCGTCTCAAAAGCTGATTTCATACGGCTTGTTTTAAAACTTATTGATTTCAGTGGATTGTAAAAACCATCCCCAGGCGAGCGTTTAGAGCATTTCCGTCTGGTATCCGCTCTTTTGAGTGGAGAAAAAAATTGGACTTGCAGGACTTTTTCTCTGTTCAAGAAATAAGGATTCCAGACGGATGGCAACCAATCTGGTTTTTTTTTTTAACATTGATGTTTATGGAAAACTGTCCGTTTTGCAATCTGTTTTTCCCTCTGCGCATGCTCAGAATGAAGGAAAAAAAAACCAGAAACAAATTTTTTTTTTTTTTTTTTAATGTACACCCATTGACTAATCCGTCTGAAAAGACTGATTTGGGGGTGGATTTCGTCCCCGAATCCAGAGCAGATTCCTCCTGGAGGCCGCCTCCTGTTGTTTTGAATGGGAGGCAGAGATCGCAGCAGGACGCGGAAAAAAGAAGCGTCCTGCTCGATCCTGCTGCGGATTCCGCAGCTTGAGACTCCCTCCTGATTGGGCCCCATTCTCCGGGCCTAATCAGGAGCGGGATGCCGCGACGGAATGTTAATGCACTGCATCAGCATCCCGTCGCGCCTAGACTGCGGCGAAAATGCCGGCGATGGAAAATGAAGAGGAATTCCTCTTCATTTTCCTTCCTGTGAACATACCCTTAGAGACAGAGTGCCCAAACTGCAACCCAAAACCCATTAATTTATTTCAATGTGCCAACACAGCAATTTAACCTTAATAGTGTGCGAATCCACAATTGCGGAGAGTTACAGACCTGCAAAATACGATTGTGTGAATGGGGCTTTACAGAGCTTTCAATAATACAAAGAACTTTGTACTGAAAGGTAGTAGTTTGCATTTGGTACTTTTGAACAATTAACGTTCACTATTTACATCGCACAGATCTGTTTTATAGTGACGGTGTAATGTTATTACAGCCTGTAATAATATCATATCTGCTATAAAACAGATACTGTGTGATCTAAATAGTGAAGGGCCCTCACACAGTACAATATACACCACAGTGGCCCCACATAGTATATTATACTCCTATACTTACCTGCCCTTCTATGAAGAGCAGCAGGGCGACATCCTTCTTCCACTGCAAAGCAGGCGCTGGTGAATGACGTCATCTCGCCTGCGTCGAGGCAGAGGTGTAAGCCGCGGACATTTTTCAGGTGTATGTGCATTTGCACATGCAACTGAATGAAGCACTGGATTGTTTCCGGGGTATCTGGGAAAGCTGTCCTGGATTCCCTGTTAGCAAGCCATTGAGGAGCCTGGCTGTGGCGACAGCGCACATGCCCACAAAGAGGGCTCTGAGTGCCCACTCTGGAATGCATGTCATAGGTTCGCCACCACGGGCCTAATGTTCACACAAAGTAATTTGGAACTAATTTTGAATTGGATTTTGCTTCAAAATCAGCACCAAATTCCATCCTTAACCCCTTAACGACCCAGGGCGTAATAGTACGTCCTGAGTCGCATGACGATGTATGGAGAGCGCTCAGGAGCTAAGAGCTCTCCATACACCGCGGGTGCCGGCTGTATAATACAGCCAGGACCCGCCGCTAACAGCAGCGATCGGTGCCTGCACCGATCGCGGCTGTTAACCCTTTAGCTGTCGCGGTCAAACGGGACCGCAGTGTCTAAATTGTGCAGCCGCCACGGGCGCCGCCATTTTTCCCAGATCACCGCCCTCTAGAACGTCATCGGAGGGCGGAGATTGGTTGCCATGACAGCCGGGAGCCTATTGAAGGCTCCCAGGCCTGTCATTACATTAGAGCTATTACACAATGCCAGAGGCAGCGTCTAATAGCAGTAACGGCGTTTTGCTATTCACTGCGATACAGTAGTATCGCAGTGAATAGTATGATCGATCAGACTCCCTAGGTTTCAAGGTCCCTAGGGAGTCTGATCATACAAGTAAAAGTAGAAAAAAAAAGTTTTTAAAAGTATGAAAAAAATTTTAAAAAACAAGTTCAAATCTCCCCCCTTTCCCTAGATCAGATTATAAAAGTAAATAAACAAAAGTAAGCATAAACACTTTAGGTATCCCCGCACCACAAAATGCCCGAACTATTAAAATATTAATCCCATATGGTGAAGAGCGTAGCGGGGAAAAAAATCAAAATGGCCAAATAGCGTTTTTTTCAACACTTTGCCTCCTATAAAAAATTGAATAAAAATTGATCAAACCATCAGATCTTTCCCCAAATGATATCAATAAAAACGTCATGTTGTCCTGCATAAAAAGACGCCTTACCCAGCTCCATACATGTAAATATGAAAAAGTTACAGGTGACACAATATGGCGACGCAAAATTTTTTTTTCTATTTTGCAAAGTTTTTAATTTTTTAAAAGGTATCAAAACATTACAAATACGATATAAATTTGGTATCGCCATGTTCGTACTGACCCGCAGAATACAGGTAACGTGTCATTTTTACCACACAGTGAATGGTGTAAAAATTAAACCCATATGAATTTGGCGCAAATGCAGTTTTTCTCCAATTGCACCTCATTCTGAATTTTTTTTCCAGCTTCCCAGTACATTGCACAGCATATTGAATAGTGACATTACAAAGTACAATTTGTTTCGCAAACAATAAGCCATCATGTGACTCTGGGAATTGAAAAATGAAAAAGTTATGGCTCTTGGAATGTGGGGAAGGAAAAACGAAAATGCAAAAACAAAAAAATGGCCTGGTCATTAAGGGGTTAATATACCTCCAATTATATTCAGCGAGAGGCAGAGACCGCAGCAGGATTCTGAAAAAATAAACATACTGTTCAATCTGTCTGCAGATTCTTTACATTGCAGTGTATGGAAAGATCCGTGAAAACAGGTAAAAATACAGCATGGTCCGTGTGGACCTGAAGGATGGAAACCTGAACGCTAGTGTGAACCTAGCACAAGTCTGAGGCCATGTGTTGTGGGGAAAAAAGTGCTCCTGAAAGGCTGCATTTTGAATAACACACCTTGTTAATTTTACCTTTGGAAAATCTGCAAACACAGGACGAGGGCAAACATTAAAAACACGGTGGAGAAGTTGTATTTTTTTTTTTTTTCTGATGTTTTTTTTTTACCAATTGTGTTTTGCTACATGTGGCCTTAGCTTTAAAGGGGTTTTCCAGAATTTGTATATTGATGACCTATCCTTATGACCGGTCATCAATATGTGGTTGTGGGGGTCTGATACCTGGCACTCCTTCTGATCAGCTGTGGTCAGTCACATGGTACAGTAACAACTCAGTCCCAATCAAGTCATTAAAGTTGTTATAACATCAAGATACAGACCCTACACAATATGTGGAACTGTGCTAGTTTATCAGTGAAGAAGTCACAGATCTCCCCTGAATTCTGAAGCCTCTTCAACCAGCTGATCGGTCAGGTTCCCAGTTGTCGAACCTCACCCATCATATATTGATGACCTAGCCTAAGGCTTAGTCATTAATATGTAAGTGCTGGAAAGGCTAAGGCCATCCAGGTCAGGTCTGTGGGGGATGTCTTCAATTCCTCGGCAACTGGCCTGGGCTTTCAGCCATTACATTGAAAAGGTTACAAATCACAGCAATTATTAACATGCTGCATGTTCATGACCCTCAGTGAAAAACACTTTGTGTGCAGATTTATTCTGCAGTGTGTGGATGGGATTTTTTAACTCCAGTCCAATATGCTGAAATTTTACATTGCCGTCAGCTAGCAGCTGTCAATTCTACTGTGCCTAAGCCACTGCAAACGTGTCCCATGTGTCTCTGGCCTTAAGGCTTAGGCCCCATGTAGAGGGCCGCAGCCAAAAAGCGCTGTGGGAAAGACCGTGGCGGAAAAGCATAAAAGTTTTTCATACAGCGCTTCCATTATACCTATACGGAAAACGCCAGCGTTTACGTAGGTACAATTGACATGCTGTGATTTGCAAAAACGCAAGCATTTTTCAAATTGTGGCATTTCCGCTGTGGATATTTTCCTGCAATGTGTGGATGGGATTAGCCAGAATCCCATCCTCTTTGCAGGGACATACACAGGCTAGAGGATAAGTTTCTGATTCACAGAAATTCCGAGAAAACAAATCTTTTGTCTTTAGTCACAAAGCCCCTCTGAGAATTTGCATCAAGACTGTTTTTTTTCTCATGCAGTTTTGATACAGTTTCAACTGCACCTTATTGCACCATGCAAAACCTTTCCATCTTACAGGCCCTAATGAATGCACCATTATATAAGATAATGGTATGTTCATTGGTAGCTGCATGCGGGCGGTGTTTTGGCCATATGCGGGCTACTGTTCTGTGTGCATGCTGCCTTGTAGTTATAGTAGTCTGCAATAATATGTAAGTTTTTCATTGGTGAGAGATTGAAGTGCATTCCTCTTTCATGCCCAGCATCCTGGTAAATATTGGGTTTCAATGGCCTGCTCTATACAGATTTGTTATATACACAACAGAGTGTAAATTTGATTAAAATGTTACCTGGGAAACTTGCTTTTCTTATTGGACTTCCAAATTCTGCATTTTGTCAATCAGATTAGTTTGTTGATATGTTGATTGTTTTCAGTACATGTGCCTTGTCTCCTTTTAGTATGCTAATATCAGACTTAATAGTATGTTAATCTCATTAACTGACATGTCTCTGGCAAACTATGTATGGGCTTATTCACACCTAAGCTTTTAGCAAATGTTTCCATGTCAATCAGGGTCTGGGTGCGCACCCATTGATTTTAATAAGTGCATGAAGATACTCTGTAGACATGCTCTGTTTTGCGCACCATGGATGCCTATTAAAGTCTTTGGGCAGGTTTATGAGTGTCTTAGTTAGTCATAGCAACTTTGCACTTCATTTATGGAAAGGTGTGCGCCTTGTCATGAATGAGGTGCACCCTCTGCTGGTGCTCGAGACATGAAGACTGGCCTTGAAATGGACAGTCTTCATAAATCTCCCCCATTGACTTTCAGTGTGAGAGTTTGGTCCATGAAAACGGAGGAGTGTTTCTAATCTGTCAACAAATAGAGTCTACTACACAGATTATGAGCAGTGTTGGTAGTGTGAATTGAGCCTAAGACTTATTTAATAAATTTGCCCTTTGGGTCCATTAACCCCTAGTCACTTATCTGGCTATTTATCTGATGCCCCGTGCTGCAGTCACATTAATTAATGTCAAACATCTGTGATTTACACCTGCTCCTGTAGGAGTGATAAGTGCAGCATCTCCATGCTGAATTTACTGTACTGTCTCTAGAGTTACAATGTGATAAGGGAAGCTTTTAGGACTTTATCATCACTTTTATCAAAATAATTTAACTCTTTATAGCGATCATAGTAAAGTGAAAGCCTTCCCATTCACATTGTGATAGCAGAACTCACTCTCCTGCCATCCCCTCCTTCACCTTCTTCCTGGATGTTTGCTCTGTCTCAGCAGGGAGCAGTGGCGTAACTAGGAATGGCTGGGCCCCCCTGTACAAACCGCATTCCTGCACGCAGTATTATGCCCCATAGTGGCCCCTGCACGCAGTATTATGTGCCGTTGTGGACCACTCATGAACAATTGTTATGGTCTTTTCAGACACCAGAGTATAATGATCGGGGAGGATACAAACATAAAAAACTTACCTCTCCCTGGCTCTGGCGCACTCCTCGCTACTTTCGACCTTCTTCAATGTTGGACCAGACGTCACGTGAGCCAGGCATGCGTCGCGACGCATAATGACGTCGGCCTGTCCTACGGTGACATCTGGGACGTCACCAAGGAGTCCCGAAGCCTGCTGGAGTGCAAGAGAGGTAAGTAACATAGTTTTTTATGTTCCCTCGCCTCCTCTGGGCCTCCGATCATTATACTGAGTATAATGATGGCAGTGTTTGTGGGGTTTGCGGCCCGTGGCCTTACTTACTGTTCCCCGCTCCTGCTCACAGCCACCTCTGCTTCCGCAGAATGGGAATCGCATGCAGCCGTGAGCAGGAGTGGGAATTGGTAAGTAAATAGGGCCCGTTACCTGCTGGTGTTACACCAGATGGTAGCGGCCTAGTAAAAAAAAAAAAAAATCGGGCCTGCTGGGCCCTCTAATGTCCCGGGCCCTGTGGCAGCTGCTCCCGCTGCTACCTCGGTATTTACGCCACTGGCAGGGAGCCTAGAGATAACACAAGCAGTTTACAGCCCTCTACTATACTAAACTACTGGTTAATTTACACATGGACTAGAGGTTCAGAAAGTAAGCCATACTAGATATAAAACCTAATTTTAGTTGAAAAACGATATAAATGTGTAGCCCCTCTAATCAGAAGAAATAGGAAAGCAAATTTTAATATGTTTATATGCAATAGTATATATAAAAAAAATTTTGTTTTAGGTAAAAGAAGCAAAATTTAAATTTTTTTTTCCACATTTTATAACATTCTTTCATTTCTAGCGAAAAAAATTTCAACTTATTTAACAAATAACGCTACTTATTTCAATCCTTAAGTTTCCTGAAAAAAAACATGATTGAAAATAGTTGAAATATGCAAAGTCATTAAGAAGATACTGCTGTGTAAAGCAATGCATACAAAAGTGCTAAATTTGGCCTGAGCATTGGGGCATCAATGATGCTTGGTCCTGAAAGGGTTAAAATCATGCACAGCACATGGATGTCATCCCAAAGGTTTTGGAAATGGGGGGGAAAAAAATGGATGGATGGATGAACCATGGACAGAGCATGACCCAAAAATGAGCAGGGTTATGTGCTGTCAGTGATTAACCCCTTCCTGCTGGTGGCATTTTGTGACTTTCGTTTTCGACTCCCCGCCTTCCAAACCCCTTAATATTTATATTTTTCTGTTCACAGAGCCATATGGGATACGATTCCTGGGATACCAATTTAAATAGTTTTATTTACATTTTAACCCCTTAACAAAAATCCAAAACTTTGCAAATAAAATTTTTTCTTCAAGTTGCCATATTCTGACACCTGTAACTTTTTTATATTTCTGTGTACAGGGGATGCATAGGGTGTTTTTTTTGGTGGGGCCAGGAGTACTTTTTAGTTATACCATTTTAGGGGATGACTATTGCTTTGATCATTTTGCTCAAATTTTTATCAGAGGCGAAACAGCAAATAAACGTTGGTTTACTGTATTGCAGTCTATAGTAAATTCGCTACATTACTATTGAGGCAGGTCTATGACCAGCCTCAATAGTAATATTCCTATGACAAGCCTGGGAGCCTTCATAAGGCTTATGGCTGCCATAAGAAAAGGTCGGATCCCACGATCTTGCCGCTCAGGAAAAGGTACAGGGCCCCAGGGGCAGTTTTAATGCTTTTTGGGGGGGGGGGGGGGTGCCTCACACTCTGATCGTGGGCTTTAAAGAATGGACTCTGATAGTGGGCCTTAGCTCCAGGTCTCCACTATACATTACAGCAGAGACCCAGTAGCTATGGCGGCCGCCATCTTTAAAGACCCGGCATCCTCTGTAATAGTATGCCGGATGTCAGGAAGGGGTTAGCTTTCATGTATGAATGAAACCTATAGGGCCTTTACACTGGCAGAAAATGGACCAAACCAATGTTCAATCATTGACCAATGTAAAAATGTCCACCATCCATGACGAACAAGCAAACACTCAGCTGATCACATCTTTTGTGATTCATTTTTTGTCCTTGGCACATCTCTATGCCTTTTAAAAAATTTATTTATGTTCATGCAACAACTGGAAGCTGCACCTGAAAACAGTCTTCTGAGAGACATAACATTTTTTTTATTTTCCCACTGATGTACCCATATGATGGCTTGATTTTGCTGAGACAAGTTATATTTTAAATGGACACATGAATAATGCATTACAAATTTTTCATTTTTCTATGATTTTGGTGTGGGTAATAACAAAAATAGCAATTCTTTTTTTTTTTTTTATGTAGCTCACCATACGGTATGAATGAAATGCTAACTTTATTCTGTGGGTTAGTACGATTACAGCGATGCCTAATTAATAGTGCTTTTTAAGTTTTCTAATTTTTCCCAAGAAAGACGCTTTTATAAAATAAAAATTTTGTTTTTGCATAATTTTTTAATTTTTAAATTGATTGGGTAGTGTAGGGGAATATTTTTTGCGGCAGGAGCTGTAGTTTTCATCTGTACTCTTTTAGGGTACTTTCAACTTTTTGATCACCCTTTATTCCATTTTTTGGGAGATGAAAATAAAAAAATATGAATTTTGTGCTTTTTATTTATTTGTGTGACACTAGGGGACTTGAACATGCGATCTCTTGATCACTTGTATAATAACCTGCCATACTTCTTCATTGCAGGGTATTATACATGTCAGGGTAACACGAAAATACAGTCTATTTAGGCCCAGCTTTAGTACATGGCAGAGCATGGGGCCACAGCTAGGCATCCAGCTGACATGGTAACCCCTCGGCCAGAGGGGAACGCCTCTGTCTAGCCATTTTACATGCTGAAGTCGCAGTTTCCTATGTGATGACAAGCGGGAAGGGGTTTAAAGGGTTATCTAGGAATTACAGGTTTCTGCAATGAGGCTGGGGAAGGTAGGGGGGGAAAAAAAAAAACATACTTGCCTGTCCCTGGTACTCCAATTCCATGGACCTTGTTACAGGGGAAGTCCTCACCGCATGTGACCACTGAGGCCAATCAGCAGTCTAAGGAAAGGACACAGGACATCATTTTCTGATTCCTTTTCTTTGGCCACTGATTGGACTCGCCTATCACATGCTGCGAGGACTTCCCCCTTAACATGGTCCAGGGCGACATGAGATCGGAGCACTGGGGACAGGCAAGTATATATATATTTTTTTTTTCTTTTTGTTTCTATTTTTTTTTTCACCATCCCCTGGTCTCCTTGCAGAAACCTTTAATTCTCTTTATGGGTATGATCACATAGTAAATTTGTTACAAATCTGAATTCTCTGTGTACTAAGGACTGAAGTGACAGATCCCAATTTTTCTTCATTTATAGAGCACCAACATGTTCTGCAGTGCTGAGCAGAAATTGTAATCCCTTCCTTTTGTCTCCAATGGCATCTCAGTCTTAAAGGGGTTGTTCAGGATAAAATGAAAATTTAACACTAAACTAAACCCCCTCCCCCCACCTAATTTCTAATTTACTTACTTTAAAGGGAATCGATCATTAAAAAAAAAAAAACACTTTTAAGCTAATGGCGCGTTGGAATGGCGTTCCTCCATGGCAGCGAGCATCCATAACGTCATCGCTTGTCACCGCCCATTAGTCTGTTGTGGTGACTCTCATCTTGGTCTTCTCTTCTACTTCCTCTGACGAAGCGCTGGACGGCAGCAACTGCGCATGACGGGCCGCCATTTTCCAGTGGTCCGTACTGCGCCTCTTGTGAAAGACCACCGGAAAATGGTGGCGGTCCAGCGCTGCGTCAGAGGAAGTAGAAGAGAAGACCAAGATGGGAGTCACCACAACAGACTAATGGGCGGTGACAAGCCATGGGTGCTCGCTACTAAGGAGGAATGGCCCGTTCCTCCACATTTTCTGATATCCCGTCACCAATACTAGCCACCCCCCTCCTCCCCGACCACATCATACTTACCTGTCTTCATGTCCTCTTCTTTTGGGCATGAAGCGTCACTTCCTTCAGGGGGGCCGGCGCCTGTGCAATAGAGCCGGAGTGCACTCTGGCTCTATTGCGTAAACTCTGGCAGTCGTGAATAGGAGAAGGATGTATTGTGCAGGCGTGGGCAGAAGATGAGAGAGGAGGAAACGGTGGCAAAGAAGAAAGTGATCTCCAGGACAGGAAGACAGGTAAGTATGATGGGGGTGGGGGCTGAGTTAGGTAGGTAGTAGTCTGCGGGCTAGCTAGGGAAATGGGGAGGCGATGTGAGAGAGGGAGGGGGATCTGAGTGAAGGGCAATGCATCATGGTAGTTGTAGGCTTAGAGAGCAGGAAGCTACCCATGTAAACAAATGCAGAGGATGGCAGGAGCTCACAGAGAAACCCAGAAATCACGCAAAACACTGCTAAAGGTATTTGGGTGTACTTATTAAACCATTAATAGCACTAACAGACCTTTTTTTAAAAAAAAACAAAAAAAAAACTTTTTTTGCCCAGAAAACACCTTTAATTCCAAATTAAAGAAGTCGTCTAAGGCTAGTTATTAATGGCTGACATCTGCACATTTACAGAGCTGTGTACAACTGCTTTAATCTATTGATATATATATATTTGTTGTTTCAGAGGAAAATGGAGTTCTAGAATGAAACCCTCCAGAAATAGTTTTGTGTTTACTGCAGATATTGAATTTATGGCTGAAATAAATATTATTGGCACATAACTCAGGTGTCTTATGTTCATTTTAACCCTTTAGTGATCCAACAAATTTAGCCTTAAACCAGTAACATTTTATCCCTCTCTGCTTAACTTTTGAGCAACCACAGAAGCTTTGGCTGTGCTTTGTGGCTAGGAAGAGTTCAAGCACTGCTCTGATATGACCAAAGACACAGTGTTTAACCCTAAGAATGTCCTTCACTGCTTGCCTGTTTTAGGATCAATTATCCCTATGGAAATGCTGGTAGTTTCCCTGCTGTGGGAAAAACTGCAATGCCTTTTCGCCGCGTTTTTTCCTGCAGTGCTTTTTCACAGCGGCCAGCTAAATGGGACCTTAGCCTTTACGCTGTTCTCCTGCTCATTACCTTCAATCTCACTGCTTGTTTACATTATATTTGTCTCTGTATTCAGCCGCACACATAGATCTCTATGGAGCAGGAAGGGTTGGAGTAGGATTCTCCTGCCAGCTGGTTAATTGATTTATTGCCTCATTCTTTGTCCTCCTAGCCTCTTATCTACAACCTAGTAGTGTTAAAAAAGCAAGGAATAACAGAATGTAACAGCAGCAATCATATAAGTGTCTTTTCTAATCCCCCTCCTTTCTTCCTAGACTAACATGGAGAAAGTTACTACCTGAAAAGTGGAGAAGAAAACAGATTTCTTTAAAACGATATATTACAAAGGTTTTCATATATTCCTCTGTGCTATTCATTCATGAAAAGTGGTTTATAACTTGTGGTAGGCTTTAATGGATTGGAGGACCTTTACTGCTTGTGACTGACCATGGTAGTCGGCCTTTTATGAAGGAGTTGGAGATGGAGGCAAGCTGTGGAAAAATTGGACTCAGAGTTGTTGCTTTGGCCTACTGACTCCACAGCCCTGGTTTTTACTACGTGATCACACTCCTTTTGATACACAATTTTACACTGCACGTGGATACACTTAAATTTTGCAAAAAACAGAGTTTTCGGGAAAGGGTTTTAGATTACATATGATAAGATGCCATGTTGTTTTTGTTTCTTAATATCTTGATTTACTTTGGAACTGTTTTATGCCATCTAAATAAATTAAATTACATTGCTAGAATATGCCATCACTTTTTGATCGGTAGGGGTTGAAGCAGTGAGATCTCAACCCATCCCGAAAGTGAAAGGGCGAGTACAAGTTAAGCGCTGCAACCTTTGACAGGATTTTCCCTGTACAGTGAAACTCCTGACCACCTGTGCTGCACGAATCAGTAACTCAGCCCCTTTCTCTAGAATGAAGCTGTGCTGCAATAAGAACATGACCATACAGGAACAAGTTGTTAAGACATGGCGCTAGACTAGTGCTGCATTCTCAGGAATAGTGGGGTACCCTATTCAAGTACATGAGGCTGTACAACAGTTCTCTTGGCTGGGAGTGATGCTGCTGACTCTACAAACTGCACAGTTTGGTGCAATTTTTGGGCAGTAATTAGCAGCTATAAAATGTATAATATCTGTTATCGTTAATTTGGCCACCAGATGGCAGCAGCTTCATGGAGAGGAGACTGAAGCCTGTGAGACTCAGGCATGCTGTATGTGGAGAAGGGGGTATGTTACTAGACTGGCATAATAAATAAGATCCATGTGGCTAAGTTATTAGGGTGTACTGTACAGACAAAAAATATTGCCATAGCAACTAAGATAATTGCAGCCATGTCTTTCTCTTCACTACATGCGTTCAGCATCCGTGTGCTTCCTACTGCCAAATGCATGGAGCTGGATGCTGTATCTGCATGTGTCTAGGAATAGGTGGTCATAACCATAGAGACCATGCACAGGATTTAGTGGATTGGTTTCTCTGGGAAGCTTTGTTATAAAGGGAGTCTTTACAAAGTCAACTTCCCCTACCATGTTACAGAGCATATTACAGTGATGCACTCTTACTGCCTCAAACCCTCCTCTTTCCAACTGCCTTATTTGTATATAGTTTCAAGATTATTTTTCTCCAAGTCTACCGAGGTGACCTGTATAACAAAGGTGAATTGTCTATCACTTTCTAACACGGTATTAGCAGTCACGTATGCTTGGGGGAGGTGGTAGACTCCCTTTAACCTCTTCCTGCTGTAGCCATTTTTTGATTTTCGTTTTTTTTAACTCCCCACTTTCCAAAAGCTGTAACTCTTCTAATTTTACATCTACAGAGCCATACGAGGGCTTATTTTTTGAGGTACAAATTGTACTTTGTAATGGTACAATTTAATATGACATACGATGTACTTGGAAGCTGGCAAAAATTTAGAATGGGGTAGAATTAAAGAAAAAAAAACTGCACTTGCACCATTTTCTTATTAAGTTTTGTTTTTTCAGTGTTCACTGTGTTTTACTTTGTTTTTTTTTTTTATATGTGTTCTGGGGAAAGGAGGTGGGGGAGGTTTGTTTGTTTTTTAAAATACTGTTATATTTATACCCCTTAGGGCAGGGGTGTCAAACTCCTTTTCACCGGGGGCCACTTCAGCCTCACGGGGTACCTTGAAGGGCCAAGATTATTTTACACATGTATAAAAGTAACTTCTCCTTAACAGTTAAGCGAGCTATTAAGGAGTAGTTACATTTGTACATTACTACTGTTACAATCAGCCCTTTGAGGGCAACCAGGAAGAACATAATGTATTGTTAAAACCTAAGACATTGGCATGTTACATACTATCCTCATCCTTTTCTGAATATATCAAAAATTAAGCAATATACAAATACTGTTTACCCCTGCAAACGGTATTATGCTCCATAGTGGCCCCTGCACACGGTATTATGCTTCATAGTGGCCCCTGCACACGGTATTATGCTTCATAGTGGCCCCTGCACATGGTATTATGTCCCATAGTGACCCCCCACCCATGAACTATTATTATACTCTGGGGTCTTTTCAGACCCCAGAGTATAATGATTGGAAACCCAGGTGGTGACAAACATAAAACCAGTGTTACTTAGCTGAGCTCCGGTGCTCTCCCTGCGTTCGGCCTTCTTCAATGTCGCACAGACCGACGTCGCGGCATAATGACGTCGGCCTAGCTCATGTGACGCCTGCGACGTCACCAAAGAAGGCCGAAGCCGGCTGGGAGTAACATCGGATTGCTGGAGAGGTGAGTAACTCTGGTTTTTATGTTTATCACCTCCCCGGGGTCTCCGATTATTATACTCCGGGGTCTGAAAAGCCCCCGGAGTATAATAATAGTAGTATTTGATGGGGTTCGCGGGCCGCGGCCTCACTTACCATCCCCGCTCCTGCAAACAGCCGCTTCTGCGTCCAATAGCAGAAGGGGGAAGCGGGGGCGGCCACGACCAGCAGCGGGGATCGGTAAGTAAATAGGCCGTTACGTGCCGGGGATACTCCAGCAGGCAACGGCCTATTTATATATGTAAAAAAACTTATTTCACCTACCTCCGATGCCTTGATGCAGCCGCCACCTCCTCTTCTTGTCTGCGTGTCAGCGTAGGAGGCGCGATGACGTCATTGTATCGCCGCCTGCGCTGACATGCAGAGGTCTTGTAAACCACCCAGGACAGGTATCGCGCAGCTTTGTTTTGTTTTTTTAAGCGCCCTGTCCTGGGCTGGTTTACATTACATAGACAATAAAAAATGCCGCCCCCTGCGGGCCAGATAAGTGCCGGGCCGGATAACAGAAGGCAGCGGGCCGGATTCGGCCCGCGGTCCTTGTGTTTGACACCTGTGCCTTAGGGGGTCATAAAATCTCAGCGTTTCTGCAAGTGCAATGCTAATACAATGTAAGGCTATGTTCACATGGAGTTTTTTTGCAGGCGGATTTTGATGTGGAATCTGCCTCAAAATCCACCTGAAAAAACGCTTCCCATTCATTTCAATGGGAGTCAGTAGCAGTTTTTTTCCTCTAGCTTATTTTTTCAGCTAGCGGAAAAAAATACGACATGACCTGTCTTCAGGCAGATTCCGCCTTGAAAAACCCTTTGAAGTCAATGGGAGGTGGAAAAACCGCTAGTGTTTTTTTAAAGAGAAGTTTTCAAGTCCATACAGTGTGCTGGAGCAAAAAAACTGCTGCAAAAACCGTGACAAAAAAACGCATCATGTAAAAAAACAAAAAAAAACGTCAAACGTTTCCTAATTCCTGAAGCAGATTTTTTTTCAGCTTGCAAAAAACTCCATGTGAACATACGCTAAAATTGCTATGGTTCAATTACAGTATGCCTACTGTAGCCTGTAATAGAACTAATATAATAACAAGCCTGGGAACCATCAATAGACTCCCAGCTGTCATAGTAATGGACCGCCACCTCTGGATCTTTTTCTGGGGGCTGACGATCCACTCCAAACTGTCTAAAATGTGCCCGCAGAAAAATGGTGCCTTTGTCATCTTTGACCAAGGTATTAACAATATAGTGCTAATCGTAAGTAAGTAGCCAGGGTTGGATACCCAGGAAATGGAAGGACAAAGTGCGCACTTCAATAGGCAAGGTTCACGGTCGTATGAAAATGGTTTCTTTTTATTCGTTGAAAAGCACAACGCGTTTCAGGATATGTATCCCTTTATTAAGTGCATGAATTAACGTAGTGGATCGTGTTCAATCCAGGCCTCTATGAAGGACTTGTGCTGCATTGTGCTTTTTAATGCACTTCCTGGGTATCTGACCCTGGCTACTTGCGATTCTCTGACGTCCAGCCTGCTGACGTAGGACAAGTTCGCTGCCATCCACCATTGGGTCCCCCGAATATGCTATATTTGTTGTTGTGATCTAATTCACAACACCACAAGGTGAGAGGCGCCCTAGGCCCCTATATCCATATTCACATTATAGTGTGAATTTATTACATGATGTGCCATCCGGTGTTTTCCCTCTTCTTTTTTTAGAACCACAGCTAGACAGTGGACAAGCTCCAGAGCTGCTCCTCTTACTTGAATGGGGAAGCCTGCCTACACTCCCCATCCACTGCACCAGCCTTTGGCACCTGCAGGCTGCTGCAACAGCTGATCTGTGTGGGATCCTCCTTATTTTTCCATACTATATTACAAAGGGATCAATCCCTAGAAACACCATAGAACATTGCTTTCAGGGGAGAATATGGTGTCTCACCAGAGATGTAGCTAGGCTTTCCTTCATGGGGGCAAAGGCCCAGTTCACTACCCTTACTCTGTATCTAAATACATAAACGTGGCTTGTTGATGCTTACCACCCCCTAGTTACACCCCTGGCTTCACAGGCAGGACAGAATGTAATATGGGTCCACGTTGTGGAACTATACTGGGAAGACTGTATGGATACTGTTTGTGATATAAAATATACCTGAGGTAAAATAAACCAGGGTTTTAATCCTGTGGTGGGCCCCCATCTCACCCTGGCATGGCACAATACACTCATTGTACTTCATTCATATACTCATCTGTATATCAACCGGGCTATGTGTCGGTATAATGGATAGATTAGTTAAGAGACTAACCAGTATATTTTATAAACTGTAGACATAATGGGACAGATATATTAAGACTGGCGTGTCAAATTTGAGTTCAGTGACCTCGACTGCAGTTTTATGGGAGGCACACAAGGCGTTCATGCAAGGGCATTATATTGTGTTAGCCTCTCAGCTTAAAAAAAGATAGGCAACTTAGGGCACAGACGTTAGTGGCCTCCCTGACGGTCCTTTGCCAATTAGTAGCAGCTCGAGCTGATCTACATGATCTGGAAACCCATCAGGTCCAGCCTTCTCTTATGCTCTCGCCAGCGCTACTATGAGAGAGGTAATAAAGCTCATACGCTGTAGGCCAGGGCCCTCAGGGATCACCACGCTTCTTCCACACCTCATGCAGTCTGTGACTCCACGGGTCATTTACAACATGGATGTCATTGCGTCGAGCTTTTCAGTCCTACTACTCAATATAAAACCAAAGCGTTGCCTATCAATATCCCCCACGACCTCCTAACCCTTCTCCATAGTAGCTACAATTTTCGGTGAAGGTGCACCTCCATTCACTACCTTAGGATTCACTTCGCTCCCACCTACACAACCCCTTATACTGCGAATGTAGGACTTTACTGGATAAATGGAGGCCTCTGCCCGTCTACCTACTCGGGCGAATAACAGCGGTTAAGATGACCTTACTCCCTGTTAATTTGAAACCTTCCTGATGACAGTCCCCAAGCAGAACTCCGAGGTTTGCAGAATGCCGTTTTCCACTTCATTTGGAAAGCTAAGCGCCATCACATCCCTCTATCAGTGATGCTAGCGGGGGTCTGGCTGTCCCACATATTCTCCATTATTACAGGGCAACCCACCTGAGATGTACCACGTTTTGGGTGGCTCTGTCTGTATACACCAAATGGGTGGAAATTGAAAAATTGTGGTTTGCACCTGTGCATCCTAATGTACATATCCCTGGCCTACTGAGCTAAGAGGGCTCTAGTCCAAGGCAAGAGCCAGGCAGCGGCTACTGAATGGGCTCTAGAACATAAACAATCAAGCTGCAAGACCTAGGCAGCAAGATACTTCTGAAAAATAAATTTATGTTGGTGAAACTTTAGGAATTTGCGAACGTGTGTATATTTGAATGTAGCTGTATAGTTGGCTCTCAGAATTAATTTTACTGCTGGGCCCTAGGCACTCTAGTCTGACAATGCTTGCTTGTAATGTCTTTTAGTTTGTGTGTTGCAAATAAGGCTAGTGACGATTTGACTATTTCATAGGAATTACTTGCTGCTCTATCTTACAACAGGAAAATAAGCACCTGATACGGAGTATGGGAAAACTGGAAAGAACTGGATTTTTTTTTTTTTGTTTTCTCGTGACCGAAGGAAGACTTTTTTTTTTGTCCCCAAATTACTCACTAGATGGCGATGTTGACATAAATTAAAGTAAGGCTTCGTACAAGAAAGATGAGCGAATTTACTTATTTGCAACTCATTCTCCACTGACCTTAGGGTTTTTGATTGTCCTCTACAGTAACATATTCTCTCCTAGCATTTATAAGACTGCCACAACAACTAGTGCTTACAGCAACACTATGTTTTTAGTGTTGGCACTTTTTCTCTTTTTTTTGGAGACTGCAAGGCAATCCTCCCTGGGAGAAGTGTATGCAAATAAGATGTCATCCAGAAGGAAAAAAACTTCCTGGATGTCTACCCTATAATATACAGTGGGTACGGAAAGTATTCAGACACCTTTTAAATTTTTCACTCTTTGTTTCATTGCAGCCATTTGCTAAAAGCAAAAAAGTTCATTTTATTTCTCATTAATGTACACTCAGCTCCCCATCTTGACAGAAAAAAAACAGAAATGTAGATATTTTTGCAAATTTATTAAAGAAAAACTGAAATATCACATGGTCATAAGTATTCAGACCCTTTGCTCAGTATTGAGTAGAAGCCCCTTCCTTTTGAGCTAGTACAGCCACGAGTCTTCTTGGGAATGATGCAACAAGTTTTTCACATCTGGATTTGGGGATCCTCTGCCATTCTTCCTTGCAGATCCTCTCCAGTTCTGTCAGGTTGGATGGTGAACGTTGGTGGAGCCATTTTCAGGTCTCTCCAGAGATGCTCAGTTGGGTTGAGGTCAGGGCTCTGGCTGGGCCAGTCAGGAATGGTCACAGAGTTGTTCCGAAGCCACTTTGTTATTTTAGCTGTGTGCTTAGGGTCATTGTCTTGTTGGAAGGTGAACCTTCGGCCCAGTCTGAGGTCCAGAGCACTCTGGAAGAGGTTTTCTTCCAGGATATCTCTGTACTTGGCCGCATTCATCTTTCCTTCAATTGCAACCAGTCGTCCTGTCCCCCATAGCATGATGCTGCCACCACCATGTTTCACTATTGGGATTGTATTGGGCAGGTGATGAGCAGTGCCTGGTTTTCTCCACACATACCGCTTAGAATTAATGCCAAAAAGTTCAATCTTCGTCTCATCAAACCAGAGAATCTTATTTCTCATAGCCTGGGAGTCCTTCATGTGTTTTTAGCAAACTCTATGCGGGCTTTCATATGTCTTGCACTGAGGAGAGGCTTCCTTTGGGCCACTCTGCCATATATCCCCGACTGGTGGAGGGCTGCAGTGATAGTTGACTTTGTGGAACTTTCTCCCATCTCCCTACTGCATCTCTGGAGCTCAGCCACAGTGATCTTTGGGTTCTTCTTTACCTCTCTCACCAAGGCTCTTCTCCCACGATAGCTCAGTTTGGCTGGACGGCCAGGTCTAGAAAGAGTTCTGGTCGTCCCAAACTTCTTCCATTTAAGGATTATGGAGGCCACTGTGCTCTTAGGAACCTTGAGTGCTGCAGAAATTCTTTTGTAACCTTGGCCAGATCTGTGCCTTGCCACAATTCTGTCTCTGAGCTCCTTGGGCAGTTCCTTTGACCTCATGATTCTCATTTGCTCTGACATGCACTGTGAGCTGTGAGGTCTTATATAGACAGGTGTGTGCCTTTCCTAATCAAGTCCAATCAGTTTAATTAAACACAGCTGGACTCCAATGAAGGAGTAGAACCATCTCAAGGAGGATCAGAAGGAAATGGACAGCAGTGAGTTAAATATTAGTGTCACAGCAAAGGGTCTGAATACTTATGACTGTGATATTTCAATTTTTCTTTTTTAATAAATTTGCCAAAATATCAACATTTCTGTTTTTTTTTCTGTCAAGATGGGGTGCTGAGTGTACATTAATGAGAAATAAAATGAACTTTTTTGCTTTTAGCAAATGGCTGCAATGAAACAGAGTGAAAAATTTAAAGGGGTCTGAATACTTTCCGTACCCACTGTATATTATTATATGTTTGACTCTTTAGATTTGTGTGCAGCAAACCAGCAAAGTGGATGACATTTTATCCACAGTACAAACAGTTTTATTGATAATTTATCTACTGACTTCAAACCTAACATATTACCATTTCAGTCGTGTAACAAAAGTCCTGTGGGCTCCAGTGCAAACTTTTAACAGGCCCCCTATCCCATCCTTGTCATGTTCCATAGGCTTAAAAGGGACACAGCTGTAGTACAACTGCCATTACCAAGAATATGGTGAGTAAGTAGCACAGCTCCCAGCTCTGGGAAACAGCTGATCAGCAGAGGTCCTTACACTTAGGCTATATTAATGATAGGCCATCAGATTTTAAAAGGTGGTTAATACCTTTAACCCCTTCCCGACATCCACTGTAATAGTACGGCGGATGTTGGGTCTTTAAAGAGAACCTTTCATGTCCTCAGGCACATTCGGTTTTATATACTGCTAGAAAGCCAACAGTGCGCTGAATTCAGCACACTGTCGGCTTTCCCGTTATGTGCCCCAGGGCTGGATATATCGGTGGCGTTACCGATCTCAGCCCACTGTCAGAAGAGCATTCCTCACAGTCTAGCTGGGCTGTTAAGAACGCCCCCCCGACAGCTGAATTCAGCGCACTGTCGGCTTTCTAGCGGTATGTAAGACCGCGTATACATTAGGACATGAAAGTTCCTCTTTAAATATGGCAGCTACTTAGCAGTTGAGTGGCCACCATAGCTGCCGAGTCTCACCTGTATTATACAGTGGAAACAGACAAATTGATTGTGGGCATTAGCCCTTTTAATGCCATGATCAAACGTGACTGAGGTGACATTTTGGGGTTACCAACTAAAAATTTAAATCAGCCCTCTTTCCCTAGAACGCATAAAAATGTACAAAGTAAAACTTAAACACAAGATGCATCTCCATGTCTGAAAATGCCGAACTACAAATTTATACAAATATTTTTTGCATATGTTGAATGCCGTAGCAGGAAAGAAAAATCAAAAGAGCTGAGCCGCCTTTTTTTTCGCTTTTAGCAAAAAAAATTATCAAAAAGTCAGACATTCCCTGGAATAAGTTGTGAATTTTTTTTTTTTTTTTTAAGATGTTAACAAATAAACAAAACTGTATAAAGTTAGTATCGCTGCAATTATGTTGACCCCCAGAATACAGGTAAGGTGTCATTTTGTCCATACAAAGAATGCCGGAAAAACAAAGTGTCGCAAATGCAGTTTTTCTCTAATTCCACCTCATTATGTTTTGGTTTCCAGCTTTGCAGTACATGATATGGTATATTAAATGGTACCATTACGAAGAACAGTTTATCCCCTAAAAAATAAACCCCCATACGGCTCTGTGAACAGAAAAATAAAAAAAGATATGGCTTTTGGAACAAAACCACACTCCAAAGACATACTGGGAATGTAGATTGTGAGCCCTATATGGGACAGCGACAGACAATGTCTGTAAAGCGCTGCAGAATATGATGGCACTATATAAGTAAGCATAATAAATAAAATGGCTTTAGTGGGAAGGGGTTAAAGGGGTATGTCAGTTCCTTGCTACTGATGATCTAACCTCAGGATAGGTCATCAGTAAGACATCAGTGGGGGTCTGACACCTGAGGACCCTGCTGATCAGCTGTTTGAAGGGGCTGCGTGAACGGCCTGACCCTTCATTGTTTACATCACACACCATCTGTTTTTACTGACTGTGCAATGTAATTACATCTTGATTATTTTATAGGACGAGACTAGAATTACATTGCATAGCACTATAAAACAAAAAAAAAACGAAAAAAAAAACCCTGTGCATACTGAAATGGTGGCAAAAAAAAAAACATTATAAAAAGATGATTTATCTCTGCATTGTTTCATTGGATTTCGGACACTGAAGTATATTTCTGCTGCTCTTAAAGGCCTCTACACAGCACTATTATTGATGTTTAGAGGCCTTTTGGACTTGGCAGGCCACCTTGTTTTTTAGACTACACAAGTCAAGTTATTGCTCTTAGAATGTGAAAGAAAATCACTTAGACCTAAAGGTCCAGAATCGGTTGGTCCTAAAAGGAGTTGTTAGATAATGGAAGAACGTAGTACATCATGTGTGGTAAATGGTAATATCCATATGTATATTTAGTCATTTTATGACCGTAGGGTGAAGCCTACAATTATTTATCCAATGAAACCTATAGGTATCATTCCTAAAATAACATAACTATATGGTAACTCAAACATATCTATGAGGTGGAAGTGACTTTTATATAACCAGGACAACAAGTAAATCAAAATGTTCTTCTGATATGTCATAGAGATATAGATCTATGTGTAGTTGTTTATGGATCAGCCTTTTAATAGCGGTGGTTATGGGTACTATAGCACAGCATTCCCCAGCAACTGGACTATGGACCAGTGAGGGGATGGGGATCACTCCTTACCAGGCCGCTGAATGTGGTGGCCAGCAGTTTCTCTGTCACTCAGCCTGTGTGCACCTCCTATTTATTCTCCTCTGGGTCCTCTTGACTCCTGTAGTACTGTAGAGTCTGCATTCTAAAACCAGATGTAAATTCCATCAACATTTAATGTGACCTTTGCCCTTTGCCTTCCATCAGTTCTTCTCGGTACTTGCAGACAGTTTTTGGCAGAACTCAGCAGGGAGTTTGTTCCCGCCATCTTGGAAAGCTAAGCACAGATCTCCTGTGGATGTAGGCTTGCTCCAATCCTTCTGTCTCTTCATGTCATCCCAGACAGACTGGATGATGGTGAGATCAGGGCTATATCTGTGGGGGCCGTATCATCACTTCCAGGACTCCTCCTCCAAAGGGCAAAGGTCACACCAAATATTGGTGGGATTTACATTTCTCTTTTCTTCATGTACTTTATTTTTGTCAAAAATAAAGTATTAACCCTTCTATTTCTGAGAGCATTCTTACTTTGCAGCATTTTCCCCCACACCTGCCTAAAACTTTTGCACATTACTTTATCTATTTCTATAGAAATTGTACTGAATTTCCCCATTGTGGGACTATTAAAGGACTATTATTATTATAGACCCATATATAGAATATGGATCATAGGTTTTCTAATAACAAAGATTTATCTCCCATTAATAGGTTAGGTGATAAATGTACAATAGGTGGGGTTTGTTATAAAATAGAGTCTATATCTGTAACTGTGATGGCCACCTCCTGATGGAGAGCTGTACTCGGCTAGCTCTGTCAGTCCCTTAGTATTCAGTACACTGCTGGGGATATGTGTGCACCACCATTTTATTCACCCAAGGAACTTATAGCTTTGAGGATTGTACTGTTGGAGATATACTCAATTTGACTGTTTCCTCTGAAAATCTAAAGTGTCTTGCATTATGTTGATATGATTTATATTACTGAATTATTTAAGTATAGGCCAGAGTTATACTGAAAAACACAGCAAGTTCTTGCCTTTCAGTTATCCCTGTGAATGTGTCTTAGGAATGTGCTTGTTACGTTCTGCAGACTTTACAATACCTGTGAGTAATGTTACAAGGCAATAGTTTGTTCCACATGCTGCATATTTCACGTGTTCAACAGCTATTATGTTTTTCATTTATGCAGCCAATAACTTACCAGAAAAACCAGCTTGCCTTCAGTTTTGCTTACATATGATAATGTCATGAATAAGTGTGGGAGTAACAAGTCTATACAGCTTTCTTTCTTCCAAAACCATCTACAGATTAGAAAGAAAGGTATTGCTGTATAAACATGAGAGCAGACTTCACACATTACTATTCAATGAGAGGCAATTTTTTCTAGTCTCTAAAAAAAAAAAAAAAAAAAGATTAACAGCGTTCCAAAAACAGATAATGTAAAGTATTTGCATGTAAGATCCAGAAAGCTTGACTGAAAAATGCAATCATTTAGGTGAAGGCCACATGCTGCGAGTGAGCATCAGACCCACCCTTGGCAAAAAAAAAAAAAAAAAAAAAAAAAAGATTGATTTTATAGGTTGTTTTCCCATGCAGCTAGTATGGGTTGCATTTCAAAGATTGGAATTCCTGGCTAACCATAGTCAATTCCACCGTGGGCCTTAGCAGTGTATGGCCGCAGTGTATGGCCTTCGTTTTAGGCTACAAACACACGTGCAGGTTTTGATGCAGTTTTTAAACAAAAGATCAAAGTTGATACCATAGGAAAAAGTCATCCCTTTATATACCTCCTTCATCAAAAACTGCATGTGCTGTTCCTTAAAAGAGCTGTCTGCTTTATCAGATTCTTATTGTTTAAAACGGGAGGACATCGTTTAATTAAAAGTTAATTAAAAAAAAAAAAAAACAGGACAGGAAGACAATGACAGACCTAAGAGGATGCTGTAGTAATACTGCATATACACTAGATGAAATGCTGTCGTCATACTGTACATGTTCTTCCCCTCAATAAACTATTCACCTGTGAGATAGATGGGGCAGTGGTAACTCCATACTACAGGTCACATGACTAACACCGTCTTTAGTCCATCCATCTTTGGATGCATTTCTATGGACTAATCTGTGAACATTTTTTTGTTCTAAATGGGGGACTACTATATGAGTGGTATGTCAGCTCAATTCTAAATGCATTTATATAAGAAAATTGCACCACTTCCTATTCTCTAAATAAATGAAATCTAAAACTGACAACCCCTTTAAGGTTTGCAACCAGGACATGTTAGGTAATCAAAGTTAAAGGGGTCGTCCAGGACATTTTAGTATTGTGGGGGGGAATAAAGAACATACTCACCTGTCCCCGATGCTCCAGTGTCCTGTGGCGCTCCGAGGCTTTTCCACTGGAAGTCCCCATCAATCAGCAGCCTAATGAAGGGAACCTGCCAGAACTTCTACCAGAAAGAACTTCTTCCCTGGCCTCCTACATGAATACTAAAATACCCTGGACAACCCCTTTTAAGATGTAGGCCTCACCACATTTTAGGCATCTAATTTTTATTTTTTTAGACCAAGGGATTGGAACCTGAGCAGAGAACAGCTATAGATGAATGACTTACGTCTTTTGATTTGAAACATTCATGGCTTTGGCACAATGGAGATTTTTGGGACCACATTCATGGCCAATCCTTAGTATAGGCCATCCGTGTATGATCTTTTAGGGGTATGAACCCTGGCACCCACCAACCACACATCCTAAGAATATATTATTGTGCATAACCGGTTTATACATTAATGAAGAAAGTACACAAATCTGCTCTGTGTGAATGAGGCCTAGTATTTTTATTTTTTTGTTGTTAACAGCTTTGAGTCTGAGAATTAAATCTCATCATTAGGGAAATTTCCTGAGATCCAGTCACATAAAAGGTACTGTGAATAATGTCTTATAAGGTAAATCCAGTGGAAAAAATATTGTCTAGGAAGTATTGGTTGACCATACCAGTTTATCATGGCCTTGTAAAATCAGCAGGGGTCACTTATAGAGGAATGCTTTAAGTCTAGAAAAGGAATATTGGGGCAGATTCATTAAGAATTTGTAGCACTATGTTGGCATAACACAGGGCAGTATGTTGCCAATAATCTTGCATCCTTTATGTTCCATAATATAATCCCCCACCTGTTCCTACCTGTCCCCCTCTCTTTACCTTCCATATGGAATTACATGATGTCCATGTGATGTGCTGTTAGCACGGATGTCATGTCACAGTAGTGGACAGCTGTGATCCCATGATGTTTCATGGAGTCTATGGCATTGTAAATTACATTTCTTATGTATTTTTTTTAAGTCTCCTGGCTGAGTAGAAGTTCTGTGGGAAGGGATAGAAAATAAGATACTTATTTCTATCGCAGCCTGCATCATTTTCCTCTCGGTGAGATGTCTGAGCTCACAGTTGGCAATCCACACCAATTGCACCAACTTTACAGCCAACAACACCTTTTGTCTCATGGAAGTTAATGTCGAGCATGAGATTATCATGCCAGACTCTGCAATTGTTAACAAGTAGCCATGAATAAAATCACAATGAGATATGGTCTTGGCTAATGAAGAATGATTACTAAATTTATTGGCAGAGACGACAAACAGAATATCATGCCCCTTGGAAGTTAGCGCGAAGTCTGGGATCCTAGAGAAGCTTCAGCTTTGGTCTGTATATTAAATGAAGAAGCGGTTTAATGTTTGCATACCACTCCGAGTAGATTGATTTCAAGGTATGACCTCATTGTCTCACTATTCTGTAACTGGAGCCCTTATATATTTTTTTTCCTATGCCGTTATGGGATGTCTTGTAGACACTGTACTGCAAAATTATTACAGAACACGTTTTTTTGTAGCCAATTTTCTCAAGGTACAGAATTCTTGGAAACCATTTTTGTAATAAAGAAAATACACGAAATGTTTAGCTCATCATAGAAAAAAAAAGCAATAAAACAGATTTTGGCACTGCAAGTGCATGATGCGATTGCTATTCTAATATACAACATTGCAGCCTCATAAAAATACGTGGTCTAGAACCTGCCCTGACACAAAGTCTGGAGAACCTTCCAGGGGCATTCGTAGAGTTTGTAAACATTAAAACTATACCTTTCAGATAACTTTTCAGGATAAGCTGCCATGTATAAGTACATTAGGAATAATACCATTTATTTTTAGCAGTTTTCCTTTCTGCAGATGTACCTCTAATTCTTAGTTGTCCCTGAGCTTGGGGTGGTGTAGAAGATCCAGAGTCTACGAGACTGTTGCTATGATATCTCTCTTAGGTTGCTTTCACACTATCAATTTTGCGGGCTATAAAAAAATATCTGATGTTGTGCATCTTAGTGTAATCTTATTGTTGTATTAGTTTTATTCATCATGATGTGGTCTTCTTTATTTTTTTGGCATCACCTAGCAGTTCATCTGTAACAGACAGCACCGAGATGATGTCCATGTGGTGTTTGTTTTTCTTTTTTAGGGAACCATAGACTTGAATGGCTGAGTAGAGAAAATAGAAAAAAAAATAGTGCATGCTACATTTTTTGTTTTATTTTTTTTTCCCCCTCTTAGTCTAAGAAAAACTATGGACGTTTGAATGGCTCTTATCTCTGTAATCTGTTTTTATTTTTGTTTTTTTAAATGGACCGAAAAGTAGCTGGTGTGAAAGGGCCCTAATACTCTCACTTATTATTGATGGTGAAAGTAGTGACCATTTTTAATAAAAAACTCGTGAGTGAAATAAAAAACTGGAGCCGGGGTGGATTAAGGGTACCATGTGCCCTGAGCTCTTAAAGAGGACTGTTACTATTAAATAATGACTCTCTAATATTAGCATACTGTACTATTCAGTGACCATATAGTGATGGATACCAGTACAGCATGGGCTGTATGCAGACTATATAAATGAATAGAGTACAGTTAAAGCATACCTCCGATTATAAAACCACTTGAGATAGATGGATAGAGATATATAATATAATATAATTATTTTTTTTTTTCTTTTATTAAGGAAATATGGTTCTTCCTCTACTTTTGAGGCTGTTTTCCTTCTCTTTCCCGTCACTCAGACTCTTATTTCTGAGTGTTTCAAGCCTCACACACACAGACGTCTATAGATAGAGGAGGAAGAGGCCACAGCCGGCTGGTTAATTGATATATTTCTTTATTCTGTACTGTGGTTGTGCCTTTTCTTAGAAGATATAGTAGAGTTAAAGGAGTCATCTTGGTTACAAGATGTAGCAGAGCTTAACGGCTGTAGTTTATGGGTCTTTTCCATCAGTCTTCTTCTCCCCTCTCCATAGACATCTGTGCTACAATTAATTTAGCCTAATAAGTGGAAATAAAAGCATTCATCTTTAATAAGATGTATTAAAAAGTGTCTTATATTCAACTATTCATTTATGAAAAAAAGTGGTTTATAATTGGAGGAAACAATTGTTGATTACTTATCACATCTCTTCTATCTGGCCCAGATTGCCATAAAGACTTCTTCAAGCCAAAACTTTTCTTCAGAGTTTGCAACACGAACAACCCCCCTACACTCCCCCATTCCCGCTGATCAGCTATTTGAAGAGACCATAGCATTTGGGCGATTGCTGCAACCCTTAAACAGAAAACCAAGTACAGTACCGTACGTTGTATAGTGACTTCGCTTGGTATTATATCTCTGCCCCATTCAGTTGTGAACAGACCATGTGACTAATGAATGTGAGGTCACATGGCCTGTGAAGTGGATGTCGCATTCAAGGAGCTCTGCCACTGCTTCACGCAACTGATCCACGGGGGTGGTGGGGGGGCTCTCAGGTGGACCCCCATTGATCTTCAGTTCATGGCTTATTTTAGGGATAGGTCATCAAATTATAAAGCTGTAGAACGCCTTTAATCCTGGGGTAGAACAATATCATACTCTCCCCTATTAAAGGTCTTCTTTTTGCTTCTTTCATTCTTTCATTGCCAGCATATAATACAGACTATATAGTATGTTAAACTGAATAATTCTGTGGTTTATACTGTATTTACTGAGCCAGCTCTAATATTTTGCTCTTTATCCAACTGGCCAATATCCGTGTCCCATTTACTCTGGCTATAACCTTAGATTTTACAGAAATAATAAACCTATAAATATGTGGTAAAGATTTTTTTCCATCTTTAAATACATTCATGAATTCAATTTCTTTGTGTGCTTGAATATTAAACACATTTTAACACCATATCTTTCCTGAATATCTTCAAAGAAAATCATTTTGACCACAAATAAATGTGCAGCCCTCTTCCTAATATGTATAACTTCCAAGATATAAAATTCCCTAATAAGTCACCCCAGAGTGGGATTTAAAAAAAAAAAAAAATCAGATCTAAAATCTTCTTAGACATTACCAGACTTTTCTTTAGTAATTTACTAAGAGGCCAGTTTGAATAAGGTTCCTGCTCCAATTGTCCTGTCTCCAAAGATTCCACTAACTGGTTCTTTAACCTTAATCCTACTTTACTGACTACCAGCAATAAATTCCAATTGGGCTACAAGAAACAACTCCAAAACCAAGACAGAGAAAACCCTCCCCTACCTTTATGGTTTACATAAATATTTTTGTTTAATGCATATTCGTTTCCTTCCTCATGTTAGTTGATTTATCAGTATCTCTATTACAGGGGTTGTGCCATTATAGGACATAAGTGTCCGATCACTGGGGGGGGAGTGATTGCCTTGTGAATGGAGCACCAGTGTGCGTGTATGACCAGCTCTCCATTCACTTCTATGCAACTGCCTGTAATCTTCTTCAGTTCCTACAGCCCCAGGCAAGCGGACTGGTGCTCCATTCATAAGGAGTATTGAGGGGAACTTTCAGTCGTCCTGATGACTTTGTCCTCCTGGCAATCTCGACCCAGTGATTGGACACTTATCCCCAGTCTTGTGGATAGGGGATAAGTGTCCATAATGGCAGAACTCCTTTAAGTCTAAGTTCAAAGGACTTTTTCTTCTGTTAGAAAAGTAAACAAGTATGACGGAAGAAAGCTTTCGTCACGTTTTTTACACTGGAGTGAATGTAGTACATACATCCTGCTAGGCTATCTATTCTCTGGATGTATAAGCCTTCGTACATGGTGTCCTCTCAGTTTTATGCTGCTAATAGCCCCATTATGGTTGCAGCACATTTTACTTTCAGGCTATGGGCATGTACAATAGTCAGTCTGTCTCTCCTATCCATAACTATTACTACTGGTTTCTTTACACGTAATTCTGCCAGGAGTAACTGTAAAATAGCAAATAGCCCAAGTAACTATAATATAGGAGATCCAAGGAACGCTGGACTGCTTATACAGCTAAACAGATCCCTGACACCGAAAAAGAGAAATCTATGAGCACATTCAGGAAAGTTGCTTACTGTCTATGACTGACATCTCTTCAGTAACCACACAAGCAGCTAGAAGGAGATACAAGTACATAGTAGGTTTTTCCTACACTGTATGTTGTGAGATGCTACAGAATCCCCTGTGTACACAGAAAGCAGTGTGCAGCTATGTACAAGTTGTGAAGAGTAACCAGTATGTAAAGAGATCCTGGTCCCTTCTCCCTCCGTTCTTTGCGAGGTTGTCCTGATTTTGATGGTAATTAAGGACGGAACTTACCTAGTAACAGGGAGTGAACATCAAATTAGCTAGAAGGGAGACACCTATTTGCATCAAATTTAGAGAGATTTTTTCAGACAGAAAACTGCAGCATTTTTAAGTAAAATGCCTTACATTTTGGTTGAGACTCACATGATCTATTAAATGAGACTAAGTTGTCCTAAAAGCTAGTAACCATATAATAATAATAAAATGTATTATTATTTATATAGTGCCAACATATTCCACAGCACTTTACAAATCGTAGGGTTAAAGTACAGAAAAAAAAACAGAGTAATAAGTCAATTCACACAATGGGATTAAGGACCCTGCTCACAAGAGCTTACAATTTATGAGGTAGAGGGAGTGACACAAGAGGTAGCAGGGGCGACATAGGAGGTATCATTTGCTTATACAGTGTTCTATCTGTTTTTGTGATAGAGGTTATTTTTATTACACAAAAATAAAGATGTATGAGCCATTTACAGTCCATTGCTCTCATCCTATGACAGATGAGAGAAACGGACTTTATAGTCGCAAATGTCAATTTAGCCTAATTTTAAATGTCCCTTCAATCCTCACTGGGCTAGCCACCAAACTATTATTTTTATTATTGTTTATTTATATAGCACCATTAATTCCATGGTGCTTTACATTTGAGGGTTTACATACAGTACACAAAATATATAAAACAAATATAATACTAACAGTGACCAACTGGCACAGTGGGATAGAGGGCCCTGCCCGCAAGGGCTTACAATCTATGAACAATTGTGGCAGAACAACCATCTTAATAATAGCTGGCCGACTAGAGTTCTGTTGAAGCTGAAATGCACCTGGACATGGGTTGCTGATATCTGATACTAACCTAGATGACCACACACGGCAGGAAGTCTTGAAGACTTAGTAATAAGTAGAATTTCCATGGCCGATTTAATGTGAAAATTATGTTTCCACATTGAATTATATGGCCCTGAGATTGTGGGCTACATAAAATGAATTGCTGGCTCAGGAACTGAACTGTTAAAATAAGTTGAGCTGCAGGACTTTCATCATCTGGTGTATGGCATTAGGAGGTCAGAGACTGGATCATGTATGACATATTACCTGTTATTATTTCCAGCGCTGTTTATAAGTGATCTGTACAGAATATTCTTTTTTTAATTTATAGGTAACAAACTTCTCCATCCTCAGAAACCAATGTTATGATGTTCACAGACTTGGGACAATTTCCAGATGCTCCTGAATGCCAAATTTGTCTGCTTAGTTCACAGTCATTCTAACTTAAACATGATGCTGGATTCACGGGGTTGCAACACATGAATTTACTGAACAAATGTAGGTCATCATAGATGTTAGCAAAACCTTTGGGGTTTCCAGCTGTTGCAGCTTTTGTGTGGATTTAAAGGGGTTTTCCAGCCCCAGATTGATTTTACCCACAGGATAGGGCATCAGTATGTGATTTGAGGGGTCCGACACCCGATTCCACAGAGATAAGCTGCTCCAGCAGCCTCCAGGCTGCAATGGATAGGAAGTATGTGCAGGCTGCTCCTATTCAAGTAATAGGAATGGTGCTGCAATTCTCCAGAACCACCACTATGCAGGGGCTACAGCGCCATTCCTATTACTTGAATAGAGCATTCTGGATGTGCTCCCAATCCACTAACAACTATCAGCATCTGGAGGCTGCCAGAACAGTAGACCTGTGCGGGATCCGGGTGTCAAACCACCAAAGATCAAATACTGTTGACCTATCCTGTGGACAAGTCATTGATATAAAAATCTATGTGCCTATGTGATACCCCCGTTTAAAATGCATCCATATCATAGTTATATGTAGTTGTCCTTATGTAAGCATATATGTGGACATTTCTCATAATACGATAAACTATTAGAACGTCTATCTTGTAATTTATTATTTCCTCCTTTAGGCTAAGGCCCCACATTGCGGGAATGCAGCTTTTTTTTGTAGCAGATTTTGTTGCGTTTTTTTGGGCCAAACCCAAGAATGGCTATAAAATGAATGGGAGGTATATAGGAAATGCCTATACTTCTATCTTCTTCTCAATCCACTCCTGCCTTTGGCTCAAAAAACCGCAACAAAATCTGCAACAAAAAAAAGCTGCCTTTCTGCAATGTTGGGCCTCAGCCTTAAAGTGCCAATGTAGGCTAGGGCTACAAAGCAAATTTTGTCTGTATGACGTTAATATCGCAAATATTGAGCTGCAAGTCGCAACTAATAGTAACTCTAGTGACACAAAAATCCATCAGGGTTGGATTTCTGATGACTATTGCTTTGTTGTGTTTTTACATTCACCATCAGTAGTTGTTGTAATAGCATGACTTTGCAGTCTTCTATCCTGTAACTACATGTCACTTCAGTCCTGTTCTGAAAATACTATCAACATTGTCCACTGTTTCCATTTAGGCCATGTTCAGACCATACCTTAGCCCAAAGAAAGAACTGCGGCAAACAAAATCCTGCATGAAGGCAAATCAAGACTGCAGCACAGGATAAGCTAGCTTACACTATGACCAGCACTAAACTGAAGAAGAAGCAATCCACTTGGGTAACTCTCTCCAAGCTCCCATCATTATGGTCATCTGACCTACCCGATGGATCAGCCTACGTAGAAGCAGGTTAATAGGTAGGAGATGACAAAAGCTGGAATAACCCTGCTTTCATAACCAAATACAGCAGAAAATGGTGCAGTGAAACTCCGAATGTGAACTAATTCAGTTTTACAAGCAAGGCTGGGTTCAGATCTGCGCCAGGTGTCTGGAGCAGATCAGTCATAAATCACTAGACGAATAAGCGCTGCAGACCTGACTTTTTCATCCTGGCGCAGATGTGAACCTAGCCTGAAACGCATCCTTTTATTGTGAGCCCTGGAAAATTTTGTAAAAGAGTTATCTAGCATTGGAATTTATTAAGACTGGCTCCGTCCTCATAATAATTCAGGTTTAATCCCGTGCACCAGAATGGAAATCTATGCCAGTCACGAACTAGTTTTAGATTTACTTTATAACATGCTCCAGTTTTCGGGCATGATCTATAGTAAACTTGTCGGGCTGAGGTATCTTCTCCCCACAGTGCCCACATTCATAAAAAGTGGTGATTGGGGCACAAGAAAAGAGGAAGTAGCACATCTTTGTGGCAAAAAAATTCCCATGTGCCAAAGAGGCACCACAACTATTCCCATCTACCCTAGTTTTCTGGCCTACAGGGAATAGTAAATTCCCCCCAATATTCTTTGTTTACAATCCAGGAACAGCCACTCTGGGGCCGGTTGCACACGGATGACGTGCTTCCACGGTTGTACTCATTCAATGACTAGAAGCTGCGGAAGCACGGCTGCAAAACCGGACAGGAATAGGACCTGTCCTGGGTTTTGCGGACTGGACTGTCAGCCCACACACGGAACCGTGTAATTCAGTCGTCTGTGCGTGGGCTGACAGAAATGAATGGGTCAGTGTGCTATCTGAGAAAAACCTGGTTAGCACACTGATCCACACCATGGTCGTCTACAAGGGGCATAATTCACTTGAATTCGGGGAGGAAGCAAGATTAAGGTGGTGTTCACGCTACCATTGGATGGGCATTATGATGGCGTCTGCTTATCATAACAGATTTAATGGATCGGTTAAAAAAACGGAAAAATTATCATCAGTTAGTGTCTGTTTTTATACAGTCCATTTTGTTTTTGTTTATTTTTTTTCTTCTTTCTGAGATGGCAGAAAAAAAACGGACAGACATTATGGACAGTAAAACTAATGACCATCCCTTACCATCCAGCATACGTCCTTTCATCATGAACATTAATATCAACATCCGTCATAAGTCCATTATTTTCAACGGACCCATAAGTCCTGTGCCCCACACTATGTCCGTCAAAATAACGGACCTGTGACGGATTTGTCAAAAGCGGATGCTAACGATCAACGGATCAAATACCATTGAAGTCAATAGTATTTTTAACGGATTTTTGACTGATCTGTTAGTGTCCATTGTTAACATTTTCTGACAGATGCTAGCAGTGGACACTAATAACGGTAATGTGAATGCTCCCTTATTTTAATTGCTTTAGTAGCTATAAAGCTAGAATTTCCTTTCGATCCATCTGTCCCACTGCTGCTTTTGTCATTATGATCATTTTGTATACCAGTTTTATTTACTAGAGCTTGATAAATCTTGTTAAGTCAAGTTCAGAAAACTTGGATTTATCCTTGGAACATGAGGCTACTTCTATCTGAATATTTTCCCTTCTAGTTCTCCCAGTTTGTAAAATAAAAGCTGTCTCTGACAGAAGGTTTATTTACTTGTAGAATGAATCATAAGTGAGTACAATAGACTGACCTGGAATAACCCAGGAAGTAAATGAATAAGACGTATCGCTCTAAATCAGGAAAACACATATTTATTGTTTCTGCTCCTGCCAATGTGTATTCAATAACTGCGCTTGAATATATTTTTTCCAGCAGTTTTCACCCCCAATACCTTTGTTAACTTACACATTTGGTCATCTAATGTCCCTTTTACAAAGTCATTATTTTTTCATATTATCTCATGGCAAGCTGTCCTAATAAGGATAAAAGATATAAGGAGAGATTTATCATCCCCTTTGGGTAGGTTCATTCTAGCGTTACATAATATCCGTTGCTCTTATACGTCACAGGATGAGAGCAACGGACATTAAAAGACAGATGCAGACGGAGCCCCCCTCCATCTGGTGTCCGCTTGCATTCAAAAAATGACGAAAGCTTTCTTCCATTGTGTGTGTTTTTTTTTTTTTTTTTTTTTTTTTTTTTTTTGCTGTTACAAAAGTAAACAAACATGATGGAAGAAAGTGTCTGTCATTTTTTTACATTATACTCAATGGGAATGAACACAGGCAGGGGGGGCTTCTTCTGCGTCTGTTACTCCACAACTGTTTAATGTCCATTTCTCTCATCCTATCATAGATGACTGCAATGGGCTGTAATAGTGGTAGTGTGAACATAAACTTATACCAGTTTTATAGAGTAAAAAAAAGTCACAAGTTGAGGATTTGTTACTTTACAAATGCCTCTTGCAACTTGTGCTTTTATGCCACCCTCGCACTTTGCAAAAAGGAGGTATGACAAGGGGGTGCTCATTCCCACCAGATTTAGCATCATTTACATTTTGTTTTTTTTTTGGAGTAAATGATGACAATTATGCAGTGTGTGTTTATTGTGAAATTTGTATTGTGAACCAGAAGGTCGTGTTAAGACGGTGTTCAGATTTGCATCTTGGCTAATGGATCCATGAGCCATAGAACCCCTTTGACTAAAAAGTGTAGTCCAGCAGATTTCCATCAGGGTAGCACGAATAGCATTTTAGACTGCGCTATTCATGCAGTAACTAATACTGTAACAAATGATGGAAATCTAAGCAAGCCAGGATTTATTTATTTATTGTGTGGCCTATTCTTAGGATGTTAATGGGAACTTAGATGCATTAACACTGCCCAACCTCTATACAGTGTACGGAGCCATCTGTTTTCAGCTCCATACACTGTATAGTACAGTGATTGCATGCAGCCCTAAAACACTGATCTTTTTGAAGACCTACTATGTTACGCCCACTGAGCCTATTCTAAGGATAGGCCATAAAAATAATCCCATTCAACCCATTCTTAAACAGGACCTTACATCATCTCCAGTTCTTTGCATCTGTAAATAGACAGTGTTCTAGTGATCCTGGTACAGTTGGAATTTTTTCTCTAGCCCCCACCGTTCCTGATCAATCAGTTCTGTTAATTATGGTGTCTGATATTCTATAAAAGCTCTGTACTGTCAGGTGGGTGGTCTCAGGTAAGAGCAGGCAAGGGGACGTGACTCAGAGCACCAGTCAGAGGCAGCTAGTGTTAGAGCTTTACGACTTGTCTGCTCCTGCCTGACACCACCCTCCTGACATTACAGAGCCTAAATAGCACATCAGGGAACAAAACTAACAGCACTGTCTGCTCAGGAACGGTGAGGACTAAAGAAAAAATTCCAACTGTGCCGTAATCAGTGGGGCAGTGCCTATTAAATGCTGTAAAGAGCTGGAGTTGGTGAAAGGTTCCCTTGTAATAGAACCTGACCTTTCATTACCATGGGAAGCCACATATATCACATAGTGGGGGGCACCCGTCTATGAATTCCATATGCCCTAACTGAACAGGAATTGCCCTTATGATAAACTACTTTTAAGTGAAATAGCTAGGGTTGTTCTAAACTGACGTATCCTCATGTGTTTAGTGGTGTAAGTAAACCAGTGCTGTCTTATTGCTACATTGTAGTATTAGCTGTGTAAACTGCATTTTTATGACTCCATACGTCGGTCTCCTAGCAATGGATCACAAAAGGACAGAGGAAATAAAACCTTTCCAATGGAAAGTTTAGCTTTATTTTTGGGGTAAGTTTATAGTTGTTCCTTTTAAAATGCAGCCCAATGTTTTCCGCACGTGTGAAGGTTGTGTTTATCTCCTCTCCACTTATAGCTACACAAGTCTCTTTGTTGTAAAATCATGTTATTAACTAGTTGCTCCTCCTGTTTTACATATGATTTCTATAGCTCATTGTATTGATATTCTGGACCTGAACAGGTCATCGCAATAGCTTTAATGTCTCAGTGCACATAGTGCTGTAATGTTCTGTTTTTAGGCTGAGGCCCCACGTTGTGGAAATGCAGCTTTTTTTGTTGCAGATTTTGTTTTTTGAGCCAAAGTCAGGAGTGGATTAAGCAGATGATAGAAGTATAAGAGCTTCTATATATTTTCCATTCCTTTTGTAGCCACTCCTAGGTTTGGCTCAAAAAAATGCAGCAAAATTTGCAACAAAAGAAGCTGCGTTTCCACAACGTGAGGCCGCTCGCCCTCTTTCCTCCCAGTATATGAGATTTATTACTTATCTACTGTAATTCTTCTACTTGTATGTTATACTGTATCTGAGGTTATATTGGAAATTAAAGGGAATGTGTCACCCTAGGTGTTTACATTTTTAACAAAGTTTTTATGTTAAATATAATTTTTGATATTTTTTACATGTCACGCTCTATATTTTTTTTTTTTTTTTTTAAAGTACTATATCCTGGGGGCGTGGCTAGCGCGCGACATGGACGGTCGCATGTGAGCGGAGCTCCGGCTAGAGCCGCTCATCCATCCTGAAATCCATCCTTGCTTACCGGTGCCCGGGTTCGCTGTCCGCTGGAACGCACTTCTGAGGCCCTCCTCCTGGTTCCAGAGCTCCCGTTCTGCCGGTGTCCTTCTCCGTTGGGTAGTAGTCGGTGATCGCTACACGTGGCCGGCGGCCATACCCTCTCACCGCCGCTGCCGGAGCCGCTCTGTCCCGCGCTGCTGTGGCCTGGAGCTGGGGTGGAGCTGCTGTTCTGGGGCTGCGCTCGTGGGCCGGCCTGGGCTGTGCAGGCACCGCTGGGGCCGCTGGTCCTGCTGGCACCCGGACGGCGGTCTCCCCTCTCTCCACGTGGCGGGCGGCCATTTTAACCCTGACCGGTTTGGCCATCTGCTGATGAGGGGGCGCTGAGTCTGGCGTTCCTGGCGAGCTGAGCCTATCTCTGACGGTTCCCTCTATCCCTGCCTGGAAATTTGGGAGCCGGCATTCCTCTCTCCTCCTTGCTGCTGGGCACGATAGGACCATCCCTTGGCTCCTCTGGGCAGTAGTGCAAGGCAATATCTGTGGCAGCCATCAACTGTCTCTGACCCATTGAAGGTGTGTGCCTCTGTACGATTTATCGTCCTGCTGACTGCTTCTCTGGAAGGCTTTACTTATAATCCAGTGACGGTTGCTGTATGTGCTATTGGACTGTTGAGTTACCATCTGTCCTCCTAGTTCCTCCTGGCAATCTATCTACTCCATCACTTCGCTACTGGCCTTCTTGGAGGCCTTACTTATAATCCAGTGACTGTTGCTATCGGCACTATTGGATCGCTGAGTTGCCATCCGTTCCCTCTTAGTTCCTCCTGGCAATCTATTTATTTCATTACTCTGCTGACGGCTCTCTCTTGGAGACATCGCTTATAATCCAGAGTCTGTTGCCATCGATACTATTGGACTGTTGAGTTACTGTCTGTCCTCGGCTGGCTTATTGGCCCTTGTGGCCTGACATAGAGGCTCCTACTGTGCAACTGCTATTAGCCAGAGACCTTGTCTATAATCCTCTGGGGCCGGCCAGGTCTTGCTACAATCACACCTCCTCCTCTGCCAACATATCCACCCGTACGGAACGCAGGAAGAGCGGCCGCCGACTCTCTAAAATGAGTCGCCCGCAATCAACCTCTGTCTCTGATCGCCTGAGGGGGTTCTCCAGGGCAGCATCCTCTTCTACATCACCATCGCTTGAGGCAGCCTCTCCTGCCCTTCCAGAGGAGGACCCCGAGCCCACTTTAAAGCAAGTTACTGGACAGCTACTGGAGGCGATCCATGCCGGCACTTCCTCGCTGACCGGGAAAATTGAGGAGGTAAAAATCGACCTGGGCCTGCTCCGTCAGGACTTTCAGACCTTGCGAGGCAGGGTGTGTGAGGTGGAGGATCGGGTCTCTCAGGTAGAGGACACTGTTAACCCACTTCCTGCCAAACTCCAGGAGCTGGAGAGAGCTGCAAGTTTGTGGACCCAGCGTGCGGATGACTTGGAGAATAGATTGCGACGAAACAACCTCCGTATCCTGGGCCTGCCGGAGCGGGCGGAGGGTGAAGATCCTCGGGCCTTTGTGGAGGGGTGGCTGAAAAATGTCCTGCCGGAGGCTCACTTCTCACCAATATTTGCAGTGGAACGGGCCCATAGGGTTCCGGCTAAACCGCCGCCTCAGGGCGCACCTCCTCGACCCTTGTTGGCCCGTCTGATTAACAGCACGGATCGGGATATGGCGTTGCGGGCTGCACGCCAGGCCGGCGAGCTTAAGTACAACGGAGCAGCAGTGGCCATGTTTCCAGATTTCTCGGCGGCTCTCCAGAAGACCCGAGCATCCTTCGTGGCCGTTAAAGGCGGTTGAGAGAAAAGGCTATACAATACTCCATGATTTACCCAGCACGTCTTCGGGTCGTCCATGACGGCAGGTCCCTTTTCTTTACTTCACCGAGGGATGTGGAGGACTGGCTATCTCTTCTTCCTCGATCTCCGAGACGATGATCCTGACGGCGTGTGGTGAGAGGTCCGATCGGACCATACATAAGGACTTATGTATTACGGGATGCTCTTGTTTATTGCATAAGTAGTTTTATGAAAAGTGCGGTTCTGTTATTATAGTATCCTGTAGTCTTATAGTTACCTGGGCTGGCGACCCCCGGGGCGCCGGTGTATCTCATTTACTCATGTGAACCTGGCTCTGTTGAATAGTATATCTCCTAGCCTAGTGATTATCCATACCTTTAAGACAGTGCCCCGTATACCAACCACTGTGGGTGCACTTCTTCCCCCGTTAATTGTAGCCACGGTTAATTTAACAAATATTGTTTGTTTATGCCAGTAGTATGTCTCACACCCTTTAGGGGTGTAATGGTTCATTTCGTTTGTATATGGTTCTTAGGTTGCTGCACACCACTTTGTGTTTCACTCAGCCACGTGCTACACACTCATAGGCGGGTCACTTTTGGGGTCCTGAATTGCCATGATTACATTACACTCTTAGACGACCATGGCGTCCTTTAGTGTACTATCTTGGAATGTGAGGGGCCTCGGTAGCCCACGAAAGAGGTCGTTGGTTTTCTCTCAGATTAGGAGGGCTGACCCACACCTCATATGCCTTCAGGAAACTCATTTGGTTCCAGATAATTCCAGGCGACTTCAGAAGCCATGGGTTCAGTGGGCGGCTCACTCTACACACACTTCCTATTCCAGGGGGGTGTCCATCTTGGTGCATCGTAGACTCAGGTGGGAGCCAGGCCTCATTGTAAGGGACCCCGAGGGACGATACGTTTTTGTCCAGGCCTGGGTTGACTCTGTCCTGTATGTTATCCTGGGTGTGTACTTGCCACCGGCGTCTGATCTTGCTGTGCTCCAGCAGGCTGCGCAGTTTGCGACCCGATTCCCTGGGGCTATTGCATTATGTTTGGGTGACTTTAACAAAGTTATGGATATTGCATTGGATCGGTTCTCCGCGGAGCCAGGTTCCCCCTCTCTGCCTCGCCCTACTACAATGGCCGGAGTGATCCGTGAATTGGGGTGGTTGGATTTGTGGCGGGTCCGGTTTCCGGAGGCCCGCACCTTTTCCTGTCACTCTGCCAACAGACATACTCTGTCCAGGATTGACCATGCTTTTGGAAATACTAAAGCATATTCTTTGTTGCAGACCATATCCTATTTACCCAGGGCAGTGTCTGATCATTCCCCGTTGTTGGTCCAATTAAATAGTAGTACGGCTGCTAAGCCACGACAGGGTTGGCGAATCCACCCATTTTGGTTGAAACTATTTGTACCACATGATCGAATACCTGATCAACTTCAGACGTTTTTGACCATTAATTCCCCAAACACTTCTCTGCTCCTCTTATGGGAAACTATGAAGGCATATCTTAGGGGTTGTATTAAGTCCTCCATTTCCTTTGTAAAGAGGGAATCCTCGCTGTTGGAGACCACCTTGGCGACCCAGTGTGCCTCGCTCGAAGCCGCATACGTGGCTAATCCAACTGATGAGGCTAGGTCTCAATGGTTGCAGACGGGTAGACAATATCTGCATATACTGCATGACAAGGCACGTAGGTCTCTGTTTTTTAGCAAACAGAAGTTTTACGAACTCGGCAACCAGTCGAGCAGCTTTCTAGCTCAACTAATACATCAAAACACAGCCTCACCTGCCATACTACGAGTGCATTCAGAGACGGGGGAGGTACTGTCCAATAGCTTGGCCATTAGTGACAAATTTTATAGGTATTACAGTGAGTTATACCTCTCCAAGCTTAGAGTCACTGACGGAGAGCTTGCCACCTATTTGGGCTTGATCCCCCTTCCTACATTGTCAGAAGACCAACGTGAATTTTTAGATTCCCCTTTTACGCTAGAGGAGCTATCGGGTGCCCTGGCAGATATGGCAAGGGGCAAATCGCCGGGTCCGGACGGCATCCCGGTGGAGGTTTATGCCCAGTATGGGGGCCTGCTTCTCCTGGTGTTGCTTGACTGTTATAACGCTGCCTTTGTGGGTCCCAGTCTCCCGGAGTCCTTTTATGACGCCACCATTATCCTGTTACTTAAGCCTGACAAGGATCCGCTGGACTGTGGCTCATATAGGCCTATATCACTGCTTAATATAGATTATAAACTCCTTACTAAAATGTTGGCGAAAAGGCTAAATTCTGTTGTTCTCGACCTTGTCCATCCGGATCAGACAGGCTTTATGCCTGGAAAATCCACATCGGATAATCTTAGAAGGGCTCAGGTGATAACTCAGATTGGGGCATCATCCTCACATGACTGGGCGATGGCTTCTTTAGATGCAACAAAGGCGTTCGACTCTGTCGAGTGGCCTTTTCTATTGCAGGTGTTGCGAGGATACGGATTTGGAGAGGGGTTTGTTACCTGGATTTCCCTTCTATACTGTTCCCCTAGAGCGGCACTGTCCATTAATGGCGCGTTGTCTTCCTACTTTCCTTTGGGTAGGGGTACAAGACAAGGATGTCCATTGTCACCGCTACTGTTTGCTCTGGCGGTGGAACCCTTGGCAATACTGCTTCGGAATGACCCCATATATAAAGGCATAGTGATAGGCACCCGGGAGGAGAGAACAGCACTATATGCCGATGACTTACTCCTGTTTATGAGCGACCCCTCCCGGTCTCTGCCCAGAGCCATGGCTATAATTGATGAATTTGGTAATTATTCTGGCCTACGGACCAATTGGACTAAGTCCTCATACATGCATATTGGCCGTGCGTCAAGTGTAGCTGAGGGGAATGTGGTATGTGGATTGACTACAGTCTCAACCTGCAAATATCTGGGCATCTTTATATCTAGGGACCATAGGTGTTTTTTGGAACAGAACATCTTTCCGCTCATCTCGCACTTTAGGGTTAAGTTTAATCTTTGGGCTACACTGCCTTTGTCGGTGGCTGGTAGAATCAACCTAGTTAAAATGATAGTACTACCCAAATGTCTATATGCTATAAGCCATTCTGCTGTGTCCGTGCCCCTTAGATTTTTTAAACAAATGGACTCCCTCATTATCTCCTTTATATGGGGAAACTCTAGATCTAAGCTTAGGTTGTCATCTCTACAACGACCAAAGCAGCTCGGGGGCACATCACTCCCTGATCTGTTTCTTTACTACCTGGCAGGACAGCTCCGTTTTATTAGGAAGTGGCTCTCATCTGATCCCCTACCGAGGTCCGAGGCACATCTGGCTCACCACCTGGGTCTGCATAATCTGTGGCCGGTGTTGGAACACCCGGCCTTGTTTAGGGGGAAATTGTTGCCCATCCATGCCCTGGCGGGACAGGTCTGGCGTCAGGCGAAAAAGGTGTCCACTTATTCTGATATACCTGCGGAGACCCCGCTTTGGCACAACCCTGGTCTGCCGACGTTATTTGCCCTGCCTGGCGCCCGGGCCTGGTCGCAGTATGGCGTGTCCTCTCTTAGTGACCTGTACATACAAGGGGTTTTTAAAACGTTTGACTCGCTAAGCTCCTCCTATGGCATCCCTAGAACGCAGTTCTTTAGATATCTACAGATTAGACATGCACTTTCTTCTCAGTTCCCGGATCGATTGGACAATATATCTGAGTATCCGCTTATCGGCATACTTCGCTCACAGGGCCCTGGGGGTTTGATATCTACTTTATATGCGCATCTGATACAGGCCAAGGTGTCCACTTTGGACGCCCCGGCCTTGACGCGATGGAGCATAAATATCCCAACTCTCACAGATGAGATGTTTCAAGATATCCTTGAATCTCCTCAACATGTGTCACCTTCAGCTAACAACAAACTGATTCAAACGTATATTCTACACCAATGTTACTTGACACCTTCCCGTCTATACAAAATGGGACGTCTGCCCAACCCCGGATGCCTTAGGTGTCTTTGTCCACAGGCAGACTTTTGGCATATGATTTGGGAATGTCCGATCATACAATGTTTTTGGAAAGGGGTCGTGGATCTCCTGGCGGAAGTTCTGGCTAAACCTATACCATTAACCCCAGAGATATGCCTTTTCGGCGTATTAGATGAAGAAATATGGCAACACCATGTTAGAATCCTTTTGAGGGAGTCTTTATTTTATGCTAGGAAAGCTATCGCACTGCGATGGATGGCTCCGAAACCCCCATCAGTATCTCAGTGGAAGAAACTTGTTAATACTGTTCTTCCTTATAACCAGATTGTGTATAAAGGGAGAGGGTGCCCTCAGAAATTCCATAAGGTGTGGGGAACATGGTGCAATTCTCCGGTAACCCAATATACGGCTCCCTCATTGCGCTCTGCCATTAATTTACTCATGCCGTGAGGGGTGCGAGACACCAGGAGTATCCACGACCTCTCATTTTGGAGTGTATCCTTGTTGTTACCCTTGACTTATTGACTGCATGTTTTGTACATGATAACTGATGTATACAGTATTACGCATGTCCTGATTATATTCTTTCTGTACCGAGTCTACGTTATATGGTCCGGATGGGACGAGGACCTGGCGAGGTGGGATGTGGTGCGTTGAGTGAATTTACATTGAAATTCTCGTTTTTTGGTGCGCAACATGTTATGTATTTGTTTTGATTTCTTTTCCTTTGTCTGATACGCAATTTTCAATAAAACGAGTTTAAAAAAAAAAAAAGTACTATATCCTGCATTTTTTACATTGGCCAGCAAGCCTCGTAATGACTGGCTCTACCTAATTCTGTAGGAGTTTTTTTTTTTGCAGCATTCACCTGATTTACATCACAAGCAAAGCAGATAACATTACAGTAAAAATTAGCACCTCTATAGATAATACCACCTAATAACCATCATTACATCCCCTACTGACAATACAAAGAATACCATAAATGGAAAAGGCAGCATTACAAGAAAAGTCCTTCTTTTATTCCCAATGCAATGTTTCCGTTTAGTGTGGGCTGTTCTTAAACAATATAGACAATGTGAGAGCTTGTGCCAGCATACTGTATATCATAGTGCACATAAAGCAATCGATGACATCATATCATTAATGAAAACAGGTGTATACATGTTCATTCATAAAATAATCCAATGTGTTACATAGTATATAATGATATTAAAACGTGTTACATAGTGTATATTAGTAGTATAATGTTGTACCGTGTTAGCCATTGAAAGTAGTGGAAGAGTGAAGAAATCAGGCGATACCTTTTAGAGGCTAACTATACTCAGTATCCAATTCCAGCCTTGGCACACATATGTGGTTCCTACAAGGAGCCTTAGCCTTATTTACTCCAGTATCAGTTTATTCAGTATTTGATACCTTTCATTGCAGGGAGAATCCAAAGTGCAACGAATTGTAATGTAAATCTGTAATAAGATAGGATTTGATACCTTTCATATAATGGTATTTGTGTATTTATAACAAAGCATTTAGGATCATTATTTTACTTTCACCATGAACACATGCATGCAGCACATTTGCATTGACTCCTTCAGGACCAAACAAGACCTTAGTATGTGTCACGTTTCTGTTCTTTGTTATGTTTCCCAACCAGTCACAGCCAATTTGATGAGATTTACATGTGGAACAGACATAGGAATCTGCTGCTGTGACCCATCTCTTGTGCTCTTGTTTTGCTTGATCTCTAGAATATAAGAGCTGCTTTCTTCTCTGCCCTATAGAGATCCATTCCACATTGCTTGCCTAGCAACACACCATGCCCAGTCACCTTCCTCTTACATCAGACACAATACAAGAAGTAGCACTGCATTGTACAACAGTAAAAATGTAATCTCTGTTTTTTATGTACTTTTTAATTTCCTCTGTTTAGCGACAAATTGACAACTATTGTCTTATTAGGGCACCGTTTTCACCATACAAAGTAATTCTGCATACTATAAGGAATGTTTTAGTGATAGGTTATTGAAATAGATGTTTGTATAGTTGGATTTTTGGGACAGACTTACCCTTGTTGTTTCACTAGACTTCTGACTTTTTTATTAAATCATTATCGTACAAATCTATTTGGTTACACCAAAAACATGTTTGTGTTTTGTTAGGTGATGATAAATGATAAACTTTTGTAATGCACTTTTCTCATGGAGACTCAAAATGCAGGCAGCGTTGTGGAGTAGGGGAGTTAGTGGCTACCATACAGGTGCTCATCCCCAACACCCACAAGGGGTCAGTTGTTTGTATAGGGAGCCAATTTACTGATCAGTCTTTTTTTAACATGTGGGGGGAAACTGGAGTACCCAGAGGAAACCCACACTAACTACAAACTCCATGCAGTTGTTGTACTTGGTCAAATTTGAACCCTGGACCCCAGTCCTGCAAGACTACAGTGCTAACCATTGAGCCATCTTTTTGTAAAAGGTCAGTTTGAGTTGTAAAATGGGGCAGAATTATCACTATCATGCGTCAAAATGGTCAAAGTTAAGCCACACAAGAAGTGGCCTAAAGAATGAATCTGAGCGTAGCATACTCTAAAGATTTACCAAATCAATCAACATGTGGCACCGTGATAGAATTGGTGCATCTTTTGTGCTATATAGATGTTATACAGTATTATTAATCTGCTTCATTGGCCCAGATTTACTATTAGTCAAACAGTGTAAACTAAGGGAACGTTCACAATGGTAGTTCACTACTATTGTGAACGTCCATTGCTCTCATCTGTCTTAGGATGAAAACTACAGACTTTTATAGCGATACAGTGACAGAGACAGATGGAGCCTCCTCCATCTGCATCCGTTCCCACTGTCTACAATGTAAACAACATGGCGGACGCTTTCTTCTGCCATGTTGGTTCACTTTTTTAATGAAAGAAAAAGTCCTGCATGCAGGAGTTTTTACCTCTGTAGGAAAAGTAAGAAAACATGATAGAAGAAAGCTTCAGTAATGTGTGTTTTTATTATATACATGAGTGAATACAGATGGACACCAGATGGGGGGGCTTCATCTGCATTCTACAATTAATGTCCTATGACGGATGAGAGAAACGGACATTAATAACTGTACTGTGAACCCATCCATAGACAGGCGGCCTAAAAATACAAGAAATTTATCAACAGTGACTGATGCTAGATGATTAATTTGGTGTAACACTGTCTAGTCTGTCTATACCACCATTTTGTTAGTTTACTTAGAGCCACAATTTTGATGCATTGTGACACATTTAAGCCACACCTCCTTTTTATGAGAATCCACACCCACATTTCTAGCAAGTCGAAAATTTTAGCCCAAACTAGATGTGCCACATTGCGCCAAAGATGCACGACATTTACATCTGACTCTAGTTATAACCACATTATGTTAAACTTTTAGTGACTGAAAACCATGTGTAGTGCTGAAAGTGCCAATGAAGTTATGTCAGAGTATCATTTGATTTCCTCATGAATATAACTCCTGTTTATATGTCTGACACCCTCTTGTAATAAAAGGATGGCTGTTCTGAATAACCGCCAGGTCCTTTCATGTCCTCATCGATGTGTGGGATTAAATACGTCTAGTAAGCAGACAGTGCGCTGAATTCAGTGCACTGTCGCCTTTCCCGGTATGTGCCCTGGTGGTGGAGATATCAGTGCTGTTAGTTTTGGCACTGATATCTCCCTACTGTCAGAAAAGCGGGCTCAGCATCATCACTGAGCAGTAAGGACCCCCCTCCCCGACAGTACAAGTCTATGGAAGAATACTATCAGGGGGTACGTTCCTTATCGCTCAGCGATGACTGTGCTGAAACTAATGGCACTGATATCTTCACCAATTCAGCGCACTGTCGTCTTTCTAGCAGTATATAATACTGCATATTGATGAGAACATGAAAGGTCCTCTTTAAAGGGGTTGTCTGGGGTAAACAGAAATTCGTACACTAATCTAAACACCCTCCCCCCGCCTACTTTCTAAATTATATAATTCAGCAAAAATGTATTGAGACATCATACTCCACCCCATCATACTTACCTCTCTTCCTCCTGCTGGGAACAGCTCCTCCTGCTTCTGTGACGTGTGCCTGCACGTGTGCAAAAGAGCCAGAGTCCCGGCTTTGCGCTGTAGCCAACACTCCATCTCTATTGCGCAAGCATGGAAGCCTGAAGGAGCCGCCCACTCCTGTGCAGTAGAGATGTAGTGAAGGCTACAGCACAGTGCCAGGACTGCTGTGCAGGCACTGGCAGAGTCAAAGAAGAGGAAGAGCCATTCCCCGCAGAAGGAAGTCTGGACAGGAAGAAGACAGGTAAGTATAATGGGTTAGTAGTGGGTGGGATAGCCAGGGAGACAGGGAGGGGGTGTTAGAGTGAGAGGGAGGTAGTGTGAGTCAGCCTACAAGTACCATGATGCATTGCATTAGCTAAGACATGAGGAAGCTACACCATGTTAACAAATGCTGAAGATGCCAGGAGCTCCCAGAAATCACTCAAAACACTGCTAAAGGTATATGGGTGCACTTATTAACCCATTAATAGCACTAAGACCTTTTTAAAAAAAAAGATTTTTTGACCGGAAAACCCCTTTAAAGGGAATCTGTCAGGGCAATTTGGGACACTAAACCACTCACACGTCCATATGGACCTAGGGTTTAGTGTCCCAAATCACCCTGTTATAACGCAATCCATGGCCACATTAAAAATAAAAAGCTTTATACTCCCCCTGCCGCTGTACTCCCCGCGCCTGCGCAGTTCTTCAATGAAGCCAGAGGAGTACACCTCAGCTTCAGTGCGCATGCCCCGCAATTATGTAGTGAAGCCGGGGTGTCCATCTTTCGCTTCACTGAAGTACAGCGCAGGCGCCGGGAGGCGTGCCAACAAAGAATCTCATAAATAAGCCAGACTGTTCTCGCTGAACAGCGCTCATCGGACCCTTCTCTAGGTAAGTATAAAGGCTTTTTATATTTAATGCGCCTGCGGATTGCATTACAACAGGGCGATCTGGGACACTAAACCCCAGGTCTATAAGGACCTGTGGGTGGTTTAGTGTCCCAGACTGACCTGACAGATTCCCTTTAAGATTGCCATATACTGACAGATACCTTATTGCTGATTTGTTCTCTACCTATCTTTGTACATCAGATATTTCAGGGCAGTGGTCTTAGGACTTATTCACTCAATCGTATGGAAATGTGATGTCCGCATTTTAATTTTCTACACTTTTCAATGTCTCTGGGTTTGTGAAACCCAGATAGCACACACATATGGCCTCTGTGTGTTGTTGCTGATTTTCCTGAACCCATTGGTATTTGATGCTATAATACATTGCCATATATAAGCTATGTGCCGCTCTATATGCAAGATGGACATGCTGTGCCATAGATGGGTGTGGATATAAGGGGTGCAGAGGTAGCAGTCATAGGGGCAGATTTATTAAGACTGGTGTTTCATAGGCTAGTTTTAATAAATGGCTCAACAGAGCGGGACATGGCTGATTCATGAAGAGGCCAGGTTTCTGGTGTAGAGGGATTAAGGAGATAAATTCCCCCCCACCCCAGTGTACCTTAGTTCATGGTTTATGATGATTTTATTACTTCCATTATCTTATATCCCAGTACTTTATTTAATTATTTGTTACAAATGCTTGGATAGTTGGCCAGTGTATTCAGCCCTTTACTTACTTACCGTTTTGCTGGAAAAGAATAGACCTGGTAAGATTTGTAGCCAGAGGGCAAAGGAATGAGTTAATTAAATCCCTGTGTTAATTGGGGACCCCCATGAACATGCGGCCTACTAAGGAAGTATCCTGAATAGCCAGATGTTATCTGTAAGACACTTACTTCAGCCTGCTAGACTGCTCATTTGTGTGTGAATGGTTTTACAACTGTGTATTGTGAATCACACACTAGGTGGAGCTGCATTATTTTTCCTTAGAGTGTGATTGCATGTCCCCGCATTTTGACAACGTTTATTCTCACTGCAGAATTTTACAATTGAAAAAAAAAAAAAATATTCCATACAATAAAAAAAAAAACTGTATGCGGCTTTCTGCTGCCGATTAGAAATTGGCCGCAGCATCCACGACACGATCGAGCAGGAAGCTTATTTTTTTAGCGTCCTGCTGCGATCTCTGCCTCCCATTGAAAACAATGGAAGGCATAATCTGTGCAGAATCTGCCGCTGATCGGACGCAGAATTCACGGCAAATTCCTCCTTGTGAACTTAAGGGGTTGTCCACAGAGTTTGATTTAATTTGCTTCCTCCACAGATTCATTCAACCTGGACCTGGTGTTTTGGGGTGACTGGTTGCAATCCCAGGTCACATGATCAGAACCAGCCCCTGGATCGCTCCGCTTCCTCCCTCCTCTACCCTTTTTCACAGGGAGGGTTCAGAGTAACCCCAAGCTAGGTGCTGCTTCCAATTACATCATGGGGTTGGAACCAACTGGGAACCCACAGGTCCGAGTTCAAAAAAAATCCCAGGGGAATATAAATAAAATGAATATCCCTGGACAACCCCTTCAAGTAATAATCCATTCAAAAAAAGTGTTTGTGCTATGGCGATTATACGTGCACAGAAATGAGTACATGCAGATTCCTGGGTAAATGTACTGCGGTATCGAGCAATGTTGCTTGTAATATAATCTTATGGGATCCACAATATTGCGAGGAATGTATCAAACCATCTATGTCAGCTTTCCGGTGTAGAAGGGTGGTAATGTGGCACGTCTTTTGCGCATGGCCCTTTCTTGTGCCAAAGATGTGCCACATCGCCTTTCTGTGCCTTGTTCGCCACTTTCTGTAAAAGTGGGCATGGTGGGCTGGGACAGAGACACCTCCATCTGACATATTTATTATAACTCATGCCACACAACTGGTATGAGTTATACAGGAAATCTAGGGCAGTTCCTGACCGGTGTAGATTTCCATTCTGCCGCACAATAGTGCACCTGATTTATTGAGAGCCGGAGGCTCTTTATAATTCTGGCGCGCCTTGCGCCAGTCGGGACCTAATCACTGATGTAGGAAACGCCAATCTTAATAAATTCCCCCCATTGTGTTTACAATAAGTAATAGAATGTTCTCCCACTAATTCGCCGGTAGCACATCTCATGTAAGATCGCCTTTCGCATGAAATCGTGACATATGCAGTATATTGGTGTGGAGCCCCACAACTGTTAGCCTAGGGCTACACAGATATTTTGGCCACGACTCCTGTTGCACGACCAAAGATCTCCCAGTTGTCCTGCGACTCCTTCACTCATGTGGGCAAATGGAGTCTCCTTGTGTCCCCTAGTGTGCTGAGAACGTTACTTCAATTTGCAAAAAAAGTTCAAGTTTTTGGTGACTGAAGGTTGCAGTTTGGTGATCTTTGTGCTGGGAGTCGCGGCCAAAATTACGTTCGTCCTTATTGGTCACATGAGCCTAAATAGTGCCATGTCACCGTCATGTTTATATAGGGCTTTTACCAACCCAGAATTTTTTATTTGCCTTAAAAGCGATTACTTATGAATTCTAAGAGATCTGTGACATCATAGAGAAGGAATCGATAAAAGTCATGAATGTTACACTGCGAGAGTGAAAATTGTGTTCTTAAATTACGTTATTTAAGGGACTTTTGGAGTAGGAATTTCCACCATTAACTCCTGGGTTGCTGAGTTCTTGCCTCCGCTGGTATAACATGGGTTAACCCTCCCCTCCCCTCCTCTCCTGGCTGTGTGCAGGGTAATGCATGTCCCAGCTCTCTACAAACCATTAGATGGGGGAGGATGTACTGGGAGTGGAATCAGATTACACATCCTGCCTGGGAAGGGAGAGCCTGAGTCACACAGGGAAGGGGGCAGTTTACTATCTAGCTACTTTTGTCATATCGCTGCTTAGTGATCACAGCAGCACATCCAGCAGGATAGGGACAGTCAACAAGTCCGCAAGACTTTGGATTCACTTCAAGTAGACTTTCCTACCGGACCATGTGAGGGAAGACGTAAAAAAATGGCTGACAGGTAAGAGCAGCAGACTGTTGTGTGACTTCTCTCCAGTTCAGGAGCCTTGCAGCCAGCTGATAGTGTATGTGTGTGACAAAGCACTACTGGGGGTTGTGTTACCAGGGCTGATCTTATTGAGGCCTCAACTAAATGTTTTGTGACTCATACTTTTTGGCTGTCTGACTTTTTCTACATATTTTGTGTCGATCTCTTAAGGAGTTTTACAAACCGCACAGATAGGTTGTAACTAATAAGTTGTACAATGTTTCATTTTGCTGTCATTGATGTGTTTTATCGATCCATCTCTGTATAGTGTGTGTGGTTTATCCAGATATTGTTCCCCACACACGTTGCACTATTTTTACCACATTTCCATAGTTTGTCTGGTCCTTCTGATCATAGTCTAGTATCTTTGTGTGTATGGAATACTTTCATCTGATCAGGGCCAAACCTACTTGTCTCTGGCCACTTGATAAGAAATTTATCACACTCCTCTGGCTCTATCACGATGACATGAGTGAGTTATAAATTCTGTTGAGGAGAGTCCAACATATAAATGGTGTTGCAAGTGGCTTTCCACTCACAAACTTGAGTTGTATTCATGTTTTTGGACATGTCCTCTGCGCTTGATGGGCCGTGACAGACTTGGGGAGGGGGTGATGTGTGCTAGGCAGCTTTTTGGGGCTGAATCCTACATGTGGGATTTGAATTTGATCTGTATGGAAACAGCAGCTGCAAAACTCTTCACGGAGAGGAGTGTTAGCCGAAGCAACAGGCAGGATCTCACCACTGGCTATGGTGTCTTGTTAAACAGGCTTGGCCTAATCGCTTTTTACTCTAAATTTAATAGTCATGCTTTCCATTTCAGCCGTGAAGTCCTGCTCTGTTATACCCAAATGAAATGTGTAGATACAATTCTGTGATTTTTTTTTTTCTGACATGTTGCTTTTCCTTCTGTTCTACCTGATTCATTTGGTCTCCCATTCAGCTTTGTCACCAGGCTACAACAGATGGAATCCATGTGTTTCCGTCAGGTCTCTACAACTTTACCATATATGATAAAATGAGCTCTATTTGGACTGGGTCTAGTCTCACACAGGAATTGAAGTGTGATCAGGAATGATATATGTGTCAGTCTAAGACCAGCTCTGGCTGATATATTGCCTTATACATTCTATATATATTGGAGACCCGACTCATAGTATCATATCAGTATGATATTGTGAGTCACTGCCTGGCTGCGGCACAACTAATCCATACTGTCATTGTAATGGGGAGGCAGTGATTTACAGCTTCATAGATAACTAGGATACCTCCAGCTTAAAGTCTAAATCATTATTTTAATTATATTATACCATTATTAGTATATAATAGGTAGTGTATATATATATATATATATATATATATATATATATATATTCATATTTACTTCTATAGGATTTTTATCACTAGATTATTAATGAATTAGAGGATCTTTACTGCCTATGTCTGACCATGGAAGAGTGAAGAAATCAGGCGATGCCTTTTAGAGGCTAACTGAGTATATTTATAAGTAAGCTTTCAAGAGTACTGGCTCTCTTCTTCAGACATGGTGTGTCTGAAGAAGAGAGCCAGTACTCTTGAAAGCTTACTTATAAATATACTCAGTTAGCCGCTAAAAGGTATCGCCTGATTTCTTCACTCTTCCACTACTTTCAATGGCTAACACGGTACAACATTATGCTACTATGTCTGACCATGGCTCTCAGCCATTTATGAAGGAGTCAAAGTTAGGCTGTGGGACAGTAGAGGAGTTGGTTGTTTGGCCTACAGACTCCACAGTCCTGTATGATTCTGTGAGTCCAGGTGTCGGGAAAGAGTGAAGTCCGGGAAATATGGCTGATTTACAGATCATATTTTGTGGACAGAAAAAGCTCATGTGCGTTAGGCCTAAGGGTTGTTATACAACTAGTTTTCCTACCCAGCAATGAGCACTGTCGATGACTATAGCATGGCGATTACGTTCTACGTCCATATGGAGCAATCCTCATACATTTAATTGGACAATCATTTGTTCCCATACAGTTCGCATTATTGTCAGCAGCACATCCCCTGTGTACACGAGGGCTTTTGTTGCTGACAAACCATGGGTTTGTATGTCCACGAAAAAGATTGGATCAATGACAAATGACAATCTCCAGACATGTGTACACAAGGCAGTGATTGGAACAATTGTTTAAGCAATTATCACCTGTGTAATGGGCCTTTAAAGGGGTTTTCTGGGACTTATACATCAATGGAATAGTTCATCAATATGTGATTAATGGTGATCTGACACCCCGGACCCCTGCTGATCAGCTATTTGAAGTTGTGAATACTGCGCCCTCTTCCCTGTGCCAACAACATGACATTTATCAGTCACATGCTACAATAGCAGTTCAGTCCCATTCAATTGAATGGGGCTGAGCCGCGATAGCAAGCACAATCCCTCCATACAGGACTGTGCTTGGTATTCAGGGAAGAGGTTGCATAATTCACGCGACCGCTGTGGCCTTTTTAATTAGCTGCTCAGTAGGGTCCCAGGGTGGACACTTATGATCACATATTGATGACCTATGACCTGCCGTCCTTTATTCTGCTTATCAGTACATTATACTACTACTATCTGCTTATCAGTGGGAGTCTTATCAGTGTCACCACCGAGCAAACATTGATGGTCTATCCTAAAGATAAAAGTGTCATCAGTTCCATCACAATGTATAAGCTATTCATTTTTACTTTCAAATATTATTTATTAGATGATTTACAAAAAAACATAAGAGGCGAAAACCGAGATGACCCTGACAAAGGAGGGACTTAGACTCTGAGAGACGTCTCGGAAGTGCTGTAACATGACAATATAGATAATATGAGGTAGATATAAGATTATTAGATTAGTCAATGGAAAGACTAGTGATTGGGTAAAAACAGCAAAATAAAAGAACTGATCTCAAAGAGAAATATTATATAAGTTATATAAAATTGGGCTGAAAGCAGAATGAATTGGGAAAGTTTAATTTCATTTATCACCCAAAAAGTAGACCAAAGGGTGTATTCAATGCCTCTGCTATAAGAAAATGGATGGAAATGCAAAAAGAGCGCCTTTACATCACCACCATGTATGGCGTATAGAGTGTTCTTTGCTAATGTGACCTGCCTTTATAATGAACCCAAAATATTAACTCCATGTTTGGAGAGAGAGTAGGTATCCAGTGTCTTCCTCCCACTTCAACATATAAGATACTTTTACACCCTCGGGGGGGATTTTTTGCTATACATCAAGTCTGTGAGGGTTATAAATTGCAAGTCTGTCCAACACTAACTAGTGAAATTGGCTTGGCTAAAATCCCTTTTGCTGTGTCAAGGCTCGGTGAGTCAAAAGCAAATTGAGGATCTGTTACATCCAACAGAGGGCGCATGAGCTCCCCAGCTCCTTTCCCATAATGCCTTGTGATATGTAGATGCAAGTAGAGGGCAAAAGGCAATTAAAATCTCTACACACCTTCACTGGTGCTCTCCTCAATGTGAGAGATTCTTGTCCCTAACCCACTCATTGCCTCCCACTAAGCCAGCCAATTCACTTTGCTCTGTACTGATGAAGGACAACAATCCGGAAACAGCGCTGTATGCAGATAAGTGAAATTGGCTTGGCTAAAATCCCTTTTTGCTGTCTCAAGGCTCGGTGAGTCAAAAGCAAATTGAGGATCTGTTACATCCAACAGAGGGCGCATGAGCTCCCCAGCTCCTTTCCCATAATGCCTTGCAACACTAACTATGTGGTAGTCGCTGTTCATGTTTTACAAATGTTTTACAAATGTTTTATGTTATAAGATGCCAAAAGACATCTATCTAAAAATGATAAAAAAAGGAGGATTGCAACCATTAGGAATGTTGGCTGGGTGAGACTTAAAGGAGTTATCCTGTTTCTAAAATTGATGGCCTAGTGTTCAGTAATAGATCTGTGGGGGTCCAACACCTGGGACCCCCGCAGATTGCCAGTACCCAGACAGCGCAGCTCTCAATATTGTTTACATACCGCAAGACACTCCACTCACTATACAGACTGTAGTGTCAACTGTGGATATTACTACATTACCCCGTAGACTTCAATGGGTGAGTGCTGTAGTACTTACACTCACCGCTACAGTTTGTACAGTGAGTGAGTAGTATGGCTTTCAGGTTCTGCCTCATTACTGGTGATCTGCGGGGGTTCTCAGGTGTCGGACCCCCACAGATCAAATTTTGATGGCCTATGGACTCTGCAGCAAGATCGAGTAGGGCGCTTATTTTTTTCAGCATCCTGCTCCGAATGTGGGTGGATTCTGCTGCTGATCTGGGGATGGAATCTGATAAACATATTGATGATCAGTATCAGATCTGTGAGGGTATAACACCTGTGACCCTCACCAATCGGCTGCTTGGAGAAACTCCGGCATTTCGATGAGTGCGATAACCTCTTCACTAAATACCAAGCTCAGCGCTGTATATTGCATAGTGGCTGAGCTTGGTATTGCAACTCAGCCCCATTAATTTGAATCGGACTGAGATGCAAACACGCCAAATGACCAATGAACGTGACTTCAGTGGCCTGTGAAGCAGTGCTCAGAGCAGCTGACCTGTGGGGGTATCTAATCCCCTCCAACCATCAATCTTTAACTCCTGGAAAACCCTTTGAAGGTGTCAATACACAGTGTAAATGGATTTCAACCATAAGGAATGTTATTGGGTGAAATTTGACAATGATCAATTCTTTTGGCCGGCCAATGACACGTTGCAATCTCTGGGAAGAAATTGCCACTCATAGAAATTTTTGTCCAATCCTCTATAGTAATTGTTCTCGTGAAACAGAATATGCCCAATAAAGACATACTAAGGCCTGGTTCACATCTGCGTTCGGGGGAGTCCGATTGGGGACCCCCCTGAACGGAAATCTATAAGTATTAAAAAGCAGTTTACCTGAGAAATATGGGGACCGTATGGTTTCTTCTCAGTTTCTGCACGAAGCAATGTTTCGAGCCGAAACCACACTGACCTCATTATAGTCTATGGGGTCTGCGGGTTTCCCAGGTAAACCACTTTTTTATGCGTATAGGTTTCCGTTCAGGGGAGTCCCCAAGCAGACTCCCCAAACAGAAACCCGAATGCAGATGTGAACGGGGCCTGATAGGAAATGTAGATTGTGAGCCCTTCATGGGACAGTGACTGTCAATGTCTGTAAAGCGCTGCGGAATATGATGGCGCTATACAAGTAAGCCAAATAAATAAAAAATACATAATGAAATAAGCTTGTTCATTCGGTGGTTGTTCAGCTATCACTCTGTCTCTGCCTAATGTGTATGGTGACCTATTCCATCTATGATCTGCTGACTAAACAACTGTATTGTACAAAAAGGTTATCACTCTAACCTGCAGTATTTGTGTCATCGACAGCTACAAAAGATCATAGCGCGGGGTAAAATGAAAAATTCCCAAACCTTCCCTTTGGGAAATTTTTTATTGTTTCCCTACAACCCTGTTTTCGGTGACTTTGTTGGCATCGTACACTGAAAGTAAAATCTATTTACCTGTGTATTCTCACTGCCATCAGAAAGCTCTCAGAATATTTTTTTTTTTATCTTGCACGATAACAAATCCATTCTCCAATTTTTATTATGAAAATTGAGCTTTGAGTCTCCCACCGGAAGTAAGACAAAAAACATATATACACACATCTATCTGTCTATCTATCTATCTATGAGACCTAGCCTTGTTTTACATGTACACATCCATCTTTGTTTGCTCCAGAATCGCACTAGTGCAAAGCCAGAAGATCGGCGGCCATCTTGCTTATCCGTTACGTATCTAAATACTGCTACATTAATAAAATACTGTTGGATCAATGCCATAAAATACTAACAAATACAGTAAAACATTGTAACAATGAGATGTTCTACTTTCTGAATTGTACCCTAGGCAATGTTTCTGGGTGTCAGGGATCATGTGACAGGAAATCACTGGTAACTGTATCCGTGTGCCCCCAGCCGCAAGCTACATGGGCAGCATTGTCTCGTCTGTATGACACCTGATAACGAAGTTTGTTGCAACCTGATTCAACGTGCTTCATGTTATTCTTCTACCACTAGTCCAGTATGCCGTATTTGTTAGTCGTGGCAATATATTGCACTGCTGTTATTTTTCTGCTGCCTGTTGTATTGCTTTGGCCCTTCATGACTAAGCTACACAGCCGACTTTATGGCGATTTGTTGTAACTTGCATCTGTCCACAATAATTCTGCAGCAATTCTGTTTTCTGAAGAAAGATGCCTTCAGGTGTATGCATGTCCTTGGCTTTCACCTTGATAAGTACAAAGAATACTTACATAGATAGCCCTGGGCATCGCTGGACCCTGGTATCTGGGGGTAACATCAGCCCTGAGCAGTCAGATGACATATTTTCATATAGTTTAACCTCTCTCTGTACAACACTTTTACTCTGTTTCTGGACCAGTGTGTTACTATAGATTGAGATAGTTGGGGAGCAATATATTAGGTATATCAATAGTAGAAGGGGACGTGCATGAAGAAAGAATTTCAGCCTATGAAGTACTAAGAAAGGTGTCACTTGGTGAAGTTCATGCCAAGGCACCCTAAGATAACAAGCAGCGCTTGCCGCGTAGTTTAATGTTGTTAGGGGTACGCAAGCATTCTGGACAAAAGCAGATTTTATTTATTTATTTTTTTACCTGTAAGAATTGTGTATATATAAATATAATTTTTACTTTCATACACTCTTCCATCACCAGGGGTGCATTTTATATCCAAGGATTATATTGGACCGAAAATGGCCACTTATGGCAATAATCTTTAAATTGTAATCCAAAGAAGAAAGCAAATCGTGACTTATAGCAGTATTATAGGAGGCTACAATGGGAATGAAATTGATATTTTTGTTAAAATTGCTTTTTGTCTGCCAATATATCTAAAGCTGAGGAGAACAACCTAGCGATGAATTATTATGACGTTGGCCCGACGAGGAAGAAATCATTATGTAAAGGTCTAGCCTACGTAATGATGTGAATGAGAGATGATGGATTGGATCCAGATGAAAAGAAGTAGGTGCTGTCTGCCTCATATGTAGCATTCCTGGAGCTGTATTATTCATACACCGGCATGCCGAGTCTTGTCTGTAAAGTACACCGCTCCTGTCCTGTGTTCTCTTGTCTGCAATATTGTGTATTAACTATAAAAACTAATCTAACCATAAATGCATTCATAATGGAAGTGCTCGGGTCTTTGTCACTCCACCTGTGTGGGGTATTCACTTTTTTCAAAGACGTTAAAAGACGACTATGGACAAGATACGGAAATAAGGTTGTCTGTAATAAGTCAATGTTGGCCTTAGTGCTTAAGAATTGTGCAATGTATTTTGGGTTGTCATATTAAGCGACTGTTGTGTGAAGCCATTTATCAATGTGAGGAGCAATGATGCGGTTTAATAGGTGTTTGTCGGTGAAACAAAAAGGGCAAGTTGCCTTTTTAGAACAATGGGGTCACTCTTACAGGTAACGGGAGTGGTATATTTTTTTTGGGGTGGAGATGGCATCCTCCACCCTGGCACTAGGATGTGGGAGAGTATGTAAGAGATTTGGGGAAACTGGGCAGTGAAATATACAGGAAAAATCGTGCTTTGTATTTATCTGGATACTGATGTTTTGGTTTGGTTAGCGAAAATGGTGATCCAATTTTGCAAAACAAAAAACATATACACACACCTATCTATCTATCTATGAGACATAGTCTTGTTTTACATGTACTAATAGTTAGGATGCTCTCACACTAACTCAGTTTCTATGTGCGCCTGATTTCCTGGCGTGTAGAGTATGCTGGGTGACAGACTCCTTTTTTTAGTTATCTATGACACATAGTCCCTGTCTCCCTGCAAAATACTGATACAGTACAGGACAGTATGTAGCGGAGAGGCAGGGACTCCTAACATTGTAGATAGCTATAATGCTAGGAGTCTGTCTCTCCACATAGTGTACAGGCCGGCGCAAACACAGACCAAATCTCATGTCTGAGATTCTAGTGTGAAACCAGTCTTAGGCTGCGGTCACACTAGCGTTTGGGGACTCTGTCCCCCATTACGCTTAAAATAAGGACTTTTCTCTCCACCAATTTCAGTGGAAAACTCGGCGGACCCCATTATAGTCTAAGGGGTCTGCAGGTAACCGCTTTTTAATTGGATAGGGTTTCCGTTTTTCAGGTCCCCAAGCGGACCTGAAGAATGGGAACCCAAATGCTAGTGTGAATGGTAGACAACAAAAATTGCAACTTTTCTACACAACAAAAGTTGCATAGATTTAGTGACAAATTCCCCCCACAATTGTGTGAAAAGTTGATCGACAATTGATCATTTAAGGCTGAGGCCCTACGTTGCGGAAACCAGTTTTTTTTTTTTGGCTTCAAGAGGAATGGGAAAAATATATATAGGAAGCACTTTACTTCTCCCTTCTTCTCAATGGACTCCTGACTTTGGCTCAAAAATCCACAGCAAATTCTGCAACAAAAAAATGCTTTGTTTCCGCAACGTGGGGCCTTAGCCTAAAGGAGTTTTTTGGGACTAAGATTGATGACTTATTCCCCATCAGTCAGCTGTTTAAAGGGACTTTTGTATGCTCTATGCACTCTTCATGACTCTGGTATTTCAGCTCAGCCCCATTCATGTGAAAGGGACAGAGCTGCTAACAGGCCCATGTGACTGATAAATGTAACCTCACTTGGCCTGTGAAGTGGAAGTGGCACTTACTGGAATGCTGCTGCCATTTTGATCATCTGTGAGAGTCCCAGGTGTCTGACCCCTGCTGATCTAATTTTGGTGACCTATCCTTAGGTCAGAATGATCTTTAAGAAGCTTTCAGTTGTTGGCAAGGTTGTACCATGCTTACACAGGGTCAGCACTATTGTAGATGCCAAAAAACACACATTATAAAACCCAGATTATATATTTTTTTTTCCATATATTTACCCGTAAAAGTTAGAGACCTCATTCTGTTTTTTATCTCTGGTTTATTTGTGTACATACTTTATAGCCACGAAAGCTGCTGGATATTTGGATACAACTTGCATTGTCCAAATTATATAGGTCTATGAGTCAGATATAACCTTGTATTAGGAGAAGAATAGGGTGTAGCTATAGTGTTCTCCCATAAGTAATTTACAGTAAGACAAGTAACTTGTATTATCTGAGATACAGGATGGGAGGGGGATCCACAGAGGAAAATCTGCGCAAAATATTTTTAATGTTACCCACTCTGTTACCAGTCCTGCTGACCTGGGGTGGTCAGTGGCTGCACACTACACACTGCACCAGTACATCCATTGAGGTCTATGTGTAGCCAGGGCTTTGGATGGGGCATGAATCAGGCCAGTGCTGCATTGCATATGCTTATTTTAACCTACAGGGTTCATTCACTTGCAGATTTTGCTATTCAGACAGTCTGAATGGGGTTGTTTGGCAACAAGTACAGTCATGGCCAAAAGTTTTGAGAATGATACAAATATTAATTTTTACAAAGTCTACTGCTTCAGTTTTTCTAATGGCAATTTGCATATACTCCAGAATGTTATAAAGAGTGATCAGCTTAACAGCAATTACTTGCAAAGTCAATATTTGCCTAGAAAATGAACTTTATCCCCCAAAACACATTTCAACATCATTGCAGCCCTGCCTTAAAAGGACCACCTAACATCGTTTCAGTGATTGCTCCATTAACACAGGTGTGGGTGTTGCTGAGGACAGGGCTGGAGATCAATCTGTCATGATTAAGTAAGAATGACACCACTGGACACTTTAAAGGAGGCTGGTGCTTGCCATCATTGTTTCTCTTCTGTTAACCATGGTTATCTCTAAAGAAACACGTGCAGTCATCATTGCACTGCACAAAAATGGCCTAACTGGGAAGAGTATTGCAGCTAGAAAGATTGCACCTCAGTCAACAATCTATCGCATCATCAAGAACTTCAAGGAGAGAGATTCCATTGGTGCCAAAAAGGCTCCAGGGCGCCCAAGAAAGACCAGCAAGCGGCAGGACCGTCTCTTAAAAGTGTTTCAGCTGCGGGATCGGGCTACCAGCAGTGCAGAGCTTGCTGAGGAATGGCAGCAGGCAGGTGTGAGTGCATCTGCACGCACTGTGAGGCGGAGACTCTTGGAGCAAGGCCTGGTCTCAAGGAGGGCAGCAAAGAAGCCACTTCTCTCCAGAAAAAACATCAGGGACAGACTGATATTCTGCAAAAGGTACAGGGAGTGGACTGCTGAGGACTGGGGTAAAGTCATTTTCTCTGATGAATCCCCTTTTCCATTGTTTGGAACATCTGGAAAACAGCTTATTCGGAGAAGAAGAGGTGAGCGCTACCACCAGTCTTGTCTCATGCCAACTGCAAAGCATCCTGAAACCATTCATGTGTGGGGTTGCTTCTCAGCCAAGGGAATCAGCTCTCTCACAGTCTTGCCTAAAAACACAGCCATGAATAAAGAATGGTACCAGAATGTCCTCCAAGAGCAACTTCTCCCAACCGTCCAAGAGCAGTTTGGCGCTCAACAATGCCTTTTCCAGCATGATGGAGCACCTTGCCATAAAGCAAAGGTGATAACTAAATGGCTCAGGGAACAAAACATAGAGATTTTGGGTCCATGGCCTGGAAACTCCCCAGATCTTAATCCCATTGAGAACTTGTGGTCAATCATCAAGAGACGGGTGGACAAACAAAAACCAACAAATTCAGACAAAATTAAAGCATTGATTCTGCAAGAATGGACTGCTATCAGTCAGGATTTGGTCCAGAAGTTGATTGAGAGCATGCCAGGGAGAATTGCAGAGGTCCTGAAGAAGAAGGGTCAACACTGCAAATATTGACTTGCTGCATTAACTCATTCTAACTGTCAATATAAGCTTCTGTTACTCATAATATGAATGCAATTCTATTTCTGTATGTGATAAAAACATCTGACAAACACACATAAAAACCAGAGGGCAGCAGATCATGTGAAAATATAATATTTGTGTCATTCTCAAAACTTTTGGCCATGACTGTACATGGTTTTCTGCAAGCCCCATTCAGATACCTGAAAACTATTTTCAATCACAAAAGTTTCTGCAATAAAATCTACATAGTGTGAAGGCGCCTGTAAGTAAAGGTGTTAATACACTTTCATTAGCATTCGGTCAACAGCTATTCCTGAATAATTCCCCATACACATGCGCATTGGGTTTGGCTGTGTTTTCATTGAGGTGAACAAAAGGATCAGGCATTGAAATTCACCTTGTTTGTTCCTTTCTGTCTCTCAACTTGATCAGGAGACTAGTCCAACCAAAATGGCGGACAGTCATGGTCAGACAGAAGCAGTAAAAATCCTTGAATTCAATAAAAACCTAATAATTGATTCCTATGAAAGTAAATATGTAACAAACAGTATATCTAGTATATCTAATAATTATACAATATTAATAATTGTGTCATATAATAAAAAAAAAAAAATATCAGTTTATGTATAAACCTAGTTTTTTTTTTTTTTTTTTTTGTTGCTGCCGTTTTTGAGCCAAAGGTATGAGTGGGTTGAACGGAAGAGAGACATATAAGAGCTTCCTATACATTTCCCACTTTGTAGCCACTCCTGGCTTTGGCTCAAAAAAATACAACAAAAAAGCAGTGTGGGGCCTCAGCCTAAAGGGGGTTTTCTAGCCACAAATTCATTTTTCACACTGGTCAGTATATCATCTGTGAGGGTCCGATACCCAGACCCTGTACAGATCAGCTGTTCCAGCATCCAGAGCTGCAGTAACGGATGAGGAGTGGATGCAGTCTTCTCCTATTCAATTAAAAGGAGCGCAGTATTGCCTCCTCCTTCACTGTATAGTGGTAGTGCTGGGGAACTGCAGCACCACTCCTTTTACTTGAACAGGATAAGACTGCGTCCTGCTGAAGCTTCTGGCAACGGCTGATCTGTGTGGGGTCTGGGTGACAGACCTCCACAGATCAGATATGAAACTGATCAGTGAATTGGTCATCAGTATGAAAAATGTATTTTGGGCTGAAACCCCTTTAAGTGTGAAGCATGTCAGACATACAGTATGTATATTATTTATTTAGCATTTAGATTGGCTTGCATACGGTGAGTCTTCTGTGGTGGATCCTAGTAGACTTAAGATGACTATTCACATTACGTAGGTTAATGCTGGTCAAACTGACCAATGTCGTCAGGACCTATTGACCATCTTATGTGTGTGGGGATCTCCTGTTCTCCTGTCACAGATGGTGATTGGGTAAACAAGGATCAGGCTTCTGACTCTCCAATGATAGATGATGTTGGGGTAAAGAAGGATTGGACATGTTGGACTTCAGCATGCCCAATCTTTTTGTTCCCAGAGAGACAATCTATAGCCAGAGGAGTCTTGCAGCAGTGACTTTGTCCCTTCTTCCCACTGAACACACAGACATTAGAAAATGAGGTGGAGGTGAAAGATTTCTTATTTACACCCTTCCTGTTCTACTGATGTTTTACTCCTTTTAGATTTCCATATGTGATTAAAAAAAATCTGCGCAACTTTTCCCTTTTAGCCCCATAATAAATTGTATATATTTCCATCCTATTTTTCTTCTGGATCTTTTCCCTTTGTTCTCTCTGCTTTTTCAGCTAAAGTTTATAAATATATAAAGTGGAGCGGGAAAGAGGGGACTCCGTTGAGATGTTTGTAAAATGCACATTCCTGGCACAGGATGCAACCTTCTAATATCTTGGAAGTGTTCCCAGGGTCTCACTGATTTGTCTTCTGGTTGGAGAGTAGCCTGAAGTCTAGAAGAAAAGAAAAGGAAATTGGGCTATTTGTGGCTTTTTAATTTATTTTACTTTTAATCCCTACTTGACATTTCTAATGAGGAGCACTAGGTACAGTCGTGTACAGATGCACGGCACATTTTATAGGGGCTGAGCTGATTTATTTCAGTACTTTATGTAATTCTATTTCTGTTACTTATTAGATGTCACTAATATGTTATAATGGATGATGGGGTTACAGGAGTTTCTGTAGGTAAGACCTGTTAAATGCCATATTCGGGCATGTTTGGGTACTTATTGGGTTTCACTTTATCCAGACCACCTTAAGCTGGTCATACACATTAGATTAAAGGGGATAACCGGGGACTTATGTATCCATAGGTCTGACACTTGGGATCCTCTCTCATCAGTTCTTCCCTGCGCTGCTTACATGTTACGCTAGGTTCACACTAGCATTAGTCTCGGCGTTGTTCTGAACGACAGAGAGCCTGTCCGCTAAAAAAGCGGTACCCGCAGACCCCATAGACTATAATGGGATCCGTCGGGTTTCCGCCGGTTTTATACTGAACCCAGGGAGAGAAAAGTGCGTTGGAGTCTCCTACAGAGATGTGAACTTAGCCGTATAGCATCAGTTCAGTCCCCTTCAAGTGAATGGGGCTGAGCTGCAATAAAACAGGCACAGCCCCTACGATATGTATGGCACTGTTCTTGGTATTCAGTGAAGAGGCAGCAGTTCTCACTCAAACTCTGTGGCCTCTTCAGCTGATATTGATGCTGATCCTAAGGATAGGTCATTAATATATAAGCTCTGGAGAACCCATTTAATGTCGGCCAAACATTTGTACATGTTGGGTTTTAACTATCTGATCCTTTGTAGTACCAGAAGTGCCAGGGATGTCTTGTTATATGCTTATCCCTCCTTTCCATAGGGCAATAAACTTGCCCTTTTTGTCCAGTCTGAATATCTTGGTTAGGTAAAGGACATAGGGTCTCCATTATTTTATTTTATTTTGCCTACTTAGCGCCATCACATATGGCATATACAGATATTGTCAACACTGTCACATATAGATATATAAATCAAAGAAACGCTTACAGGAATAGTATACCAATATACAATTCCTTTATTCCAATATTATTAAAACCCTGTACACAATAAATAAGATAGGAGACATGAGCCACAGAAGAGGCAAAACCTGAAGGGCCACAGGCTAGGAGCCCCATAGACACATTACACATATCCTAATAGCATAAGGATCATGATGCAAGTGCAGATTACATAAGTATTATGTAATAAATAATAGAAATAATTATACTCCCTTGACAAAGCCGTTGGCAAAACGCGCATCGGGTGTAGTCTCCTACTATGGTCTGTATGGATCCCCCTCTTTCAACTTTTGCTTGTTTGCTATATCCTTACATATTTGATCTTACCATTAGATGAGATCTAATTTTTTCTATTATTTATTACATAATACTTTTGTAATGAGCATTTCATCATGATATTAGGATATGTGTAATGTGTCTATGGTATTTCTAGTCTGTGGCCCTTCAGGTTTTGCCCCTTCTGTGGCTCCTGTCTCCTATCTTATTTCTTGTGTACATGGTTTTAATAATACTTGAATAAAGGTATTGTATATTGTTATACTATTCCTGTCAGTGTTTATTAGATTAGTATATGTGTTTATTTTTCACAGGATTTAATATGTTGCATTATTGGCCCTATATTGTTTATAGGTTTTGTTGACTGTCCCATATAGGGCTCACAATCTAAATGTATGTATTTGAAGTGTGGGGGAAAACAGAGTACCCAGAGTTATGGGCAGGAAATCTGTTCTTCTGAAAATACCTAACCTGAAGTGATTTAAAGACGTTGTCCATTATCAATAACAGATCAGTGGGGGTCCAAAACCAAGGCCCCCTGCTGATTAGCTGTTTCATAATGGCCATGTGATGTAATTACAACCTTGTCCCATAGAAGTGAATGGGATGAAACTGTAATGACATTGCAGAGCTGCTATGTAACAAACGGCATACAATGTACACAGTGCCAAGGCCCCTTCAAACAGCTGATCAGCAGGGGTCCTTGGTGTTGGACACCCCCACCCCACTGATTTCATATTGATGACCTATCCTGTGGAAAGAACTGGACAACCCCTTTAATAGCTTTGGAAACCTAGAAGAATTCAGAGTATAGATTTCCCTGGTATCAGAGAAGTTGCTGGGACGTTGGCGCATGTTTACATCATACCAGTGTACTGTTATAGCTATGAAAATGATGATTTGTAACGTTTTCTATTCTGGATTACTTCATTCATAACCTTGTAAAGTTTCCTAGTAAATATATATGTATGTGGGTGTATATAGGGAATGTGATAGATTCATTCATCATTCAGCTGTGGCTGAGTATTGTGTATACAGCCTGCCAGGAATAGTTGACGTAAAAAGGATTTCTTCATTAAGTTTATCAGAGAGAAAATTAGTTCCACCATTTTCCATTGATTCTATATATAGTCTTGTTGTATGTGCAGGATGTTGCCTGCAGCAAGTGTGGTATGTGCTATTCAGCGGAGCAAGGGCAACAGAGATATCCTTGTTCCAGCGTGTGTAATGGCTGCTTTGTGAGGTTTTGGTTAACAGAATAGTGAGTGTCCAAGTATTCTCCTTCTTTTCCTACATGCTCCCTAACACTAACTAAACTTTATATATACGATGCGCTACAAATCTGATTCAATACATTTCTGGAGGTTTTTGGACATTTTCAGACCTCAAAATATATTTATCTAGTGATCTTGGAGGCAGTCTGTGTCTGCTCAACCTGAAAATGGTTTACAGGAAACAACAGATTGAAGTTGACTGCCCTGTAAAAGTCACTATGAGGGCAAGGACACATGTTCAGATGTTTGGTGCAGATTGTGAAGCCAAAACCAGGAGTAGTATGAATACAAAAGAGTAAGTACCCATCTATCTTTTATACCATACCTGATTTTTGGCTTCAAAAAGTATAAAAAGACCCCGAAAGTGCATCCTTACCCTTAGGCTGGGTTCCCACAGGACACGTCTGCTGCAGATTGTCTGATCTGGAGAATTCTGAAATTGGAATACAGCAAAAACTGCCTGAAATGGGGTGGTTGTGGTGGAATTTTGTATTTAATCACTGTGGGTATTCTCGTCTTTAAAGGGGTTATCAAGGGAGGGTGACAACATTTACTTAGCCTGGGTGGTATTTGTAACAAGCCAGGGGTTTGTGAAATGGTTCTGACCCAGAGTTGGAACCTGTAACCGGCCCCATGGTTGTTCCGTATCCTCCCTCCTCTTCAGTGTTTACTGCTAGTTACCTGTATTATGGCAGACTAGATCAGTATAATAGTAAAGCCAGCCTGCATAGTACAGGAGAACATGGAAGTGGAGGGTAGAGGCGTCCTGACGTGGGTGATCCAGGGTCGAAACCAGCCCGGAAACCTGTGGTTTGTCACAAATAGAACCAAGGGTTGGTAAGTGTTCAAATCCTCCCTGGAGAACCTCTTTAACTCTTTGCATTGCAAAGCTGCTGCTGTACAACACAGCCGATGACTGCCAGTTTTCATAGGTGAATCTGCTGCAGGTATGTCCAGTGGGAACCCAACCTCAAGTTGAAAAGTTGACCAACACCTGTTTATGCCGTATTCAGACTGATTTCATTGACTGTGTGGCACCCATGATCCCGCATCAGACTGTCACGGCTGTTTATATTGACCACCTTCACCCATTGAGGTCACAGATGACCCAGTGTTTCACTGACAGTGACCCTTTCTGTTGCCAGATCACCTCCCCTCTGAACCTCTGTTGGTCCAGAAGCTGTTGCTATGGTTTGAGTTGTTTGTCCTGCATCAGATCGAGATCAGGATTTGCTAATCAGATGATTAGTGATCCTTCATTTTTTGCACTAATGGCCAGGAAAAGGTTAAAAGAAGTGAAAACAGATTAATTTAGGGAAACGGATTTAAGCATAAACTTTGTTAGTAGTGGTGGTTTTCTGTCCAGCCGTGTGGGGATGAACCTGTAACCTCTTAATACATATCATTACATGTGGGATTTTGCTTTGCTAGTAGATTTTTTTTTTTTTTTTTTTTTAATACAGTGGATATGATGGAAATTTTGATTTCTTAGGCATCTGTTCTGCCTTAGACAAGGGCCGGCGGCTGCCTGCACATTAGGACTTCAGCCGAGTTCTTGTTTCTAGACAGATTTTTGGCTGTGACTTCCATTATCTTGGAGTACTTGTGCGTGGTTGGATTGACCACTGTGCCAGGATAGGAATAGAACACACATACTTGGGCCTTACTAATGTGCTGGTGGTTAGGAAGCTTTCCTGGAGCAGACTTGTGCTAAACGCTAGTCAGCGCTGAGCCCACTTGCCAGATCTATCCTCGGTATGTCTACTCCTAATTTTATCACTGCATTGCAAGTTTTTAGGTTACCAGTGGCATCCAGCTTCTATCATGTACGACTTGTAAGGATCATGTCTGTAGACGGTCCCAGATGGCATGTTGCTTTCAGACAACTAATGTAATTTGACTCCCACCATTTGCTTTGACATTCATGGCTCACCATTTGCTTATGATGAGCTGATGCAATGGTCAGAACGTAATGTACGGAGTATCCTTTTGTTGAAGAACAGATTGCTAATGATGGAATGCAAAACCATTGAGTCAGGGTCACAGGGATGTTAAAGGGATGTTTGGTGGTGCTGTAAGTTTGTTCAGACATCTGGGTGTTCAGGTACAGTATGTCCTTATGAATGAGGCCTTATAAGGAGTTTATAATCCTTAAATTCCCTAAATAATACATTCTTCTTGCCTTCAATATTTAGAGCTGCAGCCCTATTCCTTCAGTGTCATAACTAAATTGTCCAGGTCCTTCATGTTGATGACCAGCTGGGGCTACATGACTAGCATCATGGGACATCATCCTATTACTATATTGAACCTGACTCTCCAAATTGTCATCAAATGTGCACTGTTCTTGAAGGCAGGTTAAAAAGAGGAAGATACCAGGGGTCAGGAAGGGTGGGCGGGGGAGATTTAATTAACTGATGAAATTGTCTTTGCGAGTAGATTCACTCTAAAGTGTTAAAAGGGTTTTCTGGGCTAGAAATATCCGTGACTTATCCTAAGGATAGGTGCAAAAGGATTACAATATACAACTCCACTTTGTGGAGAATAAGTATATAAAAAGGACAGTCTGCGCTCATCAAAAGGTCCAAAGTATAAAAAACGTTTTTTTTGGCAAAGATAAGGGTACACACGATGCGTTTCTGGGACCCTTCCCCTTTATCAAGTGTAAGAAAAAATGAGCATCCTATCCTAAGGATAGGTCATCAATATCAGATTGTTGGGGGTCTGAGACCCAGTACCCCCACCGATCAGCTGTTCTGAGAGAATGCAACAGGAAGTGGACAGTTCCATTCTCTGTGTAGTGGTTGAACCAAGTCACTGTAGCTTATCTTCCATTCAAGTGAATGGTAGTTGATCTGCAGTATCCTGGTGTGGCCACTACTCAGAGAACGGAGCTGTCTGCTTCCTGTCCCATTCCCTGTGTATCAGCTGCTGAGAACAGCTGATCAGTGGGGGTTCTGAGTCTTTGACCCTACTATCCTTAGGATAGGTCATCAATATTTATAGCCCCAAAATCCCTTTAATTGCAAACCTCTGAATAAGAGAGAACAAGCATTGAAGTGTGGCCCTGAGCATGGTGTGCCTTGTACACACCAGTTATCCTCCCCGTCATATTCAGACCTCAGGCTTTAGGCATTTGTGGTTCATGCAGTGACTGTCTATGACTGGACCAAAAGGGAAACTTTTCCTAAAATAGATAAGCTTCACACCTACCAGAAATATCCTACTGTTTACATTCGTGAAGAATATTTTTAGAGACTTGTTTGGGAGGGAACCAGGGTACCTGGAGATGACCCAAACAAACAGTAGGCGACTATGCAAACCTTGTGAAGCAATACCCCTAGTTGGCTTAGAAGTCACGCGTCAATGCTAACATGGAGATTTGATTTCTAATTGGTACGGAAAAATTTATAGGTAAGCCTACAAGGACAAATCTTCCCCCACAGATTTCTATGTCAATCCATGGCAAAATCCTCTGCAAAATCATAGAATTTGTCACTGATTTCTTTGAGGATTTGCCAGAGATTTCACCCTATGCATTGCAAGGGGCAAAATCTGCAGTGAAAATCCACTTTGCTGCTACTGATTTTGGACTGCAAATCCAGAAGGAAAATTTGCAGCATATCCACCACTTGTGAACATGTCCTTACTGTGAAGTAAGGAATATGCTAATGAGATCTTGAGACCCTCTTCCTTCTGGAGGAGTTATACTGGCTTGGCTATTATTCCCAGTTTATGCCCTTAGGTTCATTTGAAAACCAGGTATTAATCTATAGGGAGGTACCTTCCAATAGGTGGCGCTAGGAGCAAATTCGTCTTTTTCCACCACTGAAGTCATTTTTGCATATTCCTTACCTAGAATTCTTAGCAGGGCATGAATGGTCCAATATGTCCCTGTACCTTAAGGAGACACATTACTCCTCCTGACTAGTGTGAGATGAAAGATTGGACTATATATGAAGATAACGTCTCTCAAAACGGATCCTCTGTGATTGCCTCAGAGTTTACAGAGATTTTCTCATGGATAGTCCAGACCTACTTGTAGATATGTTTAGGCAAATGGTTGCGAATGTGTATATGGAAAAGGGAAGAAAAAAAAATTACCCCATAACCCACACTGAACTGCAATACTTATTTTTAAAACCTTTTGTAATGTTTCCGAAGGACATGAACGCGTCTCGGTTGCACAACATCACAAAATCAGATGTGGAAGAGTTAACCCCAGCCACACGGAAATAGTAAGACTAAAAGCAATAAATCCCTTAAACAGTTCTGCCAGATGGCCGCAGTGTTAAATACTTGACAATACCAAACGAACATCTAGTCCCACATCTAAAACCAATGTATAGTAATATTTTTACATATGGCACTCTTTCCAAAGATTTCTAATAAAGCCAGAATGCAATGTCCCAGTGTTTTTGTAATTCACACACTAAAGTTAAATCCAGATGAGGCTTTTTATATTGTGCATAATTGTTAGATTTTCTTTGGCAGGCTTCATACATCTTGACCAAAAAAACAAACCACATAAAGTATTTCTTGAAATAATAGACCGCAGAGCTATTTTAGATGGCATAGTCATTAGCGGAGGAATACCGTGCACACCATTGTAAATGATACTTGTAGATATTTGTCTTCAAAGGGCACTGAATGAGAATGACTTGTTCTCCTCAAGCAGTGTGAAATGATAGGATTTTAATAGCCCTTTATTGTTTTTATTAAATCAGAATGCAGAATAGAAGCTATAATACTTTATATTATTGTTAAAGGGGAAATTTTGTTGTATGACTAAAGGGAGTCTGATCAGAACCCAGCATATCACTCTATCTCACAGATAGATAGATAGGTTAGGGTCAACACAATCCAGGATATCACCCCAGCCCCACAAATAGATAGGTTAGGGTAACCAGATCCCAGTATATCAACCCAGCCCTGCAGATAGGTTAGGATCACCAGACCTCAGCATATCAACTCAGCCCTGCAGATAGATAGGTTAGGATCACCAGACCTCAGCATATCAACTCAGCCCTGCAGATAGGTTAGGATCACCAGACCTCAGCATATCAACTCAGCCCTGCAGATAGGTTAGGATCACCAGACCTCAGCATATCACCCCAGCCCTACATGTAGATAGGTTTGGGTCACCAGAACCCAGCAATGTGAGTGTTGCAGTTGCTCCAAAGAGGTAAGCTGGCACACCCTCATTGCTCCAGAGAGCTCATTTGCGTATTGACAAAGGCGATATCTCTGCAATAGCGGCAGCGATTTACTAGGAGAAAACACTGGCCGAGATTTACTAATGTGGTTATGACAAGACACTGGCATAAACATGGTACACCTTTGGTGCAATGTAGAGCATTTTTTTGCGGAATGTGTGGCTACCGGCCTTACATGGTAACCTCTGTAACACTAGCCACTTGCATGATTTGACAGGGAACTGAAAATGTGGACATAAAGAGGTTTTACGGATTCACAATATTGATGGTATATCCTAAGGATAAGCCGTCAGTATCAGATCGGTCTTGGCCTGACTGTTAGCACCCTTATTAGCTATGTGACTGGGCCAAGGCGCCCAGGTTATGGTTATGTCCACAACGGGACACAAACAATTTAGGTTTTTCATTGCAGAAAATATGCACCACATATGCCTGAAAGTAGAAGCCGCACCAAATATTGTGCAGATTTAATATCCGCACTGCTGGTCCTGTAGCCCATTAAAACAGGTATATCACCCCAAATCTGCCTTTCACGTGCACACTTGGCTCAGGTACATATGTATGTGTCCTGAATGGGTCTCATGTTACATGAGAAAACTGATGGACATGTAAAGATGTGTTAAATTTTCATATTGCTGGTGAACAGGCAGAGAAAGTACAGGCCAGACGTTGTATTTGTTTGTAGACCCTGAATGAAATCTTGGTTAATGATGAACTAGTGAGCAAACACCATATCATGTGCCGTCTGTATACACTGCCTAAAATGTAGTCCCTGAAAGGTAAAACGTGTATGAAGAGAGTCCAAAGTGCAGCAAACAAAATAAAGCCATAGCACCCGTCTGGTTTCATAGGCCTCTCTGCTATCCTCTACAGCTACTTCAGCACGAACAGCTTTGTCGGGCCTTAGTTCATTTAATATTTTGTAGGCTTTTGGCTGTGAATAGGTTATCATATGAAAAATTAAACTGGGGGCCTGAAAGCCCTGTTAAAATGGTGTAAAGAAGGGAACATGTGTACACTTGTGTGTTCCTATAAATTTTTGTATTACGTCATATTCATTTTTAACTAAACCCGAAAACTGATCCTGCTGCAGAAGGTTCTTCTAACCATTGTTTTGACTGTGACACAAAAGCTTGGGTTTGCCTGTAATCCTGTATGTCAGTGAGCACCGCCATTATGGAAATGTGATATCAAAAATATGCCGTGTATTCTTCATTAATGAACTGTATATATACATAATGTCTTTTATGTAAAGAGAAGGGTGATCTTGCTTGGGGGCACTTATAGTTTTGGGATAAAGAATGAAAATGCATCTAAGCATCTGATGGGTTGCTATGCTATCCATACACCAGTGATATTAGACGCCTATATGGTGACTGAATGGTTACTGATAGTGGAGCTGAAAAGTTTGTCATCTTCAACTCCATACTTAACACTAGGGCTCCATGCACACGTAGGCGCGTGCCATCCGAGAGAGCGTCCGATGGTCCTTTCTGTTGCGATTAAATAGAGTAGGTCCTATCCTGCTCCGTTTCATCGGAACGGATCAAAAGCCCCCATAGAGGTGAGTACATCACAGAATGCACTCAGATGACACTCGAATGTCACTAAGCATCATCCAAGTACATTCTGCTGCAAACTCGGCTGTCAGATCGACACCTCCACAGATGTGCCTTTGGTGGCACCAGCAGTTGGCATCACATAGTCTAAATTGGCCTTTAGGCCCATCTAAAATTAATGGTGTATAGCCAGCTTTACTTATTATAACTAACCAGATGCCTGTGAATATTTCTAATCTCTAATCCAAGATGGTTTTGGAGTATTAAGGCAAGATCAGATGGCAGAAATCTGTTGCTGACTCTTAAGCCATGTTCACATCTGTGGTGGTGTCTATGCTTCTGTTTCACTTAAGGACCAGAAGATCGGAAAGATGGTCTGTTTAAAGACAGACAACAGCGGATCCCGGGAGACCCCATTGACTATAATGGGGTCCATCAGGTGTCCATTATTTAGTCCCAGATCTCACTGGATGAAAAAGTCTGTACTTTTTCATCTGGGATTTCTGCCAGACTCTGCACCAGATGCGAACATAGCTTTAGTTTTCTTTGGTAAATTTTGATGTGCGAAGGATTCACATGCGGAATAACCAAATTCAATGGTTTATACCTCAATAATGGGTTTAAAATCCATGCAGAAAAATCTGCAGCTATATAGAAGTCTACGTGGATTCCAACTGAATTGGATTATTGGATTGTGGAATTCGGCAACAATGTATGAGAATATCTACATGAAAATTCAGCTGACTGAACGTGGGCTTACATTTGAATTTCTTACGTTGTCTTTGTGTCACAGTATTACCACTGTATGAGGGAGTTGTTCTGTTACCAGTGAGTTCACACACAACACTACCATGCATAATTCAATGCTTTGTCCACTTTTTTCACTGATTGATTTCTGTTTTTGCAGCTCGGACTGGGTGGAGATCATTGAGCCACGCTCTCATGAGCGGATGTACGTCAATCTGACTACTGGAGAATGTGGTTGGGAGCCCCCTCCAGGTGTAACCGTGCGCCAGTCTGATGAGAACCAATGGTGGGAACTGTACGATCAGCAGAGTGGACGCTTTTACTATTATAATGCATTAAGCCATCAGACTGTGTGGCACAGGCCCCAGCAATGCGACATTGTGCCTTTGGCCAAATTACAAGCAGTGAAACGTGCCTCACAGCCAAGCCTCGGCTCACGTGCCAGTCAAGAGCGGATCTCCCATCGGGGTAGCACAAGTAGTGAGGGAGTAAACGCTTCCATTGAGGTCTTGATGCAAGATTCGGAGTATGGAAAAGATGGGAGCAAAAGACGAGGAGACAGCATAGACAGCAGAAAGGATTCTGGGAGGTGAGAAAATCTTCATGTGCTTTTTAATATATGTTTTAGTTGTTGCTAGTATGTATTTTACTCCTTACTAGTTGTGTGTATATTAGGGTAGCATTGCCTCTTGGGAAGAATAACTGTATGCAGTTGAGTTTTTCCCCCACTTTGTTACAGATATACATCCAACACATGGCCAGGTACATGAGACCGACATAAAATTGCATGATGAACACATGTACAGTACTATCTTTCTGCTATATATTTGTTTGCACTTATCTTCTAATGCTCTACATAATGTGTTTCCTAGTTCTGCTATTACATTCATAAACAGATATTAGTTAAAGGGGTATTCCTACCTCTCGGACCTACATCTGTCCCGAGGTGGGGTACACAACTCCTATCTTACAGCTGCTCCAAATGGAAAGGTGAATGAGCAGGAAGGTTCAGCTATTTTTGGAACTCCCATAGAAGTGTACAGAGGGAGCCATACATGTGAGGCCGGCCACCTTTCTACTAACAGCAGCTGGAAGGCAAACGTTATAGGATCCCTTTCTCGAGATGGGTATGGGTCCTACAACTGGCACCTGAACCTGGACATTATTGATATATCCAGTGGCTATGCCTAAAATATCCCAGATGGAGATAACCTTTTGTGTCGTGAGACTGTTTCTAAGGGGTTGTCTAGGATTTTCAAATGGCAGAAAGTGATTAGGACTTTGAGGCGTAATTATGGCTTAAATTCCTCTCCACTTTCATGCTCTCCGGCTTCCCATGGTTGAAAGCTGCCATGGCTATCACTGCCTCCCATTGAATACAATGGAATGGCAGATTCGGGATGGAATTTGGCCCGGATTATGAATCTGCCACAAAGTCAGCACCAAATTCCTCCATGTGAACTCACTCTTAAAAGTACTTCCTAAAGCTACATTCTTCAGCAAAGACTGGCTGAAATCCTGGGCGAAAAAGTCCTGCAAGAACAACTTTTCCATTAGGCAATGTCTGTTTAGAAAAAAATAAATAATTACCCAATGATCCCCATTATAGACAATGGGATCCTTCACAGACCTATGGCGCACCAGAATAACAGAAGCACCGATGTAGGTGTGAGCCTAGTGCAATGTCTTATTGTCTGTGTACATCCAGTCCACAGGGTATCATGAGTATTTATAAGGCATGTATTCTGCTTGATGAAACCATTACCTCTCTGGTCTACACCCTGTTATTATACCTCTGTAATATATGGGGCCGTTTTACTGCTAGCTTCCCTTTAAAGCTATGGATGACCAGATACCTGGCTCTTTCTCCAGCTCTGAAAGCATCCATACACTACTTAGCTTAGTCTCACATGCCAGAAATCACACACACACTGTAACTCGTCCTTCAAGACTTGGCAAACAGGCAACACAAAATAGTTTGTTCAGAGCAATTTGGCGAATGGGATGTGATAATGACACCTTTTATGGCTAACAGATGTTTGATGCCTTCCCAACTGTACTGAGGCCTGGACTGTACTGGCAGTGAACTACAGCAGATCCCTGATAACACCACTAAAGTTTATTTTTGGTTCTTCATATTTTCTCTTATTGCCTGAAGCAGAGAATTCACATCTCCGCTTCTACAGAGTATTTCTCCTGACTCTAGTGAAAAAGTGTAGCAAACAATAGAGTAGGAAGGCAGGCCTGGCTATATGTCCAATAATGAATGCCGATCCATATACGTAGCGGCTTAGATCACCCATAGTAATGCTCCGTGTTAACACTTTATCTGTCATAGTTGTGTTAATAGAGCAGAGGGGAATGTAGTGGGGATGCGGTGACATTTTTTAACTAAGAGAAGTGTTTGAGTCCTCTTGTCATAGCCTTGTAGGGCCGCCACATGCTGGCTCTGCTTTTTATGGTATCACGGATATAACTGCTCCAGCAGGACTTCCAGGCATAAAATATATCTTTAATATGTCATGGATTTTTCTGTATGAATCTGAAGAAACATACATACCACTTTGCCGCCATATTAAATCAGAGGATTTGGAGGTAAAGTTGACCTTGTAGTCTTATTATGGCTTCATACAACTTGGAACATCTCTGGAGCCATAATATAGCTGTGTACAAGAGCCCTAATAACCCTCTAGGGTATCTAATTCCCTCCCTGCAGTCACCATCATTAGAATACAGGACACTCAGTTATGGAAATGGTATGGACAAACATTGAACCTGACTTTTGTTCATTGTGTCACTGCACTGGGTCTGTTACAGTACAGCAACTTTCCATTTACTCCTATGGGAGGAAAAAAGCTGTGTGACCTGATGGTAGAAGACATTACAAAGTAATAGCACCTCTATAGATAACACCACTGCCCCATCATCACATCTAGTACTGACAATAGATGACGTCACAGCTTATCAACTCCCCTCCCTGCATAGAGCATGTCTAGAAAACTCTCCATAGACCTCAAAGAATTGACTCCAGACTATTGCTGTAAATTCTGTTATCAGAGCATAGAAGTTCAGACTAGATGGCCGCCCCCATAATCCATAATATGGAAAATAACTTCATAATTAAATGATTAAATAAATATATTTTTTAAATAATTGGTGACACATTCCCTTTAAGATCAACTTCTGCTTTACATCCAGTTTTGGTGGGTCCGCTCTTGTTCTGCTGTACTCTTTAGATATAGCTATTTTTACACTCGATTTTTGTTTTATTTTTGTGGTTTTGTTTTCCAGAAAAAAATAAACAAATGTAGTTTTCCACTTTTTTATTTTTTGGTTTTCTTGCCCATTGAAAACCTTTCCTCATGGCCTTCATCTTCTAGGTCGTCCAGACTCTTACATTGTCTGGGACAGTGGCCTATATTCCTCACTTACCATTGACATACCCTTCGTGCTGCGATCGCACTAGACGTACTACTGCTGCGTTCCTGTCATCACAGTTGTTTCCTGCATGGATAGTCTACAACATATTTTGGCAGGACATCTATTGCTGTGAAATGCAATACTTGCCAAAAAGAAAAAAATAGAGCAAAAATCAGCAATATTTAACTTAAGGGTAGGTAGGCCTAAGTGGAGGGTTTGATCTCTGGTGAATGGAGAAATTGTAAAGGAGCTGTGCATGTAAACATCCTGGTTCTTGCTCCTGTGCAGACGCGTAGCTGAGCAGTCTTGTTTCCGCACTCTCACATACATATTCGTGATGGCTTTCTCATACACACACATAGACTACACGGCTATCTGGGCTGGCGGAGACACAAAACATTGGCTGAATAGAGCAGCTGTTGCCGGATTCCGTGCAGTCAGCAGATCTAAGTGTGCAGATCTCACTCCCTTCTTACAATGGATTCTTTCATGAGCTGCTTGTAAAGTCCATCCAAAGGCAGGACAGACAGCTGCAGCATTGTCTACTGTGGAGCTGCCCAGGAAACTTATCAAGATGGTTTTCAGATACCATCACTAACCCATTGCCCATCAGAAGTCTGACCAGAAGTCATCTGTAAGAACATATTCTCCTGCAAACTAAATTTTCACGCAGTTTGTTGAGCCAGACCAGAAGTCTCCAACATTTGATAGCCTAGAAACCACATTAAAAAGGATCCATCCTTATTGACTTCTACGGCATGTCCAACAAACATGCCACAAAAGTCCAACCAGTGACCATAACTAATGTGTATATTACATGTGTAGGCAGGAAGATTACCAGTGCAGGAAGTCACTGACAACTATGAAGAAGAGGGGTCAAAGCAAGCAGAAAGCCAAGAGACGTGAAAAACATGGAAAATCATTTGATTGATGGAACAGATCCTCCCCACCCCAAACACAACCACAGTGATGGCAAGCAAAGTTCAGTCTTTAGTTTTCAACAACGCCTCCCACAAATAATTGACAATAGTACTGAAAACCCTTCAGATGCCAGGATTCAAAATTATAGGGTTTTCCCATCTTGGTCAATTAGTATTAATATTATTATTATTACTTGTTTTGAGGAAATGATGTATAAAAATATGTTTGTGAAATTAAGTGGCCTAGAAACATAGGAACAGAAACTGCAAGACTGATACGTAAGGCAGCTCACTGGACATTATTACTAATTTTAGGTTTTTCTGTGATATATTTTCAATTCCTTTATATTCTATGTAGTGTATATTGTTCCTTCTCTTTTTTTTTTTTTGAGAGAACTAACCCTTTAGAAAACCAATGATCACCACAATATTGGGTGACTGTCACACAATACGTGGTCGCACTGTTTTTGGATCCCTAGTACCGGTCTTGGGGACTGTGCTTGTACATTAGGTTTGTTTACAAGGAGACTCAAGACGTGGCCCTTGCATAACAGAGCAAATAATCTACCCTGCAACCCCAATTCAATTCATTGGGTCTGGATTTCCACACACAGGGTCAGATTTACTAATTCTTTACTAATCCTGTCTATGATTAGACAGTCTAAAAACATGCCAGATTTATCTCAAGGAATGATGCTGGGTGATTTAAATTTGGTGCATCCTTGGACTGTATAGTCTAAGGTTATGCCGCATATTAGTGAGCTTACTTTGCACCAGAATATTGCCTCAAAATTTTGGCACAGTTGTGGTGCACATTGTCACATCTTAAAGGGGCTTTCCAGACATAATTGATGACCTTTCCTTAGGGTAGGTCATCAATCAAAGATCGACAGGGGTCTGACACCCGGGCCCCTGGTAATCGGGTCTGGATTACGGAGCTTCACGTTCCAATCTCTTTAAGGCTCACAGACTTGCAGGCTCTACTATGAGTACGTTCTCTTTTTAAGACTGTAAGTAGTTGGTATACGTTGACCTTTCTGCCCCACATAAACCCAACCTTTGTTACAAGTCACTTCTGTTAGTATACTCCCGTGCTCCATCTACTTTTTAAGGACAGGTGCTGGCCAGGACCCATCAGTACAGAAATAGATCTTGGTCTGTGTCCTAACAGAGGCATGCAGCAGGTGTGCTGAGTAATCCAGTATGCAGAGAAATATGAATCAGAAGTGACAGCTGTTATTTGTTGCTGGAGATGCCATCTTGGACTCGTCTGCAATGTACATTATATGTTTGTGGGATAGAAGACCATATGTGTATGTGGTAGCGGTGGAATGACCGCTCTCGTGACAAATAGTTTGAGTTCTTTTTTTTTTCTGTAGCTTTTACTCAATTTGGAATTTTCCCCTCTTTCTTGGATTCACATATATTATTTAACATTAACCCTTTTGACAAACCTGGTGATTTTGCTAGTAGTTCTACACTATATTACCTCAAAACAAGGTGTGCTAACCAAAAACTAAATGTTTTTGAAATATAAGTTATAGGGTCTTTCCATGTCATTTTTTTCACCTGCAGAGGAGAACATTAAAGGGTTTTGCAGGCTTTTGTTATTGATTATCCATCCTTAGAATAGGTCATCAATATCAGATCGGTGGCAGTCCTACACCTGGCACCCCACCGATCAGCTGCTGTCAGCGGTCGTCGGCGACTCTATGGAATAGCGAAATATACCTGGTATGTAATGATTGTAGAGGACTTTTGTCTGTTCTGCAGACATAATCGTCTAGTACATTTTCCTGTCTTTGTGATCACTATATTAGTACATGTAGGGTTATGTATAGATAAAGTGGCTGGAAGCCCTATATGCTATACAGGGCATTGCAGTGCAAAGTGAACTTTCTATGGTCTGGGACTTGTCAGAAACCCAGCCATGATGTCCTTATTGTGAACAGGTTTCACACAGGGACACTACATGTATGAGAAGATAACCCGGCCACAATAAGGACATCATGGCTGGTTATCAGGAGGACACTACATGTATGATAAGATAACCTGACCACAATAAGGACATCATGGCTGGTTATCAGGCAGGGACACTACATGTATGAGAAGATAACCCGACCACAATAAGGACATCATGGCTGGTTATCAGGCAGGGACACTACATGTATGAGAAGATAACCCGGCCACAATAAGGACATCATGGCTGGTTATCAGGAGGACACTACATGTATGAGAAGATAACCTGACCACAATAAGGACATCATGGCTGGTTATCAGGGGAACACTACATGTATGAGAAGATAACCTGACCACAATAAGGACATCATGGCTGCTTATCAGGAGGACACTACATGTATGAGAAGATAACCCAGCCACAATAAGGACATCATGGCTGGTTATCAGGCAGGGACACTACATGTATGAGAAGATAACCCGACCACAATAAGGACATCATGGCTGGTTATCAGGCAGGGACACTACATGTATGAGAAGATAACCCGGCCACAATAAGGACATCATGGCTGGTTATCAGGAGGACACTACATGTATGAGAAGATAACCTGACCACAATAAGGACATCATAGCTGGTTATCAGGCAGGGACACTACATGTATGAGAAGATAGTCCGGACACAATAAGGACATCATGGCTGGTTATCAGGAGGACACTACATGTATGAGAAGATATCCCGACCACAATAAGGACATCATGGCTGGTTATCAGGCAGGGATACTACATGTATGAGAAGATAACCCGGATACAATAAGGACATCATGGCTGGTTGTCAGGCAGGGACATTACATGTATGAGAAGATAACCCGGCCACAATAAGGACATCATGGCTGGTTATCAGGAGGACACTACATGTATGAGAAGATAACCTGACCACAATAAGGACATCATGGCTGGTTATCAGGGGAACACTACATGTATGAGAAGATAACCTGACCACAATAAGGACATCATGGCTGCTTATCAGGGGACACTACATGTATGAGAAGATAACCCAGCCACAATAAGGACATCATGGCTGGTTATCAGGCAGGGACACTACATGTATGAGAAGATAACCCGACCACAATAAGGACATCATGGCTGGTTATCAGGCAGGGATACTACATGTATGAGAAGATAACCCGGATACAATAAGGACATCATGGCTGGTTGTCAGGCAGGGACATTACATGTATGAGAAGATAACCCGGCCACAATAAGGACATCATGGCTGGTTATCAGGAGGACACTACATGTATGAGAAGATAACCTGACCACAATAAGGACATCATGGCTGGTTATCAGGGGAACACTACATGTATGAGAAGATAACCTGACCACAATAAGGACATCATGGCTGCTTATCAGGAGGACACTACATGTATGAGAAGATAACCCAGCCACAATAAGGACATCATGGCTGGTTATCAGGCAGGGACACTACATGTATGAGAAGATAACCCGACCACAATAAGGACATCATGGCTGGTTATCAGGCAGGGACACTACATGTATGAGAAGATAACCCGGCCACAATAAGGACATCATGGCTGGTTATCAGGAGGACACTACATGTATGAGAAGATAACCCGGCCACAATAAGGACATCATGGCTGGGTTTTTGACAAATCCTTAGAAAGTTCCTGCATTCATGGTCATATCCATTGGCAACTGATCAAGACAACAGATGTCACCACTAAGATGGTTAGAGAAAATCTCTGCAAAATTTTTAAGTAATTAAATTTGCAAAAATGTTTAACTTTTAATTATATGCAAATTTAATTATTATGTTCATGGGCAAACCCTTAAAGTTTTAATTTTGTAAACCTGCCAGTTTAGTGAGTCTTAATAGTTTAATGTGTAGGTGACATGATAACCAAGTAAGATGGTGCCAATGACTATTCATCTTTCAGCCCATATTTATTATAAATAGTGCACTGGGCTCTCCTTCGTCCGGGGCTAAAACATCAGTTGCCCTCGGACCCCATAGCCCATGGACCCCATCTGATTTCCGCCATTTTTATACTGAAACTTGCGGATAGATAAGTTCTCCGCCAATTCTTAGCGGAGTCTCCGATGGAGACTGTGCCGCAGATGTGAACCTAGCCTTACTAGTTATTGGGGACTTGGTGAACCATTAATATCAATAGTTTTGATGAGAAAAGATTTACTAGTCTACATCAAACTGACTGCAAATACTTTTTATAAAAACTACCCAAAGGGATTTTTATTTATGTCATAATACTAAATGAGGAACTAATGTGAAAAGAAAGAAGAGGAAGTATTACTTGTGTACACTTTAATTTTGTCTGTATTTTCCCCAAAACAAGAAGAGAACCTTTCCCCTGATTCTGTTTTAGAAATGGCCGTCATGCTGGTGTCATATGATCATTTGGAAAGTGACATGTGACGGTGTCCAATGGTAATAAAATAACCACAGATGTGGATGGTGATTGTTGTTTTTAGATTTTAACTTTTTTACATCAATATCTAACAATAACTGATATCTACATATAAAAAAAGCACAGTGGACCACATACATAATCCAATGTAGCAGTGTAGTGCAGGAAATTATTGTGTGCATAGGTTTATCATCTTCTCATTTCTCTTCTTCCTGTTTACAATATTAGGCTTTGCACACAGCAATACCCAGCAGGCCTCATTCCTTAGAGGATCACTTTACACATGGCTTGTAGCTCATTAATCCTGTATATGAGACATGGTTGACATTGCATATGTGGTCTGCCTGAATTTTCCTTCATGCTATGTACAGACATGTAGTCATGAGTTTCTTTCTCTAAGTCAATAAAGAAGCAGTGGGAAATGCCTGTATTAAGTGAATTGCCTTTTATCCACTGACTGCTCCTTTATTAGCCTTTGACCCAGGGGGCAGGCTGCTGTAAAAGCAGTCAATATTCCTGAGAATGTGGCCTATCCATTTAAGTGGAACGTATCTCTGTAAGTAAGTGTCTCTGTCTCAAGTGACTTGTTATACTAAATGAATATAATGGTTTGGCTGATTATTGACATTTGTTTCTTCCTGTATTTTACATCATGAAATAAAGGGGTTTAATATATGGTTCTGAAGGGTTAAAAAAAAAAAAAAAAAAAAACTAAACAAAACAAGGAACTCTGTTTTTTAAGGATTTGTCCAGAACATGATGACCAATTATTATCAAATTGGTTGAGGTCTGACACCTGGACCCCATCCTGATCAGGTATTTGGCTGCCGGAAGCCATATTCTTGGATACGGTCGGAAACAACTTGTGAATGGGAGCGGGGTTGCAACTCCAGCCGCCACCACTGCAGTGTACGGAGCGCCTTACACTGTGTAGAGTATCCAGCGTCGTACACTGTAGTGGTGGGACCAGGAACTGCAGCCCCACTCCTATTCTCTTGAGTAGGAGCAGAGTGCTTCCGGCAGCTGTAACAGCTGATCAGGACAGGGTCCGGGTATTGGATTCCGACCAATCTGATACTGGTGTTCTATTCTGTGGCGAGGTCATCAGTATCAACTACCTTCAGGTCTTGGACAACCCCTTTTATGCTTCCTGTGTTTCCAGCTGGTCTCTACTTCCTAATCCTTGTGACACACATGAAATGTGTAGCAATAACCCACCACAGTCAGTGACTGGCTGATGTTCTTGTATGTTGAGAGGGGTCAGGAAGTAGAGACCAGTGGGGAAGCAGTGAGGTGATTTTTTTTTGCTTTTTTATTTATTTTTTTCTTTACATTTCCGAGGAGTATTTTTTAGCCACGGAGGAGTATGAAATTTGTAGTAATGCCAATAAATAATATACAGGCATAAATAATACTAAGGGGTCAGGCATATTAATATGCACAAGACCTTTTTCAAAGCATATAGTTGTCTTTACAGGCGTCACTGATGTCTGTAGAGGGTTGTTGCGATCGCTGGCCCCTTGTTAGCTTTTTAGTTTAATAATTTCTTCTAAACACTGTAAAAAAAAAAAAGAAAAGAAAAAAAAACAAACTATAATCTCACATTTCCCTCTTCCTATAAAAAAGATGAAGTGTTACAGTTTTGACTCTGGCTACTGTAGACATAGCACTTCCTGTTCCTACTAAATGATGGTTTGCAGCCTCCCCATACTTCTGGGGTGGAGTTGTTTCTCTGCGCAAAAAAAAAATACAAGAGCATAAAAATATAATGTAGCAGGGGCCACACACACACACACTGTAGTACTGAGCACACGCAGGATTCCTGCTGGCCTGTACAGTATTGGGCTCACCTGTAGTGCGCAGTAAACTGTGAGATTCCCACTATATGCAACCTCATTACAAGCAATATCTGACCATTCTGACATGGTCCATGTACTGTTTGTACTACAGTATCAGGACAGAAAGGACACTTTGCATCCCAAACCCCCACACCCCTCCTCCTGTTACAGTGCACAACACACACGGCTTTCATGCTAGTTAACCTTTGGTTTCCTAGTATTTTATTTACTTGAAAATTCTTTTGGATTTACTTAGTGCTAATGCTAAGAATGGTTAATCCTGGTCCTCGGTGACCTTAAAAACCTGGATTTCCTGTTTCTTCTAATCTGTACAAATAAGTTATTAGCCGGCTAATGTCTAACTTCATCATTTCTCTAATTCTGTTGGAAAATGTGTGGGAAAGGACAAATTCCCTGAGCTGAATATACCAAAAATGTAATATTTACACTGGTAACGGACTATTATATATTCTATAGCAGTTATTGGTGATCAGTTTCTGACCATGGGGAGCAAGGACAGGGCATTTCCCAGCCGAATAGAGTGGTGGTCGAGCATGTGCAGTGCTGTATTATTCAAGGTACATGGAACTGCTAGGTGTCCGTCAGACCTCCATGACCAAAGACTTCTTAAGAATCCTTGTGGGTAGGGAATAAATTACAATCTTGGTACAACCCCTTTTAAAGTATTTGTTTCATCATGGACAAACCATTTTAACATGGCAGCTCCCAAATGAAAATGGTTGTCTGGTCCAGCTTCTGAGACTACCGGTGAATGTCTGTGGCAATAGCTATGTAGTATTATATGGTGGCCAATCAGATAATGGCTATTGATATAACACATGGACACAGCGGTGTGCACAGGATTTTCCAGAGGGGTCTCATTGGGGAAGATGGATCTCCTCACATAGTGTAGTGCCTTTTTAGTGCCCTCACACAGTATAATGCTCTCCTTAATGCCCTCCTTATGGTGTATTGTCAGATAAGTGTCCTCACACATTATAACACCACTTGGTGACCCTCCTAGAGTATAATGCCACAGCTCAGTCCCTACACAATATAATGCTCTCAGCCCCATAGTACATGGCCAAGGGAGTGAATGGTAAGTATAGTTCTCAGTACTCACCACTCTTTCTCTGCTCCTGGTGCTGGCACACATTACATCAGAGCAACACTAGTGCCTGGGGCAGAGAAGGGACAGCAGTGAGTACTGAGATGCCTACCTACTGCTCACTCCCCAATACTAATGGAAGCTGATCATCATCATCGTCATTATTATTATTCAGGAGAGCGGTAGCCTGACATTATCAGCAAGGGGATGGTTTTAACAATAAAACTGTCCCTTTGAATATGCCCCTGCATGGACAACTAGAACAAGCCGCTCTCTACTACATAGCTCACAAAACAACCTGTCATGTACTCAGGCCACAGGGCATTGTTATTGCCCCCGCTACCCTACTTTATTTGGAATTCTCATACCAGTTAAGAGAACAGTTGCTAGGCGATCGCTATTTTATGGAATTTCTAGTATACACTAGAGGTGACATTTCTGTGTGACTGATCTCTTGACATGAACGTTGCTGCTAAACACTGAGGACAACATCCCTACCCCCGGTAATGAAGACAATTGTTAGCCCTTCAGTGAACAAGCAGCTACAGCAGCCACAAAAATTCATTGTAGTGGAAATATTGACTCCCTGCACTAAAAATAAATTGTTCTCTCCTGATGAATGGTGCTAATTCTGGGAAGGCCTTCCGAGTGGCAGCCGCTCAAGCCAGTCCGTTGTGTCAATGTATCCAGTGCTAAACATAGAAATAATTAAACAGTGGCTTAAGTTTCAGTAAATATGTAGCGGTGGATGTGGCCAAGAGGAGTTAGGAAAAGGCTTCATACCATATATAATTTTATATGCTAGCTGACTGGTGTGAGAACAATGAGACAGGCATACATGCAGCCTATGCGTTTGTACAGGGGCCCAGTAGGTGAAAGTTATTTCCTACTCTCTATTAAACTGCATATTAGAGGTTCAGCTGATGAATTTTTACAATTCCCAACTGATATTGGATGGTTAATGAGACTTAAAGGGGTACTCAAAGGCTGTATATTGATGGTCTATCCTTAAAATTACACTAAATCCGGTTCATAAACCTGATAAAGTGCTATTCAGCACAAAATGCGAAGTTTACTCTCCGATACCACCGCATAGATCCTCCTTACTGTCGGGCGCTAGCAGCACCTAACTTTCCTCGTATGGGATCTGTCTGTGCACAGTGTGATACAAGAGTTACAGCAATCCACCAATAGAGCTCCACATTGAAGATGGCTGCATCAGCAGGTGACTAGAGGGAACCAGGCCCATTACAGCACGCAGCTACTAGAGATGGATGAACCCCTCAGGATTAGTTTTGATTTGGGTTTGGCTGGTTTGGGTCCCTGATTTGTTTCGGGTCAAACAAGTTTGGTATGAACCACACCTTTTAAATCGGCTTAAAACGTTGTGTAGAATACTCTTAGGGCTCCTAGTTAAAATCTATCTAATTTCGAGCTCTCTAAGGCAAACACAGCCATATATACAGGATAATAGGTGGAGGCCCAGGGTCGGTGAAAAAAAAAAATCATACTTACCTTTACCTTACCCCTTTGGGGCATTCTTGTGTCGTCCAGTGCTCTCCTGGTGATGTCATGGGCCCAAGGTCACCGCTGAGGCCTGTGATTGGGCCACCAGTGGTCACATGGGCTCACTGAGTGTCATGACACTTGGTCATGACAGCTTGATTCCTTTTCAAATGAGTGGGAACTTATCTGCAGTAACATGGTCTGACCACTGCACAGAGAATGGAGCTGTCTGTTTCCTGCATCATTCTCTGTGTATCAGCTGCTGAGAACAGCTAACTGATGTGGGTGGAAGGGGTCAGATCCCCATTAATCTGATCTTGATGACCTACCTTTAGGATAGCACTGAAAATACGTTTAATATGAGATCGGTGGGGGTCTGACAACCAGCAAACCCATGAACAACTGTTTTCAGCACAGTATACAGAGCAGGCAGCAGATGGCTCCATACACTGAGCAGTGGCTGTGCTGCGCTACTGCAACTCAGCGCCCAGCCAAGAGAATGGGAGTTGTGCTGCCATAAAAAGAGAGAAGTAACATGGTGGTAGCATTTTAGTATAGGAAATCCATGTGAGAGGTTCCCTTTAAGATCTTGTGGTATTTGGTCACCCACAAGGTTGTTAATGGAATTTCATCTTAATGCGTGTTTACATGGAAAGGTAGTGTGCTGCGGTGTTATACTGAAGCTAGTGTACTGCTCTGACATGTGGAAGTGTGGACAATGTGAAGGAGACCTAGTGACAGTGTCTGACCACTACTGCTTAGCTGAGAGAAAGCAACAATGACTTACATATTTATGGCCGATTTCTGGTCAACCACTAGAATGTAAGAACTAAGGTTGTGGTGGCCATTGTATAGCACATAGCAGAAGTATTCACTTGAATAGAACAAAGCTGCAGTACAAAGAACAGCCACTAAGAAGAGTTCGCTATACCGAGCAAGAACCAGCCTGCAACCACCTGTGAACACTGAGGAGGCAGCAGCGATCACACAAGCACTATGGCCCCTCATATCGTTCATCAATAAGGATACCCAGAGTTATAACTTGAAGCTCCTGGGCCTCAATGCAGAATTTGTAATAGGGCCCCCACTTACCATGTGCTATCTATAATACCTTATATTCTTAAGTGGCCTTTCAGATTCCAGGGCCCAGTAGCAATTGCTACCTCTGCACCCCCTATAGCTATGCCCCATGGGAATACCAAGATTCAGAACAGTCTAGGACAGGCCTATCCTTAGAATAGGTAGTCCCTCTAATAGGGACTTTGTCTCTTACATAATGTTTCTGTGCTTTGTGCAGATCACCCCTCTAATCTCTCTTGTATAATTCACAGATTTTATCACCGTAAATTCCATGTATCCTGTATTAAACATAAATCTTTTCAGCCAATATCCATGGGTACAGTTGCTGGAAACTTATGTCGCATTCCAATAAAGAGATTGTTTTCTTAACTATAAATAGGGTGGCATTTATTTTTTTTCAGCTAAGGTTCTATTTCCTGAAAGCAAAACATAATAAAACATGTAATTAAAGGCTGACAATGACAGGAAGAGCTATCCTAGGGTGCAGGCAGTAGGGAAAATCTACCAGAGAGCTGCGGCCAGCCTATTTTGAAACCAGGGAGTGAGAGTAAGGCCAAGAGGTATGCGGAAAACAGAGGAGTTTATAAAATGAGCAAAGAGGTGCGTGCTGGATTCATAGCAACCTTCAATTTACCAGGAAAAGCAAGGTGAGCAGCTGGCACCCTGGAGGCTTGCTGCAGGTAACAGCGTGCACCCGGCCGTCCTCAGCAGGTCAGTATTATCACGCTGAACACTTGGGTTTTTACCGGCAGCCTGGCATGGGAAGGACATTGTACTGAGATCATGTCCAGACTTGCAGATCACTTGTAGAACATGTCGAGACACATTTAGAATAGTGAAAATGTAATTTGCTGAAATTTTCAGAAATGCAGAATCTGTACAGGACATTTCAATTCACTTAAATGTTGCCAATAAATGGATATTAATCTGATGCATGTGCTGCTATTCATCTACAATGTGCACCTGTGAATGAGTACTGTATACTTTTATTTTTCAGGGTGGGGGTAAAAAATTTTTACTTGTGCTTTATAAGCCTGCACAATTTTGCAACACACTCCCAAATGTAAAAATTGCAGCCAGATGGGCAGTCTAGTGCATACGTGTTAGCGCCATTTTCAGCTCTAACATTTGCCTCTACGTTTTCTTAGATCAACTGTAGGAGGTATCAATAGGCTTGGTCCTTAAAGGGGTTATCCAGCTTCCAAAAATTGTCTGCAAATACATCTACAGCAGGGCTAAATCCTCCCTTTTCCCTTGTGCAGCCATTGCTTAGCTTTATTTTATTTTACTTGCTGCTCCTTGTATCACTGTTATTTACATGCAATGAATCTGTGGACAAACTACATTTCCCATGATTCATCTGCCTGCTCTCACTCTGTGTCCCCCTCCCTTCTCCACTCTCCCCTGCAATAAAATCACAGGTAATAAATCACTCCCACATCCAAAGTTGCGTTCTGCTGGGACGTTTCGTGTGCTGGTTACCCTGCTCACAGGGAGGGGTAGATAGCTTGTAAACAGAACATCACAGCTGAGGTTAATGACCTGAAAGTAAATCATGTAAACAGTGCTGAATTTAAACAGGATATGGAAGTGTTTTCTATTGATGCATCCTGATATTTGACCCATATTTAAAAAAAAAAAAAAATGGATAACTCCTTTTAAGTGAAGACTACATACATTTACCTACTTAGTCAGGTGGCTGGAAGTGTCACTGTGCAGGGAACACAGCTCTAGACGATTGTTGCAGCCATTTTAGTCTCAGTATTGGTATGGCTTCCAGAAGTCAGACCCCTCCAGACATAAAATGAAGGCATATCTGGATATTAAGCTATGATTTTCTAAGATGGTAACACCCCTGGGAGATACAGAAAGTGCCCCATGAAGTCAGCTTTATCTTTATTTCCCAGAATTGACCATGGAGGGTAGCCACAGACCCCTTGTCCTCTGGACTGTTGGAATGTTAATTCCATGGAGAATAGGCACAACGTACGCCTCTCATTGTCAGTCTGCTATAAATAAAGCGTGGAGCATATAAAAGTGGTGTTACCCGTGTGATGTGAGCGGGATGACTGGAGGAAGGCTAGAGGTCAAGGCCTTCACTTGCCAACCACAGCAGGCCCACAAGTCTGTGTAATGCTCTTCTGAAAGCCACAACAATGGGCACTTTCTTTCTGAAGTGATTCACAGATGAAGTAAAGCCTGGGTAATAGTCTATTTTCTGATAAATGCCTCGCACTGGTGAAAACAGATTTATGTGGGATGAAGCCGATTCACCCTGTTCTTTAATTCCATTTTTTTCTTCTTACTTTTTTCTGGTTTTCTATTATAATTTCTTCCTTTTCCTACTTAAGCATCATTCTTCTGTTATGTGGCCCCCTTGTCACTTCTGTTATTTTACTTTGTTTTCTTCTCTCTTTACTACTTGCCTGTACTATTACCATTAGATGTATGTGCTGATCTGCTTATTTTTCTTGCTTACTCCTTCTGCACTACAAATTGGATGTTAAATAAAATATACCTGTGTTCTTTGTCTATCAGAGACATTTTAGGGAAATGTTCCTGTGTTCAGACGGTGTGGTTGTGCCACAGGTTTTTCCATTGAAAAGCTGATCTGCAAACACTTGTTCCCATTAATATTCCTATAGGGCCTTAAGTCTAAAGTCTGGATCTTTGGCAAGGACATCAACTTGTTACTCAGGAGTACATACAAACTCACATGACATGTAAGAATGTAATGGAGGCTACTAAAGTATGTATCCTAGGGGGTATAATTGTGAATATATGTGAATATAATGAATATTCATGAGTGGCCATTTAGATAAGATGCACAGAAGGAAGTCAGGAGAATGCAGTGTGAGTTATATCAAGACCATAACACTCACATTGTGCACTATATTAATGATATCATTCTAAGGTTCTGTTCACACTTTCAGCATGGTTTTCACTATAACAAAAACTAGTGCTGGTTCGTTCCCCCTCACAGAAATGGCACCTGAGAGATCTCATTGACTTATAATGTGGTCTACTGGGTATGGTTGAAGTGTCCATCATTTAATGGGGTCGTCCAGCCCTAAAATGATTTCTCATACTGATGACCTGTCCATAGGATTTACTCTAACCCGTTGGTGTGTCACACCTTGCCATACACCCACAGATCACATTCTGATAACCTATCCTGTGGGTAGGTGGTCCGTATGAAAATTAATTTTGGAGACAGAAAACCCCTTTAACAAGAAGAATAGTGCTGCAAGCTGTGCTAAGTGATCTCTGATAGACCCAGCCTAACATGACTGGTACCAACACTTGATGTTTTTTGGGAATTGTGTAAGCCATTTTCTGGGCTACTTTCAGCTCCCAGTGTTTCTACCTCCTCTGTTTCTCTCACTGTCCGTGGTATTAACAGAAATGTATCATCACAAAAGCTTGATTGTCGCCCTTAAACCCAGCTCTATTTATCAGGCTACTATTTCCTGTTGTCCACATTCGGTTGGTTCCACCCTGCTCAGCCTCTGCCAGGCAATTGTGTGAGAATTGAGTTGGGAACAGTACAAGAATCCCATTGTTGTCATAATCTGACAGCGGATACACAAAGGGCCGAGTGTGAAGGACTTGTTCAGAGCTGTTCTGGCATCACAAGTCTCTCCATAGCTTTCCTGGTTTCTCCAGTTTAAAGAACTTCACGTCTCCAGTGTTTCTAAAATAGAACAGAGCGCCGCCATTATCTAAGGGATGTAGACTGTCTATTAAAGCTCATCTCCATGTTCATGAGTCATTTCAAGGGTTGTAGCTTTAACTGTATCAAATTTGACTGTAAAATACAATAATCAAAGGATTGCCAAAGCTAGAACGATGTACTGAGCTAGAACGATGTACTGAGCACGATATACTGAGATAGAATGATGTACTGCGCTAGAACAATACACTAAGCTAGAATGAGTACTAAATGAGAAGTCTAGTTGTCCACACTCCTGCTTGCTTATTGTTGCGTGCTATCCATGAAAAACAGATTGTGTTTTTTGGTTTTTTTTTTTTTTTTCTTCCAGGCTTAAGGTTTTTATACATTCCAACAGCCAGCCCCCAGACCGATCAGCTATGCAGAGCCATGTAGCAGAGCCATGGAAGCTGAAATCTCCATCCCCTATATAGTGGCCGGACACTTTCACTGCAGCGCAGCTCCTGCTAACTTCAAAGGACGCTGAGTTGCAGTGATGGCACCCAGCCTGCTCCTTAACCCTGGACAACTCTTTACCATTTCCTGTACTTTTCATTGTCTCTGGGTCCTTTTATTTATTTATTTATTTATTTATTTAAGACCCATAGACTTAAATTGATGTCCACAAAACATTTATTGTTCCTTTTAAAGATCTCCTATAATCTGTGAACGTGTACGTGCTTATTTTCATAAGGCAATAAAACTAACTTGAATGTATTTAATGTATTTCTCACCATTAACCATAATTCTGTTTTATTCCTTTAACACCATTTATATTGTTTCTTTTCTACAGGTGGCAACCCGTTCCTGGAACCAAGGCAGCCATGCTAGTGAAAGTGAACAGCTTGAAACAGATCCCAGTACCTCCGGCCTGTGCACCTCTTCAGAGCAGCAACCCAAAAAATTCTTTAGGCAGAGCCGCAGGGTATGCCCATGTTCAGGCCACCTCTATGCAAGCAAAATCTGGAGTTGATGCAAAACAATCAATGCAAGTAAAGAAAACAGACAATGGTGGATTCTGTCTTGTCTTGACTAATGGGGCCACATGTCAAACCCCACAGAGGACTCCTACAGGGACACTGCAGCCTTCCTCCCCTAGGTATGGCTCTCCACCACCTATATATGATGAGCCATCTTTAGATTCTCCGATTTATGATGAGCCTCCCGCAGAGATGGACTTTGAGAACATGACTGTACGATCGCTTTCACCGCCAATATCTCCAACTAATAGTCTGCAGAGTCATTCACAGACTCCAAAACTTCTACCCTACCCCAATCATCCAAGTAAACACAAGAGGAACCCATCTGCTACTGAATACAGCCCAGCAGGTAGGGAATATATTAAGCACATGGTCAATGTTGACCAATCCTGCAAACAGACTATTTCTCCCACTGGATCTCTTGACGCCCCTCCAAAACAACAGCCTGGCCCGTTGGCCTTAAAAGACAGCTTTAAGCATTCATGGAGAGTCTTGGAAGCTAATGTTCTTAAAAACATGGAAGCCCACCATAACAGACAAAACAGTCTTCCTCAAGACTACCCCACTGTGGTGAGCCAACAGGACTCTGGTTATTCCACAGGACCCTCTCCTAGCTTGAGGAAACGGAAAGGTAGAAGACAAGGGACAGTTCAGACAAGGCCTGGGTCAGTGGGCAGCAGCAGTGAACTCAATGCACTGAATGATAAACTAATCGCAGAGATGAGGTCAGTAGTCTGCAGAACGACAGCGGTAAGGGGCAGCAAGACTAGCCTGGACACGGACATGATAGAAAACATTGCCCCAGACAATAACAAGGTGCGGTTTCAGACTGACTCCTTAAACAATTGTGTAGGCAGGGGGTCAAGGGACGACCTCACATCAAGCAGTAGGTCTTTGTACAGACCTGGACTTGAGACGAGAGACTATAAAGCAGAAGCAGTTACTCAGCCCGAAGTGGTACGACAGAAACGGACCTATGAGAAGATGGACTTCATGGAGAAGAAGGTCACAAGCCAGATAAGTTTACTCTCAACAGAATCAACGAGGACAGCATCACAGGTACTCCATTTCTCTCTATACATATCGACAGTGAGCGAAAATAGGAATTGGCACAACCCACTCCTTGTATAACCTGGCACACTAACAATGTGAACACCAAATTTTATATTTTGTGTCTTGAAAATTGCTTAAAGGAGTTAAGCCATTAAGCAAACATAAATTGCTCATCTTAGAGGGTCTGACCACTGAGACCCTTGCTGATCCTGAGAATGCAGCTGCGTGGAAAAGTGGTTGAGCCCCATAATGGATGGAGTGGTGCCCCCGCTCCCCTTAGCTTCAACAGGAGCATCGGAGATGGCTGAGTGCTGTACTTTAGCCATCTCCAGCACGTCCATTGAAGTGAATGGGTGCAGGGGCGCATCTGCATCCACCAGGAAATTGGGCTGCTTTTTCTGCAACTGAACTCAGGGCAAAACATCCCTATTATCAGCATCAGTGGAGGTCATAATTTGTGTTATGGATAGAGCATAAATAGGGTTGGTGGTAAGCTTTAAGATTACAGGCCCAAAGCCTTTGTTATAAAGCCTCCAGGTATTTATAGCAACACTTATTGACACTCATTGTTGTCATTCACATCTTGTACATAGATAACCCCATATATACACATATGTAATGGCTACTATTCAATACAGTAAGGATATTGTATTTATTCTAAAGGTGGCCATACTAAGTGTACATTATTCCTACATTTGTGGCTATTATACAGTGACAGTCACACCTTTTCCTCCTGCAGCGAGACCCCCCTTCATGATATCCATGTGGATTAATAGGTCATACGAATGGGGATTATCTTTGTAAGGCAATCCATTTTAAGGCCAGGCCCACAGGTGCCATAGTCTCAGCAGGTTTGCCACAGGTGGGTAACCCACTGCAATATGCAGTACCAGTGTAGTGGATGGTATTGAAACAAATCATTTCTGCAAACTGCTGAAAAAAACCTGCTGCACAAAGTGTCTTGTGCTGCAGGTCAATTTCTTGCTGCAGATTCAGTGCATCCTATCGGCAGGGGAAAAATTTGTAGTGAAAAACTGTCTGGTTTATGCTGCAGGCGGGTCCGCTGTGGATATCGCTCCGCTGACCAAACCCATGTGGCCATAGTCTAATACATCATATATAACACACTCATGGGACATGGAGGGGTTTAGTGTCAGCCATAGTATGTGTGGCTGGTGGTGAGATGTGTAGCCTCTGTATCTGAACGTGTTCCATGAGGCGGATGTTTTTGCCTTAGGTGTGGTCAATTACTTTCCCCTGCAGGAGGGATCTGCCAAATATTTCAAGGTAAAGCACTTCAGGTTTTCAGTTTGTTATGGTCACTGTCAGATTTGTCTGTACAAGATGTTCCAGTTAAGCCGGTTATCAATTCCTGGTTTATAGCTGAAAACAAGATATGTTGTGTGTATGAGCGTCTCCGATAGAAACAGCATAAGTGCTATTGTTGTGTCCTACACCCTTTCCTGTATACACCCTATCTAGGTGACCACCGGTATTAGTTGTCACATAAACTGGACATTTTCAGCTTTTTCAAATCTTTGTTTTTTTTTCCTGGATGTAACACCAATGTTTCCATTCACCGACAACAAACAGAAATCTAGAAAGTGAGCTAAATAAATAAAAATAGAAAGTCTAATAGTTCCGGTGAGTAAGCTTATGATGTCCGCATATGATGAGTAAACTTTATATCCGTACATCCGGAAACCCCTTTAACTATTACAATGATTAACACTCTTTTGTGAGCTGCCAGTCATGATAACATGGAGATGACGGCGGTGACCTTCCGTGTCTCTGGTCATTCACTACGCTTTGTACAGCACTTCTTTAGTGTAACTTCCTGTCCGGCCGCTTGTACATCATTTACTTTTTATCACATCTTGTTTTGACATTGTATGTGTTGGTGCGAATAGTCCTCTACACAAACCATTATCCATCTGGTGACCAACATCCGTCATGTCACTTGGGTAAATAAAACAAATCTTGTATTATGGTATCTAAAATAACATGCGCTAGAAGTCTGCCTGTTGTAACAGACTTTGCACAGGTCACTGTCTATATGTTAAAGAAAAATCTTGCCATTTTCATGCTGACAACTGAGGCCCCATGCACACAACCAGGTAGAGCCCAGTCGATGTAGAGTCCAGTTTGCAGTGGAATGCACTCAGATGACACTTGGCATAACATCCAAATGCATTTCATGATGCATTCACGTCTATGGGGGCTCCCAATCCATTCCGGTCATCAAACAGAATGCATCGAAAGCCCCCATAGATGTGAATGCATAGCGAAATGCACTTGGATGAGTGTCATCCTAATGCATTTCGCTGCAGACTCAGTCATGTGCTTGGGGTCTGAACCTCACAATAGTCTGATAATTACTTCCTGTTCTGTAGAGATCACTTCTCAGTAGTCATCTGATTATCTTCACAGACAGGTATTCAATGAATGGTAACACCCATATATAGGTAACACAGGATCCACCATTCACATTAGGTGATGGTCACACCTCTCCCTGAACAATTCACAGAGTATGCCCACAACAGCTTCCTATAAACGCTAATAGGTTGTTTTATGATTGAAGTTTCTTAGGTCCAAGTGACTGCTTAAGGGCCCGTTCACACATCAGAAAACAAAAAGGAATTTGAGGTGGTCTTTCTCTCTAATTTCTGGCCTTGTGCATCCCATGGCAGAAAGCCAAAGCAGAGCTTCATCTTTCCACCGCTGGTTTAGGCCCAGACACAATGGGCTAATCAGCCTGAGGCTCGTGTCGCTGTGTCTGCAGGAAGGACGAGCAGGGCGCTTATTTTTTTCCAGCATCCTGCATCAGTCTGTGCCCCCCATTGAAAGCAATGGGAGACAGGATCAGGACAGAACGTGGAGCTAACTTACCCTAAGAATGAACTGCTATTCACCTCTCAGACAAGATGTTTGCCCCCATAATCCTATACAGAACACATAAGTAATAAAAGAATATTTTTCATGATATGTTTTAATTTCTTGGAACATACAAAATTCCTGTTAAATTCTGTATCCCCTGAACTTGTCAGTGAAGGTTTCTCTCTCCTCTCATTCTGTCTCTTATGCCCTGTATCTATGACTCTTACTTAGAATGCTGTACTAGTATATTATTAGAGCAGCTCCATATTTGTGAAAATTCTTTTATAATGCGGTGGATTAGGGCCAGGCTTAGCTCAATCCTGGTTTTCTGCAGTGGGGATATTTTAGGGAAATAACTAGGGAATCTGTTAGTTATGTGCTTAGTTTTAAGCAATTATAAGCACATTTTTCAAGCAGTCACACAGTTAAGGCCTGACATACACACCAGACTGAGATGGTATGTACCAGTCACTGCTGCATGGGCAACTGAAAAACTATGAGCAAAGGCTAAAACATGAGTGTTCAAGACCATCTTAGTTACACTAGACTGCCAAAAAGCAGCCATGGTTAGGGCCCAATCGATTGTGTTGTGGTAACCCAAGTCCAGTCCTCCCTGTGCTGGCAGCTGGTATGTAGGTGTGTGTGTGTGTGTGTGTGTGTGTGTGTCCACACTCATGTACAAAATTGTTGGTACCCCTTGTTTAATGAAAGAAAAACCCACAATGGTCACAAGAAATAACTTGAATCTGACAAAAGTAATAATATATAAAAATTCTATGAAAATGAACAAATGAAAGTCAGACATTGCTTTCCAACCATGCTTCAACAGAATTTTTTAAAAAAGAAAACTCATGAAACAGGCCTGGACAGAAATGATGCTTCCCTTAACTTAATATTTTGTTGCACAACCTTTTGAGGCAATCCCTGCAATCAAACGATTCCTGTAACTGTCAATGAGACTTCTGCACCTCTCAGCAGGTATTTTGGCCCACTCCTCATGAGCAAACTGCTCCAGTTGTCTCGGGTTTGAAGGGTGCCTTTTCCAGACGGCATGTTTCAGCTCTTTCCAAAGATGCTCAATAGGCTTTAGGTCAGGGCTCATAGAAGGCCACTTCAGAATAGTGCAATGTTTTCCTTTTAGCCATTCTTGGGTGTTTTTAGCTGTGTGTTTTGGGTCATTATCCTGTTGCAAGACCCATGACCTGCGACTGAGACCAAGCTTTCTGACACTGGGCAGCACATTTCTCTCTAGAATCCCTTGATAATCTTGAGATTTCATTGTACCCTGCACAGATTCAAGACACCCTGTGCCAGATGCAGCAAAGCAGCCCCAGAACATAACAGAGCCTCCTCCATGTTTCACAGTAGGGACAGTGTTCTTTTCAAGATATGCTTCATTTTTCCATCTGTGAACATAGAGCTGATGTGCCTTGCCAAAAATTTCGATTTTTGTCTCATCTGTCCATAGGACATTCTCCCAGAAGCTTTGTGGCTTGTCAACATGTAGTTTGGCAAATTACTTTTCTCAAATTCAAGTTATTTCTGTGACCATTGTGGGTTTTTCTTTCATTAAACGAGGGAGAAGGACCAACAATTTTGTCCACGTGTGTCTATCTATCTATCTATCTATCTATCTATCTATCTATCTATCTATCTATCACTGAACCTGCACCATCACTTAAAGGTGTCAGATGTAACATGCAGCTGACTCCTTGCTACTTACCAAATGCCAAGATAATTCAGCTTACTAGCTGTTCAGTAGTGACCGTGGCATCTTAGTGGTTAGACAGAGGTTGGGGGCTCCCCTTGTCATGCTGTTGGTACCCCTGCATGCTAAATGGTGCAGAACAATTACTGTTGTTTATCCCATAAAATAACAGAGACTCCATTGTAGTGTCCGCCAAAATTGCAAGAGGACTTTTCCCTCTGCCGGTTTGTGTAAAAATGACATACACCTGACGGACCCCAGTTCATGGGGTTCGCCAGTCTCTGTGTGTTACCGCTGATTTAGCAGTCCGCCTCTCCGTTGTTTGGGTAATCTAATGGACCCAAACAACGGAAAGGCGACGCTAGTGTAACACTGTTGTTTTTCTATTTTGTTCCTTTTACAATGACACTTGCAGTAAAGTTGTGCGGGGCTGAATAATTACCATCAATCTGTTCAGTCAGTCACATGTAAGCAGCTTGCTGGAGATACCTCCTCTATTTCTGGATACAAGTATATATTTTATTTACACTGATCTTGTTTTCTCTGTTAGTTAGAGCTTATGACTGGTTATAGCTATATTATTAGATTTCTTATCTAACCAATTGAAAGTTTAGAAACTTTTGTTCCCAGGATAATATGAGAAAATCCTGCCTTACATGCTCTGAACTCCTTTCTCCTTATTGCAGAGCGGAACTCTGGAGGGGAATCCTACATGTGACAGTCGAGGACAGGCAACCTTTGGATCTGGGTACCAGTTTCCTTACACTACTCTGAAGAAACCACTTTCCCAAACCAGCATGGCGGACTGGGCTTCAAAGAACCTCAATATGCACACACAGGGAATCTTCCGCAGGAGGATCTCAATCTCCAATATGCTGTCTTGGAATGGCGGGTCCATCAAGAAGCCCATGCTGATCACTAGTAATCGAGTCATCAAGAAAGAAGCTTGTGAGATGTTCAAGCTAGTTCAGGTTTATATGGGAGACCGTCAGGGCCGGACAGACAGAAACCAAGTGGCTTTAGTGCTGGTGACTAAATGTTGGACGGTGCAAGGTCTGAGGGATGAACTGTACATGCAGCTGGTCAGACAGACCACTAACAACATGTCTTACAGAAGCCTGTCTTTAGGATGGGAACTTATTGCCATCAGTTTGGGGTTTTTCTCCCCATCTCCAAAGTTTCAGTCATACTTGGAAGGTTACATCTACAGACATCTGGAAGAAGCCAGTGACCAAAACAGTAAGTGTTCCTGTGTACTCTTTGTTTTTTTTACTTTATCTACTGATCTTGCTTTTGATTTCTTAGGTATCTAGAAGGTTCTATTGCATATTATATGCACTGAATGTAGGAAAGAATGTGTCCACAAATAAGATCTAGGTCACATACTGATCTGCCTAGTTTCATTGGAAGAGGTTTTGTGTAAGGGAGGATTGCTGGAATGTGTGGCTTGATAAGGAATGAATACTACAATTGTAGATCAGGTCCGCAGTAATAAAGAGTAACTTCCTCGCTGATGCTTTAGTTTTAGTAATATGGATGTCATGTTACTACTACAGATAATAAGCTGGGTTATTACCAGAAACTAGAGATGAGCAAACTGATACGGTTACAATCTGATTCTGAAACACTATTATATTCTGGGGTCTCTTCAGACGCCGGAGTATAATATGTGGAGGTCAAGGGGATGTGAGTAAATTTAAGTTTAAGTTAACAAAAAGTTATACTTTCCTTACCTCACCTCACCTCTCCTGGATATCAATGTGGCGTCTGGCAGTTCCCAGGTATCCTCTACAGGGTTCTTCTGACTGATGTCACACGCCCCTGGGTCACTCCTGAGTTCCAGTTATGTGGGGTGTGCTAACATCATGATGCTATGACCCAGTGTCATTACATCAGTATGCCCAATCACGGGCCTCAGTGGTGATCCCCTGAGGTGTGTGATATAAGTCAGAGACCTGAAGAGAATGCCCGGGGACAGCAGGATGCCGCAAGGATGCCCAGCAGAGATGAGGCAAGGTGAGTATAATCCTTTCATATTTTTACGTCCCCTGGACCTCAACTTATTATACTCTGGAGTCTGAGGATTCCCCAGAATATAATAGCACTTCAAATTCATGCCAAACAAGTTTGGTCCGAAACAAAGTGGAGGCCGAACCTCATGAATATTAGTTGAAATGAATCTCTTGAATTTCTCCCAGCTCGACTAGAGATGTGAGCTGAAGCTCCTGGACCCCAATGCACTCTGAACAATGTGCTAGGTATATTATTAGTCCCTCTAGACCGGGTGCGACTGATGCCTCAGCACCTGCCATTGCCTCTTCCCTGTTTGTCACCATCAAACGTATAATAAAGTAGATGCTCAGGGTAGATGTTATGTTCCACAGGTAAATATTATATGGTGCAGATGTTGTTGGTAGACAGCAGACTCTGTAATCTGCTGCCAGTCTATAATCCTCCTTGTAATGTGGGTGCTGCTATGACCTAGTGATAAGAATACACATATAAAGTGTCTCTTACTATTTATAACCATTGTAATTATACAGAAACTTTGTATCTGGAGCAAACATATGGGAGGAAACATTCCAGGAGGCCGGAGCTCTGCTCCTAAAAACAGCTTTTGTATATCGCTCATGTAGATAGAGATATAAAAATAATAATAATAATAATATCCTTTAATAGTCCCACAATGGGGGGGAACACCCCCCCCCCCCCCCCCCCCCCCCAGATAGTGCTGTTCACTTATAGAAGTCAAATTCTTTTCATGAAAGAAGGTGTTAGGATTATCCACCAGCCAATATAGCTGCCACTTAATATTGTATGGCGAGTGAGCAGCCTGGTATACATTACCCAAACAACAGGTCTGCGGGGGTCTCGGCTATTGGACCTTCACAAATTTAATATTGATGACCTTTCCTAAGGACAGACCATTAATATTATAAACTGGATAACCCCTTTAGGATATTATCAGATCAGTTGTGGTTCTTCCCTATTGAAGTACATGGGAGCAGTCTCCTTCCGGCTTTGTACATTGTGCTAGTTCCAGCAGCCATGGCTCCTCATATCAGCTGTTCATGGGGGTGCCGGACCCCCACCAATCTGATCCGGATCCCCACTACATCCAAGAAAACTCCTTTAGGCGAAGGCTAACTACTCACGACCAATAGGGGTGCTAGTGGTTGGATGCCCACCAGTGGATTGGTGATGACTTGTTATTACCAGAATACCCCTTCATCATATTTTTGTTTATTTTATTTCTCTTTTGTTAGCAGGAATAATAAGTTAAGTTGTCTTATTCCTATCCATATATTGCAGCCTTATACTTACATTCTCGATGTGCCATGAAATGTAAGCTCTTGGACCAGCGGACTATCTCATGTATATGGCAAATGTTGATGGAAAGATGGTTCAGGCATGTTGGATTTGAACATGTTCAATCCTTTTGTTCTTAAGGGTGACAAGGCTTCCTCCTCTCCCCTTTAAGAATACATACAGTTTCGGACAATCTGAGTGTGCTTGTTTATGGGGGTGTCGGACAGAATAGCTGTCAATCTAGTATTCGCATACTGAAAATACCTACCACAGTTTATACATAGAAGACCAGTCCAGCCTGATCTATGAAAGACTGAATTACAGAACTGAAGCGCACAATGCACCAGTATACAAAATGTATATACAGTGCTACAGTATTGTTTGTTTTACATTAGTTATTGTGTAATGTGGACTAAGACTTCTGCATGATCTACAAGCTATGTGAGTCTAACACCTAGTGTAACATAAATTGTGGGAAATCCAACTAACATACTACCCTGCCTATGCCTGCCAGTGATTATAGTCTGCCATTGTAAACCTGTGCTGTGAAGATCTAACCTAACGTCTTGTCTTGTGGATTTAAGAGGTCATTCTTATAATCTGTATGTATGTATATATGATCACTTGTCTTTACTTGCCAGCCCTAAGCTTTGGATGAGAAGGTAAGGATGTCGGATCTCTATCCCATGTACCTTCAGGATCCCATACTGTAATTCTCATATGTATAGAGGACTACATAAATGTTACTGAGCACATATAGTGACCACACAACTAGACCAGTCAGATCTGTGGACACCTTTATAGGAGTTTGTCAGGCCCAAAATGTCTAGCAAGCCAATAATGGTGCTGTGTAGGGGTCTTTAACTGGAGAAGAAATATAGCAGAGATGACCCAATTTTTATAGGTATGTAAATCAGCCTTCAAGTGCACCAGGGGCGGGGCTTGATTTGCCACATTTTCCTGAAGACCGCTGTTCTTCTGCTCTCCACGCCAATCGCCACTTAACTCCACTCTTTTAGCCATGATCGATATTTTCAGCCTCTGTCTGCATCACGGCTGTCTGTAGCCATATCTAGTAATCAGGCTCCGCCCCCGGTGCACTTGCAGGGTGATTTTGTATTTCCATAAAAAGATGATGATCTCTGCATTGCTTCATTGTTTTGTGGCCACAGAGGTATGTATCTGCTCCTATTTAAGGCCTCTACCTGGCACTATTATTAACTAGGGAGCCATTTTGGTCCCTTTAAAGGGAACCTGTGAAGTGTTTTTGAACCCTTAGATGAGCGCCAGCATGTCTAGAATCATTTAAACAGCACATTTTGCCATATGCAAATATACCGGTAACTAGTCATAGGGGAGGAGATCTAGTCAAGCTGTCGCAACACATTGGCTGTGAGGCGTGATCCTCCTGGGCTCTGACATCATCTCCTGTGATATACTGGATTATTTTCTCCAAGAAGTGAGAATGTACTTCTGACTTCAGGAGGCGGCACGTGTGCACTAGTCTCATGAAGCTGAAGCATTATGGAAGCTGCAGTGACACATGTGCGAGATTTCAGGAGGCGGCAGACTGACACCACAGCATAAGACACTTTTCAGAACCAACCTGCTTATTGGGCTGTATGGTAGCAGAGCTCTTAAGATTGTGCTAGACATGCTGGGGCTTGTTCGGGGTCTCAAAGACACCTAAAAGGTTCTCTTTACATAACTTTTCATTACACAATGGATAATGTTCTAATGTGCTTTGCGTTCATTTCCTCACAATTGCCATGAACTTTACCATCTGTACACGGAATCATTATTGTCTACATTCAGGGGCTGAGCTTTGGTCTCAGCCTCCTCCTCCTACAGTCCCCATTCACATTAGATACTCGGCTGAACCTATCAAAATAACCGGGTTAAACCAATGCACATCTATTGTGAATGGTCTTCCTTACACATCTGCAATAGCCCTCTAGCTAAGGACAGTGAAATCTTATAGACTAACAGGAGGCTTTGGGCTTTGCAGAGGTGTTCGTTGTTTGGCGGAATAAATAGGCCTGCATGTAGTACTATTTTTATCCTGTCAAAAACTAAATCTTCTGTCATGTAGATTCTTGAAGGGGTATTTCTATTTTAACAAGTTAATCCCTATCCCTAGGGGGTACATAAGAAGTGATCCTCACTTCTCCGATCGCCTCATTTTCCTATGCTTTGTGGGTCCTTGTTGGTCTCTACTTCTTGGACCATATCGATTGGCTGAGTGGGGACCGGGAAATGGAGACCGACAGGGGGCCCAGTAAACATTGGCATGGCAGTGGGAGCAATGGAAGCCTAAAAAAAAATTTAGCCATGGGGCAAATCATTTAATATGTCGCTCAAAAAATTAAGAAAAGCAAAATCATCTTTTTACATATAATGGCGTCTTCACGCTCCTGTGAATTATTTTTGGTACTTTTGCAGACTAGGGCCTACACAGAAGATTTTAACATTGTACAAGGGGCATTAATACTTTGGAGTCTAATGCTGGCAGGATGACAGGAGGACACATAGTTTTGGCTTTGCTTGCCCCAGAGTGACTGTCGGGTAATCCTGCTCCCGGCTGCACATCCATTCACCAGGGTTGTGTTGACAGCAACATCTGTAATGTAGGCTGTAGGATGGCACATACAGGCGGCATTGTCACTTAGACAGCATTGCTGTTTAGTCCCAGTCTTACACCATGGCCATGTTTAAGTCTCATGTTCCAGCGATCTTCACAATGGTTCATAAGCGAAACTAATGATTTCTACTTGCAGTTCACCAGCGGATTCAGGACGCTCAGGAATTGAAGTCTAAGAAAAATTCTAAATCCCGGAAAAAGAGGAAGCAAAATGTGGATGAGGAGGAAGGTAAATACATAAAGAGCTTCGTCTCCTGAAACCTTGGTGATGTATTTTGGTCTATGCCTGCTTTTGTGAAGATGCTCATGTGTGAACCAGGAATGGACTGCTATCTGTTGTATTGTTTGTGTTGCTTTCTGATTTTTGTACTAACTTGTAACCGCATGCATTTGATCATAGGGACCATATACACATAAAAATAAGTTATTTTAAGGGGTTGTCCAGGTTTAAAAAACAAAAAAAAATTGTCTGACAAAAATGACCAATATTTACCTGAAGCCCGCATGTACGGCATTAGACCATTGAGACGAGGGATTGGGTTCAGTGGTCACATGGACGTACAGGCACATCTTCACTGCAGCAAAGGAGAGAAATCAGTAGCAATGACCACTTGGGGTGGTGATCCTGGAGCTATGGGGGATTTAACAGGTGAGTATTATTATTTAGTTATAGAAAGCACCAACACCTTACAGGTTTATACGTTGCAGGCACTATGCGTTCAACATGATACACTCGCCTGATTCCAGGCGGACACATTAGGGGGGGATTTATTAAGCAAAATGTGCCGGAATCATTTGTGGCATAAACCTGTCTAACTTACTGTATGCCACATTTATCACAGAAATCATAGCTTCGCAGAAAGGGGGTGCGGCCTGCCTTGCGACTCTGGTGCAGTAATGTTTTTCTGGTGTGAACTACACCAACTAATAGGAGGTGCAAAGTCAGACTAGAAAGTCTAAGAATACGACAGATATATCAAACAGCATCAGATACTTTGATAAATCTGGTGCAGATTAAGACTTAGTCTAAATTTGCACAGTCTAAACCGTATTAATAATCTGCCCCATTGCGTATGCAATGTGTGAACCCAGCCTGACACCGTCCAGTTAGCGCCAAAGGGAACCTCCCTTTGATAAGGAGACGGGTAAGACCCAGTTGTCTGTCTATTCATAAATATCTGAGAGGAATAACAGAGGAACATCACAGCTCAGAGTTATGATAAGAGACTGCAGAATTGTTATTTTATGGGGAGTGACTGCCGGGGTGCAGTCTGTAACTTCCACATCATGGGATAGACAGATGTTCTTTTTGACACAGTCTAAACAATTCTTTGGCTTGCGCCCTGGTGTCATTGCTCCAGGACAGATCCTTAATGATCACTTTCATGGATCTGTTTCTGTTTCCCACATTTACAGGAAGTATCTATCAAATTTCCTTTTTCTATTTTTACTAGGTAGTATTGTGCAGAATGCTGGGTGATTCTGGCTGGCGAAAAGGGAACCTGACGGAAATTAACAAAACGGATAGATTCTTATGTAAATATTCTTGCCCAGCTTTTTTATGGTATATATTTACAGCTGGGAGATGAACAATGACCCTTGATCAGGAAGATGCAGCAGTTGGTGCTGCTTTGTGGCTGTGTCACATTAGTCTTGTAGCTTTATATTTCCTCCTCTTGTATCTAGCACCTTCCTTAGGAATCAGGGGGCAGTCTCCTCCAGTTACGGAAGGTTAGAAAACATAAGTAAAGCTAAAGAAGCTGCTTTCCATATGTGTCCAAATGCTTGTGTCTTAATGTGAGATTAGCTTTGCAGAACACAGCTAGTGAGGCCAGAAGTCCAGTGTGGGACTGGGGTGTCTGGGCCCACCAGTGGGATTCATTCTGGGGGCCCATTATACAGATCATGCAAATATTACTCGCCTCACATGTTTTTCAGTATTAGCCTGCTACCTACCACTCGCTTTAGATTAAGGCCCCCTAGCTCTGCAAGCAAGATGATTGGTGATGGGGGCCCCGCACATAAGGATAGTAGGGAGATGGGGCCCCACACATAAGGATAGTAGGGAGATGGGGCCCCACACATAAGGATAGTAGGGAGATGGGGCCCCACACATAAGGATAGTAGGGAGATGGGGCCCCACACATAAGGATAGTAGGGAGATGGGGCCCCACACATAAGGATAGTAGGGAGACGGGGCCTAGGAGAAAGGTTGGTGGTTGACCTGCCTCTGTGTCTAGAAGCCATCTCAGCCACCCAATGCATCTATATATAATAAACCTGGGAAGTTGTTTAAATCATCTGCCCAGTTTATTATATGGGCGCATAGCTGCATGAGATGCCGTATGCTGTCTATCAGTATGTAGTGCTATGAGTATACTGTGCCAAGCACCAATCTTGCAGGGGTTAGGTGTCTTCTAGCCCCACTGCGTCAGGGACCCACTGGGAGATTCACCTGTTCCCCTGGGGCCAGTCCAAACCTGCAGACATCTAATTTCTCTAGCTCCTCTGCTGCTGCTCTGACTTTCTATCCAACTCTACTCTACTCTATGAACCTGCAGCAGGAGTAGAGCAGAGTCGCTGATGTTACAGAGAGCCGAAGAGGTAGCGTGAAACTTCCGGCATCCCACTGCGCTCTGTAAATGTAAACATCTGGCGCCAGGGGACCTGTTTTATATATTAGTATGAAAGCTTATGCAGTGCAGGAAATACACTGGAAAGCTTTATTTTTTGTCCCTTGCTTTTAGTTAAAGTAGCGTACCCATTGGCACTGACAAAGGGGTAGGTTCTCTGGGTATATAAAGGATATAAATTTCAACATATTTTGAAATGTTGCCTGACTTTTACACAGCTGTGACCACCACACCACCACAACAGAACTACGAAAAGACTTCAGTGAAAAGTGTCTTAAACGCCATAAGGAGGCACAAAAAATGTCATGGCTACTTGATAATTGTGGAGTAGATGGCTATGTAATCTGTATGGCCAGTGTTAGTCTGATGTGTATTGGCAGGATGACATTGCCCACACCTATAGGACTTGTTTACAAGGTGATGGTTACATAAGCCTACATCATGCTTAATAACTGCATAGATGACCTGAATGATGTATAAGATCTCATGATATTTCACTAATCCTGAATTTGGGATTCCAGAGTTTAGGATCAGACTCGCTCCGAACTAGAAGAACAGGCCTGTAAATCCAGTCATTGGAGTTGCCCTCATTTATTGCTGCCTTGTGAGTTGCAGTATGTAAATGTTGGGTGTGTGCTGATATTCCTCTGGAATTGTCTGGACTTGGCCAGGTAGTTCAGTGTGTTCACAGCAGCTCTGTTATCTATTACGTGTGAAGATGATGATGACGGACTACAGGTTTTCTATCTCCCATTTCTAGTACTGTTCTGCTGTGTAGTATACATGGCTGCGTTGCGTCCTGTGACTGTCCGGGGGTTCACTGTGCACAGGCCTAAGCCACTTACTAACATAATGTCTTATATAAATGGGTCAATTATCACTTTTCTTAAAGGGACATGAAACCTACAAGTGAACAAGAGAACAGGAATAGCAACACCTATATGTCAGCCAGCAAGATTGTCTACAACAAAATGCAAGCAAACAAAACCAAAAAAGTTCTAATAATTTGGCAAAAACCATTGTCCATCTGTTTCTGATCTTCTCCATCTTGGGACTAACAGGGTAGAAGGGCTTATTTTATGGAATCTCCAATGCAGACAGTGTGTTTAAAGGAAAATTCAATTATATTGGGGGAATTATATTAAGGCTTGGCATTCTGTACGCCAATCTTAATCTGTTCCACTGCCGACACTGCCTGTTCCTGGACTGCAGCGGTTCCGGTCTCTTAGTAACTTAGATGCACTCCCATGTGCCAGAACTGAAATCTACGGCAGTCAGGACCTGGCGCAGATATAATGCAGGTATAACTCACGCCAGCTTTCAGAAAAAAAGTGTCAAGCGTGTTGCATGAAAAACAATGTGGCGCAAGAGAGGGCCGTGCACCAAATATATGCCAGAAAACTGGTGTAGATGGGTTAGTAAATTCCCCCACGATGTTATGCCTAGTCCAGGACCTGAAGGGGAAGTGCCTGAAACAGTGAATGTCTCTTTGGTATTTTTTAATCCCTTTTGTCGTGCTGTGCCCCCTCAGGCCCCACACAAGGGATAACACAGTGCATGAGTTGTACCCAGAGCGTTCCCATCACACACCCAAGCCCTGGAGTGTGCAGTGCTATCACTTCCACCTTCACCCTTTAGCGCTGCATGAAAACAAAACAAATTCAATATGGCATCTTAAAGAGATGAGAGTTTGTGGTCATATATGGACGTAGGTCAGACTCTTTTGATGGAGGTATATACATCAGGCCATCTTCTCAACAGTGCAGGGATCTGCCACCTTCAGCACTCCAGCTCGTGTGAAACCACAACTCCCAGCATGCATGCTTGTTCAGCTGTTCACAGAACAGAAGTGAGTGGAACATGCTAGGAGTTGTAGTTTCATGACTGCTGACCCCTGGTCTGGTGGAGGCTTCAGCATGATATGAACTGAGCCTAAGAGTAGCCAAATGCGACTAGTTGTATTTGTATATGTATTTTGTTAACTTTAATATTACACGGCATACAACTTTCCTTCTGTCACACTCTTTGCCATTATTCACCAGATTTCAGATCACGACGCTCTTGTGAGACCATTACTGTCCGGAGTGTATTTTACACTGAGGAAATGTGAGGCTTTCTCGTGTAATCCCATGTTACTGGAGTTGTCATGGCTGCCTTTGAAGCAGCATTTATGGTAACCACAAACATTACCCGTTAAAAGGCAAATATGCCTCGCAGTTTGTGTCATCCGGAGACCACCTCATTGAGCGCTGAGGTGCTTGTTAGCTGAGCCGTGTCCCAGTTCTCCCATTATTATAGTACACATCCCAGTAGTGAGCTCACAGCCCTGGTATGCAGCATCTCATTGTGTCCACTTAGAAGACTCATCTCAGCGCTCAGTTCCTTAAGGATCTATTTCAGTAGCTGACACACCTATTCAGCTCTGTATAATGAATTACCGCTCTGTGACAAAGCCACTTGTCATGCTTCCTTTTACTATTGTTACAGTTGTTGGTTGTATAGTTTCCAATGGATATGATCATTCTTTATAATATTCTTGTTTGTACACTGGTCTGATATACATTATATAGTTATAAGGCTTGTCTGAGTTACAAGTTGGGGGGTCTCATTGATTTGTGACCCAGTCTAAGGGGTAGTGTTTCTCTTTGTGGAGACTGCTAAATTGGCTTTGGGAATTTTAGGGGCCAAGCAATCCTCCCTGGAAAAATGCAAATACCGCTCAGGGGGGAGAAAGCTCTCTAGTCCCACCTATTGGATAGCTGCTCTTTAAAGGGGTTGTCTAGGAATTAGAAATCCATAACATAGGCTATAAACATCAGATCAATAGGTGGCGACAGGCAGCCCCAGCATGGATTAGCTGTATGGGGCCGCTTCCCATGCCCATAACATGGAGAAAGAAGCAGCTGGTTCAGGTCCCTGTATAATGGCCAGCAGCCAGTACGCCAGCTCAAAGTACTAAAGCTCCAGTATTGGCCCCTGGCCACTATATAGAGCATGGCTCCATGCAGTGTATAGTACGAGCATCTGAAGAGGCCCTATAGAGATGATCCGTGCAGAGACCACCTGTCAGCCCCTCACAGATATTTAAGGCTATGCTAAGGATAGGCCATACATTTCTAATTCCAGGACAAGTCCTTTTAAATCAATCTCCATCCCTTTAAGTGGCCTTAAAACATGACTTAGGATATCAACAAACTTAATCTTATCCATAAGTTAAAGATACCTCTGGGACACAAACCATTCCCTTGATGGACTCGTCCTTGGTTTACACTATGTAATACTTAACAAAAATGGATTGTCAAGTGAGCGGAACTTAAAGGAGCATGCTCATGTAAAACCGCACTGAGATGTGGCAGCAAATGACTGTATGATTACGTGGTGTAGTCAGGTGATCATTGGCGGCCACATGTAGGTGGGGATTCAGACAATACCAATAGCTTGAACTGACTTTAGTGAGTTTCCATGGCTTTATTGACTTTCTATGCCAATTTTGTTATGCAATACATTTGGACATATTATAAAACATCACTGTCATCATGAACGTGACCTCAGACAGGTGTTCACTACATATAGCGAGCAGTGTTTTAGCTGTCAGTAAAGAACTCTTGGGCTTTGTTCATACTGGTGGTAATGTGCACCATATTCATGTGGATTCGGAGGCCTATTACACCCCAGATATCACTCTCTGTAATGACATCACATCAGTGAAACCTAGAACATTTTTTGCAGTAAAACATGTTGCGTATTTGTAAAACAGTGTTGATGCATTGCTGCAAACGTATCCTTTGTGAACATGTCCTTAGACTCCAGTACGCTAAGGATTCCTCAGGTGGATGCATTATATTGTATATTGGTGAAATGTTGGGATATCAGTCTTTATTTTACTTGAAAGTACAATTTGATGGAAACCTCTCTCTACTGACAACTATTCCTTAACATCCCTTTTGCTGTTTTTACCTTCCAGGTCTCCCCATCAGCACCTATGCTAAATATTGTTACCGCAAACTGCAAAAAGTCGCAGTAACTGGAGGAAAGAAGGTAAGAAGCTTCGGCGTCTGTTTCTAGAGTGCATTAGTGACGGCCTTCCCATAACCCTTTGCATCGATTAAAAACGTCACAGTCACCTAATGTAAACACGTCTCAATAGATATTAGTGTGTTCTATCAAAGACAAAGTAAACCCAATGGCTAGAAAGTGCTCTACAGTATTTGTGGGTTTTTCTGAATCTATATATGTCTATATATAGAATTTATATTTCCAAAAGATGTAAATAAGCAGGAGCAGATGTATATGTAGGTTAGTGGTTTGCTTTGAGCTACTACTTGGTAATCCAGTCCCTCTGACACATATCGTACGTGTATGAGAAGCAGTATATACTGTTTAGTTGAGAAAACAATGTCTGGCCTCCAGTCTGCTCACAAAAGTCTCAGTAAATATAAATAATGTCCCAGTGAAGCTCCAGGGGACGGCCACGTCTTTGTCTCCTGGCATCACCTCCACTGGGCTCTTTTCCCTGCACGAGTTGCGGTTTTATTCTTTTGATTTATTTTGCTTGGGGTTTCATTGTGGATTTTAACATCCCCATGTAAGGACATGCCATTAAATAACAGCAGGGGTACATCTCCCAGCTGTTCCTGCCAAATGTAGAAGTGCTGCTGTCACCAGCAAATAAACCAGAGGATGAAAACATACACACATTGGGAAGCTGGGGATGGCGGAGACCCCATGTCATGTGTTTACTATTCAGTGTCCTCACTTAACTGTTCTTAGGATGATCAATATGGTGCTTTATCTCACTTGGAAAGGGCCTGGTCTGGGGATTCTCTTCATCCTGCCTGGAAATAAGACATAAAATAAAAATAATACCTTCAATGTAATACAGTAATATCATCTCACACTAAGCATTAGGTTCCTAAATAATGTTTGTTATAGCATTTTGTTTTTGTCATGTGACAAAATGAAGTGAATGAAGAAAGAGAAACGTAAATCCCATCAATATTTGGTGTGACCTTTTATTTCCATTAATTTTTCTCAGTTTTTGGCAGGGAGGTTGTTCCCGCCATCTTGGAGAACTAAGCACAGATCTTCTGTGGATGTAGGCTTGCTCCAATCCTTCTGTCTCTTCATGTCATCCCAGACAGACTGGATGATGATGAGATCAGGGCTATATCTGTGGGGGCCATATCATCACTTCCAGGACTCCTGGAAGGTCACACCAAATATTGATGGCGTTTACATGTCTCACTTCATTTTGTGAGTTGATGAACTATTAACCCTTCTATTTCTGAAAAGGCAACTTAATGTACTGTGAAAAGTAGCCCCAGAAAAGTGACTGGCGATGAGTTCATCTTGTATGTATGGCAGATTTGTCCGGATATTTCTGCCTGTTGAATATTGTAGCTTACATTGCTATTCACTTTTGTCAGTGTACCTGCTAGGAGATACTGGATGAAACTATATTCTTTTTTAGTTAAAATTTTTTTTATTATTCTCTTAGGGTTTGAGGAAGCCAACACTTGAGGAAATTGAGCAAGCTCGACAAGCCATCCTCACCCCTTCTCTTTTTGGGAGCTCTCTGGAGGAGATTATGGAAAGGCAGAGAGAAGTATATCCTGATCGTCGACTGCCTTGGGTGCAGACTCAGCTCTCACAGCAGGTTTTAGTGCTGGGAGGTGAAAGGACAGAAGGAATATTCCGGTGCGTTTCACAATAAGACCACTTATGTATCAATAATGATCAATAAGACCAATTATGTATCAGTATGTAGGTCGGCATTTTGCATCAGTTTTTGTTAGGAGTGGGCCCTCTCCTGGTACTTATATAAACTACACACCAATATACTGCTGTGTAAACCTGACCTATAGGGAAAATGCAGTGCAGTGTTTTATAGATTAAGAGGAGCTGAGCACATTCATGTATAGGTTTGTGGCAAAAAATTCAGTGTATTTTATATTTTACCCATTAAAATATCCATTTCTTTGCTATAAAGGCAAGGAAGCGGTTCTATCGGTGACTAACATCTATCTCTGTATACACAGTCATAGAGGGGGCTGTCAATCACTGACAGGACCGCCTCCTTGACTTTGTAGCAAAGAAAGAGCAGAGATTTCAATGAATAATTTAGGCCCCCACTAAACTATATAGTAATTTGCTGTGCTGCTCCTGCTCTATAACCTGCTGCCTATAGATTGTTCTGCGTTTCCCATGTTACAGGTTCCCTTTAACTCTTAGGGGATGTTCACACTACCATTATGAATATCTGTTGCTTCCCTCTGCCTGCATTTGTTACTATTCACTCATGTTAAGAACAGAACAGAAACTTTCCTGCATGCAAGACTTTTTCTTCCATCAGAAAAGTAACAGTCATGACGGAAAAAAGGTTCCACCAGTTTTTTACAACTCCATCTGCATCAGTCACTTAATGTCCGTTGTTTTCATCTTATGACAGATGAGAACAACAGACGTTCATAACTGTAGTGTGAACCTAGCCTTATCCTGCAACCATATTGTCAAATGACTTCACGACTATAAAGTCACTGTCCAAACCTACATTTTACTGTAATGAACAGCAATGATTTATGACTTGTGTAATATTTTATTCTGTATTTTTTTGTAAATAATTTTCTTGTAGAGTCCCTGGTGATATTGATGAAGTGAACGCATTAAAGCTGCAGGTGGAGCACTGGACAATTCCAGACGGTCTCTCTGACCCCACCGTTCCTGGTAAATACATCCATTATTTCTATTTAATGTTAGGGTTGCTGATCTTGTCACTTAAAGCTTTAGTTTAATGTCAGATTGGAAGTATTAACCATTGTCGGAAAACAATATTATTGTTTCACACCACCATGACTTCGGTTAGGCAGAATGCCAAAAGAAGAAAATCTCGTTGTTTTCATTAGTTCCTCAATTGTAAGGATTTTGTAACTCAAAAAAAGAAGCACCGAGGGGAATGCGCTGGAGTGGAGACGTGCCAAGCATATCTGGCTAAAAAATATCTTAAATAAATGTTATAAAAATATATACTGGTACACAAACACAGCGAGACAGAAAAACTAATTAAAATGTGCCAGAATTCCGGCATAATTTGCATCAAGAAACTGGTGTTCACGCTCTACACACTTTCTTACAGTTTCTGTGCTTTGTCCATGAAATAGGTGGGGCTTACTGGGAAAGGGTGGGGCTTAGCAAAAGGGGTGGGACTTCACTGTGTGACACTGAGCAGAAACTAAACCAAGCAATAAGTGGTGTAAAAGTTAGACTAGACAATCTAAGGGTATGTTCCCACAGAGTTTTTTGCAGGTGGCTTTTTGAGGCGAAATCTGCCTTTAGATAGGTCATGACGCTTATTTTTTCCTCTAGGCCTCATTCACACCATCATTCTGTTCTTCATGGGCTAAACATCCAGTAAAAATGAGTGTGACATGTGACGAGACATAAATTTTTTGAATGAACGTCACACAGCCATCATAACACCTATCAATGTCTAAGGCTGTATTCACACATCTGTTTTTGTAACCGTCAAAATGGACAACGATTAGAGCATTTCTGGGTTTTTTTTGTTTTTTTTTACAGACCATCAAAAAACAGATATGTGAATATAGTCATTCATTGTCATGCAGCCATGTGACAGCTGCTAAAATAACGGCTGTGACACGTCTGTTTTCCACTGTCATGTGAATAAGCTCTTAGTTTGCACTGTGTAAAACCAGTATTAGTTTTGTGCCCCATTGTGTACAGCCGCATAGACTGTGCACCTTATAATGTCTGTGATACTTATCTTATTAGCAGTTGTATTTCTGATAGCATGTACACTATGGAATGTATAGTTGATGATATGAGGTCGGAAGCATGCCACTCTTCCTTCATGCATGTGTTGAGGCTAGCTGTTATCACGTACATTCTTATATGGAAACATAAGATGGTGATGACAAGTCGCCATTCCTGCTGCATTACTAGGACACGTGGCAAATGGAGAATGTTCTCAAGAATCTGAGCTATGAATTAGCTGGACTTCAATTTTATCTAATAAACCTAGCTACAGAAAGGCCATCAAGAAGTGGCACAATTTCCTTACCAGTTTGTGGCAGGATAAGTAAAGTGACACATACATGTATTGGGGTTGTTCCAATATTAAATATACCCACTGTATAGATAATAAGAATTACAATGTTTGCCATTAAAAATGCTCCTGTGAAGAGTTCAGGTATTTACTTACATAGCGTGGCGCCACCTGGTGCTCTGAGTGTATAGCAGTGTGCGTGTCCACCTAATGAGTATTGGTAAACAGTCCTGCTCAGTCAGCATTTTTTACAGACTCCAAGGTGCATTGCTAAATTGTGTTTTTCCTTTAGCGTCCCTCTTGAAGCTTTGGTATCGAGAGCTGGAAGAGCCACTGATCCCGCAACAATTCTACAAGCACTGCATTAGTAACTATGAAAACCCCGATGCCGCAGTGTCCGTTGTGCAGCAGCTTCCTGAACTGAACAGGCTGGTGCTGTGTTACCTCATCCACTTCCTCCAGGTATGTTATCATAGTAGGTAAATACAATCTCTCATCTGCAATTTTCTTATGTATTTCCATTTATAGCACCTAAACCCAGCAGGAATGTAAAGTACATTACAGGCTTGTATGGGTTGTTCATAGATATTAATAAACAAAAAAACAATGTGATATCCAACCAGCATTCTCTTCTAAGTGTCTGGATTTAAAAGGGTTGTCCTGTCATGGACACGTATTGCCTATCCACAGGACAGGGGATAATTGTCCGATTGCTGAGGGCCTGATCACAGGTTTCCCCACTGATCAGGAGGACAGGGGACCAAGATTCCCCCAAGGACTCCTTGTGACTGCAATCTCCAGCACAGCCCACAGCCCCATAGAACTGAATGGAGCGCCGGTCACACAAGCACACTGACACTCCACTCCATTCACAAGGAGGCCTTAGGAGGATTTTCGGTCCCCCCCCCATCTTCCTGACCTGGGGGACCCTGCAGTCTGGTTGCCAGTGATCAAACACTTATACTCTGTCCTGTGGATGTCCATAATGGCATAACCCCTTTAAGGGCAACAAGATTTGTATTAATTCATATAGCATTCAAAGACCCCATAATATGGCACATTGGGCATCACTGCTGTGCAGCATCTGGTCCAGTGGGATTTGTGACTAAATGTTAAATTTTATTACAGTCTAGCAAGAAATTGCGCGGCTTGTCTAACCTGGCACAACTCATCTGGTAAACACAAGGGGTCTTCAGAAAGTTTCTGCACTTTTATGTTTTTATAAATAAATATATATAGATAGATAGATATTGAATAATTACATATATATATATATATATATATATATATATATTTAGAAAAAAATGTTTTATCCAGACCATATAGATTTTTTTCAGCGCATGGAAATGCACCAGGTTAGAGTCCAAGTAAAATGAAGTCCTATCTTCCAGCGCTTAAAATCCTGATCCTTCAACTTTATTGAAATGGCATAAAACCATATAAACAATTCACATGTCAGGGGGTGATGGCAGCCGCCTACACATTTCAGACAGTCTGTCGGTCCCTACTCATGGCGTCACACATATTTATATTATATATGTAAATAGTTGTTGGGTTTTCTTTCTGCACTGAGGGGAATGTATTAAGGCTGGCATTTCCTACACCAGTCTTAATAAAGTCTGGCCTCTTAATAAATCAGGCACATGCCTATTCCCCAGAATGGAAATGTGCACCAGTCAGGAGCCAGCGTACATTTCCTATATAACTGCGAGTTTTCTGAGTTATAATAAATATGTCTGACTGAGACGTGCCCACCCTACTCCATCCACATTCACAGAAATCGAGGCGTAGAGCAGAGGATGTGGCACATGCTTGGCATAGGAAAGGGCCACATTATCACCCATCTATACCAGAAAACTGTCATAGATTAGTTAAATCCCCCCTAGTGTACTGTACACTACAAATTGCATTACTTAGTTATTGATCCACAGTTAGGCTACATTCACACTATCATTATTACAATCTATTACTGTCATCCGTCATAGGATAAGAGCAACAGACATTAACTGCAGCAGAGCAGGGGGCACAGAGAGAGCCCCCTCCGTCCAGGTCCGTTCCCTTTGACTCTACAGTAAACACATCGGACTCTTGCTTCCCTCATGTTTGTTTGCTTCTGTAATAGAAGAAAAAGTACTACATGCAGAAAAGAAAGCTTCCGTCATGTTTCTTTACATTGGGGTGAATGCAGACAGACACACGACAGGGGGGATCCGTCTAAATCTGTCATTTAACGTCCATTGCTCTCATCCTGTGATGGTTGATAACAATGGCCACTAAATAACTGTAGTGTGAACCTAGCCTTAGCCTGTCAGCATAAAGCACAGTAATGCAACTACTTATTTAGTAAATATTCAACTTTTGTATATACATTATATATTATATACATGAATAAAATGTTATTTGTGCAGAGACGAAGTCGCATTTAAAAAAACAAAAAAAACAAAACAAAACAGCCAGACAGGGCTGATCACGGCCCAGGTGTAGTTTTACAACATGCTGTAAAATGTTTTCTTGCCTTTTTTTTTTTTTTTTAAATTGATATGTAACATTCTATATCTGTGAAATGCGTGTAAGAAGAAAACACAAGTAGAACAGATGATATTTTATAGAACGACCTGAACAGGTTAAATATCCCATAAATGTCATTGGTGGAAAGCAGGGTATGGGATTACTGCACAGTCAGGATCACGTCAAAGTCTTACACAGCTCAGCTTATCTGTCTGTGTACGAGCCTGAGCACACATAAGTATCGACCAACATCCAACAAGATCATTTGTACCTTTAGTATCTGTCATTGTAAGGTGAAATCTGATCATCTTAAAGGGCAAAACAACCATAACTTAAGTCTCACTTTACACTTCTGTTTGGATACAGAGCAATAGGGACCGGACGATCCTGTAATGTATAGGGAGCCTCATGACTTCCCCCAATGACAGATCTCGGGGGAGATAAAGATTGGGTAGTTGAATTTAAACATACCCAATCCTTTTGATCTCAGGTGAGTAAATTATTGCTAGAGGTGTCTGGCAGCAGTTTCCTCCCTTCTCTCTATTTAGAGCACATGCACACTTGGCCGAGATGACCATGCATGTGTATGGGTTGTCATCTGAGACAGCTGTTGGTCAAAAGAGGATTTTCGGACAACTATTTAATGTTTATGGCCATTCTAAGAGTAATTTATCAGACAGTGCTCACCCCACAGCTCACTTTTCAAGTATCTTTTTAAGTACGATGCTGGCACAGTGTATGGCATCTCATAATAGTGGAGTCTTAGAGGAGAAGATAAAAAAGTATGCGTTTTTTTTTTTTTCTATTTCTGAAACAGATTTTCTCTCAACCTTCCAACGTGGGAACAACCAAGATGGATGTCAACAATCTTGCCATGGTCATGGCTCCAAATTGTCTCCGTTGTCAGTCAGATGACCCCAGAATTATTTTTGAGAACACCCGGAAGGAGATGTCTTTTCTGAGGATGCTGATCGTCCATCTAGACACCAGTTTTGTTAGGGGTTTGCTGTAAGAGTGAAAAAGTCAGCCATTTTCTTTTGTTTCTTGTACATAATAGAACTGTCTTCTCATTTTTAAGAGAATAAAGGTGCGGTCCCTCCAGAGGGTTCATATCTACTAAAGTGTCAGTATATTCCTCGTACTTGTCACATCTGAGATTTCGGGAGGTCATTAGTGTCAGAGGCATGACAAGGATTTCATCAGAAGTGCTCGGCGAACTTGTAAAAGCTTGTCTGCTCTTCAGTGGTGGGAAACAATAGCCACTTCTTTGTTCTTACAGTCAATGTTTCATCATATAGAGGTTTCCCTCATCCAGAGACCCATTATAGTGTAAGATGTGAGAAACGCAAGGCTTCTTGCTATGTGTTAGCTCTGTGGAGGGACCGGATCTCTTAATATATTTTACATATTTTATTTTGTTTTTGTTTTAATCTTGGTATTTTAATTTTGTTTTAAAGGGAGTGTCACCAGACCCCAGCATGTCACCCCAGCCCTGCAGATTGATAGGTTAAGGTCACCAGACCCCAGCATGTCACCCCAGCCCTGCAGATAGATAGGTTAAGGTCACCAGACCCCAGCATGTCACCCCAGACCTGCAGATAGATAGGTTAAGGTCACCAGACCCCAGCATGTCACCCCAGACCTGCAGATAGATAGGTTAAGGTCACCAGACCCCAGCATGTCACCCCAGACCTGCAGATAGATAGGTTAAGGTCCCTGAATCAAATGGTGTTTTCCTCTTGTGCATCGGTGACTTTGTTGCTGAGATATCATCTGTTTTTTAATGCTCTTTAGAGCAATGAGCGCAATGCTGTTTATCTTTTTGGAGCAATGGCAACACTCTCATTACACCAAAAAGGAGAAATAATACTTAAAAATACTTGATTTCAGTGACAATAACCTATCTATCTGCAGGGCTGGGGTAATAGGTTAGGATCACCAGAACCCAGCATACCTATGATCCTAGCCCTACAGATAGATCCCAGGGCTGAGATGATATGCCTGGTTCTGGTGACACTCCCTTTAAGTTCTCAGCTGTAATGTCAGAGCCCGCTGTGAGCATTGTGACCCTACATTACAATATGTCAGGCTCTTTTTAATCCACTAGTGGTTGTTGCAGACTTGACCAGTTTATTGGCGGTTATTATGACTCTGTGAATTTATTTCTCACTGTTTACTATTGAATGCGACTTGAACATAAGACATGCTATGTGTGACAATAAACACGTCCTATTACATGATCTGCTACCCCGGGTGATACTACCACTTTTTTATTTCTGTTGTGAAGTCATGGCTTTGCTAAGTACCAAAGTTCCTGTAGTACGGTATCTCCAACAAAGGACAATACATCATTTACAAGGTCCAGCACATATTACACCATAAGGTGAATTATGGTATTGTTCTTGGGCTTTTGTTGGACAGCAGACCTGGATTTCAGGATGTAGTAATTTAATGCTACCTGTTCAGGTTACGGTTTTCCTGTTTCCCACTGACATGTTGTAGAATACAAGTCCTTGCATAATTCAGTGTAAGATAACAGTTGCTTCTGATTCTTGCTAGCCGTTTAGGTTTGCATTTCTAACACTAGCGTCGCCTTTCTGTTTTTGGGGTCCGTCAGAGGACCCCAACAATAAAGATGTGGACCGCTGAAACAGCAGTTAAACATGGAGCCTGGCGACCCCATTGACCATAATAGGATCCATTGGGTGTCCGTTGTTTTTTAAGCTGAAACCAGTGGAGGAAAGAGTCCGTCGAGGACTTTTTCCTCTGCTGATTTTCAGCAGACACTGCACCGGAGCCAGGGTGGGTTCACACTTGCGGCGGCACTCAGTCTGCTGCGAATCCGACCTAAATGTCCGAAAACTGGATAGGCAATGGATAGGGAAAGGTTTGCGACGCATTGCTTAAAACCCCATTCACTTGAATGGGTTTTTAAAGCAATGCGCGGGTGTGCGCTTACACCCTATGCGGCACCAAGCCGTCCCGCATGTCCGACTTTGTTTCCGAACCAAAAAAAAGGCTTCGCGGCGCAGAGGGTGTAAGCAGACACCTGCGCATTGCTTTAAAACCCCATCTAGTTTTCCAACATTTAGTTCGGGTTCGTGGCGGATGGAGTGCCGCCACAAGTGTGAACCCACCCTTAGATGTGTAGCCTAAGATGGACTTGGTGGCTGGGACATTGACTGCAGCTACTTTAACTAAATGGTGTCTTGTCTATGGACTGTGTCTGGTATTAGAGCTCAGCTCTCTCGAAGATATTGGGGATGAGCTTTAAAGGGGTGGCCCATCTCATCTCCGAGTGCTGTGACCCCTTCACTATTTATATCGCACACAGTCTATCTCATAGTGGCCGCGTGATGTAATTACAGCCTCCAAAAGAAGTGAATAGGATGAAACTGTAATTATCGGTTCATTGCGCGGTCATTCTGAAGCAGAGGGCGTGCAGTGTAAAGAGTGAAGGGGTCACAACGCTCATCCTGAGGATAGGTAAGCAATGAAAGTGAGATACAAAAGCTCTTCAGGTATAATGTTAATAAATGTCAAGCATGAATGTAGGCAACATGGCCGTGTGATCAGTCTATTCACATGTCTGTTTTTTTGATAGAACGTTTTTCACGGCCGTAAAAAAAAAAACTGACCTGCTCTATCTTTGTCCAGTTTGCTGGACACAGACACAATATAAATCAATGGATCCATTTGCTTGATGTCTGAGTTAAGTCCATTTAGAACAGATCAGTGGGTTGAAAAAAAAGAAAAGACCAATGAAAATCATCCATTTTTTAAAAAAAATGGATTAAAATCAGATGCAAAACACTACTGTAGTATCACCCAGTGTAAAATGGTGCAGAACTTCTTAGCGTATACCAGTACATTGCTGTTATACATTTGTTAACATTAGCAGCCACCCCTTTAAAACCTGGCATAGTCCATGACTGGTGCTGTTTCTGGGGAGGAAAAAAAAAAGTAATACTTTTTTTTTTCCTACTCCCCAGGCCTTTTAATATCGCTCCACACACACACACACACACACACATATATTTATTTCTATTTTTTTAAAAATTTTTTTAACACATTGGTGCTCTACCGATAAAGTTGGTAATCTACTAATCTCTAGAACATGAAGGCAACTCCAAGAAACATTGCATACATTGCCTGCAGATGGCACACATAGTCAGCACTGAACTGTGACTTTCTCTTTGTGTTGACTGACATGGGGCTGCACCTTTCTTGCCGGTGTGGTGCGTGATGTGAAATCTGCAGCTTACTGTGCTAAAAATATCTCATGTTCTGAAAATTCACTGGAATGTACCATCTGCATAGTACATAAGCATTTACCACCTATACCTGTATAAATGTGACACCAGAATGCTACATAAGTATCGTGCCAGGTAATGGAACTCCTCGTACATTGAGCTTTGTACACATGCTGCAGTCCTGAACCATCCAATGTACCGGAGCTGAGCTAGTGAAGGGCGACTGTATTATTACTGACTGTGTCTTCTTACTGTGATGGTCACGTTTTCACTGTTACACAATTCCAGACCACTATTTTTTATTGTCTCTGTTTGCTTTGTTACACATCACACATGGCTTATTAATGCTTTATTTCTGGGTGATGCAGAATACTTGGGGCTAACATACAGGAGGTAAGTGTGTGCGGGAGATGGTGGTCTGTAGCAGGCCAGACATAAGATTATTGACCACTATTTCTCCTGACTCTACCATGCATATGCGGCTTGGTTTACTCTATGGGAGAGGGACATAGGGAGCCGCAACCATTCAATGGCCTCATTGGTAAGACTGCTGAAGCCAGTGGTCACCTGCAGGGGTCGAGTGTGTAGACAGAAGGGCAGGCATGGTAAGGGATAATGGTTTGTTTTACTTTTATTATTGTATGCCCTTCCCATCCCCCCCTGCTCCTTGGCCAATTTTTACTGATCCATTAAAGGGGTTGTCCAGTTTCAGCAAATAAATGTTGTTGGTTGTATAGTGATAAGTTGTACAATTTTCCAATATACTTTCTGTATCAATTCCTCCCGGTTTTCTAGATCTCTGCTTGCTGTCATTCATTGTTTACTACCAATGGTTAAAAATCAGTCCTTGGTCACCATGTGATGAATACACAGGGGGTATACGTGGCCGTGCACCTGTATGTCCATTACATGACCATAAAGTGTCAATCACATGACCATTAATCCACTAATGATCTAAATCTTAAGGAATTGATACAGAAAGAATCTTAGAATTCTTCATGATGCAAACAATAACAATTATTTGCTGAAACTGGGCAACCCCTTTAAGAACCCCTCAAAACATTTTATAGACTGCTAAGTATATCAACCATATCTGAGATTTCTGATAAATCATGGGATTTCTCCACCAGATCACTACCAGTCTGACTGACGTGTCATACAGGGTTTTGTGCCTTTAACAACCCCATTTTCCATTTGCACTATTAAAATCTATAGAGGTAATAAAGAGGGTAGAGAGGGCAGTCCCCAGTGAGGACTTACCTTTACTAGCCAGAACAGAGGGAGCCATGGCAAAAATTATCATTCTCTTTAAAGGGCTACCATTTTTTTGTCAGTGGGTGCTATATAATGCTTCGACTGCACCACTGCAGTATAGTGAACGCCCATCATGTCACCATACTTCATTGTAACGGGGTATCCTAATGGACACACTCGTGCTGATACCATAGTGCAATACTCTGCAGCCAGGATAAACAGAAGGTCAGGTGGGTACAGGATAAGCAATTCATTACCTGCACCTTGCCTTTAAAGGGGTTATCCAGGATTAGAAAACATGGCTGCTTCCTTTCACAAAGCGCGACACTTCCCTTTCTGTTAGTCACATAGTCACGCTGCAGCTTAGTCCCATGCATTTGAAAGGGACTGAGCTGCAGCATGGCCATGCGACTAACGGATATCACTTCCTGAGAAGAATAAGTGGAATTCTTTCTAAAGACAGAAGCCATGTTTTATAGTCCTGGATAACCCCTTTAAATCTGTTACAAATTCCTGTAAGAATCCATACAACTAAATACTTGGAAGGCTTTATAATGTATAAACACTTGGCTGAAAATGTGCCCTGGCAAACTACTTGGTTTGATATTGATTTCTCCTATGCTGAGGTGTATAAATTACGATGTATAGAATAGTATGATGCTTTATTCTGTTTGGTTTTCCATCTCCGGACTGCCATGATACAGAACTCCTTTTTGTTTACTATTGTGCCATTTGGCGAAACTTCTTTACGTTGCGCATAAAATGTGGTTGGGTTTCCGGAAATGTTTGTATGGTATGAGTTGAGTATGCAATTGCAGTTTTGTTTCTGTTCTACACTGGAACTGCTCTTTGGCTGTAATATGTACATGCATCGATTAATCTGCAACTTTTTCTGCTTTTGTATTTTGCATAAGCAAATAAAAATATTTTACATTGTATTTGACTTTGGGTGTTATTAAGGAGCTCGTGAATAAAATTCTACAGAAGTTTTCTACTTTTGTTCTCAGTTGTTTTTAACCTGATCAGGAATGCCCATTGAGTATATTCCTCTGGGCAGTCCACTCATAACTCTGCAAGAATGTATATATAGGTCCTTGCAGAGTTAAGGAGCTGCAGAAGCTGGGAGCCGGAGCGTGAAGGCAGGCACGGTCTATTATTTATTACTCAGTTGAATAGCGGCAATGTGTACATCTATGGAAGCCGCCATGATGCGGCAACCCTTCCAGCTCAGTGGTCATGTGATCTGCCAGCTGCAGGAACTTCTGGGTCCTAGAGGACCCAGATCAGCTCTGCAGTTGATGGCAGGAGATTGCATTCCTCATGTAACCGCAGCTAATGTAATATCTGTAATTAGAGATGAGCGAATGGATTCTGCAGAAGTGGAATTCGATCCGAATTTCAGGAAATCTTCAATCCCCCACGATTCCAGATTTCCTGATGCTTCATGGTAACGAATATTTAGTAAGGACCTTTGTGACATCAGAAGGTCACATGATGTTCTCTAGTGATGTGATTGGGTAGGCGTGTCTTTGCTTGTTAGCAGATCCTTCCACATGAATAAAAGTTTTCCGTGCTGAAGAGAGAGACAAACATGACCGTGGCATCCAAGGGCTTCCGCCATTTTGCTGCCCACCCCGGTTCTCTGTAGCCCGGAAATAGCTGTTTATTGGCCGCGAAGTAATTCGGATCGAAGCAAATTTTTTTTTGACAACTTCGAATCGAACTTTAGAGAAATTCGCTCATCTCTAGCTGTAATGTAACAAAAGTTAATATGCCCCCCCCCCCCCCCCCCCCTTCCCAAATGAGCTTATGAGGATTGTGTAAAATAAATAGAGAAAAATAGTGACTATCACACCATGTAAATACAACATTACCGTAATGGACAGAAAAAAAAATATTTTTAAAAACATTTTTTAGTAGGAATCTGGGCTATTAAAAAGATAAAAAAAAAACATGAAATGTGAAAAACATATGTTTACCCTCCTGGTTTGTTTACATTTTCCTGAGTATTTAAAAAAAAAAAAAATGACATAATAATAAAGCCCTGTGTATTAATAAAAAAATACGCAAAAATTATTTGAATAACCTGACTGAAAAAAACGTTAGATACCAAAACTGCATGTACAATACAAAATGGACAAGAACCAGGGAAAATTAACTGGTCATGAAGTGGTTAAACTAGGTTGGGCTCAGGTGATATGATTTTAGCCAACAAACATTCTAATATCTGAATTTCACATAAAGAATAAAATTTTTATCTGTTGGGTTTAAGTAGTGAAGAGGCTTCAGCCTCTTCATGTAGCTGATCAGCTGGGGGCCTGGATGGCGCACCCATGCCGATCTTTAGTTGTTGACGTATCATCAGTTGTTTAGACTGGATGCTCATGCACATGACTGTGTGCATGGTCAGTGTGCTGGGAGTGTGCGTCGCGTGTATGAGGCCGTGAGTAGGAAGCAAAACTCAGGACAGATCCTATTCCTGTCTATTTTGGGGCCCGGCGCCTGACCTCAATATAATGGAGCCATGGAGGCACGGGGCGGAAACGCAAAGTGATGAGATTTTGGTTCATTTCTTCCACACATTTTTGGGGAAAAAAAAACAAAACACTGCAGAAAAGCTGTGTTTTAAAAAAAACGCATTTGTTTTTAAATAGAGCAGCATGTCAATTTTAGCTACAGAAACACAAGCATTTTCCTCATACATTTAGGCTGCGAGCACAGGCAGGGAAACAGCTTTTTTGTTGCAGATTTTGCTGCGGTTTTTAGAGCCAAAGCTAAAAGTGACTACAAATGGAATGGAAAATATACAGTATAAGAAGCTCTTATACTTCTACCTTCTGTTCAATCCACTCCTAGCTTTGGTTTAAAAAACAAACAAACAAAAAAAAAAAAACAGCAAAATCTGCAGCAAAAAAAGCAGCTTTTAAACCATATGGGGCCTTAGCCTTAATAAGGGAAGAAAAACTGCAGTGAAAAAATGTGATGGGTTTTCACTGCGTGCGGTTTTTTTTTTAGCTGCGGTTCGCTACATGGGGCCTTAGACTAAAAGGATCTTGGCATAAGAAAAGTGACGTTATGTTCCTGCAACAAGTCCTTGATATGCCCCCTCCCCCTGGTTACTATACAGTGTCTTGCAAAAGTATTCATAGTAATGAAATTTTCCACAAATTATCACCTTACAACCACAAACTTAAATGTAGTTTATTGAGATTTTAAGTGATAACCAACACAAAGTAGCAGATGATTGTGAAGTGGAACGAAAATGATACATGATTTTCAAAATTTTAATCAAATAAAAATCTGAAAAGTGTGACGTGTAAAAGTATTCAGCCCCCTGTACTCTGATACCCCTAAATAAAATCCAGGGCAATCAATTGCCTTCAGAAGTCACTTAATGAGTTAATAGAGTCCAGCTGTGTGTAATTTAGTCTCAGTATAAATACACCTGTTCTGTGAAGGCCTCAGTGGTTTGTTAGAGAACACTAGTGAACAAACAGCATCATGAAGACCAAGGAACTCACCAGACAGGTCAGAGATAAAGCATCTGTGAGCATCTATGGAAAGACATGAAAATTGCTGTTCACAGATGCTCTCCATCCAGTCTGGCTGAGCTTGAGCTATTTTGCAAAGAAGAATGGGCAAAAATCTCAGTCTCTTGATGCGCAAAGTTGGTAGAGCCAGACCTCAAAAGTCTTGCAGTTGGAATTGCAGTGAAAGGTGGTTCATTTTCCTTCCACTTCACAATTATTTGCTACTTTGTGTTGATCTATCACTTAAAATCTCAATAAAATACATTTAAATTTGTGGTTGTAAGGTGACAAAATGTGAAAAAGATCAAGGGATATGAATACTTTTGCAAGGCACTGTATGTGGTGTCTCCTTTGCTTCCATCATTGAATGACACCTCTTAAGCTCACATCCTATTGGCTGTAATACACATTAGTTGGACACTAAACCTCTTTTTTGTTTTTAGAACTAATTTTCTCATTACTTCATTTCTAGTACAACTACAGAAACAAATCCGTATTGGTTTATACACTTTTCTTTTACATACCTGAAAATAATTCCTAACTCAAATGCGGCAATAAAAAAAAAACAAAAAACTCTGGATCAACTCCATTCTCCAGAACCCCTATTTGTGATATATTTTTCAAGAAAGACATCAGGCCCATCCTGAACTTATGATGGTTGATTCATTGCACATCTTGTAGCAAAGAGATCCACAGTCTAGAAGCCCCATCTAAGATCATCGTGAAGCCTTCTATCGTCTAGACTTAGAGGGTGCCCCCTTTGCATCGATTCTAGGCCTAGGTATAAAAGGTCACTAGAATAGATCTTTATAATATACTGATACTTGAAGCACATTTCTTGTAGTATAACTAATGCCTTCTGGTTGAAAAAACATTATGCAAAACCAACCATTTTGAAGCCTGTCCACAGTGACTAGTCCTGTTTTACTGCAGCCATCTGTATCCTAAAGTTATATAGTGGCCACAGTAAACCTCATGACTGAACTAAAAAAAATAGTCTTGCAGGAAATTGAGCACAATGCACGCCAACACAGGAGCCAATGCAGTCGTATGCAGGGCTGCTGCGCCTCTATCACTCTCAGTAGGTAAAGGAGAATTCTCTTTCCAGCCTTTCATAGCCAGGATGACAATATCTGCGTCTCTGGCCCCTTGTGATGGTTGGGTGTTAAGCAAACATTGAAACACAGCTTGTAAGCGCCATAAAAGTAAATAGAAGTTACAGATAAGTCTTGTGTAGATTTGGCTTTGGTGATCTATTTGTTCTGCAGATTTTGATTGTATAGTTCCCCTTGTGTGTGGGTGCTGGCAAACAGGTCCCCTTCCTTTAGCCTCATTGGGGACATGAAACAGGGCTGTCCATTCTTGCCCTTGTTTGCGGTGTTGTGTCAAACCGAAACAGGCCTTACAGGCGTCTCTGCAGCACCACAGAGGTACGTATTGAGCTCTAATGCGCCTTTATGTCTCAGTTTCCTCCATCATCCTCACCTATATCTACCCTGCCCCCTTATTGGGATCCTTTGTTCTCAGGATCTGCGTGGCTTAGTATCCACCATATATACACAGCTGCCTGCAGTATGTCTCGCCTGTGTGCAAACAACAAATGCTCTACTGATAGGGTTTTGCAGCTTATTGGCTTATTGTTGTTTCGCATGTAACACGTTCTATTTGCCTTTTGTCATATTCATAAATTCTTTAAAAAAAAAAAAAAAGAAGTTATAGTAACCGCATAACACAGCCACATGTGGTGGTCTGAACCGATGTGCAACGCTGATAGTTTAGGAAAGAGGGCCAGCTACAGAAAACCAGTTCTGCAGAATGATGCAGTGCTGTATCCTGCTCAGCTAGTGAAGAACCTGTCACCAGTCCAGGCAAGTTACTAAATGTTTGCTTTTCATGTAAAGACAATTCTGGACAATTTTTTTCTTAGACTTCTGATGTAAAATGAATAATAATAGTGGTAACTTTTGGCGTATGCTTTTGTGCCAATGCAAATGTTGCCCCACTATGGCACCCATCACACCCCTTTTCTTAAAAAGTGTCGGGATTTGTCAGCCAAAATGGCCAGTTCCAGTTATTTCAGCTGACAATCCACTATGAAAATACAATAAGTCTTAATTTAGACGAATGAGGTGTAAAACATCCATTTTTCGCGGCCAATCATAACCAAATTTGCAAAGGCTCATTGGGATGATATTGGTGCAGATCGGGGCATCCCTGCCCTAGCCCAGTTTTGGGGTTTAAACTATAAATTCCATTCTGGCGCAGGGACGTCTGGCTGATTTATGAAGAAGCCGTTGCCAGTTAAGCCCTGTATTAAGACTGGAGTACAGTATGCCGGTCTTAATAAATTTGCTCCACTTTTTTAACCACTTCCGGGACCGCCCATTGGGTTTTTACATCCAGAAGGTGGTTGTCTAGTTCTGCAAGGACCTACCGGTACGTCCAAGCAGAACTCAGTAGCTGCACAATGCTGCTGAAACGGGGAGCCGGCTGTAACTTCAGCCGGAGCTCCCAGAGAGGAGACAGAGAAGGTTTCTCACCTTCCCTGCCTTCCCAATTGCTGTGTATACAGCGCTATAGGCGCCGCCATCTTGTGGCTCCCCTCTGACCCGGCGGTCACGTGATCCACCGGGATCAGAGTCTGTTAGATTCCTCCTGCAACTGGGGCTAAACGTACCAACCCCAGTTACAGTGGAAATCAGCCTCCCCAACAAAAAAAAACAAACAAAAAAAAAGTGATCAGATGTCCCCAAAGGTCTATTATGACCTTATGGGGACACAATGTAAAAAAATAAAATAATAAATTAATAGAAAAAAAGTAAAAAAAAAAAGTAAATAAAATAATACGCCAAAAACACGCCCTTATTAAAGGTTATAGCCCCACCCCCGACGACACCATACAAAATAAAAATTACCATAACGGAGAGTAAAAACTATTTTATAAAGTTTTTTTTAGTAGCACTTTGTGTTATTAAATAAAAAAAATAAAATGAAAAGTGAAAAACACAAGTTTTCCCTCCTCTTTTATTTATATTTTCACGGGATATTAAAAAAAAAAAATTAAAACACATTCAAAAATAAAAACAACATAAAAACAAAGCCCTATGTGTCACCGAAAAAAGACGCAGAAATTAGTAGAATAACACAATTGATAAAAATGTTACAGCCCTCCAAAAACTGCACATACAAAAAACTTGAAAATGTACCTGGTCTGGAAGGGGGGGGGGGGGGAGGGTAAAGCATCTGGTATGGAAGTGGTTAAACAAACTGCCCCCCCCCCCCCCAATTGGTTATGTTAGTTTTTATCCTTGACTGTGGCATTTTGCATGTGAACAATCTCATCATCGGTTGTATGGCCACATCACAGCCATCCAATATCTAATGTATATATGGAAGGCTTTATTCACACATAAGTGTTTGTGAGCCGAAACCAGAAGTGGAGACACAGAAATAATAAATAATGGAGATATTTGCATATGTTCTGTATTTACACACTCCTGGTTTTGGCACACATTGACTGATGTTTGAATAAGGTCTAAGCCTACATTTACATGACCGTGGGTGAAAACGGCCGTGAAAAACAACCACTTGTCATAGCAGTTTTGCACATGAGGGGTGTCCATTTTCTTAGTTCCATCATACATTGCAGGGATCCATGAAAACGGACAAAAAAAAATAGAGCACGACCTATATGTTGTCATGGACCATCAAAATAAACACCATATTGTACAAACAATGAGGCAGTTTTATTGTAGGGAATTATCTGCTGTAATAAAATACTCCATATAGTCAGCATTAAAACAGACACCTGGTCTAAAACACCGTCCATGTTTTGTTCTGGGCATAACCTTATCTTTTCTAACAGATTATGAGCTTATCTCATCCTGCTCACTATTACTACAACATGTTCTCAAACACCCACTAAAATATTCTCTGGTGCCAAGCTGCCTCAGCCTGATTCATGTTACGCCTGTGGTGTGCTGTTGGCGTAAATGTGGATGTGTCCATTTACTTATATTGCTAAACAATGCCAAAATGGTGTCCTTTTCCCTATGTTTGGTTGGGACATGTCAAGAAAATCATAGTCGACTGTGCTTCTAAATAGAACTGTTATTATTATTATTATTATTATTATTGTTTAATTGCATTAATTCCATGGTGCTTTACATTTGAGGATTTACATACAGTACACCAGATATACAAAACAGATAATACTAACAGAGACCAACTAGTACAGTGGGATAGAGGGCCCTGCCCGCAAGGGCTTACAATCTATGAGGGAAGAGGGATAGAGACAGAAGGTGGGGGTAGAGGCTGTACAGGTGGTGGTGTGGTGACAGTAGTGTTATTGGAGGTTGTAGGCCTTCCTGAATAGGTGAGTCTTCAGGGCCTTCTTGAAGCTTGTGAGGGTGGGGGACAGTCTGATGTATCTTGGTAATGAGTTCCAGAGTATGGGGGATGCACGGGAGAAGTCTTGGAGACGTTTGTGTGAGGAGCGGATGAGAGCAGAGCGGAGTAGAAGGTCTTTGGAGGATCGGAGGTTACGTGCGGGCAGGTAGTGGGAGATTAGGTCGGAGATATATGGAGGGGACAGGTTGTGGATGGCTTTGTATGTCAGCGTTAGTAGTTTGAACTCTATTCGCTAGGTGATGGGTAGCCAGTGAAGGGATTGGCAGAGGGGGGCGGCCGATGAAGAACGGGGGGAGAGGTGTATTAGGCGAGCAGCACAGTTTAAGGTGGACTGGAGGGGGGCGAGAGTGTTTGCTGGGAGGCCATGGAGAAGGGTGTTACAGTAGTCTAGGCGGGAGATTATGAGGGCGTGGACTAGCATCTTTGTAGTTTCAGAGGTGAGGAAGGAGTGGATTCGATGGATGTTCTTGAGTTGGAGGCGGCAGGAGGTGTTGAGGGTTTGAATATGAGGCTTGAAGGATAGGTCAGAGTTTAAGGTTATCCCAAGGCAGCGGGCCTGTGGGACTGGGGTGAGAGTGGTTCCATTAATTTTGATAGATGGGTCAGGTAGGGGAGGTCATGCGTGGAGGGGTGAAGATTATGAACTCCGTTTTCTCTATGTTGAGTTTGAGAAAGCGGGAGGAGAGAAAGGAGGCTACGGCTGCTAGACATTCTGGGACTTTGGACAACAGGGAGGTAATGTCTGGTCCAGAGAGATATATTTGGGTGTCGTCAGCATAGCAATGGTAATGGAAGCCATGGGATTCTATGAGTTGGCCAAGGCCTAGGGTGTAGATGGAGAACAGGAGGGGTCCTAGGACGGAGACTTGGGGGACACCTACAGAAAGAGGGTGTGGCGGGGTGGTGGTGTGTGAGTGGGAGACGCTGAATGTGTGGTTGGTGGGGTATGAGGAGATCCAGGAAAGGGCCAGGTCTGAGATGCCAAGGGATGAGAGAGTTTCTAGCAGGAGGGGATGGTCGACTGTGTCAAAGGCGGAGGAGAGGTCGAGGAGGAGGAGGACATAGTAGTGACATTTGGCTTTGGCAGTTAGAAGGTCATTAGTGACCTTGGTTAGGGAAGTTTCTGTGGAGTGATGGGGTCTGAAGCCTGACTGTAGTCTGTCAAAGAGCATATTGGACGAGAGATAGGAGGACAGTTCGGAGTGGACGTGTTGCTCCAGCAGTTTAGAGGCGTACGGGAGCAGTGAGATGGGGCGATAGTTGGCTGGAGAGGACGGGTCGAGGGAGGGTTTCTTAAGTATAGGTGTGACGGTAGCATGTTTGAAGGCGGAAGGGAAGGATCCATTGGTTAGGGATAGGTTGAAGAGATGGGTTAGGGCAGGAGTAAAGACTTCAGAGAGTTTGGGGATGAGGTGTGACTGGATGGGGTCAAGTGCGCAGGAGATGAGGTGGGATTTAGATATTAGAGTGGAGAGCTTTTCATCAGTGACAGTGGAGAAACAGGTTAAAGATGAAGAGCACAAGACAGTTGGGTAGAGTGGCTGTCAGGGGTGTAGGGTGAGACTGTCTCTGATGGTGTCAATTTTGTTTTTGAAATAAGAGGCAAATGCATCAGCTGTGATAAGTGATGACGGAGAAGGGAGTTGAAGGTAGTGAATAGCTGTTTGGGGTTGCGGGATAGGGCAGATATTAGTGTGGAGAAGTAGACCTGCTTTGCAGAAGTGAGTGCATTCTTGAATGTGAGGACTGCCTCTTTGTACCTAAGGAAGTCCTCCTGGGAGTTGCTTTTCTTCCAGAGGCGCTTTGCAATCCGTGAGGCTTGTCTCAGTTTTTTAGTCAGGTCAGTGTGCCAGGGTTGCCTATTGATCAGTCGGGCTCTGGTGTTAGTGAAGGGGGCTACAGAGTCAAGGGCTGAAGTAATGTGATATTGTAGAAGTCAGTGGCGGTATCTACATCCTGGAGTGAAATTATGTCAGCAGGTGGTAGGAGAGAGTCTGAGAGCGTGCAGATGTCAAGGCGATCAAGGTTTCTGCGGGGTGTGTTGGTTTAGGGGTTCAATTACAGAGGAGAGGGCAGAGAATGTCAGCAGGTTGTGGTCAGAGAGCGTGGACAGAGAGTTGGAGAGGTACTGTATACGAAACAGCAATCTATGGCAGAAGTGTGGAATAGTATGGACCGATGTGAATTGAGTTTTATGCATTATCTTGTTTACTAAATGTGATCTGCAAAACAACAACAAAAAAATATATACTGTATATAAAAATTTAAGGCTAAGGCCCCACATTATGGAAATGCAGTGATTTTAACTTAGCCTAAGTCTCCTTGCAGTCGACCGTATGTCTGGTCATTGTGCTATACGGGTTTTTCCCGGATAGCACACTGATCAATTCATTTCTATGGGCGTGTACACATGACCGTGAATGACACGGTCATGTGTACGGGCCGACAGTCCGGGCCGCAAAATATGGAACAGGTCCTATTCCTGTCCGATTTTTCGACCCTGCTTCCGTGGCTCCTATTCATTTAATGAAAGGGGCTGCGGAAGCACAGCGGTGAATAGGTGGCACATGGGTGACATCCGCTTGTCCCCCATGCCGTTCATTCACAACAGCCGGTTAGCACACGGTCGTGTGCAACCAGCTTAAGTGTGAGGCCTCCTTCACACAACCGTAGTGGTTTTTACTGTCTACAAATGCTGATCAAAAGGCAAAAGAGGGACATGCTTCATAATTTGCAGTTCTTGGATGCGGCATGGACACTCAGCTGCAATAAATGTGGTCGTGTGTCTGGGCTCATAGAAATGCATGTGTCCATTCTTTGATCTGCAGTTGTACAAAAGTACGGTCATGTGCAGTAGGCCAGAGGCCTGACATTGTGGATACACAGCGGGAAAAAAATGCTGCCTACATTTACCAGCAAAGTGAATGAGATTTCATTAATGTCATCCACACATTGTGGAAAAAACCCCAGTGTGAAAGATCCTCAGTGCGCCAAACCGCTTTGGCCACTGCCTGAGTCCTCTTTCATATAAAAACCACACTCACCGCCAGTGAATGTTGGGTTCACCAGATAAATACAAGACAAGCTTTCTAAATTTTATATATTTATTAACCCCTAAATGGGTCGGTATTAACATCTAACATATACAGATCAGAACAGATATGCAGATATATGCAAGCATTAACAGTTACTAGTTACAAGATACAGTACAAATAAAATAAAAGGGATAAAAGGTGAAATAGTTACTTTACCACACATGTCCTTGATGTGGTTCTATAGTCCAACACTCACACATGGCATGTGTGAGTCGCCAGTGGAGGCTTCTTGGCATGTGGCATTAACTCCTAGCATGTGGCATCACAGTCTCTCAGCATTAGTCCAATAGTCTCATCACAAAAATCTCCTCATGGTGTTCGCTTGTAATCCCAACACCAATCTCTTCTAGTCTGTGATGGTCTCTTCACAACTCCATAGCATGATCTCCATAGAATCAACTCTATAGCATCATCTCTATAGTGTAATCTCCTCCCACAGACATCTTACCTCATCTTTTATACCCTTTATGCCACCTCCCAGAATGAGGTCACCGGCGACAGTACGTCTGATGAGTTAATTCAATCAAGTCCAGATCTTTTGTATAGAGCTGAGACAAAGTGAATTGATACATTGCTATCAGCCATATCTGATCAACAGCCCAGGCTTGAACAATGCACTATTGTTTGATCACTCAGGGCTGTATAGGAATACAATGGAGCCCTATTGTTCCAGCCTGGCCACTACTGCCAATATGCACCTAGGCTTATAGCTGCGCACAGTATGAATGAGTGCAAGCAAGAAGAGAGATCCTATACCCAGAGATCAAAATACATCTGAGTTATAGCCACACTTAAGCAGAATCATCACACCCAGAATGTAAATTTTTCTTGCAGAAATCCTGGGTTTTCCACATAGACTTACACGAGGGGGAGCAAAATTAAAATTGCAGCAGAAAAGCAGTGAAAAATGCAAGTGTTTTTCCAGCTGCATTTTCATTGTTTTTTTTGCACTTCACACAGAGGAGTTCAGGTATAAACGACAACACACGACGGACCCTATTATAGTCAATGGGGTCCGCCGGACTCTGTGTGTAACCAGTGTTTTAGCAGTCCACCTCTCTGTGGTTCGGGTGCCCCGACGGACCTGAACAATGGAGATGCAACACTAATGTGAACTGGGTGTAAGCTGGGTCTAGGCCACTAGACCTGTATGAATCTGTATGATACATTGACCAAGTTTTCCGACCCGAACTTGGCCATGTGAAACCAGCCTTACATCTATAGACTATGGTTCTGTCCACCCCATCGGGCTGTTCTATAATGTACACCACTATTTATGACCTTTTCAAATTAAAGAAATTTAATGTGAGAACAATCCAAGGGAATGCTGGATAAATGCCAAATAAATGGCAGCCGAGTGAATCATCTCCACGCCCAGTGGATGTTTAGAATATACAGCAGGGATTACAAGCACAGAGCGATTCTGAATGTAGCTAGGTCTAAACATGTAGTTCCTCATTAAAATGGGGCAAAATGTTTAGATCAGCAGTCAGGAGACCAGCAGGCTCCAACACAGCAGACAGAGTGATAGTTCACTTCTCAGAATAGTAGTGAACAAATCCAAAATGTATTCACTGTGCGGGATGTTTTTGAAATGTTCTTTTTCTGATCTTATTGTTTCCTCTGCACACCTCATATTATTTCAAAAACATACTTGTCTGCACATAGGCCTAGTGTTCATGTGTGTAAGACCAACCTCAGGCTAAGGCCCCACATTGCGGAACGCAGTTTTTCTTTGCGTTTTTCTCTGGTTTTTCTTCCCTTATTAAATCTATGGGAAAACTCCAGAATAATAGGCACAAATGGTTTAATACTTTCCCCCCTAAGTTTGGACAACCTTAAAAACTCGCTTAGTTTATGACAAAAGAAAAAAAAAATCACAAACAACCCTCTCCATCCCTTTGTTGCACAATGCACACAGGTAAGCTATAACAAATGCACCAGAATTTTGGTGTAATTTGTGCCGCAAAACTGGGCGTACATGCTTTACACCTCATTTTCTCTGTGTTTTAGACACCACGGAAAAAAACACAACTCTTTACCGTCACGGCAAAGTGGATGGGATTGTAGTGAATCGCATCCCCACTTTGCGGTAAAATACATGCAAAAATTGAGGCTCCACATTGCAGAAATGCAGCTTTTTTTGTTGCAGATTTTTACTGTATAGAACTATAAGGCTGTGTTCACACTGAGTTTTTTGGCAGTGGATTTTGACGCGGAATCCGCCTCAAAATCCGCCTGAAAAAACTCCTCCCATTCTTTTCAATGGGAGTCAGTAGCGTTTTTTTTCCTCTAGCGGCTTTCTTCCGCTAGCGGAAAAAAAAAAGCAACCTGACCTATCTTGCCGCGGATTCCGCCCGCAGTGTCCGCGGCTCGAGCTGCGCTCTTGATTAGGCCCATTCATCCGGGCTTAATCAGGAGCGGTTAGCTGCGACGGAATGCTGATGCACTGCATCGGAATCCCATCGCGGCTGACTGCGTCGAAAGCTCCGGGGGCGGAAAATTTTCCGCCGTGTGAACACACCCTAAGAACTTCCTATATATTTCACACTCCCTTTGTAGCCACTTTTGGCTTTGGCTCAAAAAAAGCAGCATTATCTGCAAAAAAAAAAAAAAAAAAAGCTGCATTTCTGTAATGTGGGTCCCCAGCCTAAGGCTAAGTTCACATCTGCACTGCAGTCTCTGTTGCAATGTCTGCCTGAAACTGATGGATGAAAAAGTCCTGCAACAGAGGACATTTTCCTCTGGCATTTTCAGTTTTAAAATGCTGGCCACCCAACGGACCCCATTATAATCAATGGCGTCCATCGAACTTTGCATGTAACTGATATTTTACCAGTCCACCTATCCGTTACTTTGGTCCTTTGACGTATCAGAACAATGGATAGGCCCACGCTAGTGTGAACCTAGTGTAACATTTAGACAGTGCAAAGTCTTTTGGTGAAAATTCTGGGACATTCTCAATAGTAAATCTGCCCATGTGTGTATAACATACTCTGTCACACAATACATATACATATTGCATCACTTAGGGTAAACAGAACACAATGAATACTTTCGCTATGATATAAACCTTGGCTTTAGACTGCCATCATTCCGGGGTACATGAGAAGAAGCATTACTTATACAAAATGTTTTTTTTTGTCAACAAAATTCTTCACTAAAAATAGAACACAATTCACATTACAATACTTTTTCATGTGATTCAACGAGTCATGAAGTGACCCTAGGGACTGAGGCAGACTTCTTTGTATGCTACAAGGATGTTTTATGAGATCACCATCTCCCTCTCAGACAGTAAAAACTTTTGGGTTTTATTTTTAGTGTCTCTATACATAGGAAGAATAGTCACATAATAGTCAGAAACTTCAATAAAACAGGGTCACACTTGGGTCAAAGGTTCTATTAGGCATCTTCTTTTCAGATTCTATCACGAATCCTAGACAAAATAGCTATTTTGTCCAGCAAAATGATGGACTTCATTATAGACAATAGGGCCTGCGGGGTGATGGTGGTGGTCATCATATGACAGATCCCGCACTTCCCTTTTTTTCGGTTCCTATAGATGAAAATGGCAGAACCAACAGAGGTGTAAAGTTATCCTAAATCTGCCCATAACAGCTAAACAATTTTGTTCTGCCTCATTCAATGCCTGAAGCTCCAGGGCCCCAATGCACATTCTATAACAGACCTCCCCCCTAAGTCGCAAACAATATTTATCCTTTATCATAGGATTAAGGATACTTTGCTGAATGGCAGGGTCTGACCCACTGATCCTGAGAATGGGGATCATTTTAACCTCACTGAGAATGCCATTTTTCGATGATCGACGGTGCTCCCATTGAAGTGAATTGGAGCTGGGATGCTTCTGTGTCTACCAGGGGTTTGACCGCATTCACTGAGAGGGTAAAACACCCCCAGCTCTCAGGATTGGTAAGGTGAGACCCCCACAGATCAGCTATTTATCTTCTATCCAATGAATAGAGGATACATATTGCTTGTGACATATCCCCTTTAAGGCACTGTTAGGCATCTAATGGTTATTGCAGTAAAACAATATGCTGCCATCTTTGAGATATACAGTCATATGAAAAGTTTGGGCACCCCTATTAATCTTAATCATTTTAGTTCTAAATATTTGGGTGTTTGCAACAGCCATTTCAATTTGATATATCTAATAACTGATGGACACAGTAATATTTCAGGATTGAAATGAGGTTTATTGTACTAACAGAAAATGTGCAATATGCATTAAACCAAAATTTGACCGGTGCAAAAGTATGGGCACCTCAACAGAAAAGTGACATTAATATTTAGTAGATCCTCCTTTTGCAAAAATAACAGCCTCTAGTCGCTTCCTGTAGCTTTTAATCAGTTCCTGGATCCTGGATGAAGGTATTTTGACCATTCCTCTTTACAAAACAATTCCAGTTCAGTTACGTTTGATGGTCGCCGAGCATGGACAGCCCGCTCAAATTATCCCACAGATGTTCAATGATATTCAGGTCTGGGGACTGGGATGGCCATTCCAGAACATTGTAATTGTTCCTCTGCATGAATGCCTGAGTAGATTTGGAGCTGTGTTTTGGATCATTGTCTTGCTGAAATATCCATCCCCGGCGTAACTCAAATTCGCACTGATTCTTGTACATTATTCTCAAGAATCTGCTGATACTGAGTTGAATCCATGCGACCCTCAACTTTAACAAGATTCCCGGTGCCGGCATTGGCCACACAGTGGGTAGCAAGTGTTTTTCTTGGAATGCTGTGTTTTTGACGCCATGCATAACGCCTTTTGTATGACCAAACAACTCAATCTTTGTTTCATCAGTCCACAGGACCTCTTCCAAAATGAAGCTGGCTTGTCCAAATGTGCTTTGCATACCCAGGCGACTCTGTTTGTGGCGTGCTTCAGAAACGGCTCTTCGCATCACTCTCCCATACAGCTTCTCCTTGTGCAAAGTGTGCTGTATTGTTGACCGATGCACAGGACACCATCTGCAGCAAGATGATGCTGCAGCTCTTTGGAGGTGGCTGTGGATTGTCCTCACCATCTCTCTCTGCCTTTCTGATATTTTTCTTGGCCTGCCACTTTTGGGCTAACAAGAACTGTCCCTGTGGTCTCCATTCCTTACTATATTCCTCACAGTGAAACTGACAGGTTAAATCTCTGAGACAACTTTGTATCCTCCCTGAACAACTATGTTGAACAATCTTTGTTTCAGATCATTTGAGAGTGTTTGAGGAGCCCATGATGCCACCTCAGAGGAGATTCAAATAGGAGAACAACTGCAATTGGCCACCTTAAATACCTTCTCATGATTGGATACACCTGGCTATGAAGTCAAAGCTCAGTGAGGTTACAAAACCAATTTGGCTCAGTAAGCAGTAAAAGTAGTTAGGAGTATTCAAATCAATAAAATAAGGGTACCCAAATTTTTGCACCGGTCAAATTTTGGTTTAAGCTATTGCACATTTTCTGTTAGTACAATAAACCTCATTCAATCCTGAAATATTACTGTGTCCATCAGTTATTAGATATATCAAATTGAAATGGCTGTTGCAAACACCCAAATATTTAGAACTAAAAATGATTAAGATTATAGGGGTGCCCAAACTTTTTCTATGACTGTATATATATAATGTTATTAGGCTTGCCTCCCTTTTAGTTACACTATTACTAAAGAGAACCATTAAATGATACAAACCTTATGTCCTACAATTGATGTATTTCTAAGCCAGATATATTTAGAGAGTGTGTAGCATCTGGCTCTAATTTTTACTGGCTTTCCAATAAAATGTAAGTGGAAAGGATTTATCTGACATGGACTGCCGTCTGTCATAGCCCATTGACGTCCCTTAAAAATTAATGAGACCGAAAGCAGCCATATTGTAAAACTATAAAAAAAAAAAAATTAAATAAAAATAGGTGGCTGATCATTTTGTATTTTCTGGTTCTATTTCTGCCTCTTTCTGTTGCCAAACAGAACTCTTCCAAGGGTGATATTTGGGGTGGAGGGGGCGTAGTATGAGTAATTAAAACCAGGCACTGCTATATGAAGCCTCTGTACTTTCTGTACGCTCTATATCTGGTTAGTACAAAATAAACAAGTCTGACTAGGACAATGCCAAAAACAAGGAGGCATTATGCAATGAAAACATCTCCTTTGTCAGTGACAGCACTGGACACTTGGGCTTTTGACCCCAGTCCTAGGCTGTCCATTTAACACTATGAAAGACTCTGGTCATACTAATGTATGCCGAAAGCAGGCGGCAGGATCTGTGACCTCTGAGAGCATAAGTGCAAGCAGTATGCCAAGGAAAGGATTGGGAGGTACAAATGGTTCATAGTGATTTAAAGGGGTTGTTCCATTATGGACATTTAGGGTGTGTTCACACGGTGGAAAATGAAAATCATTTTCCGTCGCCGGAATTTTCACCGCGGTCTTCCGCGACGGGATGCAGTGCATCAGCATTCCGTCGCGGCATCCCGCTCCTGATTAGGCCCGGATGAATGGGCCTAATCAGGATCGCGTCTCAAGCCGCGGACACCGGACATCTCTGGGTCCCCCAGTGATCAGGAGGATGGGGGACTAAAAATCCCCCTAAGGCCCCATTGTGAATGGAGCTCCAGTGCACTTGCTTGATTGGCTCTCCATTCACTTCTATGGGGCTGCGGGAGCTGCCAGACATGACAGACCTGGCAGCCCCATAGAAGTCAATGGAGCACTGATCATGCAAGCGCACTGGTGCTCCATTCACAAGGAGTCCTTAGGGGGATTTTTAGTCCCTCCATCCTCCTGTTTACTAGGGGACCCAGTGATTGGCCCCCAGCAATCAGACATAATAGCACAACTCCTTTAAGAAGCTGGGACTTCACAAAGTACCACGGGTCTACTGTCCCAAACAGTATGCTGTCATCCTGCAGCATAGGCCAAACAATGGAGAGGCGGACTGCTTAAACAGCAGCTACACATGTAACTATAATAGGGTCTGTTGGGTGTCTGTCATTTCTTCCCACGATATTCAGCGGACTCTGAACTGGATTCTCCAAGGGTGAATGTAGCCTAAGTATCAGATCCTTGTGTTCAGAACTGGATGCATAAGGATGACATTGCTCAGAGGTGAAGAAGAGTGAGGAGTTTTAAAAGATGGTGGAAAGTATGTTTTAGATTTAATCTGCATTACCTATGACAACCTACACTAGACATACAGTGCTGGCCAAAAGTATTGGCACCCCTGCAATTCTGTCAGATAATACTCAATTTCTTCCAGAAAATGATTGCAATCACAAATGCTTTGGTAATAAGATCTTCATTTAATTTGTCTTCAATGGAAAACCACAAAAAGAATTGTCAAAAAGCCAAATTGGATATAATTCCACACCAAACATAAAAAAGGGGGTGGACAAAAGTATTGGCACCCTTTGAAAAATCATGTGATGCTTCTCTAATTTGTGTAATTAACAGCACCTGTTACTTACCTGTGGCACATAACAGGTGGTGGCAATAACTAAATCACACTTGCAGCCAGTTGAAATGGATTAAAGTTGACTCAACCTCTGTCCTGTGTCCTTGTGTGTACCACATTGAGCATGGAGAAAAGAAAGAAGACCAAAGAACTGTCTGAGGACTTGAGAAGCAAAATTGTGAGGAAGCATGAGCAATCTCAAGGCTACAAGTCCATCTCCAAAGACCTGAATGTTCCTGTGTCTACCGAGCGCAGTGTCATCAAGAAGTTTAAAGCCCATGGCACTGTGGCTATCCTCCCTAGATGTGGACAGAAAAGAAAAATTGACGAGAGATTTCAACGAAAGATTGTGCGGATGGTGGCTAAAGAACCTCGACTAACATCCAAACAAGTTCTAGCTGCCCTGCAGTCCGAGGATACAACAGTGTCAACCCGTACTATCCGTCGGCGTCTGAATGAAAAGGGACTCTATGGTAGGATACCCAGGAAGACCCCACTTCTGACCCAGAGACATAAAAAAGCCAGGCTGGAGTTTGCCAAAACTTACCTGAGAAAGCCAAAAACTTTTTGGAAGAATGTTCTCTGGTCAGATGAGACAAAAGTAGAGCTTTTTGGGAAAAGGCATCAACATAGAGTTTACAGGAAAAAAAAAGAGGCCTTCAAAGAAAAGAACACGGTCCCTACAGTCAAACATGGCAGAGGTTCCCTGATGTTTTGGGGTTGCTTTGCTGCCTCTGGCACTGGACTGCTTGACCGTGTGCATGGCATTACGAAGTCTGAAGACTACCAACAAATTTTGCAGCATAATGTAGGGCCCAGTGTGAGAAAGCTGGGTCTCCCTCAGAGGTCATGGGTCTTCCAGCAGGACAATGACCCAAAACACACTTCAAAAAGCACTAGAAAATGGTTTGAGAGAAAGCACTGGAGACTTCTAAAGGGGCCAGCAATGAGTCCAGACCTGAATCCCATAGAACACCTGTGGAGAGATCTCAAAATGGCAGTTTGGAGAAGGCACCCTTCAAATCTCAGGGACCTGGAGAAATTTGCCAAAGAAGAATGGTCTAAAATTCCAGCAGAGCATTGTAAGAAACTCATTGATGGTTACCGGAAGCGGTTGTTCGCAGTTATTTTGTCTAAAGGTTGTGCTACCAAGTATTAGGCTGAGGGTGCCAATACTTTTGTCTGGCCCATTTTTGGAGTTTTGTGTAAAATGATCAAAGATTTGACTTTTTTTCATTCTCTTTTGTTTTTTCATTGCAAGCAAAATAAATGAAGATATTATTACCAAAGCATTTGTGATTGCAATCATTTTCTGGAAGAAATTGAGTATTATCTGACAGAATTGCAGGGGTGCCAATACTTTTGGCCAGCACTGTATACTGCAGATACACACCACACACTACATACACATAAAACTTAGTTTTAATCTGTTGCTCTAATCCATCATAGGATCAGTACAATGGACAGAAAAACTACAGTAATAGGACAGGGCACATTCTGTCTGCATCCGTCATCACTCACTGTAATCTAAAAAACAAAACAAGATGGAAGCTTAATTCTGTCCTGTTTATGTACTTTTCAGATCTAATATAAAGTCCTGTATGCACTATTTTATCTTCTGTTTAAAACAATAATGGTGGGTTCACACCTGCGCTAGAGTCCATCCGCTGCCAATCCGAGTGAAAATGTCGTAGAACGGGATAGGCATCAGATACCGACAGGTTAGCGACGCATTGGTTAAAAACCCATTCATTTGAATGGGTTTTTAAAGCAATGCGCGGGTGGGCGCTTACACCCTCTGCGCTGCGAATCCTTTTTTTTTCGGAAACAAGGTTGGACACGCAGGACTTCGAGTCCGACGAAAAAACGGCTTCGCAGCGCAGAGGGTGTAAGCACACACCTGCGCATTGCTTTAAAAACCCATTCAAATGAATGGGTTTTTAACCAATGCATCGCTAACCTGTCGGTGTCCGATGCCTATCCCGTTCCCCGAGATTTTCACTTGGACTGGCAGCAGACGGACTCAAGCACAGGTGTGAACGAAGCATTAGAGACAAGATAGAAAAAAGATTCCATCTTGTTTTTTACATTACATTGAGTGATGATGGATGCAGACAGAATATGCTCATTATATTAGTTTTTCATTCTGTTGTTCGGATCAAATGACAGATCAGGGCAAGTGAGAGAAATGAAGCTGATGTGACCTTAGCCTTACCAGGATCTTGATCGTGTGACGTGTGATGTGAATTATGGTTGTATACCCGCCTAGTTGCACTGAAAGCTTGCTGGGGAATAAAGTTGTAATCCACTGAGGGTAAGACTACTTTCACACAGTCAGTATTTTGCACCAGTGTTTGCAAACCAGAAGCACAACTGGATCCTAAACATAGGAGAGGTACAAATCTTTCCATTATACTTATTCTCTGCGTAGGTTACATGTTTGATTTTTGCTTACAAACACTGATGTAAAATACTGACCATGTGAAATTTGTCGAAGGCTAAGCTATGGAAAACACGATGGGTATCTTTCTGCAGCATTTTTCATTGAGTTTTTGATGTGTTTTTTTCTTCCCCTATTTTCTGCAGTGTTTGGATGAGATTATTGAAATCTTGTTTACTTTGCTTTTACTGTAAAGCGCAGCATTTTTCATTAAAAAACACTGCTTTATGCTATGTGGGGCCTTAGCCTAATGCTAGGTTCACACTAATAATAATAATACATTTTATTTATATAGCGCCAACATATTCCGCAGCACTGTACAATTTGTAGGGTTCAAGTACTGACAAAAAAGATACATTACAAAGAAATAGTCAATTCACACACTGGGACTGAGGGCCCTACTCGCAAGAGCTTACAATCTATGAGGTAGAGGGGGTGACACAAGAGGTAGCAGGGGCGGCAACAGACGTAGCATTGCTTATACAATGGTCAGACAATTTTGTAATAGAGGTGACTGTCATTACACATATATAAAGCTGTATGAGCCGTCACCAGTCGTGTCCTTTAACATGCAGATGGTGCCGGGACATATAAAGCTAGTCTGATACGGCATCATATTCTGTGAGGTAATGTGGGAGCGTGAACAGAGGAGGGTACGTTTTAGGGATTCTAACTATGGAAGGGTTTACATTAGGAGTTGTGATAGGCCAGTCTGAAAAGATATGTCTTTAGTTTACGCTTAAAGCTGTGGAAATTGGGAGTTAATCTGATAGTCTTGGATAGAGCATTCCAGAGAAGTGGTGCAACTCAGGAGAAGTCTTGTATACGAGCGTGGGAGGTTCTGATAATAGAGGATGTTAGTCTGAGGTCATTGAGTGAACGGAGAGTACGGGTTGGGCGATAGACAGAGATGAGGGAGGAAATGTAGGGAGGTGCAGCATTATGGAGAGCCTTGTGAATGAGGGTGATAAACTAGCGTTCGGGTTTCCGTCCTTCGGGTCTGCATGGGGACCCGAAAGACGGAGACCCTGTCCGCTTAAAAAGTGGTTACATGTGGAAACCTGCGGATTCCATAGACTATAATGGGGTCCGCCGAGTTTTAATTGACATGCTGCGATTTACAAAAAAGCGTTTTTGAAATCGCAGCATTTACGCAGCGCATTTTTTTTCTGCAATGTGTGGCTGGGATTAGCCAGAATCCCATCCACTTTGCAGGTAGTGTAAAACCGTGGCGTTTACACTATGTGGGGCCCCAGCCTTAGGCTGGTTTCACACAAGCTTTTTTTTGGTTACAGGTTATTCAATAAGAAATTATGAACAATTTACATACATAGCGTTTTTTTTTTTGTTTTTTTTTTGGGGGGGGGGGGGTGCTATTTTATTTATTTATTTATTATGCTTACTTATATAGCGCCATCATATTCCGCAGCGCTTTATTTACTTTTCATGGTGTGAGATTGAGAGTGCTCTGTGTATGGCGTTTTCTTTTCAGACGTTCTATTGATATCAGTAGTTGAAAAAAAACATCTGTGTGAATAAAAATGCCAAGTGCAAAAAACGTCATAAAATGCAAAGAAATACAAGCTTTTTATATGGTGTTTTTTTCTTTAGGGACACACTATTTATTTGCACTTAAAGCTTATGCCAAGCTTGCCCTCTGCTGGTTAAACACATCAAATACGTTAGTGACAAATGTTATCGAAGATCTTCTTTTAATGGAATTTCTTTGTTCACAAATTGAGTTTCTAGTAAGGGGAGGAAGGTAGTATTTGTCTACTAGAGGATTAGGGTGTAAATTAGAGGTATATATTCTTCTATAATCATCACCATGTACAGTACATAGACATGCTAAGATTTTTGTGATAAAAAAATAGGGTGGAGGATGTAAAATGGAGATACTGAGTTATGGTAGAGCATGATATAGCCACCAACTACAATACAAAAAACTAAAATCTGTACATTCATTCACATCTATCAATTTATTATTTAAAGAATTTTGGGCCAAATTATCTAAGGAAAGCTCAAAATTATAAAAAACAGACATTCGGACAATTATGCTATAACATTGCACCACACATTTATATACATGTGTACTATGTCACAATCAATGGAAACCTCAGACAATATTGTAAAAAAATGTTTTTACATCAGTTCTGGTAGTATCCAGTTCATACAGGGTGTATTAGCAGTGGACAAGCCAGCAGCAAATCTGCACATACTTGTTGAACCCAAAGAAATGTAAAATTAGAGCCATGGTATTGGTAAAGGTGAAATTTTGTTTATTTTCTATTGTATAGCACCGAGATATTCTGCAGTGCTTTACAGACATTGTCAGTCACTGTCTCATAATCTACTTTTCCTATCAGTATGTTTTTGGAGTATGGGAAGAAACCGGAGTACCCAGAGGAAACCCACACAAACTCCTTGTAGATCTTGAGTCTTTGGTTGGATTCAAACCCAGGACCCCAGCGCTGCAAGGCAACAGTGAAGTAATATCCTCCATGTCCAATCGTATCTCGTTTAGTACCTAGGCTAGAGGTGGCCCAACAGGGTACTAGAGCCTCTGCCCAGTTGACAAGTTTTCCCCAATAAATTTTAACTCTAATATTGTGATCACTTACAAATATCATCATTACATTCATACTGAGAAAGCTTCAGTCCACTACAACAAACTGTTAGGCTACATTCACATCTGCATCAAAGCAGATTCCACCGAAAATTGGCAAAGAAAAAAAAACCTGCATGGAGGACTTTTCTCTCTGCCGGTTTCAGTATAAATTGGTGGAAACCCAACGAACACCTGGAGGACCCCATTATAGTCTATCGGGTCCACGGCTAACCGCTGTTTTAGAGGACAGGCTCTCTGTCGTTCGTGTCCCCCTGGCGGGCCTGAACAACGGACAGCCTGGCGCAAGTGTGCACCTAGCCTTAGTGTATTATTTATTTTTGCCAATGAGTGTATATTCACTAATAGAGATACCACACATTACCCATCTGCCAGGGAAGTAAGACTAGACTATATTGTCAGTTACAAGGAGAAAAAGGAGGCAAGATTGTGCTCGAAGATGTCCCTGGGAAACACATTCAAGCAAAAAAAAAAAATAAAAATAGATAGATAGATAGATAGATCCCTATCTATCTATCTACAAAAAAATGGACAGCACTCCAATAAAGTGTAAAAAAATAGTTACTATATTCCATTGCAACCCTAGAAGAGTCCACTGCTGTTAGGACCGAAACTTTTCATTGAATAAACCCATAGTAACTATTTTTTACACTTTATTGGAGTGATGTCCATTTGTATTTTTGTGGCCATATGGGTTTGTATGCCAGACCCTTTTTGGATTTGCACCATTTGCGCTTAAAGGGCTTTTTCCCATGGAGCTGCTCTAGATTATTTTTGTCTTATCTATCTATATGAGAATGGTATTTTTATTTACTAGAAATACTGTGAATTACTTCACGCCTACTTCACTCCATTGTCTGAAAATACAAAATGCTTTGCAATATGTAAATACTGGTTTGCTCCAAGTCAGAAAACTGATCAACAAAAGCAAAATAAAGATTACTTGGCTGTATAAAAGGTTCCAAATGAGAAAAACACCTGGACAGAAAGAAAATGGAAACATTAAGCCAGTGTATTGTCTTTTATGACTTTCCAATAAGTTTTGAATTACCTTCTAGGAAAGTGGATTAATTTTATTTATTTCTATCTAGACCATAAACCCTTTAAGACCTATCAAAATCATATTACTTTTTTCCTTGAAAGTGATACTGAGGGTAAAATCTAAAAAGTGCTTGCTAGTGTTGGCACCAACCCCCAAACTGTTACTGACCTTTTTCTCCAGGGTAGCTGATAACTACAGCTAGCGAGGGCATTCAGGTCCAGGCACTGGTGTCCATGCTACAGTGCTTTGTTTAGAAAGAGTCAGAATGTGTAGGGACAATAGGATTGAAAATATCCAGATGTCAATTTATTCATATACACACGTGGACAAAATTGTTGGTACCCCTCGTTTAATGAAAGAAAAACCCACAATGGTCACAGAAATAACTTGAATCTGACTAAAGTAATTTGCCAAACTACATGTTGACAAGTAGTTCAAAAGTTTGATTCGGCAGTTCGATTCGAAGTTCCAAAAAAATTCGCTTTGATCCGAATTACTTCGCGGCGAATAAACAGCTATTTCCGGGCTACAGAGAGCCAGGGTGGGCGGCAAAATGCTGGAAGCCCTTGGATGCCGCGGTCATGTCTCTCTCTCTCTTCAGCATGGACAATTTTTATGCATGTGGAAGGATCTGCTAACAAGCAAAGACACGCCTACCCAATCACATCACTAGAATTTATCTTGTGACCGTCTGATGTCACAAAGGTCCTTACTAAATATTTGTTACCACGAAGCATCAGGAAATCCGAAATCGTGGAGAATCGAAGATTTCCTGAAATTCGGATTGAATTCCACTTCTGCAGAATTGATTCACTCATCTCTATTGACAAGCAGCAAAGCTTCTGGGAGAATGTCCTATGGACAGATGAGACAAAAATCAAAATTTTTGGCAAGGCACATCAGCTCTATGTTCACAGATAGAAAAATGAAGCATATCTTGAAAAGAACACTGTCCCTACTGTGAAACATGGAGGAGGCTCTGTTATGTTCCGGGGCTGCTTTGCTGCATCTGGCACAGGGTGTCTTGAATCTGTGCAGGGTACAATGAAATCTCAAGACTATCAAGGGATTCTAGAGAGAAATGCGCTGCCCAGTGTCAGAAAGCTTGGTTTCAGTCGCAGGTCATGGGTCTTGCAACAGGATAATGACCCAAAACACACAGCTAAAAACACCCAAGAATGGCTAAGAGGAAAACATTGGACTGTTCTGAAGTGGCCTTCTATGAGCCCTGACCTAAATCCTATTGAGCATCTTTGGAAGGAGCTGAAACATGCCGTCTGGAAAAGGCACCCTTCAAACCCGAGACAACTGGAGCAGTTTGCTCATGAGGAGTGGCCAAAATACCTGCTGAGAGGTGCAGAAGTCTCATTGACAGTTACAGGAATCGTTTGATTGCAGGGATTGCCTCGAAAGGTTGTGCAACAAAATATTAAGTTAAGGGAACCATCATTTCTGACTAGGCCTGTTTCATGAGTTTTCTTTTTTTCAAAATTCTGTTGAAGCATGGCTGAAAAGCAATGTCTGACTTTCATTTGTGCATTTTCATAGAATTTTTATATATTATTACTTTTGTCAGATTCAAGTTATTTCTGTGACCATTGTGGGTTTTTCTTTCATTAAACGAGGGGTACAAAAAATTTTGTCCACGTGTGTATCTAACCCCTTCCCGCTGGTGGCATTTTTTCAATTTTTGTTTTTAACCCCCCCCCCCCTTCCAAACCCCATGACTTTTTTATTTTTCTGTTCACAGAGCTATATAATGACTTAATGTTTGCGGGACAACTTGTTCTTCATAATGGTACAATTTATTATTCTGTACAAAGTACTGCGAAGCTGGGAAAAAAAATTCAGAATGAGGTGGAATCGGAGAATTAATTTTTGTGACTTTCTTACGGGCTTTGTTATTATAGTGTTCGCTACGCAGCCAAAATGACATGTCACCTGTATTCTGTTTCGGTACAATTCTGGGAATACCAAATTTATATAGTTTTATTTACATTTTAACCCCTTAACAAAAATCCAAAACCTTTCAAAAAAAATTATTTTTTTCTTAAAGTCACCATTTTCCCTACACTCATAATATTTCTGTGTACAGGGATACATAGGATGTCTTTTTTTGCTGGTGTACTTTTTAGTTATTCCATTTTGGGGAATGTCTATTGCTTTCATCACTTTTTATTAAAATTTTTTATCAGAGGTGAAACAGCGACAAAAATGGTGGTTCAGCACTTTTGATTTTTTTTTCGGCTACGGCATTCACCGTATGGGAAAAAAAGTTTGTAGAATGGGTGTTTTTGGACACCGCGATATCTAATGTGTATATGTGTCACAGTAATTTTTTAGTTTTATATGTATTCTAGGGAAAGGGGGGTGATTTGAACTTTTAGTTTTTTTATACCTTTTTTTTTTTTTTTTTTTTACTATTGCAATACAACTATACAACTGGAGATTCGCTACATTACTATTGAAGCTGGTGATAGACCAGCCTCAATGGTACTATACCTATGACAAGCCTGGAAGCCTTCATAAGGCTTCAGGCTGCCATAGGAACAGGTCGGCTCCTGCAATCTCACCACACGGGAGCCAGCCTGCAAAGATACGAAGCCAGTGGAGATCGGCCCCAGAGGCCATTTTTTTTTTTTTTTTTTTTTACTTTGGGGGGCCACAGCACAGTGCACTGCTCGCGATCAGAGTGAACTCTGATCGTGGGCATTTACTCCGTGTCTCCGCTGTACGTCTCCACCATCTTTAAAGGTCCAACATCGGGAAGGGGTTAAAGGAGAAATACAAATTTGAATACACAATGAAGATTTCAAAGAAAAGATGCTCCAGAATTGTTATTTTAAAGCAAATTAAAGCAAAATATATAAGATATATAAGAATCCACTTTAAAGGGACACTTGCATCATAAATTGGTCTCGACATTCACTGAAAACATTTTTTTCTATTAGTTTCAGCTTCCAATATGCTAATTGGGCTCTCTATTGTCAGGTGGGCGGTGCTGAACTGGAACAGAAAGACAGCATGATGGCTCAGTCGTTAGCACTGTTGCCTTGAAGCACTGGAGTCCTGGGTTCAAATCTGACCAAAGACACATCTACAAGGAGTCTGTATGTTCTCCCCATGCGTAGGTTTCCTACCACATACTGATAGGGAATGTAGATTGTGAGCCCTATATGGGACAGTGATAAAACAATGTTTTTAAAGCACTGTGGAATATGTTCGCACTATGCAAATAAGCAAAATAAACAAATGAAGTCAAGGACCACCCACCTGACAGAAAAGAGCTTAATTAGCACATTGGGTGCTGAAACTAAGAACACCAATTGCTCAGGAACAATGGGGACTAGAGAAAAGATTCCAACTGCACCAGAATCAGTGGAGCAGCATTAAAGAATGCAAAGAATTGTTGGTGGATGTGGCAAAAGATCCACCATGATGCTTGGCATGCCCATGTGACCCTGGGTGCATTACCTCACCAGGAGAGTGCCAGACGACAAAAGAGGTGAAGGAAGGTGAATATGACTTTTTTCTTTTATTTTTTACACCTCCCCTGGGTCTACACCTATTATACATTGGGGTCTGAAGAAACCCCCATAGTATAATAATGTCACTTCTGGTTCCATCGAAACTTGTTTGACCTGAAACGAATATGGGATCTGAGCCACCTGAATCCAAAACAAATCTTAGGGGGAGGGGGGTTCGCCTATTTCTATTGGCAACCATTTGTTAGCTCCTCATCCCTGATACCCTATCCATGGTTATACTTGTAGAAGTTCTGCATATAAATGTATGCTTTACATGCTCCCTAGTGGTGGTTGTAGGTAGCCAGAATTTGATAATTATTGTTATGCATCTGAAGCTCTGAAATCTAGCTATCTATCTATAGAAACATATTGGGAAACTAAGCACATAATTGTGGATTGAAAACATCATGGTGTTAAAACATGGACATTCACTTAAAGGGAGTCTATCATTCGCAAAAACAGTTTTAAGCTAATAGCACATTGGAATGGCCTTTAAAAAGGCCATTCTTCTCCTACCTTTCCTTGTTTTCTTCTCCCAGCTGATTCCAAGATAATTAGTTTCTTCATGTATGTAAATGAGCACCACGAAGCACCCGGGGCGCTCCTTCTCTTCTCCGAGCACCCATCTCGTCATCACTTCTCGTCGCCCCTTCGTCCATTGCGGTGACTCCCCTCTTGGTCTTCTTTCTTCTCAGTTCTCACCGGCAGCGAATTCTCGCAACTGTGCATGCGCAATCGGCTCTGCCACGCTCTTGTGACAGACTACCGTAAAATGTCAGCCCGATTGCGCATGAGCAGTTGCGAGAATTCGCTGCTAGCAAGAACTGAGAATAAAGAAGACCAAGAGGGGAGTCACCGAAGGGGCGGTGAGAATTGATGACACGATGGGTGCTTGCAGAAGAGAAGGAACGCCCCGGGTGCTCCGTGGCACTCATTTACATACCTGAAGAAACAAATTATCTTGGAATCGGCTGGGAGAAGTAAACAAGGAAAGGTAGGAGAAGAATGGCCTTTTTACACAATACACAAAGTTATAAAACAGTTTTTAAGAATTCTTCTTCCTGTATTACTTCAGTATCAGAGATCAACAACACGCAGGGGCGCACCGCTAATGAGGCGAGGTGAGGCGGCCGCCTCGGGCGGCACTGTCCGGGGGGCGGCATTTTACTATTTAATGTAAACCAGCCCAGGACAGGCCACTTTAAAAAAAAAAAAAAACAGAGCTGAGCGCGGCCTGTCCTGGGCTGGTTTACAAGACGTTGCATCTCAGCGCAGGCGGCGACACAATGACGTCATCACGCCACCTACGCTGAGACACAGACGGCGCGGACAAGAGGAGGAGGCGGCGGCGGCTGCATCAAGGCATCGCAGGTGAGTATAGCTTTTTTTTTATACATATAAATAGGCCGTTACCTGTTGGAGCATCCTCGGCAGGTCAGGGCCTATTTATTTACCTACCCCGCGTCTGCTCGTGGCCGCCCCCGCTTCCCCTTCTGCTATGGGCCGCAGAAAGGGAAGCGGATGCCGCTGTGAGCAGCCGCGGGCATCGGTAAGTTAGGCCGCGGGCCGCAAATACTACTATTATTATACTCCGGGGTCTATTCAGACCCCGGAGTATAATAATCGGAGGCCTAGGGTTGGTGAGGGAACATAAAAAACAGTGTTACTCACCTCCTGCGATCCGATGTGACTCCGAGCAGGCTTGAGGCCTGTGGTGACGTCATCAGGTCGCGTCGCCGGCCTGATCACGTGAAGTGTGTGCGCAATTAAACAGGGCCGAAAGCTGCAAGGAGTGCACCGGTGTCCAGGATAGGTAAGTAACTCTGATTTTTATGTTTGTATTCTCCCCTGGGTCTCCAATCATTATACTCTGGGGTCTGAAAAGACCCCAGAGTATAATAATAGTTCATGGGTCGGCCACTATGGGGCATAATACCCTGTGCAGGGACCACTGTAGAGCATAATACAAGAGCAGGGGCCACTATAGAGCATAATACCGAGTGCAGGGGCCACTATAGAGCATAATACAAGTGCAGGGGCCACTATGGAGCATAATAGCAGTGCAAGGGCCACTATGGAGGATAATACCCTGTGCAGGGGCCACTATGGAGCATAATACCCTGTGCAGGGGCCACTCTGGAGCATAATACAAGTGCAGGGGCCACTATAGAGCATAATACCGAGTGCAGGGGCCACTATAGAGCATAATACAAGTGCAGGGGCCACTATGGAGCATAATACCAGTGCAAGGGCCACTATGGAGGATAATACCAGTGCAGGGGCCACTATGGAGCATAATACCGTGTGCTGGGGCCACTATAGAGCATAATACAAGTGTAGGGGCCACTATGGAGCATAATACCAGTGCAGGGGCCAATATGGGGCATAAAACTGTGTGCAGGAGTTGCTGCGGAACATAATACCGTGTGCAGTGGCCAATGCGGGGCATAATACCGTGAGCAGGGGCCACTATGGAGCATAATACCGTGTGCAGGGGCCGCTGAGAGGCATAATCCAGTGTGCAGGGGCCGCTGCGGGCCATAACACTGTGTAATACTGTGTGCAGGGGCTGCTGTGGAACTTTATAGTGTGTGTAAATGGGGCGCTATAAACATGGGCTATGGCACCTGTTTATATTATACGCTGTCTGTTTATAGTGACCGTATTGATGTAATTGTAGCCTTGTCACATACTGTAGACATGTACAGGACGAGGCTGCAGTTACATGACATGGCCGCTATGAGATGAAATACACTATGTAAACAGAGAAGCGGTCACGGCGCTTACACAGGTACCATTCAAACAGCTGATCAGTGGAGGTCCTGGGTTTTTGAACCCCACTGATTAGTTTATTAATGACCTGGAAAACCTTTTAATTAGTTAACACCTGGGGTATTCTTAATAGGGGGCACTATTTATACAGGGTACACACGGACATTATTAATATAAAGATGCACTTGGGGGTATTATTCATTATGGGGGGTTATATCATATATTTTATAATTGGGGGTAGCAGCAGGATGGGGGCTTTGTGTAGGTGAGGACAATGTGGGTTGGATGCCTGGAAAAGTGAGGAGCCAAAGATGTCTGTGTTGCAACCTTTACAGAGACAAGTCACAGCTGGAAGAAGTGGTCATGGCGGTCCAGAGGGAAGAGAAGGGAAATGTGAAGGATTAGTCAGAGACGTCACCTGTAAGTCACAAAATGTTACTGCCCTGTATTCACCTAAATGATAGAGGATAAATACCTGATTGATGGGGGTCTGTCTGCTGAGACCCCCACTGAGCCTGAGAATTGGGTTTTTCCCCCCACTAGGTGGGAATTCAGCCTGACCGCAGCCATATATATAGGTGTGTCACTTGGTGGATGGACGAACCCGCGTGGCTCTCATTCACTTCAATGGGAGTGCCAAAGATACCCGAAGTCCAGTACTCAGCTATCTGCGGGGCTCCTATTATAGAGAATGGGGGCCACATGGGCTCGTCCATCCACCAAGCAGAAGATGTGTGAAGTTACTTTCATTGTTAATGCCGTGTTGTTGCGAACGAAGAAACAGGGAGAAGAAAAAAACACTTTTTTGGGGGGGGGGCGGGCCCCCCCCCCCCCCAATTCCCACCCAGTGGGGGGAAAAAAATACAATTTTCAGTGCATCAATCAGGCATTTATCCTCTATCATTAAGGTGAATACAGTGCAGTAACATTTTGTGACTTACAGGTGACGTCTCTGACTAATCCTTCACATTTCCCTTCTCTTCCCTCTGGACTGCCATGACCACTTCTTCCAGCTGTGACTTATCTCTGTAAAGTTTGAAGCACAGACATCTTGTACAGTGCTGTGGAATATGTTGGCGCTATATAAATAAAATGTATTATTATTATTATCTTTGGCTCCTCACTTTTCCAGGCACCCGACCCACATTGTCTTCACCTACACAAAGCCCCCATCCTGCTGCTACTCCAATTATAAAATATATGACATAACCCCCCATAATGAATAATACCCCCAAGTGCATCTTTATATTAATAATGTCCGTGTGTACCCTGTATAAATAGTGCCCCTTATTAATGCCTCATGTGTTTCCTTATTAAAAGGTTTTCCAGGTCATCAATAAAAAAATCAGTGGGGCTCAAAAACCCTGGACCCCCACTGATCAGCTTTTGGAATAAACTGTGGTACCTGTGTAAGCACAGTGACCGCTTCTCTGTTTACATAGTGTCATTCATCTCATAGTGGCCATGTAATGTAACTACAGCCTCGCCCTATACACATCTATGTGACAAAACTGTAATTACATCACACGGTCACTATAAGCAGACAGCGTGTGATATAAACAGGTGCCATAGCCCCTTCATACAGCTGATCAGAAGGGAGGAGATTCACTTATCTCTTTAATAAAGCCCAAATGCCACCTAAACAGGTTGTCTAGGATAACCACTTTTTTAATATTGAGGCCGTGGGTGGTGCTCCGGTGTCTCCCAGCGAGATCCGGTCCTGCTGCTCTGATGTTTTCATCCCCACTGTGACGTCCTGTGTCAGTAGCCTCAGAGGTCATGTGTGGTGGGGACTTCCGGCAGAAGAAAACACCAGAGCAGCGGAACCAGACTGCAATGGGAGACATTGGAGCACAAGGGACAAGTGAGTAGGGTTTTTTTTTTTTATCACTTTCCCCGGTCTCATATTAAAAAAGTGGTTATCCTGGACAACCCCTTTAATTAAATTAATTGCCCCCTTTTATTATGCCCCTGATTCCCCCTGACATAACTACTGCTCCCCTAATGACCCTTTAAATAAATGATGCCCCCTTCTATTCATAATGTCCCCTAATGAACCTTTATATAAATGACCACCCCCTTATGTTCAAAATGTTTCCTAATGACCCCTTATATAATTGATGCCCCCTAATGAACACTTATATAAATGACCACCCTAATGGTCCCTTATATAAATAACCCCCTTGTATTAATAATGCCCTTATATACAGTCATATGAAAAAGTTTGGGCACCCCTATTAATCTTAATCATTTTTAGTTCTAAATATTTGGGTGTTTGCAACAGCCATTTCAATTTGATATATCTAATAACTGATGGACACAGTAATATTTCAGGATTGAAATGAGGTTTATTGTACTAACAGAAAATGTGCAATATGCATTAAACCAAAATTTGACCGCTGCAAAAGTATGGGCACCTCAACAGAAAAGTGACATTAATATTTAGTAGATCCTCCTTTTGCAAAAATAACAGTCTCTAGTCACTTCCTGTAGCTTTTAATCAGTTCCTGGATCCTGGATGAAGGTATTTTTGACCATTCCTCTTTACAAAACAATTCCAGTTCAGTTAAGTTTGATGGTCGCCGAGCATGGACAGCCCGCTTCAAATTATCCCACAGATGTTCAATGATATTCAGGTCTGGGGACTGGGATGGCCATTCCAGAACATTGTAATTGTTCCTCTGCATGAATGCCTGAGTAGATTTGGAGCTGTGTTTTGGATCATTGTCTTGCTGAAATATCCATCCCCGGCGTAACTTCAAATTCGTCACTGATTCTTGTACATTATTCTCAAGAATCTGCTGATACTGAGTTGAATCCATGCGACCCTCAACTTTAACAAGATTCCCGGTGCCGGCATTGGCCACACAGCCCCAAAGCATGATGGAACCTCCACCAAATTTTACAGTGGGTAGCAAGTGTTTTTCTTGGAATGCTGTGTTTTTTGGACGCCATGCATAACGCCTTTTTGTATGACCAAACAACTCAATCTTTGTTTCATCAGTCCACAGGACCTTCTTCCAAAATGAAGCTGGCTTGTCCAAATGTGCTTTTGCATACCTCAGGCGACTCTGTTTGTGGCGTGCTTTCAGAAACGGCTTCTTTCGCATCACTCTCCCATACAGCTTCTCCTTGTGCAAAGTGTGCTGTGTTGTTGACCGATGCACAGTGACACCAACTGCAGCAAGATGATGCTGCAGCTCTTTGGAGGTGGTCTGTGGATTGTCCTTGACTGTTCTCACCATTCTTCTTCTCTGCCTTTCTGATATTTTTCTTGGCCTGCCACTTCTGGGCTTAACAAGAACTGTCCCTGTGGTCTTCCATTTCCTTACTATGTTCCTCACAGTGGAAACTGACAGGTTAAATCTCTGAGACAACTTTTTGTATCCTTCCCCTGAACAACTATGTTGAACAATCTTTGTTTTCAGCTCATTTGAGAGTTGTTTTGAGGAGCCCATGATGCCACTCTTCAGAGGAGATTCAAATAGGAGAACAACTTGCAATTGGCCACCTTAAATACCTTTTCTCATGATTGGATACACCTGGCTATGAAGTTCAAAGCTCAGTGAGGTTACAAAACCAATTTTGTGCTTCGGTAAGTCAGTAAAAAGTAGTTAGGAGTATTCAAATCAATAAAATGATAAGGGTACCCAAATTTTTGCAGCGGTCAAATTTTGGTTTAATGCATATTGCACATTTTCTGTTAGTACAATAAACCTCATTTCAATCCTGAAATATTACTGTGTCCATCAGTTATTAGATATATCAAATTGAAATGGCTGTTGCAAACACCCAAATATTTAGAACTAAAAATGATTAAGATTAATAGGGGTGCCCAAACTTTTTCATATGACTGTAAATAATACCTCTTAAGTTCATAAACTTCCTTATATAAAATGCCCCTTCCTAACGACTCCTTATACTATTAAAATACAACAAAAAAAAAAAAAGGTATACTCACCTACCTGCTATCCCTTGAAGGAGCCACCGCCTCCTCTTCTTAACCCGAGCATAGGATGTCTGCATCTCAGTGCAGGAGGCACGATAATGTCATAGCATCGCCATCTGCGCAGAGAAGCAGACGTCTCCTAAACCAGCCCAGGACAGGTCCCGCTCAGCTTTTTTTTTTTTTTTTTTAAAGCGGCCTGTCTTGGACTGGTTTAGGTTAAATAAATAGTAAAAATGACACCCCTCCTAGCTGTCATGGATAGTGCCACCGGAGGTGGCCACCTCACTTCGCCTCATTGGAGGTGCGCCCCTGGGTGGACATCTTGTCTGAACTGCTCTTATCAACACTTAGAGGTATGCTTTACAGTAGTCACATGGACCATAGGAACAATGAATGTGAGATGTTTATTGATTTCTATGGGTAAGTTTTCTATGTCATGTGGAGATGTCATTGTGGAGAATGAGGAAGAAGGTCAGGTGTGACCATCGCCTATTGTGTGTGTTCCTGTGTTATCTATATATAGATGTTATCTTTCATTGTTATCCAACTATGACAATAAGATGCTAAGGGACAGGACATTATGAGGCTTAGTTTTTTAAATGTAAAAAGTGGCATGAAAAATATATAAAAAAAAATTAAAAAGAAAATCACAACAAAACATTTTAGTGGTTCGTGGTATTGTACTTGGGGCAACTTAATGGGGTATTCTGGGCTTAAAATATGATGACCTATCCTGAGATCCCCCCCTGTTCTCAGCAGTATAAACAGAGAATGGAGCACAAAGCAGACAGCAGTGCTATTCTCCATGTAGTGGCCAGACCAGAATACTGCAGATCAGCTTCTATTGACTTGAACAGGACCTAAGCCTGTATACAGAAAACAGAGTTGTCTGCTTCCTGTTCCATTCTATGTATATCGGCTGATAAGAAAAGCTGAACTATGGGGGTGCCGGGTGTTAGACCCCCCACCCCCAGATCTGATATTGAAGACCAGACCCAGCGTTTATAAAAATATAAATAAATAATTTATCAGAAAAGCTATTTAAATTGTTGATACTTTTTAGTTTTGTCTTTAAAGAGGCACTTCTGACCTGTCACACACCTGATCTGTGTTTCACAGCCTGCACTTTTATATATACTGCACTCATACCTTTGCAGTCCAGCTTTCAGTTTTCTATGAACACACACAATCTTGGTTTTTAGATTTTACTTTCTCTGAGCTCTGCTGTTAGTCCCATGATGCTTCAGCCAGTACCATCTCTGCCTGCTGGGGGACATAAAAGACAAAAATACACTTTGTATAATCAACTATGGACCTCTGCTTGTTGATTGACCACGTTTCTGATCCTGATTCTGTGCTTCTGTTTGTCCATGCTGAACCTGAGCTGCCCGTCCTGACCCATTGGCTTGTCTACAACCTTGTTTATCTGCCATCTGCCACTGATCTTCGGCCTGTAACCACTGGTGCCTCATACCAGAGTCTGTCTGGTCCCTGGTCAGTAGCCACCTATACCAGGCACAGTAGATAGGTGGCACGGCACACCCACACATGGCGCTCTCAGTAGTAATATGTAATGTGCACCTGGATTGTGCCAAAATTCTGCCACAAAATAAGCTAATTAATAGGTGGCTCAACTAATATGAGGCAGTTTATTACAATAAACTAAATAAATAAAATAATTAGTTCTAGAAGAATAATGAAAGTTAATACATTTAAGATTAATTTTATCAATAATGATGTCAGTTCAGAAATGTTTAAAAAGAATCAGATCTTCTAGGATAGAAGAATACTGCCCTCTTCAGACAAGTTTGCCAAAAGAAAAGCTCCTGTGTTCATCTATAAGAATCATCTAATCATCTATTATTATCTATAATAATATATCATCTTCACTGCTATAGTGTACATGCATCAGGAGCTGCAAGAGAGAATCTCATCTCCAGCAAATTAAAACTTATAAATGGGGCGATAGATGGGAACATGATTACTAGGTTTGGGGTCCTAAACCCCAGCAGCATCAGCACAGACATGGTGACAAGTTCCCTTTAAAAGGGCTGTGCCATCAAAGACAATAAGTAAACCGAACATGCATTTTGGAGTAACTTTCTTCTAAAAAAAAAGTTTCCTTGCACAAATATTGCAATTATGTGCATGTAACAGCACCCCCTGGTGTTTAAAATATATAAGTCTGTGCATGTTATTTTAGAGAGGCTTTGTTAGTCACGCATGCTCAGTAGAATACAGTACAGCTCCTGTATCCTCAGTGAAATAAGTAGCAATACCATTCAGCATGGACATAGGCCTAGTGATCTAATTTCTTTTCCCCTCACAGCTTGGAATCTGTCTAAGGGACACTTACACTATACTGTGTGAAGGTTTAAAACTTATTTGCATATCCATATGCTTAAATGTTTTTTTTCATTAAAATATCATCACAAATCTGAATAAAGACATTTTAAGGCCTAAAATGCATCAAACTATGACATATTATATACAGTACGTTGATGTCTAATATACAGCTAGAGGCCAGATAGTTTCTGGATCAATATATACAGTGGGGAAAAAAAGTATTTAGTCAGCCACCAATTGTGCAAGTTCTCCCACTTAAAAAGATGAGGCCGGCCTGTAATTGTCATCATAGGTAGACCTCAACTATGAGAGACAAAATGAGAGAACAAATCCAGAAAATCACATTGTCTGATTTTTTAAGAATTTAGTTGCAAATTATGGTGGAAAATAATTATTTGGTCACCTACAAATCAGATCTGCTCCAGGCTGGGAAGACTGAATCTGCAATAGGCAAGCAGCTTGGTGTGAAGAAATCAACTGTGGGAGCGATAATTAGAAAATGGAAGACATACAAGACCACTGATAATCTCCCTCCATCAGGGGCTCCACGCAAGATCTCACCCCGTGGGGTCAAAATGATCACAAGAACGGTGAGCAAAAATCCCAGAACCACATGGGGGGACCTAGTGAATGACCTGTAGAAAGCTGGGACTAACGTAACAAAGGCTACCGTCAGTAACACACTACGCCACCAGGGACTCAGATCCTGCAGTGCCAGACGTGTCCCCCTGCTTAAGCCAGTACATATTGCACAATTGGTGGCTAACTAAATACTTTTTTCCCCACTGTATTTATTAAAGGGGTTGTCCAGGAATTAGTTTCTTTCCTGGAGGCTTATCTGTCCCCGGTGCTCCGATGTCCCAGGCCACTGTCTGGTCAGCTGTGCCAAGAGGCTTGTTCTTGCGGAATTCCTCGCCACACGTGACAAGGCCAATAAGCGGCCTATGATAAGGACCTGGGATGTTACTCTCATACGTCATCTGTGACACCCCGGTTCTTTTCCTTAGGCTGCTGATTGGCCTCAGCGGGCACATGTTGATGTCCGCTGGAACAAGCCCCGGGGTACCACTGGACCTGACAACAGCTTGGGACACCAGGGCACTGGGAACAGGTATGTTTTTTTGTTTTTTTTTCCCCTTCCCCAGCCTCAAGGAAAAAAACTGTAATTCCTGGACAATCCCTTTAATGTACATCTGTTTCTAATAATAAAAAGAGGGACATGGGTCAAAAGAAGGGACTGTTGCCCATGCTAGGCTTTCTCTCTGAGAATGAGAAACAATACCTCTGTCCAGCCCAATCGATATCCCTGTTTCTTTCACTGAGGATGCAGCAGAAGCTATACTGTATTCTGAAAACAAGTAAAAAATTACCTCCATAAACAAATAATCCAATATAAATAATGATAAGTCCTCACGCTTCCAATGAATATACCTAACAATCAACAGAGCAAAACACATGTAGATGACTTCCACATAAAATTACTCAGGAAGAAGTAAAATTGTCTTCAAGATTTCTACAGAATGTCTTCAAATACACTATTTCAACGCAAACCATGGCTAGCCACCAAATGCAGTAATACACATACTGCAGCTCTGCCACATATGATAAAGAAGATGTAAATGGCAGGTGATCGCCTCAAGATTTTGCTTCCGAGTGTATATTTAGGCTATACCTGTATTGGCAAAGTCCTGAGGACCCTATTTCTTTCTTGTTCCATTATTGACTCCTCTACTGCGAGATGCTGATTTCCTACAAGTCTGATTCTAGGAAGAAGCCCTGGCCAGCGTCTCACTCCCGAAACTGAACGGGCTACTGAATAATGTGTCAGGGAATTGCCAGTTGAACAATTCCCCAGTGCTGCTGCAGAACCCTGGGAGGGGCATAACAAGACAGTGATCCCTAAAACTGAACCCCCCACTGTCCATGGCTAACTTGCCCGATCTGTCCTAGGCAATAGCCAGCAACTGGTTGACAGTCCCTTCTTAACATAAGTGGCAACATAGAACGCGGACATGACGAACAACAAAAATGGAGGTCAGCTAGCCAAGGGGTCAGTAACAGACAAGCAATGCAGCACAGAATCGAAATCCAAGAGAATAGCCAAAGTCAAAGCCAGAGGTCAAGAATAGGAATACAGGTAACAAAACAGCACGGAGTAAAGGCCAGTATGCAGAAGCAATAGCAAGCGCCAATGTGAATGTGAGCAAAGAATAAATAGGAAGGAAGAACCCACCCCAGACTTGATAGGACGATAGGCTGTCAATCACACAGGCAAGGCTGAGGTTAACTATTTGAGGAGCAGAAAGAAACAAAGGTGCAGGAGATGGGTGTGGTAGAAATTCAATTATAGACAAGAGGTACTAGAACAGTGTTCAGACTGAGCAACAAAAACCCTACGCAAGGAATCAAACTGAACACGCCTCCTTCGCCGCAGCGTGTGAGCGGAGGGTGGCGCAGACACCCGAACAGGCAGAGACGTTACATAATGGGTGACGTGACCCATAGGTATAGATCGCAAAACTAGAGAAAAAAAAAAAAAAAATTAACAACGCGTTTTGGATAAGCGTTCTCTTTCGTCAGGGATTAAGGTCCTTGCCCTGCAGTCCAATTTAAATAGCGCTTTGCCGGAACTTGATGTGCATCCTGGAGTTATCATTATTTATACTGTATTTTACTGTTAATGCGAGACTAACAGAGCCTCACTAGAATGACATGTACAGATCTATACAATTTGAATATCAAAGGTGTTTTTTGTTTTTTTTTAAATATCAGTACTTAAAAAGGTCACTCTAAAATACATATTTAGTTTACTTATTTCCATTTTATTTATTTCCATTTGTATTAATGTCTCAACCCCTTTAACATGCAGCCTAACAGGTGGTCAACAAAAACTTTTACATTATCCCTTAAAAGACTGAGCAATTTTTTTTTGTCGTATTATAATAGAAACCAAAAAAATGGTATCACTGAATAATAGAGCTCTTCTCACAGAACACAGTTCTCATACAGCAACAGCAATGAAACAATAAGTTACGGCTCTGAAAATGGACTGATGAAAAGCAAACAAAATCACTTCATCCTGAAGGCCAAAATAGGCTTTAAAGCTACCCCCCTTCCCTTCCCCACTAAGGCTCATTCCACTTAGTCTGCAGTTACTTGATAATCTTTTTCTCCTGGTGGTTTGGTAATCTGAAATGTATAATCATTCTGTTCTCGCTGTAATGGAAATCTGTATTTCATGCCCTGACTTGTGGCCCTGTCTCAGACCTGTGTGTAATACAGGAGCCAGTCAAAGGAGGGGAAGTAAGAGAGAAGCCTCCTGAACTCTTGGGATGGGAAAACAAGTGTGTTACAGACTGCCCCAGAATCCTTGTGGACACCGCAGCTAAACTGTAGTCACAGATCACAGCTCTGCCCCAATGGAGCAAAGCAATATCTAGGAAAGACAAATATCATGTAAGAAGCACAAAGGTACTGACTTACATATCCTCTGAGGTCAAGGCAGGACAGATGCTTTAAAGACCTTTCACCACCTCCAACAAACCCAGCTATTTACATCAATTAATAGGCACTGCCCCACTGATTCTGGAAATTTGGACAGTTGGAAATTTTTCTCTAGCCCCCCCCCCCCCATTCCTGAACCATCAGTGCGGTTAGTTTTGGTGCCTGATATGCTATTTAGACTCTGTACTGTCAGGAGGGTGGTGTCAGGCAGGAGCAGACAAGGGTTGTGATTCTGAGCTCTGACACTGGCTGACTCTGATTGGAGCTCTGAATCACACCCCCTGCCTGACACTGACCTTCTGACATTACAGAGCAGAAATGGCACATCAGCCAACAAAAGTAACTGCGCTTGTTACTCAGGAAGGGTGGAGGCTAGAGATTAAATTCCAACTGTGCTGGAATCAGTGGAGCGGAGCTTATTAACAGATAAGAACTAGCATTGGTAGAGGTGAAAGGTTCCCTTTAAAGGGATTTACTGTGTTTTGGATATAACCTATCCACTAGAACAAAAACATACAACCGAGCTGCAAGCACAGCTCTTCTTTTTGTGTGGTGGTCATGCTGAATTAAAGTGGCTCAGCTTCTATTCTGTTAAATGGGAATTAAGCTGCAACAGCCCAGTATAGCCACTAGGCAGAGAACAGAGCTGTGTTCCTGAAGAGGACATCAACAGACCACCAAATGCCACATGGATCCCCAGGAGAGGTAAAGTAAGGTGATTATAACTCTTTGTTATTTTTACACACCTCCGCTGGGCCTCCACAAATTATACTCTTGTGTCTGAGAAGACTCAAGAAGAGTATAATAATAGCACTTCTGGTTCGTACCGAACAAACTTTGCATACATGAATAGAACAGGCGATTGAAGAACCTTTGCAATATATCTAATCAGACAGAATTGCATCTTAGTATTCTATTTCCCTGCCCTGCCTCTTTCTGCTAAAGCGAGTCTTACTATAAAATCACTGCTATAGCAGTCTCTGCAGAAGGACTACAGGTCACATGACTCTGATGACTCAAGTCTATGGAGAGGGGAGGAATGAGCAGAAAAGAGGGCGATAAGCAAGAAAGAGTTTTTTGTTTTACCATAGAGCTTTCTACCACAGTCAAAACACTTTATTCATTCACACCAGTACATGTCAGTACTTCTCAATATATGTCCTGTAAGGTCCTGGGGCTGTTACTGAGAAAGACAGCTATGGAGCAGATTCGCCTGTACTGACTGGGGACATTTTTTTATGCTGTGCACACTAGTTTTCTGGAATACAAGGCATGAAAAAGAAAACTGCACATTTTAGCGCAAGGCAGGTTTTTGCACAAAAATGTTTGACTTTTTCCTCTTTTACACAGCCCTTACCTCTTTCGTGAAATGGGGTTTGGACTCACCAAACTGGTGTAAATGATGCCTGAAATCTATGCCAAATATGAACTGGTGTAGATTTTAGTGCAGGCGCATGGACCAGTGGAGAGTGCACCTGGTTTATGAGGAGGTGTGTATCTTGTCATAAATGAAAACGCCATTCTTCATAAATCTCCCCCATTTTGTGCAGAGGTATGGGTTAACTCTGCTACATCTATACGTACACTGCAGAGTACCATTTCTCTTGTTCTGTTTGCTGGGTATAATTGTATGTATCTGCCCTTATTTGGTGTATATACAAACTGCACGGTATCACTTCTCTTGTTTTGTACGCAGGGTATAATTCTCATTATTTGCTCTTAATCTGTATATATGGACGTGGACGGTGCACTGTACAGGGCAAGAAAGCAAGTGAAGGACATTGACTTCTGCTAGGAGCTGCAATAACATACTTGCCAACTTTATTGGAAGCTCTAGGAGTCAGCAGGCAAATCTCCAGAGGCTACTGGGGAAGCAGTCACATTATGTCACTTGGTCACTTTATGAGGCGGCCACTTTTCAAAATAGACTGTGGCCAGCACATTTAGTGTCTAAAGGGGTGTGTTGACATATAAAAAGAGTGTGGTGATGTCCCAAAGGGCCACACCTATAGAGGGCATGGCTTAGTCCAAACATGCAGTACTTCTGGAACCTCACAGCAAAATGTTGTATTGTAATGTGACAGTGTAATACACTATGAAAGTAAATAAAAGAAATTCCAGTGCATTTCTCTGATCTAGTATGGAACAAAACAATCTATATGTGTACACTCACTAGCATAACTATAGGGGTTGCAGTGGTCACCTCTGTGCCAGGACCCTGAAACCAAGGGGGCCCATAGGTCACTATCAACACACTAAGGATAGACAAACTTTGATCTCTTTTCTGATTTCCTTTGATGGCTGGCTGGCTGTCCATTGTAAATGCCCTGCCCTCTGGGGAGCTGGAGCACAAAGATTTATGATACACATTCTTCCATTTTCATTAAGGATAAAAAATTAACTATTTCACGGCAAATGGTCAGCAGTAAATAGGGCAGATTTCCATGGGGAGGCTGTAACACAAAAGGGAGCATGATTATTATTTGGCAGGCACTGACAGGGAATGGGAAATATAGGATGCACGTGTAAACTGACATGTTGTGAATATGGGACACACAGCCAAGTGTGAGGACAAGTTGTGCATGGGGGACCAAGCCAAGCTTTTGCACTAGGGCCTTTGAGGCTTTACTTATACCACTGTGTATATCCATGCACGTATGCTGTATTGTGTATAAGTGTATATCTACAGCTTGATCTCAATAAATTAGAATATCTTTGAAACGTTCATTCATTTCAGTAATTCAGTAATATAATCCATAATCAGCGTCTTCCATGACTGTGTGTCCTACTGAACCAGTCTGAGGGACCATTTAAAGGCTTAGAAAACCTTGGCAGGTGACACTGAATTTACAATACTGAACTTTTTTACATTATTCTAATTTTCTTAGATTTGGGTTTTCATTACCTGTAATCCATAATCAACATTTATAGAAATAAAACACTTGAAATAGAACACTCTGTGTGTAAAGAATCTAGAAAATATAGGAGGTCACTTTTTTTTATTCAATTACTGAAAGAAATAAACGTTTCAAAGATATTCTAATTTATTGAGATGAATCTGATTGTTTAAGCCTATGTTTGCATCCGCTTTGGAGTGCCTATTCAGAACCTTTTGGGCAGACTCTGTCAGAACTCCCAGACGAAATTGTCCCGCAAACCTGGTGATGTTTATAAAAAAAAAAGACACCCAATGGATTCCATTATAGTCAATGCGGTAACTTGGGATCAGTCGCTATCCATCATTAGATGGACCATTTTTCCGTTCTTCTGGTCCACTGACAGACCAGAAAAATGGATAAACCAACGCAGATGTGAGCATAGCTTAGAATTAGCGTGAACATTGGGGCAGATTTATGAAGACCGGCATTATCAACACCAGTCTTCATAACCCCGTCGCTGCCAAGGGGTGCGCCTCATTTATGACGAGAGGAACGCCTCTCTCAGGCAGTGTGTCAGGATGGGAAATGTACGCCAGCTCATTGCCTGTGTACACATCCCACTAGATTTATAAGATTTCTGGACAGAAATGTTAATAAATCTGGTGGGGCCAATGGCCACAACCCGTTTTCATGGACGTGTTGAAGGGGGCACAAAAGTAAAAAAGTTGCAATTTGTGTGTATTGAGGGATTCGTGAAAATGGGTAAAAATTGGACAAGTCCTATTTTTTTTGATAATCCGTGAAAACGTGCCGTTAAAAAAAAAACAGTCATGTGAATAGCCCTCATTCACATATATTGGGGCAAATACATCATTCCCTCTGTACCAGTAAACTGACATAGAGGGATGATATTGAGTTTGACACAAGGCCATTTTCTGCGCCACAAGCCCTGATCCGCAGCTCGCCCGCCATATTGTGCTAATGTGGATAGCGCATGAATGGGGGCAGGTCGAGGTATCTGCGCCTCACGCTGACAGATTTATTATAACTTATGCCATTTTTCTGGCGTGAAGTACAATAGAAATTTACGCAAGTTCCTGACTAGCATAGATTTCCATTCCGGCACAGGTTTGGCAGACAAAGGGGTGGCAGCGACCTCTTCATAAATCTCTTGGTCCCTGTGCTGGGTAGTATGACTGGCATACAATACGCCAGTCTTAATGAATTTAGTACAATGAATTTAATGTGAACGTGCGCCTAAACATCTACCTTCTCTTCACCACCATGCTTAAAAGATTCAAAGGTTAAAAAATGGGAGCCGCCATGCCTTGCCCCAGCCCTGATTCATGAAGTACTTGCACTGACATTTAATATATACCAAGTACATGGTATATACGGCAGTCACACACCGACTCCTGTCTCCACATGACTCAGCATCACCCTTCTACCTCACAACTACGCCACGCTCTGAGGAAGAAAAAAAAATACGCGCCAAAGCGCAGGTCACATGACCGTCCCTCCTTCTGAATGTCTCTGTCGGTGGGCGGGAAACGCAAGCTCCGCCCAATGTGCGTCCTATCACTCAGAGCCGTCAGCCGGCGCCTAGTACTTGGCTTGTGCGCGTCCCCGTCCCCTCCAGCACACCTCCCGGGAGTGCGCACCGGCCATGCCGCGCAGTGTTAAAGCGAAGGAGGCGCTGAATGTGGTGACGGGAGGGAGAACCATTATTTATTCCTAACCAGCTGTCCTGAGGTGACCGCGGCTGAATAGTGTAAGCAGGAGGAAGACGATGTCACTGGCCTGAGCTGCACACAGGTAACCGCTACACCCCCATACTGTCTGCGCCCCACATGACGTTGACACGAGTGTCCATAAGTGGGATGGGCAGCGGATGGCGCTGTGTGTTGACTAGGTTTGCCTGGTAAAAACGCAGTGGTTGTAGTGTCCGAATTGTCCTGTGTGTGAACAGGGGGATGTAGAGTTTAATGGGGTGAAGGGAGGGGGTGAGACATAAAACCACCGGTCTCCCTCTTTCTGCCTGGCGGTGATGGAGACATGAGCCGACCAATCAGAGCGCGCCGATGGCTGAGTGGCGGCTTTACTGCCCTATCAGCGCAGGGGGCGGGACTACTGATTCTTCTACCAGGTCCCTTTAAAACTATAGTCCATGCTGCACTAGACACGTTTTTCCCCCTCTGTGTCATGGTAGCTAACGGGTTAATGTTCGCCACATAGGACTGTGCGATATTCGCGACTCCCGGGAGGTGTAGTCGGGGCTAATTGTAGACGTGTTGTCGCTTCCTACAGGATGTAATAGGTTGTGTGGAGTTGTGACGCAGCCCGATTGTCGCATCATGAGCCGCCGGTACTGTGAGGTCTGTGGCCTCCAGGCTGCGGGCAGGGAGGTGTCAGTGCTGGTAGGGCTATGGCTGCCCTCAGGAGCGGTGCTGGGCTCGTTTCCTGTACCCTGTGCTGGGTCCCAGGCCCAGAGCAGGCTTATTAACCCCCTGGCTGCCGAAGATGATCCGATAAGAGTCTGAGGAAACCGCCAGACAAGGCTCATGATTCCCTGCTACATGTCTGATAATAAGGGTATTGTGTGAGCTGTCATAGGCTAAGATCACTGTGTGAACACTACCCAGCCATTATTCCATTATTTTTCTAGGCAATCTCTGCTTCCTCTTAAAGACAACCTGCCACCAACTTTAGAGGGCGTCTTGTCAGATGATACTGTATAGAGAGAGGGCCATTCACTGCATCTTCATTGCTGAGAAAATTAATGCCAAAGGGGTCTTCTCATGAACATATGAATCTGTGGACAATTAATAGTTAAACACTTAATAATAATCAAAGAAAATGACAGAGATTTTCTCTAACCATCTAAGTGTTGCCAATGGATACGACCATGAATGCAGGAACTTTGTGGTCTGGCACTTGTCATAACCCAGAGATGATTTCCTTATTGTGGCCCCTGCTTGTTTCTCTGGCTGGCAGACTTAGAAAGTTCCTTCATTTACGGCCGTATCCACTGGCATCTGATCAAGACAAGATATTGTCGTTAAAATAGAGAATCTATAAAGTTCAATTGTAAATAATTTGTAATTTATACTTGGGAAAAAATATTTAACTCTTGTCTACATAATTTAAATAGTTATGTTCATGGAAAACCCATTTTAAAGGGGGTTTCCGAGACCACAGTTTAATATTGTTGTAAAACCAACTATCTGTAGTTAAAGGGGTTGTCCAGGGAGTATTGATGCACTTGCCTGGTCGCTCTGCCCCTTTTTTCCCCAATCTTGTAGGTACTTGGTAACCTGGGGGCTGGCTTTACTATTTTCAGCCAGCTTAGGGCCGGTTCACATCTGCGTTCGGGTTTCCGCAAGCAGCACTTTCCTCTCCGCATGTTTCGTGCGGAAACCACACAGACCCCATTATAGTCTATGGGGTCCGTGTGGTTTTCCAGGTAAACTGCTTTTTATTCATATAGGTTTTCGTTCAGGGGAAAGGGGGTCCCCAAGTGGACTCCCTGAACGGAAACCCAAACGCAGATGTGAACCGGTCCTTACATATACCACAGGTACCTGTGAGATCACGGAAGGGGGGGGGAGGCGGAGTGACCCGGGGGGTGGGGTGGACAAATGCTGCCTCATATCACATAACCCCGGGGTCGTGATGTTGCCGGAACCCCTGGCTCTATCATTGGCATTCCTGGGATCAGATAATTACATTAATACTCCCCGGACAACCCCTTCAGAGGGGTTATGTTACAAAAATTATTTATCTGCTATCCATAGCATGGGATAATTTGCTGATTTGTGGTGTCTGACATCTGAGAACAGGATGTTTTACACCCCATTTTGAATGTTGTGGTGGGCACAGAATACTCACCCCATGGTTCGTTCACTTCAATGGGAGTGCTTCCACAGAAGTGAATGGTGCTTGAGCGCACGTGCTGTTTTCACGACTACAGGGGTGGCCTGGGGTGAGATAAAATAATAGTGGTAGTGTGATACTCTCCAACCCCTGGTCCAGGGTTGGGCATCGCATGTAAGCACTTGCTGGGGCAGAAGATAATCAGCTGTGCTCACCAGTGTGGCCAGTCATTGACTTCATCGTTACCCAACATGTGACTGCTGATGTCACTAATATGCTCAGTGATACCCAACATGTGACTGCTGATGTCACTAATATGCTCAGTGATACCCAACATGTGACTGCTGAGTCACTAATATGCCAGTGAACCCAACACGTGACTGCTGATGTCACTAATAATAGCGAACCCACCACAGTGACTGCTGATGTCACTAATAATATGCTCAGTGATACCCAACATGTGACTGCTGATGTCACTATAATATGCTCAGTGATACCCAACACGTGACTGTTGAGGCAATTGATGGGCTGCAGTGGTCACCTGAGCTGCTCCACTTCTGCCCCAGCCAGATGGAACGGGGGATTGGAGGTAGAGCAGTATCGCTTCTTGTTTTATTTTTGTTTGGCTCTATGTATGCCAGATCAGAAATAAATGGAGCATGTACTAGATTTCAGTGGAGACCATCATTATTTTGGAAAGGTGGGCAGTGTCAATTGAGGCATCAGCGGTGGTGGATTTAGGTAGGACTATCGAGACCTAGTGCATGTGCCGTGAATGGGTCAGCCCTTTTGCATACTGGATTGTGGCTGAGGCCATTCGTTGTGAAAACGCAGCATTTTTTGGCCACTGCATTTTACAGTCCCAGCAAAGTGAATGAGATTTAATTTAATGTGATCCATACTCTGCAGAAAAAACACAGAGGACAACGCTGCATTTTTCTTATACGCTTATATTGGGGGAGGCAGAAATGCAGAGGAAAATGCATTTCACTTTGTGACTTAACTGCCCTACCGAAAGTCTTTACCTTTTAATCTTTCCTCGTCTGCACTCCTCCATGAAGGCTATGCACACTGTGAAGCCTCTTGGGATTCCCCACTGTGATATGCTTGCACTGTAGAGTCCATAAATGTAAATTTAAGGTGTTGTCCTCCAGGGTTTGTGTTTTTTTTTTTTTTTTTTCTTCCATGCTGGATCTAGGGGTTCTGGGCTGGTTCCAACCCTGGGTCATGTGATTGGAACCAGCCCCTGGACCTCGGGTTGCTTCACACCTCCCTCCTCTCCTGAGCTGTGTGGCTGCCAGACTATAGTAAAGGCACAGCGCATGTAGAAGAGTTCTGGTGAAATCTCACAATGATGTGAGTACATAAGTGGTATGTGGGGCAGGTTAAATGCACAAGGATCTGAATATTCAGCAAGCAGGGCTGAAAAGAGCAGCAAACTGGGTGTAGACTGAGTGGTATTGGCATATACCAGACAGTTTTGGGGAATACTGTGGGCAATGGTGGTGAGTAGGAATGTATATATTTGGAAAGTGGTGGCGATAAAACCTGGCTGACAAATTGATGGATGCTAAAACATTAAAGTGGTTATGTCACCAAATTTATTCTCTGTCCATAGGATAGAGAATAAACTGCTGATGGGTGTTTGTCTGACTTCTAAGCCCCCACTGTTCCTGAGAATTGGGGTACTCCAGTTCAGAATGTAACGAACGGTGGGTGCAGAATGCACAACCCCACTCCATTCACTTCAATGGGATCGTTGGAGATGGCCAGCCAGGGAGCCTGTCATCAGGAAACTCCATATCACACCAGCCGCAGTGCATTGTGCTGTCGTTATACTCAGCACCATCATAACTTTAGATCAGTTTTTAGAAATATGTAAATAAAGCTTAATTGCCATTGAGGCTTGTCAGAGCCTCCAAGGGCTCCAGCAAAGAAGTGCCAGGAGACTGTGTAGGAATTCATGAAGCTGTAGGATAGGAAGAAGTTGTCAACCAAGTGTACCGAAGATGGAGACCTTGGAGGCTCTGACACACCCCTGTTGCACTTGAGCCTCATTTGTATATTTCTAAACAGCTATTCAAGGAAATGGTGCATGTTCTGTACTATGTAATAGTATGATGCTGCTCAGAATAACATCCCGGCTGATGTGATTTTGACTTTCCTGGTGACACTCTTGTAACTTGTCATTTTACAGGGTATGTGGTTGTCAGTTTGACTTCACGTTTACAATGTGGCTTTGTGTCTGTTCTCCCCTTCCACAACCTCCTGTCACACTATTCTCACACAAGTAATAGATGACACTTTCTCCTTGAAGTCAGCAAGAATTTTCACACACGTATCTGCTTCCATTGAGTTCCATGGGGGTGTAACTGTTGTGAGTTATTTTATCCTTTACGTAATAGTTGTGGACGATATATTTTAGTGACTGGTGCTACCACTGTTGCAGAGTTTGCTGCTGTTTTTTATACGCAGTATCGTTCTGGATTTGCAGAGGATTTTTGTATAGGTTTGTGGGGAAAGATTCAGTATAATTTTTCATTGAAATCTCTGCTCGCTCTTTGCTATAAAGCCAAGGAGGCCGTTCTATCGGCTATCTCTATGCACAGTCAGAGAAGGGAGACTGTCGGCCACCTCCATGACTTTTCATAGATTTCAGTGGATAAATGTCGAGTTTTACTGAGTCTTTCCTATAAAACTACATATCAATCTTCTCAGCCCTTCCTACTCCATAACATGCGGACTGGACTGCATTTTCCTGGTGACGGGTTCTCTTTACAATCCACAATGTATGTCCGATCCAGAAGGACATCTACTGTGTGTTCACGATACGTGACACCTTGATCATCTTTAAAGGCTCTGTCCCATCTGGACAAATCCTCGCAATAAAGCTACACTGGAGAAACTGATGGCCAGCAAGTCAGGCTGCCAGTGGTCAGCTGGTATCTCCAGGCAGAGCTGAGAGCGGCTGCTCACCTCCTCTGTAGGGTTAATGCTGAGGTGCAGTATCACCCATGCAGAGTAATTCAGTCCACGCAGCTGTGATCGGTTCTATCAAAGGGAATGGTCTAGATAAGACAGCTCCCTTTAGGCTGAGAAGGATATGGAGAACAAGTACTATTCACTGAATGCTTTTTTTATTTTTGCTGTTGCTGGTTTTTATCATGGTTTAGGTTTTGTTATGTTTAAGTGATTTTACACATTTCTTCCAATTTCATAAAAAGAAAAAAAATGTAATAAATCCCTATAAAACATACAAACCCCCCTGTATAATTTAGGCCCTAAGAGTAGTTTTGCCACGAGAAACATCCAAAAAGTAGCCAGTTCAGTTCATCTAATAGTTCTTAAAGGGGTCTGTCCTAGTAGCTGGCTGGCTATATACATAACACTGGGTGAAAGTATAAGATGAAGCACTTTCACATCTGACAAATTGTGACATTGGTATTTTTAGGGCAGAAACAAATGGGGCAGCACTCACATGGCCTTAGTTGCAATGCAGGTGCCACATGGTGAAGAACAACCTTGCAGTTATTGCTTGTCTGTCTTTATGTACATAACAAAATTGCAGTAATTTGAGGTGAACTGACCTGTTTTTTTTTTTTTTTTTCCTCATCTATCACACAGAAATGGTGTAGCACGGTGAGGCATGCCATGGCTTCCTTAGCTCACGTTTGCTTCTATGGGAGGTGCTGAAACAGCATAGCACAGCCCACTTGGCCGTGTGTCACGGCCTGCTGCTTGGGACATACAGCTGAAGATTAACTGGGAATTCCTCTTCAAGCTGAGGCCACACAATGCAGAAAAGCTGTGTGTGTGTGTGGGTTTTTTCCTGCTGCAGATCTTGCTGTAGTTTTTTGAGCCAAAGCCAATTGTCTTGAAAAGGAATGGGAAATATATAAAGGAAGCTCTTCTACTTCTCCCTTCTACTAAATCCACTCCTGGCTTTGGCTCAAAAAAACTTTGCAGAATCTACAACAAAAAAAAGCTGCTTTTCCGCAATATGTGGCCTCAACCTATTCGTTATGAAGATCATTCGCTGGCAGACATGTCTGTATTACATGGGGGCCTGGCATGGCAATATACATGTTACAAGGGGATCTGGTTTTCAAAACTCCATCCTCTTGCATTGTTTCTATGTAGAAATGGTGCAGGTTTTCAACCTTTGCAGTGCAAGGGTGAAATCTGCAGCAAAATCGACAAGCCATAAGTAACACATGCGGATTGACAGCCAAATACATGTTGGAAATTATCCACTGCATCTGGACTTATCACTATAGCTCTGTGTGTGCATTTGTGAGCCACTAACAACGCTCAAGTTGCATTGTATTGTTTCCTTACTACAGAAACCAGTGTTTGTTGCTAGACATGTATCTCTATAACTCCCTATAGACTTTAATGGAGACCATACCCATATGTATGATCTTTACATTCTACTGGCACGAAGGGTTCCCTGTTATTTCAATAGGTGGCGATCCCAGAAGTATAGTTTAAGACCTCCTTAGGCTAAGACCACATATAGCGAGCGGCAGCGAAAAAGCATTGCGGGAAAGATTGTTGGAAATGCGTTGCGTTTTTTTTTTTTTTTTTTTTTTCCACAGCACTTTTCACAGAAAGAGGAAAACTTTGTGGGCTTTCTGCTTCAATTATACCTATAGGGAACCCGCCGGTGTTTCCATAGGTGTAATTGACATGCTGCGATTTACAAAAACGCAACAGTTTTTGAAATCTCAGCATGTCCGGTGCAGATACTTTTCTGCAATGCGTGGATTACATACATTTTGCAAGGACTGTAAATCGCGGCATTTACACTACATATAGCTCCGGCCTTAGAATGCCGCCTAGGAGGGGATGGCAGGGTGATATCTCAAGATATTTCAGATAGGGTAATGTAACTTTTAGCCACCACTGCTTAATTTTCAATATGAATTGGCTGTCTAAGCCAAGACCTGTTATTTGGTAAAGTAGTGTAGCAGTGAAGTCAAGACAGCGGCTCAGCAGCCAAGACAATGGGAAATTCTAATGACAATTGTAGAAGAAAAGTAGAACAGTTACCCTTAGCAACCAATTACATTACAGCTCAACCTGAGTGGCTGCTATGAGCATTTACACAGCCCATGTTCCTAGTACTGCGTCCATGGGAAATCGATTTTTACAAGCTTTTGTTCTGTTCTCTTTATATAAATGTTATGGATTTCCCCGTTGAGGTCAATTAGAAAACAGCGAGGTTAAAAGGGTGTTCTCATCTTATAAAGGATTGCTCTGCTCTGAGTCCTGTTTTCTAAATAGTACTTGTATACCATATGAAATATTAATGCTGGAGCACTCTTCGGCCCTGTTCAGACGTCAGGAAATCTGAGGAATCTGAGACCGATATCCGCCTCACATTCTACTTTATTTTCTGTCCCCCCTGCTCTGCATTGGCTTTCCACTGCTGATTAGGCCTCGATGAATGGGCTTATTCAGTAGGAAGTCTCAAGCTGTGGACTCCATGGCAAGATCGAGCAGGAAGCTTACACTTCTTATTTTTTGCTTCTAGCATCTTACTTGGATATCTGTCTCCCATTGAAAACAATGGCAGGCGGAATCCGTCACAAGTGCTGTGTGAACAGGGCATTACAGCTCTGATGTGAATTCCTCTTCCTCATTCAAGTAATGGGAGATAAGCTGTAGTTCCCTGGCGCTACCGCTATACAGTGGATGGGGCTGCAGCTCTGCTACTCTTACAGAGGACCTTTCATGTCCTCATGCACATGGTTTTATATACCGCTAGAAAGCAGACAGTGCACTGAATTCACCGCACTGTTGGCTTTCTCGTTATGTGCCCAGGGGCTGGAGATATTGGTGCCGTTAGTTTTGGCACCGATCTCTGCCCACTGTCAGAAGGGCATTCCTGACAGTCTAGCTGTCTATAGACTTGTACTTTGTGGGCATTCCTCACAGCTTAGCGTCATCGCTGGGTGGAAAGAACGCCCCATCTGACAGTGCATAGCTATGGACGAGTACCCAGCTAGACTGTCAGGAACACCCTTCTAACAGTGGGCAGAGATCTGTGCTGAATTCAGCACACTGTCTGCTTTCTAGTAGTATGTAAAATCGCATGTGCATGAGGACATGAAAGGTCCTCTTTAAAGGGGTTGTCCAGGCAAAAATGGACAACCTGTTTAATTTTTAAATCAAACTGGGGCAGTGAAAAGAATAAAAATAGATTCATAGTCACCTTTCCACGGTGCTCCGGGGGCCGTCCAGAGTGTTCTCGGGAGTCCCAGCCACACATGACTGCTGGTCATGCGACGTCACTACCTTTGACATCACGGGTCTCTTCCTGAGGCTGCTGATTGGCCTCAGCGCCTGGAGGATTGGTCATCAGTATGAAACATGCATTAGGGGTTGGAAAATCCCTTTAAGGCTAAGGCCCCACGTAGAGAGCTACAGCCTAAAAGCACCGCGGAAAAGACACATTGCGTTTTTGTTTTTACTTTTTTCCGCAGTGCTTTTTACAGACAGTCCGTGGACTTTCTGTCCCTGTGATAGCTATACGAAAAACACCAGCGTTTCCATAAGTATAATTGACATGCTGTGATTTACAAAAACGCAACGCTTTTTTTGAAACTGCAGCATTTCCACTGCAGATATTTTTCTCCCATGTGTGGATGGGATTAGCCAGAATCCCATCCACTTTGCAAGTACTGTAAAGCACTGTGGTTTTTGCTGCGGCATTTACACTACATGGGGTCATGGTCTAAGACCCTGTCAATGCTGATCATTAAGGAATTAATAAATAGCTGTATACTGAAAATAAAACCTTGAGTGCATGACTTTATACTTTGTGCGATATTTGTGACTTGTTTTCTAGAACCATTGGTGACCAGAATGTTATGAAAGGGAATTTTTACGTCCAGGTTTATCTGTGGCGCGGCTCTGCTTGTATTTTAGGGTAATTCCAAGATCTATGTATGCACTGCTTCCGTGTTACCTGTTAAATTACAGGGAACAGAATTTTATTTCTGCAAGTTATTTGCATCATGAAACGCCGCACAGCTTCCCAGTATACTTTCTGTATTGCGTTTGCATGCTTTCAGCACCTCTGCTTGCTGTCATTCAGTTCATGTTCTGTTTCCTTCCAGTGGATAGAAGTCTGTCCTGGTGGTGCGGTGGACACACAGGTGCATGGTGGTTACTGCCGTGTGCTCAGCCCAAACACCGGTGTCTCCTGTCATGACCAGTGAAGTTCTTAGTGAATGACTTCAAGCTGAGATCTATGAGGAACCGAGGAGGAAAGTAGGTCAGGAAACTGTATAGAATTTCTGTATCCAAAGAATAACCTTTATTTTCTGAAAGAAAACATTAACCTCTTAATGACCAGGGCCTTAAAGGAGTTTTCCAGGGGACTAAAAATATTCTAAGAATGGTTCAACTTGGCCGTAACCTAAGAGTTGCTAATATCTAACCGATCCTCCAGTATTTTGCTCCATACACTCCAAAAAAAAAAAAACAACACTGATATCAATGGCTATTCACACTGAACTGTTTGTGTATAAACAGATAAGCGAAGATCACAGTGTAGATGTGAGCCCACCCTTACTTGTCATGGACAGCTGCTCTAGTTTTTTTCATTACACTAATATTTAGACATTTTCACTCACTTATTTTTGTGAAAAAACCGAAACACTGGTAAATCTGCACAGATGTGACTCTCCAGCCAAAAAATACTACTGTAAAAAAATATAAATATGTAATCAAAAAAAAATATCCTAGATGGATCTCAGAATATACACCCACCGCACTACAATTGCTACACCTGTATTGTGCGTCAGAGCCAAAAATCTGCAGAAGGGGGATCTCTTATAAGGGCTGACCTCTTTAAGGCTAAGGCCCTCTGGGGTGTCCAGCAACAAAAAATCGCAGCGTTTCCGCCGCAGGCAAATTGTGTTTACACCATGTGGGGAACCGGCCTAACATAGGAAATAATAATAATCCTTTAATAGTCCCACCATGGGGAAATTCAGTGTGTTACAGCAGCAAAGATAAGCAATACAAAGAATGTTCCAAGGTAAGAGGCATTACATTGATAGTAGACAGACAGATAAGTAGCAGGGGGAGGGGGTATCACAAACAGATCTTTCAGCTCTCTCTGTGTAATGATCTCTGCTTAGGTCGGTGTTGGTTGTACAGCCTAACCGCAGTGGGGAGGAAAGACTTCCGATAACGCTCCTTCTCACACCTAGGGTGGAGCAGTCGGTCACTGACAGTACTGCCCAGCACTATCACGGTCTCATGCACGGGATGGGAGTTATTCTCCCGCATGGAGCTCACCACGGACAGTATCCTTCTGTCACCCACCACCTGCACTGGGTCCAGTGGTCCCAGCTTGTCGAGTTTATTTCTGTCTCTGGATGATATACTGCTCCCCCAGCAGGCCACTCCGAAGAAGATGGCTGATGCCACTACCGAGATGAAAAAAGTCCTAAGTGCCCCCTGGACTCCAAAGCCTCTCATCCTCCTAAGCAGGTAGAGCCTGCTGTGGCCCTTCCTGTACAGGACCTCCATGTGATCTGCCCAGTCCAGCTTATTAAGGAGCAAACCCAGGTACTTATAGGTGTTCACAATCTCAATGCCCGTCCCCTGAATGTCCACTGGTTTAGGAGGGCTTCTGCCTTTACGGAAGTCCACCACCATCTCCTTGGTCTTCCCCGCGTTAATCTTCAGGTGGTTCCGGTGGCACCAGTCCACAAAATCCTGGTTCAGTTCTCTGTACTCCCTGTCATCATCTTCTGTGATGAGACCCACTATTGCAGAGTCGTCAGAATACTTCTGTAGGTAGCAGCTAGATGAGTTGCACCTAAAATCTGCAGTGTACAATGTGAAGAGGAAAGGGGCGAGAACCGTACCCTGAGGTGCCCCCGTATTACAGATCACGGTACCTGGCACACAGTCCTGGGCTCTCACGTATTGAGGTCGATTTGTGAGGTAGTCTAGGATCCAGTTGGAGAGGTGGTGGTCCACTCCAGCAAGGCCCAGCTTGTCTCTCAGTAGTCCTGGCTGTATGGTGCTAAAAGCACTGGAGAAATCAAAGAACATTTATTCTCAGTGTTTCCTGGTTTCTCCAGGTGAGAAAGAGCCCTGTGCAGAAGGTGGATAATGGCATCATCTACCCCAATGCCCGACCGATAAGCAAAGCTGCATTTTTGCAGCATGTCAGTTATACCTGCGGAAATGCTGGTGTTTTCTGTATAGGTATAATAGGGGCAGAAAGTCCACAGAGAAGAAAATCGGATGTGAAAACGATGCGGAAAAAAAAATTGTGATGCGTTTTGACTACGTTTTTACATTTATTTATTTTGATTTGCTTATTGATATTTGGATGTTAGGGGTTAGCAGAATGAATGGGCCCCCTCCATGTGCCACATATCCTTTATTCTTTACACATGGCTGCACTGTACATATAGTGGCTGTGCCTGTGCAGCCCAGTCCCATGTAAATAAATGCAGTACCAGCAACTGCCACAGTGTGTCATCCTTTCTGCCACATTTTTCTCCAGTGCTGGATATCTCTTCATTCAAGCCCCTGCTGCTTTGGTGTTGATGTGCGGGGCGATTGAAGGCACTAGGATAGTGCTCTGGCTGGCACGGTTTTTTGGATCACTGATGAAGCTGCAACCACTCTGGGTACTACTTCTGGTCAGAGCTATGTGATGGTCATTCTGTGGCATGTTATTACCTTGCTAGCACTATTATTTGGCTAATACCTCATAGGCACAGTAGTCAGAATTAGTCACCTGGGTACATAGACATTTTGACTATTCAGAGGTATTATTGCCATCTCTCTCTTGGGGCACTCTGGCTGAGACAGAACTGTCTTCAGGTTTATAGTTTGGGTGGTGTGATCAAGATACTACTAGTTTGGTAAGCAGGGTTGTGGAGTCAGTAGGCCAAACCTCAGACTCCTGTATTTTTCCACAGCCTAAAGCCGGTTGCACACGACCGTGTATGAATGGTGCGGGCGACATACGAATGTCACCCATGTGCTGGCCATGCTTCTGCAGCCCGTTTCATTCAGTGAATAGGAGCTGCGGAAGCAGGGACGCAAAATGGGACAAGGATTAGGACCTGTTCCATATTTTGCGGCCTGGATTGTCGGCCGGCACGCGTGACCATGCAATTCACTGGGCCTGTAGAAATGAATGGGTCAGCGTGCTATCTGGGAAAAACCCAGATAGCACACTAACCATTCATACAGTCGTGTGCAAGGGGGCTAACTCCTTCATAAATGGCTGACAGCCAGGGTCAGACACAAGCAGCGAAAAAGCACTGCGGGGAAAACCACGGTGGAAACGCATCACGTTTTTTTCTGCATCGCTTTTTACAGAAAGTCCAGAGTTTTCCTCTGCGGGCTTTCTGCTTCCATTATACCTATAGGGAAACAGTCAGCATTTCCATAGGTATAATTGACATGCTGTGATTTTCAAAAATGCAGCGTTTTTGGAAATCGCACCATTTCCTCTGCGCATATTTTTCTACAATACGTGGATGGGATTCGCTAGACTCCCATCCACTGTGCAGGTACTGGAAAACGCCATGGTTTTTACACCACGTGGGGCCCCAGCCTTATAGGGGTTGTCCAGGACCTTAACATTTTTGATACCGATGATCTATTCACAGGATAGGTCAGCAGTATCTGAAGTATCTGATCAGTTGGGGTCTGACACTCTAACTCCGAACTGATCGGCCAAAGCTGTCGCCTGTAGCCATATAATAAGTATATGGCTGAAACCAGCCCTGCTCCTATTCAAGTGAATGGGAGTGGGGCTGCAGTTCCAGGTGCCACCACTAGACTGTACAAACCAGAAGCTGTATACAGTGTACAGAGGTGGTCCCTGGAATTACTTGAATCGAGCAGGGCTCTTTTTAGATGAATACTTAGTATATGGCTTTCGGCAGCCACATCCGCTGATCTGTTCGGGTGTCAGGCCTTGACTGATCTGATATTGATGACCTATCCTGTGGGTAGGTTATCTGTATCAAATATGTTCCGGTCCTGGACAACTCCTTTTAAGGCTGGATTCACATTACCAAGTCTTGGATTTTGAGACTGTCCGTGTGTGAGCCAGATTTATCGGCCTGTACACTGTGCTTGGGAGCCGGACTCCTAACATTAGCGATCTATGACACCAGGAGTCCGCCGCCTGCTACATACTGCCCTGTAGTGATGACTATTATAATGCTAGGAGCCCGGCTCCCGTCAGTGCGCTAAATCTGGCGTACACATGGATGCAGTCTGACACTCGCTAGTGTGACCGTAAACCAGAGTTCGTATCTATTTTCCTGACTCAACCCAAAGCTAGCCTTGACCCCCAACTCCATGGCCCTGCGGGTAAGACGGGTCACGTATCTGATAAACATTGCAGTGGCACAGGTTTGTGTATTTTCATGGGTGGGTCGTCGGCGCCCCCCTCCCTGACACTCTCATATTTTATATACTCACTAATGCCCTTAATGGGGATTACGCTGTTGTACTATTATTCTAATCATTTTTATATAATAATATTGCACATATATATAATATATATATATATATATATATATATGATTATATTTTTTATTTATTTTTTTTATCAGATTTTTTTTTAACCATTTGTTCCCCATTTTCTCTTCTATGACGATTTTGTGCAGTATATTGCTATATGTGCAGAATATATTGTTACCCTGCCCCCCTGTATCAGAGCTGCTGGTACACCATATAGCACCACAGCGCCCCCCTGTAGGGTGTCTGTGACCGGCTAGTGCAGCTCTGTGCTGATGCCATGACTGGCACCCTTGGCACAGGACCAGGAGCCGCTGGTGACATCCCATCAGTAGCTGCGACCTCCGCGCACACCCTGCGCTTCCCCCCCCTCAGTGGCTGGCCTCTCACCAGCAGGGGGCGGTGCTGCAGAGCACAGGATGCGTCAGCTTGTTAACCTTTTGTGGCTCTCACCTTCTCCTCGCTTCCCCCGCGCCCGCTCATCGCGACCTCGTAGCCGGCGTGCCGGAGCGTCTCCGCCTGCAGTATGGTGTGCACAGCGGCTAGGGTAACACGCCCTGCTGGTGGCGGCAGCTGGCAGGCGGCGGGCTCCTCTCCACGTGGGTCGGAGTAGGAAGAGCCTGGCCTGACCGGAGACTGTAGCAGCGACATAGTAGCAGCAGGTACACCGGCATGTGCGTCTGTCTGTAGGGGCGTCACATGGCATTCCTCTACTCACTCCCTTCCTGCTTGTAGTCGTCTTAGTTTCTGTCGCATACTTTTGCTTTTCTTGTCTTGGATTTGGAAAAGTGTGCGGTACCGTGTGGTGTGAAGAGTGATGATAAAGCGAGTGCACTGCTACTGTATCTCTCGTGCATTGCAGTGAAAGGTTAGGGATGGCACTGTGCTTTGTGCCAAGGCCTCCAGAGGGCGCTGCTGGCCTGCTGCATGCTCACTGCTGGGAGTAGAAGAGCTGTCACAGAGCATCAGTGATGGATCTGATAGATAATAGGTTACACTGATGGAGACCTGGGACTAATGTGTGTCTCACACTATTGCTCAGTTCACTCCTAGCATGGACAATTCTTTCATAGATTCTGTGACTGCGACCTTGGTTTTCAGTATATTGTCCACAATTACAGATCCATAATTATGAATGGTATACAGACCCATTTATGTCTGTCAGCCCGTATACACGTCCGTAGTTGTTACAGATCATTGTCCAGGTCATAGAAACCATCCACAAAATAAAGAGCAGATCCTAATCCTTGCCGTATTTGCGACACAGATTCGCCCTTATCCTGCAGGCGTACGGCCAGTGCTGTGTACGGGTCAGTAAAGAACAGCATGGATGTCACACTGACTGCTATCCATGTGTCATCCATGATTTTCACTGACCCATACATTGAAATGAATGGACCAAGCCGCAAATATAGAAAGGAATAGGACCTGCTCTATATTTTGCGGCTCTTCACTACAGTCCAGACATACAGCTGTGTGTATGGGCCCATAGAAATGAGTGACTGTACTTTGATCTGCACTTACAGATGGAAAGTACAGTTGTGTGCATGAGGCCTGTAAGGGATCATAAAGTTCTTTTTGCGGATCTGTGACTGCAGAGACTTATTGATCCGGATGTGTGACGTGGTGTGTTTTGTGTTTTTTTTTTTTGTTTTTTTTTTTTGTGTGTCCTTGTGAATATATGTAGACATTGCAGGTTACATTGACTGTCTATTTTGGTCCTTGTGCTTTATCTGGTGGCACACTGACCTGTTCTTTCCTATGGCTAGGTTCATACAGGGGAGGGGGGAGGAGCTGTTCCTGTCCATTCTGTGGTCTGGGCTCATTCATTGAAGTGTGTGAGTACGTGGAAATCATGGCAACATACATATGATACTGTTATGTGCAGGTAGCCTTATTTAGGGTGGGTTCACACTGCTTCTTTTGGAGCCTTTTTTGAGGCTTTTCTGCATCAAAACTGCTCCAGAAATCTTCCCATTGATTTTGATGGCAGTCAGTTATCTTCTCTTGTCAGCGCATATTATATAATTTATAGAATGAAAAAATATATATATTTATTTATTTTTTTGCTTGCAGAAAAAAAGTAATGTCCTATCTTGAGGCAGGAAAAATTGCCATTGAAATAAAAAGGAACCTTCAAAAGACCAGGGCTGTGGATTCAGTCGGGACCAAAATATGGAGCTGATTTTTGCAGCTTGAAAAAAGAATCGTTGTGAACTCATCCTAAAGCTTTACAGGCATTCTAGACTTTAGTCCGCTGATATGGCCGAAAAAAATGACTCAAAAGAAAAAACTAAGTTTGCAATAGATTTTTGTCTGCCAAAAAAATATATTGCGCCTTTTTCAGCCATCAGTCACCATTTTTCTCAGACTTGGTAAACTGTTTTTCGAAGCTCTCGCCCTGATCAAGTGTATAGTAGTTTGTTGACAGTGGAATCGCTCATCCATGCGACATGCTGCAGAATTTTTCTTTGGGGAGAATGGACAGCATGGTTCATTGAAAGCAGTTGCGGCAAAAATCTTGAATGTCTGAGGGTGAGGGTCTCCTAAAACCTCTGGCCTTTGCCTTGCTGTTAACCCCACAGCATGGTCAATATTGCTGCATGTGTTAAGACCTGCAAGTCTGGACACTTTGCACTGTAGGTTCTAGTTTCAGTATGTGAATGAGGTTTAGTGAAATCTGTATTTGGCAGCGGGTTCACACAGGGTGGGTTTTCACACATTTATTTTTAGTAAAAAAAAAAAAACAAAAAAAAAAAAACGTTTTTGTTGAAGTTTTTTATGTTTCGTCAAAGCCAGAAGTGAATTTAAAAGGAAGCAGGAATATAAAGGACAGACTAGCATTTCTACTTCCTGCTGGATCCACTACTGGCTTTGGCTCAGAAAACTGCATTGGAGTGAAAGGGAAAAAATAACCCTGTGTAAAATCTCCTTTAGTGGCTAAATGAGGGGGAAATCAATAGCCATAGACATCCAGGTAGAAGGTAGAATTATCTCGTGAATTTCATAAAATGAAATGTTTTGTTATATTTAATACGTAAAATGTATTGAAGGATATCATTATTCAGGAGAAAAGCTGTACTGAAAATGAATTCTATTAAGCTGACGTGTAGTAAATCACTTTCCTTTTTGTGACGTCCAACTCTTGCATTTAGTTTTCTTGTACGAGGGATATTACAATTCTGTTGCATCTCTGAGTCATTCAGGATGTGGCTGTGTTTCCATGGACAATAAAGACCTCTAGGGATGCTGGTGGTAGATCAATCACGGAGCCATTAAAGGGCCGGTGTCACTTAATAACCAGAGCAGCAAGCAAATATCCCTTCTGCTCTGTCCATCTCTATTGTCATCCCACTTTCATCCATTAAGTGTCATGGATTTTAACCACAATGGTGAGCTATTGTGTATTTTGTACAAAAATGTTGTCTTACTAGGTGACAAATGCCAGATGGAATGACTCTTCCCCCTCATCAGACATAGTAGTCGTCATTTTATTGTTTTTACAATTTTTTTTCTTTTTTTGGAATGCAATTTGCCATTTGGTGCACTTGACTTACTTAAAAGGTGCACTAGTGATTCCAGTGCTGAGGTGTTGATGTTTTACTCTATCCATGTACTGGAGAGCAGTTGTTCCTTTAATTTTGTGCCTTTTTGAAAGAGGGGAGTGATTGTAAAGCCTTGTGTACAAACCTTAACCCCTTTAGGACACAGGGTAGTTTGTACATTAATGTTCGGCGACCTTTTTCATATTTTACCTCCATTACGTTTTACCGCTTCTACAAATTAAAAACGTCACTTTTTGAAAATGAGCCATTTTCCTGGGGTCACCATATTCTGACGCCTATAGCTGTTGATGGAGATATGTCAGGGCTCTTTATTTGTGGGACAAGTTGTGCTTTCTATTGGTACCAATGTTTGGTATATATGACTTTCTGATCACTTTTTATTGTTGTTTTTTTGGGACAGCAAAGTGACCAACATACATTAATTTGCGCTGGGTGTATATATAGTTCTTTTTTTTTTTTTTTTTTTTACAGCGTCCACCGTACGGGATAAATAGCGCTATTTGAACTTGCGCCTGGATGCCGTGATTGATATTGATCACTGCATCCAGGGGGTTAATCCGTCGGAGTGTCTTCCGACTCCGGCGGCTGGGCCTGGCCCTTGGCTGTGTAAGGCTAGGTTCACATATGCGCTTGGGAATTCTGTTCCCCATACTGCTTTAAAAATGCGAAGAGAAGTCCTGCAAGCTGGACTTTTCTCTCTGCACTTTTCAAGCGGAAACCCGGCAGACTCCATTATAGTCCATGGGGTCTGCAGGTAACCACTTTTTAAGCGCATTGGGTTTCCGTAAACCCAAGCGCAGATGTGAACCTAGAGTAACACAGCAGAGTGCTTGATGTAATGCCGCAAGCACAGCTCCTGTGCACCCGTACTATTACAGCGTTGAGCATTAGCTATACTCTCAGCCGCTACATAATAGTAAGGCGCAGAGCATTAAAGGGGTTGTCTAGGCAAAAATGGACAACCCAATTTAATTTATAAATGAAGAAAATTCATACACTCCTCCTTTCCACAGTGCCCTGGTGCCTCCCGGCGCAGTCCGGTCTTCTCGGTCCAGTGTTGACGTGTGGCGGAAGTCACCTCCACACGTGACCCGCTGAGGTCAATCAGTGGCCTCAGCGACTGGCAGATGTCACTACCTGTGACTTCACAGATCTCTTCCTGAGGCCAATCGGCAGCTTCACTAGAGGGGTCTCCATGACCCTCAGCTGGTGGATGAAGACTAGCTGCTATATCTGCCATAGACAACAAATAAAATCAACAGATTCTTTACTTTTTATCCCATTTCTCGCTCCGAGGCATTTTTCTCTGGCAAGATTTATGCTACAAAATTTTATTGCCCAGCCCTAGCTTATATTATTGATTTATATAAAGTGTATTGGAGCTAGGCTTCTGATATTTCCATAATTCAGTATTCCTCTTCCACTTAAAGTATATCCCTCTGCTATGACATTTTCATCGACCTATTTGCCCTATTTGTGGATAAAAGACAAGTGTTTCAGCCCAAACAATAACTACTGTTTTTGCCCTTTAGGCTTGAATGGCTTTAGTAAAGGAAAGTGTGTACGATGACGAAGCACCCACCAAACCGTAGAGGGATCACCTTTGAGGTTGGAGCACAGCTAGAAGCGCGTGATCGACTGAAGAAATGGTAAGCTTTGCTACACTTGATGTAACCTGTAATGTGCTGAATTACTAGGTGCTAAAAAAATATTTGTGACATTTTTTTGTAATATTGAAGTAAATGGTTTTGTGTGTTTCTGCTAGGTATGCTGCACACATTGAAGAAATAGACTATGAAGAAGGTAAAGTGTTGATCCATTTTAAACGCTGGAATCACAGATACGATGAATGGTTTTGCTGGGACAGCCCTTACCTTCGTCCTTTAGAAAAGATACAACTACGGAGGGAAGGCTTGGTGGAAGATGAGCCCACTGTGGTAAGTATTGTTTCTATACATTCTGAATTTTTCTTTCTGTTGTACATTTGGGTTTATTTATTTTTTTCATAATCTGTTATTTTGCATTAATTTGGGTTTTCCAGAATAGTGTTGACGGATCTTTAGGATTGGTCCTCAATATGTGATCGGGAAGGGTCTGAGACAAGGGACCCCCATAGATCATGTGTTTTAGGGACTGCTGTGTTCCAATGAGTGCTGCAGCTTCTTCACAGAATATAAAGCTCAGTGCCATAAATTGTTTAGGGGCTGTGCTTGGTATGGAAGCTCAACCCATGGAATTGAGCTGCAAACAGGCTGCATAACAAATGAACATGACGACATTGGCATTGTAAGTCTGTAGTAGGGCTCTTCTCCATGTCTTTAATGTTGTGGTTTTTTTGTTAGGTTTTTCGCGTAAATGAACAAGTGTTGGCTTGTTGGTCCGACTGCCGATTTTATCCAGCAAAAATAACCTCAGTCAACAAAGATGGTAAGAATTGTTGTTTAACTCTATTAAAGTAAGGTTATTGTCAGACATATATTTATGATTGTAGTTGGGTATGTATGTGTGAGCTCAAAGGGGGTTGATCGAGATCATAAAGAATTGCCACTTAGGCAATGGTATAAATGAGAAAAGAAACTTACCTGAAGCTTTGGGGCCAACTTACTGTTAAATGGGTTATCCAGCTTCCAAAAATTATCTGCAAATACATCCATAGCAGTGCTAATGCTCCACTGTTTCCTGGTGCAGCTTTTGCTTGGCTTTATTTTGTTTGCTGCTCCTTGTATCCCTGTTATTTACATGCAGTGAATCTGTGGACAAACTACATTTCCCATGATTTATTTGCCTACTCTCACTCTGTGTCCCCCTCCCTTCTCCACTCTCTCCTGCAATTACAGGTAATCATCACTACCACATCGGAGGTCACCTGCTGCTGTGCTGTTTTGTTTGCGAGCTCACTAGCCCCCCCCCCTTCCTCCCCGTGAGCAGCATACACAGTGAGTGAAAGCAGGCAGATGAATCGTGGTAAATGTAGTTTGTTCACAGATTCACTGCATGTAAATAACGGTGATACAAGGAGCAGCAAGTAAAATAAAGCCAAACAAAGGGTTCATGAGGGAACAGTGAGAATTTGGCTGCTGTAGATGTATTTGCAGACAATTTTTGGAAGCTGGATAACCCTTTTAAGTATTGTACACCAGTCTTAATAAAGACCCTGCCTGTGCCTTAAATCAACCTAAATCAGATACACATCCCTGTGCCATAATGGTGTAGATTTACATTATAACTCACTCCAGAAAACTGGCATGAGTTATAATAAATATGTAGGGCCAGGACATCCCTGTCTCAGTGTGCCGTGTTCGCACAGTGTTGCAAGCGAGGCGCATAACAGGGTTTGTGGCGCACAATTGACCAGTGGGGGATATTACAGGTAATGCTTCTGTTAATTTATACCTTGCCCCACTTGTTTGGAATCCCGGACAACCTTTAATTAAAAAAAAAAAAAAAAAAAAAAAAAGGCATGTGATGTGTGTGTTTATGGTGGTCCCTTCAGTGGAGTTGAGTTGCAGGACCAAATACAACCCATTGACAGTTCTGTTGCTATGTCAGACATTTACTATCCTGGTGCAGCAACTTTAAGGCGGGAGCCCCCAAGTTGCGGAAACAGTACACCGTTTTTACAGTATCTGCAAAGTGAATGGGGTTCTGGCTAATCCCATTCACACATTGCAGAAAAATATCCACAGTGGAATTGCTGCAATTTCAAAAACCATTGCGTGATTGTAAATCGCAACATGTCACTTTTACCTATGGAAAGGCTGACATTTTCCATATAGGTATAATAGGGACAAAGTCCACAGAGGAGAAAACTGCAGAAAAAAAACCATGATTCATTTCCGCAGTGGTCTTTGGCTCTGTCTCGCTACGTGGGGCTTTTGCCTAAAGGGAGTTTTCCCAGCTTTTGATATTGATGACCTATAATAAAGGTAGGTAATCGCTGTCAAAACCCTAGAAAACCCCTTTAATGCACCAAAATACTATGGAGCTTGCATCTATGTCAGTGATTGTTTATCTAACTTGCAGTATTTTATTTATTTTTTTTAATCTGTTTTCATTCTCTACATTTTAGGCACTTACACTGTAAAGTTTTTTGATGGTGTTATTCAAACAGTTAAAAATATTCATGTGAAAGCCTTTTCCAAAGATCAGGTAAGACTGGGGACATTGTGCTTTAATACTTGTATGAAATGGATTGGACACAGCAGTTATTACGTACTCTGAATGGGTTTTAGTTAACTGTTTTCTTTAAAATTCATTACAAATATGTTCCTGTCAAATGTAGAAAATGTACTTGCTGACCTTGAAGATTACATCTGACGGACACAATTATAACCAGTGGGGTACGTCGGGCTCAGCGTGTGTCTGCTATTATAGCAGTCCGTTAGTTGTTCTGGCCCATCAGAGACCAAACAGCCCTATGCAGATGCAAACGTGGCATTTAACCATAAGGGCTAAACGTAAGAAACTAAAGGAATGTTCTCTGTCTTTTCACATCCATCACATGTAATTGCTTGACTAGTTTGTTTTAACCCTATCTGATTGCTAATCTGCCTATTTATGTCGGGAAAGGTTGTTTAAAAAAGGTGCCAGCTCAGCAGATGAGCGGGTGCCATAGCTGCCAGGTTGCTGTAGTTTTTCACAGCTGAGGTGTGGTGCCAGTGTCTGATCAGACTGCTCTGATCACAGGCGTATAATCTGTCATAAGCCATGGTCACACAGCTTCATGGCATGTGAGAGGTTGGTTTACTTGCATAGTGTATGGCAGTTGCGGGAAAAATCAAAATGGCCAATTTGCAGTTTTTGTGTGTGTGTGTGTGTTTTTTTTTTTTTTTTTTTTTTTTTTTTTGTTTTTTTTGCTGTTTTGCCTCCCAAAATAAAAGTGTAATAAGTGATCAAAATGCCCAACCTTTACCCCAAATAATATAAATCTACAACGTGCTCTGTATTTTAACCTTGCACAACTTTCAGAATAACCTGTCACTTACCACAGTGAATGCAACAGCATAATGCTTTGTTACGCAATTTCACATTATTATTATTATATTTTTTTTTTCAGCCTCTTAGTACAGTACAGACCAAAAGTTTGGACACACCTTCTCATTCCAAGAGTTTTCTGTATTTTCATAACTATAAAAATTGTAGATTCACACTGAAGGCATCAAAACTATGAATTAACACATGTGGAATTATATACTTAACAAAAAAGTGTGAAACAACTGAAAATATGTCTTATATTCTAGGTTCTTCAAAGTAGCCACCTTTTGCTTTGATTACTGCTTTGCACACTCTTGGCATTCTCTTGATGAGCTTCAAGAGGTAGTCACCTGAAATGGTTTTCACTTCACAGGTGTGCCCTGTCAGGTTTAATACGTGGGATTTCTTGCCTTATAAATGGGGTTGGGACCATCAGTTGTGTTGTTCAGAAGTCAGGTGGATACACAGCTGATAGTCCTACTGAATGGAGTGTTAGAATTTGTATTATGGCAAGAAAAAAGCAGCTAAGCAAAGAAAAACAAGTGGCCATCATTACTTTAAGAAATGAAGGTCAGTGAGTCCGAAAAATTGGGAAAACTTTGAAAGTGTCCCCAAGTGCAGTGGCCAAAACCATCAAGCGCTACAAAGAAACTGGCTCACGTGAGGACCGCCCCAGGAAAGGAAGACAAAGAGTCACCTCTGCTGCGGAGGATAAGTTCATCCGAGTCACCAGCCTCAGAAATCGCAGGATAACAGCAGCTCAGGTTAGAGACCAGGTCAATGCCACTCAGAGTTCTAGCAGCAGACACATCACTACAACATTTGTAGAGAGGAGACTGTGTGCAGCAGGCCTTCATGGTAAAATAGCTGCTAGGAAACAACTGCTAAGGACAGGCAACAAGCAGAAGAGACTTGTTTGGGCTAAAGAGAATGTTTGGGCACAAGGAATGGACATTAGACCTGTGGAAATCTGTGCTTTGGTCTGATGAGTCCAAATTTGAGATCTTTGGTTCCAACCACCGTGTCTTTGTGCGACGCAGAAAAGGTGAACGAATGGACTCTACATGCCTGGTTCCCACCGTGAAGCATGGAGGAGGAGGTGTGATGGTGTGGGGGTGCTTTGCTGGTGACACTGTTGGGGATTTATTCAAAATTGAAGGAATACTGAAACAGCATGGTTACCACAGCATCCTGCAGCGGCATGCTATTCCATCCGGTTTGCGTTTAGTTGGACCATCATTTATTTTTCAACAGGGCAATGACCCCAAACACACCTCCAGACTGTGTAAGGGCTATTTGACCAAGAAGGAGAGTGATGGGGTGCTACGCCAGATGACCTGGCCTCCACAGTCACCAGACCTGAACCCAATCGAGATGGTTTGGGGTGAGCTCGACCGCAGAGTGAAGGCAAAAGGGCCAACAAGTGCTAAGCATCTCTGGGAACTCCTTCAAGACTGTTGGAAGACCATTTCAGGTGACTACCTCTTGAAGCTCATCAAGAGAATGCCAAGAGTGTGCAAAGCAGTAATCAAAGCAAAAGGTGGCTACTTTGAAGAACCTAGAATATAAGACATATTTTCAGTTGTTTCACACTTTTTTGTTAAGCACATAATTCCACATGTGTTAATTCATAGTTGTGATGCCTTCAGTGTGAATCTACAATTTTTATAGTCATGAAAATACAGAAAACTCTTGGAATGAGAAGGTGTGTCCAAACTTTTGGTCTGTACTGTATATGTTATAAAATAGTAAGTGGTGTCATATTCAAATGCTTTGGAAAGTGGGAAGTAAATCTGAAAACTTAAAAATTTGGCATGGTCCTGAAAGGGTTAAATAGTGTAGTCAGCTAGCCAAATAACTTCTCAAAGGGGTTTTCCAGGCAAAAAAAAATTAAAAAAAAAAAAAAAAGTCTGTGCTACATGGGTAGTTTCCTGCTCTCTTATCCTGCAACTAACATGATGCATCGCTCTTCATTCAGATCCCCTCTCACTCCCTTTCTCACACCCCCTCCCTGTTTCCCTAGCTAGCCCGTGGACTACTAGCCCTCCCTACCTAACTTACTCAGCCCACCCCATCATACTTGTCGTCTTGTCCTGGAGATCAGTTTCTTCTGTGCCGCTGGCTCCTTTTCCTCTTGACTTCTGCTGTCGTATGCCCATGTGTGGGAGGCCGGATCCTTGCTGGCTCTGTTGCGCATGCGCCAGCAGAAGTGAAGGAAGTGATGATTTGTGCCCAGAAGGAGAGGACATGTAGACAGGTATGTATGATGGGAAGTATGTTTCTGGGAATCGGGAAACAGAACGTCATCAGAAAATGTGCCTGGGCAAATATACATTTACTTTCTTTATTTAAAAATAGAAGTTAGGTGGGGGGAGGGTGTTTAGTTTAGGGCAAATTATCACTTGTGTAATATTAATAGGCTTATTGATTTTTGTAATGTTTACGTGAACATTCCACTATATTCTGAACAATGTCAAGAGGGCAATACTATATAGCTATATACACTGCATTGCTGTATATGTGTTTTTAGATTAAAATGTGCAGTTGGCCGCATTGTAACTGTCTTCTTAAATACACCCTGGTAACCTTACTGACTTTGGGCTTCCCTTTTTTTTTTTTTTTTTTTTTTTTTTTTTTAAGGCTAGTGCTGCTCGTTCAAAGCCCAGAGAGCGGCCGACAGAGAGCACTTCACCTGCTGATAAATACAGAGGTAAATTTAGAGAACAGAGGAAAAGTTCAGAGAACACAACCATAGAAAAAGAGAAACCGCAGACCCCAGATAAGAAAGCAGTGCAGTCGGATAAAGATAAGAAGCCTGTACCTGGTGAAAAGAGCAAAGTTCCTGCTGTAAAAAATGAGAAGGAGGATAAAGAAAATATATCTGAGAATGAAAGGGATTCCTCTGCAGAGACCCGCCCAGATGATAGGGGTGGGCAAAATGACAGCTTGAAAGTACCACATGAAAATGGAGAACGACGAAGGAAACATGATCGTTCATCCTCTCTTACATCATCTGGTAGGTGACAGAAGGGGACAGGAATTTTATGGGAGATGCAAACTGGTTTTATGTTGTTGCTTTCATCTGATCAAACCATAGCTAGAATAGCTAGAAATTTTATTTTTTATATATTTTTAAACCATCATTTATGTGATGTTATAAAACCATATAAAAAAAATAAATAAATAATATATATATATATTTTTTTTTTTTTTTTTTTGCATCAAGTATAGGTGTATGTAAAATAAATAAATAGATATATTTAATAATATGCATACATCTATAAATATTATGGTGTGTGTGTATTGTGTGTGTATATGTGTATGTATGTTTTATTATATATATATATATATATATATATATATATATATATATTTAGGTACATAAGTGTAATTGAAACGCTTTAAAGGTATATTTTGGCATAGGTCATTAATATCAGATTGGGTGAGGGCTGTGGCCATTTAACTACATACGTGGCAGAGCGCTGTGCTGCTTGTTGTAGCTCAGTCTAAGCTGCTGAAGAATAACTTCACTGATGGACATGGCATCAGCCACTGCCTCTTCACCTATCTGATATTGATAACCTAGCCTAAGGCTAGGTCATCAGTAGGAAAAAAACCCAAAACAAAACACCTTTTGTTCTTTGTATTTTTAACTGTTAACATATTATTGACAGATCCGGGTTCACAAACTCTTCAGCCCGTGACTCTGGAACTAAGGAGAAGGAAGATCTCCATAGCATCAGAAACGCGAACCAAACGTCCACGCCTGGAAAAAAGTTAGTGAGCCTAATGTGGCGGTATCTGAAGGCAGCTATTTCACATTGTACAGACGTTAACTGTAGTGTTGTTCTATGGATGGCTCTTTCATTACCATGAACTGTAAATGACAATCTTCAGGTCCCCTCCTACCCCCATCCCCCTTGAAAATCAGAATGGAGAACCTCATCCCCATTTAAGCTGTAGAAGCCTCCTGACCTATTAGATATTTATGCCATATCCTATTAATTTGACATGTGTCTGCAGTTGGGATACCCCTTTAACTGGCCTTAATGCCCGTTTTAGATCTTACTGTGTTTAACCGGTTCTGGACCGCACATACGTCCTTGTAAGGTTGGCCTGCTGAACAAAATCGTGATGGGGGATTGGGATCCCGCCAGTTACCACAGCCGGACATCCCATAGGGGAGGTTTATTGCCATCCCTGCCTTCCCGATTGCTGTGTACACAGTGCTCAATAAGAGCTGTGTGTACAGCAATGGGAGCTGCCATGCTGATCCCCCTCTGACCTGGCTGTCGGATGACCACAAGGGAGACAGGAATTGTGAGAGCTGCTGAGTCCTAGAGGACCCAGATCAGTTCTGGAGTAGAGTACAGCATAGGAGAAATTGTCTCTGAAAAAAGTAAAAAATCCCCCCCCCCCCCAAAAAAAAAAAAAAAAAAAGTCTATTATGACTTTATGGGGGCACAATGGGTGTGTATGTATGTGTAAACCTCGCCACAGGTTGTACTCCTGCCCCCAGCAACTCAACAAGAAGTGTCACCAAAGTAAAAATGACTGTATCTGAATAACCCAAAGGGGGGGCATGTACGAAAAAAACTGTCTATTCCTGAACCAGGGAAAATTCTCACATTTGCTTAACTAAAATGTGTTATGCTTTTAGGAAAGAATGTTGCCGCCACTTCATGTACGAAAACGGAAAGTGTGTCAGATGGAGAGCAACCCTGTGTTGACAATGAGCATGAAGTGGATGAGAAACCTGTGCAGCTGTCGCCCAGCAAAAGCCAGGAAGACATTACTGTCCTGGACGTTAAAGTAGAAACTGAACCAGAAGAGGAATTAGTGCATCAGAATGGTCCAGCCCTGGAACAAGAAGGTGTGTGCTACCTCCAAAGTTTGTTCTTTCTGATATGTTTTTGATTTGGATACATTGTATGAACGGAGATTAATCCTCACATTCTCCCCCCCCCCCCCCCTTTTTTTTTTTCTTTCCACACTTTTCATTCATAGTGAAAACAGAGGACTGTATACCTGTGGATCATGTGAAAGTTGAAACCGCTGAAGTGAAAGCCTCGTTGCCTTTAGAGGAGGTTGTCAAGCCTGCTGCAGTCGATGGGTCAACTACTCTCCCAGACACCAATACAGATGGCCAAGAGAATGAACATCCTGGACCAAATGAAATTCAGATGATTACTACACTATCAGGTTAATACATCATGTATTCTCATACTTGTACTTTATTATATGGACTTACTGTTTCTGTGTATACCAGAAAAGCAAGCCTAGCATTACAAGTACAGGTCTTTGTTTGCTTCTGTTATCCTTACATACACTATATAATGTATGTTATGTGGCTGTTTCTGCTCTTTGCCAGGCAGACAGAGCACATTTTCTGTACCCGCGTAGTACCTTTCTGTGCACAGGCCTTGTGCTAGGAGTTTGGTAGCTTGTTTTAGTGGCTTGGCACATCTAGACAGTATGTTATCTGTTACCCTCTAAATACTGTTCTGCATGATGGTGTAAGAAGACGTCTTAATTCTCTCACTACTTTGCTGTCATACATTTCTAGCATGACATGAGCTTTTTACACTGTGAATTTGGCAGTGCAAAGCCATATTGCCTTTAAATGTGTGGACATATTGTAAGGATATGCCATAACGCTATATTACTGGTGGGGGTCCAAACTCTAGTATCCCTGGCGATCCTGAGAATGGCCATATGCATGCATTTCTCTTTCACAGTGGCCATTCCCTGCAAAGCTGGTCACTGTAAGGAATCCTTCTCGTACCAATGACTGGTCAGGGGGTCACATTTGGATCCTTTATCAATGAGAAAGTGATGACCTATAAACATTTGCAGTAGAAATGCTAAATTGACCCCCCCCCCCTTTCCCTTTTTAGAATGGTCTGGTTTGGCTAATATAAAGGACCTTCTAAGGGAGAGCTAATTGCATACTTTTCTCCTGACTTAGTGTCCATGCACCATCTAGAGTCTATACTTCCAGTTGCTTTACTAAATATATGTTTTGTCTTCTGGCTGCTGAAACTAGGTAGGTTAGTTTCTTTAGTGGCCACTGTCTGTCTTATTTCCTTACCTACTTGCCAAGCATGAAATACTCCTACAAGCATCATATTTTGTTGGTAATGCTTCATAGTACACCACTAACAATCTGTGTTTGGGAGGGGGGGTTATCAACATGTTACGTTTTAGTAATTGTTTAAATCGATGCGATATAAAGGTATTGGACTGTGGCATACAAGTGTGAAAGTATGTAATAATTTTGACTACATAAATATTTTATGTCAAAGAGGTTATTCAGAATTATAAAACATAGCAGCTTTATTTCAACTAGAGCTCCACTTCCTCTTCTGCCGTTTGAATGGGGCTGAGCGGTCACATGTCCATGTAACCAACAGACATGATGTCACTGCAGAGCAAGTGGATCCCTGTCTGAAAGAAAGCAGCAATGTTTGTTTTTTTTTTAATCCTGGATAACCCCTTGAACTACCAGTTAAGAATTCCCTGTAATATAGCAATTGGAGATAACAAAAACATTTAATGTTGTTTTAAAGGGGATGTTCAGTAATTAAAAATAAATAAATAAATAAATATTCACTCAACAGAGTCATGTCCGTGTGCAGGCCGTATTTCCCAAACTCAACTTTGTATCAGTTCAGCACTGTAGCAGTCTGGCTCTTTTGGCAGTTCACTACATCATAATGTCTGTAAAGCTCTGCAGGAATATGTTTGTGCTATAAAAGTAAGAGAAATAAATGATGCAGTGAGTACAATTGTCACAGCTGTTCCAAAAAATACAACTTGCACACGGATGTTTCCCAGAAAGGATTCATTTGTGACTATATCCTAAGAAATACTCAACCCTCTAAGCTGCCTATGGTCTAGCCCAGGGATAGGCAACCTTTTTTGTTCGGCGTGCCGGTTTTAATTAAAAAATCAAAGATGAGGTACTCGGAGTGCCGGTCAATAATTGTAAGTCTGACGACCCCTAAACTAAAGTCATATACCACAAACCATAACACAGAAGTGCTGCCACCAGATGCTTTAGGATGCATGCGTTTACTGCTATTTCCTGGGACTCTCCTGTACTTTCTGATTAGAAGCAATGAAAGTCCATGTGCAGCCCCCAATTAGTGGTAAATGTAAGTGTCCAGGAGCACCGTATGGCAGCATCCTTATGGTGGAAGCACACTATGTTTCTGGATGCAGCTATATACTTAGGCCACTGGAACTTTTACTTCGATGTAAAACAGGTGCATTTTTGCACACCAAAAAAAAAAAAAAAGCCTGAGTTTTCTGTACAAAAACACATCCTTAATACAGAAAAGACACCGTTATACAGAATAATGTCCCATAGTGGCCCCTGCACATGGTATAATATTCTAACTTGTATAATATTCCAATTTGTGCTCACTAGCTATTATTATACTGTGGGGTCTCTTCAGAACCCAGAGTATAATAAGTGGAGGGCGAAGAGAGGTGACAAACATAAAAAAAACAAAACAATGTACTCACCATTCCATGCTCCGCAGCCGCTGTGTTCTCTTCGAGCGCTTCTGCCAGTAGTCAGCTACCGCTCATTGGGTCTCAGGGGTCACATCGCGTCATTATGCGTAATGATGCCAGACGCAGACGTGACAACTGAGGCCCTGTCAGTTGATTTCAGGCAGAAGCGCCCAAAGAGCACAGAGCGGCTGCAGAGCATGGAATGGTGAGTACATTGTTTTTTATGTTTGGACACCTCCCCGGGGGGCTCCGCTTATACTCGGGGGTCTGAAGAGACCCCCACAGTATAATAATAGCAGTTTCGTTTCGGCTGTGTTTGGTCCGATCGAAACTGCTGGGTGAGGACTAGCCTGTGGCTGGTTCCTATAGAACCCTGACTTTTGGGAAAGCTGGGCAAAAGCAGTGATTTAGTGCGTTTGTGCTGTGACCAATTAAAGATCTTGACTGCATCATCCCCACTGTCGGTGACTGGTGCCTCTGGTCACATGTTTAGACGTAATGTGACCTTCTTTCCTGAGAGAGGACCAAGCTTGACAGGGAGTAGAGCAGGAGCTGGGCTGGAACATAGGCGGCTTAGATGGATCAGTAAGTTGTTTTTACAGCACCCCCAAGAAAACTACTAGAAAATCCTTTTAAAGTTCTATAAAGTTTAAAATGCCTACTGAACCAATAATCGTGCCATGTTAGGGCCTCTTAATGAGTAGAAACATGCCTTTGTGGCCACAAAATGATGAAGCATTGCAGAGAGAGTCATCTTTTTATGGATGTGTATCAGGGACGGGGAACAACTTGCCACCTTCATTCCATTATAATGTTGGGACAGCCTGTTTTCATATGGCCAAAGGCAGGAAAGAACATTTGACCTCTGGCCAGAATCCTGTTAAAGGCGGAGCTTTACTTAATGATAATGCAAGGACCAGACAGTTCTTAATCTTACAATGTACGTCACTACTAATAAATGCCACGCCTTGTAGCATCCGTGCTAATTTCTTTGTCTGGGTTTTTCCCCCTAGCTCCTATGAAGCGGAATCCACGATCTGACAATTCTGCTAAATTCAGCAGAGAACCTTGTAAGACTCTTTGCTTAATTGCTTTGCACATGTATACACTCTGTGTGAAGAATATGCCCTATAGAAATCTAGTGGCCTAAAATCTAAATTGTGCGCACCCCTCTATAAGTAATGCTGCTGTTCTTTCTCCAAAGGCACGCTTTATTGCATAACTTTATCTATATATCTTCTTTAAGTTGATAAATTTCTTCTTATTTATGACTGGCTGCTTTTAAAGAAAAATGCCTATACTTAGTGCTTCTCTTTACAGGAAAATGAAAAGGATGCATTCCTTGACATTTAAAGGGGTTTTTCAGGTCAAGCAGTATTGATCACCTATTCTTAGGATTAGTGAGCAGTATCAAATTGGTAGGGGTCCCATACCTGGCATTCCCACCATTCAGGGGTTCTTAGTGACTAATGTTACGTCAGTCAGCGACAGCTTAGTTTAGTCCAAGAGAATGGGACTGAGTTGCATTACCAGGCACTGCCACTAGCTTATGCATGGCATTGTGCTTGGTATACTGTAAAGAGTATGAAGCTTCGCTGCTGGTTCTGTTCAGTGGCTGTTGTGAACAGCTGATCTGTGGGGGGTGCCAGTTGTTGCAGTCCCTCACTAATTTCATATAGCTCATCGATATCTGCTTAACCCAGAAAACCCTCAATGCAAACATTAGTTTTTGCTTCCGCCAATGCTGATTTCAGATGTACATCAGATTCCATAATAACTAGAACTTAATCGCCATAAAATCCTGTAGTGGCAGAAGTTTAATCTATTAGACCTGCCGGTGTTACAGCAGCATGAAAGCCGTCTATAGGTAGCCAAAGATCTATTCCTCCTGACCATGCCAGGCATATGCCCACGCGGCCAAGTATGGATGTGTTCTCAATGGGGGGAGAGCTGACTAGGCCAAAAACCAGACACCTCTGATGGTGGTTGATCTGCTGCGAGAACAGAGGACTGGGCATGTTCAAATTTGGTATGCCCAATCTGATCCACAAATTTGACTAACACCCCATACAAATAAGTATTGAATTGAAATTATTGAAGTCTCTTAAATTGGTTGTTCAGGTTTTATTTTTTATTATGGCCTGTATTTAGGATAGGCCCTAAGTATTTAATCAGTGGGGGCTGGCAGCAGGATCGTCTGTATGAGGTGTCTTCAGTGCAAGCAAAGACTTAGAAGCAGTTTTCTCTGGGTGCGGTCACTGCAGCTCAGCTGATCAGTAAAGGGGGTTGTGGCCCTCTTCCACGATCAGATATTTATGTCCTATCCTAAGGAAAGAACATAATAAATCTTGGACAACCCCTTCTAATTTCCATTTCCAACATCTGTAGTGATAAGCATTTATGTAATTTATTTACAGTCTAGAGATTGTATCTAAGCTTGGAGAACCTGTCGTCATTGTCATGCTGCTTTCTTTGAGGGTGGCATGTAGTATTGTTAACCAGGGTGACACAAACTGTTTGTATTTTAGTTGCTGCACTATGCCCAGGCATCGGACTGGAGTCCCATATAGTCATAAGGTGCTGGCCTCCCCCTACCCTCAAGTCACTGATTGACAGCTCTCACTCTCCACAGTAATGGGGAGAAAGCTGTCAATCAGTGGCGGACAGAGCAGCAGCGGTGATGACAGATTTTCTATTAAACCACTTACAAGAGTAGGTTGGAGGGCTCAGGCCTACACTGAAACTTGTGTTCAAAGTTGGTCCAGTTTCATACAGGTCTATTTCCTAAAGTGTTACAGCTGATGATCCATTCCGACAGCAACATACAGATGCATCTCAATAAATTAGAATATCTTTGAAACGTTCATTCATTTCAGTAATACAATCCATAATCAGCGTCTTCCATCATTGTGTGTCCTACTGAACCAGACTGAGAGACCATTTAAAGGCTTAGGAAACCTTGGCAGGTGACATACTGAACTTTTTTACAAGATTCAGGTTTTCTTAGATTTGGGTTTTCAATACCTGTAATCCATAATCAACATTTACAGAAATAAAACACTTGAAATAGAACACTGTGTGTAAAGAATCTAGAAAATGTAGGAGGTCACTTTTTTTTAATTAGGGGTAGCACGGTGGATCAGTGGTTAGCACTGCAGCCTTACAGTGCTGGAGTCCTGGGTTCGAATCCTGCCAGGGACAACATCTGCAAGGAGTTTGTATGTTCTCCCCGTGTTTGCGTGGGTTTCCTCCGAGTACTCCGGTTTCCTCCCACACTCCAAAGCCATACTGATAGGGAATGTAGATTGTGAGCCCTATATGGGACAGTGACTGTCAATGTCTGTAAAGCGCTGTGGAATATGATGGCGCTATATAAGTAAGCATAATAAATAAATAATTTAATTAAATTACTGAAATAAATAAGCGTTTCAAAGATATTCTAATTTATTGAGTTTCACCTGTAAGTACCTGTGATGCTGTTGGGTTTGGCCAGGACGATTTTTAATTCAGCCGTGTGAAACTTGGTTTGAAAGAGACATGTCCATAAAGTACATGGCCAGCTCATTGAACTGCTTCAGTTCTTCCTGTAAGTGCATTGCATTAGTAAATAAATGATTTTGGGTAGTAGTAACCGGCAGGGGTGGCCACTGTTGCTCCCAATTGCTTGTATTGTTATAAGAAACATGGCAGCAGATCTCTGCTACTACAATAGGTAGCAAAAATCTCTAGTGAAATTCCCCAGATGTATGATTTATACGGCTGAACTATCCACATGATAGTCATCAGTATGTGATCTGTGGGGGTCCAAAACACAGACCCTTCCCAGATCAGCTGTTCTTGCAGTTTCCATGTGCCATAATACGCCATGGACATGTAGCGGTTGCAGTCTGTTTTATTCAAGTAATAGGAGATTACGTGAATATGATGAGACTTTCTGTCCCAGTCTACTGCAATAGATTTTGGCACAAGAACAGCTGATCTGTGCCGGGGACAGGTGTGGGCCACCCACAGATGACCTACTGATGACTATCCTATGGGCAGGTCATCAATATAAAACTTGCATTTGGGGCTAGAAAACCCTTTTTAATGTAATTTGGCCAGCAGCTTGAAGTGAGTTGTTGAAGAATGCAGTTTAGATGTGCAAGTCTTTTAGGACAGGTCCATGTACATGAGCTGGAGCCATGTAAGCTTTATCGTTTGCTGGCTGTGAGACACTATGGAGCATATGTATGCCATACAGTTGACCCTGCTAGCAGTCTAAGATAGTTGGCACTAGTGCCCTTATCAACAGATTGTCTTGTAATATAAGTGGTTTAAGAACCTCTTATCTTTTAGATTGATCTAAGATTATTTAGTAGACTGGGTTCCCACAGGACGGCTTTGTTGCCAATTTTTTTGTCAGGGGAAAATCCACATCAGAATTGTCTAAATTCTGCTTTTAAGACCAGCCTGAAATGACATGGGTTTTTTGTGCAGTGGAAAACTGCAGCAAAAATGTACATGCTTGGCTAACTCTCGTCCACTGTAGCTTCATAGCTTAAGGAATGTATGGATACAAATGTATTTTACACTGTTGTGGAGACGTTTATTCACCTTGTGTATTCGTACCCCATTCTTGCTGCAAAGCTGTTGTAGTTGCTTTCATAGAGGCGTACTGCCTTGTTTTGTTTATAGGCCGGGTTCACATGCAGCTGCTTAGTGTGGTTAAAAGGGCTGTCCAGAATTTAACATTGCTGCTTTTCTTCCATGCCACACTTGTCCACATATTGTCACTTTTGTCAGTTTTCCAGATCCCGTGACTCTAGGTATTGCAGGATGTTGATCAACACTGGCCTCGGCTGGTCTGATTTACTACAGCTCATGCCAGGAAACTGATGTGAGTTAAACCTGAAATCTATGCCAGTCCCTGACTGAAGTCAAGGTCTTTTCTGGAGCCTATGATGGGCCAGAATTAAGACACCAAAGCCTTAAGCACATAAAATATTAAGACAAGCAAGCAATGCATTGGTCTTAATAACACACGCGAGCGCACACTTTTTTTTCCCTGTTACTCTGTTCCTTTTGGAGTTGAGTTGCGATACCACACCTAACTTGTCAACAGTTATGGCGCTATTTCTGGACAACCCCTTCAAGAAATATACAAACTATGTTGCTTTAAGCTGAAATTTGCAAGCAGTACTGTTTGATGTATTGACACTGGTGCTGTGGTTCTGCACTACCCTGCTGTTACAATAAATATTCCTCCATGTGAACATAAACTAAGTTAAAGGGCTTGTCTAGGACATAGCAAAGTGGGAGGCCTTTGTACAGGATAGGTCATCAGTATCAGCACTCAGACCCTGGGTCTGCTGTTTCAGCTTCTGGATATGCAGCCAGAAGCAGCTCTGCTCCTATTCAAGTGAATGGGGTCAGAGCTGCAGTTCCTGGCGCCACCACTACATTGTACAGTCAGGAAGCTATATGTAGTGTACTGAGCTCTGTACACTGGTATGACCCTAGGAAATTTACTTGAATAGGAACAGAGCTGCTTCTGGTGGCTAAAACACCTGTTCCATATGGGGTCTGGGTGTTGGACCCAACCAATTCGATACAGATAATCTATGTTGTGTATAGGTCATTAGCTTTGCTAAGTCCCGGACAGCCCCTTTAATGGATAGTGAAAACTGCTCTTATTGTTCCTCCTGAACCTGATCTGTCCTAAAGATTTTTGCAAAATGCTGAACCAGTGTCAAAAGTAAATTATTTTTTTTTTTTTTTTGTCCATTGAAATCGCTTGATAAACAGGGCATATTGTAGAAAAACTGCACCAAGCTAGTGCAGTCTGATCCAGGATTGTATACTCCTTATCCATCTAGCACCTGACTGGTGAAGATTGATGTATTGTATGTGAGCCCGGCCTTATGGACTGTCCCTACCGTCTCCACTTACAGAATAAATGGCTAATGTTCAGAGCTTTTCTTTAGTTGGCTTTTTTGGGTTGTGTTTTTTTTTTTTTTTTTTTTTTTTTTTTAGCTTTTCCTTTCTTTATGATTTAAGCTTCTACAATTTTACTTTCCTTTTTTTTTTCTTTTCTTTTCTGTTTTTGTTCCTTGTTTTGTTATGTCCTTTACAGTAACAAATACATTGAAGAAACCAGATGATCCAGCTGCCAGAGCTGTGACCTTGGACCTGGACGCCAACAGGTTTAAATGCAAAATTTTGGATTGCTCCAAATCCTTTCGCAAAGCCAAATTGCTGCATTATCATATGAAGTATTTCCATGGAGTTGAAAAGTCAGAGCAGGATCAGATGCCTATGACCAGGCATATGCAGACAAGAGGCTCTTTAGCTCATGAAAAGAACAGCCAGCAGACATCCAAAAGGAGACGCACCACCTCTGGTTCCCTGCGTAAGACTGTTCGCCTTTATGTCCTGTGGCTCTGTTTAGGTGTAGACTGTAGTTTTCTTTTAGTCGTGTCCTATGGTTACTGGATCATGGTTGAGACACAGGTGACTCCCTGTCCTAGATATGTATTACCCCTGTAGTGCTGTTTGCTTTTAATTTCCTATTGTCCTTTTGCTTGTTTTATTTGCAGTGAATATAATTTGTTTGCCGTCATATTAAATTCAGAAAAATGACTTACTTAGATAACAAAGCACAGTACAGATATATATATATATATTTTTTTGTCTCCATTCCTCCTCCTTTAGAGAACACACATTCTCTGTTATGTGGTGTGATGTTAGGGCGATGAGCTAATCTGATGTCTTCCCCCTACCCCATCTCAGCACACAGTTTCATAGACACAAAGGGGGGAATTTATTAATCCCTGTACGCCAGTTTTATGGCGTAGAGCGAGGATATTGTGGTGCACATTTGACACAAGGCCTTTTTCTGGAGCCAAACATGTTACAACCCCAGTTCTATGACTCGCTCTCCATGTTGTGCGAATGTTGGTGGAGTGGATCAGGGTGGGGACTCCTGTCCTATCATATTTATTACAACTCATGCTGGTTTTATGGTGTCTGTTATAATGGAAATCTGTGCCAGAATCCTACTGGTATAGAGCTCCATTCTGGTGCACGGGCATGTAACTTATTTATGAATAAGCCGGATCCTCTTTATATCGGACGTACCCTGCACCTGTTGGGGCCTTTATTAAAACTGGCTCCTGATCAGAGTGTCTTGTGCTGCATATTCTTCAGCAAGATTGAGCTTGTTTTGGCAGTGTCCTGCTTTGGTCTCTGTCTTCCCATTAAATGAGGAAGATTCATTATGGAAATTGGTGCTGCTTTTGAGGTGGAATCTGCCTCAGTCCGTGGCAAATTATTCTGTCAACATACCCTTAGAGGCAGAATACAGTGATAAAAAGCAGAATACAGATTCTAGGGCCAAGTACGGTAGTTAGAGAGAGGGTCTCACCCAAAAGTGTCTTGCCTTCAGAAAGGTTGGGTAGCAGTGCTCTAGATGTTTTTTTTTTTTTAGGATAGGGGGGATGGCTATACTGAACTTTTAGAGGGCCTGGAAAGAGAAGTCAGAGGCTCAAGTACTTGCTGTATATGAGGTACAGATTTATGCAAATACTGGATGCTGTATCGGTAGGGCTGGTGTTTAAAATCTGTACTTATTAAAAAGAAAAAAAAAATGTTGAGATCTTCTCCAATCCACCCCTCTTAGCACTCCATGTATGAATCCAGACTAAAAGCTGAATGCTCAGGATTGACACTATTTCAGACAAAAGCAGTATACCCATATTCTAACTTACCAGAAGTGTATATATGAGGAACAAAAATAACCTTGTCACTTTGGCTGTTTTGTCAAGCATCTGCTGAAGATTGCATTCACATCTCTTCTTTTGGTCCATTGTAGGACCAGAAGAACTGCTTAAAGGGGCTGTCCAGTTCCAGTAATTAAATGTTATTGTTTGTATAATAAGTTGTACAATTTTCCAGTATACTTTCTGTATCAATTCCTCAGTTGTCTAGACCTCTGCTTGCTGTCATTCATTCTGCGTACTCCCAGTGGATTAAAACCGGTCCATGGTCATGTGATGTACAAAGATCTTTAAAAAAAAATTAAAAAATTTTAGAACTTTTCATTATACAAACATTAACATTTGTGTCTCAATATTTGTCTGAAACTGAACGAACCTTTTTAAACAGTAAAACTGATCGTCTAATGAGGGTCTCCATTGGGTGTCTGCGGTTTCTTCCTGACTTAATGTTTGGCTTTTTCGTCCTGTTATCATCCGCAATTTCAGATGGACTCTGCTGCAGTGGTTGGAATTTGATGCAATTGTGCATGTAGCCTTAGTTGTCAAGCTCTCCACTGCCTGTAGGCCTCCTGTACTGGGTTATACAGGAATAAGGGGATAATGGGCCATTTGTTCCAAAGCAGTATAAATTACAATTCCTGTATCTTATGGGTAAGGCCTGGTCTGCACTGGTTCATATTGAAGTAAATGGGACTGAGTTGCAATACCACTTGCAAGCTATGAGCTGGCGTGGTGCTGTTTTTGCAAGTGGAATCCTAGCAGGCTAGTTGAATCAGATTTAATACATTTATGGTCTCCATGGTCTAAATCATTGTTTGGATACAGATTTATTAGTTCCTAGTCCCCATTAGATATTTATATTTTATTTTTATTTATTTTTTTTTCTTAAGCATGGTACTAAATTAGTATAGATGACTAATCCTTTGGGTTTGTTTGCAAACCCATCAGCCTCTTATTCACTGCCTTGAGGGGTAGAAGGCTGCTCTTTCCAGCTCCAGCCATGTCTACTGTGCTCCCTCAGTGTTTCTAGAGCTGGATGACGATTTTTTTTTTTTTTTTTTTTGTACGTTTTTTTGGTGATCATTAGTAAGGGGAGCATGCTGCATCTATATGCCCATACATAGGGCAACATACGGTATTACCATTGTTGGCTGCTAACTTTGTTCCATGTGTCCAGGGGTAATTTCTAGTGTGTGTGTGTGTGTGTGTGTATACAGATGTAGCAGTGTTAATCTGAACTTTTGAAATTGGTTAAACTGTTACAACCTGATATTTTATCACAAAAAACAGTCATTGAAAAATTTTTTTTTTCTTTGTCTTCTGTGATGAGATATCACAGCAGTTTAACCAATGGTAGAAGTTCAGGTTAACTCTTCTACATCTGTACTTGTGAGCGATCGCCTATGTGTTGTTATTTTACCTAGTCATTGCAATTGATGTTTATTTTTTACTTCATATATGGTGTGACTTGCTTTATGATGCATGGTGGTGTTTCCTTGTTTGTTTTTGGTCTCAATGCTATGTGACCATGAGGATGGAGGGGAGCGCCAGTGTTACATAGTTCAGCCATCTTCAGCAATGCATTGTTGTTGTTTCTGCCATTAAATGGTGGCATGGTCGCTGACTGTTTTAGTTTGCTCAGTGATTCTGGCTCCGATTTTTGTCTAAAGTTAAAATTTCTAGCACTTTTGCCTGATGGTCTCAACCTTGGTTTGAGTACAATGAAGCATGATCAATGTTTGTTCTGTCTGTTTTTCTTAGTCCCGTCAGTCTGTCACTTCCTTCTCTGTATGAAACCACTGCTTGATAACCAATCTTTTATGACCCCTCAATGGTTTCTTTAGACCCCCCATTTCAGATTTCACTGAGGAGCTCACCTCATGATGGTACTGAGAAGAGACGGCATTCGAGCCCAGCCACGAATAGCTCGAATGTTCAGAGGCCTACCCTAAAAGAGAAGAGCAAAGAGAATCAAATTCAGAAGTCTTGTCGCAAGCCAGAGAAGGGCTCAGATAGTGGTAAGGGTCGCTGCAATTAATTCGAAAAGCTGCATGTTTTTTTTGCAACTTCTTAAAAATTCTTTATTACAATAGTTTTTATTAAAATTATAGAAACTTATAAGATTGACGGCAGAAAAAGACCACATGGTCCATCTAGTCTTCCATTATTACAGTTTTATCTTTTAGATACTTGTTTTATGCCAAACAAGCTCATTCATTTACTGAAGATTTCCCACCTATATATGATGTTTGTTCCAAGTGTCAACTACTTTCACTGACCGATATTCTGTTACTTCTGATCTTCCCTCCCACTGCTACTGCTTTTTCTGTATACAGAGGTACTTCAGCAAGGACATCACACCAATTGTACTCCTGGAGTCTGCAGGGGTCCCATTGAAGTGGTATCACCACTGCTGCCTCTGTCCTGTTTTGCGCACCCCCAGTGGCAATCTGCTTGCTTTGCCAGGGAGTTCTGCAGCCAGCTATTTGCTTCACATGAGTAATGGCCATCTTTGTAATATGTGATTAAGGCTAAAACCTCACGTAGCGGACAGCAGCCAAAAACTGCTGCGGAAAAGACCGTGGCAGAATCTGATCCATATATATATATATATTTTTTTTCCCCAGAGTTTTCCACTGCAGACTTTGATTCCATTATACCTATACGGAAACCGCTGGTGTTTCCATAGGTATTATTGACATGCTGCAATTTTCAAAAATGCGACGGTTATTTAGATGGCAGCATGTCCGCTGCAGATATTTTTTTGTAATGTGTGGATGGGATTAGCCAGTTTTCGCAACGTGTGGCTACGGCCTATAGATGTTTTCAGGAAATTTTGTGAAATAATAAAATATAGCTTTGTCTTTTAATCCCCCCCCCCCCCACTGGTCTTTCATTTGTCCTGCAGTGATGATGTGATGTACACTACTGTTCAAAAGTTTGGGGTCACCCAGACAATTTTGTGGTTTCCATGAAAACTCACACTTTTATTTATCAAATGAGTTGCAAAATGAATTGAAAATATAGTCAAGACATTGACAAGGTTAGAAATAACGATTTTTATTTGAAATAATAATTTTCTCCTTCAAACTTTGCTTTTGTCAAAGAATGCTCCATTTGCAGCCATTCCAGCATTGCAGACCTTTGGCATTCTAGCTGTTAATATGCTGAGGTAATCTGGAGAGATTTCCCGCCATGCTTCCAGAAGCCCCTCCCACAAGTTGGATTGGCTTGATGGGCACTTTTTGCGTACCATACGGTCAAGCTGCTCCCACAACAGCTCAATGGGGTTGAGATCTGGTGACAGCGCTGGCCACTCCATTACAGATAGAATACCAGCTGCCTGCTTCTTCCCTAAATAGTTCTTACATAATTTGGAGGTGTGCTTTGGGTCATTGTCCTGTTGTAGGATGAAATTGGCTCCAATCAAGCGCTGTCCACAGGGTATGGCATGGCGTTGCAAAATGGAGTGATAGCCTTCCTTCTTCAAAATCCCTTTTACCTTGTACAAATCTCTCACTTTACCAGCACCAAAGCAACCCCAGACCATCACATTACCTCCACCATGCTTGACAGATGGCGTCAGGCACTCTTCCAGCATCTTTTCAGTTGTTCTGCGTCTCACAAATGTTCTTCTGTTTGATCCAAACACCTCAAACTTTGATTCGTCTGTCCATAACACTTCCAATCTTCCTCTTTCCAATGTCTGTGTTCTTTTGCCCATGTTAATCTTTTCCTTTTATTAGCCAGTCTTAGATATGGCTTTTTCTTGGCCACTCTGCCCTGAAGGCCAGCATCTCTGAGTCGCCTCTTCACTGTAGACGTTGTCACTGGCGTTTTGCGGGTACTATTTAATGAAGCTGCCAGTTGAGGACCTGTGAGGCGTCGATTTCTCAAACTAGAGACTCTAATGTAGTTGTCTTGTTGCTCAGTTGTGCAGCGGGGCCTCCCACTTCTCTTTCTACTCTGGTTAGAGCCTGTTTGTGCTGTCCTCTGAAGGGAGTAGTACACACCGTTGTAGGAAATCTTAAGTTTCTTGGCAATTTCTTGCATGGAATAGCCTTCATTTCTAAGAACAAGAAAAGACTGTCGAGTTTCACATGAAAGTTCTCTTTTTCTGGCCATTTTGAGAGTTTAATCAAGCCGACAAATGTAATGCTCCAAATTCTCAACTAGCTCAAAGGAAGGTCAGTTTTATAGCTTCTCTAACCAACAAAACTGTTTTCTGCTGTGCTAACCTACTTGCACAAGGGTTTTCTAAACATCTATTAGCCTTCTTACACAGTTAGCAAACACAATGTACCATTAGAACACTGGAGTGATGGTTGCTGGAAATGGGCCTCTATACACCTATGTAGATATTGCATTAAAAACCGGACGTTTGCAGCTAGAATAGTCATTTACAACAGTAACAATGTATAGAGTGTATTTCTGATTCATTTAATGTTATCTTCATTGAGAGAAAATGTGCTTTTCTTTCAAAAATAAGGAAATTTCTAAGTGGCCCTAAACTTTTGAATGGTAGTGTACATGCACACATGACGACTGCATTCAGTCACTGGCCTCAATGGTCTGCTCCCATACATGCAGGCATCACTGCTAAGACTGAGAATTGTGTGCAGTGGTCATATGGTCATGTACTACACATCTCCTCAAGACAAGTGAATCCCTGTCAGTGACCACAATGAATTAAAGTTGAGTGCAACTTATTTTACAAATTGTAAGGCCACATGCTTTTGTGCTAGCTGCTGGCCGTGATTGAACGGCATGGGCAGCACACAGAATGAATGGGGCAGCGGAAGCACGGCCACAAAACCAGACAGGAATAGGACCTCTCCTGAGTTTTGCAGCCCGGACTGTTGGCCAGCACACGAGACCATGTAAAACACTGTCATGTGCGTGGGATGACAGAAATGAATTGGTCAGTGTGCTATTCCCATCTTGACACATCGCTGCTGAGATGGGAGTAACTGCTCCGAAGTCCTGACCCCCTAGAGTAGGACATAGGGAAACTACATAGAGCGGCAGTGCTTGGCTGTAACTGTAGCTCCCATGGGGGTGAATGGGACATGCGGCTTTTCTCTGTTTTGTAAGGTGTAACATGTCACCAAAACTGCTGCGCTCACACTGTCTTCTAGTGTGTATAATTTAACGCTCCAACCTTTTTACAGTTAAAGATAAAGTAAAGGAAAAGATTAAAGACCTTTTGAGCCTTAAATCAAAGAAGAAGAAAAAGAAGAAAAAAAAGAACAAAGTCAGGTAACTAGATAGTGTCATGAATTTGAGTTGGAGTGTGTGTGCGCGTGCGTGCGTTTTTGGTTTTTTTTTTTTTTTTTTTTTTTAATATAACTTTAAAGGGGTTTTCCGGGCTAAAAATATTGTTGACCCTCTTAAGGATAAGTCATCAATTCCAAGACTGTGAAGTTCCAACACCAGCTACCCCCAAGATCAGCTTTTCTCAGCAGCTAACGCACAGGGAATGGAGCAGAAAGCTTTGGGGGTTTTTTGTGTAGTGGCCAGACCAGGTCCTGCAGATCAGTTACTATTCACTCAAATGGGACCCAAGCTGCAGTGACTCGGTTGTACCACTACACAGAGAACAGCGCTGTCTGCTTCCTGCTACATTCTCTGTGTATCAGCTGCTGAGAACATCTCTTGGTGTTGGGTAGTAGGTGTCAGACCCCAGCAGGTCTAATATTCGTAACCTATATTTAGCACAGAAAACAGTTTTAAGTGTGTGTTTGTGTACTTTGTTATATTTCTTGCACATAACCAGGCAGACATGTCAAATGTAGAAAAATAGGACTGCCTTCTTCCCTTCCAAAAATAGTTATTGTTTGAAAGCTATCACTACAGATACTTTAATAATGTTAGTGTGAATAAAGCCTAAGGGGCATTACAGAGGGTCACTGGAAAAATCCATATTTTCTGTTTCCATGTCAGGTCCTTTTAACCTAGCCTGTGGGACTTTTTAATTACATTACTACTTTATTGAATTGGCTTATGAATAATAATAATAATTTTATTTTTTTAACTCCGATATCTTAACTATAGAGCTCTCTGGCAGTGAAGAAAATGTGGACATTTCAAAGGAACTGTCTCCCAAAAAAACAAACCCCATAAAGCTTGGTACAGACTATAAAATTTCTTGTTCTATTAAAACCTCTGATCACATGAAGCGCCGAGATACAACCCGATTAAGTGGTGAGTAAATGTTATATATCAGTCAGTCAGGACAGAATCTTCTCTGAGGGGGGTACTATCAGTTTAAAGGGACACTGCCCTAGGAAAGAGGGCCAGTAAAGAACAAGTATGCAGTTTCCTTTTTCAATAATAAAATTCTACTTAGTCTATTGCACTGAGCTAAGGTCATGAGCCAAGAATGTAGACACGGAACAGCGGGCATGGCTTTGTTACTGCCAATCTCTAGTTACCCAGACTCCTCCTGTGCAGAGGTGGTGGGGGGGGAATCCCTATTCAGGAATCCCACCTCATAGCAAATACAGCCAACAAAATTCAATAAAAATTTTGAGATCTTGTCCGTTTTTTGCTTACGGTTACCCTGTTTGTAGATATTTTATACCATTAAAGTCCTACACAGTACATTGTGTACACTGCAGTTTCTCTAAAAGCCCATTCTTTTGTGTACAGAATATTGTCAACTTTCCCCTACCATAGGAGATAGAAGAATACGATTACCGGCGGGAGGAACGGCATAAGGGGAGCTAAAGAGCACAGCAGGGGAGAAGTAGACAGGGCTGACAGAGCTAGGAAAACTTTAGATTTATTGGTTTTTGTTTGTTTTAAATGTATCATATTTCTGATCGGCCATCAAGATTAGGTTAGCGGAGGTCTGACTCTTGGCATCCTAACCCATCAGCTGTTTGGAAGGGATGCTGCATTCCTTTGTGCTCCTTTTTACACTGTGCTGTACTTTTAGTAGCAGCTGTGTTTAGTATTGCAGCTTTGTCTTATTCTCATGGGTTAAAGCTAGAATACCAAACTCTAGTGCAGGGGTTAGCAACCTTTGGCACTCCAGCTGCTGTGAAACTACAACTCCCAACATGCTCCATTCACTTCCATAGGAGTTCCAAGAACAGCAGAGTAAGTATGCATGCTGGGAGTTGTTAGACAACAGCTGGCGTGCCGAAGGTTGTCTAACCCTGCTCTAGTGCAGTGAATAGTGCAGTGCCATTTATATTGTCTGGTGAAACTCCTGGCGGATGGCTAACTAACATTTGGTCTGAACAGACGAGGAGACTCTAAGCGATTCATGCACCGAAAACCTACTTTGGAGTGATGAGGATGATGACGATTACAATGAAGAAATTGATGTCACGAATGCAGATGAAGATATGGAAGATGATGAAGCGGAGTGTGAAATAGTTCGCTGCATGTGTGAGGTGCAAGAAGAAAATGACTTCATGATTCAGGTAGAACATGGAGACATATGTCATGTTGAAGCACCTTTAACCCCTTCCTGACATCTGCAGTGTAGTACTGCAGATGTTGGGCCTTTTTAAGTATGAAGCCTACTCAGAAGCAGAGCAGATGCCATAACCTCCGGGTCGCCCAACCCCCATTTGATCATGGTTACCATCCAGTATTAATGACAGCCAGGAGCCTTGTGAAGGCTCCCAGGCCTGTCATAGGAAAGTAACTGCTGAGGCTTGCCTGTGGCTGGCCTTAATAGCTACACTGTGAATCTCCCATAGATTCCAATATAATTGAGTTGCAGTCTATGGGACAAGTGATCTAATGTTCACAAGTTCAAGCTCTCTGGAGGGATGGGGGAATATTGGAAGCTTAAAAAAAAAAAAAAAAAAAATAGTTAAATCTACCAACCCCCTTTCCCTAGATCTCAAAAATAAACAAAACCAATTGCAAACAAATTGGGTACCCCCTCGTCAAAGATGCTTGAACTACAAATGTAGTTGTTAAAAATAAATAAATAAACTGCTGTATTTTTGCCTTCCAAAATAATTTGAATAAAAAGTGATCTTGGTGTAAGATATAGAAGACCCCATAAAAAACAAACGACATTCAGCCCCGTAAATGGAAATCTAATAGTTGCGGGTGTCTGATGACTCCCAAGAAATGTTTTGTTTTTGTTTTTTTTATAAAGTTTTGGATTTTTGTTAAGCTGTTTTAAAATATAACCAAAACAATGTAAATTTGGTATCACTATAATTGTAATGACCTACAGAATATAGGTAACATGTCAATTTGGCTGCACAGTGCACACAATAAAAATAAAAACCCATAAGAAAATGGCACATATGCAGTTTTTCTCTAATTCCACACCATTCTATTTATTATTATTTATATAAAACCTTTTATTTTTCCCCTAGCTTCCAGTACATCTTAAATATTATATGGAGCCATTACAAAGTCTAATTTGTCTTGCACAAAATAAGCCTTCTTATGGCTTTAACAGAAAACTAATGGTGGTGGGAAAATGTTTAACCCACACAGATATGTTTTATACAGATACTTTTCTACAAATTGGACCTATTATCTCTCCTTAGGTTATTGTGTTTTGGGGTGGCTTGTTCTTGTTACACATCTTTTTGTGTTGAAAATTCTTTTGCCACGAATAACTTTTTTTTTTTTGTTTTCTCGCCCTTTCCCCTTTAATATATTTTGGCAGTGTGAAGAATGTTTGTGCTGGCAGCATGGAGTGTGCATGGGGTTATTAGAAGACACTGTACCTGAAAAATACACTTGCTATGTCTGCCAGGATCCACCAGGTATGTTTTGTATGGAATACAGTAGAATACAATTCAGCAGAAACAGTTCACCTAGGATAGTTAATAATGTCTGATCACTAGGACCCTCACTGATCTCTAGGACTGGGGTCCCAATACCCCTGTTTTTTCATTGCTCTATTTGGTCACCTATGCCCTGTGTTGGTACAGTCATACATGCACACTTTCACTATATTCAAGGTCTATGGAGCCTTTACATACAATCAAGTGGTGATCTAGTGATTTTAGGGATCCCAGCTCTGGAGCCCCCAGAGATCCTTCTGTGGGGCAGCCTGTTTAGTGTATATGGGTTGGCTTTCATACATTCCGAATAGTACGTTGTTTTTGTTTTTTTTGTTCTACCACCAAATTGCCTTGGTTTTTGTGATGCAGATTCGCTTGCAAGGCTTTTATGGGTGAAATAATTTAACAAGACTTGTTTCATCTGTAGAAGCCAAAGGGCCAAAAACCGAATCCGACACAGTACATTAGCATTTGGCACATGTAAGAGCGCACATCAAAATGAGCTCATTATAAAGAAAAACTGACTCTGCTGCCCAAAAAAAGAAATTGCAGCTCAACTTCTCTGGAAAAATGAGATCTAGTATGCACAACATGACCTGAAATATTCATTGTCATTTAGATGCTCATTATTTAGATATCTATTGTACTGAATTATAGGGAACGTTCCCATGCACCAGTAACAGCACAGATAAGTCCAGTGTGAATTTTCCAAGGTGTATGTGTTTTTATCGTTTTAAAAAAACAAACAAAAAAAACCCAGCACAGAGAGGTTTATTATATTGAGGACCTTTTGGTGGTTTAATGTCCTGCATGTAGGTGACAGGTTCCCTTTCATGAACTGCCTTGACATGGTATTTTACACCATAACTGCCTGTTTTTCCTCATCAGAAAATTAGTTTTTCACTTATGGTAGTTTTCCTATGTAAATTATTTCTGCTTGCTTCTAGGGCAGCGCGTGAGCCTGAAGTACTGGTACGATAAAGAGTGGCTGAATGAAGGTCACATGCAAGGTTTGTCATTTCTAGAGGAAAACTATTCTCATCAAAATGCAAAGAAGATAGTTGCAACGCACCAGCTCTTGGGAGACGTACAGCGTGTGATTGAGGTTCTGCATGGACTGCAGCTGAAGATGAGTATATTGCAGTGAGTACAAACCAGTACATTATACTATTGTAAGAAAAAGGATTAAACCCTGGTACATGTAAAGCAGCCAACTGAAGTACACAATATTTATAATGGAGAATGTGGAGAAATACACTGCCCACATTTGCTTGCTTAAGTTTAAAGGGGTATTCCCACTAACATAACCGTTTCTATATTTGTAGATAATTAAAAGTTAAACCTTTTTGCAAATATAAGTAATCAAAAATACTGAGTTTCTCGTCTACTTCACTGGGGGACACAGCACCATGGGGTATAGACCTGGTCACTAGGAGACAAGACACTAGGAAAAAGCAAAAGCTGTTGGCTCCGCCTCCAGGCTATACCCTGCCACAGCCACTGTGCATGAATCAGTTTGAAACCTAGTGTCATAGGAGGCAGACATGACCTGACTCAGGTCTTCTGTCTTGCATGGCCATCCTCTGCGCCAGAGGTGCTGCCGTGTTTTCAGACTTTGACGACCTCCTGGTGAAGCCCCTCCAGGTCTGAGCAGCTTGTGGTTCACCTTGGATGTTCTTCGCTGGTTCTGCTGGCTCATCTATGAGGATGTCTCGTGTCCTCTAAGCACATGGAATCCGGGACATGATCCTCTGCTCGCTCCAGGGTGTGATTCTCCCTCCGGAGGCCAAGATCCTGAGTGTCCCACCTTTGGAGGTACTCTCCTTGCTGTCTTTGAATCGGCATGTGGGTCCTGCGCACGATCGCCTCAACCATCTAGGCTGTACCTTTCATTCACTCTGTCGTTCTCTCCTCTTGAAGATTACGGCCTGCTGGGACAAATCTCCGGACAGCCTCATCTGCTTGGTTCTCTTTCCACCTTGGTTCACTGAGAGATTCTTTAGTGTATATTCCTCCCCAGGAATTTCTCAAGGGAAGTCCTTCTTCCCCTCTGTTGGTAAGTGATTCCCACTGCCGCCAATTTCCCCGGCTGGGGAGTGGTCCTCGATGCTTTGATTGTTCAGGGCCTGTGGTCCAGGGCCGATTCCTCCCTCTGGTTCAACCTGCTGGATCCCAGGGCTATCTTATTTGCCCTTACTCCTTGGACCTCTCTTCTCCAAGGACATCTGTCACAGTCCAGACTGACCTCTCCTCCATGGTCGCCTACTTGAACCCTCAGCGTGGCATCAGGAGCCGTGCAGCCTTACTAGAAGCCTCACAATTTCTTCCTTGGGTGGAGCGCCTTGTTCCAGCTCTTTCAGTGGTCAACCTTTTTCTGGGTGGCAGACTACTTGAGTCGAGAAAATATTGCTCCGGGCGAGGGTCGCTTTATCTGCAGATCTTCCATCCACTGTGCTCCCGCTGTGGTGTGACAAACGTTGACATTTTTAGCCTCCGCCGGAACCACAAGGTCCCCGGCTAAATTGCCAGGTCTCTGGATCCTCGAGCCATCACCGCTGGCGCTCTTGTAAGTTCGGTTTTTCACTTCCTCTTCTCCCTTGGGTCCTCCAGAATCTCAAGACCAAGGGGGTTCAAGCTATCCTGGTGGCACCAGATTGGCCCTGCCGGGTCTGGTATGTGGATCTCATTTTCCTGTTGGCGGATGCTCCTGGCCTCTTCCTCTGCTGGTCGACCTGCTGTCTCAAGGACTGCTGTTCCTCCCCACCTTGACTCAGCTGCGTTCACGGTGTGGCTGTTCAATCCGAGGTTTGAGGCATCGTGGTTTTTTCGGAGTTTGTTATTCTAACATACTCAAGGCCCGGAAATTCCAGATAGCTTAGATCTGCCATCAAACGTGGAAGGCTTACGTCCACCGTTGGAAGAGTAACGATTCTCATCAGATCTTCTCCAGTCTGGTCTGGATCAGGGTCTTAGTCTTCTTTCTTTTTAAAAGACTTTCCTACAGGAGTGCCACTCTGTGCTCCTTTGGAACCCTTGGATCCGTGGGATCTTAACCTCATCTTTAAGGTGCTTCAGGTTCTCCCCTTCGGGCCTATGATATCCCCTTTTTTTTTTGCCTTCTGTCCTGGTAGAATGAGTTTCTGGTGGCCATTACCTCCATCCACAGGGGTCCCTAATTGGCTGCCCCTTTTTTTCGGCAGCCTCCCTTTCTGGTCCTCCACAAGGATAAGGTTTTCCTCTGTCTGCCACAGTCTTTTTTTCTTAGGGTGTTTTTCCTGCTTCCACTTCGAGGACTTGGTCTTGCCCTCTTTCTGCTCGGTCCCCAGGCGTCCATGTGAGTGCTTGCTCTACCCTGCCCGGTTGTTGCCCGGGCAATTTGCGTGTATACTGTCCCTCACGCTTCTTTTCTATTGTTCGGACGCTTTGCTCATTCTCCCTGAGTGCCCTTGCCAGGGCCTGCCTGCTTCCAGTGCTCCCATCTTCCGATGGCTTTGGTCTGAGATTAGGGAGACCTATCGATTTAAGAGTACGGCTCTGCCTTCCCGTGTGACGGCTCTCTCCTCTAGAGCTGTTGGAGTTCCCGGGGCCTCCGGCATCAGGCTTGTGCTTCCCAGGTCTGTAAGTATCCCACTGGGCCTCCATCCTTTTTCTCTAAGTTTCTCCAGATTCATTCTGTGGCCTCTGCTGATGCCAATTTGGGTTGTAAGTTTCTGGAAGCGGTTGAGTATTACAGGTTTGCATGGCCGTGTTATTCCCACCCTCTGGGACTGCTTTAGGACATCCCATGGTGCTGTGTACCCCAGTGAAGTAGACGAGAAAGTGGGATTTTTGTGTACTCACCGTAAAATCCTTTTCTCGTTGTATTCACTGGGGGACACAGATCCCTCCCTTGTTTTTTTCAGTGTTCCTGCCCGAACTGTGTTGGTTCCTTTTTGGTTCAGGCATTGTTGGTGGTTGTTGGTTCCATGTTCCTTTGTGTCTCTCTCTCCTACTGCTACGGTACAAACTGATTCATGCACAGTGGCTGTGGCAGGGTATAGCCTGGAGGTGGAGCCAACAGCTTTTGCTTTTTCCTAGTGTCTTGTCTCCTAGTGACCAGGTCTATACCCCATGGTGCTGTGTCCCCCAGTGAATACAACGAGAAAAGGATTTTACGGTGAGTACACAAAAATCCCACTTTCCGGGGCCTTTGCCTGAAATGGTTTATTAACACAGTGCAGATTTGTTTTGCAAATTGCAGAGTCTATTCAGATGTTTATAATCAATTGGGCAGCCACAGAAGTTTTCTCAGCAAATATTTTGCATGTGAGCATGCCCTAACAATTCAATATGAGATGTCCTTGGTATAGTCCTTTTTTTTAATATTTGGTATGTTTCTTCACCACTGCTCCTATGATCATGTGGCTCTAGCCTTCTGAGTGCTATGGCCCTACCATTGTTTATCCATGCTCAACCATAAGTGCAACCTTGCCTAGTGCTGCAGCGCAGCTTTTGCGATGTTGATCCACCTTGTGATAAGTGTCAGTCGTAGGAGTTTTAACCCCCCCCCCCCCGACCCAAACAAAATCTTAAATTCCAGGTTATATTCTAACCTTGAGATTTCAGTTGTAATTTTACAAAGATACAGAGCAGTAAATCTTTCTCTAATTTATACAGAAGCAAGGAGCATCCTGATCTGCGGTTTTGGGGCCAGCCATGGAAGCAACATTCATTGAATGACAGATGTTACATCAGACGAACTGTGGAGGAGAACTCCTGTAAAGAGGATTCCACAAACTACAGGACTTACAATGGTGCAGTGGACAAGCCTTCCCCAATTCCTTCTGTGGAGGAATCTTATATCACCAGTGAACACTGTTACCAAAAACCTCGGACCTATTATCCTGCAGTAGAGCAGAGACTGGTTGTAGAAACTCGCAGTTCTTCATTAGATGGCGGAGTGGATAGAATACGGCAAAACAGGGAAGACTCCATTGCTGAAAGATTAGGCTGGGAACTGGACAGAGAGTTGCTAAAGGTAGAGAGCGAATCAAAGCATAACTATTGTAAGGTGAGTAATATTAGAAGCCTGTATTGGAAGTCTGTGTAGTGATATTCTATTTAAGATGTCATCCTGCTAAAATTTAATGGAAGGAACACGAGACACAGAAAATGCACATAAAATTTTCCAGCAGTTTCCCGTTCATTTGGTCCTGTTTTGTCTCATATTGCAAAGAAACCGTTCTTCTGGTATCCCAGGTGTTCAGCCTTATACCTTACTGTCCTGACTAGTTATTTAAAACAGTCATTTAGAATGGGCCTGGATGGTCATGGTGGTTGCAAGTCTTATTTAAAATCATTGTCAGCTCATTGCCTTGTGTAAACTGTATGGGAATGAATGATTTGTTAGTCCCCATACAGAAGGGATGATCGCTGCATGTAAATGCAGCAAACCAGTGGGCAATGATCAAAAAAAAAAAAAAAAAACTCCCGATTTTCATTACTAGTCGACAGCCAGCCCCCTACATGGATCAGCTGTACAGGCTACCGCTAACGCCCATACTATACACATCATGGAGCTGGAAGCCATTGGCTCTCTGTATAGTGGTCTGGTGCAGTCACTGCAGCTCTGCTCCTACTGAAATCAATGCTGGGGTTTGGTGGTGGGTGTAGGCAAACGGGTTTTTCTTTTAACAAGTTAACTCAAAGATGGTCAAAGAATGACTATAATAACTGTGGTTACAAATGATGTGATAGCTCCCTGGATGGGGAGCCCCGTTATATATCATACACTGATCTATACCCATCGTTCGATGACTTCTAGAGTTGCATGGCGCACACCTATTCATGGTCCATGCTGAAGCTAGCTTAACCCCTTCCCATCCTGCAATAGAAGTTAATGAGAGACAGGCCTGGGAGCCTTCATAAGGCTCCTGGCTATCATTGTAACGGGACGCCGGCCCTAGAGCTCGCTCTGGATGAATCTGGCGATCCCTGGCAAAATGGCGGCGCACAAAAGTGAACCTCCTACAGATGTACAAGAAATTCATATAGATTGATCAGTAAGACATTAACCCTGTCATATCACATCAATAAAACACTGATTTTGTGGGAAAACGTGTCTTATTACAGGGCGTTACTTCATATAGCTCTATTTCCTGTGTTTTAAAACCTAGAACAGCATTTCTGGTACCATATGAAAACAGATTCTAGCAAAAAATGGTCAAGAATGTGAGCTTTATATTCAGGGGGCATAAAACTGGAGATAAAGCTATTTAAAGTTATCCCTTATCAGTGTCAACTGCTATAGCTGTACGTGCTGGCAATATGTGGCATGTACGGGACAGATTTTCCCTGGCAGTGCTTAGTTAGGGAGACCTGTAGAGCCTCTTTTTATGGGGAAAAAAAAAACATTGGCGCTGAATTTGTCAGATTCCACCTCAAAATTCACTCCTTGTTCCACCCAAAACTAGCCTCTATTGATTTCAAAGTAAGTCGGATGCTGAAGATTCCCCCAACACCCCCCCCCCCCCACCCAGCTAGTGGGGAAAAAAAAATAAGGGTCCTGCTCAATCTTCAGGTGGATTCCACTTGATCACTCCCATTAAAGTGAATGGGAAGCGAAAAAATTCTACTTTAAATTGGGATAAAATTCAATTGTGTGAAAATACCCTTAACAGTGTCAGTCTGTTGCTAAAAACTTTCAATAAGAAGTGCTTTTGGTCAAAAACATCTCACAAGTCTCAACAGTTTTTGGCACACCAGACAACCTGTGGTTTATTGGACTAACCAGGTGGCTGGAGCCTCTTGATAATTCAGGCGCCTCTCATATCAGCAAGGGAATGGCTTAAGACTGTCTTGGCAAATACCAGTCTTCATAAATTCCCCCCATTCTTTGTATGATCACCGTATTCTAATCTTATGTCAGGAAGCAGTATGCTGGTGGCTGGAGGAAGTGACCTCATGTCCATTGGTCATATAGCAATGCCACATCTCCATTCCAGTTAAAGGATTGGTATTGAGCTGCCATGTGACCAACGGACATGATGTCCCTTCCTGAGAAGAAGAAAGCAGCCATGTTTTTGAGTCCTGCACAACCCCTTTAAAGAGGACCTGTCATATTCTCAGGGAAGAGAAACTCCTAGAATGCCTTCTCATAGCTGTTGCCTCACTGTATTACAGTGACAGAATTGTTCTTCTAGCCTCTCCCATTCTCTTGGAATAGATACCATTCGCTTCAGCACTGGGTACTAGTAAGTTGTCAAGTGAGTGGTTTCTATTGCTTAGTGTCAGTCCACACTGACAAGTGGAGACTACCCATGTGACAGTTCACTTGAATCTGGCACCAAAGCTGCTTACACAGATTGCAGGGGAACAGGAGTGGCTGAGGGAAAAAGGAACAACATGCTAGTGTCTGTGAAGTAGCGACTGTAAGTACAGTGTGTACTTCACTGAGGATGTGACAGATCCACTTTAGGTTACTTTACCCCAGTTGCTACAGAACAGTAGAATATACAGTATCAATTTGGAAAGGATAAAGGTGATTTTTCGATCAATACAGTATCTTAGGTATGTGTTGTATATTAAAGGGGTTTCTAGACCCAAATGGCCTATTCATTGCATTGTGCATTTTCTTTAGACCTAGTTAAAGCATAGACATGGCTGCTGTGCTGCATCTGAGAGCCTGATAGTTTTCTGCAGGCAGGAGGAGATGGCGATTGCTTAGTGTGCCGAGCATCTTGCAGCCTGACAACTGGAGGTTTACAAAAAGACTGCATAAAGGTCATGTTACAGAAATAATCTTCTATGGAAGGATATAGAATAATAGACTGAGGTTGTCCAGGCAAATTTTTTTTTTTTTTTTTTTTTTTTTTTTTTAGATGCTTGGACAACTAGGGGAGATGAAGGGCGGTGGGGAGGGGAGGGAAATCATACCTGTCCCCGATGTTCCAGTGTCCTCCCGGTGTATTCCGGTCCTTCTGCTCTAATCAGTGGCCTCAGCAGGCCTTAGGAAGAGACCCGTGATGTCATAGGTAGTGACATTGCATGCCCTTCGCTGTGGACATTGATTGGCCTCAGCGGTCAAGTGTGGCTTGGACTTCCGCCACATGTCAACACTGGACCGAGGAGACCAGACCGCACTGGGAGGCAATGTGGAAAAGTGAGTGTGTGTTTTTTTTTTTTTTTTTTGTTTGTTTTTTTCCACTGCCCCTGTTCAATTTAAACCTTAAACGGGTTATCCATTTTTGCCTAGACAACCTCTTTAAGTCTATATGGTAATAGTACAGGCAAAAATAAGAAACTTTGTAATCTATGTTCTTTAACAGATATGTTGCCTTCTCCCACCTATCATGCTAAGTTACTTTTTACATATTCGTCTATGTAGAAGGAGGCTGCTGGAAGACACACACAGATAACTACTGCGGAGCTCTCTTAATACTATGCCACAGATAAGAGGCTACCAGTGCACAGAATGCAGCAATAAATCAATTGACCACCTCCTCATCCCTTCTCTATGAGGCTAGGTTCACATCTGCGTCAGATTCTCAGCTGCAAGAACCGCCAAAAATCATCAGAGAGTAAAGTCTTGCACAAAGGATTTTTCTCTTTGCCGGTTTCAGTATAAAAGCAGCAGAAACCTGACAGACACCATTGTAGTCTATGGGGTCCGTGAATAACCACCGTTTTAGTGGATGGGCTCTGTCATTTGTGTCCCCCGACAGACCTGAACGACGACGAGCCCAGCGCAAGTGTGAACCTAACCTAAAGCTCTTTGTGAACAATCAGGCTGATGAGGATAGCAGCGTAAGGAAACAGATCTTCTTAAGATATATTGAAATGTTTCACCTGCACTGTTCATTTATGAAAAGTTGTTTCTAACTGGAGGTACACTTTAACTCCAGTCAGAGTAGTCCAAGGGTTAAGTCTTAAAGCAACACTCTGAATTTTTTATTTTTAATGGGTTCCTTTTGTTTTATAGACCTGACAGAGGGGGAAGTGCAGTCAATCACTGTCGACTTCTTTTTTTTTTTTTTTTTTTTTTTTTTTTTTTTTTTTTTTTTGGTGCAGTTTTCTGAGCTCCTATTTGGTTTTCCACTACATCACATCACCTCTAGTGTCCTCTGTGTGGCCAGAAGTTAAAAGACCTTTCACCATCTCCATCAACTTCAACTCTTTACATCCTTCAGTAGGCGCCACATCACTCATTTCAGCACATTTAGAATTTTTCCCCCATCATTAGTCATTTTTATTAGTTTCCACATAATGTGCTCTGTTGTCTGGTGAGCAATTCCTGGCTATCACCGCCAGCCCAGGACCGCCCACCTGACAGGCAAGAGCCTAATTAGCATATTGGGTGCTGAAACTGACGGCAGCATTTACTCAGGAACTGTGGCAGCTAGAAAAATGTCAACTGTGCCTGGATCAGTAGAACAGTACTGTTACAGAATGGAAAGAGATGGAGGTGACGAAAGGTCCTCTGTAATCTCTATGCAAACATATGAGGCATTGTTATGGGCTTTCATAGAGAGACTATCTGCTCGTACACATTTTGTGGGAGGAAGGGGGGGGGGGGAATTTGGGATGTCTTAGGACAAACATTGGTGACCACAAGGCCTCTTGAGAAAGCCAGTCTTGCACCACTTCACCTGGCTTTGGCATTCACAGATCTCCAGTATGTCCTGTGCACATGTTATAGATTGTTCTGCTGGTTTTCTACAAGCCCCTTTGGGGTAGATGTTTTGTCTTATGCTGACAACTAGAGGCATTGGCCAATTTAGTTGCAATTTGTTGGAATTTTAAGACTTTAAACACTTCTTCTTCACTTTTGATCTTTAGGTAAGAGAGTGTTTATCCAAGAGGAATCCACCTCAGGAATCTCCACACACCCAGCCCGCAGACAATGGGGACGCTACCGTCAGCTCACAACTACAGTGGCAACTTAACCTTTTAACCCATCTGGAGTCCCTGCAGGATGAAGTTACTCATAGAATGGACTTTATAGAGAAGGAGCTTGATGGTGAGCATCCTAAAAGGCAGGGGATGGGAACAGTTTCTTTGGTAGCCAGATCTATTCAGTGCTCCTCAATCCTAAAGAATAATCTGAATGTTAGGAGAACTTATTGTTTGTCTACCTTGGTGTCATATTATGTACTGGAACTTTGTAATCCCTCACCTTCCTAGCACGAGTGACACAAGTGGTGTGTTTTTTTTTTTTTTTTTTTTTTTTTTTAATAAAACGATAGATATCTATATAATATATATTTCTCTGTTACATAAGTTTTGTTCCATGTTGAAGATTTTCACAAATTTTTGTGGTTTTCCCTGTTGTGGTCGGGTTATCTTCTCCTTCATGTAGTGTCCCTGCCTGATTTGGTCCACGATAAGGAAATCATGGCTGGGTTTCTCCCTGACCATAGGAAGTTCTTGCAGTCAAGACAAACCATTAAGACTAGGTTCACATCTGCACCAGGTTTCCATTCTTTTGGTCCATCAGAGTACTGCAAAAATGGTGAACAAGCACGGTGCCTGTGCGACCTCATTAAGTATAATGGGGTCCATCGGCTGTCCTTTTATTTTTAACTGAAAATTATTATTATTATGATTATGATGATGATGATGATGATGATTCATCCATCCATCCATCCATCCATCATTATTATTATTATGATGCAATTTATGACAGATTTGTACCGGACAGAAACCCAGCTTAAGTTGATCAGAGAAAATCCAAACTCTGCAAAATTTTTAATTTTATATTTGCAAAAATGTTTCTTTTTTATGTCTACAAATTTAAATATGGTTAAAGTGGTTGTCCAGCCCCAAATTTTCATTTCTGATAACATATCTACAGGTTAGGTCATCAGTATCTGAGGAGAGGACAGGGGTTCCAATATCTGGACCCCGCACTGATCAGGTGTTTAAGCAGCCACTGGGTGCTGGAAGCTGCCAGTGCACAGGCAGCACATGCAGTGCCACTCCTATTCCTGTAATAGAAGCCGCACAGCTGCCCTGTCCACTGCATAGCAATGCTTTGGAGGCTGCTGGAGCAGCAGATCTGTTCGGAGGGTCTGGGTGTCGGATCCAGATAGATCACATCCTGTGGATATGACTTTACGACTTCCTGTATTAGTCCTAACAGCAACTTTACTTTTGTCTTTGCAGTTCTAGAAAGTTTTTTGGACTACACTGGTGAACTTGAGCCACCAGAACCACTTGCAAGGCTTCCACAACTAAAGCATCGGATCAAACAACTCCTAATGGACCTTGGCAAAGTAGAGCAAATAGCTCTTTGCTCAACATGAAGAGACTCAAGCTGATGTTATAACCGGCTCTAGGAAACAGAGAAGCGAGGCCTCCAGCACTGCAGAGCCTTGAGAGTAGCATGCAGGCTGCATGTAACGTGGACAGACTGCTGAGTTGATGGAGGATGTTGCTTGTTCTTAGTACAATGGGAGCAAGCTGCTCATACTGTTTGATAACAGGCTAGAATATTACCTGAATGTAGTAGCGAGGCTTGTATTCTTTTTCATTTTGTTCATATTTCTCTTGGTTGTCTGGAATTGTTAGTTGCTGAATTGTTTGCTTTCACCTGATGCTTTTTGCCCGCTGTATTTTTTGTGTTTTAATTTCTCTCCTTTAAACTATTAGCTAAATACAGCAAAATTAACTTTATGCTCTACCCAGAAAGAACAGGGATTTATTACATGAATATCATTTCCTACCTAACCTACAAATTGCCACTAAAAGAGTAATGTAGTGGGCTTTTTCTTTTAAAGGGTATTCCCATTTAATAAAGTATTAGTACATCCCGACCTCTGATCCTAGTAATGAAGGAGCTACAGCACTGTACCCCTTTCTTACTATCTCCTGTAAAGTGGCACACCCATCTCTGCAGGAAAATTTAAGCATGACTGAATGGGGTTGATCCAAGTGTTAGATGATTGGGTTCTACTGCTGGGACCCCCACCGATTACAAGAACATGGTCCCATTCCCTCTCCTGAATGGAGCGTGCACACTGTTAGTTCACTCACTGTCTGTGGGGCAGAATATAGAGCAGCAGTGTGCATGCTTGGCATGCCGCTCTATGCAGACAGGGCTGTGAGACCACCGTTCTTGTGATCAGTGGTCCCAGCTGTCAGACTCGCCCATCAGCAAGTTATCACTATTCTGTGGATAGAGGATAACTCTAAAACTTGGGTTAAGCCCCTTTAGAGGAGTTTTGCTATAAATACAATAGGATCCAGCTGCTGGGACCATCACAAGAACTGGGATTAGAGTTCCCCCATTTGAATGGAGCGGCAGTCACACACATGCACTGCTGCCTTATTCATCTCTGTAGATGGGTTGTTCCATAGAGGCAAAGCAGTGGGACCACTCTTCTTGTGATCAGCAGTGGTCTCAGTCTGCTGACACAACCCCCCCCCCCCCCACCACCACCAGTCAGCAAGTTGATCCTATTCTGTGGGTAACTTTAAAACTTGGGATAAGCCCCTTTAGAGGAGTTGTACTATGACTTAAACCCTGGTTAGGTGATGTGTCTGATTGGGACCCATCACAAGATCTGGGTCCGGTGTCCCCCTGCATTAATGGAGCAGCGGTCGCACATGTGCACTGCTACTTTTTTCATCTCTGATGGACTGCTGAAGTCTAATGCTATCCTCTATCTCTGCAGGCTTGTAGAGTTGAATGGAGCAGTAGAGTACTAATACTACTATATTCTTGTCATTAGTGGTCCCAGTGGTTGGACCCTAAGCGATCAGACATGTATCCCCTATACTGTGTCTAATTCTTGATCGCATATCCTAGCGACAGATCATCACTTTAGAAAAAGACCCCTTTAAATTCCTAAAGTTCTACACTTTGTGTCGTCTTCTGGCTGACTCCTAGAGCAGTATTTAATCATTGAGGATATTGTCCTGACTTAAGTATCGCAGTGGAGAAATGTTTTTGTTTTTTTTTTTCAATTGTATTTTGTTGCTGCAATGTTTAGTAGGTATTACGTTGAAAATATTTTGCTTGTTGTACTTGCAGTAGTGGTACATGAGCACGGTTATTCTTACTAGGGCATGACTTATGGCAAACTTAGTAAATGGTCTACATTATGCTTTTTGTATAATTAAAGTCTAATAAGTTATGGTAAAGCTGGGCCTACACAGCGAGGGAAACAAATCAATATACTTCAATGAATGAATGAATGTTTGTATATAACATGACGTTCCATATTGGCTCTACGGTATGTTTAGAGGAGTCAATAGTTTAATGGGTTTCAACTGAAGAATTATTATAGGGTTCATAGGTATTGACAGACATGCTCTGCTTTTTTTTTTTTGGATAGCACTTGAAAAAGAAGTCTTGGGGTACGTTCATATGCAGCCCTTTGGTTGCTGCAGCATTGTACTGCAATACTGTAGAATGGAATTAGGTATTCTATAAAAGCAGTTTTTGGAAGACTTCCTGCTTTAACACAAATTTGGCACTATTCACTAGTGGTGAGGCCTCCTGGCTGCCACACCACCACCAATCTGTGTGAACGTACCCTCGAAGCCTCCTTCATTCAGTTAAAATTTGCTTTATGGAGTATTCACATGGCTGTATTTTTTATCTATGTTGCAACCATATAATTTTTTTTTTTTCCTTTTCCAAAAAATGGCACTCTATCAGATGAACCCCCTATTGTAAGGATCCATTCTGATTCTTCTTAAATATGCAGGTAAAACAGGGACTGAAAATGCAGCTCTGTGACAGCTCCCTTACTTTGTATTCTCTTGTATGTATGAAATCCCAAAAGAATTTGCAAACTTCCATTTTATGTTGATTACAGCTTTTTTTTTCCCCATATTTTTTTTCTGTAAATATGTATGTATATTTATTTACCCTGTCACAGCTTAAAAGAAAACAGGCTGTGCACGGGTCTAAGTTGATCTTGTCCTAAATTTGTATTCATTTTTGTAAGATCTGTATGATTTGATGGTTGAGGCTGCGTGGCTGAGGAAAAGCCAGCAACCTGTAAGTAAGAGGAATGTTTGTTGCATTTTGTATCTATCTTGTTAGGTTTGGTTTCCAAGCTGCAGTGTTAGGGTAAATTGACATGGAGGTATTTGGTCCTTATTTTGAGGCAGATTCCACCTCAAACTCTGCCCCTAAATCCATCCTGAATCCTCCCATTGTATTCAGTGGGATGCAGAGACTGAATAAGGACAGAATCTGCAGCATGAGACACTCTACTGGTTAGTCCCATTGTTCTGAGACAAATCGGCAAGTAAAAGTCACAGCAAAAAGCTACATAGGAGCGAAATCTGAGGTGGAACTTTTGTTTCAAGTTCCTCCTCAATTTCCGCCATGTGTACAGCTCCTTAGTGTGCTGCCTAGAACCGCAAATTACAGCCGATCAATGGCCAATACAAGTGACGCAGATTTACTTAGAGAACTTTTCACGTCCTCATGTATATGCGGTTTTACATACCACTAGAAAGCAGACAGCGCGCTGAATTCAGCGCACTGTCGGCTTTCCCATTCTATGCTCCAGGGGTCTAAATTTCACCGTTCACTGTCAGAAGGGCGTTCCTTACAGTCTAGCTGCGCTGTGAGGAACGCCCTCCCTGACTGTGCTCATCCATAGACTTGTACTGGGCGGGCGTTCCTCACAGCTTAGCGTCATCACTGGGCTGTAAGGAACGTCTCCTCTGACAGTACTCGGCTATGGATGAGTAAGAGAGAGGGGGCGTTCCTTACAGCCCAGTGATGACGCTGAGCTGTGAGGAACGCCCCCCCAGTACAGGGCTATGGGCGAGTACAGTCAGGGAGAGCGTTCCTCACAGCGCAGCTAGACTGGCAGGAACGCCCTTCTGACGGTGAATGGTGAAATTTAGACCCCTGATATCTCCAGCCCTGGGGCATATAATAGGAAAGCCGGCAGTGTGCTGAATTCAGCGCGCTGTCAGCTTTCTAGCGGTATGTAAAACCGCATATACATGAGGACATGAAAGGTCCTCTTTAAAAATAAACCAGAATTCTAGCTCCTATTGAGTCTGCTTTCAAACTATTGAGTCTCTGACGTCACTCGGTCCGTGTGAGCGCTGGATTTCCATGCGTCTACCTTATGTGGGGAGAGGGTCTCCTAACATTATAGTTATGTATGATGCTAGTTGTCCCTGCATACTATGTGGCAGTATGTCACTAGGCGGCAGGGACTCCTAGCATTATAGTTATGTATGAAGCTAGGAGTACAGGCCAGGAAATCTGGTACTCGCATGGATCGAGACTTTTTGTAGTGTGAAAGCAGCCTGGGGGCCACATTTATTAATAGGTTTTAGACCTTTTTTGCCCCTTGCTAGATACTTTTGCAATGGCGCACAGCTAGGTGAATTCTTTAATGTGCTTTAAGTAAGCCAACCATGATCTTGCTAGAAGTTAAACACTTTCTCTGCTTTTACACCAGATGTGCTACATCTATCGCCCAGGGTATGCCATTGTGGTGAATTTGGCACATCTTCTGTCTATGATCCTGTAAATATTAGACAGCTTTAGTAAATGTGCCCCACTGTGTTTATGTGCAAATGTTTGTCACTTGTAATTGCTATGGATTTGTGCAATGGATTTTGTTTTGTGAAGTACTACATCTGCTGCGACTGCAACATGAAAACCCGACCTAAGAGTGACTTTGGGAGGCCCAATAGGTTATTCATCTTGGATGGTTTGTCAGGAAACTTGAATAGGTAAGGTTTGTTTGACTGTAATGCCTACTCCTCCATTAAATTCACTAAAAGTAATGGAAGATGAAATTGCATTTGTTACGGATGAGCGTTTAGTCCAATAATATTGCTATAATAATCACCTATTAATCTTCTGGCCGCCGAAGAAAACAAATATCTTGTTTAGGCTCAGGCCCCAGGTAGTGAAAAAGAGCTGAGGGTAAAACAGCGTCAGAAACTCATTGCGGTTTTTCTTCTGCGGACTTTCTGCTTCAATTATACCTATATGGAAACCACCAATCATAATTGACATGCTGCGATTTCCAAAAACGCATCGGTTTTGGGAATTGCAGCAGTTCTGTTGCAGGTATTTTTCTGCTATGTGTGGATGTAAACCGCTGCAGCCAAACCATGGCGTTTACACCACATGGGGCATCAACCTAAAGGAGTTTTTCCAGCTGGAGGAAATACTACTTTTTTTTTTTTTATATATATATATATATATATATATATATATATATATATAAACCCTTTTTGGGCTGGTTCAAAAAAATGCTTCCTCCTTCAGACAATCCCCTTACCTTTTTATAAAATATCTCCAAGCAACTGTTCTTACTGAAGTCCAAAAGGACATAGTGTGAGAAAGCTAGAAGATCCCGAGCACTACACTGTATGAGCATGCATATGTAAATGTATACATCGATACAGCACGGTCCCTGACATCTCTGCTCCAGGACAGTATTGGGACAGGTCATAAATGAGTGTTCCAGTACGTCTGGTTCTGGAGAACCCGTTTTAGGCCACTTATTAAAGCTCTAGTTACCTGCTTTACATACTGAGTGTATGATTTCATCATCTTTCACTGATTCTCCTTAGAAGTCTCCTTTGTTAAAGACATTTGTACCTTATTTTCCCCTAAATTGTCACTGAGTAATGGATTTTGGTTGGGCACGGGACCCTTCTGTCTGTTTAGGTAACATGCTGCAAATAATCATTTGTGCGAATCTAACAGACTAAAATATTTTCAATAAAGTTTTTGGTTTTTCCCCTTTTACATGTGAGGGGGTTTTGTCCTGCTTTTCATGCAATGGTTTCTTAAAATTTTAGTGGTACAAGGCAAAGCCACAAATAAGTGGACTTGTCTGGCCAATCGTGCTGCCCTGTCTGTAATGAAATATATACTTATTCTAGAGGCTGAGACAGTCCAGGATCCCATATTAGAGGATTCGACTGCACTTTCTCAATTCTAGCTGGTCCAGAGGGTGATATTCCTGGACAAGTTTTCTGCATTAATTTCAATGTATGTGAATGGCGCTATTCACATGACCATGTGTTTTTGTTTTTTTGCACTGTCTGTTTTAAGGGACCGTAAAAAAAAGTCATGTCAAATTTATGAAGAAACAGTGAAAACCTGCACACAACCATGGAAAAAATGTCCATTTTTCACAGCTGTCTTGTACCATTGTCATGTGAATTTAGGCGTACAGTGGAAGTTGCCCATCGCTGGTAGAGAGACAAATCCTCCACCCTCACTAGCACTTGGATCCCTATTAGATGACCATAGAGTGGCTGTATTTTTTGCATATCGTGACCCAAACTTTTAGCACCCTTTGCTGCTCCTATTTCAGGTCATTTAACCTGTAGTATGGACTTTGCAGACATAATCTGGTTGTCTTACAGCTGTCTGACGGAGCGTCCCTTGGCTCTAGCTTATACAGCATGGTGGTTCTATCACTAAATAGGCATCATGTGGAAAGTCCTTCTCCTGTGTAGATCAGCATGGGATCCTTAGCACTATGGCAGAATCCAGAGGGCTGTAGTTTACTGTGGACCTGTTATAAGCATTGTGAGACTTAAAGGGGGTTGTTCCAATGGGAAAAGGGGGGGATGGCACTATTTGTAATAGACATGACATATCGGGCTCAGAGGGCAGCAGAATTGACCTGACAGGACCTACTTTACACTTGTTTTGTTTCCAAACTGCATAAAAGTCTTTGAATGGGAAGCTTGTTTTTTTTTTTTTTTCTTCATGAAATTGCTCTTCCTAAAATAAAAAAAACAAATATATTTAACTGTACTTGTGAATGATGAAACCTTATTATACTGGAAATGAGTGGTGGAGGTGTTAGACCTACAAAGAAGCAAACCATTCTTTCCAATGTGGTGCTATAGTATAGGATGATTCTGCCCATTTGGGCAGTGTACAGGGGGGCAGCACTGATAACACTTTCCACTGCTCAAGAGGTTTACTACTTGTAGACAATGCTTTTAAGGGAGGGAGCATAACCTGCTGGGCGGGGGCATAACCTGCTGGGTGGGGGGCACTTGGAGTTCTGAGCGTAGGGAGACATCTGGCTGTGTGTGGCCAGCTGGAAACAAGCAAGAGGGTTGGGGTTACTAAAAAGGATGCATTTTGTCATTCTGAAATGAAACCACTTTGCAAATGGTCTAAAGAACCTATTTGGCACTGAGGCTACAGTCACATGACGGTGACAACTGGCTGTATGATGGATGTTTTTCATGGCCGTTTTGCATTTTGGTCATGTTAATGTAGCCTTAGATTTCTGGCAGTCATTGAGAACTTGTACCCAAGAATCAGCCAATCCAATGTGGAAGCTGAACGCATTTAGAAGGGCTGAAAATCATTGTTCGCTGGCAGCACATATACCCCTGTGTAATAAGGGCTGGGCTGCAGGCAAACAATGACCGTACATGCCGGGGAGAATGAGCCAAAGGTCCTCCTGCAAGTGCTCTACATCGGCCTGTGTAATAGACTGAGGTACAATGAGCACTGATCGGTGTGTTTTGTTACTGATAAGCACTCAAAATAAAATTTTACATATAATACGGCCCTTAAAGGGGTTCTGGGACTGTGATATTGATCACCCATCCTTAGGACAAGTCATCAATATCCAATCATTGAAGATCTAAGGGCCGGATCCCACACAGATTAACTGCTTGAAGAGGTTGCAGCGTTCAGACCAGTGTTGTGGCCACTGCGTTGCTTACCAAACACAGTGCCCAACATTGTAGACTTGCTATGTCTTGTATTGCAGTTTAGTACCATTCATTTTCATGATACTGACCTACAGCATGGACATGTCACTGGTATGAGAAGAGGAAATGGGTGTCTGACTTTACCAATCTAATATTGTCAATCTGCTTAAAGGATAGGTTATCAAGATCGTAGTCCTGGAAAATCCATTTAATGAAAACTCTGTTGCTAAATGTCTTATGTAACAGACCACAAATACACTCTCAAGTCCCAGTTATGCATGTTTGGTGAATAAGACCTATGACCAGGAACTGCCACTGTAATGTGGACACAAAAATGGAGCTACATTACAGTTGTCTGAATTATCCTTTATATACATTGAATTGCTTAGCAAGAAGAAAGGCACATATTGATGCCACTAGGACTGCAGGAACCTGTAATGGAGCTGTAGACTGCTGTTTATTAAAGTGGGTTGTCTGATATGGTGAACCTTGTCTATGGATGTCAATCTGCCTGTATTCCCTTCTGTAAGCGACAGCCAAGATTCACTGTATTACAGGAGCTGGACCTGTGGTTATCAGCTGATCACCTGCTAACTTACACATAGAATAAATGGGTTGTTTTCATGAGACATGAAGGATGGATGTCAGGGTTAAACTTACATTTTGCCTTATCAGGCAGAGATAGTGTCCAGCATGTGACCTGCTTCTGAGTCTTTTCAGTGGACCAGAACTGACTCTATCTGAGTTCCATAGGAATGTATTGAGTTTTGGTTCACTGTAAAACATAGTAAGCTTTGGCCAGTCTATAGTAAGTCATGTGGAGGGCACAGTATCACCTGAATAAGGCAAAATGTAAGTTTAATAGCACAGCACCCCACTGAACCACCGATGTAGAAAGATGGGGGGGGGGGGGCAACAAGTGCAGTGCAGCTTTAAAACTATATTGCAAAGAATCTTCATTTACACGGCTTCTTAACCCTTCATACTGTATATGTGATCTGTGGGGATTTGACACCCGGACCTAAGGCAAATCAACTGTTGCATTAGCCTCTGGTTACAGGAATCTGCAGCACCGCTCCTCTTAAACGATTAGGGTGTTGGAAAACTCCTTTAATATACCATGATCCTGCTGTATTCTATATTATCCCACTGTCTGCTGCTACACCGCCATATATGCTAAAGTTAGATTTTATGTGATGAGAAAAGTATGGCCACCCTTGCAACAATTTTTGTTCCATTGCATTAAGAATAAACATTTTGAACCATGGCTGATACAAAACAATAGGATCATCGGTCTCCTACTTATTGGTAATACATATGTGATGGGCTCAGACTACAAGGGGTTTGTTTGTAGTCTGTAACCATGGAAACATGGGTTAGGCGTTTAAAGGAACTGTTGTGACTTGACAGCTGCCTCGACCACAACATGAGAACTGCAAGATTTCGATTTTTTTGGTTTGATGTCAGACTTTTTTTTTTTTTCTTTTTTCCCCTCTTGGCCTGATTTGTATGAAATCCAGCAGAAAAAAAAAAAAAACACAAACAAGCTTGGAGGCATATAAAGGTAAGATCTTGTAACCCTATTGTTGCCCTATTTCATCTGTGTACAAAATAATGGTCTAATGAGCCTGACAACAGGGTGCACTTGCACCTGTGGAGACACTAGTTAGACAGCGATCCCCAAGATGTTTTGGGTCTACACAGTAACAGGTGTACATGGGTTTTCAGGGCTAGAAATTGGGAAGACCCCTTCTCAGTGAGTGTCGTGCCAGTGTTCGGGTCAGGCTTCTTCCTGAGCTGTATGATAACTGTAAATAAAGTGTGTTCTGTGCCACAAATTTTGCCAAGATTTGCTGTCATGTGTTTCTTAAACATTTCACACCCAATGACAAGCTATAATGTCTGGAAGTGGTTAACAAAAAAAATGTTGAAATAAAACGGCATGAAGATGGGAGCAGGGGTTAGCTGTATCTCTTTAAGAGCTGCTAGTGGTGAAAACTAGTGATATCAGCCGTGTAACTCAATAGGACAGCAGCATCTAAGGGTTTTTTTTGTGTGTTTTTTTTACGCCCCACCTCGGAATCCCAGCAAATTGACTGTAGAATGCCAATGTGTTTTCATGGGCAGGGAGACCTATTGAAAGTCCCCAGGTCACCATCAGAGGTAAACATGAGCCTTGTAGATTATCTGTGTCTGTTACATTGCAGAATGACTTATTACAGAGTTATTGCAGTGTAGTATATCAGCGATTGCACCCTATACTTGTCCATAAATATTAAAGGGGTTAGCCACTTTCTAATATGGATGGCCTCTCGTTAGGATAGCTCATCAACATAAGATCTGTGAGGGTCTGACCCTGGACCCCTGCAGATCAGCTTCTCTGGAACTGTGCAGCTCCCGATACTGTTCACTTACCAGGAACCTTTCTGCTCAGGCTACGTTCACATTTGTGCCGGAGTCTCCACTGAAAATTGTTGGATGATGATGTTCTGCAGAGGATTTTTTTCCTGTGCCAGTTGCGGTTCTAAAATGACAGACACTCGATGGACTCCATTATAGTAAATGGGGTGCATTGTACTCTGTGGGTTACCGCTATTTTAGTGGTCCACCTCTCCGTTGTTCTGGTTCTCTGACAGATCAGAACAATGGAGAGGTGACACTCTTGTGAAGCTAGTATCACTTGCTATATGATGTCTAGTGGTGGCTTTAGGTACTGCAGCTACACAATCGTACAGCAAGTGACCAGTGCGGCATGTGAATGTTACCAAGAGCCACACTGTCCTGAAACATCTGATCTGCAGGGGTCCGGTGCGTTGGACCCATGCAGATCTCATACTGATGACCTCTCCTATGGACAGGCCATCAATATCGGAAAGTGGATAACTCCTTTAATATGCAGACCCAGTATGGCAGGGAGATGATTTACAAATAAGCAGGGTGACGTGCTGACTGCTCATCAAATTCAGAGTGTGAATGTGGCCTTAATAACTTATAGGATGGAGACATCCTATTCTGTTGATTTCTGCCTAACTACAATATTTTCACCAACTTCTACTAAAGTTTCCATTCCTAGATTTCATATTATCGCACATTTCCCGCCCATATAAGACCTTTCTATTCCAGTCACTACTGCTTTAAGCTCAGTCCTGACTGTGGCTAAGCTGAAGCGCACGTAGGTGTTATCGTCTCTCAACTACTTCGGTCTGATGACATGACCACATAGGCTGCCAACCAATCACTGTCCCCGTAGCTGTGACCAATAGTGGAGTGGCTCTTGCTGGTTGGCTGGTGGTGTCACGTGATCGGGGCCGCCAGCGGATGCTGGCTTGTGTTATGAGCGGAGTAGGTAAGGTGCGGGCCGGGGCATAGAATGACACTGTGAGTATGATCCGTATCAGTGTGAATAGGGATGCGGAGCCTTGTAATGTATAGGACGAGAGTACGTCTTCGATGTGGGATGTAATAGACGTGCACCCCCGGCACATCATTATCATTGTCAGTCCCCTTTGTTTACAAAGAAATTAACCTAATGCTGGTCACCTAGTTATTAACAAATCGCAGATGCCTACCAACTCTAAGGGCATGTTCACATGATGGGATTTTAAGAGGAGTTTGAGTTGGGCTTTATCTCCAAAAACCAGTCAGACTCTTGCATTGTTTCCAGTAGAAGGCAGTGATGGGTGCTACTTTTTTCAGTACACTCAATTTTACTCCTGTTGATTCCACAGCACCGATTTTTAGACAGACTTTTGTTGCAGAAGACTACCTTAATCTTCTTCAGATTTTGCCGTGTGAACAGAGGCTTAACTTTGAAACTCCTGGACCCCAGTGCAAAATCTGTAACGGGGCTCCTATCCTATATTTTATGTACTAGGGGACCCACTGGGGGCCCCATCAGGGTCATGGGCCTGGCTGCTGCACCCCTTGCATGTGAACGTATCCATAGGCTACATGCACGTGAACATGTGCATCGTAAGGTGTATGGAATAGCACATGGATGATATCCGTGTGCTGACCGTGACCTCCACTGACCCATTCACTTCTAGCAATGAGCCCAGGCCACAAAATGGACAGGAGTAGGACCTGTCCTGAGTTTTGCCCCTGATAATACACAGTCGTATGTATGGAGCCATAGAAAATGGGTCAGTGTGCTAGCTGTGAACTGACCTGAAGCGCCTGAAAAAATTGATACACTGTGGACTCCTGATCAGTTCAGACATTGAAGATTTCTACAAAGTTAGATGAGATTGTTAAAATATTTTCTTAATAAATTTGTCAAAAGACGGGGCTGTGTTAAAGGGGCTGTCTGGTGTCCTGTCCTGTGGATAGGACATCAGTGTGAAAATTCGATTTGGGGCTGAACAAAACCTTTAATAAATAAGATTGAAGGGTCTTGTATACGTTGCTAGGCAGGGATCTTGGTGTTCAGATTACTACCCATTTTTGGTTAGGTACTGTCATTTTTCCCCTGGTTTTGGAGCCAGACTATTGTATTTATGTCTCTCTTTGCAATTATTTCATTGCAGTTTCTACAATAGACGTCTCTTGCACAGGATATGGCCCAAGGAGTTGGAGTAATGGCAGATGATGGGGCTATTGACTACTCTGTACATGAGGCCTGGAATGAAGCCACCAATGTCTACTTGATCGTGATTCTTGTGAGCTTTGGTCTTTTCATGTATGCCAGAAAGTGAGTTCCTTTTACAACTTTTCAGAATCACGCGTTCCTTTTTTACTCAGAATACGCCTTAAAACTATTTTAAAAAATTTATTTAGTTTTATTGACAAACCTTTAAAAGGAGTGTGTTACCTGAACAGTTCCTATTGAACTATAATCTGATAGCTGGGATCACATAAATAAATGCGGTTTTCTGCTTCCTAGTTGGTGCCTCTGTTGCAGAGATATTAGCTTTTTTTTCCCTAATATGCCGTTAAGCTGTTTGGTGCAATGAGGGCATCACCATTGCACTCATCACGTCATAGAGCTACTTCCTGGTATGATTGACAGGGCCAGGCAGTCTAAATATCACTCATAGCAGAGAGGAATGGAGGGCTTGGACTCTGGAAAGGATAGATCTTTGGTGCCATAAGAGCAATGGTGACGCCTCTTTGCACCAAACAGCTCATTAGCCTATCAGGAAAATGCTAATGTCTCAACAGCAGAGGCACCGAGCGGGAAGCAGAAATAAGTGTTTTATTCACGTGAACCCTGACTATCTGACTGTACTTATAGTACAATAGGGACTCTTCTAGTGACAGACTCCCTATAAAGAGGTACTCCCATAAAGTAATAGCATATCGCTAAGTTATGCCATGACTTTATGATCAGTTTGGGGGTCCAACCACTGATCTTGACAATAAAGGGGACTGATTTGGCACTCCAGCGCTTCAGTCTTTCCTGCAACAGCGCCCTACCCCTCACTGTGTAGGGGAAATGCAGCACCACTTTATTCAGGTGAATGGTTCTGCCGGTAGATCCCTGCGTAGCCAGGTTGTCAGAAGTGCCACTGTGCAGGGAAAGATTGTGAAGGGGCTGCTTTATTATTGTGGAGGTCCCAAAGTTTAGACCCCATTGATCACAAAGTGATGGCGTGTGTTACCAATATATCACTTTATAAAAACATATCCTATATGGCTTTTCTGCAAAAGATGACAAAACAAAACCTGTTGTATTGTGGGGACAGATGTATGTGTTTGGCCACCTATAGGCATATATGGATCATTATATACAAATTTCCAATTATTCACAGTTGCATGTATGTAGCATATTGTAAAATGTAATTCTGTAAGTTGTAAGATGCAGAAAAGGTTAACAGCTCACAGATGACTAAGGTTAGGGGTTGTGTAAAGCTGGCCATTCACTTGCAATAGCTTTGCGTTCAACAGGTATTCCCTCCAGTCCCCCATGCTGATGCATGCTGAGCATGACCGAGCGTGCATGTAATTTAAGTGGGGAGAAAGCTGCTGCTATACTCCTAGCGGTGACTTATCTGCCCTGAGAACAAAAGTATTGAGTATGTTAAAATTCTCCATTGTGCCATCAGGGGGAAAGTCAGAAGGATCGCCCATATAAAGGAGATGGTCGGCTCGTCCCACTGAAGCCGCAGTTTTGCCCGACGTTAATGTAATGTGTATAGTCTTCTTAACACTCTAAGGTGTTTTTCTTACAGAAATAAAAGGAAGATCATGAGAATTTTTACTGTGCCGCCGACAGTGGAACCTGCACCACAGCCCAATTTCTATGATGACATGAAGAAGATTCGCCTCCGTCAGCAGTTAGAAATGTATTACATTGGTAAGCTTGTCGCCAATTTAATTATGTAACCTGGAAAACCCCTTTAATATTAAAGGGGTCTATTACTTTAAAATGTATCTTTAGAATAAGTCATCAATATAAGATCAGTAGGGTCTGCCACTCACCCCTCCGATCAGCTGTTTGAAGGGGCTGTGGCAGTCCTGCAGGCACAGCGCCATATGTTTTGTAGTGGCTGTGCTGGGTACTGCATATCACTTCAGTTTTGTCCCTTTCAAGTGAATGGAATTTAGATGTAATACCAGGTACAGTCACTACTAAAAATATGGTAAACAATAAAGGGGATGAGAGTTGGACATCCTTTGATCTAATATTAATGGAATATCCTAGGATAGGCCTTCATTTTTGTAGTTCAGGGTAACCCATTTACTACTCAGAGGTTTTCAGCAATTTTTAAAAATTGTATTTAAAAGTGAAAAACAAGCTGTTTAATATACCGTAGATCATACTGATGTCATGTAATAGTTAACCTTCAAGCAGAATCCTAATAACATAAAACCTTTTCCTAATGTGTATCTGTCACAGAAATCTCCTTCATGTGGCATTCATACGTAAGCCCTGCCTCCATATGCTCTCTGTACTCTATACTAATTTGATTGATTGGAGAATAATATGAAGGAAACAGTCAGTATGTATGTATTTTTGTTTTCAGCACGGAAACATGATCAACATAGCCAAAGTGAGAGCGTACAACTAACTGTGGAGTGACACACGGAAGAGGACACTACATGGAATGGATGCTTGAAGATTTTGTTTGCAATGGTGACTTATAGACTGAAGACACCATTACCCGATTTCATATGGCAAATTAATACCAAGGACTAATATGTGTGTGTGTGTGTGTGGTCCTGAAACTGCACAGCAAGATAGTGCCGTATTGTATATATGCATATGTCTGACACACAAAGAAGAATGGTTTTACCCTCCTCGTGGTTTGATAGAGAAACCTCAGACAGCCAGGCATGCAGGTTCTCAATGGGAAGAGGGGAATAAACTGCTGCCAGACACCTCTTGGGAAACTGATCTCTCATGAAAACAAAGGAATGGGCATGTTGGAATTCAACATGCCTGATTATACTTTCCACCAACATCTGCCAGTGGGTGGGTGGGAAATGGGTGTATGCTATTGGGATATTTTTGGGATTTCCCCTTTTGCGTTACATGACCAGCTAGTCCTGCCAAAATCAACAGGTCTGGCTGATGTTAGTCTGTGTATGCCCATCTTTAGGCTCAATTCACATCTCTGTTTATAATGGAAATCACCATACAGATGTGAACAGGGCCTTACATGTAGTCATTGTTAGCAAGTAGATGGATTAACTGAGCGGTGAAAATAAAATGATTTTTTTTTTCTCATTCATGAACTTGAGTCATTGATTGTACAAAAATGTATTTTTAATGTAGAACTAGAGTAAAAAACATTTCCAGATTCTAGATCTTGCAAACACGGCGACCTGATTTCCTGGTTTGTTTGTAGGACTACGTGCAAAAAAAAAAAAAAAAAATTAATACTGAATAATAGGAGCTTAGAAATCTCCAAGAAGTCATCATACGCTAGAAGGGAACATACATGGTTTTTTTTCTTATCTATAACTTTGTATATTTGTTATGTTTGGGGTTTTTTTTTTGTACTAATAAAATTGCTATTGTGATTTTCCTGTTGTTTTTTTTTCTCCGCAGGTAAAATTAACATGCAGTGATTTTGAAAAAAAAAAAACTTTTCTGCAGCGTTTTTATTTCCGCAATGTGTGGGTGGGATTAGCCAGAATCTCATTCACTTTGCTGGTACTGTAAAACGCAACATTTTCTTCTGCTGTGTTTCCATAATGTGGGGCCTTAGCCCTGTCCACAGGATCATGAGAATGGGGGTCAGCTGCTCCATTCAACTCTATGGGACGGCCATGAGACATTGTCCTCCTATCTTCAGTATTTACATAGAGGTGAATGGAGTGGCAGTATGCCTGTGTGACTTCTGCTCCATTCAGATAGGGATATAGGGGTACAGAGGTTGGACAGCTAGTTTCTGAGTATAGTGTATTCATGAGGAGAGTGCTATCCCTTCCTGGTCCTGACACTGAGTGGTGTCAGCTCAGTGCAACAGTGCCCAGAGCTGGAAAAGAGGCAAAAGTGAGGACGTTAACTATATTCCATGTTAGTCGCCTTATATTAAAGGAGTTGTTGGGACAAAAAAAAAAACAACAAAAAACAGAGCAATGGTACATAGTTCCCCACCATTGCCCTTTTGCTTATACCAGACAACCCCTTTAATATAGGGGGGTCTAATCTGTGACCCTACTATAAAAGCTAAAGGGAATTCAGTTGGCAGGTCAGTGTGAAACCTGAACCATGGTCACCAGTTGTGCAGATCCCCGCCATCTTCCTCCTGCATGGTAATGGAAATCAGGAAAAAGACCAACCTTCCAACCAGAATACTGACCTTCCCAACTGCTGTCAGTGTTGTTATGCAGGAGCTAGAAGGGCGTTTCCCTGCAGGCCCTCTACACCTCCAGTGGGGGCACTATAGGTGAATAGATTTTGTGTTGGAGCACTAACTGGGCATTATACTGTGTGGGGAGTATAAAGAGGACATTATACTGGGTGGGGGCACCAATATAACATAATACCACGTGGAGCCCACAAAGGGGCATCATACTAGGTGGGGGGCACCAATTGAACATTATACCATGTGGAGGCCGCTAAGGGGAAATTATGCTGTTTGGGGAGGAATACTTAGGCATGAGGACACCAATGTGGTGTTATGTCATGTGATGGCCACTAAGGGGACATTATACTGAGTGAAGGGACTAAGGTGGTTTTATACGGTAAGAAGGTTTCATCACTGTATGTTATGCACTCGGGCAAATGCAGTCCAGAAAACCTGGACCATATATTGCCCACATTTCCTAGAACGAATCTAGTCTGGAGACACGGACTCCTTGTATCAAAGTGACCTATGACATTAAGAGTCCTTGCCTACCATGGCTCTGTTGTCTTATACTATACACAGTCTGGGACATTAGAGCTACAGAGAGTCAGGGGCTCCTAGCGTCATAGATCACTATGTTACAAGGAGTCCCATTCTCAAGGTCAGATTCAGTTTTCGAAATGTGGGTAATAAACGGTCCAGATTTTCTGGTCCGTATTTGCCTATGGACAGATAGCCAATGAGTGACACGGGACTGTGTGGGATTAGAGGCGTACCGTAATATGTAAATACTGGACACACTCAGCGACTGCTCAGTTCAGAAGATGGCAGGCCCAGGTTAGTAAACCTTTACTAAAAGTAATTGAGTACCCTTTATATAAGCCATGTACCCGCTGCTTGACTATCATCCTGTGGTATTTTATTGCACTCTGGTGTACTAGGCAGGGAATGTGTAGCCATATAAAACTTCCTCTGGAAATACCAGCTGATGATGTGATGAGGGGTGGTCTTGGTGAGACTGTTGATGCTAGAATGATGTGGTGTGGATCCAGTAGGGGCCTTGTCCACCAGCCCCTCACCACTAACACATCCTTTGCTCCAGCATGTGCAGTTGCTGTGTGGTCCAAGTACTAAGTAAATATGACTCTCCTAGATGCAACCCTAACCTGTCTGTTTTGTATATCTTGTGTACTGTAGGTTAACCCTCAAATGTAAAGCACCATGGAATTAATGGTGCTATATAAATAATAATAATAATACCAATAACCCACCCAGTTTGACGTGGACATGCAATGGTGCCTACAGCGCCACCTACTGGATCTAATCAAGACCAGGGAGAACCTTCTTTTAACCACTCCATTCTAGCATCTACCTTGACGAGACAATCCCTTTAACTGGTATCTCAATGCATTATAGTGTGGGGGCTACAAGAGAGGGCAATATATAAAGTCATATGAAAAAGTTTGGGCACCCCTATTAATCGTAATCATTTTTAGTTCTAAATATTTGGGTGTTTGCAACAGCCATTTCAATTTGATATATCTAATAACTGATGGACACAGTAATATTTCAGGATTGAAATGAGGTTTATTATACTAACAGAAAATGTGCAATATGCATTAAACCAAAATTTGACCGCTGCAAAAATTTGGGTACCCTTATCATTTTATTGATTTGAATACTCCTAACTACTTTTTACTGACTTACTGAAGCACAAAATTGGTTTTGTAACCTCACTGAGCTTTGAACTTCATAGCCAGGTGTATCCAATCATGAGAAAAGGTATTTAAGGTGGCCAATTGCAAGTTGTTCTCCTATTTGAATCTCCTCTGAAGAGTGGCATCATGGGCTCCTCAAAACAACTCTCAAATGATCTGAAAACAAAGATTGTTCAACATAGTTGTTCAGGGGAAGGATACAAAAAGTTGTCTCAGAGATTTAACCTGTCAGTTTCCACTGTGAGGAACATAGTAAGGAAATGGAAGACCACAGGGACAGTTCTTGTTAAGCCCAGAAGTGGCAGGCCAAGAAAAATATCAGAAAGGCAGAGAAGAAGAATGGTGAGAACAGTTAAGGACAATCCACAGACCACCTCCAAAGAGCTGCAGCATCATCTTGCTGCAGATGGTGTCACTGTGCATCGGTCAACAATACAGCACACTTTGCACAAGGAGAAGCTGTATGGGAGAGTGATGCGAAAGAAGCCGTTTCTGAAAGCACGCCACAAACAGAGTCGCCTGAGGTATGCAAAAGCACATTTGGACAAGCCAGCTTCATTTTGGAAGAAGGTCCTGTGGACTGATGAAACAAAGATTGAGTTGTTTGGTCATACAAAAAGGCGTTATGCATGGCGTCAAAAAAACACAGAATTCCAAGAAAAACACTTGCTACCCACTGTAAAATTTGGTGGAGGTTCCATCATGCTTTGGGGCTGTGTGGCCAATGCCGGCACCGGGAATCTTGTTAAAGTTGAGGGTCGCATGGATTCAACTCAGTATCAGCAGATTCTTGAGAATAATGTACAAGAATCAGTGACGAATTTGAAGTTACACCGGGGATGGATATTTCAGCAAGACAATGATCCAAAACACAGCTCCAAATCTACTCAGGCATTCATGCAGAGGAACAATTACAATGTTCTGGAATGGCCATCCCAGTCCCCAGACCTGAATATCATTGAACATCTGTGGGATAATTTGAAGCGGGCTGTCCATGCTCGGCGACCATCAAACTTAACTGAACTGGAACTGTTTTGTAAAGAGGAATGGTCAAAAATACCTTCATCCAGGATCCAGGAACTGATTAAAAGCTACAGGAAGCGACTAGAGGCTGTTATTTTTGCAAAAGGAGGATTTACTAAATATTAATGTCACTTTTCTGTTGAGGTGCCCATACTTTTGCACCAAATTTTGGTTTAATGCATATTGCACATTTTCTGTTAGTACAATAAACCTCATTTCAATCCTGAAATATTACTGTGTCCATCAGTTATTAGATATATCAAATTGAAATGGCTGTTGCAAACACCCAAATATTTAGAACTAAAAATGATTAAGATTAATAGGGGTGCCCAAACTTTTTCATATGACTGTATACTGTTGGGGCCACGTCAAGGGGGGTGTTACACCATACGGGCCACATCAAGGGGGGTGTTACCGTGTATGGGCCACATCCAGGGGGCTAAAAAGACATACCTCTCAACTTTCAAAGAACGGGGACAAAATATGCGGTGCACAATGCGCGCCGTGGCAAATTTAGCCCCACCCACTTCTACTTTGACTCTGCCCATTCCCATCCATTTCTCTTTGTGCCCCCCCACAGTTTAATGTCCCCCTCATCTTCATCTAGCCCCACAATTTAATGTCCCCTCATCTGGCCCCAGAGTTTAATGTCCCCCTCATCTGGCCCCCCAGTTTAATGTCCTCCTCATCTGGCCCCAGAGTTTAATGTCCCCCTCATCTAGCGTCACAATTTATTGTTCCACTCATCTGGCTCCCTAGTTTAATGTCCCCCTCATCTAGCCCCACAGTTTATTGTCCCTCTCATCTGGCTCCCTAGTTTAATGACCCCCTCATCTGGCCCCAGAGTTTAATGTCCCCCTCATCTAGTCCCACAATTTAATGTCCCCTCATCTGGCCCCAGAGTTTAATGTCCCCCCCCGTCTACCCTAGAGTTTAATGCCCCCTGTGAAAGATCCTCCGTGCGCCAAACCGCTTTGGCCACACCCTGAGTCTTCTTTCATATAAAAACCACACTCACCGCCAGTGAATGTCGGGTTCACCAGATAAATACAAGACAAGCTTTCTAAATTTTATATATTTATTAACCCCTAAATGGGTCGGTATTAACATCTAACATATACAGTTCAGAACAGATATGCAGATATATACAAGCATTAACAGTTACTAGTTACAAGATACAGTACAAACAAAATAAAAGGGATAAAGGTGAAATAATTACTTTACCACACATGTCCTTGATGTGGTTCTGTAGTCCAACACTCACACATGCTCTGTCATGTGTGAATAACCAGTGGAGGCTTCTTGGCATGTGGCATTAATACGATAATCCAGCCTGCATGCTCTCCACAGGGATCTCAGCATTAGTCTCTCTGTAATATCTCTCAGTCTCTTGTAGGCTCATCATCGTCAGCAGCAGCATTCCAACCTGCCTGCTCATAGTAGCATCTCAGTCAAAGTCTGTAATATCCTGTAGTCTGTGATGGTCTGTCTCAACTCCATAGCATAATCTCCATAGCATCAACTCCATAGCATCCACTCCATAGCATCCACTGACTCTTACCTCATCTTTTATACCCTTTATGCCAGCTCCTAGAATGAGGTCACCGGCGGCAGCATGTCTGATGAGTTAATGCAATCAAGTCCAGATCTTTTGTATGTAGATGAGACCAAATGACCTGATACAATGTTATCAGCCATATCTGGTCAACCAGTGCAGCTGGACAATGCATGTTTGTTTGATCAGCCAGGACTGTGTATGAATTCAATGGAGCCCTATTGTTCCAGTGTAGCCACTACTGCCAATATACACCTAGGCTCATAGCTGCGCACAGTATGAATAAATGGAACTAGAGAGAAATACGCTACCCAGAGACCAAAATACATCTCTGAGTTATGGCCATATTTAGGCAGAATCATCACCCCCCCCCTCATCTAGCCCCCACAGTTTAATGATCCCCTCATGTAGCCCCACTGTTTAATGTCCCCGCCTTATCTGGCCCCCCAGTTTAATGCCCCCCTCATCTAGCCCACCACTTTAATGTTCCCGCCTCATCTGGCCCCCCAGTTTAATGTCCCCCTCATCTAGCCCCACAGTTTAATGTCCCCCTCATCTGGCCCCAGAGTTTAATGTCCCCCTCATCTGGCCCCAGAGTTTAATGCCGCCCTCATCTGGCCCCAGAGTTTAATGTCTCCCTCATCTGGCTCCCTAGTTTAATGTCCCCCTCTTCTGGCCTCCCAGTTTAAACTCTTGAGCCAGATGAGGGGGACATTAAACTGGGGGGCCATATGAGGCAGGGACATTAATGTCCCCTCATCTAGCCCCCCAGTTTAATGTCCCCCTCATTTGGCCCCCCAGTTTAATATCCCTCTCAACTAACCCACAGTTTAATGTCCCCTCATCTGGCCCCAGAGTTTAATGACCCCTCATCTGACCCCCCAGTTTAATGTACCCCTCATCTGGCCCCCCAGTTTAATGCCCCCCATCCCCGTTTAATGTTCCCCTCGTCTGGCCCCACAGTTTAATATCTTCCTCCTAGTAACAAACAAACATAATAAACACTGATACTCACCTCTCCTCGCTCCCCTGCTGCTCTCTCAGCAGTCTGTTCTCCCAAGTCTTCACATTGCGCCTACAGCATCCGGAGCCAGAGCACACAGGGGACAGTGGTGAGGCTGGAGCTGACTGCAGAAGGCTCCTGCTTCACAACTGTATTCAACTCATCTCCGGACGCAGATGAGTTGAAACTGGGACATACCTCCCGCCGACCGGGACAGTGTTTTGCCAAATGAAAAAGATTCTTTGGATTCCGTATAATAGAATAAAGTTATAGAATAAAACACTGGACTATCACCAATAGCTTAACATTTTAATTAAGAAGAATATAAGAAGATAGCAAAAGGTAACATTTCACTAAGAAGAGTATAAGAAGATATCAAAAGGTCTTACAACAAGGAAAAGTATAACAGATATTAGAAGGTATAATCAACCCTTGCAATAAAGCAAGGTATAATCAAATATCCGAGTCAATCAAACTGTGATATAATCAAAACTTGCAATACAGCAGGTATAGCAAGGTAATCAAACTTAATCAAACTGTGACTTAATCAAAACCTGAGATAAAGCAAGGTATAAACAACACTAGCAATAAAGCAAGGTATAATCAAAGTTGTGAATCAAAGTTAAGCAAACTATGATATAATCAACACTTGTAATAAAGCAAGGTATAATCAACACTAGCAATAAAGCAAGGTATAGCAAGATAATCAAAGTTTTGAATCAAAGTCAATCAAACTGATATAATTAAAACTTACAACACTGCCAATCTTCATTGATGAATTCCAATAAGGGTATCTGCAGGAAGTATCACTCAGTCAGGTGACAGGTCTCATCAAGCAGAACCAGGCGTCCCCAATCACTGCTGTCAAGATTGCAACACCAATGCTGAGGGATGTTTCCCATCATATACCCTTTGTGTGTGTCATAAAATGGGCGGTTACAGAAGTGATACACCTCTGTAAGGCCTTACTCGTCTCCAAGCTCATATTCATGTGGAAGGGGCCAGTTTACACTTGAATATGTCTCGTGACATATACGCTTCAAACAGAGTTGCTTCTTTGATCTAATTAGTATGGACATGCAAATATAACCTTTTGATCTGGTTGGTATAGATATGTAGATATCACCTTAAACAGAGTATTTTGATCTAATCTGTATAGGTATGTAAATATCACTTCAAACAGCGTCGTTGATCTAATCTGTATGGGCATGTAAATATCACCTCAAACTGAGTCTTTTGATCTAATCTGTATGGATATGTAAATCTCAGAACAGGTCAACTTGATAGAGTGTGTAGACATTACTTTATACCGGGTTGAAATTAAGGTTACTATGAACTGGCTATTATAAACATCTTGTCATGAGCAGCCATTTTATCAAGGGCAGCTATTTTGCATTACAGACAGGACCAGGAATCCGGGACTGTCCTACTGAATCCAGGACGGTTGGGAGGTATGGTATTGTACTGTATGTATGCGTTATATGGGGGTATAAGGAGCAATTATATTGGGGCATTGGGGTAAACTATACTGTATGGGAAACAGATAGAAGTACTCATTGCATTGTTAACAGAGCAGAGGTGTACATGCAGATTTCATTCTCACTTACCACATTTTGCTCCTCAAACCAGAGGCGTAAATTGAAGCTCCTGGGCCCCCAGCGTAAAATCAATAATGGGGTCCCTACCTTGCTTCATTTAGATTAATGGTAGATTTTAGCTACGCTCCTGCCCAGTGGCATAATGAAAGTCTTGTGGGCCCCGGTGCAAACATTTGTCCGGGGCCCTCTACCTCATCCCTACAGCGAATTCTTGATAGTGATGGTTACGGCTGCTAAGGAGTGTAATCAACCTTAGTGTGGTTAGGGTAATCTGTGGGTCTGGTTTATGGGCCAGATGGAAGCTGCAATCTCAATACTGATGCCAGTGCTTATGGGCCCCCTAAGGCTCCTGGGCCCTGGTGTGACTGCACCCTCTGAACCCCCTCAAGTTACACCCCTGCTCCTTCCTCAAACCATCACCCCTTTCCTGCTTTACCGTTGACAGGGTTAAGTGTTCTGGCAGGGAAGGGCCGAAGGTCCAAGGAGCTAAGAGCGGTGAGAATGAAATCTGCACTAACTGTTCAAATCAGTGTAAAACAGGTGGTGAGCTGCAGATATGAGGGAGCCATGCATAAGGGGACATTGTATTCTGTGGGGACATAAGGGGCCATTATGTGGGGATATTTTACTGCACGAGGCATAAGGGAGCATTAAATACAGGTATAATGGTGCCATTGCACTGTATGGGGGCATAAGGGGCCATTACATGGGGAGATGGACTGTATGGGGGACATTATATAGAGGTATGAGGGGAGCCATTATATGTGGTGCATTAGAGAGCATTGTACTGTATGGGTGAATTATATAGGGGTAAAAGAGTCAATAATATTGGGACATAAGGGTGAATTGTACTGTATGGAAGAATTATATGGGGGCACTCTATTGTATACGGACATTATGTTAATGTTTTACACTTGATACACTAAACAACACTGGCAGCTATGATGATATCGCAAGGCACATGACACCATAGACACCACATGATATCACAGTTGGTCCAGAATCTTCAAAGTCCTGAGCGTCGGCCATCTTGTGTCAGTTGAGCCTAACAGCTTGAAGAGAGTCCAGGTATGTCGCTCTTCACACAGTACTGAAACCTTGCTTACACATTGTCAGGGCTATATTTGCCACTAGGCAAGTCTGTTGCAAGCACCCAAAAATACCTAGGCAAGCGCTAAGACCCATAAAGCCTGTGGGGCCCCACTTAGTTTCTGCAGTGAGTATTTCCATCAGTACAGATACAGTTGTGCTAAAAAGTTTACATACCCCTGCAGATTTTTTGTTTTTTTGGCCTTTATTCAGAGAATATGAATGATAACACAAAAACTTTTTCTCCACTTATGGTTAGTGGTTGGTTGAAGCCATTTATAAGCCCTTTTTAAATCATAATGACAACCAAAATCATCAAAATGACCCTGTTCAAAAGTTCTCATACCCTGGTGATTTTGGCCTGATAACATGCCCAGAAGTTGACACAAAGGGGTTTGAATGGCTACTAAAGGTAACATCCTCACCTGTGACCTGTTTGCTTGTAATAAGTGTGTGTGCATAAAAGCTGAGTGAGTTTCTGGGATCCAGACAGACTGTTACATCTCTCCTCCAGCCACTGACGTTTCTGGATTGTGAATCATGGGGAAAGCAAAAGAATTGCCCACGGATCTACGGGAAAAGGTAGTTGAACTGTATAAAACAGGAAAGGGATACAAAAAGATATCCAAGGAATTGATAATGCCAGTCAGCAGTGTTCAAACTATGATTAACAAATGGAAAGTCAGGGGCTCTGTAAAAACCAACCCACGGTCAGGTAGACCAACCGAAATTTTGGAACAACTGCCTGGAAAATTGTTCGAGATGCAAAGAAAAACCCACACATAACATCAGCTGAAATACAGGACTCTCTGAAAACTATCGGTGCGGCTGTTTCAAGATGTACAATAAGGAGACACTTGAAGAAAAATGGGCTGCATGGTCGAGTTGCCAGAAGAAAGCCATTACTGTGCAAATGCCACAAAGAATCTCGCCTTCAATACGCCAAACAGCACAGAGACAAGCCTCAAAACTTCTGGAACAAGGTAATTTGGAGTGATGAGACAAAAATCGAACTTTTTGGCCACAACCATAGATGTTACATTTGGAGAGGTGGCAACAAAGCCTATGATGAAAGGAACACCATTCCTACTGTAAAGCACGGAGGTGGATCACTGATGATGTGGGGATGTGTGAGCTTCAAAGGCACAGGAAGCTTGGTCAAAGTTGAAGGAAAGATGAATGCATTACGTTATCAGCAAATACTGGAGGCAAATTTGCACTCATCAGCCAGGAAGATGCGCATGGGACTTACTTGGACGTCCCAACATGACAACGATCCAAAACACAAGGCCAAGTCGACCTGTCATTGGCTACAGCAGAAGAAAGTGAAGGTTCTGGAGTGGCCATCTCAGTCTCCTGACCTCAATATCATTGAGCCACTCTGGGGAGATCTCAAGCGTGCAGTACATGAAAGACAGCCCAGGAATTCACAGGAACTGGAGACTTTTTGCCAAGAAGAATGGGCAATTTTACCATCTGAGAAAAAAAACAGCCTCATCCACAACTACCACAAAAGACTTCAAGCTGTCATTGATGTTAGAGGGGGCAATACACGGTATTAAGAACTTTTATACAGGGTCATTTTGATGTTTTTGGTTGTCATTATGATTTAAAAAGAGAAAACACAGAAGTTTGACAATAAATGGCTTCAACCAACCACTAACCATGAGTGGAGAAAAAGTTTATTCTCTGAAATAAACACTGTTAATAGAGCAGAGCTGTACATTCAGATTTCTTTCTCACTTACCACACTTTGCTCCTCGAACCAGAGAAGTATGTAACATGAAGCTCCTGGGCCCCAGTGTAAAATTTGTAATGGGGCCCCTGCCTCAAAACACCGCCCTTTCCTACTTTAATGTTGAAAGGGTTAAGTGTGCTGACACCAACGAAGCGGTGGGTGTCCATGGAGCTAAAAGCGGTAAGTGAGAATGAAATCTGCACCAACTGCTAAAATCAGTGTAAAGCAGGTGTTGAGGGGCAGATATAAGGGGGCCATCATGTGAGGGCATTGTACTGTATGGGGGCATAAAGAAGCATCATATTGTATGGGTGCATACGTAGCCATTATATGGGGACATTGTAATGTATTGGGGGATAGGGGGGCCATTACATGGGGGCATTGTATTGTATGGGACTTTATATCATTTTATAATAGGGTCATTGCTTTGTATGGGGCATTGTACTGTATGATAGCATAAGGGGCTATTATATGGGGACAATGAACTGTGTGGGGGTATTATATAGAGGTATGAAGAGGCCATTGTACTATAGGGGAACATAAGGGTTTATTAATAGGGGCTTCATAAGAGAGCTTTGTACTGCATGGGTGCATTATATAGAGGTATAAGAAGCAATTATATTGGGACATAAGGGTGAATTGTACTATATGGGAGCATTAAAAGGGGACACTATACTGTATGCGGACATTGTGTTAATGTTTTACATTTAATACACTAAACAACACTGGCTGCTATGATGATATCACAGGGCACATGACACCATAGAAACCACATGATATCACAGTTGGTCTGGAATCTTCAAAGTCCTGAGCGTCGGCCATCTTGTGTCAGTTGAGCTTAATAGCTAGAAGAGGACAACAAGTCCAGGTATGTCTCTCTTCACACAGTACTGGTGCCTAATTTCAGATATTGAATCTTTGGGGTCGCTTCAGGGCCCTGGGCCTGTTAGTAGCTGCTCTGTCTGCAGCCCTGCTTCGAACCACCAGGCTGGTGCCAGAGCAGGGAGGGGGTCCAAGGAGCTAAGAGCGGTAAGGGTGGGTTCACACCTGCGCTTGCTATCCATCCGTTGCCAATCCAGTGAAAATCTCGGCGAACTGGATTGGCATCGGATACAGACCGGTCAGCGAATGGGTTTTTAACCAATGCGCGGGTGTGCGCTTACATCCTCTGCGCTGCGAATCCGTTTGTTTTCGTCGGACACGAAGTCCTGCCTGTCCGACTTTGTTTCTGACGAAAAAAAAGGATTCACAGCGCAGAGGGTGTATAGCGCACACCCGCACATTGCTTTAAAAACCCATTCAAATGAATGGGTTTTTAACCAATGCGTCGCTGACCAGTCTGTATCCGATGCCAATCCAGTTCGCCGAGATTTTCACTGGATTGGCAACGGACGGATAGCAAGCGCAGGTGTGAACCCACCCTAAGTGAGAATTAAATCTTCACTAACTGCTCAAAGCAGTGAAAAGCTGGTGGTGATGGGAGATATAAGGGGCCATCATATTAGGAAATAAGTGAAGCATTGTACTGTATGGGAGCATAATTCACCATTATATGAGGACATTATACATATGGGGCCCAGCCATTGGAACATTTTACTGTATGGGGCATAATGTGTATGGCATAATAAGGGGGCCAGTATACTATATGGAGCATAATATGAAGGCCATAATATTGTGGGAGGCATAAGGGGGCTATTATGTATGGGGACATGTAATTTATACCTGAAGTTCTTACCCACAGTTTTCAACCGTAGCAATGCCCAAGTTGAAAATTTCAGCAGACCTACAGCTATTACAACAGGTCTTTTGCAATTTCGGGATTTGTTTTGCTGCCACAACTTTTACATAAAAACACTGCAACTGTATGAGCTGTGCCGCAACAGGGCCCACTAAGGCTCTGTCGCCCATTGGCCCACACAAACCTGGAGCCCTGACCCTGCCACTAGTCAATGGGGGTACAATGCCTAGAGAGTCCAGTAGGGGGTGTAGCTGCATAAGCAGATTTTTATTTTTACTATTAGTCCTCGGTCTGAACAGTGATACCCCTGACCCCGTTGAACTGTTGCATTGGCTCAGCATCAGTCTGAAGTAAGTTTTCTAACTGAACATCTCCGGGCGGTGGTGGTGGTATAGCGGCTGCATTGGAAGTACTACTATCATCAGTGCAGGTGACTCTGGGCAGGAGTACCAAGGACTGAGCAGCAGAGTGACAGGAGGACATCAGTACATTATATGGGAGCGGCTGTATATACCGGATTTTAGCAGTGCTGACGATCTTCACTGAGATTTATAGAGGAGAGGATTATTGCTCCCTTCCTCTCCACTGAACCATTATCTTCTGTCACAGAGGCAGCTGCACCCATGGCCAGAGCAGAGCCACTCTTATGCATGATGCATCTTTCGGAGGAGACACGAAAAATACAGTCAAAAGATGAAAAGCTTAATTTCACTGAAAACCTACGACCAACAGCCCGTCCAGGAAAACTACAGCTCCCAGCAGTGAAGCATCAAGTCATGGTTTTATATTATTTCATGTATTATATATCTTATTATTATATGTCTAGAATATACCCCATGTGGCTGTAATATTGCCCTAATGGGTGCCACCCAGCTTACCAAGTATCGGATATAACTAAGAAAATGAATAGAAATCTAGTGAATTTGTATTTACAGGAAATTTAAAACATGTTTCCCGTGAAAGTTAGGTGACAACTAATATAACGAATAATGCAGAGGTCCAGCTTTCCTACAGTTCTGAACAGAAAAAGTAGGAAAGTGGGTTTGCAGAACAAACAGAGGTGGCGAAAGTGAGTGAGATGGGTGAATGGAGTGAATGAGACAGTCAGAGTGGGGCTGCAGAATAAACAGAGGCAGTCGGAGTGAGTGAGATGGGTGAATGGAGTGAATGAGATGGTCAGAGTGGGGCTGAAAATAAGCAGAGGCAGTCGGAGTGAGTGAGATGGGTGAATGGAGTGAATGAGACGGTCAGAGTGGGGCTGTAAATAAGCAGAGGCAGTCGGAGTGAGTGAGATGAGTGAATGGAGTGAATGAGACGGTCAGAGTGGGACTGCAGTATAAACAGAGGCGGCCAGAGTGAGTGAGATGAGTGAATGGAGTGAATGAGACAGTCAGAGTGGGACTGCAGAATAAACAGAGGCGGCCAGAGTGAGTGAGATGAGAGAATGGATTGATTGAGATGGTCAGAGTGGGGCTACAGAATAAACAGGCAGTCGGAGTGAGTGAGTTGAGTGAATGGAGTGAATGAGACGGTCAGAGTGGGGCTGCAAATAAGCAGAGGCAGTCATAGTGAGTGAGATGAGTGAATGGAGTGAATGAGATGGTCAGAGTGGGGCTGCAAATAAGCAGAGGCAGTCGGAGTGAGTGAGATGGATGAATGGAGTGAATGAGACGGTCAGAGTGGGGATGCGGAATAAACAGAGGCAGTCAGAGTGATTGACATGGGTGAATGGAGTGAAAGAGACGGTCAGAGTGGGACTGCAGAATAAACAGAGGCGGCCAGAGTGAGGTAGATGGGTGAATGGAGTGAATAAGACGGTCAGAGTGGGGCTGCGGAATAAACAGAGGAGGTCGGAGTGAAATGGGTGAATGGAGTGAATGATATGGTCAGAGTGGGACTGCAGAATAAACAGAGGCGGCCAGAGTAAGTGAGATGGGTGAATGGAGTGAATGAGACGGTCAGAGTGGGGCTGCGGAATAAACAGAGGCAGTCGGAGTGAGTGAGATGGGTGAATGGAGTGAATGATATGGTCAGAGTGGGACTGCAGAATAAACAGAGGCGGCCAGAGTGAGTGAGATGAGTGAATGGAGTGAATGATATGGTCAGAGTGGGGCTGCAGAATAAACAGAGGCAGTCGGAGTGAGTGAGATGAGTGAATGGAGTGAATGAGACGGTCAGAGTGGGACTGCAGAATAAACAGAGGCGGCCAGAGTGAGTGAGATGAGTGAATGGAGTGAATGAGACAGTCAGAGTGGGACTGCAAAATAAACAGAGGCGGCCAGACTGAGTGAGATGGGTGAATGGAGTGATTGAGATGGTCAGATTGGGGCTGCAAATAAGCAGAGGCAGTCGGAGTGAGTGAGATGGGTGAATGGAGTGAATGAGACGGTCAGAGTGGGGCTGCAAATAAGCAGAGGCAGTCGGAGTGAGTGAGATGAGTGAATGAGACGGTCAGAGTGGGACTGCAGAATAAACAGAGGCGGCCAAAGTGAGTGAGATGGGTGAATGGAGTGAATGAGACCGTCAGAGTGGGACTGCGGAATAAACAGAGGCGGCCAGAGTGAGTGAGATGGGTGAATGGAGTGAATGATATGGTCAGAGTGGGGCTGCAGAATAAACAGAGGCGGCCAGAGTGAGTGAGATGGGAGAATGGATTGATTGAGATGGTCAGAGTGGGGCTGCAGAATAAACAGAGGCAGTCGGAGTGAGTGAGATGAGTTATTGGAGTGAATGAGACGGTCAGAGTGGGACTGCAGAATAAACAGAGGCGGCCAAAGTGAGTGAGATGGGTGAATGGAGTGAATGAGGTGGTCAGAGTGGGGCTGCAAATAAGCAGAGGTAGTTGGAGTGAGAGAGATGGGTGAATGGAGTGAATGAGACGGTCAGAGTGGGGCTGCAAATAAGCAGAGGCAGTCAGAGTGAGTGAGATGGGTGAAAGGAGTGAATGAGACGGTTTGAGTGGGGCTGCAAATAAGCAGAGGCAGTAGGAGTGAGAGAGATGAGTGAATGAGATGGTCAGAGTGGGACTGCAGAATAAACAGAGGTGGCCAGAGTGAGTGAGATGGGTGAATGGAGTGAATGAGACGGTCAGAGTGGGGCTGCGGAATAAACAGAGGCAGTCGGAGTGAGTGAGATGGGTGAATGGAGTGAATGAGACGGTCAGAGTGGGACTGCAGGAAAAACAGAGGCGGCCGGAGTGAGTGAGATGGGTGAATGGAGTGAATGAGATGGTCAGAGTGGAGCTGCAGAATAAACAGAGGCAGTCAGAGTGAGTGAGATGAGTGAATGGCGTGAATGAAACGGTCAGAGTGGGACTGCAGAATAAACAGAGGCCGCCAGAGTGAGTGAGATGAGAGAATGGATCGATTGAGATGGTCAGAGTGGGGCTGCAGAATAAACAGAGGCAGTCAGAGTGAGTGAGTTGAGTGAATGGAGTGAATGAGACGGTCAGAGTGGGGCTGAAAATAAGCAGAGGCAGTCGGAGTGAGTGAGATGAGTGAATGGAGTGAATGAGATGGTCAGAGTGGGGCTGCAAATAAGCAGAGGCAGTCGGAGTGAATGAGATGGGTGAATGGAGTGAATGAGACGGTCAGAATGGGGCTGCAAATAAGCAGAGGTGGCCAGAGTGAGTGATATGGGTGAATGGAGTGAATAAGACGGTCAGAGTGGGGATGCGGAATAAACAGCGGCGGTCAGAGTGATTGAGATGTGTGAATGGAGTGAAAGAGACGGTCAGAGTGGGACTGCAGAATAAACAGAGGAGGCCAGAGTGAGGTAGATGGGTGAATGGAGTGAATAAGATGGTCAGAGTGGGGCTGCGGAATAAACAGAGGCGGTCGGAGTGAAATGGGTGAATGGAGTGAATGATATGGTCAGAGTGGGACTGCAGAATAAACAGAGGCGGCCAGAGTAAGTGAGATGGGTGAATGGAGTGAATGAAACGGTCAGAGTGGGGCTGTGGAAAAAACAGAGGCAGTTGGATGTGAGTGAGATGGGTGAATGGAGTGAATGATATGGTCAGAGTGGGACTGCAGAATAAACAGAGGCGGCCAGAGTGAGTGAGATGAGTGAATTGAGTGAATGATATGGTCAGAGTGGGGCTGCAGAATAAACAGAGGCAGTCGGAGTGAGTGAGATGAGTGAATGGAGTGAATGAGACAGTCAGAGTGGGACTGCAGAATAAACAGAGGCAGTCGGAGTGAGTGAGATGGGTGAATGGAGTGAATGAGACGGTCAGAGTGGGGCTGTAAATAAGCAGAGGCAGTCGGAGTGAGTGAGATGAGTGAATGGAGTGAATGAGACGGTCAGAGTGGGACTGCAGTATAAACAGAGGCGGCCAGAGTGAGTGAGATGAGTGAATGGAGTGAATGAGACAGTCAGAGTGGGACTGCAGAATAAACAGAGGCAGTCGGAGTGAGTGAGATGGGTGAATGGAGTGAATGAGATGGTCAGAGTGGGGCTGAAAATAAGCAGAGGCAGTCGGAGTGAGTGAGATGGGTGAATGGAGTGAATGAGACGGTCAGAGTGGGGCTGTAAATAAGCAGAGGCAGTCGGAGTGAGTGAGATGAGTGAATGGAGTGAATGAGACGGTCAGAGTGGGACTGCAGTATAAACAGAGGCGGCCAGAGTGAGTGAGATGAGTGAATGGAGTGAATGAGACAGTCAGAGTGGGACTGCAGAATAAACAGAGGCGGCCAGAGTGAGTGAGATGAGAGAATGGATTGATTGAGATGGTCAGAGTGGGGCTACAGAATAAACAGGCAGTCGGAGTGAGTGAGTTGAGTGAATGGAGTGAATGAGACGGTCAGAGTGGGGCTGCAAATAAGCAGAGGCAGTCATAGTGAGTGAGATGAGTGAATGGAGTGAATGAGATGGTCAGAGTGGGGCTGCAAATAAGCAGAGGCAGTCGGAGTGAGTGAGATGGATGAATGGAGTGAATGAGACGGTCAGAGTGGGGATGCGGAATAAACAGAGGCAGTCAGAGTGATTGACATGGGTGAATGGAGTGAAAGAGACGGTCAGAGTGGGACTGCAGAATAAACAGAGGCGGCCAGAGTGAGGTAGATGGGTGAATGGAGTGAATAAGACGGTCAGAGTGGGGCTGCGGAATAAACAGAGGAGGTCGGAGTGAAATGGGTGAATGGAGTGAATGATATGGTCAGAGTGGGACTGCAGAATAAACAGAGGCGGCCAGAGTAAGTGAGATGGGTGAATGGAGTGAATGAGACGGTCAGAGTGGGGCTGCGGAATAAACAGAGGCAGTCGGAGTGAGTGAGATGGGTGAATGGAGTGAATGATATGGTCAGAGTGGGACTGCAGAATAAACAGAGGCGGCCAGAGTGAGTGAGATGAGTGAATGGAGTGAATGATATGGTCAGAGTGGGGCTGCAGAATAAACAGAGGCAGTCGGAGTGAGTGAGATGAGTGAATGGAGTGAATGAGACGGTCAGAGTGGGACTGCAGAATAAACAGAGGCGGCCAGAGTGAGTGAGATGAGTGAATGGAGTGAATGAGACAGTCAGAGTGGGACTGCAAAATAAACAGAGGCGGCCAGACTGAGTGAGATGGGTGAATGGAGTGATTGAGATGGTCAGATTGGGGCTGCAAATAAGCAGAGGCAGTCGGAGTGAGTGAGATGGGTGAATGGAGTGAATGAGACGGTCAGAGTGGGGCTGCAAATAAGCAGAGGCAGTCGGAGTGAGTGAGATGAGTGAATGAGACGGTCAGAGTGGGACTGCAGAATAAACAGAGGCGGCCAAAGTGAGTGAGATGGGTGAATGGAGTGAATGAGACCGTCAGAGTGGGACTGCGGAATAAACAGAGGCGGCCAGAGTGAGTGAGATGGGTGAATGGAGTGAATGATATGGTCAGAGTGGGGCTGCAGAATAAACAGAGGCGGCCAGAGTGAGTGAGATGGGAGAATGGATTGATTGAGATGGTCAGAGTGGGGCTGCAGAATAAACAGAGGCAGTCGGAGTGAGTGAGATGAGTTATTGGAGTGAATGAGACGGTCAGAGTGGGACTGCAGAATAAACAGAGGCGGCCAAAGTGAGTGAGATGGGTGAATGGAGTGAATGAGGTGGTCAGAGTGGGGCTGCAAATAAGCAGAGGTAGTTGGAGTGAGAGAGATGGGTGAATGGAGTGAATGAGACGGTCAGAGTGGGGCTGCAAATAAGCAGAGGCAGTCAGAGTGAGTGAGATGGGTGAAAGGAGTGAATGAGACGGTTTGAGTGGGGCTGCAAATAAGCAGAGGCAGTAGGAGTGAGAGAGATGAGTGAATGAGATGGTCAGAGTGGGACTGCAGAATAAACAGAGGTGGCCAGAGTGAGTGAGATGGGTGAATGGAGTGAATGAGACGGTCAGAGTGGGGCTGCGGAATAAACAGAGGCAGTCGGAGTGAGTGAGATGGGTGAATGGAGTGAATGAGACGGTCAGAGTGGGACTGCAGGAAAAACAGAGGCGGCCGGAGTGAGTGAGATGGGTGAATGGAGTGAATGAGATGGTCAGAGTGGAGCTGCAGAATAAACAGAGGCAGTCAGAGTGAGTGAGATGAGTGAATGGCGTGAATGAAACGGTCAGAGTGGGACTGCAGAATAAACAGAGGCCGCCAGAGTGAGTGAGATGAGAGAATGGATCGATTGAGATGGTCAGAGTGGGGCTGCAGAATAAACAGAGGCAGTCAGAGTGAGTGAGTTGAGTGAATGGAGTGAATGAGACGGTCAGAGTGGGGCTGAAAATAAGCAGAGGCAGTCGGAGTGAGTGAGATGAGTGAATGGAGTGAATGAGATGGTCAGAGTGGGGCTGCAAATAAGCAGAGGCAGTCGGAGTGAATGAGATGGGTGAATGGAGTGAATGAGACGGTCAGAATGGGGCTGCAAATAAGCAGAGGTGGCCAGAGTGAGTGATATGGGTGAATGGAGTGAATAAGACGGTCAGAGTGGGGATGCGGAATAAACAGCGGCGGTCAGAGTGATTGAGATGTGTGAATGGAGTGAAAGAGACGGTCAGAGTGGGACGCAGAATAAACAGAGGAGGCCAGAGTGAGGTAGATGGGTGAATGGAGTGAATAAGATGGTCAGAGTGGGGCTGCGGAATAAACAGAGGCGGTCGGAGTGAAATGGGTGAATGGAGTGAATGATATGGTCAGAGTGGGACTGCAGAATAAACAGAGGCGGCCAGAGTAAGTGAGATGGGTGAATGGAGTGAATGAAACGGTCAGAGTGGGGCTGTGGAAAAACAGAGGCAGTTGGATGTGAGTGAGATGGGTGAATGGAGTGAATGATATGGTCAGAGTGGGACTGCAGAATAAACAGAGGCGGCCAGAGTGAGTGAGATGAGTGAATTGAGTGAATGATATGGTCAGAGTGGGGCTGCAGAATAAACAGAGGCAGTCGGAGTGAGTGAGATGAGTGAATGGAGTGAATGAGACAGTCAGAGTGGGACTGCAGAATAAACAGAGGCGGCCAGAGTCAGTGAGATGGGTGAATGGAGTGATTGAGATGGTCAGATTGGGGCTGCAAATAAGCAGAGGCAGTCGGAGTGAGTGAGATGGGTGAATGGAGTGAATGAGACGGTCAGAGTGGGGTTGCAAATAAGCAGAGGCAGTCAGAGTGAGTGAAATGAGTGAATGAGACGGCAGAGTGGGACTGCAGAATAAACAGAGGCGGCCAAAGTGAGTGAGATGGGTGAATGGAGTGAATGAGACCGTCAGAGTGGAACTGCGAAATAAACAGAGCCGGCCAGAGTGAGTGAGATGGGTGAATGGAGTGAATGATATGGTCAGAGTGGGGCTGCAGAATAAACAGAGGCAGTCAGAGTGAGTGAGATGAGTGAATGGCGTGAATGAAACGGTCAGAGTGGGACTGCAGAATAAACAGAGGCCGCCAGAGTGAGTGAGATGGGAGAATGGATTGATTGAGATGGTCAGAGTGGGGCTGCAGAATAAACAGAGGCAGTGGGAGTGAGTGAGATGAGTTAATGGAGTGAATGAGACGGTCAGAGTGGGACTGCAGAATAAACAAAGGCGGCCAGAGTGAGTGAGATGGGTGAATGGAGTGAATGAGGTGGTCAGAGTGGGGCTGCAAATAAGCAGAGGTAGTCGGAGTGAGAGAGATGGGTGAATGGAGTGAATGAGACGGTCAGAGTGGGGCTGCAAATAAGCAGAGGCAGTCGGAGTGGGTGAGATGGGTGAATGGAGTGAATGAGACGGTTTGAGTGGGGCTGCAAATAAGCAGAGGCAGTCGGAGTGAGAGAGATGAGTGAATGAGATGGTCAGAGTGGGACTGCAGAATAAACAGAGGTGGCCAGAGTGAGTGAGATGGGTGAATGGAGTGAATGAGACGGTCAGAGTGGGGCTGCGGAATAAACAGAGGCAGTCGGAGTGAGTGAGATGGGCGAATGGAGTGAATGAGACGGTCAGAGTGGGACTGCAGGAAAAACAGAGGCGGCCGGAGTGAGTGAGATGGGTGAATGGAGTGAATAAGATGGTGATAGTGGAGCTGCAGAATAAACAGAGGCGGCCAGAGTGAGTGAGATGGGTGAATGGAGTGAATGAGATGGTCAGATTGGGGCTGAAAATAAGCAGAGGCAGTCGGAGTGAGTGAGATGGGTGTATGGAGTAAATGAGACTGTCAGAGTGGGGCTGTAAATAAGCAGAGGCAGTCGGAGTGAGTGAGATGAGTGAATGAGACGGTCAGAGTGGGACTGCAGAATAAACAGAGGCGGCCAGAGTGAGTGAGATGGGTGAATGGAGTAAATGAGATGGTCAGAGTGGGGCTGCAAATAAGCAGAGGCAGTCGGAGTGAGTGAGATGGGTGAATGGAGTGAATGAGACGGTCAGAGTGGGGCTGCAAATAAACAGAGGCGGCCAGAGTGAGTGATATGGGTGAATGGACTGAATGGAGTGAATAAGACGGTCAGAGTGGGGCTGCGGAATAAACAGAGGCAGTCAGAGTGAGTGAGATGGGTGAATGGAGTGAAAGAGACGGTCAGAGTGGGACTGCAGAATAAACAGAGGCGGCCAGAGTGAGTGAGATGGGTGAATGGAGTAAATAAGACGGTCAGAGTGGGGCTGCGGAATAAACAGAAGCGGTGGGAGTGAAATGGGTGAATGGAGTGAATGATATGGTCAGAGTGGGACTGCAGAATAAACAGAGGCAGTCGGAGTGAGTGAGATGAGTGAATGGAGTGAAGGAGAAAGTCAGAGTGGGACTGCAGAATAAACAGAGGCGGCCAGAGTGAGTGAGATGGGTGAATGGAGTGATTGAGATGGTCAGATTGGGGCTGCAAATAAGCAGAGGCAGTCGGAGTGAGTGAGATGGGTGAATGGAGTGAATGAGACGGTCAGAGTGGGGCTGCAAATAAGCAGAGGCAGTCGGAGTGAGTGAGATGAGTGAATGAGACGGTCAGAGTGGGACTGCAGAATAAACAAAGGCGGCCAGAGTGAGTGAGATGTGAAATGGAGTGAATCAGACCGTCAGAGTGAGACTGCGGAATAAACAGAGGCGGCCACAGTGAGTGAGATGGGTGAATGGAGTGAATTATATGGTCAGAGTGGGGCTGCAGAATAAACAGAGGCGGCCAGAGTGAGTGAGGTGGGTGAAAGGAGTGAATGAGATGGTCAGAGTGGGGCTGCAGAATAAACAGAGGCAGTCGGAGTGAGTGAGATGGGTGAATGGAGTGAATTATATGGTCAGAGTGGGACTGCAGAATAAACAGAGGCGGCCAGAGTGAGTGAGGTGGGTGAATGGAGTGAATGAGATGGTCAGAGTGGGGCTCCAGAATAAACAGAGGCAGTCGGAGTGAGTGAGATGGGTGAATGGAGTGAATTATATGGTCAGAGTGGGACTGCAGAATAAACAGAGGCGGCCAGAGTGAGTGAGATGGGTGAATGGAGTGAATGAGACGGTCAGAGTGGGGCTGCGGAATAAACAGAGGCAGTAGGAGTGAGTGAGATGGGTGAATGGAGTGAATGATATGGTCAGAGTGGGACTGCAGAATAAACAGAGGCAGCCAGAGTGAGTGAGATGAGTGAATGGAGTGAATGATATGGTCAGAGTGGGGCTGCAGAATAAACAGAGGCAGTCGGAGTGAGTGAGATGAGTGAATGGAGTGAATGAGACGGTTAGAGTGGGGCTGCAGAATAAACAGAGGCGGCCAGAGTGAGTGAGATGGGCGAATGGAGTGAATGAGATGGTCAGAGTGGGGCTGCAAATAAGCAGAGGCAGTCGGAGTGAGTGAGATGAGTGAATGGAGTGAATGAGACGGTCAGAGTGGGACTGCAGAATAAACAGACGCAGTCGGAGTGAGATGGGTGAATGGAGTGAATGAGACGGTCAGAGTGGGGCTGCAGAATAAACAGAGGCGGCCAGAGTGAGTGAGATGGGTGAATGGAGTGAATGAGATGGTCAGAGTGGGGCTGCAAATAAGCAGAGGCAGTCGGAGTGAGTGAGATGGGTGAATGGAGTGAATGAGACGGTCAGAGTGGGGCTGCAAATAAGCAGAGGCAGTCGGAGTGAGTGAGATGAGTGAATGAGACGTTCTGAGTGGGGCTGCAGAATAAACAAAGGCAGTCGGAGTGAGTGAGATGAGTGAATGGAGTCAATGAGACGGTCAGAGTGGGACTGCAGAATAAACAGAGGCGGCCAGAGGGAGTGAGATGAGTGAATGGAGTGAATGAGACGGTCAGAGTGGGACTGCAGAATAAACAGAGGCGGCCAGAGTGAGTGAGATGAGAGAATGGATTGATTGAGATGGTCAGAGTGGGGCTGCAGAATAAACAGAGGCAGTCGGAGTGAGTGAGAAGAGTGAATGGAGTGAATGAGACGGTCAGAGTGGGGCTGCAAATAAGCAGAGGCGGCCAGAGTGAGTGAGATGGGTGAATGGAGTGAAGAAGACGGTCAGAGTGGGGCTGCGGAATAAACAGAGGCAGTCAGAGTGAGTGAGATGGGTGAATGGAGTGAAAGAGACGGTCAGAGTGAGACTGCAGAATAAACAGAGGCGGCCAGAGTGAGTGAGATGGGTGAATGAAGTGAATAAGACGGTCAGAGTGGGACTGCAGAAAAAACAGAGGCGGCCAGAGTGAGTGAGATGGGTGAATGGAGTGAATGATATGGTCAGAGTGGGGCTGCAGAATAAACAGAGGCAGTCGGAGTGAGTGAGATGGGTGAATGAAGTGACAGAGATGGTGAGAGTGGGGCTGCAAATAAGCAGAGGCAGTCGGAGTGAGTGAGATGGGTGAATAGAGTGAATGAGACGGTCAGAGTGGGACTGCAAATAAGCAAAGGCCGTCGGAGTGAGAGATATGAGTGAATGAGACGGTCAGAGTGAGACTGCAGAATAAACAGAGGCGGCCAGAGTGAGTGAGATGGGTGAATGGAGTGAATGAGACGGTCAGAGTGGGGCTGCAAATAAGCAGAGGCAGTCGGAGTGAGTGAGATGAGTGAATGGAGTGAATGAGATGGTCAGAGTGGGGCTGCAAATAAGCAGAGGCAGTTGGAGTGAATGAGATGGGTGAATGGAGTGAAAGAGACGGTCAGAGTGGGACTGCAGAATAAACAGAGGAGGCCAGAGTGAGGTAGATGGGTGAATGGAGTGAATAAGATGGTCAGAGTGGGGCTGCGGAATAAACAGAGGCGGTCGGAGTGAAATGGGTGAATGGAGTGAATGATATGGTCAGAGTGGGACTGCAGAATAAACAGAGGCGGCCAGAGTAAGTGAGATGGGTGAATGGAGTGAATGAAACGGTCAGAGTGGGGCTGCAGAATAAAAAGAGGCGGCCAGAGTGAGTGAGATGAGTGAATTGAGTGAATGATATGGTCAGAGTGGGGCTGCAGAATAAACAGAGGCAGTCGGAGTGAGTGAGATGAGTGAATGGAGTGAATGAGACAGTCAGAGTGGGACTGCAGAATAAACAGAGGCGGCCAGAGTGAGTGAGATGGGTGAATGGAGTGATTGAGATGGTCAGATTGGGGCTGCAAATAAGCAGAGGCAGTCGGAGTGAGTGAGATGGGTGAATGGAGTGAATGAGACGGTCAGAGTGGGGCTGCGAATAAGCAGAGGCAGTCGGAGTGAGTGAAATGAGTGAATGAGACGGTCAGAGTGGGACTGCAGAATAAACAGAGGCGGCCAGAGTGAGTGAGATGGGTGAATGGAGTGAATGAGACCGTCAGAGTGGGACTGCGGAATAAACAGAGCCGGCCAGAGTGAGTGAGATGGGTGAATGGAGTGAATGATATGGTCAGAGTGGGGCTGCAGAATAAACAGAGGCAGTCAGAGTGAGTGAGATGAGTGAATGGCGTGAATGAGACGGTCAGAGTGGGACTGCAGAATAAACAGAGGCCGCCAGAGTGAGTGAGATGGCAGAATGGATTGATTGAGATGGTCAGAGTGGGGCTGCAGAATAAACAGAGGCAGTGGGAGTGAGTGAGATGAGTTAATGGAGTGAATGAGACGGTCAGAGTGGGACTGCAGAATAAACAAAGGCGGCCAGAGTGAGTGAGATGGGTGAATGGAGTGAATGAGGTGGTCAGAGTGGGGCTGCAAATAAGCAGAGGTAGTCGGAGTGAGAGAGATGGGTGAATGGATTGAATGAGACGGTCAGAGTGGGGCTGCAAATAAGCAGAGGCAGTCGGAGTGGGTGAGATGGGTGAATGGAGTGAATGAGACGGTTTGAGTGGGGCTGCAAATAAGCAGAGGCAGTCGGAGTGAGAGAGATGAGTGAATGAGATGGTCAGAGTGGGACTGCAGAATAAACAGAGGTGGCCAGAGTGAGTGAGATGGGTGAATGGAGTGAATGAGACGGTCAGAGTGGGGCTGCGGAATAAACAGAGGCAGTCGGAGTGAGTGAGATGGGCGAATGGAGTGAATGAGACGGTCAGAGTGGGACTGCAGGAAAAACAGAGGCGGCCGGAGTGAGTGAGATGGGTGAATGGAGTGAATAAGATGGTGATAGTGGAGCTGCAGAATAAACAGAGGCGGCCAGAGTGAGTGAGATGGGTGAATGGAGTGAATGAGATGGTCAGATTGGGGCTGAAAATAAGCAGAGGCAGTCGGAGTGAGTGAGATGGGTGTATGGAGTAAATGAGACGGTCAGAGTGGGGCTGTAAATAAGCAGAGGCAGTCGGAGTGAGTGAGATGAGTGAATGAGACGGTCAGAGTGGGACTGCAGAATAAACAGAGGCGGCCAGAGTGAGTGAGATGGGTGAATGGAGTAAATGAGATGGTCAGAGTGGGGCTGCAATTAAGCAGAGGCAGTCGGAGTGAGTGAGATGAGTGAATGGAGTGAATGATATGGTCAGAGTGGGGCTGCAGAATAAACAGAGGCAGTCGGAGTGAGTGAGATGAGTGAATGGAGTGAATGAGACGGTCAGAGTGGAGCTGCAAATAAGCAGAGGCAGTCGGAGTGAGTGAGATGTGTGAATGGAGTGAATGAGACGGTCAGAGTGGGGCTGTAAATAAGCAGAGGCGGCCAGAGTGAGTGATATGGGTGAATGGACTGAATGGAGTGAATAAGACGGTCAGAGCGGGGCTGCGGAATAAACAGAGGCAGTCAGAGTGAGTGAGATGGGTGAATGGAGTGAAAGAGACGGTCAGAGTGGGACTGCAGAATAAACAGAGGCGGCCAGAGTGAGTGAGATGGGTGAATGGAGTAAATAAGACGGTCAGAGTGGGGCTGCGGAATAAACAGAAGCGGTGGGAGTGAAATGGGTGAATGGAGTGAATGATATGGTCAGAGTGGGACTGCAGAATAAACAGAGGCGGCCAGAGTAAGTGAGATGGGTGAATGGAGTGAATGAAACGGTCAGAGTGGGGCTGCGGAAAAAACAGAGGCAGTTGGATGTGAGTGAGATGGGTGAATGGAGTGAAAGAGACGGTCAGAGTGGGACTGCAGAATAAACAGAGGCGGCCAGAGTGAGTGAGATGGGTGAATGGAGTCAATGAGACAGTCAGAGTGGGGCTGCAGAATAAACAGAGGCAGTCGGAGTGAGTGAGATGGGTGAATGGAGAGAATGATATGGTCAGAGTGGGACTGCAGAATAAACAGAGGCGGCCAGAGTAAGTGAGATGGGTGAATGGAGTGAATGAAACGGTCAGAGTGGGGCTGCGGAAAAAATAGAGGCAGTTGGATGTGAGTGAGATGGGTGAATGGAGTGAATGATATGGTCAGAGTGGGACTGCAGAATAAACAGAGGCGGCCAAAGTGAGTGAGATGAGTGAATGGAGTGAATGAGAAAGTCAGAGTGGGACTGCAGAATAAACAGAGGCGGCCAGAGTGAGTGAGATGGGTGAATGGAGTGATTGAGGTGGTCAGATTGGGGCTGCAAATAAGCAGAGGCAGTCGGAGTGAGTGAGATGGGTGAATGGAGTGAATGAGACGGTCAGAGTTGGGCTGCAAATAAGCAGAGGCAGTCGGAGTGAGTGAGATGAGTGAATGAGACGGTCAGAGTGGGACTGCAGAATAAACAAAGGCGGCCAGAGTGAGTGAGATGTGAAATGGAGTGAATCAGACCGTCAGAGTGAGACTGCGGAATAAACAGAGGCGGCCAGAGTGAGTGAGATGGGTGAATGGAGTGAATGAGACGGTCAGAGTGGGGCTGCAAATAAGCAGAGGCAGTCGGAGTGAGTGAGATGAGTGAATGAGATGGTCAGAGTGGGGCTGCAGAATAAACAGAGGCAGTCGGAGTGAGTGAGATGGGTGAATGGAGTGAATTATATGGTCAGAGTGGGACTGCAGAATAAACAGAGGCGGCCAGAGTGAGTGAGGTGGGTGAATGGAGTGAATGAGATGGTCAGAGTGGGGTTCCAGAATAAACAGAGGCAGTCGGAGTGAGTGAGATGGGTGAATGGAGTGAATTATTTGGTCAGAGTGGGACTGCAGAATAAACAGAGGCGGCCAGAGTGAGTGAGATGGGTGAATGGAGTGAATGAGACGGTCAGAGTGGGGCTGCGGAATAAACAGAGGCAGTAGGAGTGAGTGAGATGGGTGAATGGAGTGAATGATATGGTCAGAGTGGGACTGCAGAATAAACAGAGGCAGCCAGAGTGAGTGAGATGAGTGAATGGAGTGAATGATATGGTCAGAGTGGGGCTGCAGAATAAACAGAGGCAGTCGGAGTGAGTGAGATGAGTGAATGGAGTGAATGAGACGGTCAGAGGGGGGCTGCAGAATAAACAGAGGCGGCAGAGTGAGTGAGATGGGTGAATGGAGTGAATGAGATGGTCAGAGTGGGGCTGCAAATAAGCAGAGGCAGTCGGAGTGAGTGAGATGAGTGAATGGAGTGAATGAGACGGTCAGAGTGGGACTGCAGAATAAACAGACGCAGTCGGAGTGAGATGGGTGAATGGAGTGAATGAGACGGTCAGAGTGGGGCTGCAAATAAGCAGAGGCAGTCGGAGTGAGTGAGATGGGTGAATGGAGTGAATGAGACGGTCAGAGTGGGGCTGCAAATAAGCAGAGGCAGTCGGAGTGAGTGAGATGAGTGAATTAGACGGTCAGAGTGGGGCTGCAGAATAAACAAAGGCAGTCGGAGTGAGTGAGATGAGTGAATGGAGTGAATGAGACGGTCAGACTGGGACTGCAGAATAAACAGAGGCGGCCAGAGGGAGTGAGATGAGTGAATGGAGTGAATGAGACGGTCAGAGTGGGACTGCAGAATAAACAGAGGCAGCTAGAGTGAGTGAGATGAGAGAATGGATTGATTGAGATGGTCAGAGTGGGACTGCAGAATAAACAGAGGCAGTCGGAGTGAGTGAGAAGAGTGAATGGAGTGAATGAGATGGTCAGAGTGGGGCTGCAAATAAGCAGAGGCAGTTGGAGTGAGTGAGATGTGGTGAATGAGACGGTCAGAGTGGGGCTGCAAATAAGCAGAGGCGGCCAGAGTGAGTGAGATGGGTGAATGGAGTGAAGAAGACGGTCAGAGTGGGGCTGCGGAATAAACAGAGGCAGTCAGAGTGAGTGAGATGGGTGAATGGAGTGAAAGAGACGGTCAGAGTGAGACTGCAGAATAAACAGAGGCGGCCAGAGTGAGTGAGATGGGTGAATGAAGTGAATAAGACGGTCAGAGTGGGACTGCAGAAAAAACAGAGGCGGCCAGAGTGAGTGAGATGGGTGAATGGAGTGAATGATATGGTCAGAGTGGGGCTGCAGAATAAACAGAGGCAGTCGGAGTGAGTGAGATGGGTGAATGGAGTGAATGAGATGGTGAGAGTGGGGCTGCAAATAAGCAGAGGCAGTCGGAGTGAGTGAGATGGGTGAATAGAGTGAATGAGACGGTCAGAGTGGGACTGCAAATAAGCAAAGGCCGTCGGAGTGAGAGATATGAGTGAATGAGACGGTCAGAGTGAGACTGCAGAATAAACAGAGGCGGCCAGAGTGAGTGAGATGGGTGAATGGAGTGATTGAGGTGGTCAGAGTGGGGCTGTGGAATAAGCAGAGGCAGTCGGAGTGAGTGTAATGGGTGAATGGAGTGAATGAGACGGTCAGAGTGGGACTGCAGAATAAACAGAGGCGGCCAGAGTGAGTGAGATGGGTGAATGGAGTGAATGAGACGGTCAGAGTGGGGCTGCAAATAAGCAGAGGCGGCCAGAGTGAGTGATATGGGTGAATGGAGTCAATAAGACGGTCAGAGTGGGGCTGCGGAATAAACAGAGGCAGTCAGAGTGAGTGAGATGGGTGAATGGAGTGAAAGAGACGGTCAGAGTGAGACTGCAGTATAAACAGAGGCGGCCAGAGTGAGTGAGATGAGTGAATGAGATGGTCAGAGTGGGGTTACAGAATAAACAGAGGCAGTCGAAGTGAGTGAGATGAGTGAATGGAGTGAATGAGACGGTCAGAGTGGGACTGCAGAATAAACAGAGGCGGCCAGAGTGAGTGAGATGGGTGAATGGAGTGAATGAGATGGTCAGAGTGAGGCTGCGGAATAAACAGAGGCAGTAGGAGTGAGTGAGATGGGTGAATGGAGTGAATGATATGGTCAGAGTGGGACTGCAGAATAAACAGAGGCAGCCAGAGTGAGTGAGATGAGTGAATGGAGTGAATGATATGGTCAGAGTGGGGCTGCAGAATAAACAGAGGCAGTCGGAGTGAGTGAGATGAGTGAATGGAGTGAATGAGACGGTTAGAGTGGGGCTGAAGAATAAACAGAGGCGGCCAGAGTGAGTGAGATGGGTGAATGGAGTGAATGAGATGGTCAGAGTGGGGCTGCAAATAAGCAGAGGCAGTCGGAGTGAGTGAGATGAGTGAATGAGACGGTCAGAGTGTGACTGCAGAATAAACAGACGCAGTCGGAGTGAGATGGGTGAATGGAGTGAATGAGACGGTCAGAGTGGGGCTGCAAATAAGCAGAGGCAGTCGGAGTGAGTGAGATGGGTGAATGGAGTGAATGAGACGGTCAGAGTGGGGCTGCAAATAAGCAGAGGAAGTCGGAGTGAGTGAGATGAGTGAATGAGACGGTCAGAGTGGGGCTGCAGAATAAACAAAGGCAGTCGGAGTGAGTGAGATGAGTGAATAGAGTGAATGAGACGGTCAGAGTGGGACTGCAGAATAAACAGAGGCGGCCAGAGGGAGTGAGATGAGTGAATGGAGTGAATGATATGGTCAGAGTGGGACTGCGGAATAAACAGAGGCGGCCAGAGTCAGTGAGATGGGTGAATGGAGTGAATGATATGGTCACAGTGGGGCTGCAGAATAAACAGAGGCAGTCGGAGTGAATGAGATGGGTGAATGGAGTGAATGAGACGGTCAGAGTGGGGCTACAAATAAGTAGAGGCAGTCGAAGTGAGAGATATGAGTGAATGAGACGGTCAGAGTGAGACTGCAGAATAAACAGAGGCGGCCAGAGTGAGTGAGATGGGTGAATGGAGTGAATGAGACGGTCAGAGTTGGGCTGTGGAATAAGCAGAGGCAGTCGGAGTGAGTGTAATGGGTGAATGAGACGGTCAGAGTGGAACTGCAGAATAAATAGAGGCGGCCAGAGTGAGTGAGATGGGTGAATGGAGTGAATGAGATGGTCAGAGTGGAGCTGCAGAATAAACAGAGGCGGCCAGAGTGAGTGAAATGGGTGAATGGAGTAAATGAGATGGTCAGATTGGGGCTGCAAATAAGCAGAGGCAGTCGGAGTGAGTGAGATGAGTGAATGGAGTGAACGAGACGGTCAGAGTGGGACTGCAGAATAAACAGCCGCAGTCGGAGTGAGACGGGTGAATGGAGTGAATGAGACGGTCAGAGTGGTGCTGCAAATAAGCAGAGGCAGTTGGAGTGAGTGAGATGGGTGAATGGAGTGAATGAGACGGTCAGAGTGGGGCTGCAGAATAAACAAAGGCAGACGGAGTGAGTGAGATGAGTGAATGGAGTGAATGAGACGGTCAGAGTGGGACTGCAGAATAAACAGAGGTGGCCAGAGTGAGTGAGATGAGTGAATGGAGTGAATGAGACGGTCAGAGTGGGACTGCAGAATAAACAGAGGCGGCCAGAGTGAGTGAGATGAGAGAATGGATTGATTGAGATGGTCAGAGTGGGGCTGCAGAAAAACAGAAGCAGTCGGAGTGAGTGAGAACAGTGAATGGAGTGAATGATATTGTCAGAGTGGGGCTGCAGAATAAACAGAGGCAGTCGGAGTGAGTGAGATGGGTGAATGGAGTGAATGAGACGGTCAGAGTGGGGCTGCAAATAAGCAGAGGCAGTCGGAGTGAGAGATATGAGTGAATGAGATGGTCAGAGTGAGACTGCAGAATAAACAGAGGCGGCCAGAGTGAGTGAGATGGGTGAATGGAGTGAATGAGACGGTCAGAGTTGGGCTGTGGAATAAGCAGAGGCAGTCGGAGTGAGTGTAAAGGGTGAATGGAGTGAATGAGACGGTCAGAGTGGAACTGCAGAATAAACAGAGGCGGCCAGAGTGAGTGAGATGGGTGAATGGAGTGAATGAGATGGTCAGAGTGGAGCTGCAGAATAAACAGAGGCGGCCAGAGTGAGTGAGATGGGTGAATGGAGTAAATGAGATGGTCAGATTGGGGCTGCAAATAAGCAGAGGCAGTCGGAGTGAGTGAGATGGGTGAATGGAGTGAATGAGACGGTCAGAGTGGGGCTGTAAATAAGCAGAGGCAGTCGGAGTGAGTGAGATGAGTGAATGAGACGGTCAGAGTGGGACTGCAGAATAAACAGAGGCGGCCAGAGTGAGTGAGATGGGTGAGTGAGACGGTCAGAGTGGGGCTACGGCATAAACAGAGGCAGTCGGAGTGAGTGAGATGGGTCAATGGAGTGAATGATATGGTCAGAGTGGGACTGCAGAATAAACAGAGGCGGCCAGTGTGAGTGAGATGGGTGAATGGAGTGAATAAGACGGTCAGAGTGGGGCTGCGGAATAAACAGAGGCGGTCGGAGTAAGTGAAATGGGTGAATGGAGTGAATGATATGGTCAGAGTGGGACTGCAGAATAAACAGAGGCGGCCAGAGTGCGTGAGATGGGTGAATGGAGTGAATGAGACGGTCAGAGTGGGGCTGCGGAATAAACAGAGGCAGTCGGAGTGAGTGAGATGCGTGAATGGAGTGAATGATATGGTCAGAGTGGGACTGCAGAATAAACAGAGGCGGCCAGAGTGAGTGAGATGGGTGAATGGAGTGAATGATATGGTAAGAGTGGGACTGCAGAATAAACAGAGGCAGTCGGAGTGTGTGAGATGAGTGAATGGAGTGAATGAGACGGTGAGAGTGGGGCTGCAGAATAAACAGAGGCGGCCAGAGTGAGTGAGATGGGTGAATGGAGTGAATGAGATGGTCAGAGTGGGGCTGCAATTAAGCAGAGGCAGTCAGAGTAAGTGAGATGAGTGAATGGAGTGAATGAGACGGTCAGAGTGGGACTGCAGAATAAACAGAGGCGGCCAGAGTGAGTGAGATTAGTGAATGGAGTCAATGAGACGGTCAGAGTGGGACTGCAGAATAAACAGAGGCGGCCAGAGTGAGTGAGATGGGTGAATGGAGTCAATGAGACCGTCAGAGTGGGACTGCGGAATAAACAGAGGCGGCCACAGTGAGTGAGATGGGTGAATGGAGTGAATGATATGGTCAGAGTGGGGCTGCAGGATAAACAGAGGCAGTCAGAGTGAGTGAGATGAGTGAATGGCGTGCATGAGACGGTCAGAGTGGGACTGCAGAATAAATAGAGGCGGCCAGAGTGAGTGAGATGGGTGAATGGAGTGAATGAGATGGTCAGAGTGGGGCAGCAATTAATCAGAGGCAGTCAGAGTAAGTGAGATGAGTGAATGGAGTGAATGAGACGGTCAGAGTGGGACTGCAGAATAAACAGAGGCGGCCAGAGTGAGTGAGATGAGTGAATGGAGTGAATGAGACGGTCAGATTGGGACTGCAGAATAAACAGAGGCGGCCAGAGTGAGTGAGATGAGAGAATGGATTGATTGAGATGGTCAGAGTGGGGCTGCAGAATAAACAGAGGCAGTCGGAGTGAGTGAGATGAGTGAATGGACTGAATGAGACGGTCAGAGTGGGGCTGCAAATAAGCAGAGGCAGTCGGAGTGAGTGAGATGGGTGAATGGAGTGAATGAGACGGTCAGAGTGGGGCTGTAAATAAGCAGAGGCGGCCAGAGTGAGTGAGATGGGTGAATGGAGTGAATCATACGGTCAGAGTGGGGCTGCGGAATAAACAGAGGCAGTCGGAGTGAGTGAGATGGGTGAATGGAGTGAATGATATGGTCAGAGTGGGACTGCAGAATAAACAGAGGCGGCCAGAGTAAATGAGATGGGTGAATGGAGTGAATGAAACGGTCAAAGTGGGGCTGCGGAAAAAACAGAGGCAGTAGGATGTGAGTGAGATGGGTGAATGGAGTGATTGATATGGTCAGAGTGGGACTGCAGAATAAACAGAGGCGGCCAGAGTGAGTGAGATGAGTGAATGGAGTGAATGATATGGTCAGAGTGGGGCTGCAGAATAAACAGAGGCAGTTGGAGTGAGTGAGATGAGTGAATGGAGTGAATGAGACAGTCAGAGTGGAACTGCAGAATAAACAGAGGCGGCCAGAGTGAGTGAGATGGGTGAATGGAGTGATTGAGATGGTCAGATTGGGGCTGCAAATAAGCAGAGGCAGTCGGAGTGAGTGAGATGGGTGAATGGAGTGAATGAGACGGTCAGAGGGGGATGCAAATAAGCAGAGGCAGTCGGAGTGAGTGAGATGACTGAATGAGACGGTCAGAGTGGGACTGCAGAATAAACAGAGGCGGCCAGAGTGAGTGAGATGGGTGAATGGAGTCAATGAGACCGTCAGAGTGGGACTGCGGAATAAACAGAGGCGGCCACAGTGAGTGAGATGGGTGAATGGAGTGAATGATATGGTCAGAGTGGGACTGCAGAATAAACAGAGGCGGCCAGAGTGAGTGAGATGGGTGAATGGAGTCAATGAGACGGTCAGAGTGGGACTGCAGAATAAACAGAGGTGGCCAGAGTGAGTGAGATGGGAGAATGGATTGATTGAGATGGTCAGAGTGGGGCTGCAGAATAAACAGAGGCAGTCGGAGTGAGTGAGATGAGTTAATGGACTGAATGAGACGGTCAGAGTGGGACTGCAGAATAAACAGAGGCAGTCGGAGTGAGTGAGATGGGTGAATGGAGTGAATGAGACGGTCAGAGTGGGACTGCAGAATAAACAGAGGCGGCCAGAGTGAGTGAGATGGGTGAATGGAGTGAATGAGATGGTCAGAGTGGGGCTGCAAATAAGCAGAGGCAGTCGGAGTGAGTGATATGGGTGAATGGAGTGAATGAGACGGTCAGAGTGGGGCTGCAAATAAGCAGAGGCAGTCGGAGTGAGTGAGATGAGTGAATGAGATGGTCAGAGTGGGGCTGCAGAATAAACAGAGGCAGTCGGAGTGAGAGAGATGAGTGAATGGCGTGAATGAGACGGTCAGAGTGGGACTGCAGAATAAACAGAGGCGGCCAGAGTGAGTGAGGTGGGTGAATGGAGTGAATGAGATAGTCAGAGTGGGGCTGCAGAATAAACAGAGGCAGTCGGAGTGAGTGAGATGGGTGAATGGAGTGAATGATATGGTCAGAGTGAGACTGCAGAATAAACAGAGGCGGCCAGAGTGAGTGAGATGGGTGAGTGGAGTGAATGAGATGGTCAGAGTGGGGCTGCGGAATAAACAGACGCAGTAGGAGTGAGTGAGATGAGTGAATGGAGTGAATGATATGGTCAGAGTGGGACTGCAGAATAAACAGAGGCAGCCAGAGTGAGTGAGATGAGTGAATGGAGTGAATGATATGGTCAGAGTGGGGCTGCAGAATAAACAGAGGCAGTCGGAGTGAGTGAGATGAGTGAATGGAGTGAATGAGACGGTCAGAGTGCGGCTGCAGAATAAACAGAGGCGGCCAGAGTTAGTGAGATGGGTGAATGGAGTGAATGATATGGTCAGAGTGGGGCTGCAGAATAAACAGAGGCAGTCGGAGTGAGTGAGATGTGTGAATGGAGTGAATGAGACGGTCAGAGTGGGGCTACAAATAAGCAGAGGCAGTCGGAGTGAGAGATATGAGTGAATGAGACGGTCAGAGTGAGACTGCAGAATAAACAGAGGCGGCCAGAGTGAGTGAGATGGGTGAATGGAGTGAATGAGACGTTCAGAGTGGGGCTGTAAATAAGCAGAGGCAGTCGGAGTGAGTGAGATGAGTGAATGGAGTGAATGAGACGGTCAGAGTAGGACTGCAGAATAAACAGACGCAGTCGGAGTGAGACGGGTGAATGGAGTGAATGAGACGGTCAGAGTGGGGCTGCAAATAAGCAGAGGCAGTTGGAGTGAGTGAGATGGGTGAATGGAGTGAATGAGACGGTCAGAGAGGGGCTGCAGAATAAACAAAGGCAGTCGGAGTGAGTGAGATGAGTGAATGGAGTGAATGAGACGGTCAGAGTGGGACTGCAGAATAAACAGAGGCGGCCAGAGTGAGTGAGATGAGTGAATGGAGTGAATGAGACGGTCAGAGTGGGACTGCAGAAAAAACAGAGGCGGCCAGAGTGAGTGAGATGAGAGAATGGATTGACTGAGCTGGTCAGAGTGGGGCTGCAGAATAAACAGAGGCAGTCGGAGTGAGTGAGAAGAGTGAATGGAGTGAATGAGACGGTCAGAGTGGAGCTGCAAATAAGCAGAGGCAGTCGGAGTGAGTGAGATGGGTGAATGCAGTGAATGAGACGGTCAGAGTGGGGCTGCAAATAAGCAGAGGCGGCCAGAGTGAGTGAGATGGGTGAATGGAGTGAATAAGACGGTCAGAGTGGGGCTGCGGAATAAACAGAGGCAGTCAGAGTGATTGAGATGGGTGAATGGAGTGAAAGAGACGGTCAGAGTGGGACTGCAGAATAAACAGTGGCGGCCAGAGTGAGTGAGATGTGTGAATGGAGTGAATAAGACGGTCAGAGTGGGGCTGCGGAATAAAAAGAGGCGGTCGGAGTGAAATGGGTGAATGGAGTGAATGATATGGTCAGAGTGGGACTGCAGAATAAACAGAGGCGCCAGAGTGTGTGAGATGAGAGAATGGATTGATTGAGATGGTCAGAGTGGGGCTGCAGAATAAACAGAGGCAATCGGAGTGAGTGAGATGAGTGAATGAGACGGTCAGAGTGGGGCTGCAAATAAGCAGAGGCAGTCGGAGTGAGTGAGATGAGTGAATGGAGTGAATGAGACGGTCAGAGTGGGACTGCAGAATAAAAAGAGGCGGCCAGAGTGAGTGAGATGGGTGAATGTAGTGAATAAGACGGTCAGAGTGGGGCTGCGGAATAAACAGAGGCAGTCGGAGTGAAATGGCTGAATGGAGTGAATGATATGGTCAGAGTGGGACTGCAGAATAAACAGAGGCGGCCAGAGTGAGTGAGATGGGTGAATGGAGTGAATGAGACGGTCAGAGTGGGGCAGCGGAATAAACAGAGGCAGTCGGAGTGAGTGAGATGGGTGAATGGAGTGAATGATATGGTCAGAGTGGGACTGCAGAATAAACAGAGGCGGCCAGAGTAAGTGAGATGGGTGAATGGAGTGAATGAAACTGTCAGAGTGGGACTGCAAAATAAACAGAGGCGGCCAGAGTGAGTGAGATGGGTGAATGGAGTGAATGAGACGGTCAGAGTGGGACTGCAGAATAAACAGAGGCGGCCAGAGTGAGTGAGATGAGAGAATGGATTGATTGAGATGGTCAGAGTGGGACTGCAGAATAAACAGAGGCGGCCAGAGTGAGTGAGATGGGTGAATGGAGTGAATGAGACGGTCAGAGTGGGGCTGCGGAATAAACAGAGGCAGTCGGAGTGAGTGAGATGGGTGAATGGAGTGAATGATATGGTCAGAGTGGGACTGCAGAATAAACAGAGGCGGCCAGAGTGAGTGAGATGAGTGAATGGAGTGAATGATATGGTCAGAGTGGGGCTGCAGAATAAACAGAGGCAGTCGGAGTGAGTGAGATGAGTGAATGGAGTGAATGAGACGGTCAGAGTGGGGCTGCACATAAGGAGAGGCGGCCAGAGTGAGTGATATGGGTGAGTGGAGTGAATAAGACGGTCAGAGTGGGGCTGCGGAATAAACAGAGGCAGTCAGAGTGATTGAGATGGGTGAATGGAGTGAAAGAGACGGTCAGAGTGGGACTGCAGAATAAACAGAGGCGGCCAGAGTGAGTGAGATGGGTGAATGGAGTGAATAAGACGGTCAGAGTGGGGCTGCGGAATAAACAGAGGCGGTCGGAGTGAAATGGCTGAATGGAGTGAATGATATGGTCAGAGTGGGACTGCAGAATAAACAGAGGCGGCCAGAGTGAGTGAGATGGGTGAATGGAGTGAATGAGACGGTCAGAGTGGGGCAGCGGAATAAACAGAGGCAGTCGGAGTGAGTGAGATGGGTGAATGGAGTGAATGATATGGTCAGAGTGGGACTGCAGAATAAACAGAGGCGGACAGAGTAAGTGAGATGGGTGAATGGAGTGAATGAAACGGTCAGAGTGGGGCTGCGGAAAAAACAGAGGCAGTTGGATGTGAGTGAGATGGGTGAATGGAGTGAATGATATGGTCAGAGTGGGACTGCAGAATAAACAGAGGCGGCCAGAGTGAGTGAGATGAGTGAATGGAGTGAATGATATGGTCAGAGTGGGGCTGCACATAAGCAGAGGCGGCCAGAGTGAGTGATATGGGTGAATGGAGTGAATAAGACGGTCAGAGTGGGGCTGCGGAATAAACAGAGGCAGTCAGAGTGATTGAGATGGGTGAATGGAGTGAAAGAGACGGTCAGAGTGGGACTGCAGAATAAACAGAGGCGGCCAGAGTGAGTGAGATGGGTGAATGGAGTGAATAAGACGGTCAGAGTGGGGCTGCGGAATAAACAGAGGCGGTCGGAGTGAAATGGGTGAATGGAGTGAATGATATGGTCAGAGTGGGACTGCAGAATAAACAGAGGCGGCCAGAGTGAGTGAGATGGGTGAATGGAGTGAATGAGACGGTCAGAGTGGGGGTGCGGAATAAACAGAGGCAGTCGGAGTGAGTGAGATGGGTGAATGGAGTGAATGATATGGTCAGAGTGGGACTGCAGAATAAACAGAGGCGGCCAGAGTAAGTGAGATGGATGAATGGAGTGAATGAAACGGTCAGAGTGGGACTGCAAAATAAACAGAGGCGGCCAGAGTGAGTGAGATGGGTGAATGGAGTGAATGAGACGGTCAGAGTGGGACTGCAGAATAAACAGAGGCGGCCAGAGTGAGTGAGATGAGTGAATGAGACGGTCAGAGTTGGACTGCAGAATAAACAAAGGCAGTCGGAGCAAGGTGGGTGAATGGAGTGAATGAGACGGTCAGAGTGGGACTGCAGAATAAACAGAGGCGGCCAGAGTGAGTGAGATGAGTGAATGAGACGGTCAGAGTCGGACTGCAGAATAAACAGAGGCAGTCGGAGCGAGATGGGTGAATGGAGTGAATGAGGTGGTCAGAGTGGGACTGCAGAATAAACAGAGGCGGCCAGAGTGAGTGAGATGGGTGAATGGAGTAAATGAGATGGTCATAGTGGGGCGGTAATTAAGCAGAGGCAGTCAGAGTGAGTGAGATGAGTGAATGGAGTGAATGAGACGGTCAGAGTGGGACTGCAGAATAAACAGAGGCGGCCACAGTGAGTGAGATGAGTGAATGAGACGGTCAGAGTTGGACTGCAGAATAAACAAAGGCAGTCGGAGCAAGGTGGGTGAATGGAGTGGATGAGACGGTCAGAGTGGGACTGCAGAATAAACAGAGGCGGCCAGAGTGAGTGAGATGAGTGAATGAGACGGTCAGAGTCGGACTACAGAATAAACAGAGGCAGTCGGGGCGAGATGGGTGAATGGAGTGAATGAGGTGGTCAGAGTGGGACTGCAGAATAAACAGAGGCGGCCAGAGTGAGTGAGATGGGTGAATGGAGTAAATGAGATGGTCAGAGTGGGGCTGCAATTAAGCAGAGGCAGTCGGAGTGAGTGAGATGGGTGAATGGAGTGAATGAGACGGTCAGAGTGGGTCTGCAAATAAGCAGAGGCGGCCAGAGTGAGTGATATGGGTGAATGGAGTGAATAAGACGGTCAGAGTGGGACTGCAGAATAAACAGCGGCGCCAGAGTGAGTGAGATGAGAGAATGGATTGATTGAGATGGTCAGAGTGGGGCTGCAGAATAAACAGAGGCAGTCGGAGTGAGTGAGATGAGTGAATGGAGCGAATGAGACGGTCAGAGTGGGGCTCCAAATAAGCAGAGGCAGTCGGAGTGAGTGAGATGAGTGAATGGAGTGAATGAGACGGTCAGAGTGGGGCTGCAAATAAGCAGAGGCAGTCGGAGTGAGTGAGATGGGTGAATGGAGTGAATGAGACGGTCAGAGTGGGGCTGCAAATAAGCAGAGGCGGCCAGAGTGAGTGATATAGGTGAATGGAGTGAATAAGACGGTCAGAGTGGGGCTGCGGAATAAACAGAGGCAGTCAGAGTGATTGAGATGGGTGAATGGAGTGAAAGAGACGGTCAGAGTGGGACTGCAGAATAAACAGAGGCGGCCAGAGTGAGTGAGATGGGTGAATGGAGTGAATAAGACGGTCAGAGTGGGGCTGCGGAATAAACAGAGGCGGTCGAAGTGAAATGGGTGAATGGAGTGAATGATATGGTCAGAGTGGGACTGCAGAATAAACAGAGGCGGCCAGAGTAAGTGAGATGGGTGAATGGAGTGAATGAAACGGTCAGAGTGGGGCTGCGGAAAAAACAGAGGCAGTTGGATGTGAGTGAGATGGGTGAATGGAGTGAATGATATGGTCAGAGTGGGACTGCAGAATAAACAGAGGCGGCCAGAGTGAGTGAGATGAGTGAATGGAGTGAATGATATGGTCAGAGTGGGGCTGCAGAATAAACAAAGGCAGTCGGAGTGAGTGAGATGAGTGAATGGAGTGAATGAGACGGTCAGAGTGGGGCTGCACATAAGCAGAGGCGGCCAGAGTGAGTGATATGGGTGAATGGAGTGAATAAGACTGTCAGAGTGGGGCTGCGGAATAAACAGAGGCAGTCAGAGTGATTGAGATGGGTGAATGGAGTGAAAGAGACGGTCAGAGTGGGACTGCAGAATAAACAGAGGCGGCCAGAGTGAGTGAGATGGGTGAATGGAGTGAATGAGACGGTCAGAGTGGGGCTGCGGAATAAACAGAGGCAGTCGGAGTGAGTGAGATGGGTGAATGATATGGTCAGAGTGGGACTGCAGAATAAAGAGAGGCGGCCAGAGTAAGTGAGATGGGTGAATGGAGTGAATGAGACGGTCAGAGTGGGACAGCAGAATAAACAGAGGCGGCCAGAGTGAGTGAGATGAGTGAATGAGACGGTCAGAGTTGGACTGCAGAATAAACAAAGGCAGTCGGAGCAAGGTGGGTGAATGGAGTGAATGAGACGGTCAGAGTGGGACTGCAGAATAAACAGAGGCGGCCAGAGTGAGTGAGATGGGTGAATGGAGTGAATGAGATGGTCAGAGTGGGGCAGCAATTAATCAGAGGCAGTCAGAGTAAGTGAGATGAGTGAATGGAGTGAATGAGACGGTCAGAGTGGGACTGCAGAATAAACAGAGGCGGCCAGAGTGAGTGAGATGAGTGAATGGAGTGAATGAGACGGTCAGAGTGGGACTGCAGAATAAAGAGAGGCGGCCAGAGTAAGTGAGATGGGTGAATGGAGTGAATGAGACGGTCAGAGTGGGACAGCAGAATAAACAGAGGCGGCCAGAGTGAGTGAGATGAGTGAATGAGACGGTCAGAGTTGGACTGCAGAATAAACAAAGGCAGTCGGAGCAAGGTGGGTGAATGGAGTGAATGAGACGGTCAGAGTGGGACTGCAGAATAAACAGAGGCGGCCAGAGTGAGTGAGATGGGTGAATGGAGTGAATGAGATGGTCAGAGTGGGGCAGCAATTAATCAGAGGCAGTCAGAGTAAGTGAGATGAGTGAATGGAGTGAATGAGACGGTCAGAGTGGGACTGCAGAATAAACAGAGGCGGCCAGAGTGAGTGAGATGAGTGAATGGAGTGAATGAGACGGTCAGAGTGGGACTGCAGAATAAACAGAGGCGGCCAGAGTGAGTGAGATGAGAGAATGGATTGATTGAGATGGTCAGAGTGGGGCTGCAGAATAAACAGAGGCAGTCGGAGTGAGTGAGATGAGTGAATGGACTGAATGAGACGGTCAGAGTGGGGCTGCAAATAAGCAGAGGCAGTCGGAGTGAGTGAGATGGGTGAATGGAGTGAATCATACGGTCAGAGTGGGGCTGCGGAATAAACAGAGGCAGTCGGAGTGAGTGAGATGGGTGAATGGAGTGAATGATATGGTCAGAGTGGGACTGCAGAATAAACAGAGGCGGCCAGAGTAAATGAGATGGGTGAATGGAGTGAATGAAACGGTCAAAGTGGGGCTGCGGAAAAAACAGAGGCAGTAGGATGTGAGTGAGATGGGTGAATGGAGTGAATGATATGGTCAGAGTGGGGCTGCAGAATAAACAGAGGCAGTTGGAGTGAGTGAGATGAGTGAATGGAGTGAATGAGACAGTCAGAGTGGAACTGCAGAATAAACAGAGGCGGCCAGAGTGAGTGAGATGGGTGAATGGAGTGATTGAGATGGTCAGATTGGGGCTGCAAATAAGCAGAGGCAGTCGGAGTGAGTGAGATGGGTGAATGGAGTGAATGAGACGGTCAGAGGGGGTGCAAATAAGCAGAGGCAGTCGGAGTGAGTGAGATGACTGAATGAGACGGTCAGAGTGGGACTGCAGAATAAACAGAGGCGGCCAGAGTGAGTGAGATGGGTGAATGGAGTCAATGAGACCGTCAGAGTGGGACTGCGGAATAAACAGAGGCGGCCACAGTGAGTGAGATGGGTGAAAGGAGTGAATGATATGGTCAGAGTGGGGCTGCAGAATAAACAGAGGCAGTCAGAGTGAGTGAGATGAGTGAATGGCGTGCATGAGACGGTCAGAGTGGGACTGCAGAATAAACAGAGGTGGCCAGAGTGAGTGAGATGGGAGAATGGATTGATTGAGATGGTCAGAGTGGGGCTGCAGAATAAACAGAGGCAGTCGGAGTGAGTGAGATGAGTTAATGGACTGAATGAGACGGTCAGAGTGGGACTGCAGAATAAACAGAGGCAGTCGGAGTGAGTGAGATGGGTGAATGGAGTGAATGAGACGGTCAGAGTGGGACTGCAGAATAAACAGAGGCGGCCAGAGTGAGTGAGATGGGTGAATGGAGTGAATGAGATGGTCAGAGTGGGGCTGCAAATAAGCAGAGGCAGTCGGAGTGAGTGATATGGGTGAATGGAGTGAATGAGACGGTCAGAGAGGGGCTGCAGAATAAACAAAGGCAGTCGGAGTGAGTGAGATGAGTGAATGGAGTGAATGAGACGGTCAGAGTGGGACTGCAGAATAAACAGAGGCGGCCAGAGTGAGTGAGATGAGTGAATGGAGTGAATGAGACGGTCAGAGTGGGACTGCAGAAAAAACAGAGGCGGCCAGAGTGAGTGAGATGAGAGAATGGATTGACTGAGCTGGTCAGAGTGGGGCTGCAGAATAAACAGAGGCAGTCGGAGTGAGTGAGAAGAGTGAATGGAGTGAATGAGACGGTCAGAGTGGAGCTGCAAATAAGCAGAGGCAGTCGGAGTGAGTGAGATGGGTGAATGCAGTGAATGAGACGGTCAGAGTGGGGCTGCAAATAAGCAGAGGCGGCCAGAGTGAGTGAGATGGGTGAATGGAGTGAATAAGACGGTCAGAGTGGGGCTGCGGAATAAACAGAGGCAGTCAGAGTGATTGAGATGGGTGAATGGAGTGAAAGAGACGGTCAGAGTGGGACTGCAGAATAAACAGTGGCGGCCAGAGTGAGTGAGATGTGTGAATGGAGTGAATAAGACGGTCAGAGTGGGGCTGCGGAATAAAAAGAGGCGGTCGGAGTGAAATGGGTGAATGGAGTGAATGATATGGTCAGAGTGGGACTGCAGAATAAACAGAGGCGCCAGAGTGTGTGAGATGAGAGAATGGATTGATTGAGATGGTCAGAGTGGGGCTGCAGAATAAACAGAGGCAATCGGAGTGAGTGAGATGAGTGAATGAGACGGTCAGAGTGGGGCTGCAAATAAGCAGAGGCAGTCGGAGTGAGTGAGATGAGTGAATGGAGTGAATGAGACGGTCAGAGTGGGACTGCAGAATAAAAAGAGGCGGCCAGAGTGAGTGAGATGGGTGAATGGAGTGAATGAGACGGTCAGAGTAGGGCAGCGGAATAAACAGAGGCAGTCGGAGTGAGTGAGATGGGTGAATGGAGTGAATGATATGGTCAGAGTGGGACTGCAGAATAAACAGAGGCGGCCAGAGTAAGTGAGATGGGTGAATGGAGTGAATGAAACTGTCAGAGTGGGACTGCAAAATAAACAGGCGGCCAGAGTGAGTGAGATGGGTGAATGGAGTGAATGAGACGGTCAGAGTGGGACTGCAGAATAAACAGAGGCGGCCAGAGTGAGTGAGATGAGAGAATGGATTGATTGAGATGGTCAGAGTGGGGCTGCAGAATAAACAGAGGCAGTCGGAGTGAGTGAGATGAGTGAATGGAGCGAATGAGACGGTCAGAGGGGGATGCAAATAAGCAGAGGCAGTCGGAGTGAGTGAGATGACTGAATGAGACGGTCAGAGTGGGACTGCAGAATAAACAGAGGCGGCCAGAGTGAGTGAGATGGGTGAATGGAGTCAATGAGACCGTCAGAGTGGGACTGCGGAATAAACAGAGGCGGCCACAGTGAGTGAGATGGGTGAATGGAGTGAATGATATGGTCAGAGTGGGGCTGCAGAATAAACAGAGGCAGTCAGAGTGAGTGAGATGGGAGAATGGATTGATTGAGATGGTCAGAGTGGGGCTGCAGAATAAACAGAGGCAGTCGGAGTGAGTGAGATGAGTTAATGGACTGAATGAGACGGTCAGAGTGGGACTGCAGAATAAACAGAGGCAGTCGGAGTGAGTGAGATGGGTGAATGGAGTGAATGAGACGGTCAGAGTGGGACTGCAGAATAAACAGAGGCGGCCAGAGTGAGTGAGATGGGTGAATGGAGTGAATGAGATGGTCAGAGTGGGGCTGCAAATAAGCAGAGGCAGTCGGAGTGAGTGATATGGGTGAATGGAGTGAATGAGACGGTCAGAGAGGGGCTGCAGAATAAACAAAGGCAGTCGGAGTGAGTGAGATGAGTGAATGGAGTGAATGAGACGGTCAGAGTGGGACTGCAGAATAAACAGAGGCGGCCAGAGTGAGTGAGATGAGTGAATGGAGTGAATGAGACGGTCAGAGTGGGACTGCAGAAAAAACAGAGGCGGCCAGAGTGAGTGAGATGAGAGAATGGATTGACTGAGCTGGTCAGAGTGGGGCTGCAGAATAAACAGAGGCAGTCGGAGTGAGTGAGAAGAGTGAATGGAGTGAATGAGACGGTCAGAGTGGAGCTGCAAATAAGCAGAGGCAGTCGGAGTGAGTGAGATGGGTGAATGCAGTGAATGAGACGGTCAGAGTGGGGCTGCAAATAAGCAGAGGCGGCCAGAGTGAGTGAGATGGGTGAATGGAGTGAATAAGACGGTCAGAGTGGGGCTGCGGAATAAACAGAGGCAGTCAGAGTGATTGAGATGGGTGAATGGAGTGAAAGAGACGGTCAGAGTGGGACTGCAGAATAAACAGTGGCGGCCAGAGTGAGTGAGATGTGTGAATGGAGTGAATAAGACGGTCAGAGTGGGGCTGCGGAATAAAAAGAGGCGGTCGGAGTGAAATGGGTGAATGGAGTGAATGATATGGTCAGAGTGGGACTGCAGAATAAACAGAGGCGCCAGAGTGTGTGAGATGAGAGAATGGATTGATTGAGATGGTCAGAGTGGGGCTGCAGAATAAACAGAGGCAATCGGAGTGAGTGAGATGAGTGAATGAGACGGTCAGAGTGGGGCTGCAAATAAGCAGAGGCAGTCGGAGTGAGTGAGATGAGTGAATGGAGTGAATGAGACGGTCAGAGTGGGACTGCAGAATAAAAAGAGGCGGCCAGAGTGAGTGAGATGGGTGAATGGAGTGAATGAGACGGTCAGAGTAGGGCAGCGGAATAAACAGAGGCAGTCGGAGTGAGTGAGATGGGTGAATGGAGTGAATGATATGGTCAGAGTGGGACTGCAGAATAAACAGAGGCGGCCAGAGTAAGTGAGATGGGTGAATGGAGTGAATGAAACTGTCAGAGTGGGACTGCAAAATAAACAGGCGGCCAGAGTGAGTGAGATGGGTGAATGGAGTGAATGAGACGGTCAGAGTGGGACTGCAGAATAAACAGAGGCGGCCAGAGTGAGTGAGATGAGAGAATGGATTGATTGAGATGGTCAGAGTGGGGCTGCAGAATAAACAGAGGCAGTCGGAGTGAGTGAGATGAGTGAATGGAGCGAATGAGACGGTCAGAGGGGGATGCAAATAAGCAGAGGCAGTCGGAGTGAGTGAGATGACTGAATGAGACGGTCAGAGTGGGACTGCAGAATAAACAGAGGCGGCCAGAGTGAGTGAGATGGGTGAATGGAGTCAATGAGACCGTCAGAGTGGGACTGCGGAATAAACAGAGGCGGCCACAGTGAGTGAGATGGGTGAATGGAGTGAATGATATGGTCAGAGTGGGGCTGCAGAATAAACAGAGGCAGTCAGAGTGAGTGAGATGGGAGAATGGATTGATTGAGATGGTCAGAGTGGGGCTGCAGAATAAACAGAGGCAGTCGGAGTGAGTGAGATGAGTTAATGGACTGAATGAGACGGTCAGAGTGGGACTGCAGAATAAACAGAGGCAGTCGGAGTGAGTGAGATGGGTGAATGGAGTGAATGAGACGGTCAGAGTGGGACTGCAGAATAAACAGAGGCGGCCAGAGTGAGTGAGATGGGTGAATGGAGTGAATGAGATGGTCAGAGTGGGGCTGCAAATAAGCAGAGGCAGTCGGAGTGAGTGATATGGGTGAATGGAGTGAATGAGACGGTCAGAGAGGGGCTGCAGAATAAACAAAGGCAGTCGGAGTGAGTGAGATGAGTGAATGGAGTGAATGAGACGGTCAGAGTGGGACTGCAGAATAAACAGAGGCGGCCAGAGTGAGTGAGATGAGTGAATGGAGTGAATGAGACGGTCAGAGTGGGACTGCAGAAAAAACAGAGGCGGCCAGAGTGAGTGAGATGAGAGAATGGATTGACTGAGCTGGTCAGAGTGGGGCTGCAGAATAAACAGAGGCAGTCGGAGTGAGTGAGAAGAGTGAATGGAGTGAATGAGACGGTCAGAGTGGAGCTGCAAATAAGCAGAGGCAGTCGGAGTGAGTGAGATGGGTGAATGCAGTGAATGAGACGGTCAGAGTGGGGCTGCAAATAAGCAGAGGCGGCCAGAGTGAGTGAGATGGGTGAATGGAGTGAATAAGACGGTCAGAGTGGGGCTGCGGAATAAACAGAGGCAGTCAGAGTGATTGAGATGGGTGAATGGAGTGAAAGAGACGGTCAGAGTGGGACTGCAGAATAAACAGTGGCGGCCAGAGTGAGTGAGATGTGTGAATGGAGTGAATAAGACGGTCAGAGTGGGGCTGCGGAATAAAAAGAGGCGGTCGGAGTGAAATGGGTGAATGGAGTGAATGATATGGTCAGAGTGGGACTGCAGAATAAACAGAGGCGCCAGAGTGTGTGAGATGAGAGAATGGATTGATTGAGATGGTCAGAGTGGGGCTGCAGAATAAACAGAGGCAATCGGAGTGAGTGAGATGAGTGAATGAGACGGTCAGAGTGGGGCTGCAAATAAGCAGAGGCAGTCGGAGTGAGTGAGATGAGTGAATGGAGTGAATGAGACGGTCAGAGTGGGACTGCAGAATAAAAGAGGCGGCCAGAGTGAGTGAGATGGGTGAATGGAGTGAATGAGACGGTCAGAGTGGGGCAGCGGAATAAACAGAGGCAGTCGGAGTGAGTGAGATGGGTGAATGGAGTGAATGATATGGTCAGAGTGGGACTGCAGAATAAACAGAGGCGGCCAGAGTAAGTGAGATGGGTGAATGGAGTGAATGAAACTGTCAGAGTGGGACTGCAAAATAAACAGGCGGCCAGAGTGAGTGAGATGGGTGAATGGAGTGAATGAGACGGTCAGAGTGGGACTGCAGAATAAACAGAGGCGGCCAGAGTGAGTGAGATGAGAGAATGGATTGATTGAGATGGTCAGAGTGGGGCTGCAGAATAAACAGAGGCAGTCGGAGTGAGTGAGATGAGTGAATGGAGCGAATGAGACGGTCAGAGGGGGATGCAAATAAGCAGAGGCAGTCGGAGTGAGTGAGATGACTGAATGAGACGGTCAGAGTGGGACTGCAGAATAAACAGAGGCGGCCAGAGTGAGTGAGATGGGTGAATGGAGTCAATGAGACCGTCAGAGTGGGGCTGCAGAATAAACAGAGGCAGTCAGAGTGAGTGAGATGAGTGAATGGCGTGCATGAGACGGTCAGAGTGGGACTGCAGAATAAACAGAGGTGGCCAGAGTGAGTGAGATGGGAGAATGGATTGATTGAGATGGTCAGAGTGGGGCTGCAGAATAAACAGAGGCAGTCGGAGTGAGTGAGATGAGTTAATGGACTGAATGAGACGGTCAGAGTGGGACTGCAGAATAAACAGAGGCAGTCGGAGTGAGTGAGATGGGTGAATGGAGTGAATGAGACGGTCAGAGTGGGACTGCAGAATAAACAGAGGCGGCCAGAGTGAGTGAGATGGGTGAATGGAGTGAATGAGATGGTCAGAGTGGGGCTGCAAATAAGCAGAGGCAGTCGGAGTGAGTGATATGGGTGAATGGAGTGAATGAGACGGTCAGAGAGGGGCTGCAGAATAAACAAAGGCAGTCGGAGTGAGTGAGATGAGTGAATGGAGTGAATGAGACGGTCAGAGTGGGACTGCAGAATAAACAGAGGCGGCCAGAGTGAGTGAGATGAGTGAATGGAGTGAATGAGACGGTCAGAGTGGGACTGCAGAAAAAACAGAGGCGGCCAGAGTGAGTGAGATGAGAGAATGGATTGACTGAGCTGGTCAGAGTGGGGCTGCAGAATAAACAGAGGCAGTCGGAGTGAGTGAGAAGAGTGAATGGAGTGAATGAGACGGTCAGAGTGGAGCTGCAAATAAGCAGAGGCAGTCGGAGTGAGTGAGATGGGTGAATGCAGTGAATGAGACGGTCAGAGTGGGGCTGCAAATAAGCAGAGGCGGCCAGAGTGAGTGAGATGGGTGAATGGAGTGAATAAGACGGTCAGAGTGGGGCTGCGGAATAAACAGAGGCAGTCAGAGTGATTGAGATGGGTGAATGGAGTGAAAGAGACGGTCAGAGTGGGACTGCAGAATAAACAGTGGCGGCCAGAGTGAGTGAGATGTGTGAATGGAGTGAATAAGACGGTCAGAGTGGGGCTGCGGAATAAAAAGAGGCGGTCGGAGTGAAATGGGTGAATGGAGTGAATGATATGGTCAGAGTGGGACTGCAGAATAAACAGAGGCGCCAGAGTGTGTGAGATGAGAGAATGGATTGATTGAGATGGTCAGAGTGGGGCTGCAGTATAAACAGAGGCAATCGGAGTGAGTGAGATGAGTGAATGAGACAGTCAGAGTGGGGCTGCAAATAAGCAGAGGCAGTCGGAGTGAGTGAGATGAGTGAATGGAGTGAATGAGACGGTCAGAGTGGGACTGCAGAATAAAAAGAGGCGGCCAGAGTGAGTGAGATGGGTGAATGTAGTGAATAAGACGGTCAGAGTGGGGCTGCGGAATAAACAGAGGCAGTCGGAGTGAAATGGCTGAATGGAGTGAATGATATGGTCAGAGTGGGACTGCAGAATAAACAGAGGCGGCCAGAGTGAGTGAGATGGGTGAATGGAGTGAATGAGACGGTCAGAGTGGGGCAGCGGAATAAACAGAGGCAGTCGGAGTGAGTGAGATGGGTGAATGGAGTGAATGATATGGTCAGAGTGGGACTGCAGAATAAACAGAGGCGGCCAGAGTAAGTGAGATGGGTGAATGGAGTGAATGAAACTGTCAGAGTGGGACTGCAAAATAAACAGAGGCGGCCAGAGTGAGTGAGATGGGTGAATGGAGTGAATGAGACGGTCAGAGTGGGACTGCAGAATAAACAGAGGCGGCCAGAGTGAGTGAGATGAGAGAATGGATTGATTGAGATGGTCAGAGTGGGGCTGCAGAATAAACAGAGGCAGTCGGAGTGAGTGAGATGAGTGAATGGAGCGAATGAGACGGTCAGAGTGGGGCTGCAAATAAGCAGAGGCAGTCGGAGTGAGTGAGATGGGTGAATGGAGTGAATGATATGGTCAGAGTGGGACTGCAGAATAAACAGAGGCGGCCAGAGTGAGTGAGATGGGTGAATGGAGTGAATGAGACGGTCAGAGTGGGGCTGCGGAATAAACAGAGGCAGTCGGAGTGAGTGAGATGGGTGAATGGAGTGAATGATATGGTCAGAGTGGGACTGCAGAATAAACAGAGGCGGCCAGAGTGAGTGAGATGAGTGAATGGAGTGAATGATATGGTCAGAGTGGGGCTGCAGAATAAACAGAGGCAGTCGGAGTGAGTGAGATGAGTGAATGGAGTGAATGAGACGGTCAGAGTGGGGCTGCACATAAGGAGAGGCGGCCAGAGTGAGTGATATGGGTGAGTGGAGTGAATAAGACGGTCAGAGTGGGGCTTCGGAATAAACAGAGGCAGTCAGAGTGATTGAGATGGGTGAATGGAGTGAAAGAGACGGTCAGAGTGGGACTGCAGAATAAACAGAGGCGGCCAGAGTGAGTGAGATGGGTGAATGGAGTGAATAAGACGGTCAGAGTGGGGCTGCGGAATAAACAGAGGCGGTCAGAGTGAGTGAGATGGGTGAGTGGAGTGAATAAGACGGTCAGAGTGGGGCTTCGGAATAAACAGAGGCAGTCAGAGTGATTGAGATGGGTGAATGGAGTGAAAGAGACGGTCAGAGTGGGACTGCAGAATAAACAGAGGCGGCCAGAGTGAGTGAAATGGCTGAATGGAGTGAATGATATGGTCAGAGTGGGACTGCAGAATAAACAGAGGCGGCCAGAGTGAGTGAGATGGGTGAATGGAGTGAATGAGACGGTCAGAGTGGGGCAGCGGAATAAACAGAGGCAGTCGGAGTGAGTGAGATGGGTGAATGGAGTGAATGATATGGTCAGAGTGGGACTGCAGAATAAACAGAGGCGGCCAGAGTGAGTGAGATGAGTGAATGGAGTGAATGATATGGTCAGAGTGGGGCTGCAGAATAAACAGAGGCAGTCGGAGTGAGTGAGATGAGTGAATGGAGTGAATGAGATGGTCAGAGTGGGGCTGCACATAAGCAGAGGCGGCCAGAGTGAGTGATATGGGTGAATGGAGTGAATAAGACGGTCAGAGTGGGGCTGCGGAATAAACAGAGGCAGTCAGAGTGATTGAGATGGGTGAATGGAGTGAAAGAGACGGTCAGAGTGGGACTGCAGAATAAACAGAGGCGGCCAGAGTGAGTGAGATGGGTGAATGGAGTGAATAAGACGGTCAGAGTGGGGCTGCGGAATAAACAGAGGCGGTCGGAGTGAAATGGGTGAATGGAGTGAATGATATGGTCAGAGTGGGACTGCAGAATAAACAGAGGCGGCCAGAGTGAGTGAGATGGGTGAATGGAGTGAATGAGACGGTCAGAGTGGGGGTGCGGAATAAACAGAGGCAGTCGGAGTGAGTGAGATGGGTGAATGGAGTGAATGATATGGTCAGAGTGGGACTGCAGAATAAACAGAGGCGGCCAGAGTAAGTGAGATGGATGAATGGAGTGAATGAAACGGTCAGAGTGGGACTGCAAAATAAACAGAGGCGGCCACAGTGAGTGAGATGGGTGAATGGAGTGAATGAGACGGTCAGAGTGGGACTGCAGAATAAACAGAGGCGGCCAGAGTGAGTGAGATGAGTGAATGAGACGGTCAGAGTTGGACTGCAGAATAAACAAAGGCAGTCGGAGCAAGGTGGGTGAATGGAGTGAATGAGACGGTCAGAGTGGGACTGCAGAATAAACAGAGGCGGCCAGAGTGAGTGAGATGAGTGAATGAGACGGTCAGAGTCGGACTGCAGAATAAACAGAGGCAGTCGGGAGCGAGATGGGTGAATGGAGTGAATGAGGTGGTCAGAGTGGGACTGCAGAATAAACAGAGGCGGCCAGAGTGAGTGAGATGGGTGAATGGAGTAAATGAGATGGTCATAGTGGGGCGGTAATTAAGCAGAGGCAGTCGGAGTGAGTGAGATGAGTGAATGGAGTGAATGAGACGGTCAGAGTGGGACTGCAGAATAAACAGAGGCGGCCAGAGTGAGTGAGATGAGTGAATGAGACGGTCAGAGTCGGACTACAGAATAAACAGAGGCAGTCGGGGCGAGATGGGTGAATGGAGTGAATGAGGTGGTCAGAGTGGGACTGCAGAATAAACAGAGGCGGTCAGAGTGAGTGAGATGGGTGAATGGAGTAAATGAGATGGTCAGAGTGGGGCTGCAATTAAGCAGAGGCAGTCGGAGTGAGTGAGATGGGTGAATGGAGTGAATGAGACGGTCAGAGTGGGTCTGCAAATAAGCAGAGGCGGCCAGAGTGAGTGATATGGGTGAATGGAGTGAATAAGACGGTCAGAGTGGGACTGCAGAATAAACAGCGGCGCCAGAGTGAGTGAGATGAGAGAATGGATTGATTGAGATGGTCAGAGTGGGGCTGCAGAATAAACAGAGGCAGTCGGAGTGAGTGAGATGAGTGAATGGAGCGAATGAGACGGTCAGAGTGGGGCTCCAAATAAGCAGAGGCAGTCGGAGTGAGTGAGATGAGTGAATGGAGTGAATGAGACGGTCAGAGTGGGGCTGCAGAATAAACAGAGGCGGCCAGAGTGAGTGAGATGGGTGAATGGAGTAAATGAGATGGTCAGAGTGGGGCTGCAATTAAGCAGAGGCAGTCGGAGTGAGTGAGATGGGTGAATGGAGTGAATGAGACGGTCAGAGTGGGTCTGCAAATAAGCAGAGGCGGCCAGAGTGAGTGATATGGGTGAATGGAGTGAATAAGACGGTCAGAGTGGGACTGCAGAATAAACAGCGGCGCCAGAGTGAGTGAGATGAGAGAATGGATTGATTGAGATGGTCAGAGTGGGGCTGCAGAATAAACAGAGGCAGTCGGAGTGAGTGAGATGAGTGAATGGAGCGAATGAGACGGTCAGAGTGGGGCTCCAAATAAGCAGAGGCAGTCGGAGTGAGTGAGATGAGTGAATGGAGTGAATGAGACGGTCAGAGTGGGGCTGCAAATAAGCAGAGGCAGTCGGAGTGAGTGAGATGGGTGAATGGAGTGAATGAGACGGTCAGAGTGGGGCTGCAAATAAGCAGAGGCGGCCAGAGTGAGTGATATAGGTGAATGGAGTGAATAAGACGGTCAGAGTGGGGCTGCGGAATAAACAGAGGCAGTCAGAGTGATTGAGATGGGTGAATGGAGTGAAAGAGACGGTCAGAGTGGGACTGCAGAATAAACAGAGGCGGCCAGAGTGAGTGAGATGGGTGAATGGAGTGAATAAGACGGTCAGAGTGGGGCTGCGGAATAAACAGAGGCGGTCGAAGTGAAATGGGTGAATGGAGTGAATGATATGGTCAGAGTGGGACTGCAGAATAAACAGAGGCGGCCAGAGTAAGTGAGATGGGTGAATGGAGTGAATGAAACGGTCAGAGTGGGGCTGCGGAAAAAACAGAGGCAGTTGGATGTGAGTGAGATGGGTGAATGGAGTGAATGATATGGTCAGAGTGGGACTGCAGAATAAACAGAGGCGGCCAGAGTGAGTGAGATGAGTGAATGGAGTGAATGATATGGTCAGAGTGGGGCTGCAGAATAAACAAAGGCAGTCGGAGTGAGTGAGATGAGTGAATGGAGTGAATGAGACGGTCAGAGTGGGGCTGCACATAAGCAGAGGCGGCCAGAGTGAGTGATATGGGTGAATGGAGTGAATAAGACTGTCAGAGTGGGGCTGCGGAATAAACAGAGGCAGTCAGAGTGATTGAGATGGGTGAATGGAGTGAAAGAGACGGTCAGAGTGGGACTGCAGAATAAACAGAGGCGGCCAGAGTGAGTGAGATGGGTGAATGGAGTGAATGAGACGGTCAGAGTGGGGCTGCGGAATAAACAGAGGCAGTCGGAGTGAGTGAGATGGGTGAATGATATGGTCAGAGTGGGACTGCAGAATAAAGAGAGGCGGCCAGAGTAAGTGAGATGGGTGAATGGAGTGAATGAGACGGTCAGAGTGGGACAGCAGAATAAACAGAGGCGGCCAGAGTGAGTGAGATGAGTGAATGAGACGGTCAGAGTTGGACTGCAGAATAAACAAAGGCAGTCGGAGCAAGGTGGGTGAATGGAGTGAATGAGACGGTCAGAGTGGGACTGCAGAATAAACAGAGGCGGCCAGAGTTAGTGAGATGGGTGAATGGAGTGAATGAGATGGTCAGAGTGGGGCAGCAATTAATCAGAGGCAGTCAGAGTAAGTGAGATGAGTGAATGGAGTGAATGAGACGGTCAGAGTGGGACTGCAGAATAAACAGAGGCGGCCAGAGTGAGTGAGATGAGTGAATGGAGTGAATGAGACGGTCAGAGTGGGACTGCAGAATAAACAGAGGCGGCCAGAGTGAGTGAGATGAGAGAATGGATTGATTGAGATGGTCAGAGTGGGGCTGCAGAATAAACAGAGGCAGTCGGAGTGAGTGAGATGAGTGAATGGACTGAATGAGACGGTCAGAGTGGGGCTGCAAATAAGCCGAGGCAGTCGGAGTGAGTGAGATGGGTGAATGGAGTGAATCATACGGTCAGAGTGGGGCTGCGGAATAAACAGAGGCAGTCGGAGTGAGTGAGATGGGTGAATGGAGTGAATGATATGGTCAGAGTGGGACTGCAGAATAAACAGAGGCGGCCAGAGTAAATGAGATGGGTGAATGGAGTGAATGAAACGGTCAAAGTGGGGCTGCGGAAAAAACAGAGGCAGTAGGATGTGAGTGAGATGGGTGAATGGAGTGATTGATATGGTCAGAGTGGGACTGCAGAATAAACAGAGGCGGCCAGAGTGAGTGAGATGAGTGAATGGAGTGAATGATATGGTCAGAGTGGGGCTGCAGAATAAACAGAGGCAGTTGGAGTGAGTGAGATGAGTGAATGGAGTGAATGAGACAGTCAGAGTGGAACTGCAGAATAAACAGAGGCGGCCAGAGTGAGTGAGATGGGTGAATGGAGTGATTGAGATGGTCAGATTGGGGCTGCAAATAAGCAGAGGCAGTCGGAGTGAGTGAGATGGGTGAATGGAGTGAATGAGACGGTCAGAGGGGGTGCAAATAAGCAGAGGCAGTCGGAGTGAGTGAGATGACTGAATGAGACGGTCAGAGTGGGACTGCAGAATAAACAGAGGCGGCCAGAGTGAGTGAGATGGGTGAATGGAGTCAATGAGACCGTCAGAGTGGGACTGCGGAATAAACAGAGGCGGCCACAGTGAGTGAGATGGGTGAATGGAGTGAATGATATGGTCAGAGTGGGGCTGCAGAATAAACAGAGGCAGTCAGAGTGAGTGAGATGAGTGAATGGCGTGCATGAGACGGTCAGAGTGGGACTGCAGAATAAACAGAGGTGGCCAGAGTGAGTGAGATGGGAGAATGGATTGATTGAGATGGTCAGAGTGGGGCTGCAGAATAAACAGAGGCAGTCGGAGTGAGTGAGATGAGTTAATGGACTGAATGAGACGGTCAGAGTGGGACTGCAGAATAAACAGAGGCAGTCGGAGTGAGTGAGATGGGTGAATGGAGTGAATGAGACGGTCAGAGTGGGACTGCAGAATAAACAGAGGCGGCCAGAGTGAGTGAGATGGGTGAATGGAGTGAATGAGATGGTCAGAGTGGGGCTGCAAATAAGCAGAGGCAGTCGGAGTGAGTGATATGGGTGAATGGAGTGAATGAGACGGTCAGAGAGGGGCTGCAGAATAAACAAAGGCAGTCGGAGTGAGTGAGATGAGTGAATGGAGTGAATGAGACGGTCAGAGTGGGACTGCAGAATAAACAGAGGCGGCCAGAGTGAGTGAGATGAGTGAATGGAGTGAATGAGACGGTCAGAGTGGGACTGCAGAAAAAACAGAGGCGGCCAGAGTGAGTGAGATGAGAGAATGGATTGACTGAGCTGGTCAGAGTGGGGCTGCAGAATAAACAGAGGCAGTCGGAGTGAGTGAGAAGAGTGAATGGAGTGAATGAGACGGTCAGAGTGGAGCTGCAAATAAGCAGAGGCAGTCGGAGTGAGTGAGATGGGTGAATGCAGTGAATGAGACGGTCAGAGTGGGGCTGCAAATAAGCAGAGGCGGCCAGAGTGAGTGAGATGGGTGAATGGAGTGAATAAGACGGTCAGAGTGGGGCTGCGGAATAAACAGAGGCAGTCAGAGTGATTGAGATGGGTGAATGGAGTGAAAGAGACGGTCAGAGTGGGACTGCAGAATAAACAGTGGCGGCCAGAGTGAGTGAGATGTGTGAATGGAGTGAATAAGACGGTCAGAGTGGGGCTGCGGAATAAAAAGAGGCGGTCGGAGTGAAATGGGTGAATGGAGTGAATGATATGGTCAGAGTGGGACTGCAGAATAAACAGAGGCGCCAGAGTGTGTGAGATGAGAGAATGGATTGATTGAGATGGTCAGAGTGGGGCTGCAGAATAAACAGAGGCAATCGGAGTGAGTGAGATGAGTGAATGAGACGGTCAGAGTGGGGCTGCAAATAAGCAGAGGCAGTCGGAGTGAGTGAGATGAGTGAATGGAGTGAATGAGACGGTCAGAGTGGGACTGCAGAATAAAAAGAGGCGGCCAGAGTGAGTGAGATGGGTGAATGGAGTGAATGAGACGGTCAGAGTGGGGCAGCGGAATAAACAGAGGCAGTCGGAGTGAGTGAGATGGGTGAATGGAGTGAATGATATGGTCAGAGTGGGACTGCAGAATAAACAGAGGCGGCCAGAGTAAGTGAGATGGGTGAATGGAGTGAATGAAACTGTCAGAGTGGGACTGCAAAATAAACAGGCGGCCAGAGTGAGTGAGATGGGTGAATGGAGTGAATGAGACGGTCAGAGTGGGACTGCAGAATAAACAGAGGCGGCCAGAGTGAGTGAGATGAGAGAATGGATTGATTGAGATGGTCAGAGTGGGGCTGCAGAATAAACAGAGGCAGTCGGAGTGAGTGAGATGAGTGAATGGAGCGAATGAGACGGTCAGAGGGGGATGCAAATAAGCAGAGGCAGTCGGAGTGAGTGAGATGACTGAATGAGACGGTCAGAGTGGGACTGCAGAATAAACAGAGGCGGCCAGAGTGAGTGAGATGGGTGAATGGAGTCAATGAGACCGTCAGAGTGGGACTGCGGAATAAACAGAGGCGGCCACAGTGAGTGAGATGGGTGAATGGAGTGAATGATATGGTCAGAGTGGGGCTGCAGAATAAACAGAGGCAGTCAGAGTGAGTGAGATGGGAGAATGGATTGATTGAGATGGTCAGAGTGGGGCTGCAGAATAAACAGAGGCAGTCGGAGTGAGTGAGATGAGTTAATGGACTGAATGAGACGGTCAGAGTGGGACTGCAGAATAAACAGAGGCAGTCGGAGTGAGTGAGATGGGTGAATGGAGTGAATGAGACGGTCAGAGTGGGACTGCAGAATAAACAGAGGCGGCCAGAGTGAGTGAGATGGGTGAATGGAGTGAATGAGATGGTCAGAGTGGGGCTGCAAATAAGCAGAGGCAGTCGGAGTGAGTGATATGGGTGAATGGAGTGAATGAGACGGTCAGAGAGGGGCTGCAGAATAAACAAAGGCAGTCGGAGTGAGTGAGATGAGTGAATGGAGTGAATGAGACGGTCAGAGTGGGACTGCAGAATAAACAGAGGCGGCCAGAGTGAGTGAGATGAGTGAATGGAGTGAATGAGACGGTCAGAGTGGGACTGCAGAAAAAACAGAGGCGGCCAGAGTGAGTGAGATGAGAGAATGGATTGACTGAGCTGGTCAGAGTGGGGCTGCAGAATAAACAGAGGCAGTCGGAGTGAGTGAGAAGAGTGAATGGAGTGAATGAGACGGTCAGAGTGGAGCTGCAAATAAGCAGAGGCAGTCGGAGTGAGTGAGATGGGTGAATGCAGTGAATGAGACGGTCAGAGTGGGGCTGCAAATAAGCAGAGGCGGCCAGAGTGAGTGAGATGGGTGAATGGAGTGAATAAGACGGTCAGAGTGGGGCTGCGGAATAAACAGAGGCAGTCAGAGTGATTGAGATGGGTGAATGGAGTGAAAGAGACGGTCAGAGTGGGACTGCAGAATAAACAGTGGCGGCCAGAGTGAGTGAGATGTGTGAATGGAGTGAATAAGACGGTCAGAGTGGGGCTGCGGAATAAAAAGAGGCGGTCGGAGTGAAATGGGTGAATGGAGTGAATGATATGGTCAGAGTGGGACTGCAGAATAAACAGAGGCGCCAGAGTGTGTGAGATGAGAGAATGGATTGATTGAGATGGTCAGAGTGGGGCTGCAGAATAAACAGAGGCAATCGGAGTGAGTGAGATGAGTGAATGAGACGGTCAGAGTGGGGCTGCAAATAAGCAGAGGCAGTCGGAGTGAGTGAGATGAGTGAATGGAGTGAATGAGACGGTCAGAGTGGGACTGCAGAATAAAAAGAGGCGGCCAGAGTGAGTGAGATGGGTGAATGGAGTGAATGAGACGGTCAGAGTGGGGCAGCGGAATAAACAGAGGCAGTCGGAGTGAGTGAGATGGGTGAATGGAGTGAATGATATGGTCAGAGTGGGACTGCAGAATAAACAGAGGCGGCCAGAGTAAGTGAGATGGGTGAATGGAGTGAATGAAACTGTCAGAGTGGGACTGCAAAATAAACAGGCGGCCAGAGTGAGTGAGATGGGTGAATGGAGTGAATGAGACGGTCAGAGTGGGACTGCAGAATAAACAGAGGCGGCCAGAGTGAGTGAGATGGGTGAATGGAGTCAATGAGACCGTCAGAGTGGGACTGCGGAATAAACAGGGGCGGGCCACAGTGAGTGAGATGGGTGAATGGAGTGAATGATATGGTCAGAGTGGGGCTGCAGAATAAACAGAGGCAGTCAGAGTGAGTGAGATGAGTGAATGGCGTGCATGAGACGGTCAGAGTGGGACTGCAGAATAAACAGAGGTGGCCAGAGTGAGTGAGATGGGAGAATGGATTGATTGAGATGGTCAGAGTGGGGCTGCAGAATAAACAGAGGCAGTCGGAGTGAGTGAGATGAGTTAATGGACTGAATGAGACGGTCAGAGTGGGACTGCAGAATAAACAGAGGCAGTCGGAGTGAGTGAGATGGGTGAATGGAGTGAATGAGACGGTCAGAGTGGGACTGCAGAATAAACAGAGGCGGCCAGAGTGAGTGAGATGGGTGAATGGAGTGAATGAGATGGTCAGAGTGGGGCTGCAAATAAGCAGAGGCAGTCGGAGTGAGTGATATGGGTGAATGGAGTGAATGAGACGGTCAGAGAGGGGCTGCAGAATAAACAAAGGCAGTCGGAGTGAGTGAGATGAGTGAATGGAGTGAATGAGACGGTCAGAGTGGGACTGCAGAATAAACAGAGGCGGCCAGAGTGAGTGAGATGAGTGAATGGAGTGAATGAGACGGTCAGAGTGGGACTGCAGAAAAAACAGAGGCGGCCAGAGTGAGTGAGATGAGAGAATGGATTGACTGAGCTGGTCAGAGTGGGGCTGCAGAATAAACAGAGGCAGTCGGAGTGAGTGAGAAGAGTGAATGGAGTGAATGAGACGGTCAGAGTGGAGCTGCAAATAAGCAGAGGCAGTCGGAGTGAGTGAGATGGGTGAATGCAGTGAATGAGACGGTCAGAGTGGGGCTGCAAATAAGCAGAGGCGGCCAGAGTGAGTGAGATGGGTGAATGGAGTGAATAAGACGGTCAGAGTGGGGCTGCGGAATAAACAGAGGCAGTCAGAGTGATTGAGATGGGTGAATGGAGTGAAAGAGACGGTCAGAGTGGGACTGCAGAATAAACAGTGGCGGCCAGAGTGAGTGAGATGTGTGAATGGAGTGAATAAGACGGTCAGAGTGGGGCTGCGGAATAAAAAGAGGCGGTCGGAGTGAAATGGGTGAATGGAGTGAATGATATGGTCAGAGTGGGACTGCAGAATAAACAGAGGCGCCAGAGTGTGTGAGATGAGAGAATGGATTGATTGAGATGGTCAGAGTGGGGCTGCAGAATAAACAGAGGCAATCGGAGTGAGTGAGATGAGTGAATGAGACGGTCAGAGTGGGGCTGCAAATAAGCAGAGGCAGTCGGAGTGAGTGAGATGAGTGAATGGAGTGAATGAGACGGTCAGAGTGGGACTGCAGAATAAAAAGAGGCGGCCAGAGTGAGTGAGATGGGTGAATGTAGTGAATAAGACGGTCAGAGTGGGGCTGCGGAATAAACAGAGGCAGTCGGAGTGAAATGGCTGAATGGAGTGAATGATATGGTCAGAGTGGGACTGCAGAATAAACAGAGGCGGCCAGAGTGAGTGAGATGGGTGAATGGAGTGAATGAGACGGTCAGAGTGGGGCAGCGGAATAAACAGAGGCAGTCGGAGTGAGTGAGATGGGTGAATGGAGTGAATGATATGGTCAGAGTGGGACTGCAGAATAAACAGAGGCGGCCAGAGTAAGTGAGATGGGTGAATGGAGTGAATGAAACTGTCAGAGTGGGACTGCAAAATAAACAGAGGCGGCCAGAGTGAGTGAGATGGGTGAATGGAGTGAATGAGACGGTCAGAGTGGGACTGCAGAATAAACAGAGGCGGCCAGAGTGAGTGAGATGAGAGAATGGATTGATTGAGATGGTCAGAGTGGGGCTGCAGAATAAACAGAGGCAGTCGGAGTGAGTGAGATGAGTGAATGGAGCGAATGAGACGGTCAGAGTGGGGCTGCAAATAAGCAGAGGCAGTCGGAGTGAGTGAGATGGGTGAATGGAGTGAATGATATGGTCAGAGTGGGACTGCAGAATAAACAGAGGCGGCCAGAGTGAGTGAGATGGGTGAATGGAGTGAATGAGACGGTCAGAGTGGGGCTGCGGAATAAACAGAGGCAGTCGGAGTGAGTGAGATGGGTGAATGGAGTGAATGATATGGTCAGAGTGGGACTGCAGAATAAACAGAGGCGGCCAGAGTGAGTGAGATGAGTGAATGGAGTGAATGATATGGTCAGAGTGGGGCTGCAGAATAAACAGAGGCAGTCGGAGTGAGTGAGATGAGTGAATGGAGTGAATGAGACGGTCAGAGTGGGGCTGCACATAAGGAGAGGCGGCCAGAGTGAGTGATATGGGTGAGTGGAGTGAATAAGACGGTCAGAGTGGGGCTTCGGAATAAACAGAGGCAGTCAGAGTGATTGAGATGGGTGAATGGAGTGAAAGAGACGGTCAGAGTGGGACTGCAGAATAAACAGAGGCGGCCAGAGTGAGTGAGATGGGTGAATGGAGTGAATAAGACGGTCAGAGTGGGGCTGCGGAATAAACAGAGGCGGTCGGAGTGAAATGGCTGAATGGAGTGAATGATATGGTCAGAGTGGGACTGCAGAATAAACAGAGGCGGCCAGAGTGAGTGAGATGGGTGAATGGAGTGAATGAGACGGTCAGAGTGGGGCAGCGGAATAAACAGAGGCAGTCGGAGTGAGTGAGATGGGTGAATGGAGTGAATGATATGGTCAGAGTGGGACTGCAGAATAAACAGAGGCGGACAGAGTAAGTGAGATGGGTGAATGGAGTGAATGAAACGGTCAGAGTGGGGCTGCGGAAAAACAGAGGCAGTTGGATGTGAGTGAGATGGGTGAATGGAGTGAATGATATGGTCAGAGTGGGACTGCAGAATAAACAGAGGCGGCCAGAGTGAGTGAGATGAGTGAATGGAGTGAATGATATGGTCAGAGTGGGGCTGCAGAATAAACAGAGGCAGTCGGAGTGAGTGAGATGAGTGAATGGAGTGAATGAGATGGTCAGAGTGGGGCTGCACATAAGCAGAGGCGGCCAGAGTGAGTGATATAGGTGAATGGAGTGAATGAGACGGTCAGAGTGGGGCTGCAAATAAGCAGAGGCAGTCGGAGTGAGTGAGATGAGTGAATGGAGTGAATGAGACGGTCAGAGTGGGACTGCAGAATAAAAAGAGGCGGCCAGAGTGAGTGAGATGGGTGAATGGAGTGAATGAGACGGTCAGAGTGGGGCAGCGGAATAAACAGAGGCAGTCGGAGTGAGTGAGATGGGTGAATGGAGTGAATGATATGGTCAGAGTGGGACTGCAGAATAAACAGAGGCGGCCAGAGTAAGTGAGATGGGTGAATGGAGTGAATGAAACTGTCAGAGTGGGACTGCAAAATAAACAGGCGGCCAGAGTGAGTGAGATGGGTGAATGGAGTGAATGAGACGGTCAGAGTGGGACTGCAGAATAAACAGAGGCGGCCAGAGTGAGTGAGATGAGAGAATGGATTGATTGAGATGGTCAGAGTGGGGCTGCAGAATAAACAGAGGCAGTCGGAGTGAGTGAGATGAGTGAATGGAGCGAATGAGACGGTCAGAGGGGGATGCAAATAAGCAGAGGCAGTCGGAGTGAGTGAGATGACTGAATGAGACGGTCAGAGTGGGACTGCAGAATAAACAGAGGCGGCCAGAGTGAGTGAGATGGGTGAATGGAGTCAATGAGACCGTCAGAGTGGGACTGCGGAATAAACAGAGGCGGCCACAGTGAGTGAGATGGGTGAATGGAGTGAATGATATGGTCAGAGTGGGGCTGCAGAATAAACAGAGGCAGTCAGAGTGAGTGAGATGAGTGAATGGCGTGCATGAGACGGTCAGAGTGGGACTGCAGAATAAACAGAGGTGGCCAGAGTGAGTGAGATGGGAGAATGGATTGATTGAGATGGTCAGAGTGGGGCTGCAGAATAAACAGAGGCAGTCGGAGTGAGTGAGATGAGTTAATGGACTGAATGAGACGGTCAGAGTGGGACTGCAGAATAAACAGAGGCAGTCGGAGTGAGTGAGATGGGTGAATGGAGTGAATGAGACGGTCAGAGTGGGACTGCAGAATAAACAGAGGCGGCCAGAGTGAGTGAGATGGGTGAATGGAGTGAATGAGATGGTCAGAGTGGGGCTGCAAATAAGCAGAGGCAGTCGGAGTGAGTGATATGGGTGAATGGAGTGAATGAGACGGTCAGAGAGGGGCTGCAGAATAAACAAAGGCAGTCGGAGTGAGTGAGATGAGTGAATGGAGTGAATGAGACGGTCAGAGTGGGACTGCAGAATAAACAGAGGCGGCCAGAGTGAGTGAGATGAGTGAATGGAGTGAATGAGACGGTCAGAGTGGGACTGCAGAAAAAACAGAGGCGGCCAGAGTGAGTGAGATGAGAGAATGGATTGACTGAGCTGGTCAGAGTGGGGCTGCAGAATAAACAGAGGCAGTCGGAGTGAGTGAGAAGAGTGAATGGAGTGAATGAGACGGTCAGAGTGGAGCTGCAAATAAGCAGAGGCAGTCGGAGTGAGTGAGATGGGTGAATGCAGTGAATGAGACGGTCAGAGTGGGGCTGCAAATAAGCAGAGGCGGCCAGAGTGAGTGAGATGGGTGAATGGAGTGAATAAGACGGTCAGAGTGGGGCTGCGGAATAAACAGAGGCAGTCAGAGTGATTGAGATGGGTGAATGGAGTGAAAGAGACGGTCAGAGTGGGACTGCAGAATAAACAGTGGCGGCCAGAGTGAGTGAGATGTGTGAATGGAGTGAATAAGACGGTCAGAGTGGGGCTGCGGAATAAAAAGAGGCGGTCGGAGTGAAATGGGTGAATGGAGTGAATGATATGGTCAGAGTGGGACTGCAGAATAAACAGAGGCGCCAGAGTGTGTGAGATGAGAGAATGGATTGATTGAGATGGTCAGAGTGGGGCTGCAGAATAAACAGAGGCAATCGGAGTGAGTGAGATGAGTGAATGAGACGGTCAGAGTGGGGCTGCAAATAAGCAGAGGCAGTCGGAGTGAGTGAGATGAGTGAATGGAGTGAATGAGACGGTCAGAGTGGGACTGCAGAATAAAAAGAGGCGGCCAGAGTGAGTGAGATGGGTGAATGTAGTGAATAAGACGGTCAGAGTGGGGCTGCGGAATAAACAGAGGCAGTCGGAGTGAAATGGCTGAATGGAGTGAATGATATGGTCAGAGTGGGACTGCAGAATAAACAGAGGCGGCCAGAGTGAGTGAGATGGGTGAATGGAGTGAATGAGACGGTCAGAGTGGGGCAGCGGAATAAACAGAGGCAGTCGGAGTGAGTGAGATGGGTGAATGGAGTGAATGATATGGTCAGAGTGGGACTGCAGAATAAACAGAGGCGGCCAGAGTAAGTGAGATGGGTGAATGGAGTGAATGAAACTGTCAGAGTGGGACTGCAAAATAAACAGAGGCGGCCAGAGTGAGTGAGATGGGTGAATGGAGTGAATGAGACGGTCAGAGTGGGACTGCAGAATAAACAGAGGCGGCCAGAGTGAGTGAGATGAGAGAATGGATTGATTGAGATGGTCAGAGTGGGGCTGCAGAATAAACAGAGGCAGTCGGAGTGAGTGAGATGAGTGAATGGAGCGAATGAGACGGTCAGAGTGGGGCTGCAAATAAGCAGAGGCAGTCGGAGTGAGTGAGATGGGTGAATGGAGTGAATGATATGGTCAGAGTGGGACTGCAGAATAAACAGAGGCGGCCAGAGTGAGTGAGATGGGTGAATGGAGTGAATGAGACGGTCAGAGTGGGGCTGCGGAATAAACAGAGGCAGTCGGAGTGAGTGAGATGGGTGAATGGAGTGAATGATATGGTCAGAGTGGGACTGCAGAATAAACAGAGGCGGCCAGAGTGAGTGAGATGAGTGAATGGAGTGAATGATATGGTCAGAGTGGGGCTGCAGAATAAACAGAGGCAGTCGGAGTGAGTGAGATGAGTGAATGGAGTGAATGAGACGGTCAGAGTGGGGCTGCACATAAGGAGAGGCGGCCAGAGTGAGTGATATGGGTGAGTGGAGTGAATAAGACGGTCAGAGTGGGGCTTCGGAATAAACAGAGGCAGTCAGAGTGATTGAGATGGGTGAATGGAGTGAAAGAGACGGTCAGAGTGGGACTGCAGAATAAACAGAGGCGGCCAGAGTGAGTGAGATGGGTGAATGGAGTGAATAAGACGGTCAGAGTGGGGCTGCGGAATAAACAGAGGCGGTCGGAGTGAAATGGCTGAATGGAGTGAATGATATGGTCAGAGTGGGACTGCAGAATAAACAGAGGCGGCCAGAGTGAGTGAGATGGGTGAATGGAGTGAATGAGACGGTCAGAGTGGGGCAGCGGAATAAACAGAGGCAGTCGGAGTGAGTGAGATGGGTGAATGGAGTGAATGATATGGTCAGAGTGGGACTGCAGAATAAACAGAGGCGGACAGAGTAAGTGAGATGGGTGAATGGAGTGAATGAAACGGTCAGAGTGGGGCTGCGGAAAAAACAGAGGCAGTTGGATGTGAGTGAGATGGGTGAATGGAGTGAATGATATGGTCAGAGTGGGACTGCAGAATAAACAGAGGCGGCCAGAGTGAGTGAGATGAGTGAATGGAGTGAATGATATGGTCAGAGTGGGGCTGCAGAATAAACAGAGGCAGTCGGAGTGAGTGAGATGAGTGAATGGAGTGAATGAGATGGTCAGAGTGGGGCTGCACATAAGCAGAGGCGGCCAGAGTGAGTGATATAGGTGAATGGAGTGAATAAGACGGTCAGAGTGGGGCTGCGGAATAAACAGAGGCAGTCAGAGTGATTGAGATGGGTGAATGGAGTGAAAGAGACGGTCAGAGTGGGACTGCAGAATAAACAGAGGCGGCCAGAGTGAGTGAGATGGGTGAATGGAGTGAATAAGACGGTCAGAGTGGGGCTGCGGAATAAACAGAGGCGGTCGGAGTGAAATGGGTGAATGGAGTGAATGATATGGTCAGAGTGGGACTGCAGAATAAACAGAGGCGGCCAGAGTGAGTGAGATGGGTGAATGGAGTGAATGAGACGGTCAGAGTGGGGGTGCGGAATAAACAGAGGCAGTCGGAGTGAGTGAGATGGGTGAATGGAGTGAATGATATGGTCAGAGTGGGACTGCAGAATAAACAGAGGCGGCCAGAGTAAGTGAGATGGATGAATGGAGTGAATGAAACGGTCAGAGTGGGACTGCAAAATAAACAGAGGCGGCCACAGTGAGTGAGATGGGTGAATGGAGTGAATGAGACGGTCAGAGTGGGACTGCAGAATAAACAGAGGCGGCCAGAGTGAGTGAGATGAGTGAATGAGACGGTCAGAGTTGGACTGCAGAATAAACAAAGGCAGTCGGAGCAAGGTGGGTGAATGGAGTGAATGAGACGGTCAGAGTGGGACTGCAGAATAAACAGAGGCGGCCAGAGTGAGTGAGATGAGTGAATGAGACGGTCAGAGTCGGACTGCAGAATAAACAGAGGCAGTCGGAGCGAGATGGGTGAATGGAGTGAATGAGGTGGTCAGAGTGGGACTGCAGAATAAACAGAGGCGGCCAGAGTGAGTGAGATGGGTGAATGGAGTAAATGAGATGGTCATAGTGGGGCGGTAATTAAGCAGAGGCAGTCGGAGTGAGTGAGATGAGTGAATGGAGTGAATGAGACGGTCAGAGTGGGACTGCAGAATAAACAGAGGCGGCCAGAGTGAGTGAGATGAGTGAATGAGACGGTCAGAGTCGGACTACAGAATAAACAGAGGCAGTCGGGGCGAGATGGGTGAATGGAGTGAATGAGGTGGTCAGAGTGGGACTGCAGAATAAACAGAGGCGGCCAGAGTGAGTGAGATGGGTGAATGGAGTAAATGAGATGGTCAGAGTGGGGCTGCAATTAAGCAGAGGCAGTCGGAGTGAGTGAGATGGGTGAATGGAGTGAATGAGACGGTCAGAGTGGGTCTGCAAATAAGCAGAGGCGGCCAGAGTGAGTGATATGGGTGAATGGAGTGAATAAGACGGTCAGAGTGGGACTGCAGAATAAACAGCGGCGCCAGAGTGAGTGAGATGAGAGAATGGATTGATTGAGATGGTCAGAGTGGGGCTGCAGAATAAACAGAGGCAGTCGGAGTGAGTGAGATGAGTGAATGGAGCGAATGAGACGGTCAGAGTGGGGCTCCAAATAAGCAGAGGCAGTCGGAGTGAGTGAGATGAGTGAATGGAGTGAATGAGACGGTCAGAGTGGGGCTGCAAATAAGCAGAGGCAGTCGGAGTGAGTGAGATGGGTGAATGGAGTGAATGAGACGGTCAGAGTGGGGCTGCAAATAAGCAGAGGCGGCCAGAGTGAGTGATATAGGTGAATGGAGTGAATAAGACGGTCAGAGTGGGGCTGCGGAATAAACAGAGGCAGTCAGAGTGATTGAGATGGGTGAATGGAGTGAAAGAGACGGTCAGAGTGGGACTGCAGAATAAACAGAGGCGGCCAGAGTGAGTGAGATGGGTGAATGGAGTGAATAAGACGGTCAGAGTGGGGCTGCGGAATAAACAGAGGCGGTCGAAGTGAAATGGGTGAATGGAGTGAATGATATGGTCAGAGTGGGACTGCAGAATAAACAGAGGCGGCCAGAGTGAGTGAGATGGGTGAATGGAGTGAATGAGACGGTCAGAGTGGGGCTGCGGAATAAACAGAGGCAGTCGGAGTGAGTGAGATGGGTGAATGGAGTGAATGATATGGTCAGAGTGGGACTGCAGAATAAACAGAGGCGGCCAGAGTAAGTGAGATGAGTGAATGGCGTGCATGAGACGGTCAGAGTGGGACTGCAGAATAAACAGAGGTGGCCAGAGTGAGTGAGATGGGAGAATGGATTGATTGAGATGGTCAGAGTGGGGCTGCAGAATAAACAGAGGCAGTCGGAGTGAGTGAGATGAGTTAATGGACTGAATGAGACGGTCAGAGTGGGACTGCAGAATAAACAGAGGCAGTCGGAGTGAGTGAGATGGGTGAATGGAGTGAATGAGACGGTCAGAGTGGGACTGCAGAATAAACAGAGGCGGCCAGAGTGAGTGAGATGGGTGAATGGAGTGAATGAGATGGTCAGAGTGGGGCTGCAAATAAGCAGAGGCAGTCGGAGTGAGTGATATGGGTGAATGGAGTGAATGAGACGGTCAGAGAGGGGCTGCAGAATAAACAAAGGCAGTCGGAGTGAGTGAGATGAGTGAATGGAGTGAATGAGACGGTCAGAGTGGGACTGCAGAATAAACAGAGGCGGCCAGAGTGAGTGAGATGAGTGAATGGAGTGAATGAGACGGTCAGAGTGGGACTGCAGAAAAAACAGAGGCGGCCAGAGTGAGTGAGATGAGAGAATGGATTGACTGAGCTGGTCAGAGTGGGGCTGCAGAATAAACAGAGGCAGTCGGAGTGAGTGAGAAGAGTGAATGGAGTGAATGAGACGGTCAGAGTGGAGCTGCAAATAAGCAGAGGCAGTCGGAGTGAGTGAGATGGGTGAATGCAGTGAATGAGACGGTCAGAGTGGGGCTGCAAATAAGCAGAGGCGGCCAGAGTGAGTGAGATGGGTGAATGGAGTGAATAAGACGGTCAGAGTGGGGCTGCGGAATAAACAGAGGCAGTCAGAGTGATTGAGATGGGTGAATGGAGTGAAAGAGACGGTCAGAGTGGGACTGCAGAATAAACAGTGGCGGCCAGAGTGAGTGAGATGTGTGAATGGAGTGAATAAGACGGTCAGAGTGGGGCTGCGGAATAAAAAGAGGCGGTCGGAGTGAAATGGGTGAATGGAGTGAATGATATGGTCAGAGTGGGACTGCAGAATAAACAGAGGCGCCAGAGTGTGTGAGATGAGAGAATGGATTGATTGAGATGGTCAGAGTGGGGCTGCAGAATAAACAGAGGCAATCGGAGTGAGTGAGATGAGTGAATGAGACGGCAGAGTGGGGCTGCAAATAAGCAGAGGCAGTCGGAGTGAGTGAGATGAGTGAATGGAGTGAATGAGACGGTCAGAGTGGGACTGCAGAATAAAAAGAGGCGGCCAGAGTGAGTGAGATGGGTGAATGTAGTGAATAAGACGGTCAGAGTGGGGCTGCGGAATAAACAGAGGCAGTCGGAGTGAAATGGCTGAATGGAGTGAATGATATGGTCAGAGTGGGACTGCAGAATAAACAGAGGCGGCCAGAGTGAGTGAGATGGGTGAATGGAGTGAATGAGACGGTCAGAGTGGGGCAGCGGAATAAACAGAGGCAGTCGGAGTGAGTGAGATGGGTGAATGGAGTGAATGATATGGTCAGAGTGGGACTGCAGAATAAACAGAGGCGGCCAGAGTAAGTGAGATGGGTGAATGGAGTGAATGAAACTGTCAGAGTGGGACTGCAAAATAAACAGAGGCGGCCAGAGTGAGTGAGATGGGTGAATGGAGTGAATGAGACGGTCAGAGTGGGACTGCAGAATAAACAGAGGCGGCCAGAGTGAGTGAGATGAGAGAATGGATTGATTGAGATGGTCAGAGTGGGGCTGCAGAATAAACAGAGGCAGTCGGAGTGAGTGAGATGAGTGAATGGAGCGAATGAGACGGTCAGAGTGGGGCTGCAAATAAGCAGAGGCAGTCGGAGTGAGTGAGATGGGTGAATGGAGTGAATGATATGGTCAGAGTGGGACTGCAGAATAAACAGAGGCGGCCAGAGTGAGTGAGATGGGTGAATGGAGTGAATGAGACGGTCAGAGTGGGGCTGCGGAATAAACAGAGGCAGTCGGAGTGAGTGAGATGGGTGAATGGAGTGAATGATATGGTCAGAGTGGGACTGCAGAATAAACAGAGGCGGCCAGAGTGAGTGAGATGAGTGAATGGAGTGAATGATATGGTCAGAGTGGGGCTGCAGAATAAACAGAGGCAGTCGGAGTGAGTGAGATGAGTGAATGGAGTGAATGAGACGGTCAGAGTGGGGCTGCACATAAGGAGAGGTGGCCAGAGTGAGTGATATGGGTGAGTGGAGTGAATAAGACGGTCAGAGTGGGGCTTCGGAATAAACAGAGGCAGTCAGAGTGATTGAGATGGGTGAATGGAGTGAAAGAGACGGTCAGAGTGGGACTGCAGAATAAACAGAGGCGGCCAGAGTGAGTGAGATGGGTGAATGGAGTGAATAAGACGGTCAGAGTGGGGCTGCGGAATAAACAGAGGCGGTCGGAGTGAAATGGCTGAATGGAGTGAATGATATGGTCAGAGTGGGACTGCAGAATAAACAGAGGCGGCCAGAGTGAGTGAGATGGGTGAATGGAGTGAATGAGACGGTCAGAGTGGGGCAGCGGAATAAACAGAGGCAGTCGGAGTGAGTGAGATGGGTGAATGGAGTGAATGATATGGTCAGAGTGGGACTGCAGAATAAACAGAGGCGGACAGAGTAAGTGAGATGGGTGAATGGAGTGAATGAAACGGTCAGAGTGGGGCTGCGGAAAAAACAGAGGCAGTTGGATGTGAGTGAGATGGGTGAATGGAGTGAATGATATGGTCAGAGTGGGACTGCAGAATAAACAGAGGCGGCCAGAGTGAGTGAGATGAGTGAATGGAGTGAATGATATGGTCAGAGTGGGGCTGCAGAATAAACAGAGGCAGTCGGAGTGAGTGAGATGAGTGAATGGAGTGAATGAGATGGTCAGAGTGGGGCTGCACATAAGCAGAGGCGGCCAGAGTGAGTGATATGGGTGAATGGAGTGAATAAGACGGTCAGAGTGGGGCTGCGGAATAAACAGAGGCAGTCAGAGTGATTGAGATGGGTGAATGGAGTGAAAGAGACGGTCAGAGTGGGACTGCAGAATAAACAGAGGCGGCCAGAGTGAGTGAGATGGGTGAATGGAGTGAATAAGACGGTCAGAGTGGGGCTGCGGAATAAACAGAGGCGGTCGGAGTGAAATGGGTGAATGGCGTGAATGATATGGTCAGAGTGGGACTGCAGAATAAACAGAGGCGGCCAGAGTGAGTGAGATGGGTGAATGGAGTGAATGAGACGGTCAGAGTGGGGGTGCGGAATAAACAGAGGCAGTCGGAGTGAGTGAGATGGGTGAATGGAGTGAATGATATGGTCAGAGTGGGACTGCAGAATAAACAGAGGCGGCCAGAGTAAGTGAGATGGATGAATGGAGTGAATGAAACGGTCAGAGTGGGACTGCAAAATAAACAGAGGCGGCCAGAGTGAGTGAGATGGGTGAATGGAGTGAATGAGACGGTCAGAGTGGGACTGCAGAATAAACAGAGGCGGCCAGAGTGAGTGAGATGAGTGAATGAGACGGTCAGAGTTGGACTGCAGAATAAACAAAGGCAGTCGGAGCAAGGTGGGTGAATGGAGTGAATGAGACGGTCAGAGTGGGACTGCAGAATAAACAGAGGCGGCCAGAGTGAGTGAGATGAGTGAATGAGACGGTCAGAGTCGGACTACAGAATAAACAGAGGCAGTCGGGGCGAGATGGGTGAATGGAGTGAATGAGGTGGTCAGAGTGGGACTGCAGAATAAACAGAGGCGGCCAGAGTGAGTGAGATGGGTGAATGGAGTAAATGAGATGGTCAGAGTGGGGCTGCAATTAAGCAGAGGCAGTCGGAGTGAGTGAGATGGGTGAATGGAGTGAATGAGACGGTCAGAGTGGGTCTGCAAATAAGCAGAGGCGGCCAGAGTGAGTGATATGGGTGAATGGAGTGAATAAGACGGTCAGAGTGGGACTGCAGAATAAACAGCGGCGCCAGAGTGAGTGAGATGAGAGAATGGATTGATTGAGATGGTCAGAGTGGGGCTGCAGAATAAACAGAGGCAGTCGGAGTGAGTGAGATGAGTGAATGGAGCGAATGAGACGGTCAGAGTGGGGCTCCAAATAAGCAGAGGCAGTCGGAGTGAGTGAGATGAGTGAATGGAGTGAATGAGACGGTCAGAGTGGGGCTGCAAATAAGCAGAGGCAGTCGGAGTGAGTGAGATGGGTGAATGGAGTGAATGAGACGGTCAGAGTGGGGCTGCAAATAAGCAGAGGCGGCCAGAGTGAGTGATATAGGTGAATGGAGTGAATAAGACGGTCAGAGTGGGGCTGCGGAATAAACAGAGGCAGTCAGAGTGATTGAGATGGGTGAATGGAGTGAAAGAGACGGTCAGAGTGGGACTGCAGAATAAACAGAGGCGGCCAGAGTGAGTGAGATGGGTGAATGGAGTGAATAAGACGGTCAGAGTGGGGCTGCGGAATAAACAGAGGCGGTCGAAGTGAAATGGGTGAATGGAGTGAATGATATGGTCAGAGTGGGACTGCAGAATAAACAGAGGCGGCCAGAGTGAGTGAGATGGGTGAATGGAGTGAATGAGACGGTCAGAGTGGGGCTGCGGAATAAACAGAGGCAGTCGGAGTGAGTGAGATGGGTGAATGGAGTGAATGATATGGTCAGAGTGGGACTGCAGAATAAACAGAGGCGGCCAGAGTAAGTGAGATGGGTGAATGGAGTGAATGAAACGGTCAGAGTGGGGCTGCGGAAAAAACAGAGGCAGTTGGATGTGAGTGAGATGGGTGAATGGAGTGAATGATATGGTCAGAGTGGGACTGCAGAATAAACAGAGGCGGCCAGAGTGAGTGAGATGAGTGAATGGAGTGAATGATATGGTCAGAGTGGGGCTGCAGAATAAACAGAGGCAGTCGGAGTGAGTGAGATGAGTGAATGGAGTGAATGAGACGGTCAGAGTGGGGCTGCACATAAGCAGAGGCGGCCAGAGTGAGTGATATGGGTGAATGGAGTGAATAAGACTGTCAGAGTGGGGCTGCGGAATAAACAGAGGCAGTCAGAGTGATTGAGATGGGTGAATGGAGTGAAAGAGACGGTCAGAGTGGGACTGCAGAATAAACAGAGGCGGCCAGAGTGAGTGAGATGGGTGAATGGAGTGAATGAGACGGTCAGAGTGGGGCTGCGGAATAAACAGAGGCAGTCGGAGTGAGTGAGATGGGTGAATGATATGGTCAGAGTGGGACTGCAGAATAAAGAGAGGCGGCCAGAGTAAGTGAGATGGGTGAATGGAGTGAATGAGACGGTCAGATTGGGACTGCAGAATAAACAGAGGCGGCCAGAGTGAGTGAGATGAGTGAATGAGACGGTCAGAGTTGGACTGCAGAATAAACAAAGGCAGTCGGAGCAAGGTGGGTGAATGGAGTGAATGAGACGGTCAGAGTGGGACTGCAGAATAAACAGAGGCGGCCAGAGTGAGTGAGATGGGTGAATGGAGTGAATGAGATGGTCAGAGTGGGGCAGCAATTAATCAGAGGCAGTCAGAGTAAGTGAGATGAGTGAATGGAGTGAATGAGACGGTCAGAGTGGGACTGCAGAATAAACAGAGGCGGCCAGAGTGAGTGAGATGAGTGAATGGAGTGAATGAGACGGTCAGAGTGGGACTGCAGAATAAACAGAGGCGGCCAGAGTGAGTGAGATGAGAGAATGGATTGATTGAGATGGTCAGAGTGGGGCTGCAGAATAAACAGAGGCAGTCGGAGTGAGTGAGATGAGTGAATGGACTGAATGAGACGGTCAGAGTGGGGCTGTAAATAAGCAGAGGCGGCCAGAGTGAGTGAGATGGGTGAATGGAGTGAATCATACGGTCAGAGTGGGGCTGCGGAATAAACAGAGGCAGTCGGAGTGAGTGAGATGGGTGAATGGAGTGAATGATATGGTCAGAGTGGGACTGCAGAATAAACAGAGGCGGCCAGAGTAAATGAGATGGGTGAATGGAGTGAATGAAACGGTCAAAGTGGGGCTGCGGAAAAAACAGAGGCAGTAGGATGTGAGTGAGATGGGTGAATGGAGTGATTGATATGGTCAGAGTGGGACTGCAGAATAAACAGAGGCGGCCAGAGTGAGTGAGATGAGTGAATGGAGTGAATGATATGGTCAGAGTGGGGCTGCAGAATAAACAGAGGCAGTTGGAGTGAGTGAGATGAGTGAATGGAGTGAATGAGACAGTCAGAGTGGAACTGCAGAATAAACAGAGGCGGCCAGAGTGAGTGAGATGGGTGAATGGAGTGATTGAGATGGTCAGATTGGGGCTGCAAATAAGCAGAGGCAGTCGGAGTGAGTGAGATGGGTGAATGGAGTGAATGAGACGGTCAGAGGGGGATGCAAATAAGCAGAGGCAGTCGGAGTGAGTGAGATGACTGAATGAGACGGTCAGAGTGGGACTGCAGAATAAACAGAGGCGGCCAGAGTGAGTGAGATGGGTGAATGGAGTCAATGAGACCGTCAGAGTGGGACTGCGGAATAAACAGAGGCGGCCACAGTGAGTGAGATGGGTGAATGGAGTGAATGATATGGTCAGAGTGGGGCTGCAGAATAAACAGAGGCAGTCAGAGTGAGTGAGATGAGTGAATGGCGTGCATGAGACGGTCAGAGTGGGACTGCAGAATAAACAGAGGTGGCCAGAGTGAGTGAGATGGGAGAATGGATTGATTGAGATGGTCAGAGTGGGGCTGCAGAATAAACAGAGGCAGTCGGAGTGAGTGAGATGAGTTAATGGACTGAATGAGACGGTCAGAGTGGGACTGCAGAATAAACAGAGGCAGTCGGAGTGAGTGAGATGGGTGAATGGAGTGAATGAGACGGTCAGAGTGGGACTGCAGAATAAACAGAGGCGGCCAGAGTGAGTGAGATGGGTGAATGGAGTGAATGAGATGGTCAGAGTGGGGCTGCAAATAAGCAGAGGCAGTCGGAGTGAGTGATATGGGTGAATGGAGTGAATGAGACGGTCAGAGTGGGGCTGCAAATAAGCAGAGGCAGTCGGAGTGAGTGAGATGAGTGAATGAGATGGTCAGAGTGGGGCTGCAGAATAAACAGAGGCAGTCGGAGTGAGAGAGATGAGTGAATGGAGTGAATGAGACGGTCAGAGTGGGACTGCAGAATAAACAGAGGCGGACAGAGTGAGTGAGGTGGGTGAATGGAGTGAATGAGATAGTCAGAGTGGGGCTGCAGAATAAACAGAGGCAGTCGGAGTGAGTGAGATGGGTGAATGGAGTGAATGATATGGTCAGAGTGAGACTGCAGAATAAACAGAGGCGGCCAGAGTGAGTGAGATGGGTGAGTGGAGTGAATGAGATGGTCAGAGTGGGGCTGCGGAATAAACAGACGCAGTAGGAGTGAGTGAGATGAGTGAATGGAGTGAATGATATGGTCAGAGTGGGACTGCAGAATAAACAGAGGCAGCCAGAGTGAGTGAGATGAGTGAATGGAGTGAATGATATGGTCAGAGTGGGGCTGCAGAATAAACAGAGGCAGTCGGAGTGAGTGAGATGAGTGAATGGAGTGAATGAGACGGTCAGAGTGCGGCTGCAGAATAAACAGAGGCGGCCAGAGTGAGTGAGATGGGTGAATGGAGTGAATGAGACGGTCAGAGTGAGGCTGCAAATAAGCAGAGGAGGCCAGAGTGAGTGAGATGGGTGAATGCAGTGAATAAGACGGTCAGAGTGGGGCTGCGGAATAAACAGAGGCAGTCAGAGTTAGTGAGATGGGTGAATGGAGTGAATGATATGGTCAGAGTGGGGCTGCAGAATAAACAGAGGCAGTCGGAGTGAGTGAGATGTGTGAATGGAGTGAATGAGACGGTCAGAGTGGGGCTACAAATAAGCAGAGGCAGTCGGAGTGAGAGATATGAGTGAATGAGACGGTCAGAGTGAGACTGCAGAATAAACAGAGGCGGCCAGAGTGAGTGAGATGGGTGAATGGAGTGAATGAGACGTTCAGAGTGGGGCTGTAAATAAGCAGAGGCAGTCGGAGTGAGTGAGATGAGTGAATGGAGTGAATGAGACGGTCAGAGTAGGACTGCAGAATAAACAGACGCAGTCGGAGTGAGACGGGTGAATGGAGTGAATGAGACGGTCAGAGTGGGGCTGCAAATAAGCAGAGGCAGTTGGAGTGAGTGAGATGGGTGAATGGAGTGAATGAGACGGTCAGAGAGGGGCTGCAGAATAAACAAAGGCAGTCGGAGTGAGTGAGATGAGTGAATGGAGTGAATGAGACGGTCAGAGTGGGACTGCAGAATAAACAGAGGCGGCCAGAGTGAGTGAGATGAGTGAATGGAGTGAATGAGACGGTCAGAGTGGGACTGCAGAAAAAACAGAGGCGGCCAGAGTGAGTGAGATGAGAGAATGGATTGACTGAGCTGGTCAGAGTGGGGCTGCAGAATAAACAGAGGCAGTCGGAGTGAGTGAGAAGAGTGAATGGAGTGAATGAGACGGTCAGAGTGGAGCTGCAAATAAGCAGAGGCAGTCGGAGTGAGTGAGATGGGTGAATGCAGTGAATGAGACGGTCAGAGTGGGGCTGCAAATAAGCAGAGGCGGCCAGAGTGAGTGAGATGGGTGAATGGAGTGAATAAGACGGTCAGAGTGGGGCTGCGGAATAAACAGAGACAGTCAGAGTGATTGAGATGGGTGAATGGAGTGAAAGAGACGGTCAGAGTGGGACTGCAGAATAAACAGTGGCGGCCAGAGTGAGTGAGATGTGTGAATGGAGTGAATAAGACGGTCAGAGTGGGGCTGCGGAATAAAAAGAGGCGGTCGGAGTGAAATGGGTGAATGGAGTGAATGATATGGTCAGAGTGGGACTGCAGAATAAACAGAGGCGCCAGAGTGTGTGAGATGAGAGAATGGATTGATTGAGATGGTCAGAGTGGGGCTGCAGAATAAACAGAGGCAATCGGAGTGAGTGAGATGAGTGAATGAGACGGTCAGAGTGGGGCTGCAAATAAGCAGAGGCAGTCGGAGTGAGTGAGATGAGTGAATGGAGTGAATGAGACGGTCAGAGTGGGACTGAAGAATAAAAAGAGGCGGCCAGAGTGAGTGAGATGGGTGAATGTAGTGAATAAGACGGTCAGAGTGGGGCTGCGGAATAAACAGAGGCAGTCGGAGTGAAATGGCTGAATGGAGTGAATGATATGGTCAGAGTGGGACTGCAGAATAAACAGAGGCGGCCAGAGTGAGTGAGATGGGTGAATGGAGTGAATGAGACGGTCAGAGTGGGGCAGCGGAATAAACAGAGGCAGTCGGAGTGAGTGAGATGGGTGAATGGAGTGAATGATATGGTCAGAGTGGGACTGCAGAATAAACAGAGGCGGCCAGAGTAAGTGAGATGGGTGAATGGAGTGAATGAAACTGTCAGAGTGGGACTGCAAAATAAACAGAGGCGGCCAGAGTGAGTGAGATGGGTGAATGGAGTGAATGAGACGGTCAGAGTGGGACTGCAGAATAAACAGAGGCGGCCAGAGTGAGTGAGATGAGAGAATGGATTGATTGAGATGGTCAGAGTGGGGCTGCAGAATAAACAGAGGCAGTCGGAGTGAGTGAGATGAGTGAATGGAGCGAATGAGACGGTCAGAGTGGGGCTGCAAATAAGCAGAGGCAGTCGGAGTGAGTGAGATGGGTGAATGGAGTGAATGAGACGGTCAGAGTGGGGCTGCAAATAAGCAGAGGCGGCCAGAGTGAGTGATATGGGTGAATGGAGTGAATAAGACGGTCAGAGTGGGGCTGCGGAATAAACAGAGGCAGTCAGAGTGATTGAGATGGGTGAATGGAGTGAAAGAGACGGTCAGAGTGGGACTGCAGAATAAACAGAGGCGGCCAGGGTGAGTGAGATGGGTGAATGGAGTGAATAAGACGGTCAGAGTGGGGCTGCGGAATAAACAGAGGCGGTCGGAGTGAAATGGCTGAATGGAGTGAATGATATGGTCAGAGTGGGACTGCAGAATAAACAGAGGCGGCCAGAGTGAGTGAGATGGGTGAATGGAGTCAATGAGACGGTCAGAGTGGGGCAGCGGAATAAACAGAGGCAGTCGGAGTGAGTGAGATGGGTGAATGGAGTGAACGATATGGTCAGAGTGGGACTGCAGAATAAACAGAGGCGGACAGAGTAAGTGAGATGGGTGAATGGAGTGAATGAAACGGTCAGAGTGGGGCTGCGGAAAAAACAGAGGCAGTTGGATGTGAGTGAGATGGGTGAATGGAGTGAATGATATGGTCAGAGTGGGACTGCAGAATAAACAGAGGCGGCCAGAGTGAGTGAGATGAGTGAATGGAGTGAATGATATGGTCAGAGTGGGGCTGCAGAATAAACAGAGGCAGTCGGAGTGAGTGAGATGAGTGAATGGAGTGAATGAGAGATGGTCAGAGTGGGGCTGCACATAAGCAGAGGCGGCCAGAGTGAGTGATATGGGTGAATGGAGTGAATAAGACGGTCAGAGTGGGGCTGCGGAATAAACAGAGGCAGTCAGAGTGATTGAGATGGGTGAATGGAGTGAAAGAGACGGTCAGAGTGGGACTGCAGAATAAACAGAGGCGGCCAGAGTGAGTGAGATGGGTGAATGGAGTGAATAAGACGGTCAGAGTGGGGCTGCGGAATAAACAGAGGCGGTCGGAGTGAAATGGGTGAATGGAGTGAATGATATGGTCAGAGTGGGACTGCAGAATAAACAGAGGCGGCCAGAGTGAGTGAGATGGGTGAATGGAGTGAATGAGACGGTCAGAGTGGGGGTGCGGAATAAACAGAGGCAGTCGGAGTGAGTGAGATGGGTGAATGGAGTGAATGATATGGTCAGAGTGGGACTGCAGAATAAACAGAGGCGGCCAGAGTAAGTGAGATGGATGAATGGAGTGAATGAAACGGTCAGAGTGGGACTGCAAAATAAACAGAGGCGGCCAGAGTGAGTGAGATGGGTGAATGGAGTGAATGAGACGGTCAGAGTGGGACTGCAGAATAAACAGAGGCGGCCAGAGTGAGTGAGATGAGTGAATGAGACGGTCAGAGTTGGACTGCAGAATAAACAAAGGCAGTCGGAGCAAGGTGGGTGAATGGAGTGAATGAGACGGTCAGAGTGGGACTGCAGAATAAACAGAGGCGGCCAGAGTGAGTGAGATGAGTGAATGAGACGGTCAGAGTCGGACTGCAGAATAAACAGAGGCAGTCGGAGCGAGATGGGTGAATGGAGTGAATGAGGTGGTCAGAGTGGGACTGCAGAATAAACAGAGGCGGCCAGAGTGAGTGAGATGGGTGAATGGAGTAAATGAGATGGTCATAGTGGGGCGGTAATTAAGCAGAGGCAGTCGGAGTGAGTGAGATGAGTGAATGGAGTGAATGAGACGGTCAGAGTGGGACTGCAGAATAAACAGAGGCGGCCACAGTGAGTGAGATGAGTGAATGAGACGGTCAGAGTTGGACTGCAGAATAAACAAAGGCAGTCGGAGCAAGGTGGGTGAATGGAGTGGATGAGACGGTCAGAGTGGGACTGCAGAATAAACAGAGGCGGCCAGAGTGAGTGAGATGAGTGAATGAGACGGTCAGAGTCGGACTACAGAATAAACAGAGGCAGTCGGGGCGAAATGGGTGAATGGAGTGAATGAGGTGGTCAGAGTGGGACTGCAGAATAAACAGAGGCGGCCAGAGTGAGTGAGATGGGTGAATGGAGTAAATGAGATGGTCAGAGTGGGGCTGCAATTAAGCAGAGGCAGTCGGAGTGAGTGAGATGGGTGAATGGAGTGAATGAGACGGTCAGAGTGGGTCTCCAAATAAGCAGAGGCGGCCAGAGTGAGTGAGATGAGAGAATGGATTGATTGAGATGGTCAGAGTGGGGCTGCAGAATAAACAGAGGCAGTCGGAGTGAGTGAGATGAGTGAATGGAGCGAATGAGACGGTCAGAGTGGGGCTCCAAATAAGCAGAGGCAGTCGGAGCGAGTGAGATGAGTGAATGGAGTGAATGAGACGGTCAGAGTGGGGCTGCAAATAAGCAGAGGCAGTCGGAGTGAGTGAGATGGGTGAATGGAGTGAATGAGACGGTCAGAGTGGGGCTGCAAATAAGCAGAGGCGGCCAGAGTGAGTGATATAGGTGAATGGAGTGAATAAGACGGTCAGAGTGGGGCTGCGGAATAAACAGAGGCAGTCAGAGTGATTGAGATGGGTGAATGGAGTGAAAGAGACGGTCAGAGTGGGACTGCAGAATAAACAGAGGCGGCCAGAGTGAGTGAGATGGGTGAATGGAGTGAATAAGACGGTCAGAGTGGGGCTGCGGAATAAACAGAGGCGGTCGAAGTGAAATGGGTGAATGGAGTGAATGATATGGTCAGAGTGGGACTGCAGAATAAACAGAGGCGGCCAGAGTGAGTGAGATGGGTGAATGGAGTGAATGAGACGGTCAGAGTGGGGCTGCGGAATAAACAGAGGCAGTCGGAGTGAGTGAGATGGGTGAATGGAGTGAATGATATGGTCAGAGTGGGACTGCAGAATAAACAGAGGCGTCCAGAGTAAGTGAGATGGGTGAATGGAGTGAATGAAACGGTCAGAGTGGGGCTGCGGAAAAAACAGAGGCAGTTGGATGTGAGTGAGATGGGTGAATGGAGTGAATGATATGGTCAGAGTGGGACTGCAGAATAAACAGAGGCGGCCAGAGTGAGTGAGATGAGTGAATGGAGTGAATGATATGGTCAGAGTGGGGCTGCAGAATAAACAAAGGCAGTCGGAGTGAGTGAGATGAGTGAATGGAGTGAATGAGACGGTCAGAGTGGGGCTGCACATAAGCAGAGGCGGCCAGAGTGAGTGATATGGGTGAATGGAGTGAATAAGACTGTCAGAGTGGGGCTGCGGAATAAACAGAGGCAGTCAGAGTGATTGAGATGGGTGAATGGAGTGAAAGAGACGGTCAGAGTGGGACTGCAGAATAAACAGAGGCGGCCAGAGTGAGTGAGATGGGTGAATGGAGTGAATGAGACGGTCAGAGTGGGGCTGCGGAATAAACAGAGGCAGTCGGAGTGAGTGAGATGGGTGAATGATATGGTCAGAGTGGGACTGCAGAATAAAGAGAGGCGGCCAGAGTAAGTGAGATGGGTGAATGGAGTGAATGAGACGGTCAGAGTGGGACTGCAGAATAAACAGAGGCGGCCAGAGTGAGTGAGATGAGTGAATGAGACGGTCAGAGTTGGACTGCAGAATAAACAAAGGCAGTCGGAGCAAGGTGGGTGAATGGAGTGAATGAGACGGTCAGAGTGGGACTGCAGAATAAACAGAGGCAGCCAGAGTGAGTGAGATGAGTGAATGAGACGGTCAGAGTCGGACTGCAGAATAAACAGAGGCAGTCGGAGCGAGATGGGTGAATGGAGTGAATGAGGTGGTCAGAGTGGGACTGCAGAATAAACAGAGGCGGCCAGAGTGAGTGAGATGGGTGAATGGAGTAAATGAGATGGTCAGAGTGGGGCTGCAATTAAGCAGAGGCAGTCGGAGTGAGTGAGATGAGTGAATGGAGTGAATGAGACGGTCAGAGTGGGGCTGCAGAATAAACAGAGGCGGCCAGAGTGAGTGAGATGAGTGAATGGAGTGAATGAGACAGTCAGAGTGGGATTGCAGAATAAACAGAGGCGCCAGAGTGAGTGAGATGAGAGAATGGATTGATTAAGATGGTCAGAGTGGGGCTGCAGAATAAACAGAGGCAGTCGGAGTGAGTGAGATGAGTGAATGGAGCGAATTTGAAGGTCAGAGTGGGGCTGCAAATAAGCAGAGGCAGTCGGAGTGAGTGAGATGAGTGAATGGAGTGAATGAGACCTTCAGAGTGGGGCTGCAAATAAGCAGAGGCAGTCGGAGTGAGTGAGATGGGTGAATGGAGTGAATGAGACGGTCAGAGTGGGGCTGCAAATAAGCAGAGGCGGCCAGAGTGAAATGGGTGAATGGAGTGAATGATATGGTCAGAGTGGGACTGCAGAATAAACAGATGCGGCCAGAGTGAGTGAGATGGGTGAATGGAGTGAATGAGACGGTCAGAGTGGGGCTGCGGAATAAACAGAGGCAGTCGGAGTGAGTGACATGGGTGAATGGAATGAATGATATGGTCAGAGTGGGACTGGAGAATAAACAGAGGCGGCCAGAGTAAGTGAGATGGGTGAATGGAGTGAATGAAACGGTGAGAGTGGGACTGCAAAATAAACAGAGGCGGCCAGAGTGAGTGAGATGGGTGAAGAGAGTGAATGAGACGGTCAGAGTGGGACTGCAGAATAAACAGAAGTGGCCATAGTGAGTGAGATGAGTGAATGAGACGGTCAGAGTTGGACTGCAGAATAAACAAAGGCAGTCGGAGCAAGGTGGGTGAATGGAGTGAATGAGACGGTCAGAGTGGGACTGCAGATAAACAGAGGCGGCCAGAGTGAGTGAGATGAGTGAATGAGACGGTCAGAGTCGGACTGCAGAATAAACAGAGGCAGTCGGAGCGAGATGGGTGAATGGAGTGAATGAGGTGGTCAGAGTGGGACTGCAGAATAAACAGAGGCGGCCAGAGTGAGTGAGATGGGTGAATGGAGTAAATGAGATGGTCAGAGTGGGGCTGCAATTAAGCAGAGTCAGTCGGAGTGAGTGAGATGAGGGAATGGAGTGAATGAGACGGTCAGAGTGGGACTGCGGAATAAACAGAGGGGGCCAGAGTGAGTGAGATGAGTGAATGGAGTGAATGAGACGGTCAAAGTGGGACTGCAGAATAAACAGAGGCGGCCAGAGTGAGTGAGATGAGAGAATGGATTGATTGAGATGGTCAGAGTGGGGCTGCAGAATAAACAGAGGCAGTCGGAGTAAGTGAGATGAGTGAATGGAGTGAATGAGACGGTCAGAGTGGGGCTGCAAATAAGCAGAGGCAGTCGGAGTGAGTGAGATAAGTGAATGGAGTGAATGAGACGGTCAGAGTGGGGCTGCAAATAAGCAGAGGCAGTCGGAGTGAGTGAGATGGGTGAATGGAGTGAATGAGACGGTCAGCGTGGGGCTGCAAATAAGCAGAGGCAGTCGGAGTGAGTGAGATAAGTGAATGGAGTGAATGAGACGGTCAGAGTGGGGCTGCAAATAAGCAGAGGCAGTCGGAGTGAGTGAGATGGGTGAATGGAGTGAATGAGACGGTCAGAGTGGGGCTGCAAATAAGCAGAGGCGGCCAGAGTGAGTGATATGGGTGAATGGAGTGAATAAGACGGTCAGAGTGGGGCTGCGGAATAAACAGAGGCGGTCGGAGTGAAATGGGTGAATGGTGTGAATGATATGGTCAGAGTGGGACTGCAGAATAAAAAGAGGCAGCCAGAGTGAGTGAGATGGGTGAATGGAGTGAAAGAGACGGTCAGAGTGGGGCTGCGGAATAAACAGAGGCAGTCGGAGTGAGTGAGATGGGTGAATGGAGTGAATGATATGGTCAGAGTGGGACTGCAGAATAAACAGAGGCGGCCAGAGTGAGTGAGATGAGTGAATGATATGGTCAGAGTGGGGCTGCAGAATAAACAGAGGCGGCCAGAGTGAGTGAGATGGGTGAATGGAGTGAATGAGACGGTCAGAGTGGGGTTGTGGAATAAACAGAGGCAGTCGGAGTGAGTGAGATGGGAGAATGGAGTGAATGAGACGGTCAGAGTGGGACTGCAGAATAAACAGAGGCGGCCAGAGTGAGTGAGATGGGTGAATGGAGTGAATGAGATGGTCAGAGTGGGGCTGCAAATAAGCAGAGGCAGTCGGAGTGAGTGAGATGGGTGAATGGAGTGAATGAGACGGTCAGAGTGGAGGTGCAAATAAGCAGAGGCAGTCGGAGTGAGTGACATGAGTGAATGAGATGGTCAGAGTGGGGCTGCAGAATAAACAGAGGCAGTCGGAGTGAGTGAGATGAGTGAATGAGATGGTCAGAGTGGGACTGCAGAATAAACAGAGGCGGTCAGAGTGAGTGAGATGAGTGAATGAGACGGTCAGAGTTGGACTGCAGAATAAACAAAGGCAGTCGGAGCAAGATGGGTGAATGGAGTGAATGAGACGGTCAGAGTGGGGCTGCGGAATAAACAGAGGCTGTCAGAGTGATTGAGATGGGTGAATGGAGTGAAAGAGACGGTCAGAGTGGGACTGCAGAATAAACAGGGGCGGCCAGAGTGAGTTAGATGGGTGAATGGAGTGAATAAGACGGTCAGAGTGGGGCTGCGGAATAAACAGAGGCGGTTGGAGTGAAATGGGTGAATGGAGTGAATGATATAGTCAGAGTGGGACTGCAGAATAAACAGAGGCGGCCAGAGTGAGTAAGATGGGTGAATGGAGTGAATGAGACGGTCAGAGTGGGGCTGCGGAATAAACAGAGGCAGTCGGAGTGAGTGAGATGAGTGAATGGAGTGAATGAGATGGTCAGAGTGGGACTGCAGAATAAACAGAGGCGGCCAGAGTGAGTGAGATGAGTGAATGAGACGGTCAGAGTTGGACTGCAGAATAAACAAAGGCAGTCGGAGCAAGATGGGTGAATGGAGTGAATGAGACGGTCAGAGTGGGGCTGCAAATAAGCAGAGGCAGTCGGAGTGAGTGAGATGAGTGAATGAGATGGTCAGAGTGGGACTGCAAAATAAACAGAGGCGGCTAGAGTGAGTGAGATGGGTGAATGGAGTGAATGAGACGGTCAGAGTGGGACTGCAGAATAAACAGAGGCGGCCAGAGTGAGTGAGATGAGTGAATGAGACGGTCAGAGTTGGACTGCAGAATAAACAAAGGCAGTCGGAGCAAGATGGGTGAATGGAGTGAATGAGACGGTCAGAGTGGGGCTGCAGAATAAACAGAGGCGGCCAGAGTGAGTGAGATGAGTGAATGAGACGGTCAGAGTCGGACTGTAGAATAAACAGAGGCAGTCGGAGCGAGATGGGTGAATGGAGTGAATGAGGTGGTCAGAGTGGGACTGCAGAATAAACAGAGGCGGCCAGAGTGAATGAGATGGGTGAATGGAGTAAATGAGATGGTCAGAGTGGGGCTGCAATTAAGCAGAGGCAGTCGGAGTGAGTGAGATGAGTGAATGGAGTGAAGGAGACGGTCAGAGTGGGACTGCAGAATAAACAGAGGCGGCCAGAGTGAGTGAGATGGGTGAATGGAGTGAAAGACGGAAGGGGGGGCGGCAGAAGTACAGAGGCAGCGGGTGAGTGAGATGCGTGAATGGAGTGAATGAGATGGTCAAAGTGGGACTGCAGAATAAACAGAGGCGGCCAGAGTGAGTGAGATGAGAGAATGGATTGATTGAGATGTTCAGAGTGGGGCTGCAGAATAAACAGAGGCAGTCGGAGTGAGTGAGATGAGTGAATGGAGTGAATGAGACGGTCAGAGTGGGGCTGCAAATAAGCAGAGGCAGTCGGAGTGAGTGAGATGGGTGGATGGAGTGAATGAGACGGTCAGAGTGGGGCTGCAAATAAGCAGAGGCGGCCAGAGTGAGTGATATGGGTGAATGGAGTCAATAAGACGGTGAGAGTGGGGCTGCGGAATAAACAGAGGCTGTCAGAGTGATTGAGATGGGTGAATGGAGTGAAAGAGACGGTCAGAGTGGGACTGCAGAATAAACAGAGGCGGCCAGAGTGAGTGAGATGGGTGAATGCAGTGAATAAGACGGTGAGAGTGGGGCTGCGGAATAAACAGAGGCGGTCGGAGTGAAATGGGTGAATGGAGTGAATGATATGGTCATAGTGGGACTGCAGAATAAACAGAGGCGGCCAGAGTGAGTGAGATGGGTGAATGGAGTGAATGATACGGTCAGAGTGGGGCTGCGGAATAAACAGAGGCAGTCGGAGTGAGTGAGATGGGTGAATGGAGTGAATGATATGGTCAGAGTGGGACTGCACAATAAACAGAGGCGGCCAGAGTGAGTGAGATGAGTGAATGATATGGTCAGAGTGGGGCTGCAGAATAAACAGAGGCAGTCGGAGTGAGTGAGATGAGTGAATGGAGTGAATGAGACAGTCAGAATGGGACTGCAGAATAAACAGAGGCGGCCAGAGTGAGTGAGATGGGTGAATGGAGTGAATGATACGGTCAGAGTGGGGCTGCGGAATTAACAGAGGCAGTCGGAGTGAGTGAGATGGGTGAATGGAGTGAATGATATGGTCAGAGTGGGACTGCACAATAAACAGAGGCGGCCAAGAGTGAATGAGATGAGTGAATGATATGGTCAGAGTGGGGCTGCAGAATAAACAGAGGCAGTCGGAGTGAGTGAGATGAGTGAATGGAGTGAATGAGACAGTCAGAATGGGACTGCAGAATAAACAGAGGCGGCCAGAGTGAGTGAGATGGGTGAATGGAGTGAATGATACGGTCAGAGTGGGCCTGCGGAATTAACAGAGGCAGTCGGAGTGAGTGAGATGGGTGAATGGAGTGAATGATATGGTCAGAGTGGGACTGCACAATAAACAGAGGCGGCCAGAGTGAGTGAGATGGGTGAATGGAGTGAATGATATGGTCAGAGTGGGGCTGCAAATAAGCAGAGGTAGTCGATGTGAGTGAGATGCGTGAATAGAGTGAATGAGACGGTCAGAGTGGGGCTGCAAATAAGCAGAGGCAGTCGGAGTGAGTAAAATGAGTGAATGAGACGGTCAGAGTGGGACTGCAGAATAAACAGAGGCGACCAGAGTGCGTGAGATGGGTGAAAGGAGTGAATGATATGGTTAGAGTGGGCCTGCAGAATAAACAGAGGCAGTTGGAGTGAGATGGGTGAATGGAGTGAATGAGGTGGTCAGAGTGGGACTGCAGAATAAACAGAGGCGGCCACAGTGATTGAGATGGGTGAATGGAGAAAATGATATGGTCAGAGTGGGGCTGCAATTAAGCAGAGTCAGTCGGAGTGAGTGAGATGAGTGAATGGAGTGAATGAGACGGTCAGAGTGGGACTGCAGAATAAACAGAGGCGGCCAGAGTGAGTGAGATGAGAGAATGGATTGATTGAGATGGTCAGAGTGGGGCTGCAGAATAAAAAGAGGCAGTCGGAGTGAGTGAGATGAGTGAATGGAGTGAATGAGACGGTCAGAGTGGGGCTGCAAATAAGTAGAGGCAGTCGGAGTGAGTGAGATGAGTGAATGGAGTGAATGAGACGGTCAGAGTGGGGCTGCAAATAAGCAGAGGCAGTCGGAGTGAGTGAGATGGGTGAATGGAGTGATTGAGACGGTCAGAGTGGGACTGCAGAATAAACAGAGGCGGCCAGAGTGAGTGAGATGGGTGAATGGAGTGAATGAGAAGGTCAGAGTGGGGTTGTGGAATAAACAGAGGCAGTCGGAGTGAGAGAGATGGGTGAATGGAGTGAATGAGACGGTCAGAGTGGGACTGCAGAATAAACAGAGGCGGCCAGAGTGAGTGAGATGAGTGAATGAGACGGTCAGAGTTGGACTGCAGAATAAACAAAGGCAGTCGGAGCAAGATGGGTGAATGGAGTGAATGAGACGGTCAGAGTGGGACTGCAGAATAAACAGAGGCGACCAGAGTGAGTGAGATGAGTGAATGGAGTGAATGAGACGGTCAGAGTGGGACTGCAGAATAAACAGAAGCGGCCAGAGTGAGTGAGATGAGTGAATGAGACGGTCAGAGTCGGACTGCAGAATAAACAGAGGCAGTCGGAGTGAGATGGGTGAATGGAGTGAATGAGGTGGTCAGAGTGGGACTGCAGAATAAACAGAGGCGGACAGAGTGAGTGAGATGGGTAAATGGAGTAAATGAGATGGTCAGAGTGGGGCTGCAATTAAGCAGAGGCAGTCGGAGTGAGTGAGATGAGTGAATGGAGTGAATGAGACGGTCAGAGTGGGACTGCAGAATAAACAGAGGCGGCCAGAGTGAGTGAGATGAGTGAATGTAGTGAATGAGACGGTCAGAGTGGGACTGCAGAATAAACAGAGGCGGTCAGAGTGAGTGAGATGAGAGAATGGATTGATTGAGATGGTCAGAGTGGGACTGCAGAATAAACAGAGGCGGCCAGAGTGAGTGAGATGGGTGAATGGAGTGAATAAGACGGTCAGAGTGGGGCTGCGGAATAAACAGAGGCGGTCGGAGTGAAATGGGTGAATGGAGTGAATGATATGGTCAGAGTGGGACTGCAGAATAAACAGAGGCGGCCAGAGTGAGTGAGATGGGTGAATGGAGTGAATGAGACGGTCAGAGTGGGGCTGCGGAATAAACAGAGGCAGTCGGAGTGAGTGAGATGGGTGAATGGAGTGAATGATATGGTCAGAGTGGGGCTGCAGAATAAACAGAGGCAGTCGGAGTGAGTGAGATGAGTGAATGGAGTGAATGAGATGGTCAGAGTGGGACTGCAGAATAAACAGAGGCGGCCAGAGTGAGTGAGATGAGTGAATGAGACGGTCAGATTTGGACTGCAGAATAAACAAAGGCAGTCGGAGCAAGATGGGTGAATGGAGTGAATGAGACGGTCAGAGTGGGGCTGCAAATAAGCAGAGGCAGTCAGAGTGAGTGAGATGAGTGAATGAGATGGTCAGAGTGGGGCTGCAGAATAAACAGAGGCAGTCGGAGTGAGTGAGATGAGTGAATGGATTGCATGAGACGGTCAGAGTGGGAATGCAAAATAAACAGAGGCGGCCAGAGTGAGTGAGATGGGTGAATGGAGTGAATGAGACGGTCAGAGTGGGACTGCAGAATAAACAGAGGCGGCCAGAGTGAGTGAGATGAGTGAATGAGACGGTCAGAGTTGGACTGCAGAATAAACAAAGGCAGTCGGAGCAAGATGGGTGAATGGAGTGAATGAGACTGTCAGAGTGGGACTGCAGAATAAACAGAGGCGGCCAGAGTGAGTGAGATGAGTGAATGAGACGGTCAGAGTCGGACTGCAGAATAAACAGAGGCAGTCGGAGCGAAATGGGTGAATGGAGTGAATGAGGTGGTCAGAGTGGGACTGCAGAATAAACAGAGGCGGCCAGAGTGAGTGAGATGGGAGAATGGAGTAAATGAGATGGTCAGAGTGGGGCTGCAATTAAGCAGAGGCAGTCGGAGTGAGTGAGATGAGTGAATGGAGTGAATGAGACGGTCAGAGTGGGACTGCAGAATAAACAGAGGCGGCCAGAGTGAGTGAGATGAGTGAATGGCGTGAATGAGACGGTCAGAGTGGGACTGCAGAATAAACAGAGGCGGCCAGAGTGAGTGAGATGAGAGAATGGATTGATTGAGATGGTCAGCGTGGGGCTGCAAATAAGCAGAGGCAGTCGGAGTGAGTGAGATGAGTGAATGGAGTGAATGAGACGGTCAGAGTGGGGCTGCAAATAAGCAGAGGCAGTCAGAGTGAGTGAGATGGGTGGATGGAGTGAATGAGACGGTCAGAGTGGGGCTGCAAATAAGCAGAGGCGGCCAAAGTGAGTGATATGGGTGAATGGAGTGAATAAGACGGTCAGAGTGGGGCTGCGGAATAAACAGAGGCTGTCAGAGTGATTGAGATGGGTGAATGGAGTGAAAGAGACGGTCAGAGTGGGACTGCAGAATAAACAGAGGCGGCCACAGTGAGTGAAATGGGTGAATGGAGTGAATAAGACGGTCAGAGTGGGGCTGCGGAATAAACAGAGGCGGTCGGAGTGAAATGGGTGAATGGAGTGAATGATATGGTCATAGTGGGACTGCAGAATAAACAGAGGCGGCCAGAGTGAGTGAGATGGGTGAATGGGGTGAATGATACGGTCAGAGTGGGGCTGCGGAATAAACAGAGGCAGTCGGAGTGAGTGAGATGGGTGAATGGAGTGAATGATATGGTCAGAGTGGGACTGCAGAATAAACAGAGGCGGCCAGAGTGAGTGAGATGAGTGAATGATATGGTCAGAGTGGGGCTGCAAATAAGCAGAGGAAGTCGGAGTGAGTGAGATGCGTGAATAGAGTGAATGAGACGGTCAGAGTGGGGCTGCAAATAAGCAGAGGCAGTCGGAGTGAGTGAAATGAGTGAATGAGACGGTCAGAGTGGGACTGCAGAATAAACAGAGGCGGCCAGAGTGCGTGAGATGGATGAATGGAGTGAATGATATGGTTAGAGTGGGGCTGCAGAATAAACAGAGGCAGTCGGAGTGAGTGAGATGAGTGAATGGAGTGAATGATATGGTTAGAGTGGGGCTGCAGAATAAACAGAGGCAGTCGGAGTGAGTGAGATGAGTGAATGGAGTGAATGAGACGGTCAGAGTGGGGCTGCAGAATAAACAGAGGTGGCCAGAGTGAGTGAGATGGGTGAATGAGTGAATGAGACGGTCAGAGTCGGACTGCAGAATAAACAGAGGCAGTCGGAGCGAGATGGGTGAATGGAGTGAATGAGGTGGTCAGAGTGGGACTGCAGAATAAACAGAGGCGGCCAGAGTGAGTGAGATGGGTGAATGGAGTAAATGATATGGTCAAAGTGGGGCTGCAATTAAGCAGAGTCAGTCGGAGTGAGTGAGATGAGTGAATGGAGTGAATGAGACGGTCAGAGTGGGACTGCAGAATAAACAGAGGCGGCCAGAGTGAGTGAGATGAGAGAATGGATTGATTGAGATGGTCAGAGTGGGGCTGCAGAATAAACAGAGGCAGTCGGAGTGAGTGAGATGAGTGAATGGAGTGAATGAGACGGTCAGAGTGGGGCTGCAAATGAGTAGAGGCAGTCGGAGTGAGTGAGATGAGTGAATGGAGTGAATGAGACGGTCAGAGTGGGGCTGCAAATAAGCAGAGGCAGTCGGAGTGAGTGAGATGGGTGAATGGAGTGAATGAGACGGTCAGAGTGGGACTGCAGAATAAACAGAGGCGGCCAGAGTGAGTGAGATGGGTGAATGGAGTGAATGAGACGGTCAGAGTGGGGCTGTGGAATAAACAGAGGCAGTCGGAGTGAGTGAGATGGGTGAATGGAGTGAATGAGACAGTCAGAGTGGGACTGCAGAATAAACAGAGGCGGCCAGAGTGAGTGAGATGTGAGAATGGATTGATTGAGATGGTCAGAGTGGGGCTGCGGAATAAACAGAGGCAGTCACAGTGAGTAAGATGGGTGAATGGAGTGAAAGAGACGGTCAGAGTGAGACTGCAGAATAAACAGAGGCGGCCAGAGTGAGTGAGATAGGTGAATGAAGTGAATAAGACGGTCAGAGTGGGACTGCAGAATAAACAGAGGCGGCCAGAGTGAGTGAGATGGGTGAATGGAGTGAATGATATGGTCAGAATGGGGCTGCAGATTAAACAGAGGCAGTCGCAGTGAGTGAGATGGGTGAATGGAGTGAATGAGACGGTCAGAGTGGGGCTGCAAATAAGCAGAGGCAGTCGGAGTGAGAGATATGAGTGAATGAGACGGTCAGAGTGAGACTGCAGAATAAACAGAGGCGGCCAGAGTGAGTGAGATGGGTGAATGGAGTGAATGAGACGGTCAGAGTTGGGCTGTGGAATAAGCAGAGGCAGTCGGATTGAGTGAGATGGGTGAATGGAGTGAATGAGATGGTCAGAGTGGAGCTGCAGAATAAACAGAGGCGGCCAGAGTGAGTGAGATGGGTGAATGGAGTAAATGAGACGGTCAGAGTGGGGCTGCGGAATAAACAGAGGCAGTCGGAGTGAGTGAGATGGGTGAATGGAGTGAATGATATGGTCAGAGTGGGACTGCAGAATAAACAGAGGCGGCCAGAGTGAGTGAGATGGGTGAATGGAGTGAATAAGACGGTCAGAGTGGGGCTGCGGAATAAACAGAGGCGGTCAGAGTGAGTGAAATGGGTGAATGGAATGAATGATATGGTCAGAGTGGGACTGCAGAATAAACAGAGGCGGCCAGAGTGCGTGAGATGGGTGAATGGAGTGAATGAGACGGCCAGAGTGGGGCTGCGGAATAAACAGAGGCAGTCGGAGTGAGTGAGATGCGTGAATGGAGTGAATGATATGGTCAGAGTGGGACTGCAGAATAAACAGAGGCAGTCGGAGTGAGTGAGATTTGTGAATGGAGTGAATGTGATGGTCAGAGTGGGGCTGCAATTAAGCAGAGGCAGTCAGAGTAAGTGAGATGAGTGAATGGAGTGAATGAGACAGTCAGAGTGGGACTGCAGAATAAACAGAGACGGCCAGAGTGAGTGAGATGAGAGAATGGATTGATTGAGATGGTCAGAGTGGGGCTGCAGAATAAACAGAGGCAGTCAGAGTGAGTGAGATGAGTGAATGGAGTGAATGAGACGGTCAGAGTGGGGCTGCAAATAAGCAGAGGCAGTCGGAGTGAGTGAGATGGGTGAATGGAGAGAATAAGACGGTCAGATTGGGGCTGCGGAATAAACAGAGGCAGCCAGAGTGAGTGAGATGGGTGAATGGAGTGAATGATATGGTCAGAGTGGGACTGCAGAATAAACAGAGGCGGCCAGACTAAGTGAGATGAGTGAATGGAGTGAATGATATGGGCAGAGTGGGGCTGCAGCATAAACAGAGGCAGTTGGAGTGAGTGAGATGAGTGAATGGAGTGAATGAGACAGTCAGAGTGGGACTGCAGAATAAACAGAGGCGGATAGAGTAAGTGAGATGGGTGAATGGAGTGATTGAGATGGTCAGATTGGGGCTGCAAATAAGCAGAGGCAGTCAGAGTGAGTGAGATGGGTGAATGGAGTGAATGAGACGGTCAGAGTGGGACTGCAGAATAAACAGAGGTGGCCAGAGTGAGTGAGATGGGTGAATGGAGTGAATGAGACGGTCAGAGTGGGACTGCAGAAGAAACAGAGGCGGCCAGAGTGAGTGAGATGGGTGAATGGAGTGAATGAGATGGTCAGAGTGGGGCTTCAAATAAGCAGAGGCAGTCAGAGTGAGAGATATGAGTGAATGAGACGGTCAGAGTGGGACTGCAGAATAAACAGAGGCGGCCAGAGTGAGTGAGATGGGTGAATGGAGTGAATGAGACGGTCAGAGTTGGGCTGTGGAATAAGCAGAGGCAGTCGGAGTGAGTGAGATGGGTGAATGGAGTGAATGAGATGGTCAGAGTGGAGCTGCAGAATAAACAGAGGCGGCCAGAGTGAGTGAGATGGGTGAATGGAGTAAATGAGACGGTCAGAGTGGGGCTGCGGCATAAACAGAGGCAGTCGGAGTGAGTGAGATGGGTGAATGGAGTGAATGATATGGTCAGAGTGGGACTGCAGAATAAACAGAGGCGGCCAGAGTGAGTGAGATGGGTGAATGGAGTGAATAAGACGGTCAGAGTGGGGCTGCGGAATAAACAGAGGCGGTCAGAGTGAGTGAAATGGGTGAATGGAATGAATTATATGGTCAGAGTGGGACTGCAGAATAAACAGAGGCGGCCAGAGTGCGTGAGATGGGTGTATGGAGTGAATGAGACGGTCAGAGTGGGGCTGCGGAATAAACAGAGGCAGTCGGAGTGAGTGAGATGCGTGAATGGAGTGAATGATATGGTCAGAGTGGGACTGCAGAATAAACAGAGGCGGCCAGAGTGAGTGAGATGGGTGAATGGAGTGAATGAGACGGTCAGAGTGGGGCTGCGGAATAAACAGAGGCAGTTGGATGTGAGTGAGATGGGTGAATGGAGTCAATGATATGGTCAGAGTGGGACTGCAGAATAAACAGAGGCAGTCGGAGTGAGTGAGATTTGTGAATGGAGTGAATGAGACGGTCAGAGTGGGACTGCAGAATAAACAGAGGCGGCCAGAGTGAGTGAGATGGGTGAATGGAGTGAATGAGATGGTCAGAGTGGGGCTGCAGATTAAGCAGAGGCAGTCAGAGTAAGTGAGATGAGTGAATGGAGTAAATGAGACGGTCAGAGTGGGACTGCAGAATAAACAGAGACGGCCAGAGTGAGTGAGATGAGAGAATGGATTGATTGAGATGGTCAGAGTGGGGCTGCAGAATAAACAGAGGCAGTCAGAGTGAGTGAGATGAGTGAATGGAGTGAATGAGACGGTCAGAGTGGGGCTGCAAATAAGCAGAGGCAGTCGGAGTGAGTGAGATGGGTGAATGGAGAGAATAAGACGGTCAGAGTGGGGCTGCGGAATAAACAGAGGCAGCCAGAGTGAGTGAGATGGGTGAATGGAGTGAATGATATGGTCAGAGTGGGACTGCAGAATAAACAGAGGCGGCCAGAGTAAGTGAGATGAGTGAATGGAGTGAATGATATGGTCAGAGTGGGGCTGCAGCATAAACAGAGGCAGTTGGAGTGAGTGAGATGAGTGAATGGAGTGAATGAGACAGTCAGAGTGGGACTGCAGAATAAACAGAGGCGGATAGAGTGAGTGAGATGGGTGAATGGAGTGATTGAGATGGTCAGATTGGGGCTGCAAATAAGCAGAGGCAGTCAGAGTGAGTGAGATGGGTGAATGGAGTGAATGATACGGTCAGAGTGGGGCTGCAGAATAAACAGAGGCAGTCAGAGTGAGTGAGATGAGTGAATGGCGTGAATGAGACGGTCAGAGTGGGACTGCAGAATAAACAGAGGTGGCCAGAGTGAGTGAGATGGGTGAATGGAGTGAATGAGACGGTCAGAGTGGGACTGCAGAAGAAACAGAGGCGGCCAGAGTGAGTGAGATGGGTGAATGGAGTCAATGAGACCGTCAGAGTGGGACTGCAGAATAAACAGAGGCGGCCAGAGTGAGTGAGATGAGTGAATGGAGTGAATGAGACGGTCAGAGTGGGGCTGCGGAATAAACAGAGGCAGTTGGATGTGAGTGAGATGAGTGAATGGAGTGAATGAGACTGTCAGAGTGGGGCTGCAGAATAAGCAGAGGCGGCCAGAGTGAGTGAGATTGGTGAATGGAGTGAATGAGATGGTCAGAGTGGGGCTGCAATTAAGCAGAGGCAGTCAGAGTAAGTGAGATGAGTGAATGGAGTGAATGAGACGGTCAGAGTGGGACTGCAGAATAAACAGAGGCGGCCAGAGTGAGTGAGATGAGTGAATGGAGTGAATGAGACGGTCAGAGTGGGACTGCAGAATAAACAGAGGCGGCCAGAGTGAGTGAGATGACAGAATGGATTGATTGAGATGGTCAGAGTGGGGCTGCAGAATAAACAGAGGCAGTCGGAGTGAGTGAAATGGGTGAATGGAATGAATGATATGGTCAGAGTGGGACTGCAGAATAAACAGAGGCGGCCAGAGTGCGTGAGATGGGTGAATGGAGTGAATGAGACGGTCAGAGTGGGGCTGCGGAATAAACAGAGGCAGTCGGAGTGAGTGAGATGCGTGAATGGAGTGAATGATATGGTCAGAGTGGGGCTGCAGCATAAACAGAGGCAGTTGGAGTGAGTGAGATGAGTGAATGGAGTGAATGAGACGGTCAGAGTGGGACTGCAGAATAAACAGAGGCGGATAGAGTGAGTGAGATGGGTGAATGGAGTGATTGAGATGGTCAGATTGGGGCTGCAAATAAGCAGAGGCAGTCAGAGTGAGTGAGATGGGTGAATGGAGTGAATGAGACGATCAGAGTGGGGCTGCAGAATAAACAGAGGCAGTCAGAGTGAGTGAGATGAGTGAATGGCGTGAATGAGACGGTCAGAGTGGGACTGCAGAATAAACAGAGGCGGCCAGAGTGAGTGAGATGGGTGAATGGAGTGAATGAGACGGTCAGAGTGGGACTGCAGAAGAAACAGAGGCGGCCAGAGTGAGTGAGATGGGTGAATGGAGTCAATGAGACGGTCAGAGTGGGACTGCAGAATAAACAGAGGCGGCCAGAGTGAGTGAGATGAGTGAATGGAGTGAATGAGACGGTCAGAGTGGGGCTGCGGAATAAACAGAGGCAGTTGGATGTGAGTGAGATGAGTGAATGGAGTGAATGAGACTGTCAGAGTGGGGCTGCAGAATAAGCAGAGGCGGCCAGAGTGAGTGAGATGGGTGAATGGAGTGAATGAGATGGTCAGAGTGGGGCTGCAGAATAAGCAGAGGCAGTCAGAGTAAGTGAGATGAGTGAATGGAGTGAATGAGACGGTCAGAGTGGGACTGCAGAATAAACAGAGGCGGCCAGAGTGAGTGAGATGAGTGAATGGAGTGAATGAGACGGTCAGAGTGGGACTGCAGAATAAACAGAGGCGGCCAGAGTGAGTGAGATGAGAGAATGGATTGATTGAGATGGTCAGAGTGGGGCTGCAGAATAAACAGAGGCAGTCGGAGTGAGTGAAATGGGTGAATGGAATGAATGATATGGTCAGAGTGGGACTGCAGAATAAACAGAGGCGGCCAGAGTGAGTGAGATGGGTGAATGGAGTGAATGAGACGGTCAGAGTGGGGCTGCGGAATAAACAGAGGCAGTTGGATGTGAGTGAGATGGGTGAATGGAGTGATTGAGATGGTCAGATTGGGGCTGCAAATAAGCAGAGGCAGTCGGAGTGAGTGAGATGGGTGAATGGAGTGAATGAGACGGTCAGAGTGGGGATGGAAATAAGCAGAGGCAGTCGGAGTGAGTGAGATGGGGGACTGAATGAGACGGTCAGAGTGGGACTGCAGAATAAACAGAGGCGGCCTGAGTGAGTGAGATGGGTGAATGGAGTCAATGAGACGGTCAGAGTGGGACTGCGGAATAAACAGAGGCGGCCAGAGTGAGTGAGATGGGTGAATGGAGTGAATGATATGGTCAGAGTGGGGCTGCAGAATAAACAGAGGCAGTCAGAGTGAGTGAGATGAGTGAATGGCGTGAATCAGACGGTCAGAGTGGGACTGCAGAATAAACAGAGGTGGCCAGAGTGAGTGAGATGGGAGAATGCATTGATTGAGATGGTCAGAGTGGGGCTGCAGAATAAACAGAGGCAGTCGGAGTGAGTGAGATGAGTGAATGGAGTGAATGAGACGGTCAGAGTGGGACTGCAGAATAAACAGAGGCGGCCAGAGTGAGTGAGATGAGTGAATGGAGTGAATGAGACGGTCAGAGTGGGACTGCAGAATAAACAGAGGCGGCCAGAGTGAGTGAGATGGGTGAATGGATTGATTGAGACTGGTCAGAGTGGGGCTGCAGAATAAACAGAGGCAGTCGGAGTGAGTGAGATGGGTGAATGGAGTGAATGAGACGGTCAGAGTGGGGCTGCAAATAAGCAGAGGCAGTCGGAGTGAGTGAGATGGGTGAATGGAGTGAATGAGACGGTCAGAGTGGGGCTGCAGAATAAACAGAGGCAGTCAGAGTGAGTGAGATGGGTGAATGGAGTGAAAGAGACGGTCAGAGTGGGACTGCAGAATAAACAGAGGCGGCCAGAGTGAGTGAGATGGGTGAATGGAGTGAATGATATGGTCAGAGTGGGACTGCGGAATAAACAGAGGCAGCCAGAGTGAGTGAGATGGGTGAATGGAGTGAATGATATGGTCAGAGTGGGGCTGCAGAATAAACAGAGGCAGTCGGAGTGAGTGAGATGTGTGAATGGAGTGAATGAGACGGTCAGAGTGGGGCTGCAAATAAGCAGAGGCAGTCGGAGTGAGTGAGATGATATGGAGTGAATGAGACGGTCAGAGTGGGACTGCAGAATAAACAGAGGCGGCCAGAGTGAGTGAGATGGGTGAATGGAGTGAATGAGACGGTCAGAGTGGGGCTGCAAATAAGCAGAGGCAGTCGGAGTGAGTGAGATGAGTGAATGGAGTGAATGAGACGGTCAGAGTGGGACTGCAGAATAAACAGAGGCAGTCGGAGTGAGTGAGATGGGTGAATGGAGTGAATGAGATGGTCAGAGTGGGGCTGCAGAATAAGCAGAGGCAGTTGGAGTGAGTGAGATGGGTGAATGGAGTGAATGAGACGGTCAGAGTGGGGCTGCAGAATAAACAGAGGCAGTCGGAGTGAGTGAGATGAGTGAATGGAGTGAATGAGACGGTCAGAGTGGGACTGCAGAATAAACAGAGGCGGCCAGAGTGAGTGAGATGAGAGAATGGATTGATTGAGATGGTCAGAGTGGGGCTGCAGAATAAACAGAGGCAGTCGGAGTGAGTGAGAAGAGTGAATGGAGTGAATGAGACGGTCAGAGTGGGGCTGCAAATAAGCAGAGGCAGTCGGAGTGAGTGAGATGGGTGAATGGAGTGAATGAGACGGTCAGAGTGGGGCTGCAAATAAGCAGAGGAGGCCAGAGTGAGTGAGATGGGTGAGTGGAGTGAATGAGACGGTCAGAGTGGGGCTGCAGAATAAACAGAGGCAGTCGGAGTGAGTGGGATGAGTGAATGGAGTGAATGAGACGGTCAGAGTGGGACTGCAGAATAAACAGAGGCGGCCAGAGTGAGTGAGATGAGTGAATGGAGTGAATGAGACGGTCAGAGTGGGACTGCAGAATAAACAGAGGCGGCCAGAGTGAGTGAGATGAGAGAATGGATTGATTGAGATGGTCAGAGTGGGGCTGCAGAATAAACAGAGGCAGTCGGAGTGAGTGAGAAGAGTGAATGGAGTGAATGAGACGGTCAGAGTGGGGCTGCAAATAAGCAGAGGCAGTCGGAGTGAGTGAGATGGGTGAATGGAGTGAATGAGACGGTCAGAGTGGGGCTGCAGAATAAACAGAGGAGGCCAGAGTGAGTGAGATGGGTGAGTGGAGTGAATAAGACGGTCAGAGTGGGGCTGCGGAATAAACAGAGGCAGTCAGAATGAGTGAGATGGGTGAATGGAGTGAAAGAGACGGTCAGAGTGGGACTGCAGAATAAACAGAGGCGGCCAGAGTGAGTAAGATGGGTGAATGAAGTGAATAAGACGGTCAGAGTGGGACTGCAGAATAAACAGAGGCGGACAGAGTGAGTGAGATGGGTGAATGGAGTGAATGAGACGGTCAGGGTGGGGCTGCAAATAAGCAGAGGCAGTCGGAGTGAGTGAGATGAGTGAATGGAGTGAATGAGACGGTCAGAGTGAGACTGCAGAATAAACAGAGGCGGCCAGAGTGAGTGAGATGGGTGAATGGAGTGAATGAGATGGTCAGAGTGGGGCTGTGGAATAAGCAGAGGCAGTCGGAGTGAGTGGTGAATGGGTGAATGAGACGGTCAGAGTGGGACTGCAGAATAAACAGAGGCGGCCAGAGTGAGTGAGATGGGTGAATGGAGTGAATGAGATGGTCAGATTGGGGCTGCAAATAAGCAGAGGCAGTCGGAGTGAGTGAGATGGGTGAATGGAGTGAATGAGACGGTCAGAGTGGGGCTGCAAATAAGCAGAGGCAGTCGGAGTGAGTGAGATGAGTGAATGAGACGGTCAGAGTGGGACTGCAGAATAAACAGAGGCGGCCAGAGTGAGTGAGATGGGTGAATGGAGTGAATGAGACGGTCATAGTGGGGCTGCGGAATAAACAGAGGCAGTCGGAGTGAGTGAGATGGGTGAATGGAGTGAATGATATGGTCAGAGTGGGACTGCAGAATAAACAGAGGCGGCCAGAGTGAGTGAGATGGGTGAATGGAGTGAATGAGACGGTCAGAGTGGGGCTGCGGAATAAACAGAGGTGGTCGGAGTGAGTGAAATGGGTGAATGGAGTGAATGATATGGTCAGAGTGGGACTGCAGAATAAACAGAGGCGGCCAGAGTGAGTGAGATGGGTGAATGGAGTGAATGAGATGGTCAGATTGGGGCTGCGGAATAAACAGAGGCAGTCGGAGTGAGTGAGATGCGTGAATGGAGTGAATGATATGGTCAGAGTGGGACTGCAGAATAAACAGAGGCGGCCAGAGTGAGTGAGATGGGTGAATGGAGTGAATGAGACGGTCAGAGTGGGGCTGCGGAATAAACAGAGGCAGTTGGATGTGAGTGAGATGGGTGAATGGAGTGAATGATATGGTCAGAGTGGGACTGCAGAATAAACAGAGGCGGCCAGAGTGAGTGAGATGGGTGAATGGAGTGAATGAGACGGTCAGAGTGGGGCTGCAGAATAAACAGAGGCGGCCAGAGTGAGTGAGATGGGTGAATGGAGTGAATGAGATGGTCAGAGTGGGGCTGCAGAATAAGCAGAGGCAGTCAGAGTGAGTGAGATGAGTGAATGGAGTGAATGAGACGGTCAGAGTGGGACTGCAGAATAAACAGAGGCGGCCAGAGTGAGTGAGATGAGTGAATGGGGTGAATGAGACGGTCAGAGTGGGACTGCAGAATAAACAGAGGCGGCCAGAGTGAGTGAGATGAGAGAATGGATTGAATGAGATGGTCAGAGTGGGGCTGCAGAATAAACAGAGGCAGTCGGAGTGAGTGAGATTAGTGAATGGAGTGAATGAGACGGTCAGAGTGGGGCTGCGGAATAAACAGAGGCAGTCAGAGTGATTGAGATGGGTGAATGGAGTGAAAGAGACGGTCAGAGTGGGACTGCAGAATAAACAGAGGCGGCCAGAGTGAGTGAGATGGGTGAATGGAGTGAATGAGACGGTCAGAGTGGGGCTGCGGAATAAACAGAGGCGGTCGGAGTCAGTGAGATGGGTGAATGGAGTGAATGATATGGTCAGAGTGGGACTGCAGAATAAACAGAGGCGGCCAGAGTGAGTGAGATGGGTGAATGGAGTGAATGAGATGGTCAGAGTGGGGCTGCAGAATAAGCAGAGGTAGTCAGAGTGAGTGAGATGGGTGAATGGAGTGAATGAGACGGTCAGAGTGGGGCTGCAAATAAGCAGAGGCGGCCAGAGTGAGTGAGATGGGTGAATGGAGTGAATGAGACGGTCAGAGTGGGACTGCGGAATAAACAGAGGCGGCCAGAGTGAGTGAGATGGGTGAATGGAGTGAATGAGATGGTCAGAGTGGGGCTGCAGAATAAACAGAGGCAGTCGGAGTGAGTGAGATGAGTGAATGGAGTGAATGAGACGGTCAGAGTGGGACTGCAGAATAAACAGAGGCGGCCAGAGTGAGTGAGATGTGTGAATGGAGTGAATGAGATGGTCAGAGTGGGGCTGCAAATAAGCAGAGGCAGTCAGAGTGAGTGAGATGGGTGAATGGAGTGAATGAGACGGTCAGAGTGGGGCTGCAGAATAAACAGAGGCGGCCAGAGTGAGTGAGTGAGATGGGTGAATGGAGTGAATGAGATGGTCAGAGTGGGGCTGCAGAATAAACAGAGGCGGCCAGAGTGAGTGAGATGGGTGAATGGAGTGAATGAGATGGTCAGAGTGGGGCTGCAGAATAAACAGAGGCAGTCGGAGTGAGTGAGATGGGTGAATGGAGTGAATGAGATGGTCAGAGTGGGGCTGCAAATAAACAGAGGCAGTCGGAGTGAGTGAGTGGTGATGGAGTGAATGAGACGGTCAGAGTGGGACTGCAGAATAAACAGAGGCGGCCAGAGTGAGTGAGATGGGTGAATGGAGTGAATGAGACGGTCAGAGTGGGGCTGCGGAATAAACAGAGGCAGTCGGAGTGAGTGAGATGGGTGAATGGAGTGAATGATATGGTCAGAGTGGGACTGCAGAATAAACAGAGGCGGCCAGAGTGAGTGAGATGGGTGAATGGAGTGAATGAGACGGTCAGAGTGGGGCTGCGGAATAAACAGAGGCAGTCGGAGTGAGTGAGATGGGTGAATGGAGTGAATGAGATGGTCAGAGTGGGACTGCAGAATAAACAGAGGCGGCCAGAGTGAGTGAGATGGGTGAATGGAGTGAATGAGACGGTCAGAGTGGGGCTGCAGAATAAACAGAGGCAGTCGGAGGAGTGAGATGGGTGAATGGAGTGAATGAGACGGTCAGAGTGGGGCTGCAGAATAAACAGAGGCAGTCTGAGTGAGTGAGATGGGTGAATGGAGTGAATGAGACGGTCAGAGTGGGACTGCAGAATAAGCAGAGGCAGTCGGAGTGAGTGAGGAATGGAGTGAATGAGACGGTCAGAGTGGGGCTGCAGAATAAACAGAGGCAGTCGGAGTGAGTGAGATGGGTGAATGGAGTGAATGAGACGGTCAGAGTGGGTCTGCAGAATAAACAGAGGCAGTCGGAGTGAGTGAGATGAGTGAATGGAGTGAATGAGACGGTCAGAGTGGGGCTGCAGAATAAACACAAGGGGCAGTCGGAGTGAGTGAGATGGGTGAATGGAGTGAATGAGATGGTCAGAGTGGGGCTGCAGAATAAACAGAAGAGGCCCGAGTGAGTGAGATGGGTGAGTGGGGTTGTAGAAATGCAGAAACCACTGGGGAGTGGGACTGCAGTCAGGGATATCATGTGGCTGTCAGATTTGTCTAAATCTATGTTGAATGGGGCGATTAGCATCCACACCGCCCTCATCAATAGCCCCAGCACTTTAGAGGAGATGGGCGAATGGTGTGATGAGCATGCAGAGTGGCTCCACTAAATTTTGCCTTTTGAGTGAGTGAGATGGTTCAGAGCCTGTCAGATTGGGACTGCAGGATAAACAGGCGGCAGCGTGAGTGAGCTGCAGTGAATGGAGTGGATGAAAGACCAGAGTGGGACTGCAGAATAATGCGGTTCAGGTGCAGTGAGCTGGTGAATGGAGCAGAATGAGTCTGCAGAGTGGGACTGCAGAATCAAACAGAGGCGGCCAGGGTGAGTGAGATGGGTGCATGGAGTGAATGAGCTGTCAGAGTGCCGGGCTGCAAATAATGTGAGGCGTCGGAGTGAGTGAGATGGGTGAATGAGCCGGTCAGGGTATCTTCTGCAATGCGTGGATGGTATTTGTTAGAATCCCATCCACTTTGCAGAGTGGGGCTGCGAATACGCAGCGGCAGTCGTAGTGCCACGTGGAGATGTGACCCGAGGACTGATATGGTCACGACTGGGACTGCGGGACAAACAGAGGAGTCGAGCTGAGTGAAGATGGTTGCACCAGCCCTCAGCACGCGCACCCAACCAGTGAGCATGTTCATGGTCAGAGTGGGACTGCAGTATAGCAGGCGGCAGTTGAGTTCGTTTCGAGTGAATGAGACGGCAGGTGGGACTGCCGAATAAGCAGTGGCCCAGATATACGTGTGGTGCTGCTTTGGTATGGAGTGAAGGAGGAGGCAGCGTGTGGGACGCAGCATTTAACCAGCTGAGATGGTGAGGGGTCTGGATGTCGGACCCGACTAATAACATTGGATGATTTGTATACTGATGAGGTGGCCTTAGGAGAAGCCTAAAAAGACCCGGCCAGAGTGAGTGAGATGAGTGAATGGAGCTGAATGAGATGACGTCAGCAGGGGGACTGCAGAATAAATAGAGGTAGCCAGAGTGTGTGAGACTGAGCGAATTGAGACGGTCAGAGTTGGGCTGCAGAATAAACAGTGTTTTTAGGGGCTCAGAGTCAGATGTTTCTATGATATACTGAAGTACAATTCTAAGCATTTAATAGGTTATTTTTGTGACAAATACATGCCGTTTATACAAAGACTCAATATTTATAGTGCTGACCCTTATTTTTCCAGACTTTTTGAATTCGCCCTGGCATGCCGGGTATCAGATTCTGGGCCAAATCCTGACTGATGACAATTATCACCTAATCTACGCTTGGAGTTTATCACAATGTCTGGAATTTATACCACATAGAAATTGTGATAAAGTCCAAGCACTGATAAGTCAGCGGTGTAGCTAGGGGGCCGAGAGGGGTATGTGTCCCGGGCACAGTGAAGTTTGAGCAGGAGGGGGCGCCAGTCTAGCCTCCCTCATATCAGATGATGCTGCAGACAGATACAAATCACTGAAGTGTAAATGTGCTGGACAGGCTAAAACACTTACAAGTCAGTCATTTCTAGGTGTGCCGGGAGGTGACAGCATCATCCTCATCACTACATAAAGTTCCTTTACTCCCCCCTCCCCGCTGTGACCTCTGCCGCTCCAAACATAAAAATGTCACCCTGCACCCTCCGTTCTCCTCAGCTCCATAGTGCCTGCTTTATGCTTTGTCCCTATTGTTGTATTTTTGGGTAAGGCATTTATTTACACCCCATCCAATGTTTCACTGTATATAGCTATCAGTCTATAATTTCAATTCCACACATCCCCTCTGCAAATAGTGTGGCACTATATATAGTGGACATGGTACGTATAGCACTATGTATAGAGGACAATGCACATTGTATGTGTGGCACTATTTGGCGCTAAGGGGCCCGGACGCCGCCTATATAGAGAGCACGTCATATAGAGGGCACAGTACATGTGGCACTATATACAGTGGGCAATGTTACGTGTAGCACTATGTATAGAGGATACTGTACGTGTGGCACTATATGTAGAGAGCACGTCATATAGAGGGCACAGTACATGTGGCACTATATACAGTGGACACGGTACGTGTGGCACTATGTATAGAGGACACTGTACGTGTGGCACTATATGTAGAGAGCACGTCATATAGAGGGCATAGTACATGTGGCACTATATATAGACAGCACATTATAGCAAGGGCATGTTATATAGAGGGCATGGTACATATGGCTCTACATGTAGAGGGCACTGTACATCGCTATATGGTACTTGTGGCACTATATCTAAAAAGCATGGTACGAGTGGCACCATATATATGGTACATGTGGCAGTATACATAGAGGGCATGGTATGTTTGGCACTATATGCAGAGGGTACAGTACTCGTGTGGCACTATATACACAGAGCACATGTGGCACTATATACAGAGGTCATATACTGTGAGTTTTCCTTTCAGCTTTCAGTAACAAGATGTGGCTAAGACCACACAAACACTACTGAGTACCCTCTTAATGCCCCAAACTGCATCCATAGGTCAAAATCCAGGGGTAAGTCACTTTGCGAAATCACATTATACAGTGGCACACCCCAAAGTGTGTTTTTGACTAATGTGACATTAGTTGGGGCAGGGTCAGTTAATGAGGTTACAGTCCTGTCAAAAGGGGAAGGGGGTGCCCAAATGAATCTTTCTCCTTGGTGAAGAAAAGCTTAGCTACGCCTTTGGATTAGTTGTGAATAGGTTGCCATCAGGATATGGCCCAGAAGCTGATACCCGGCATGCCAGGGAGAATTGCAGAAATCTTGAAAAATAAGGGTCAACACTGTAAAAACTGAGTCTGCATAACCTTGTTGTATTTCTAGAAGTGTAAAATCTTGTGAAATGCTTATAGTTGTACTTCAGTCTATCATAGAAACATCTGACTAAAAGGTCTAAAAACACCAAAGCAACATTTGGGAGAGCCAACATTTGTGTCAGTCTCAAACCTTTTGTTCATGACTATGTGGTTGGCACAAGAGTGTATATTGTATATTAGATTGTAAGCTCTTAGTAGCAAAGTATATATTGTATATTAGATTGTAAGCTCTTAGTAGCAAAGTATATATTGTATATTAGATTGTAAGCTCTTAGTAGCAAAGTATATATTATATATTAGATTGTAAGCTCTTAGGAGCAGGATGTATATTGTATATTAGATTGTAAGCTCTTAGTAGCAGAGTATATATTGTATATTATATTGTAAGCTCTTTGGAGCAGAGTGTATATTGTATATTAGATTGTAAGCTCTTAGTAGCAGAGTGTATATCGTATAATAGATTGTAAGCTCTTTGGAGCAGAGTGTATATCATATATTAGATTGTAAGCTCTTCGGAGCAGAGTGTATATCGTATATTAGATTGTAAGCTCTTAGGAGCAGAGTGTATATTGTATATTAGATTGTAAGCTCTTAGTAGAAGAGTATATATTGTATATTATATTGTAAGCTCTTAGGAGCAGAGTGTATATCGTATATTAGATTGTAAGCTCTTTGGAGCAGAGTGTATATCGTATATTAGATTGTAAGCTCTTCGGAGCAGAGTATATATTGTATATTAGATTGTAAGCTCTTCGGAGCAGAATATATATTGTATATTAGATTGTAAGCTCTTAGGAGCAGGATGTATACGTTTCTTTCAGTCCACTCTCCTGAGCGTATAATTTATAATACATAAAACAATAAGCAGCAGTATAGGTGTGATCCAGGGAGATATCCGATCGCCACATCTGGGGTCAGGAAGGAATTTTTTCCTCCCCTGAGGTATAACTCTCAGGGAGGTTGTTTCGCCTTCCTCTGGATCACTAGGTTGGGCGGCTCTCATTTCAGGACATTGGTGGACTGGTCTGAATGACCACAGCAAGTTCTGTGGTGTCCACCGAGCCTCACCCGAGAGTCACCGTGACCACTTTGTAATTTATTAAAGGGCCAGTAATATTTTCATTACAATGCTGCTTCTTCCTTGTGAAATAAAAAGAAAAAAATTTAAAATGAATATATTGTGGTGCTTGTTTTGTTTTTGTTTGTCTCGATTCCTCCATAATGAGTATGAGCCCTACCGCTAGAACTAAAAGTAGACTTCGCTATGATCCTGCTTATAATAAAGTGAATCACACCCTAAACACATGACGGCAGCTGCTGTAGGGCCAGAATCTATGGGATCTCCATACAGACAGCAGATGACATATAACAGCACTCATTGAGATGCTATAATGTCTACTCCTGTCCGAAGTTACAACTGCTGTGGGGTTCAATCTGTGTGATGGGGTAATAATTCTTTTTGTGCCCTCACTGCTACACAACAAGCCACCTGAAAGAAGACCAGGTCAGGTAATCCATACAATACAGTGGACACTGGGGGTCCTGACGATTTACGATCTGCCAAGTCACATGATGAGGGCTATGGTTGAAAAAGTGCCAGGGCTCTACAAAGAGTAATAGGCGGAGCTAGAAGCAGGTTGTTAAAATTAGAACAAAGCCAAATTGGCAATAGAGAAAAATTTTAAAAAAAAACTGATGTGTAATTACCGTATTTTTCGGACCATAACACGCACCTAGATTTTAGAGGATGAAAATAGGGAAAAAATTTTTAAGCAAAAAAATGTGATAAAATATTTAATATATGGGAGTTGTAGCTTTGCAACAGCTGCAAGGCCACATTGAAGGGTGGCTCTGCAGCTGTACGGGGATGCAAAGAGCATCTTTTTTTGCGGGGCCAGGTGTACTTTTTAGTTATACCATTTTGGGGAATGTCTATTGCTTTGATCACTTTTTATTCAAATCAGAGGCAAAACAGGAAAAAAACGGTGGTCCAGCACTTTTGATTTCTTTCCCCGCTATGACACTCACCCTATGGGAAAAATATTTTTATAAGTTTGTAGACCGGGCATTTTTCGGACACAGGGATACATAATGTGTATGTGTGTCACAGTAATTTTCTACTTTTATATGTATTCCAGGAAAAGGGGTTGTTTTAGAACTTTTAATTTATTTTTTTTTTTTATTTCTATATTTTTTTTTGAACTTTTTTTTTTTTTTTTTTTACTGCAAGTCCCATAGACTGCAATACAAGTGTATTGCAGTCTATGGGGGATTCTGTACATTATTATTGTACCAGTCGCAATAGTAATTTTCCTATGACAGGCCTGGGAGCCTTCATAAGGCTTCCGGCTGTCATAGGAACAGTACGGCTGCCACGCGGCGCGATCGCGATCCTTCAACAAGAAAGGTACGGGGGCAGTGGGGACCGGCCCCAGGGCCGCTTTATTACCTTTAGGGGGCTAACATGTAGTAATGCCCGCGATCACACAGATCGCGGGCGTTAGCTCTGGGTCTCCACATTACAGCGGAGGCCCGGTTGCTATGGCGACCGCTCTGCAGCAGAGCGGACGCCATCATTTTCACAGACCTGGCATCTGCTGTAACAGCACGGTCGATGCCGGGAGGATCACACTGCCAGGACACCCTCTCATTCCAAGGCCCGCAGCATCGTCCTACTCCTCCCGCTGCATGAAGCCAGCGGCGGCAGGATTGGGGCGATGCTGCGACACCGCTCCTCCTTCCCCCCCCCCCCGCCTAAACACCCCACATTCGGATCATAAGACGCACCCCTATTTTCCTTCCAAATTTGGGGGAAAAAAAGTGCGTCTTATAGTCCAAAAAACACGGTAATATGAATTGAGGATTGCTGAAATGAAAACTGGGCCCAAAGTCAACCTAAGATGGTTTTAGGAGGCCAATTTCTGCCATCTCTATTGTGTCCTCTGACATTTTCTTCCTTGCCTATTACAATACATAGTCAGATATGTCAACTCACCCAGTTTTATTATTAGCTGTGGCTGGTGGCACCTCACTACAATTTGCCCGCTGCTGCGTCCCCCTCATTTCACAACAACATGTGACACAGGAGCTGCTAACTATAACAGTCCCTCACCATATTCCACCTCTGCTTGCTTCCTGCTCCCCAGCAGAGATCTGAGCTCCCACTTCATACATGAGGGAGACATGTCCTCCTGCTCCTGTGTCAGACAGTGTTGTCCTCTGCATGTAAGTAGCTGAGATGAGATGTAATTAGATATTTACTATGATGCCTAGAGTGAATTAAGACTAGATGCAGGACAGAGAGGATATGTGGTTAATTCATTAAGAAGCATATGCCAATTAATAAATTAGAAGCATATCTTGCACTCCGTGTGAGGAGCTGGCATATATTTCAGCTATAATTTACGCCAGTTTCTGGTGTAAATTATAGTAAATCTGCCGATATCCTGTGAGCACCATGCTCGGGATACTTTTACCTAAAGTATATTATCTGCAGAGAATTCTGGGAAACAATGGTGAATCTATGCGTAGTCCTGTTGTTTTGTAACTTCAACTCCCAATATGCCTTTCAGTCAGTGCATGCTAGAAGTTGTAGTCTCCTGCAGTCATTAACCCCTAGGCGACACACCTAGGTCTAAAGGCACACCGCCATACTATTACAGCGGAAGCCTTTCGTTCGCTCATACACTGATCTGGCGTCTTCTGGAGCAGGTGTTAGCTGTAACAGAGCTAACACCTTGCTCCCTTAACTCCAGTCAGAGCTGAGCTCCGATTGGGGGTGCTATTCTGCTCCTCATCAACCCCACGCAGCGTGTTCAGTGGGTAACGATATGTATTTTTGGCAGCCCATGGTCTGATCAATGACCCCAGGCTACCAGACCAACATATCTGGTCAGTGGCATAACTAGGAATGGCTGGGCCCCAAAGCAAACATTTCACATGGGCCCCCCCACCCCCGAACTGGTTATGGGTCCCCAAATTGTAAAATATGCTCAACAGTGGCCCCAGATTGTATTATATGCTCGACAATAGCCCTCACAGAGCATTATATGCTCCACAGTGGCCCCCATACAGGATTATATGCTCTACATTGCTCCCCCCACACACAGTATAATATGCTCCACACAATGGCCCCCACCCTGTATTATATGCTGTCCGCAGTGGTCCCCACACAGTATTATATGCTCCCCACAGTGGCCCTCACCCAGTATTATATGCCCCCCACAGTGGGCCCCACCAAGTATTATATGCTCCCTACAGTGGCCCCATCCAGTATTATATGCTCCACAGTGGCCCCCACCCAGTAGTATATGCTCTACAGTGGCCCCACCCAGTAATATATGCTCTACAGTGGGCCCCACCCAGTAGTATATGCTCCACAGTGGCCCCCACTCAGTATTATATGCTCTACTGTGGACCCCACCCAGTAGTATATGCTCTACAGTGGCCCCCACCCAGTAGTATATGCTCCACAGTGACCTACACACAGTATTATAAGCTCCCAACAGCCCCCCTCCGCTTTGGTGCTATTATTATACTCTGGGGTCTCCTCAGACCTCAGAGTATAATAATTGGAGGCCCAGGGAAGGTGATTAAAAATAACAAACATTCATACTCACCTTACCTTACCTTTCCTGGGCATCCTCGATCCATCCTGCGCCGTCTTCAGGCCCTCTTCCGACGTTGCTGCTGAGGCCTGTGATTGGGCCTCAGCAGTCACATGGGGGCGCACTGACGTCATTACGCAGCCGCGCCCCATGTGACCGCTGGGGCCTAATCACAGGCCTCAGTCATGACGGAAGAGCGCCGGAGAGAACGCTCTGCCCAGGAGAGGTGAGAATATGTATTTATTGTTTTGAGTCACCTCCCCTGGGTGCCCTGCCTTGCCATCTATTGGAATGGGGCCTACAATATGCCAGGGTCCCTTTCCAATAACAGTATGTATAGTAGTCGGGGAACCAGGCTCTCCCCGACCGCTATCATAGTAGTCCAGGGCCCGGCCATCTCCAGCTGGCCATGGGCCCCGTACCCTGCCGGGTCCGGTCGCGGTCACACCCACTGCGACCGCGATCGTTACGCCACTGGTTTGTGGGGTTCGCGGTAGCGGCTGCCACAGGGCTCCGGACCCCCTAATGTCCCGGGCACTGTGGCAGCCGCTACCGCTGCTACCCTGGTATTTACGCCCCTGTACTTGGTTGATCCTGCCCTTAGGTGAGGAAGTCTATGCATCTGTATAGGCTGACTTCTTTAATACAACTGCAATACATATGTATTGTAGTGTATACTACTGAACCAGTGATAAGATCTCTGGTTCAAGTCCCCTAGTGAGTGAAAAATGTAAATAAAATAAAAAAAAAATATTTATATAAAAAATTCTAAAGTGTTAAAAAAAGCCCCCAAAATGCCCCTTTCCTATATAAAATGAGTTATGTAAAAAAACAACTAAATATTAATAATAATAATAATAATAATATAAGGGCAGATTTTGCTGGAACAGTTTTCTGGGGGTCATGTCATATTTGCAGAACCCTTAAAGTACCAGTATAATGGAAACCCACAAAAGATGAGGGAGGCCATTTTGGAAACTACACCCCTCACATTTATCAAGGGGTATTATTATTATTATTATTTTTAGCCCAAGAATGCTTCCCAAAAATTAATGAAGGAAATTTATTTAATGAAAGAAATATGCCATTATATGTCGTGCCCACTTTGTGTCAATAGAGAGAAACACTTCTAAAACTTTTAAGTGGGTTATCCTGTGTACAAAAAAGTTGTATATGTGGGCATAAACTGCTGTTTGGGCATATATCATAGATGCTCCATAATACAGAACCATAGGATGTTCCTAGCTACTATACAAGCTCATTCTAAATGACTTTTGAAAAACAAGGTTGACTTAAAGTTTGTTCCATCAAAGCAAATAACTTGCAGATTGGAGGGGGGTCCGAATTCTCAGACCCCACTGATCAGGAGAACAGTATACTTTTGAACAGAGCAGTGGCTGGACAAGCACATGCACTGCTCCTTCCATTTCAATTGGAACACCAAAGATAGCCGAGCACTGTACTGCTGCCCAACCATGGTGCCATTCTTATGATCAGTGGTCAGACCCCCACCGATCTGCAAGTTATCCCTTACCTATGGATAGGGGATGATAACTTGCTTTGGTGGGAAAACCCTTTAATAATTGGAATACCAGATTTACCTTTTCATTGAAGTCCACACAAATATCTTCCAAACACCTTAAACAAGTTTTAAAACAAGTTTTAAACATCTGCAGCACTTTCCAATGATAGTGGCCCGTAATGCCTCACCATATATATACCTGAAAAAAAAAAAAAAAAAAAAAATAAAGTTATTTTACCAATATTTAAAATAATATGTTATATTTTTACATACTGTACTACTATGCATACACAGAAGATGGAGGGCACCACCTAATATAATCCCAGTAACACTATGACGTGTGAAAACTTACAATATCCAAAAAGCATGAAACAATAAAAACACAAAAAGAAAAGGGTGGGCTGTAGAAGACAGCACCGAAGCGCTATTTCATGTACTAAAGAGGAAGCAAAAATAACCTTTAATGCAATGAATAATTCTTTTTTAATAATTCACACCTTTTTCTTTCATATTTTCACATAATATCCATTAGAGATGTAAAAATTACATTTAACCGCGTTTAGCAGATGGGGGAAAACCATGGAAGCTGAAATACAGTAACAAATTTACACAGGTTCTTCTCCACCCTTCACTTTCATATGGGAAGCTCATGTACAGTTGTGCTAAAAAGTTTACATACCCCAGCAGATTTTTTGTTTTTTTGGCCTTTTTTCAGAGAATATGAGTGATAACACAAAAACTTTTTCTCCACTCATGGTTAGTGGTTGGTTGAAGCCATTTATTGTCAAACTTCTGTGTTTTCTCTTTTTAAATCATAATGACAACCAAAAACATCAAAATGACCCTGTTCAAAAGTTCACATACCGTGGTGATCTTGGCCTGATAACATGCCCAGAAGTTGACACAAAGGGGTTTGAATGGCTACTAAAGGTAACATCCTCACCTGTGACCTGTTTGCTTGTAATAAGTGTGTGTGCATAAAAGCTGAGTGAGTTTCTGGGATCCAGACAGACTGTTGCATCTCTCCTCCTGCCACTGACCTTTCTGGATTGTGAGTCATGGGGAAAGCAAAAGAATTGTCCACGGATCTATGGGAAAATGTAGTTGAACTGTATAAAACAGGAAAGGGATACAAAAAGATATCCAAGGAATTGATAATGCCAGTCAGCAGTGTTCAAACTATGATTAACAAATGGAAAGTCAGGGGCTCTGTAAAATCCAAACCACGATCAGGCAGACCAACCAAAATTTCGGCCACAACTGCCCCGAAAATTGTTTGGGCTGCAAAGAAAAACCCACACATAACATCAGCTGAAATACAGGACTCTCTGAAAACTATCGGTGCGGCTGTTTCAAGATGCACAATAAGGAGGCACTTTTAAGAAAAATGGGCTGCATGGTCGAGTTGCCAGAAGAAAGCCATTACTGCGCAAATGCCACAAAGAATCTCGCCTTCAATACGCCAAACAGCACAGAGACAAGCCTCAAAACTTCTGGAACAAGGTAATTTGGAGTGATGAGACAAAAATCAAACTTTTTGGCCACAACCATAGATGTTACATTTGGAGAGGTGGCAACAAAGCCTATGATGAAAGGAACACCATTCCTACTGTAAAGCACGGAGGTGGATCACTGATGATGTGGGGATGTGTGAGTTTCAAAGGCACAGGAAACTTGGTCAAAGTTGAAGGAAAGATGAATGCAGCACGTTATCAGCAAATACTGGAGGCAAATTTGCACTCATCAGCCAGGAAGCTGCGCATGGGACTTACTTGGACGTTCCAACATAACAATGATCCAAAACACAAGGCCAAGTCGACCTGTCATTGGCTACAGCAGAAGAAAGTGAAGGTTCTGGAGTGGCCATCTCAGTCTCCTGACCTCAATATCATTGAGCCACTCTGGGGAGATCTCAAGCGTGCAGTACATGAAAGACAGCCCAGGAATTTACAGGAACTGGAGACTTTTTGCCAAGAAGAATGGGCAATTTTACCATCTGAGAATAAAAACAGCCTCATCCACAACTACCACAAAAGACTTCAAGCTGTCATTGATGTTAGAGGGGGCAATACACGGTATTAACTGGGGTGGAACTTTTAAACAGGGTCATTTTGATGTTTTTGGTTGTCATTATGATTTAAAAAGAGAAAACACAGAAGTTTGACAATAAATGGCTTCAACCAACCACTAACCATGAGTGGAGAAAAAGTTTATTCTCTGAAATAAACACTGTTAATAGAGCAGAGCTGTACATTCAGATTTCTTTCTCACTTACCACACTTTGCTCCTCGAACCAGAGAAGTATGTAACATGAATCTCCTGGGCCCCAGTGTAAAATTTGTAATGGGGCCCCTGCCTCAAAACACCGCCCTTTCCTACTTTAATGTTGAAAGGGTTAAGTGTGCTGACACCAAGGAAGCGGTGGGTGTCCAAGGAGCTAAAAGCGGTAAGTGAGAATGAATTCTGCACCAACTGCTAAAATCAGTGTAAAGCAGGTGTTGAGGGGCAGATATAAGGGGGCCATCATGTGAGGGCATTGTACTGTATGGGGGCATAAAGAAGCATCATATTGTATGGGTGCATACGTAGCCATTATATGGGGACATTGTAATGTATTGGGGGATAGGGGGGCCATTACATGGGGGCATTGTATTGTATGGGACTTTATATCATTTTATAATAGGGTCATTGCTTTGTATGGGGCATTGTACTGTATGATAGCATAAGGGGCTATTATATGGGGACAATAAACTGTGTGGGGGTATTATATAGAGGTATGAAGAGGCCATTGTACTATAGGGGAACATAAGGGGTTATTAATAGGGGCTTCATAAGAAAGCTTTGTACTGCATGGGTGCATTATATAGAGGTATATGAAGCAATTATATTAGGACATAAGGGTGAATTGTACTATATGGGAGCATTAAATGGGGACACTATACTGTATGCGGACATTGTGTTAATGTTTTACATTTAATACACTAAACAACACTGGCTGCTATGATGATATCACAGGGCACATGACACCATAGAAACCACATGATATCACAGTTGGTCTGGAATCTTCAAAGTCCTGAGCGTCGGCCATCTTGTGTCAGTTGAGCTTAATAGCTAGAAGAGGACAACAAGTCCAGGTATGTCTCTCTTCACACAGTACTGATGCCTAATTTCAGATATTGAATCTTTGGGGTCGCTTCAGGACCCTGGGCCTGTTAGTAGCTGCTCTGTCTGCAGCCCTGCCTCGAACCACCAGGCTGGTGCCAGAGCAGGGAGGGGGTCCAAGGAGCTAAGAGCGGGTAAGTGAGAATGAAATCTTCACTAACTGCTCAAAGCAGTGAAAAGCTGGTGGTGGTGGGGGTATAAGGGGCCATCATATTAGGAAATAAGTGAAGCATTGTACTGTATGGGAGCATAATTCACCATTATATGAGGACATTATACATATGGGGCCCAGCCATTGGAACATTTTACCGTATGGGGCATAAGGGGACACTATATGGTGGTATAAGGGGGCAGTTGCACTGTATGGGGGCATAAAAGGGCCTATATACTGTGTATGGCATAATAAGGGGGCCAGTATACTATATGGAGCATAATATGGAGGCCATAATATTGTGGGAGGCATAAGGGGGCTATTATGTATGGGGACATGTAATTTATACCTAAAGTTCTTACCCACAGTTTTCAACCGTAGCAATGCCCAGGTTGAAAATTTCAGCAGACCTACAGTTATTGCAACAGGTCTTTTGCAATTTCGGGATTTGTTTTGCTGCCACAACTTTTACATAAAAACAATGCAACTGTATGAGCTGACAGGCAACAGGGCCCACTAAGGCTCTGTCGCCCATTGGCCCACACAAACCTGGAGCCCTGACCCTGCCACTAGTCAATGGGGGTACAATGCCTAGAGAGTCCAGTAGGGGGTGTAGCTGCATAAGCAGATTTTTATTTTTACTATTAGTCCTCGGTCTGAACAATGATGCCCCTGACCCCGTTGAACTGTTGCATTGGCTCAGCATCAGTCTGAAGTAAGTTTTCTAACTGAACATCTCCGGGCAGTGGTGGTGGTATAGCGGCTGCATGGGAAGTACTACTATCATCAGTGCAGGTGACTCTGGGCAGGAGAACCAAGGACTGAGCAGCAGAGTGACAGGAGGACATCAGTACATTATATGGGAGCGGCTGTATATACCGAATTTTAGCAGTGCTGACGATCTTCACTGAGATTTATAGAGGAGAGGATTATTGCTCCCTTCCTCTCCACTGAAACATTATCTTCTGTCACAGAGGCAGCTGCACCCATGGCCAGAGCAGAGCCACTCTTATGCATGATGCATCTTTCGGAGGAGACACGAAAAATACAGTCAAAAGATGAAAAGCTTAATTTCACTGAAAACCTGCGACCAACAGCCCGTCCAGGAAAACTACAGCTCCAGCAGTGAAGCATCAAGTCATGGTTTTATATTATTTCATGTATTATATATCTTATTATTATATGTCTAGAATATACCCTCATGTGGCTGTAATATTGCCCTAATGGGTGCCACCCAGCTCACCAAGTATCGGATATAACTAAGAAAATGAATAGAAATCTAGTAAATTTGTATTTACAGGAAATTTAAAACATGTTTCCCGGGAAAGTTAGGTGACAACTAATATAACTAATAATGCAGAGGTCCAGCTTTCCTACAGTTCTGAACAGAAAAAAGTAGGAAAGTGGGTTTGCAGAACAAACAGAGGTGGCCAGAGTGAGTGAGATGGGTGAATGGAGTGAATGAGACGGTCAGAGTGGGGCTGCAGAATAAACAGAGGCAGTCGGAGTGAGTGACATAAGTGAATGGAGTGAATGAGATGGTCAGAGTGGGACTGCAGAATAAACAGAGGCGGCCAGAGTGAGTGAGATGGGTGAATGGAGTGAATGAGATGGTCAGAGTGGGACTGCAGAATAAACAGAGGCGGCGAGAGTGAGTGAGATGGGTGAATGGAGTGAATGAGACGGTCAGAGTGGGGGTGCGGAATAAACAGAGGCAGTCGGAGTGAGTGAGATGGGTGAATGGAGTGAATGAGACGGTCAGAGTGGGACTGCAGAATAAACAGAGGCGGCCAGAGTGAGTGAGATGGGTGAATGGAGTGAATGAGACGGTCAGAGTGGGGCTGCGAAATAAGCAGAGGCAGTCGGAGTGAGTGAGATGGGTGAATGGAGTGAATGATATGGTCAGAGTGGGACTGCAGAATAAACAGAGGCGGCAAGAGTGAGTGAGATGGGTGAATGGAGTGAATGAGATGGTCAGAGTGGGGCTGCGGAATAAACAGAGGCAGTCGGAGTGAGTGAGATGGGTGAATGGAGTGAATGATATGGTCAGAGTGGGACTGCAGAATAAACAGAGGCGGCCAGAGTGAGTGAGATGGGTGAATGGAGTGAATGAGACGGTCAGAGTGGGGCTGCGGAATAAACAGAGGCAGTCGGAGTGAGTGAGATGGGTGAATGGAGTGAATGATATGGTCAGAGTGGGACTGCAGAATAAACAGAGGCGGCCAGAGTGAGTGAGATGGGTGAATGGAGTGAATGAGATGGTCAGAGTGGGGCTGCAGAATAAGCAGAGGCAGTCGGAGTGAGTGAGATGGAGTGAATGGACGGCAGAGGGGCGCAAATAACAAAGGCGCGGAGCAAGGGGGGGAATGGGGTGAGACGGTCAGAGTGGGACTGCAGAATAAGCAGAGGCGGCCAGAGTGAGTGAGATGAGTGAATGGAGTGAATGAGACGGTCAGAGTGGGACTGCAGAATAAACAGAGGCAGCCAGAGTGAGTGAGATGGGTGAATGGAGTGAATGAGACGGTCAGAGTGGGGCTGCAGAATAAACAGAGGCAGTCGGAGTGAGTGAGATGGGTGAATGGAGTGAATGAGACGGTCAGAGTGGGACTGCAGAATAAACAGAGGCGGCCAGAGTGAGTGAGATGGGTGAATGGAGTGAATGAGACGGTCAGAGTGGGGCTGCAGAATAAACAGAGGCAGTCGGAGTGAGTGAGATGGGTGAATGGAGTGAATGAGACGGTCAGAGTGGGACTGCAGAATAAACAGAGGCGGCCAGAGTGAGTGAGATGGGTGAATGGAGTGAATGAGATGGTCAGAGTGGGGCTGCAGAATAAACAGAGGCAGTCGGAGTGAGTGAGATGAGTGAATGGAGTGAATGAGATGGTCAGAGTGGGGCTGCAGAATAAACAGAGGCAGTCGGAGTGAGTGAGATGAGTGAATGGAGTGAATGAGACGGTCAGAGTGGGACTGCAGAATAAACAGAGGCGGCCAGAGTGAGTGAGATGGGTGAATGGAGTGAATGAGACGGTCAGAGTGGGACTGCAGAATAAACAGAGGCGGCCAGAGTGAGTGAGATGGAGTGAATGAGACGGTGAGAGAGTGGCCTGCAGAATAAACAGAGGCAGTCGGAGTGAGTGAGATGGGTGAATGGAGTGAATGAGACGGTCAGAGTGGGACTGCAGAATAAACAGAGGCGGCGCAGAGTGAGTGAGATGGGTGAATGGAGTGAATGAGACGGTCAGAGTGGGACTGCAGAATAAACAGAGGCGGCCAGAGTGAGTGAGATGGGTGAATGGAGTGAATGAGACGGTCAGAGTGGGGCTGCAGAATAAACAGAGGCAGTCGGAGTGAGTGAGATGGGTGAATGGAGTGAATGGAGGCGGTCAGAGTGGGACTGCAGAATAAACAGAGGCGGCCAGAGTGAGTGAGATGGGTGAATGGAGTGAATGAGACGGTCAGAGTGGGGCTGCAAATAAGCAGAGGCAGTCGGAGTGAGTGAGATGGGTGAATGGAGTGAATGAGACGGTCAGAGTGGGACTGCAGAATAAACAGAGGCGGCCAGAGTGAGTGAGATGGGTGAATGGAGTGAATGAGACGGTCAGAGTGGGGCTGCAGAATAAACAGAGGCAGTCGGAGTGAGTGAGATGGGTGAACTGGAGTGAATGAGATGGTCAGAGTGGGACTGCAGAATAAACAGAGGCGGCCAGAGTGAGTGAGATGGGTGAATGGAGTGAATGAGACGGTCAGAGTGGGGCTGCAGAATAAACAGAGGCAGTCGGAGTGAGTGAGATGGGTGAATGGAGTGAATGAGACGGTCAGAGTGGGACTGCAGAATAAACAGAGGCGGCCAGAGTGAGTGAGATGGGTGAATGGAGTGAATGAGACGGTCAGAGTGGGGCTGCAGAATAAACAGAGGCAGCCGGAGTGAGTGAGATGGGTGAATGGAGTGAATGAGATGGTCAGAGTGGGGCTGCAGAATAAACAGAGGCAGCCGGAGTGAGTGAGATGGGTGAATGGAGTGAATGAGATGGTCAGAGTGGGGCTGCGGAATAAACAGAGGCAGTCGGAGTGAGTGAGATGGGTGAATGGAGTGAATGAGATGGTCAGAGTGGGGCTGCAGAATAAACAGAGGCAGCCGGAGTGAGTGAGATGGGTGAATGGAGTGAATGAGACGGTCAGAGTGGGGCTGCAGAATAAACAGAGGCGGTCAGAGTGAGTGAGATGGGTGAATGGAGTGAATGAGACGGTCAGAGTGGGGCTGCAAATAAGCAGAGGCAGTCGGAGTGAGTGAGATGAGTGAATGGAGTGAATGAGACGGTCAGAGTGGGACTGCAGAATAAACAGAGGCGGCCGGAGTGAGTGAGATGAGTGAATGAGGGACGGTCAGAGTGGGACTGCAGAATAAACAGAGGCGAGTCGGAGTGAGATGGGTGAATGGAGTGAATGAGATGGTCAGAGTGGGACTGCAGAATAAACAGAGGCGGCCAGAGTGAGTGAGATGGGTGAATGGAGTGAATGAGATGGTCAGAGTGGGACTGCAGAATAAACAGAGGCAGCCAGAGTGAGTGAGATGAGTGAATGGATTGATTGAGATGGTCAGAGTGGGGCTGCAGAATAAACAGAGGCAGTCGGAGTGAGTGAGATGAGTGAATGAGACGGTCAGAGTGGGGCTGCAGAATAAACAGAGGCGGCCGGAGTGAGTGAGATGAGTGAATGGAGTGAATGAGACGGTCAGAGTGGGGCTGCAAATAAGCAGAGGCAGTCGGAGTGAGTGAGATGGGTGAATGGAGTGAATGAGACGGTCAGAGTGGGGCTGCAGAATAAGCAGAGGCGGCCAGAGTGAGTGAGATGGGTGAATGGAGTGAATGAGACGGTCAGAGTGGGACTGCAGAATAAACAGAGGCGGCCAGAGTGAGTGAGATGGGTGAATGGAGTGAATGAGACGGTCAGAGTGGGACTGCAGAATAAACAGAGGCGGCCAGAGTGAGTGAGATGGGTGAATGGAGTGAATGAGATGGTCAGAGTGGGGCTGCAGAATAAACAGAGGCAGTCAGAGGGAGTGAGATGGGTGAATGGAGTGAATGAGACGGTCAGAGTGGGACTGCAGAATAAACAGAGGCGGCCAGAGTGAGTGAGATGGGTGAATGGAGTGAATGAGACGGTCAGAGTGGGGCTGCGGAATAAACAGAGGCAGTCGGAGTGAGTGAGATGGGTGAATGGAGTGAATGATATGGTCAGAGTGGGACTGCAGAATAAACAGAGGCGGCCAGAGTGAGTGAGATGGGTGAATGGAGTGAATGAGACGGTCAGAGTGGGACTGCAGAATAAACAGAGGCGCCAGAGGAGTGAGATGGAGAATGGATTGATTGAGATGGTCAGAGTGGGGCTGCAGAATAAACAGAGGCAGTCGGAGTGAGTGAGATGAGTGAATGAGACGGTCAGAGTGGGACTGCAGAATAAACAGAGGCGGCCAGAGTGAGTGAGATGGGTGAATGGAGTGAATGAGACGGTCAGAGTGGGGCTGCAAATAAGCAGAGGCAGTCGGAGTGAGTGAGATGGGTGAATGGAGTGAATGAGATGGTCAGAGTGGGGCTGCGGAATAAACAGAGGCGGTCAGAGTGAGTGAGATGGGTGAATGGAGTGAATGATATGGTCAGAGTGGGACTGCAGAATAAACAGAGGCGGCCAGAGTGAGTGAGATGGGTGAATGGAGTGAATGAGACGGTCAGAGTGGGGCTGCGGAATAAACAGAGGCAGTCGGAGTGAGTGAGATGGGTGAATGGAGTGAATGAGATGGTCAGAGTGGGGCTGCAGAATAAACAGAGGCGGCCAGAGTGAGTGAGATGGGTGAATGGAGTGAATGAGACGGTCAGAGTGGGACTGCAGAATAAACAGAGGCGGCCAGGAGTGAGTGAGATGGGTGAATGGAGTGAATGAGATGGTCAGAGTGGGGCTGCAGAATAAACAGAGGCGGCCAGAGTGAGTGAGATGGGTGAATGGAGTGAATGAGATGGTCAGAGTGGGACTGCAGAATAAACAGAGGCGGCCAGAGTGAGTGAGATGGGGAATGGAGTGAATGAGACGGTCAGAGTGGGGCTGCAGAATAAACAGAGGCAGTCGGAGTGAGTGAGATGGGTGAATGGAGTGAATGAGACGGTCAGAGTGGGACTGCAGAATAAACAGAGGCGGCCAGAGTGAGTGAGATGAGTGAATGGAGTGAATGAGACGGTCAGAGTGGGACTGCAGAATAAACAGAGGCGGCCAGAGTGAGTGAGATGGGTGAATGGAGTGAATGAGATGGTCAGAGTGGGGCTGCAGAATAAACAGAGGCAGTCGGAGTGAGTGAGATGGGAGTGAATGAGACGGTCAGAGTGGGGCTGCAAATAAGCAGAGGCAGTCGGAGTGAGTGAGATGGGTGAATGGAGTGAATGAGACGGTCAGAGTGGGGCTGCAGAATAAGCAGAGGCGGCCAGAGTGAGTGAGATGGGTGAATGGAGTGAATGAGACGGTCAGAGTGGGGCTGCAGAATAAACAGAGGCAGTCAGAGTGAGTGAGATGGGTGAATGGAGTGAATGAGACGGTCAGAGTGGGACTGCAGAATAAACAGAGGCGGCCAGAGTGAGTGAGATGGGTGAATGGAGTGAATGAGACGGTCAGAGTGGGGCTGCGGAATAAACAGAGGCAGTCGGAGTGAGTGAGATGGGTGAATGGAGTGAATGATACTGGTCAGAGTGGGACTGCAGAATAAACAGAGGCGGCCAGAGTGAGTGAGATGGGTGAATGGAGTGAATGAGATGGTCAGAGTGGGGCTGCGGAATAAACAGAGGCAGTCGGAGTGAGTGAGATGGGTGAATGGAGTGAATGAGATGGTCAGAGTGGGGCTGCAGAATAAACAGAGGCGGCCAGAGTGAGTGAGATGGGTGAATGGAGTGAATGAGACGGTCAGAGTGGGACTGCAGAATAAACAGAGGCGGCCAGAGTGAGTGAGATGGGTGAATGGAGTGAATGAGATGGTCAGAGTGGGACTGCAGAATAAACAGAGGCGCAGCCAGAGTGAGTGAGATGGGAGTGAATGAGACGGTCAGAGTGGGACTGCAGAATAAACAGAGGCAGTCGGAGTGAGTGAGATGGGTGAATGGAGTGAATGAGACGGTCAGAGTGGGACTGCAGAATAAACAGAGGCGGCCAGAGTGAGTGAGATGGGTGAATGGAGTGAATGAGACGGTCAGAGTGGGGCTGCAGAATAAACAGAGGCAGTCGGAGTGAGATGGGTGAATGGAGTGAATGAGATGGTCAGAGTGGGACTGCAGAATAAACAGAGGCGGCCAGAGTGAGTGAGATGGGTGAATGGAGTGAATGAGATGGTCAGAGTGGGGCTGCAAATAAGCAGAGGCAGTCGGAGTGAGTGAGATGAGTGAATGGAGTGAATGAGACGGTCAGAGTGGGACTGCAGAATAAACAGAGGCGGCCAGAGTGAGTGAGATGAGTGAATGGAGTGAATGAGACGGTCAGAGTGGGACTGCAGAATAAACAGAGGCGCCAGAGTGAGTGAGATGGGTGAATGGAGTGAATGAGATGGTCAGAGTGGGGCTGCAGAATAAACAGAGGCAGTCGGAGTGAGTGAGATGAGTGAATGGAGTGAATGAGACGGTCAGAGTGGGGCTGCAGAATAAGCAGAGGCAGTCAGAGTGAGTGAGATGGGTGAATGGAGTGAATGAGACGGTCAGAGTGGGGCTGCAGAATAAACAGAGGCAGTCGGAGTGAGTGAGATGGGTGAATGGAGTGAATGAGACGGTCAGAGTGGGGCTGCAGAATAAGCAGAGGCGGCCAGAGTGAGTGAGATGGGTGAATGGAGTGAATGAGACGGTCAGAGTGGGGCTGCAGAATAAACAGAGGCGGCCAGAGTGAGTGAGATGGGTGAATGGAGTGAATGAGACGGTCAGAGTGGGACTGCGGAATAAACAGAGGCGGCCAGAGTGAGTGAGATGGGTGAATGGAGTGAATGAGACGGTCAGAGTGGGGCTGCGGAATAAACAGAGGCGGTCGGAGTGAGTGAGATGGGTGAATGGAGTGAATGATATGGTCAGAGTGGGACTGCAGAATAAACAGAGGCAGCCAGAGTGAGTGAGATGAGAGAATGGAGTGAATGAGATGGTCAGAGTGGGGCTGCAGAATAAACAGAGGCAGCCGGAGTGAGTGAGATGAGTGAATGAGACGGTCAGAGTGGGGCTGCAGAATAAACAGAGGCAGTCGGAGTGAGTGAGATGAGTGAATGGAGTGAATGAGACGGTCAGAGTGGGGCTGCAAATAAGCAGAGGCAGTCAGAGTGAGTGAGATGGGTGAATGGAGTGAATGAGACGGTCAGAGTGGGGCTGCAAATAAGCAGAGGCGGCCGGAGTGAGTGAGATGGGTGAATGGAGTGAATGAGACGGTCAGAGTGGGACTGCAGAATAAACAGAGGCGGCCAGAGTGAGTGAGATGGGTGAATGGAGTGAATGAGACGGTCAGAGTGGGACTGCAGAATAAACAGAGGCGGCCAGAGTGAGTGAGATGGGTGAATGGAGTGAATGAGACGGTCAGAGTGGGGCTGCGGAATAAGCAGAGGCAGTCGGAGTGAGTGAGATGGGTGAATGGAGTGAATGATATGGTCAGAGTGGGACTGCAGAATAAACAGAGGCGGCCAGAGTGAGTGAGATGGGTGAATGGAGTGAATGAGACGGTCAGAGTGGGGCTGCGGAATAAACAGAGGCAGTCGGAGTGAGTGAGATGGGTGAATGGAGTGAATGATATGGTCAGAGTGGGACTGCAGAATAAACAGAGGCGGCCAGAGTGAGTGAGATGAGTGAATGGAGTGAATGAGACGGTCAGAGTGGGACTGCAGAATAAACAGAGGCGCCAGAGTGAGTGAGATGAGTGAATGGAGTGAATGAGATGGTCAGAGTGGGGCTGCAGAATAAACAGAGGCAGTCGGAGTGAGTGAGATGGGTGAATGGAGTGAATGAGACGGTCAGAGTGGGGCTGCAAATAAGCAGAGGCAGTCGGAGTGAGTGAGATGGGTGAATGGAGTGAATGAGACGGTCAGAGTGGGGCTGCAGAATAAACAGAGGCAGTCGGAGTGAGTGAGATGGGTGAATGGAGTGAATGAGACGGTCAGAGTGGGGCTGCGGAATAAACAGAGGCGGTCGGAGTGAGTGAGATGGGTGAATGGAGTGAATGATATGGTCAGAGTGGGACTGCAGAATAAACAGAGGCGGCCAGAGTGAGTGAGATGGGTGAATGGAGTGAATGAGACGGTCAGAGTGGGGCTGCGGAATAAACAGAGGCAGTCGGAGTGAGTGAGATGGGTGAATGGAGTGAATGATATGGTCAGAGTGGGACTGCAGAATAAACAGAGGCGGCCAGAGTGAGTGAGATGGGTGAATGGAGTGAATGAGACGGTCAGAGTGGGACTGCAGAATAAACAGAGGCGGCCAGAGTGAGTGAGATGAGTGAATGGAGTGAATGAGATGGTCAGAGTGGGACTGCAGAATAAACAGAGGCGGCCAGAGTGAGTGAGATGGGTGAATGGAGTGAATGAGATGGTCAGAGTGGGACTGCAGAATAAACAGAGGCGGCCAGAGTGAGTGAGATGGGAGAATGGAGTGAATGAGACGGTCAGAGTGGGGCTGCAGAATAAACAGAGGCAGTCGGAGTGAGCGAGGTGGGTGAATGGAGTGAATGAGACGGTCAGAGTGGGACTGCAGAATAAACAGAGGTGGCCAGAGTGAGTGAGATGAGTGAATGGAGTGAATGAGACGGTCAGAGTGGGACTGCAGAATAAACAGAGGCGGCCAGAGTGAGTGAGATGGGAGAATGGATTGATTGAGATGGTCAGAGTGGGGCTGCAGAATAAACAGAGGCAGTCGGAGTGAGTGAGTGGGTGAATGGAGTGAATGAGACGGTCAGAGTGGGGCTGCAAATAAGCAGAGGCAGTCGGAGTGAGTGAGATGGGTGAATGGAGTGAATGAGACGGTCAGAGTGGGACTGCAGAATAAACAGAGGCGGCCAGAGTGAGTGAGATGGGTGAATGGAGTGAATGAGACGGTCAGAGTGGGGCTGCGGAATAAACAGAGGCAGTCAGAGTGAGTGAGATGGGTGAATGGAGTGAATGAGACGGTCAGAGTGGGACTGCAGAATAAACAGAGGCGGCCAGAGTGAGTGAGATGGGTGAATGGAGTGAATGAGAAGGTCAGAGTGGGGCTGCGGAATAAACAGAGGCAGTCGGAGTGAGTGAGATGGGTGAATGGAGTGAATGATATGGTCAGAGTGGGACTGCAGAATAAACAGAGGCGGCCAGAGTGAGTGAGATGGGTGAATGGAGTGAATGAGATGGTCAGAGTGGGGCTGCGGAATAAACAGAGGCAGTCGGAGTGAGTGAGATGGGTGAATGGAGTGAATGATATGGTCAGAGTGGGACTGCAGAATAAACAGAGGCGGCCAGAGTGAGTGAGATGGGTGAATGGAGTGAATGAGACGGTCAGAGTGGGACTGCAGAATAAACAGAGGCGGCCAGAGTGAGTGAGATGGGTGAATGGAGTGAATGAGATGGTCAGAGTGGGACTGCAGAATAAACAGAGGCGGCCAGAGGGGGGGGGAGTGGAGACGGTCAGAGTGGCTGCAGAATAAACAAAGGCGGGGGGGGAGGTGGGTGAATGGAGTGAATGAGACGGTCAGAGTGGGACTGCAGAATAAACAGAGGCGGCCAGAGTGAGTGAGATGAGTGAATGAGACGGTCAGAGTGGGGCTGCAGAATAAACAGAGGCAGTCGGAGCGAGATGGGTGAATGGAGTGAATGAGATGGTCAGAGTGGGACTGCAGAATAAACAGAGGCGGCCAGAGTGAGTGAGATGGGTGAATGGAGTGAATGAGATGGTCAGAGTGGGGCTGCAAATAAGCAGAGGCAGTCGGAGTGAGTGAGATGGGTGAATGGAGTGAATGAGACGGTCAGAGTGGGACTGCAGAATAAACAGAGGCGGCCAGAGTGAGTGAGATGAGTGAATGGAGTGAATGAGACGGTCAGAGTGGGACTGCAGAATAAACAGAGGCGGCCAGAGTGAGTGAGATGAGAGAATGGATTGAATGAGATGGTCAGAGTGGGGCTGCAGAATAAACAGAGGCAGTCGGAGTGAGTGAGATGAGTGAATGGAGTGAATGAGACGGTCAGAGTGGGGCTGCAGAATAAACAGAGGCAGCCAGAGTGAGTGAGATGGGTGAATGGAGTGAATGAGACGGTCAGAGTGGGGCTGCAAATAAGCAGAGGCAGTCGGAGTGAGTGAGATGGGTGAATGGAGTGAATGAGACGGTCAGAGTGGGGCTGCAGAATAAGCAGAGGCGGCCAGAGTGAGTGAGATGGGTGAATGGAGTGAATGAGACGGTCAGAGTGGGGCTGCAGAATAAACAGAGGCGGCCAGAGTGAGTGAGATGGGTGAATGGAGTGAATGAGACGGTCAGAGTGGGACTGCAGAATAAACAGAGGCGGCCAGAGTGAGTGAGATGGGTGAATGGAGTGAATGAGACGGTCAGAGTGGGGCTGCAGAATAAACAGAGGCAGTCGGAGTGAGTGAGATGGGTGAATGGAGTGAATGATATGGTCAGAGTGGGACTGCAGAATAAACAGAGGCGGCCAGAGTGAGTGAGATGGGTGAATGGAGTGAATGAGACGGTCAGAGTGGGACTGCAGAATAAACAGAGGCAGCCAGAGTGAGTGAGATGGGTGAATGGAGTGAATGAGACGGTCAGAGTGGGACTGCAGAATAAACAGAGGGCGCCAGAGTGAGTGAGATGGAGATGAGTGAATGGAGTGAATGAGATGGTCAGAGTGGGGCTGCAGAATAAACAGAGGCAGTCGGAGTGAGTGAGATGAGTGAATGGAGTGAATGAGACGGTCAGAGTGGGGCTGCAAATAAGCAGAGGCAGTCAGAGTGAGTGAGATGAGTGAATGGAGTGAATGAGACGGTCAGAGTGGGGCTGCAGAATAAACAGAGGCAGTCGGAGTGAGTGAGATGGGTGAATGGAGTGAATGAGACGGTCAGAGTGGGGCTGCAGAATAAACAGAGGCGGCCAGAGTGAGTGAGATGGGTGAATGGAGTGAATGAGACGGTCAGAGTGGGGCTGCAGAATAAACAGAGGCGGCCAGAGTGAGTGAGATGGGTGAATGGAGTGAATGAGACGGTCAGAGTGGGACTGCAGAATAAACAGAGGCGGCCAGAGTGAGTGAGATGGGTGAATGGAGTGAATGAGACGGTCAGAGTGGGGCTGCAGAATAAACAGAGGCGGTCGGAGTGAGTGAGATGGGTGAATGGAGTGAATGATATGGTCAGAGTGGGACTGCAGAATAAACAGAGGCGGCCAGAGTGAGTGAGATGGGTGAATGGAGTGAATGAGACGGTCAGAGTGGGGCTGCGGAATAAACAGAGGCAGTCAGAGTGAGTGAGATGGGTGAATGGAGTGAATGATATGGTCAGAGTGGGACTGCAGAATAAACAGAGGCGGCCAGAGTGAGTGAGATGAGTGAATGGAGTGAATGAGACGGTCAGAGTGGGACTGCAGAATAAACAGAGGCGGCCAGAGTGAGTGAGATGAGTGAATGGAGTGAATGAGATGGTCAGAGTGGGGCTGCAGAATAAACAGAGGCAGTCGAGGAGTGAGTGAGATGGAGTGAATGAGACGGTCAGAGTGGGGCTGCAGAATAAACAGAGGCAGTCGGAGTGAGTGAGATGAGTGAATGGATTGAATGAGATGGTCAGAGTGGGGCTGCAGAATAAACAGAGGCAGTCGGAGTGAGTGAGATGAGTGAATGGAGTGAATGAGACGGTCAGAGTGGGGCTGCAGAATAAGCAGAGGCAGTCGGAGTGAGTGAGATGAGTGAATGGAGTGAATGAGACGGTCAGAGTGGGGCTGCAGAATAAACAGAGGCAGTCGGAGTGAGTGAGATGGGTGAATGGAGTGAATGAGACGGTCAGAGTGGGGCTGCAGAATAAGCAGAGGCAGTCGGAGTGAGTGAGATGAGTGAATGGAGTGAATGAGACGGTCAGAGTGGGGCTGCAGAATAAGCAGAGGCAGTCGGAGTGAGTGAGATGAGTGAATGGAGTGAATGAGACGGTCAGAGTGGGGCTGCGGAATAAACAGAGGCAGTCGGAGTGAGTGAGATGGGTGAATGGAGTGAATGAGACGGTCAGAGTGGGGCTGCAGAATAAACAGAGGCGGTCAGAGTGAGTGATATGGGTGAATGGAGTGAATGAGACGGTCAGAGTGGGGCTGCAGAATAAACAGAGGCAGTCGGAGTGAGTGAGATGAGTGAATGGAGTGAATGAGACGGTCAGAGTGGGACTGCAGAATAAACAGAGGCGGCCAGAGTGAGTGAGATGAGTGAATGAGACGGTCAGAGTGGGACTGCAGAATAAACAGAGGCAGTCGGAGCGAGATGGGTGAATGGAGTGAATGAGATGGTCAGAGTGGGACTGCAGAATAAACAGAGGCGGCCAGAGTGAGTGAGATGGGTGAATGGAGTGAATGAGATGGTCAGAGTGGGGCTGCAGAATAAACAGAGGCAGTCGGAGTGAGTGAGATGAGTGAATGGAGTGAATGAGACGGTCAGAGTGGGACTGCAGAATAAACAGAGGCGGCCAGAGTGAGTGAGATGAGTGAATGGAGTGAATGAGACGGTCAGAGTGGGACTGCAGAATAAACAGAGGAGCCAGAGTGAGTGAGATGAGAGAATGGATTGAATGAGATGGTCAGAGTGGGGCTGCAGAATAAACAGAGGCAGTCGGAGTGAGTGAGATGGGGGAGTGAATGAGACGGTCAGAGTGGGGCTGCAAATAAGCAGAGGCAGTCGGAGTGAGTGAGATGGGTGAATGGAGTGAATGAGACGGTCAGAGTGGGGCTGCAGAATAAGCAGAGGCAGTCAGAGTGAGTGAGATGGGAGAATGGAGTGAATGAGACGGTCAGAGTGGGGCTGCAGAATAAGCAGAGGTGGCCAGAGTGAGTGAGATGGGTGAATGGAGTGAATGAGACGGACAGAGTGGGACTGCAGAATAAACAGAGGCGGCCAGAGTGAGTGAGATGGGTGAATGGAGTGAAAGAGACGGTCAGAGTGGGACTGCAGAATAAACAGAGGCGGCCAGAGTGAGTGAGATGGGTGAATGGAGTGAATAAGACGGTCAGAGTGGGGCTGCGGAATAAAAAGAGGCGGTCGGAGGAGTGAGATGGGTGAATGGAGTGAATGATATGGTCAGAGTGGGACTGCAGAATAAACAGAGGCGGCCAGAGTGAGTGAGATGGGTGAATGGAGTGAATGAGACGGTCAGAGTGGGGCTGCGGAATAAACAGAGGCAGTCAGAGTGAGTGAGATGGGTGAATGGAGTGAATGATATGGTCAGAGTGGGACTGCAGAATAAACAGAGGTGGCCAGAGTGAGTGAGATGAGTGAATGGAGTGAATGAGACGGTCAGAGTGGGACTGCAGAATAAACAGAGGCGGCCAGAGTGAGTGAGATGAGAGAATGGATTGATTGAGATGGTCAGAGTGGGGCTGCAGAATAAACAGAGGCAGTCGGAGTGAGTGAGATGAGTGAATGAGACGGTCAGAGTGGGGCTGCAAATAAGCAGAGGCAGTCGGAGTGAGTGAGATGGGTGAATGGAGTGAATGAGACGGTCAGAGTGGGGCTGCAAATAAGCAGAGGCGGCCAGAGTGAGTGATATGGGTGAATGGAGTGAATAAGACGGTCAAAGTGGGGCTGCGGAATAAACAGAGGCAGTCAGAGTGATTGAGATGGGTGAATGGAGTGAAAGAGACGGTCAGAGTGGGACTGCAGAATAAACAGAGGCAGCCAGAGTGAGTGAGATGGGTGAATGGAGTGAATAAGACGGTCAGAGTGGGGCTGCGGAATAAACAGAGGCAGTCGGAGTGAGTGAAATGGGTGAATGGAGTGAATGATATGGTCAGAGTGGGACTGCAGAATAAACAGAGGAGGCCAGAGTGAGTGAGATGGGTGAATGGAGTGAATGAGACGGTCAGAGTGGGGCTGCGGAATAAACAGAGGCAGTCGGAGTGAGTGAGATGGGTGAATGGAGTGAATGATATGGTCAGAGTGGGACTGCAGAATAAACAGAGGCGGCCAGAGTAAGTGAGATGGGTGAATGGAGTGAATGAAACGGTCAGAGTGGGACTGCAAAATAAACAGAGGCGGCCAGAGTGAGTGAGATGGTGATGGAGTGAATGAGACGGTCAGAGTGGGACTGCAGAATAAACAGAGGCGGCCAGAGTGAGTGAGATGAGTGAATGGAGTGAATGAGACGGTCAGAGTGGGACTGCAGAATAAACAGAGGCGGCCAGAGTGAGTGAGATGAGTGAATGGAGTGAATGAGACGGTGAGAGTGGGGCTGCATAATAAACAGAGGCAGTCGGAGTGAGTGAGATGGGTGAATGGAGTGAATGAGTTGGTCAGAGTGGGACTGCAGAATAAACAGAGGCGGCCAGAGTGAGTGAGAAGGGTGAATGGAGTGAATGAGACGGTCAGAGTGGGGCTGCGGAATAAACAGAGGCAGTCGGAGTGCGTGAGATGAGTGAAAAGAGTGAATGAGACGGTCAGAGTGGGACTGCAGAATAAACAGAGGCGGCCAGAGTGAGTGAGATGGGTGAATGGAGTGAATGACATGGTCAGAGTGGGGCTGCAGAATAAACAGAGGCAGTCGGAGTGAGAGAAATCAGTGAATGGAGTGAATGATATGGTCAGAGTGGGGCTGCAGAATAAACAGAGGCAGTCGGAGTGAGTGAGATGAGTGAATGGATTGCATGAGACGGTCAGAGTGGGACTGCAAAATAAACAGAGGCGGCCAGAGTGAGTGAGATGGGTGAATGGAGTGAATGAGACGGTCAGAGTGGGACTGCAGAATAAACAGAGGCGGCCAGAGTGAGTGAGATGGGTGAATGGAGTGAATAAGACGGTCAGAGTGGGGCTGCGGAATAAACAGAGGCGGTCGGAGTGAAATGGGTGAATGGAGTGAATGATATGGTCAGAGTGGGACTGCAGAATAAACAGAGGCGGCCAGAGTGAGTGAGATGGGTGAATGGAGTGAATGAGACGGTCAGAGTGGGGCTGCGGAATAAACAGAGGCAGTCAGAGTGAGTGAGATGGGTGAATGGAGTGAATGATATGGTCAGAGTGGGACTGCAGAATAAACAGAGGTGGCCAGAGTGAGTGAGATGAGTGAATGGAGTGAATGAGACGGTCAGAGTGGGACTGCAGAATAAACAGAGGCGCCAGAGTGAGTGAGATGAGAGAATGGATTGATTGAGATGGTCAGAGTGGGGCTGCAGAATAAACAGAGGCAGTCGGAGTGAGTGAGATGAGTGAATGAGGATGCGGGTCACAGTGGGGCTGCAAATAAGCAGAGGCAGTCGGAGTGAGTGAGATGAGTGAATGGAGTGAATGAGACGGTCAGAGTGGGGCTGCAAATAAGCAGAGGCAGTCGGAGTGAGTGAGATGGGTGAATGGAGTGAATGAGACGGTCAGAGTGGGGCTGCAAATAAGCAGAGGCGGCCAGAGTGAGTGATATGGGTGAATGGAGTGAATAAGACGGTCAAAGTGGGGCTGCGGAATAAACAGAGGCAGTCAGAGTGATTGAGATGGGTGAATGGAGTGAAAGAGACGGTCAGAGTGGGACTGCAGAATAAACAGAGGCAGCCAGAGTGAGTGAGATGGGTGAATGGAGTGAATAAGACGGTCAGAGTGGGGCTGCGGAATAAACAGAGGCGGTCGGAGTGAGTGAAATGGGTGAATGGAGTGAATGATATGGTCAGAGTGGGACTGCAGAATAAACAGAGGAGGCCAGAGTGAGTGAGATGGGTGAATGGAGTGAATGAGACGGTCAGAGTGGGGCTGCGGAATAAACAGAGGCAGTCGGAGTGAGTGAGATGGGTGAATGGAGTGAATGATATGGTCAGAGTGGGACTGCAGAATAAACAGAGGCGGCCAGAGTAAGTGAGATGGGTGAATGGAGTGAATGAAACGGTCAGAGTGGGACTGCAAAATAAACAGAGGCGGCCAGAGTGAGTGAGATGAGTGAATGAGACGGTCAGAGTGGGACTGCAGAATAAACAGAGGCGGCCAGAGTGAGTGAGATGAGTGAATGGAGTGAATGAGACGGTCAGAGTGGGACTGCAGAATAAACAGAGGCGGCCAGAGTGAGTGAGATGAGTGAATGGAGTGAATGAGACGGTGAGAGTGGGGCTGCATAATAAACAGAGGCAGTCGGAGTGAGTGAGATGGGTGAATGGAGTGAATGAGTTGGTCAGAGTGGGACTGCAGAATAAACAGAGGCGGCCAGAGTGAGTGAGAAGGGTGAATGGAGTGAATGAGACGGTCAGAGTGGGGCTGCGGAATAAACAGAGGCAGTCGAAGTGCGTGAGATGAGTGAAAAGAGTGAATGAGACGGTCAGAGTGGGACTGCAGAATAAACAGAGGCGGCCAGAGTGAGTGAGATGGGTGAATGGAGTGAATGATATGGTCAGAGTGGGGCTGCAGAATAAACAGAGGCAGTCGGAGTGAGAGAAATCAGTGAATGGAGTGAATGATATGGTCAGAGTGGGGCTGCAGAATAAACAGAGGCAGTCGGAGTGAGTGAGATGAGTGAATGGATTGCATGAGACGGTCAGAGTGGGACTGCAAAATAAACAGAGGCGGCCAGAGTGAGTGAGATGGGTGAATGGAGTGAATGAGACGGTCAGAGTGGGACTGCAGAATAAACAGAGGCGGCCAGAGTGAGTGAGATGAGTGAATGAGACGGTCAGAGTTGGACTGCAGAATAAACAAAGACAGTCGGAGCAAGGTGGGTGAATGGAGTGAATGAGACGGTCAGAGTGGGACTGCAAAATAAACAGAGGCGGCCAGAGAGAGTGAGATGAGTGAATGGAGTGAATGAGACGGTCAGAGTGGGACTGCAGAATAAACAGAGGCGGCCAGAGTGAGTGAGATGAGTGAATGAGACGGTCAGAGTCGGACTGCAGAATAAACAGAGGCAGTCGGAGCGAGATGGGTGAATGGAGTGAATGAGGTGGTCAGAGTGGGACTGCAGAATAAACAGAGGCGGCCAGAGTGAGTGAGATGGGTGAATGGAGTAAATGAGATGTTCAGAGTGGGGCTGCAATTAAGCAGAGGCAATCGGAGTGAGTGAGATGAATGAATGGAGTGAATGAGACGGTCAGAGTGGGACTGCAGAATAAACAGAGGCGGCCAGAGTGAGTGAGATGAGTGAATGGAGTGAATGAGACAGTCAGAGTGGGACTGCAGAATAAACAGAGGCGCCAGAGTGAGTGAGATGAGAGAATGGATTGATTGAGATGGTCAGAGTGGGGCTGCAGAAAAAACAGAGGCAGTCGGAGTGAGTGAGATGAGTGAATGGAGTGAATGAGATGGACAGAGTGGGGCTACAAATAAGCAGAGGCAGTCGGAGTGAGTGAGATGAGTGAATGGAGTGAATGAGACGGTCAGAGTGGGGCTGCGGAATAAACAGAGGCAGTCGGAGTGAGTGAGATGGGTGAATGGAGTGAATGAGACGGTCAGAGTGGGGCTGCAAATAAGCAGAGGCGGTCAGAGTGAGTGATATGGGTGAATGGAGTGAATAAGACGGTCAGAGTGGGGCTGCAAATAAGCAGAGGCAGTCGGAGTGAGTGAGATGAGTGAATGGAGTGAATGAGACGGTCAGAGTGGGACTGCAGAATAAACAGAGGCGGCCAGAGTGAGTGAGATGAGTGAATGAGACGGTCAGAGTGGGACTGCAGAATAAACAGAGGCAGTCGGAGCGAGATGGGTGAATGGAGTGAATGAGGTGGTCAGAGTGGGACTGCAGAATAAACAGAGGCGGCCAGAGTGAGTGAGATGGGTGAATGGAGTAAATGAGATGGTCAGAGTGGGGCTGCAAATAAGCAGAGGCAGTCGGAGTGAGTGAGATGAGTGAATGGAGTGAATGAGACGGTCAGAGTGGGACTGCAGAATGAACAGAGGCGGCCAGAGTGAGTGAGATGAGTGAATGGAGTGAATGAGACGGTCAGAGTGGGACTGCAGAATAAACAGAGGAGCCAGAGTGAGTGAGATGAGAGAATGGATTGATTGAGATGGTCAGAGTGGGGCTGCAGAATAAACAGAGGCAGTCGGAGTGACTGAGATGAGTGAATGAGACGGTCAGAGTGGGGCTGCAAATAAGCAGAGGCAGTCGGAGTGAGTGAGATGAGTGAATGGAGTGAATGAGACGGTCAGAGTGGGGCTGCAGAATAAGCAGAGGCAGTCAGAGTGAGTGAGATGGGAGAATGGAGTGAATGAGACGGTCAGAGTGGGGCTGCAAATAAGCAGAGGTGGCCAGAGTGAGTGATATGGGTGAATGGAGTGAATAAGACGGTCAGAGTGGGACTGCAGAATAAACAGAGGCGGCCAGAGTGAGTGAGATGGGTGAATGGAGTGAAAGAGACGGTCAGAGTGGGACTGCAGAATAAACAGAGGCGGCCAGAGTGAGTGAGAAGGGTGAATGGAGTGAATAAGACGGTCAGAGTGGGGCTGCGGAATAAAAAGAGGCGGTCGGAGTGAAATGGGTGAATGGAGTGAATGATATGGTCAGAGTGGGACTGCAGAATAAACAGAGGCGGCCAGAGTGAGTGAGATGGGTGAATGGAGTGAATGAGACGGTCAGAGTGGGGCTGCGGAATAAACAGAGGCAGTCAGAGTGAGTGAGATGGGTGAATGGAGTGAATGATATGGTCAGAGTGGGACTGCAGAATAAACAGAGGTGGCCAGAGTGAGTGAGATGAGTGAATGGAGTGAATGAGACGGTCAGAGTGGGACTGCAGAATAAACAGAGGAGCCAGAGTGAGTGAGATGAGAGAATGGATTGATTGAGATGGTCAGAGTGGGGCTGCAGAATAAACAGAGGCAGTCGGAGTGAGTGAGATGAGTGAATGAGACGGTCAGAGTGGGGCTGCAAATAAGCAGAGGCAGTCGGAGTGAGTGAGATGAGTGAATGGAGTGAATGAGACGGTCAGAGTGGGGCTGCAAATAAGCAGAGGCAGTCGGAGTGAGTGAGATGGGTGAATGGAGTGAATGAGACGGTCAGAGTGGGGCTGCAAATAAGCAGAGGCGGCCAGAGTGAGTGATATGGGTGAATGGAGTGAATAAGACGGTCAGAGTGGGGCTGCGGAATAAACAGAGGCAGTCAGAGTGATTGAGATGGGTGAATGGAGTGAAAGAGACGGTCAGAGTGGGACTGCAGAATAAACAGAGGCAGCCAGAGTGAGTGAGATGGGTGAATGGAGTGAATAAGACGGTCAGAGTGGGGCTGCGGAATAATCAGAGGCGGTCGAAGTGAAATGGGTGAATGGAGTGAATGATATGGTCAGAGTGGGACTGCAGAATAAACAGAGGCGGCCAGAGTGAGTGAGATGGGTGAATGGAGTGAATGAGACGGTCAGAGTGGGGCTGCGGAATAAACAGAGGCAGTCGGAGTGAGGGAGATGGGTGAATGGAGTGAATGATATGGTCAGAGTGGGACTGCAGAATAAACAGAGGCGGCCAGAGTAAGTGAGATGGGTGAATGGAGTGAATGAAACGGTCAGAGTGGGACTGCAAAATAAACAGAGGCGGCCAGAGTGAGTGAGATGAGTGAATGGAGTGAATGAGATGGTCAGAGTGGGACTGCAGAATAAACAGAGGCGGCCAGAGTAAGTGAGATGTGTGAATGGAGTGAATGAGATGGTCAGAGTGGGACTGCAGAATAAACAGAGGCGGCCAGAGTGAGTGAGATGAGTGAATGAGACGGTCAGAGTTGGACTGCAGAATAAACAAAGGCAGTCGGAGCAAGGTGGGTGAATGGAGTGAATGAGACGGTCAGAGTGGGACTGCAGAATAAACAGAGGCGCCAGAGTGAGTGAGATGAGAGAATGGATTGATTGAGATGGTCAGAGTGGGGCTGCAGAATAAACAGAGGCAGTCGGAGTGAGTGAGATGAGTGAATGAGACGGTCAGAGTGGGGCTGCAAATAAGCAGAGGCAGTCGGAGTGAGTGAGATGAGTGAATGGAGTGAATGAGACGGTCAGAGTGGGGCTACAAATAAGCAGAGGCAGTCGGAGTGAGTGAGATGAGTGAATGGAGTGAATGAGACGGTCAGAGTGGGGCTGCGGAATAAACAGAGGCAGTCGGAGTGAGTGAGATGGGTGAATGGAGTGAATGAGACGGTCAGAGTGGGGCTGCAAATAAGCAGAGGCGGTCAGAGTGAGTGATATGGGTGAATGGAGTGAATAAGACGGTCAGAGTGGGGCTGCAATTAAGCAGAGGCAGTCGGAGTGAGTGAGATGAGTGAATGGAGTGAATGAGACGGTCAGAGTGGGACTGCAGAATAAACAGAGGCGGCCAGAGTGAGTGAGATGAGTGAATGAGACGGTCAGAGTCGGACTGCAGAATAAACAGAGGCAGTCGGAGCGAGATGGGAGAATGGAGTGAATGAGGTGGTCAGAGTGGGACTGCAGAATAAACAGAGGCGGCCAGAGTGAGTGAGATGGGTGAATGGAGTAAATGAGATGGTCAGAGTGGGGCTGCAATTAAGCAGAGGCAGTCGGAGTGAGTGAGATGAGTGAATGGAGTGAATGAGACGGTCAGAGTGGGACTGCAGAATAAACAGAGGCGGCCAGAGTGAGTGAGATGAGTGAATGGAGTGAATGAGACGGTCAGAGTGGGACTGCAGAATAAACAGAGGAGCCAGAGTGAGTGAGATGAGAGAATGAATTGATTGAGATGGTCAGAGTGGGGCTGCAGAATAAACAGAGGCAGTCGGAGTGACTGAGATGAGTGAATGAGACGGTCAGAGTGGGGCTGCAAATAAGCAGAGGCAGTCGGAGTGAGTGAGATGAGTGAATGGAGTGAATGAGACGGTCAGAGTGGGGCTGCAAATAAGCAGAGGCAGTCAGAGTGAGTGAGATGGGAGAATGGAGTGAATGAGACGGTCAGAGTGGGGCTGCAAATAAGCAGAGGTGGCCAGAGTGAGTGATATGGGTGAATGGAGTGAATAAGACGGTCAGAGTGGGACTGCAGAATAAACAGAGGCGGCCAGAGTGAGTGAGATGGGTGAATGGAGTGAAAGAGACGGTCAGAGTGGGACTGCAGAATAAACAGAGGCGGCCAGAGTGAGTGAGAAGGGTGAATGGAGTGAATAAGACGGTCAGAGTGGAGCTGCGGAATAAAAAGAGGCGGTCGGAGTGAAATGGGTGAATGGAGTGAATGATATGGTCAGAGTGGGACTGCAGAATAAACAGAGGCGGCCAGAGTGAGTGAGATGGGTGAATGGAGTGAATGAGACGGTCAGAGTGGGGCTGCGGAATAAACAGAGGCAGTCAGAGTGAGTGAGACGGCTGAATGGAGTGAATGATATGGTCAGAGTGGGACTGCAGAATAAACAGAGGTGGCCAGAGTGAGTGAGATGAGTGAATGGAGTGAATGAGACGGTCAGAGTGGGACTGCAGAATAAACAGAGGAGCCAGAGTGAGTGAGATGAGAGAATGGATTGATTGAGATGGGCAGAGTGGGGCTGCAGAATAAACAGAGGCAGTTGGAGTGAGTGAGATGAGTGAATGAGACGGTCAGAGTGGGGCTGCAAATAAGCAGAGGCAGTCGGAGTGAGTGAGATGAGTGAATGGAGTGAATGAGACGGTCAGAGTGGGGCTGCAAATAAGCAGAGGCAGTCGGAGTGAGTGAGATGGGTGAATGGAGTGAATGAGACGGTCAGAGTGGGGCTGCAAATAAGCAGAGGCGGCCAGAGTGAGTGATATGGGTGAATGGAGTGAATAAGACGGTCAGAGTGGGGCTGCGGAATAAACAGAGGCAGTCAGAGTGATTGAGATGGGTGAATGGAGTGAAAGAGACGGTCAGAGTGGGACTGCAGAATAAACAGAGGCAGCCAGAGTGAGTGAGATGGGTGAATGGAGTGAATAAGACGGTCAGAGTGGGGCTGCGGAATAATCAGAGGCGGTCGAAGTGAAATGGGTGAATGGAGTGAATGATATGGTCAGAGTGGGACTGCAGAATAAACAGAGGCGGCCAGAGTGAATGAGATGGGTGAATGGAGTGAATGAGACGGTCAGAGTGGGGCTGCGGAATAAACAGAGGCAGTCGGAGTGAGGGAGATGGGTGAATGGAGTGAATGATATGGTCAGAGTGGGACTGCAGAATAAACAGAGGCGGCCAGAGTAAGTGAGATGGGTGAATGGAGTGAATGAAACGGTCAGAGTGGGACTGCAAAATAAACAGAGGCGGCCAGAGTGAGTGAGATGAGTGAATGGGGTGAATGAGATGGTCAGAGTGGGACTGCAGAATAAACAGAGGCGGCCAGAGTAAGTGAGATGTGTGAATGGAGTGAATGAGATGGTCAGAGTGGGACTGCAGAATAAACAGAGGCGGCCAGAGTGAGTGAGATGAGTGAATGAGACGGTCAGAGTTGGACTGCAGAATAAACAAAGGCAGTCGGAGCAAGGTGGGTGAATGGAGTGAATGAGACGGTCAGAGTGGGACTGCAGAATAAACAGAGGTGGCCAGAGTGAGTGGGATGAGTGAATGGAGTGAATGAGACGGTCAGAGTGGGACTGCAGAATAAACAGAGGCGCCAGAGTGAGTGAGATGAGAGAATGGATTGATTGAGATGGTCAGAGTGGGGCTGCAGAATAAACAGAGGCAGTCGGAGTGAGTGAGATGAGTGAATGAGACGGTCAGAGTGGGGCTGCAAATAAGCAGAGGCAGTCGGAGTGAGTGAGATGAGTGAATGGAGTGAATGAGACGGTCAGAGTGGGGCTGCAAATAAGCAGAGGCAGTCGGAGTGAGTGAGATGGGTGAATGGAGTGAATGAGACGGTCAGAGTGGGGCTGCAAATAAGCAGAGGCGGCCAGAGTGAGTGATATGGGTGAATGGAGTGAATAAGACGGTCAGAGTGGGGCTGCGGAATAAACAGAGGCAGTCAGAGTGAGTGAGATGGGTGAATGGAGTGAATAAGACGGTCAGAGTGGGGCTGCGGAATAAACAGAGGCGGTCGGAGTGAAATGGGTGAATGGAGTGAATGATATGGTCAGAGTGGGACTGCAGAATAAACAGAGGCGGCCAGAGTGAGTGAGATGGGTGAATGGAGTGAATGAGACGGTCAGAGTGGGGCTGCGGAATAAACAGAGGCAGTCGGAGTGAGTGAGATGGCTGAATGGAGTGAATGATATGGTCAGAGTGGGACTGCAGAATAAACAGAGGCGGCCAGAGTAAGTGAGATGGGTGAATGGAGTGAATGAAACGGTCAGAGTGGGACTGCAAAATAAACAGAGGCGGCCAGAGTGAGTGAGATGGGTGAATGGAGTGAATGAGATGGTCAGAGTGGGACTGCAGAATAAACAGAGGCGGCCAGAGTGAGTGAGATGAGTGAATGAGACGGTCAGAGTTGGACTGCAGAATAAACAAAGGCAGTCGGAGCAAGGTAGGTGAATGGAGTGAATGAGACGGTCAGAGTGGGACTGCAGAATAAACAGAGGCGGCCAGAGTGAGTGAGATGAGTGAATGAGACGGTCAGAGTCGGACTGCAGAATAAACAGAGGTAGTCGGAGCGAGATGGGTGAATGGAGTGAATGAGGTGGTCAGAGTGGGACTGCAGAATAAACAGAGGCGGCCAGAGTGAGTGAGATGGGTGAATGGAGTAAATGAGATGGTCAGAGTGGGGCTGCAATTAAGCAAAGGCAGTCGGAGTGAGTGAGATGAGTGAATGGAGTGAATGAGACGGTCAGAGTGGGACTGCAGAATAAACAGAGGCGGCCAGAGTGAGTGAGATGAGTGAATGGAGTGAATGAGACGGTCAGAGTGGGACTGCAGAATAAACAGAGGCGCCAGAGTGAGTGAGATGAGAGAATGGATTGATTGAGATGGTCAGAGTGGGGCTGCAGAATAAACAGAGGCAGTCGGAGTGAGTGAGATGAGTGAATGGAGCGAATGAGACGGTCAGAGAGGGGCTGCAAATAAGCAGAGGCAGTCAGAGTGAGTGAGATGAGTGAATGGAGTGAATGAGACGGTCAGAGTGGGGCTGCAAATAAGCAGAGGCAGTCGGAGTGAGTGAGATGGGTGAATGGAGTGAATGAGACGGTCAGAGTGGGGCTGCAAATAAGCAGAGGCGGCCAGAGTGAGTGATATGGGTGAATGGAGTGAATAAGATGGTCAGAGTGGGGCTGCAGAATAAACAGAGGCGGCCAGAGTGAGTGAGATGGGTCAATGGAGTGAAAGAGACGGTCAGAGTGGAACTGTAGAATAAACAGAGGCGGCCAGAGTGAGTGAGATGGGTGAATGGAGTGAATGAGACGGTCAGAGTGGGACTGCAGAATAAACAGAGGCGGCCAGAGTGAGTGAGATGAGTGAATGGAGTGAATGAGACGGTCAGAGTGAGACTGCAGAATAAACAGAGGCGCCAGAGTGAGTGAGATGAGAGAATGGATTGATTGAGATGGTCAGAGTGGGGCTGCAGAATAAACAGAGGCGCCAGAGTGAGTGAGATGAGAGAATGGATTGATTGAGATGGTCAGAGTGGGGCTGCAGAATAAACAGAGGCAGTCGGAGTGAGTGAGATGAGTGAATGAGACGGTCAGAGTGGGGCTGCAAATAAGCAGAGGCAGTCGGAGTGAGTGAGATGAGTGAATGGAGTGAATGAGACGGTCAGAGTGGGGCTGCAAATAAGCAGAGGCAGTCGGAGTGAGTGAGATGGGTGAATGGAGTGAATGAGACGGTCAGAGTGGGGCTGCAAATAAGCAGAGGCGGCCAGAGTGAGTGATATGGGTGAATGGAGTGAATAAGACGGTCAGAGTGGGGCTGCGGAATAAACAGAGGCAGTCAGAGTGAGTGAGATGGGTGAATGGAGTGAATAAGACGGTCAGAGTGGGGCTGCGGAATAAACAGAGGCGGTCGGAGTGAAATGGGTGAATGGAGTGAATGATATGGTCAGAGTGGGACTGCAGAATAAACAGAGGCGGCCAGAGTGAGTGAGATGGGTGAATGGAGTGAATGAGACGGTCAGAGTGGGGCTGCGGAATAAACAGAGGCAGTCGGAGTGAGTGAGATGGCTGAATGGAGTGAATGATATGGTCAGAGTGGGACTGCAGAATAAACAGAGGCGGCCAGAGTAAGTGAGATGGGTGAATGGAGTGAATGAAACGGTCAGAGTGGGACTGCAAAATAAACAGAGGCGGCCAGAGTGAGTGAGATGAGTGAATGGGGTGAATGAGATGGTCAGAGTGGGACTGCAGAATAAACAGAGGCGGCCAGAGTAAGTGAGATGTGTGAATGGAGTGAATGAGATGGTCAGAGTGGGACTGCAGAATAAACAGAGGCGGCCAGAGTGAGTGAGATGAGTGAATGAGACGGTCAGAGTTGGACTGCAGAATAAACAAAGGCAGTCGGAGCAAGGTGGGTGAATGGAGTGAATGAGACGGTCAGAGTGGGACTGCAGAATAAACAGAGGTGGCCAGAGTGAGTGGGATGAGTGAATGGAGTGAATGAGACGGTCAGAGTGGGACTGCAGAATAAACAGAGGCGCCAGAGTGAGTGAGATGAGAGAATGGATTGATTGAGATGGTCAGAGTGGGGCTGCAGAATAAACAGAGGCAGTCGGAGTGAGTGAGATGAGTGAATGAGACGGTCAGAGTGGGGCTGCAAATAAGCAGAGGCAGTCGGAGTGAGTGAGATGAGTGAATGGAGTGAATGAGACGGTCAGAGTGGGGCTGCAAATAAGCAGAGGCAGTCGGAGTGAGTGAGATGGGTGAATGGAGTGAATGAGACGGTCAGAGTGGGGCTGCAAATAAGCAGAGGCGGCCAGAGTGAGTGATATGGGTGAATGGAGTGAATAAGACGGTCAGAGTGGGGCTGCGGAATAAACAGAGGCAGTCAGAGTGAGTGAGATGGGTGAATGGAGTGAATAAGACGGTCAGAGTGGGGCTGCGGAATAAACAGAGGCGGTCGGAGTGAAATGGGTGAATGGAGTGAATGATATGGTCAGAGTGGGACTGCAGAATAAACAGAGGCGGCCAGAGTGAGTGAGATGGGTGAATGGAGTGAATGAGACGGTCAGAGTGGGGCTGCGGAATAAACAGAGGCAGTCGGAGTGAGTGAGATGGCTGAATGGAGTGAATGATATGGTCAGAGTGGGACTGCAGAATAAACAGAGGCGGCCAGAGTAAGTGAGATGGGTGAATGGAGTGAATGAAACGGTCAGAGTGGGACTGCAAAATAAACAGAGGCGGCCAGAGTGAGTGAGATGGGTGAATGGAGTGAATGAGATGGTCAGAGTGGGACTGCAGAATAAACAGAGGCGGCCAGAGTGAGTGAGATGAGTGAATGAGACGGTCAGAGTTGGACTGCAGAATAAACAAAGGCAGTCGGAGCAAGGTAGGTGAATGGAGTGAATGAGACGGTCAGAGTGGGACTGCAGAATAAACAGAGGCGGCCAGAGTGAGTGAGATGAGTGAATGAGACGGTCAGAGTCGGACTGCAGAATAAACAGAGGTAGTCGGAGCGAGATGGGTGAATGGAGTGAATGAGGTGGTCAGAGTGGGACTGCAGAATATACAGAGGCGGCCAGAGTGAGTGAGATGGGTGAATGGAGTAAATGAGATGGTCAGAGTGGGGCTGCAATTAAGCAAAGGCAGTCGGAGTGAGTGAGATGAGTGAATGGAGTGAATGAGACGGTCAGAGTGGGACTGCAGAATAAACAGAGGCGGCCAGAGTGAGTGAGATGAGTGAATGGAGTGAATGAGACGGTCAGAGTGGGACTGCAGAATAAACAGAGGCGCCAGAGTGAGTGAGATGAGAGAATGGATTGATTGAGATGGTCAGAGTGGGGCTGCAGAATAAACAGAGGCAGTCGGAGTGAGTGAGATGAGTGAATGGAGCGAATGAGACGGTCAGAGAGGGGCTGCAAATAAGCAGAGGCAGTCAGAGTGAGTGAGATGAGTGAATGGAGTGAATGAGACGGTCAGAGTGGGGCTGCAAATAAGCAGAGGCAGTCGGAGTGAGTGAGATGGGTGAATGGAGTGAATGAGACGGTCAGAGTGGGGCTGCAAATAAGCAGAGGCGGCCAGAGTGAGTGATATGGGTGAATGGAGTGAATAAGATGGTCAGAGTGGGGCTGCAGAATAAACAGAGGCGGCCAGAGTGAGTGAGATGGGTCAATGGAGTGAAAGAGACGGTCAGAGTGGAACTGTAGAATAAACAGAGGCGGCCAGAGTGAGTGAGATGGGTGAATGGAGTGAATGAGACGGTCAGAGTGGGACTGCAGAATAAACAGAGGCGGCCAGAGTGAGTGAGATGAGTGAATGGAGTGAATGAGACGGTCAGAGTGAGACTGCAGAATAAACAGAGGCGCCAGAGTGAGTGAGATGAGAGAATGGATTGATTGAGATGGTCAGAGTGGGGCTGCAGAATAAACAGAGGCAGTCGGAGTGAGTGAGATGAGTGAATGGAGCGAATGAGACGGTCAGAGTGGGGCTGCAAATAAGCAGAGGCAGTCAGAGTGAGTGATATGGGTGAATGGAGTGAATAAGACGGTCAGAGTGGGGCTGCAGAATAAACAGAGGCGGCCAGAGTGAGTGAGATGAGTGAATGGAGTGAAAGAAACGGTCACAGTGGAACTGTAGAATAAAAAGAGGCGGTCGGAGTGAAATGGGTGAATGGAGTGAATGATATGGTCAGAGTGGGACTGCAGAATAAACAGAGGCGGCCAGAGTGAGTGAGATGGGTGAATGGAGTAAATGAGACGGTCAGAGTGGGGCTGCGGAATAAACAGAGGCAGTCAGAGTGAGTGAGATGGGTGAATGGAGTAAATGATATGGCCAGAGTGGGACTGCAGGATAAACAGAGGTGGCCAGAGTGAGAGAGATGAGTGAATGGAGTGAATGAGACGGTCAGAGTGGGACTGCAGAACAAACAGAGGCGCCAGAGTGAGTGAGATGAGAGAATGGATTGATTGAGATGGTCAGAGTGGGGCTGCAGAATAAACAGAGGCAGTCGGAGTGAGTGAGATGAGTCAATGAGACGGTCAGAGTGGGGCTGCAAATAAGCAGAGGCAGTCGGAGTGAGTGAGATGAGAGAATGGATTGATTGAGATGGTCAGAGTGGGGCTGCAGAATAAACAGAGGCAGTCGGAGTGAGTGAGATGAGTGAATGGAGCGAATGAGACGGTCCGAGTGGGGCTGCAAATAAGGAGAGGCAGTCGGAGTGAGTGAGATGAGTGAATGGAGTGAATGAGACGGTCAAAGTGGGGCTGCAAATAAGCAGAGGCAGTCGGAGTGAGTGAGATGGGTGAATGGAGTGAATGAGACGGTCAGAGTGGGGCTGCAAATAAGGAGAGGCAGTCGGAGTGAGTGAGATGAGTGAATGGAGTGAATGAGACGGTCAAAGTGGGGCTGCAAATAAGCAGAGGTAGTCGGAGTGAGTGAGATGAGTGAATGGAGTGAATGAGACGGTCAGAGTGGGGCTGCGGAATAAACAGAGGCAGTCGGAGTGAGTGAGATGGGTGAATGGAGTGAATGAGATGGTCAGAGTGGGGCTGCAAATAAGCAGAGGCGGTCAGAGTGAGTGATATGGGTGAATGGAGTGAATAAGACGGTCAGAGTGGGGCTGAAATTAAGCAGAGGCAGTCGGAGTGAGTGAGATGAGTGAATGGAGTGAATGAGACGGTCAGAGTGGGACTGCAGAATAAACAGAGGCGGCCAGAGTGAGTGAGATGAGTGAATGAGACGGTCAGAGTCGGACTGCAGAATAAACAGAGGCAGTCGGAGCGAGATGGGTGAATGGAGTGAATGAGGTGGTCAGAGTGGGACTGCAGAATAAACAGAGGCGGCCAGAGTGAGTGAGATGGGTGAATGGAGTAAATGAGATGGTCAGAGTGGGGCTGCAATTAAGCAGAGGCAGTCGGAGTGAGTGAGATGAGTGAATGGAGTGAATGAGACGGTCAGAGTGGGACTGCAGAATAAACAGAGGCGGCCAGAGTGAGTGAGATGAGTGAATGGAGTGAATGAGACGGTCAAAGTGGGACTGCAAAATAAACAGAGGCGGCCAGAGTGAGTGAGATGAGTGAATGGAGTGAATGAGATGGTCAGAGTGGGACTGCAGAATAAACAGAGGCGGCCAGAGTAAGTGAGATGTGTGAATGGAGTGAATGAGATGGTCAGAGTGGGACTGCAGAATAAACAGAGGCGGCCAGAGTGAGTGAGATGAGTGAATGAGACGGTCAGAGTTGGACTGCAGAATAAACAAAGGCAGTCGGAGCAAGGTGGGTGAATGGAGTGAATGAGACGGTCAGAGTGGGACTGCAGAATAAACAGAGGTGGCCAGAGTGAGTGGGATGAGTGAATGGAGTGAATGAGACGGTCAGAGTGGGACTGCAGAATAAACAGAGGCGCCAGAGTGAGTGAGATGAGAGAATGGATTGATTGAGATGGTCAGAGTGGGGCTGCAGAATAAACAGAGGCAGTCGGAGTGAGTGAGATGAGTGAATGAGACGGTCAGAGTGGGGCTGCAAATAAGCAGAGGCAGTCGGAGTGAGTGAGATGAGTGAATGGAGTGAATGAGACGGTCAGAGTGGGGCTGCAAATAAGCAGAGGCAGTCGGAGTGAGTGAGATGGGTGAATGGAGTGAATGAGACGGTCAGAGTGGGGCTGCAAATAAGCAGAGGCGGCCAGAGTGAGTGATATGGGTGAATGGAGTGAATAAGACGGTCAGAGTGGGGCTGCGGAATAAACAGAGGCAGTCAGAGTGAGTGAGATGGGTGAATGGAGTGAATAAGACGGTCAGAGTGGGGCTGCGGAATAAACAGAGGCGGTCGGAGTGAAATGGGTGAATGGAGTGAATGATATGGTCAGAGTGGGACTGCAGAATAAACAGAGGCGGCCAGAGTGAGTGAGATGGGTGAATGGAGTGAATGAGACGGTCAGAGTGGGGCTGCGGAATAAACAGAGGCAGTCGGAGTGAGTGAGATGGCTGAATGGAGTGAATGATATGGTCAGAGTGGGACTGCAGAATAAACAGAGGCGGCCAGAGTAAGTGAGATGGGTGAATGGAGTGAATGAAACGGTCAGAGTGGGACTGCAAAATAAACAGAGGCGGCCAGAGTGAGTGAGATGGGTGAATGGAGTGAATGAGATGGTCAGAGTGGGACTGCAGAATAAACAGAGGCGGCCAGAGTGAGTGAGATGAGTGAATGAGACGGTCAGAGTTGGACTGCAGAATAAACAAAGGCAGTCGGAGCAAGGTAGGTGAATGGAGTGAATGAGACGGTCAGAGTGGGACTGCAGAATAAACAGAGGCGGCCAGAGTGAGTGAGATGAGAGAATGAGACGGTCAGAGTCGGACTGCAGAATAAACAGAGGTAGTCGGAGCGAGATGGGTGAATGGAGTGAATGAGGTGGTCAGAGTGGGACTGCAGAATAAACAGAGGCGGCCAGAGTGAGTGAGATGGGTGAATGGAGTAAATGAGATGGTCAGAGTGGGGCTGCAATTAAGCAAAGGCAGTCGGAGTGAGTGAGATGAGTGAATGGAGTGAATGAGACGGTCAGAGTGGGACTGCAGAATAAACAGAGGCGGCCAGAGTGAGTGAGATGAGTGAATGGAGTGAATGAGACGGTCAGAGTGGGACTGCAGAATAAACAGAGGCGCCAGAGTGAGTGAGATGAGAGAATGGATTGATTGAGATGGTCAGAGTGGGGCTGCAGAATAAACAGAGGCAGTCGGAGTGAGTGAGATGAGTGAATGGAGCGAATGAGACGGTCAGAGAGGGGCTGCAAATAAGCAGAGGCAGTCAGAGTGAGTGAGATGAGTGAATGGAGTGAATGAGACGGTCAGAGTGGGGCTGCAAATAAGCAGAGGCAGTCGGAGTGAGTGAGATGGGTGAATGGAGTGAATGAGACGGTCAGAGTGGGGCTGCAAATAAGCAGAGGCGGCCAGAGTGAGTGATATGGGTGAATGGAGTGAATAAGATGGTCAGAGTGGGGCTGCAGAATAAACAGAGGCGGCCAGAGTGAGTGAGATGGGTGAATGGAGTGAAAGAGACGGTCAGAGTGGAACTGTAGAATAAACAGAGGCGGCCAGAGTGAGTGAGATGGGTGAATGGAGTGAATAAGACGGTCAGAGTGGGGCTGCGGAATAAAAAGAGGCGGTCGGAGTGAAATGGGTGAATGGAGTGAATGATATGGTCAGAGTGGGACTGCAGAATAAACAGAGGCGGCCAGAGTGAGTGAGATGGGTGAATGGAGTGAATGAGACGGTCAGAGTGGGACTGCAGAATAAACAGAGGCGGCCAGAGTGAGTGAGATGAGTGAATGGAGTGAATGAGACGGTCAGAGTGAGACTGCAGAATAAACAGAGGCGCCAGAGTGAGTGAGATGAGAGAATGGATTGATTGAGATGGTCAGAGTGGGGCTGCAGAATAAACAGAGGCAGTCGGAGTGAGTGAGATGAGTGAATGGAGCGAATGAGACGGTCAGAGTGGGGCTGCAAATAAGCAGAGGCAGTCAGAGTGAGTGATATGGGTGAATGGAGTGAATAAGACGGTCAGAGTGGGGCTGCAGAATAAACAGAGGCGGCCAGAGTGAGTGAGATGGGTGAATGGAGTGAAAGAAACGGTCAGAGTGGAACTGTAGAATAAAAAGAGGCGGTCGGAGTGAAATGGGTGAATGGAGTGAATGATATGGTCAGAGTGGGACTGCAGAATAAACAGAGGCGGCCAGAGTGAGTGAGATGGGTGAATGGAGTAAATGAGACGGTCAGAGTGGGGCTGCGGAATAAACAGAGGCAGTCAGAGTGAGTGAGATGGGTGAATGGAGTAAATGATATGCCCAGAGTGGGACTGCAGGATAAACAGAGGTGGCCAGAGTGAGTGAGATGAGTGAATGGAGTGAATGAGACGGTCAGAGTGGGACTGCAGAACAAACAGAGGCGCCAGAGTGAGTGAGATGAGAGAATGGATTGATTGAGATGGTCAGAGTGGGGCTGCAGAATAAACAGAGGCAGTCGGAGTGAGTGAGATGAGTCAATGAGACGGTCAGAGTGGGGCTGCAAATAAGCAGAGGCAGTCGGAGTGAGTGAGATGAGAGAATGGATTGATTGAGATGGTCAGAGTGGGGCTGCAGAATAAACAGAGGCAGTCGGAGTGAGTGAGATGAGTGAATGGAGCGAATGAGACGGTCCGAGTGGGGCTGCAAATAAGGAGAGGCAGTCGGAGTGAGTGAGATGAGTGAATGGAGTGAATGAGACGGTCAAAGTGGGGCTGCAAATAAGCAGAGGCAGTCGGAGTGAGTGAGATGGGTGAATGGAGTGAATGAGACGGTCAGAGTGGGGCTGCAAATAAGGAGAGGCAGTCGGAGTGAGTGAGATGAGTGAATGGAGTGAATGAGACGGTCAAAGTGGGGCTGCAAATAAGCAGAGGCAGTCGGAGTGAGTGAGATGAGTGAATGGAGTGAATGAGACGGTCAGAGTGGGGCTGCGGAATAAACAGAGGCAGTCGGAGTGAGTGAGATGGGTGAATGGAGTGAATGAGACGGTCAGAGTGGGGCTGCAAATAAGCAGAGGCGGTCAGAGTGAGTGATATGGGTGAATGGAGTGAATAAGACGGTCAGAGTGGGGCTGAAATTAAGCAGAGGCAGTCGGAGTGAGTGAGATGAGTGAATGGAGTGAATGAGACGGTCAGAGTGGGACTGCAGAATAAACAGAGGCGGCCAGAGTGAGTGAGATGAGTGAATGAGACGGTCAGAGTCGGACTGCAGAATAAACAGAGGCAGTCGGAGCGAGATGGGTGAATGGAGTGAATGAGGTGGTCAGAGTGGGACTGCAGAATAAACAGAGGCGGCCAGAGTGAGTGAGATGGGTGAATGGAGTAAATGAGATGGTCAGAGTGGGGCTGCAATTAAGCAGAGGCAGTCGGAGTGAGTGAGATGAGTGAATGGAGTGAATGAGACGGTCAGAGTGGGACTGCAGAATAAACAGAGGCGGCCAGAGTGAGTGAGATGAGTGAATGGAGTGAATGAGACGGTCAGAGTGGGACTGCAGAATAAACAGAGGAGCCAGAGTGAGTGAGATGAGAGAATGGATTGATTGAGATGGTTAGAGTGGGGCTGCAGAATAAACAGAGGCAGTCGGAGTGACTGAGATGAGTGAATGAGACGGTCAGAGTGGGGCTGCAAATAAGCAGAGGCAGTCGGAGTGAGTGAGATGAGTGAATGGAGTGAATGAGACGGTCAGAGTGGGGCTGCAAATAAGCAGAGGCAGTCAGAGTGAGTGAGATGGGAGAATGGAGTGAATGAGACGGTCAGAGTGGGGCTGCAAATAAGCAGAGGTGGCCAGAGTGAGTGATATGGGTGAATGGAGTGAATAAGACGGTCAGAGTGGGACTGCAGAATAAACAGAGGCGGCCAGAGTGAGTTAGATGGGTGAATGGAGTGAAAGAGACGGTCAGAGTGGGACTGCAGAATAAACAGAGGCGGCCAGAGTGAGTGAGATGGGTGAATGGAGTGAATAAGACGGTCAGAGTGGGGCTGCGGAATAAAAAGAGGCGGTCGGAGTGAAATGGGTGAATGGAGTGAATGATATGGTCAGAGTGGGACTGCAGAATAAACAGAGGCGGCCAGAGTGAGTGAGATGGGTGAATGGAGTGAATGAGACGGTCAGAGTGGGGCTGCGGAATAAACAGAGGCAGTCAGAGTGAGTGAGATGGGTGAATGGAGTGAATGATATGGTCAGAGTAGGACTGCAGAATAAACAGAGGTGGCCAGAGTGAGTGAGATGAGTGAATGGAGTGAATGAGACGGTCAGAGTGGGACTGCAGAATAAACAGAGGCGCCAGAGTGAGTGAGATGAGAGAATGGATTGATTGAGATGGTCAGAGTGGGGCTGCAGAATAAACAGAGGCAGTCGGAGTGAGTGAGATGAGTGAATGAGACGGTCAGAGTGGGGCTGCAAATAAGCAGAGGCAGTCGGAGTGAGTGAGATGAGTGAATGGAGTGAATGAGACGGTCAGAGTGGGGCTGCAAATAAGCAGAGGCAGTCGGAGTGAGTGAGATGGGTGAATGGAGTGAATGAGACGGTCAGAGTGGGGCTGCAAATAAGCAGAGGCGGCCAGAGTGAGTGATATGGGTGAATGGAGTGAATAAGACGGTCAAAGTGGGGCTGCGGAATAAACAGAGGCAGTCAGAGTGATTGAGATGGGTGAATGGAGTGAAAGAGACGGTCAGAGTGGGACTGCAGAATAAACAGAGGCAGCCAGAGTGAGTGAGATGGGTGAATGGAGTGAATAAGACGGTCAGAGTGGGGCTGCGGAATAAACAGAGGCGGTCGAAGTGAAATGGGTGAATGGAGTGAATGATATGGTCAGAGTGAGACTGCAGAATAAACAGAGGCGGCCAGAGTGAGTGAGATGGGTGAATGGAGTGAATGAGACGGTCAGAGTGGGGCAGCGGAATAAACAGAGGCAGTCGGAGTGAGTGAGATGGGTGAATGGAGTGAATGATATGGTCAGAGTGGGACTGCAGAATAAACAGAGGCGGACAGAGTAAGTGAGATGGGTGAATGGAGTGAATGAAACGGTCAGAGTGGGACTGCAAAATAAACAGAGGCGGCCAGAGTGAGTGAGATGAGTGAATGGAGTGAATGAGATGGTCAGAGTGGGACTGCAGAATAAACAGAGGCGGCCAGAGTAAGTGAGATGGGTGAATGGAGTGAATGAGATGGTCAGAGTGGGACTGCAGAATAAACAGAGGCGGCCAGAGTGAGTGAGATGAGTGAATGAGACGGTCAGAGTTGGACTGCAGAATAAACAAAGGCAGTCGGAGCAAGGTGGGTGAATGGAGTGAATGAGACGGTCAGAGTGGGACTGCAGAATAAACAGAGGTGGCCAGAGTGAGTGAGATGAGTGAATGGAGTGAATGAGACGGTCAGAGTGGGACTGCAGAATAAACAGAGGCGCCAGAGTGAGTGAGATGAGAGAATGGATTGATTGAGATGGTCAGAGTGGGGCTGCAGAATAAACAGAGGCAGTCGGAGTGAGTGAGATGAGTGAATGAGACGGTCAGAGTGGGGCTGCAAATAAGCAGAGGCAGTCGGAGTGAGTGAGATGAGTGAATGGAGTGAATGAGACGGTCAGAGTGGGGCTGCAAATAAGCAGAGGCAGTCGGAGTGAGTGATATGGGTGAATGGAGTGAATAAGACGGTCAGAGTGGGGCTGCGGAATAAACAGAGGCAGTCAGAGTGATTGAGATGGGTGAATGGAGTGAAAGAGACGGTCAGAGTGGGACTGCACAATAAACAGAGGCGGCCAGAGTGAGTGAGATGGGTGAATGGAGTGAATAAGACGGTCAGAGTGGGGCTGCGGAATAAACAGAGGCGGTCGGAGTGAAATGGGTGAATGGAGTAAATGATATGGTCAGAGTGGGACTGCAGAATAAACAGAGGCGGCCAGAGTGAGTGAGATGGGTGAATGGAGTGAATGAGATGGTCAGAGTGGGACTGCAGAATAAACAGAGGCGGCCAGAGTGAGTGAGATGAGTGAATGAGACGGTCAGAGTTGGACTGCAGAATAAACAAAGGCAGTCGGAGCAAGGTAGGTGAATGGAGTGAATGAGACGGTCAGAGTGGGACTGCAGAATAAACAGAGGCGGCCAGAGTGAGTGAGATGAGTGAATGAGACGGTCAGAGTCGGACTGCAGAATAAACAGAGGCAGTCGGAGCGAGATGGGTGAATGGAGTGAATGAGGTGGTCAGAGTGGGACTGCAGAATAAACAGAGGCGGCCAGAGTGAGTGAGATGGGTGAATGGAGTAAATGAGATGGTCAGAGTGGGGCTGCAATTAAGCAGAGGTAGTCGGAGTGAGTGAGATGAGTGAATGGAGTGAATGAGACGGTCAGAGTGGGACTGCAGAATAAACAGAGGCGGCCAGAGTGAGTGAGATGAGTGAATGGAGTGAATGAGACGGTCAGAGTTGGACTGCAGAATAAACAGAGGCGCCACAGTGAGTGAGATGAGAGAATGGATTGATTGAGATGGTCAGAGTGGGGCTGCAGAATAAACAGAGGCAGTCGGAGTGAGTGAGATGAGTGAATGGAGCGAATGAGACGGTCAGAGTGGGGCTGCAAATAAGCAGAGGCAGTCGGAGTGAGTGAGATGAGTGAATGGAGTGAATGAGACGGTCAGAGTGGGGCTGCAAATAAGCAGAGGCAGTCGGAGTGAGTGAGATGGGTGAATGGAGTGAATGAGACGGTCAGAGTGGGGCTGCAAATAAGCAGAGGCGGCCAGAGTGAGTGATATGGGTGAATGGAGTGAATAAGACGGTCAGAGTGGGGCTGCAGAATAAACAGAGGCGGCCAGATTGAGTGAGATGGGTGAATGGAGTGAAAGAGACGGTCAGAGTGGAACTGTAGAATAAACAGAGGCGGCCAGAGTGAGTGAGATGGGTGAATGGAGTGAATAAGACGGTCAGAGTGGGGCTGCGGAATAAAAAGAGGCGGTCGGAGTGAAATGGGTGAATGGAGTGAATGATATGGTCAGAGTGGGACTGCAGAATAAACAGAGGCGGCCAGAGTGAGTGAGATGGGTGAATGGAGTGAATGAGACGGTCAGAGTGGGGCTGCGGAATAAACAGAGGCAGTCAGAGTGAGTGAGATGGGTGAATGGAGTAAATGATATGGCCAGAGTGGGACTGCAGGATAAACAGAGGTGGCCAGAGTGAGTGAGATGAGTGAATGGAGTGAATGAGACGGTCAGAGTGGGACTGCAGAATAAACAGAGGCGCCAGAGTGAGTGAGATGAGAGAATGGATTGATTGAGATGGTCAGAGTGGGGCTGCAGAATAAACAGAGGCAGTCGGAGTGAGTGAGATGAGTGAATGAGACAGTCAGAGTGGGGCTGCAAATAAGCAGAGGCAGTCGGAGTGAGTGAGATGAGAGAATGGATTGATTGAGATGGTCAGAGTGGGGCTGCAGAATAAACAGAGGCAGTCGGAGTGAGTGAGATGAGTGAATGGAGCGAATGAGACGGTCCGAGTGGGGCTGCAAATAAGGAGAGGCAGTCGGAGTGAGTGAGATGAGTGAATGGAGTGAATGAGACGGTCAAAGTGGGGCTGCAAATAAGCAGAGGCAGTCGGAGTGAGTGAGATGGGTGAATGGAGTGAATGAGACGGTCAGAGTGGGGCTGCAAATAAGCAGAGGCGGCCAGAGTGAGTGATATGGGTGAATGGAGTGAATAAGACGGTCAGAGTGGGGCTGCGGAATAAACAGAGGCAGTCAGAGTTATTGAGATGGGTGAATGGAGTGAAAGAGACGGTCAGAGTGGGACTGCAGAATAAACAGAGACGGCCAGAGTAAGTGAGATGGGTGAATGGAGTAAATAAGACGGTCAGAGTGGGGCTGCGGAATAAACAGAGGCGGTTGGAGTGAAATGGTTGAATGGAGTGAATGATATGGTCAGAGTGGGTCTACAGAATAAACAGAGGCGGCCAGAGTGAGTGAGATGGGTGAATGGAGTGAATGAGACGGTCAGAGTGGGGCTTCGGAATAAACAGAGGCAGTCGGAGTGAGTGAGATGGTCGAATGGAGTGAATGATATGGTCAGAGAGGGACTGGAGAATAAACAGAGGCGGCCAGAGTAAGTGAGATGGGTGAATGGAGTGAATGAGACGGTCAGAGTGGGACTGCAGAATAAACAGAGGCGGCCATAGTGAGTGAGATGAGTGAATGAGACGGTCAGAGTTGGACTGCAGAATAAACAAAGGCAGTCGGAGCAAGGTGGGTGAATGGAGTGAATGAGACGGTCAGAGTGGGACTGCAGAATAAACAGAGGCGGCCAGAGTGAGTGAGATGGGTGAATGGAGTAAATGAGATGGTCAGAGTGGGGCTGCAAATAAGCAGAGGCAGTCGGAGTGAGTGAGATGAGTGAATGGAGTGAATGAGACGGTAGGAGTGTGGCTGCAAATAAGCAGAGGCGGCCAGAGTGAGTGATATGGGTGAATGGAGTGAATAAGACGGTCAGAGTGGGGCTGTGGAATAAACAGAGGCTGTCAGAGTGATTGAGATGGGTGAATGGAGTGAAAGAGACGGTCAGAGTGGGACTGCAGAATAAACAGAGGCGGCCAGAGTGAGAGAGATGGGTGAATGGAGTGAATAAGACGGTCAGAGTGGGGCTGCGGTATAAACAGAGGCGGTCGGAGTGAAATGGGTGAATGGAGTGAATGATATGGTCAGAGTGGGACTGCAGAATAAACAGAGGCGGCCAGAGTGAGTGAGATGGGTGAATGGAGTGAATGATACGGTCAGAGTGGGGCTGCGGAATAAACAGAGGCAGTCGGAGTGAGTGAGATGGCTGAATGGAGTGAATGATATGGTCAGAGTGGGACTGCAGAATAAACAGAGGCGGCCAGAGTGAGTGAGATGTGAGAATGGATTGATTGAGATGGTCAGAGTGGGGCTGCAGAATAAACAGAGGCAGTCGGAGTTAGTGAGATGAGTTAATGGAGTGAATGAGACGGTCAGAGTGGGACTGCAGAATAAACAGAGGCGGCCAGAGTGAGTGAGATGGGTGAATGAAGTGAATGAGATGGTCACAGTGGGGCTGCAAATAAGCAGAGGTAGTCGGAGTGAGTGAGATGCGTGAATAGAGTGAATGAGACTGTCAGAGTGGGGCTGCAAATAAGCAGAGGTAGTCGGAGTGAGTGAGATGTGAGAATGGATTGATTGAGATGGTCAGAGTGGGGCTGCAGAATAAACAGAGGCGGCCAGAGTGAGTGAGATGAGTGAATGAGACGGTCAGAGTCGGACTGCAGAATAAACAGAGGCAGTCGGAGCGAGATGGGTGAATGGAGTGAATGAGGTGGTCAGAGTGGGACTGCAGAATAAACAGAGGCGGCCAGAGTGAGTGAGATGGGTGAATGGAGTAAATGATATGGTCAGAGTGGGGCTGCAATAAAGCAGAGTCAGTCGGAGTGAGTGAGATGAGTGAATGGAGTGAATGAGACGGTCAGAGTGGGACTGCAGAATAAACAGAGGCGGACAGAGTGAGTGAGATGAGAGAATGGATTGATTGAGATGGTCAGAGTGGGGCTGCAGAATAAACAGAGGCAGTCGGAGTGAGTGAGATGAGTGAATTGAGTGAATGAGACGGTCAGAGTGGGGCTGCAAATAAGCAGAGGCAGTCGGAGTGAGTGAGATGGGTGAATGGAGTGAATGAGACGGTCAGAGTGGGGCTGCAGAATAAACAGGGGCGGCCAGAGTGAGTGAGATGGGTTAATGGAGTGAGTGAGACGGTCAGAGTGGGGCTGTGGAATAAACAGAGGCAGTCGGAGTGAGTGAGATGGGTGAATGGAGTGAATGAGACAGTCAGAGTGGGACTGCAGAATAAACAGAGGCAGTCGGAGTGAGTGAGATGGGTGAATGGACTGAATGATATGGTCAAAGAGGGACTGCAGAATAAACAGAGGCGGCCAGAGTGAGTGAGATGAGTGAATGATATGGTCAGAGTGGGGCTGCAGAATAAACAGAGGCGGCCAGAGTGAGTGAGATGGGTGAATGGAGTGAATAAGATGGTCAGAGTGGGGCTGCGGAATAATCAGAGGCGGTTGGAGTGAAATGGGTGAATGGAGTGAATGATATGGTCAGAGTGGGACTGCAGAATAAACAGAGGCGGCCAGAGTGAGTGAGATGAGTGAATGGAGTGAATGAGACGGTCAGAGTGGGACTACAGAATAAACAGAGGCGCCAGAGTGAGTGAGATGGGAGAATGGATTGATTGAGATGGTCAGAGTGGGGCTGCAGAATAAACAGAGGCAGTCGGAGTGAGTGAGATGAGTGAATGGAGCGAATGAGACGGTCAGAGAGGGGCTGCAAATAAGCAGAGGCAGTCAGAGTGAGTGAGATGAGTGAATGGAGTGAATGAGACGGTCAGAGTGGGGCTGCAAATAAGCAGAGGCAGTCGGAGTGAGTGAGATGGGTGAATGGAGTGAATGAGACGGTCAGAGTGGGGCTGCAAATAAGCAGAGGCGGCCAGAGTGAGTGATATGGGTGAATGGAGTGAATAAGATGGTCAGAGTGGGGCTGCAGAATAAACAGAGGCGGCCAGAGTGAGTGAGATGGGTGAATGGAGTGAAAGAGACGGTCAGAGTGGAACTGTAGAATAAACAGAGGCGGCCAGAGTGAGTGAGATGGGTGAATGGAGTGAATAAGACGGTCAGAGTGGGGCTGCGGAATAAAAAGAGGCGGTCGGAGTGAAATGGGTGAATGGAGTGAATGATATGGTCAGAGTGGGACTGCAGAATAAACAGAGGCGGCCAGAGTGAGTGAGATGGGTGAATGGAGTGAATGAGACGGTCAGAGTGGGACTGCAGAATAAACAGAGGCGGCCAGAGTGAGTGAGATGAGTGAATGGAGTGAATGAGACGGTCAGAGTGAGACTGCAGAATAAACAGAGGCGCCAGAGTGAGTGAGATGAGAGAATGGATTGATTGAGATGGTCAGAGTGGGGCTGCAGAATAAACAGAGGCAGTCGGAGTGAGTGAGATGAGTGAATGGAGCGAATGAGACGGTCAGAGTGGGGCTGCAAATAAGCAGAGGCAGTCGGAGTGAGTGAGATGGGTGAATGGAGTGAATGAGACGGTCAGAGTGGGGCTGCAGAATAAACAGGGGCGGCCAGAGTGAGTGAGATGGGTTAATGGAGTGAGTGAGACGGTCAGAGTGGGGCTGTGGAATAAACAGAGGCAGTCGGAGTGAGTGAGATGGGTGAATGGAGTGAATGATATGGTCAAAGAGGGACTGCAGAATAAACAGAGGCGGCCAGAGTGATTGAGATGAGTGAATGATATGGTCAGAGTGGGGCTGCAGAATAAACAGAGGCGGCCAGAGTGAGTGAGATGGGTGAATGGAGTGAATAAGATGGTCAGAGTGGGGCTGCGGAATAATCAGAGGCGGTTGGAGTGAAATGGGTGAATGGAGTGAATGATATGGTCAGAGTGGGACTGCAGAATAAACAGAGGCGGCCAGAGTGAGTGAGATGAGTGAATGGAGTGAATGAGACGGTCAGAGTGGGACTGCAGAATAAACAGAGGCGCCAGAGTGAGTGAGATGGGAGAATGGATTGATTGAGATGGTCAGAGTGGGGCTGCAGAATAAACAGAGGCAGTCGGAGTGAGTGAGATGAGTGAATGGAGCGAATGAGACGGTCAGAGAGGGGCTGCAAATAAGCAGAGGCAGTCAGAGTGAGTGAGATGAGTGAATGGAGTGAATGAGACGGTCAGAGTGGGGCTGCAAATAAGCAGAGGCAGTCGGAGTGAGTGAGATGGGTGAATGGAGTGAATGAGACGGTCAGAGTGGGGCTGCAAATAAGCAGAGGCGGCCAGAGTGAGTGATATGGGTGAATGGAGTGAATAAGATGGTCAGAGTGGGGCTGCAGAATAAACAGAGGCGGCCAGAGTGAGTGAGATGGGTGAATGGAGTGAAAGAGACGGTCAGAGTGGAACTGTAGAATAAACAGAGGCGGCCAGAGTGAGTGAGATGGGTGAATGGAGTGAATAAGACGGTCAGAGTGGGGCTGCGGAATAAAAAGAGGCGGTCGGAGTGAAATGGGTGAATGGAGTGAATGATATGGTCAGAGTGGGACTGCAGAATAAACAGAGGCGGCCAGAGTGAGTGAGATGGGTGAATGGAGTGAATGAGACGGTCAGAGTGGGACTGCAGAATAAACAGAGGCGGCCAGAGTGAGTGAGATGAGTGAATGGAGTGAATGAGACGGTCAGAGTGAGACTGCAGAATAAACAGAGGCGCCAGAGTGAGTGAGATGAGAGAATGGATTGATTGAGATGGTCAGAGTGGGGCTGCAGAATAAACAGAGGCAGTCGGAGTGAGTGAGATGAGTGAATGGAGCGAATGAGACGGTCAGAGTGGGGCTGCAAATAAGCAGAGGCAGTCAGAGTGAGTGAGATGAGTGAATGGAGTGAATGAGACGGTCAGAGTGGGGCTGCAAATAAGCAGAGGCAGTCGGAGTGAGTGAGATGGGTGAATGGAGTGAATGAGACGGTCAGAGTGGGGCTGCAAATAAGCAGAGGCGGCCAGAGTGAGTGATATGGGTGAATGGAGTGAATAAGACGGTCAGAGTGGGGCTGCAGAATAAACAGAGGCGGCCAGAGTGAATGAGATGGGTGAATGGAGTGAAAGAGACGGTCAGAGTGGAACTGTAGAATAAACAGAGGCGGCCAGAGTGAGAGAGATGGGTGAATGGAGTGAATAAGACGGTCAGAGTGGGGCTGTGGAATAAAAAGAGGCGGTCGGAGTGAAATGGGTGAATGGAGTGAATGATATGGTCAGAGTGGGACTGCAGAATAAACAGAGGCGGCCAGAGTGAGTGAGATGGGTGAATGGAGTAAATGAGACGGTCAGAGTGGGGCTGCGGAATAAACAGAGGCAGTCAGAGTGAGTGAGATGGGTGAATGGAGTAAATGATATGGCCAGAGTGGGACTGCAGGATAAACAGAGGTGGCCAGAGTGAGTGAGATGAGTGAATGGAGTGAATGAGACGGTCAGAGTGGGACTGCAGAACAAACAGAGGCGCCAGAGTGAGTGAGATGAGAGAATGGATTGATTGAGATGGTCAGAGTGGGGCTGCAGAATAAACAGAGGCTGTCGGAGTGAGTGAGATGAGTCAATGAGACGGTCAGAGTGGGGCTGCAAATAAGCAGAGGCAGTCGGAGTGAGTGAGATGAGAGAATGGATTGATTGAGATGGTCAGAGTGGGGCTGCAGAATAAACAGAGGCAGTCGGAGTGAGTGAGATGAGTGAATGGAGCGAATGAGACGGTCCGAGTGGGGCTGCAAATAAGGAGAGGCAGTCGGAGTGAGTGAGATGAGTGAATGGAGTGAATGAGACGGTCAAAGTGGGGCTGCAAATAAGCAGAGGCAGTCGGAGTGAGTGAGATGGGTGAATGGAGTGAATGAGACGGTCAGAGTGGGGCTGCAAATAAGGAGAGGCAGTCGGAGTGAGTGAGATGAGTGAATGGAGTGAATGAGACGGTCAAAGTGGGGCTGCAAATAAGCAGAGGCAGTCGGAGTGAGTGAGATGAGTGAATGGAGTGAATGAGACGGTCAGAGTGGGGCTGCGGAATAAACAGAGGCAGTCAGAGTGAGTGAGATGGGTGAATGGAGTGAATGAGACGGTCAGAGTGGGGCTGCAAATAAGCAGAGGCGATCAGAGTGAGTGATATGGGTGAATGGAGTGAATAAGACGGTCAGAGTGGGGATGAAATTAAGCAGAGGCAGTCGGAGTGAGTGAGATGAGTGAATGGAGTGAATGAGACGGTCAGAGTGGGACTGCAGAATAAACAGAGGCGGCCAGAGTGAGTGAGATGAGAGAATGGATTGATTGAGATGGTCAGAGTGGGGCTGCAGAATAAACAGAGGCAGTCGGAGTGAGTGAGATGAGTGGATGGAGTGAATGAGACGGTCAGAGTGGGGCTGCAAATAAGTAGAGGCAGTCGGAGTGAGTGAGATGAGTGAATGGAGTGAATGAGACGGTCAGAGTGGGGCTGCAAATAAGCAGAGGCAGTCGGAGTGAGTGAGATGGGTGAATGGAGTGAATGATACGGTCAGAGTGGGACTGCAGAATAAACAGGGGCGGCCAGAGTGAGTGAGATGGGTTAATGGAGTGAATGAGACGGTCAGAGTGGGACTGGAGAAAAAACAGAGGAGGCCAGAGTAAGTGAGATGGGTGAATGGAGTGAATGAAACGGTCAGAGTGGGACTGCAAAATAAACAGAGGCGGCCAGAGTGAGTGAGATGGGTGAATGGAGTGAATGAGACGGTCAGAGTTGGACTGCAGAATAAACAAAGGCAGTCGGAGCAAGGTGGGTGAATGGAGTGAATGAGACGGTCAGAGTGGGACTGCAGAATAAACAGAGGCGGCCAGAGTGAGTGAGATGAGTGAATGAGACGGTCAGAGTCGGACTGCAGAATAAACAGGCAGTCGGAGCGAGATGGGTGAATGGAGTGAATGAGGTGGTCAGAGTGGGACTGCAGAATAAACAGAGGCAGCCAGAGTGAGTGAGATGGGTGAATGGAGTAAATGAGATGGTCAGAGTGCGGCTGCAATTAAGCAGAGGCAGTCGGAGTGAGTGAGATGAGTGAATGGAGTGAATGAGACGGTCAGAGTGGGGCTGCAAATAAGCAGAGGCAGTCGGAGGAGTGAGATGAGTGAATGGAGTGAATGAGACGGTCAGAGTGGGGCTGAAAATAAGCAGAGGCGGCCAGAGTGAGTGATATGGGTGAATGGAGTGAATAAGACGGTCAGAGTGGGGCTGCGGAATAAACAGAGGCTGTCAGAGTGATTGAGATGGGTGAATGGAGTGAAAGAGACGGTCAGAGTGGGACTGCAGAATAAACAGAGGCGGCCAGAGTGAGTGAGATGGGTGAATGGAGTGAATAAGACGGTCAGAGTGGGGCTGCGGAATAAACAGAGGCGGTCGGAGTGAAATGGGTGAATGGAGTGAATGATATGGTCAGAGTGGGACTGCAGAATAAACAGAAGCGGCCAGTGTGAGTGAGATGGGTGAATGGAGTGAATGATACGGTCAGAGTGGGGATGCGGAATAAACAGAGGCAGTCGGAGTGAGTGAGATGTGAGAATGGATTGATTGAGATGGTCAGAGTGGGGCTGCAGAATAAACAGAGGCGGCCAGAGTGAGTGAGATGAGTGAATGAGACGGTCAGAGTCGGACTGCAGAATAAACAGAGGCAGTCGGAGCGAGATGGGTGAATGGAGTGAATGAGGTGGTCAGAGTGGGACTGCAGAATAAACAGAGGCGGCCAGAGTGAGTGAGATGGGTGAATGGAGTAAATGATATGGTCAGAGTGGGGCTGCAATAAAGCAGAGTCAGTCGGAGTGAGTGAGATGAGTGAATGGAGTGAATGAGACGGTCAGAGTGGGACTGCAGAATAAACAGAGGCGGTCAGAGTGATTGAGATGGGTGAATGGAGTGAAAGAGACGGTCAGAGTGGGACTGCAGAATAAACAGAGGCGGCCAGAGTGAGTGAGATGGGTGAATGGAGTGAATAAGACGGTCAGAGTGGGGCTGCGGAATAAACAGAGGCGGTCGGAGTGAGTGAGATGTGAGAATGGATTGATTGAGATGGTCAGAGTGTGGCTGCAGAATAAACAGAGGCGGCCAGAGTGAGTGAGATGAGTGAATGAGACGGTCAGAGTCGGACTGCAGAATAAACAGAGGCAGTCGGAGCGAGATGGGTGAATGGAGTGAATGAGGTGGTCAGAGTGGGACTGCAGAATAAACAGAGGCGGCCAGAGTGAGTGAGATGGGTGAATGGAGTAAATGATATGGTCAGAGTGGGGCTGCAATAAAGCAGAGTCAGTCGGAGTGAGTGAGATGAGTGAATGGAGTGAATGAGACGGTCAGAGTGGGACTGCAGAATAAACAGAGGCGGCCAGAGTGAGTGAGATGAGAGAATGGATTGAATGAGATGGTCAGAGTGGGGCTGCAGAATAAACAGAGGCAGTCGGAGTGAGTGAGATGAGTGAATGGAGTGAATGAGACGGTCAGAGTGGGGCTGCAAATAAGTAGAGGCAGTCGGAGTGAGTGAGATGAGTGAATGGAGTGAATGAGACGGTCAGAGTGGGGCTGCAAATAAGCAGAGGCAGTCGGAGTGAGTGAGATGGGTGAATGGAGTGAATGAGACGGTCAGAGTGGGACTGCAGAATAAACAGGGGCGGCCAGAGTGAGTGAGATGGGTTAATGGAGTGAATGAGACGGTCAGAGTGGGGCTGTGGAATAAACAGAGGCAGTCGGAGTGAGTGAGATGGGTGAATGGAGTGAATGAGACAGTCAGAGTGGGACTGCAGAATAAATAGAGGCAGTCGGAGTGAGTGAGATGGGTGAATGGACTGAATGATATGGTCAGAGAGGGACTGCAGAATAAACAGAGGCGGCCAGAGTGAGTGAGATGGGTGAATGGAGTGAATGAGACGGTCAGAGTGGGGCTGCGGAATAAACAGAGGCAGTCGGAGTGAGTGAGATGGGTGAATGGAGTGAATGATATGGTCAGAGTGGGACTGCAGAATAAACAGAGGCGGCCAGAGTGAGTGAGATGAGTGAATGATATGGTCAGAGTGGGGCTGCAGAATAAACAGAGGCGGCCAGAGTGAGTGAGATGGGTGAATGGAGTGAATAAGATGGTCAGAGTGGGGCTGCGGAATAATCAGAGGCGGTTGGAGTGAAATGGGTGAATGGAGTGAATGATATGGTCAGAGTGGGACTGCAGAATAAACAGAGGCGGCCAGAGTGAGTGAGATGAGTGAATGATATGGTCAGAGTGGGGCTGCAGAATAAACAGAGGCGGCCAGAGTGAGTGAGATGGGTGAATGGAGTGAATGAGACGGTCAGAGTGGGGCTGCGGAATAAACAGAGGCAGTCGGAGTGAGTGAGATGGGTGAATGGAGTGAATGATATGGTCAGAGTGGGACTGCAGAAAAAACAGAGGCGGCCAGAGTGAGTGAGATGAGTGAATGATATGGTCAGAGTGGGGCTGCAAATAAGCAGAGGCAGTCGGAGTGAGTGAGATGAGTGAATGGAGTGAATAAGACGGTCAGATTGGGGCTGTGGAATAAGCAGAGGCAGTCGGAGTGAGTGTAATGGGTGAATGGAGTGAATGAGACGGTCAGAGTAGGGCTGCGGAATAAACAGAGGCGGTCGGAGTGAGTGAAATGGGTGAATGGAGTGAATGATATGGTCAGAGTGGGACTGCAGAATAAACAGAAGCGGCCAGAGTGACTGAGATGGGTGAATGGAGTGAATGAGATGGTCAGAGTGGGGCTGCAAATAAGAAGAGGCAGTCGGAGTGAGTGAGATGAGTGAATGGAGTGAATGAGACGGTCAGAGTGGGACTGCAGAATAAACAGACGCAGTTGGAGTGAGATGGGTGAATGGAGTGAATGAGACGGTCAGAGTGGGGCTGCAAATAAGCAGAGGCAGTCGGAGTGAGTGAGATAGGTGAATGGAGTGAATGAGACGGTCAGAGTGGGGCTGCAGAATAAACAAAGGCAGTCGGAGTGAGTGAGATGAGTGAATGGAGTGAATGAGACGGTCAGAGTGGGACTGCAGAATAAACAGAGGCGGCCAGAGTGAGTGAGATGAGTGAATGGAGTGAATGAGACGGTCAGAGTGGGACTGCAGAATAAACAAAGGCGGCCAGAGTGAGTGAGATGAGAGAATGGATTGATTGAGATGGTCAGAGTGGGGCTGCAGAATAAACAGAGGCAGTCGGAGTGAGTGAGAAGAGTGAATGGAGTGAATGAGACGGTCAAAGTGGGGCTGCAAATAAGCAGAGGCGGCCAGAGTGAGTGAGATGGGTGAATGAAGTGAATAAGACGGTCAGAGTGGGACTGCAGAATAAACAGAGGCGGCCAGAGTGAGTGAGATGGGTGAATGGAGTGAATGATATGGTCAGAGTGGGACTGCGGAATAAACAGAGGCGGCCAGAGTGAGTGAGATGGGTGAATGGAGTGAATGATATGGTCAGAGTGGGACTGCAGAATAAACAAATGCGGCCAGAGTGAGTGAGATGGGTGAATGGAGTGAATGAGACGGTCAGAGTGGGGCTGTGGAATAAGCAGAGGCAGACGGAGTGAGTGTAATGGGTGAATTGAGTGAATGAGACGGTCAGAGTGGGACTGCAGAATAAACAGAGGCGGCCAGAGTGAGTGAGTGAGATGGGTAAATGGAGTGAATGAGATGGTCAGAGGGGAGCTGCAGAATAAACAGAGGTGGCCAGAGTGAGTGAGATGGGTGAATGGAGTGAATGAGACGATCAGAGTGGGGCTGCAAATAAGAAGAGGCGGCTAGAGTGAGTGAGATGGGTGAATGGAGTGAATAAGACGGTCAGATTGGGGCTGTGGAATAAGCAGAGGCAGTCGGAGTGAGTGTAATGGGTGAATGGAGTGAATGAGACGGTCAGAGTAAGGCTGCGGAATAAACAGAGGTGGTCGGAGTGAGTGAAATGGGTGAATGGAGTGAATGATATGGTCAGAGTGGGACTGCAGAATAAACAGAAGCGGCCAGAGTGAGTGAGATGGGTGAATGGAGTGAATGAGATGGTCAGAGTGGGGCTGCAAATAAGAAGAGGCAGTCGGAGTGAGTGAGATGAGTGAATGGAGTGAATGAGACGGTCAGAGTGGGACTGCAGAATAAACAGACGCAGTTGGAGTGAGATGGGTGAATGGAGTGAATGAGACGGTCAGAGTGGGGCTGCAAATAAGCAGAGGCAGTCGGAGTGAGTGAGATAGGTGAATGGAGTGAATGAGACGGTCAGAGTGGGGCTGCAGAATAAACAAAGGCAGTCGGAGTGAGTGAGATATGTGAATGGAGTGAATGAGACGGTCAGAGTGGGACTGCAGAATAAACAGAGGCGGCCACAGTGAGTGAGATGAGTGAATGGAGTAAATGAGACGGTCAGAGTGGGACTGCAGAATAAACAAAGGCGGCCAGAGTGAGTGAGATGAGAGAATGGATTGATTGAGATGGTCAGAGTGGGGCTGCAGAATAAACAGAGGCAGTCGGAGTGAGTGAGAAGAGTGAATGGAGTGAATGAGACGGTCAAAGTGGGGCTGCAAATAAGCAGAGGCGGCCAGAGTGAGTGAGATGGGTGAATGAAGTGAATAAGACGGTCAGAGTGGGACTGCAGAATAAACAGAGGCGGCCAGAGTGAGTGAGATGGGTGAATGGAGTGAATGATATGGTCAGAGTGGGACTGCGGAATAAACAGAGGCGGCCAGAGTGAGTGAGATGGGTGAATGGAGTGAATGATATGGTCAGAGTGGGGCTGCAGAATAAACAGAGGTAGTGGGAGTGAGTGAGATGGGTGAATGGAGTGAATGAGATGGTAAGAGTGGGGCTGCAAATAAGCAGAGACGGCCAGAGTAAATGAGATGGGTGAATGAAGTGAAAAAGACGGTCAGAGTGGGACTGCAGAATAAACAGAGGCGGCCAGAGTGAGTGAGATGGGTGAATGGATTGAATGATATGGTCAGAGTGGGACTGCGGAATAAACAGAGGCGGCCAGAGTGAGTGAGATGGGTGAATGGAGTGAATGATATGGTCAGAGTGGGGCTGCAGAATAAACAGAGGTAGTGGGAATGAGTGAGATGGGTGAATGGAGGGAATGAGATGGTCAGAGTGGGGCTGCAAAGAAGCAGAGGCAGTCGGAGTGAGAGATATGAGTGAATGAGACGGTCTGAGTGAGACTGCAGAATAAACAGAGGCGGCCAGATTGAGTGAGATGGGTGAATGGAGTGAATGAGACGGCCAGAGTTGGGCTGTGGAATAAGCAGAGGCAGTCGGAGTGAGTGTTATGGGTGAAAGGAGTGAATGAGACGGTCAGAGTAGAACTGCAGAATAAACAGAGGCGGCCAGATTGAGTGAGATGGGTGAATGGAGTAAATGAGATAGTCAGATTGGGGCTGCAAATAAGCAGAGGCGGCCAGAGTGAGTGAGATGGGTGAATGGAGTAAATGAGATAGTCAGATTGGGGCTGCAAATAAGCAGAGGCAGTCGGAGTGAGTGAGATGGGTGAATGGAGTGAATGAGATGGTCAGAGTGGGGCTACAAATAAGCAGAGGCAGTCGGAGTGAGTGAGATGGGTGAATGGAGTGAATGAGACGGTCAGAGTGGGGCTGCAAATAAGCAGAGGCAGTCGGAGTGAGAGATATGAGTGAATGAGACGGTCTGAGTGAGACTGCAGAATAAACAGAGGCGGCCAGAGTGAGTGAGATGGGTGAATGGAGTAAATGAGATAGTCAGATTGGGGCTGCAAATAAGCAGAGGCGGCCAGAGTGAGTGAGATGGGTGAATGGAGTAAATGAGATAGTCAGATTGGGGCTGCAAATAAGCAGAGGCAGTCGGAGTGAGTGAGATGGGTGAATGGAGTGAATGAGACGGTCAGAGTGGGGCTGCAAATAAGCAGAGGCGGCCAGAGTGAGTGAGATGGGTGAATGGAGTGAATAAGCCGGTCAGAGTGGGGCTGCGGAATAAACAGAGGCAGTCAGAGTGAGTGAGATGGGTGAATGGAGTGAATGAGACGGTCAGAGTGGGACTGCGGAATAAACAGAGGCGGCCAGAGTGAGTGAGATGGGTGAATGGAGTGAATGATATGGTCAGAGTGGGGCTGCAGAATAAACAGAGGCAGTCGAAGTGAGTGAGATGAGTGAATGGAGTGAATGAGACGGTCAGAGTGGGACTGCAGAATAAACAGAGGCGGCCAGAGTGAGTGAGATGGGTGAATGGAGTGAAAGAGACGGTCAGAGTGGGGCTGCAAATAAGCAGAGGCAGTCAGAGTGAGAGAGATGGGTGAATGGAGTGAATGAGACGGTCAGAGTGGGGCTGCAAATAAGCAGAGGCAGTCGGAGTGAGAGATATGAGTGAATGAGACGGTCTGAGTGAGACTGCAGAATAAACAGAGGCGGCCAGATTGAGTGAGATGGGTGAATGGAGTGAATGAGACGGCCAGAGTTGGGCTGTGGAATAAGCAGAGGCAGTCGGAGTGAGTGTAATGGGTGAAAGGAGTGAATGAGACGGTCAGAGTGGAACTGCAGAATAAACAGAGGCGGCCAGATTGAGTGAGATGGGTGAATGGAGTAAATGAGATAGTCAGATTGGGGCTGCAAATAAGCAGAGGCGGCCAGAGTGAGTGAGATGGGTGAATGGAGTAAATGAGATAGTCAGATTGGGGCTGCAAATAAGCAGAGGCAGTCGGAGTGAGTGAAATGGGTGAATGGAGTGAATGAGATGGTCAGAGTGGGGCTGCAAATAAGCAGAGGCAGTCGGAGTGAGAGATATGAGTGAATGAGACGGTCTGAGTGAGACTGCAGAATAAACAGAGTCGGACAGAGTGAGTGAGATGGGTGAATGGAGTGAATGAGACGGCCAGAGTTGGGCTGTGGAATAAGCAGAGGCAGTCGGAGTGAGTGTAATGGGTGAATGGAGTGAATGAGACGGTCAGAGTGGAACTGCAGAATAAACAGAGGCGGCCAGAGTGAGTGAGATGGGTGAATGGAGTAAATGAGATAGTCAGATTGGGGCTGCAAATAAGCAGAGGCAGTCGGAGTGAGTGAGATGGGTGAATGGAGTGAATGAGACGGTCAGAGTGGGGCTGCAAATAAGCAGAGGCGGCCAGAGTGAGTGAGATGGGTGAATGGAGTGAATAAGCCGGTCAGAGTGGGGCTGCGGAATAAACAGAGGCAGTCAGAGTGAGTGAGATGGGTGAATGGAGTGAATGAGACGGTCAGAGTGGGACTGCAGAATAAACAGAGGCGGCCAGAGTGAGTGAGATGGGTGAATGGAGTGAATGAGACGGTCAGAGTGGGGCTGCAAATAAGCAGAGGCAGTCGGAGTGAGAGATATGAGTGAATGAGACGGTCTGAGTGAGACTGCAGAATAAACAGAGGCGGCCAGAGTGAGTGAGATGGGTGAATGGAGTGAATGAGACGGCCAGAGTTGGGCTGTGGAATAAGCAGAGGCAGTCGGAGTGAGTGTAATGGGTGAATGGAGTGAATGAGACGGTCAGAGTGGGGCTGCAAATAAGCAGAGGCAGTTGGAGTGAGTGAGATGGGTGAATGGAGTGAATGAGACGGTCAGAGTGGGACTGCAGAATAAACAGATGCGGCCAGAGTGAGTGAGATGGGTGAATGGAGTGAATGAGACGGTCAGAGTGGGGCTGTGGAATAAGCAGAGGCAGTCGGAGTGAGTGTAATGGGTGAATGGAGTGAATGAGACGGTCAGAGTGGGACTGCAGAATAAACAGAGGTGGCCAGAGTGAGTGAGTGAGATGGGTGAATGGAGTGAATGAGATGGTCAGAGTGGAGCTGCAGAATAAACAGAGGTGGCCAGAGTGAGTGAGATGGGTGAATGGAGTGAATGAGATGGTCAGATTGGGGCTGCAAATAAGCAGAGGCAGTCGGAGTGAGTGAGATGGGTGAATGGAGTGAATGAGACGGTCAGAGTGGGGCTGCAAATAAGCAGAGGCGCCAGAGTGAGTGAGATGGGTGAATGGAGTGAATAAGACGGTCAGATTGGGGCTGTGGAATAAGCAGAGGCAGTCGGAGTGAGTGTAATGGGTGAATGGAGTGAATGAGACGGTCAGAGTAGGGCTGCGGAATAAACAGAGGCGGTCGGAGTGAGTGAAATGGGTGAATGGAGTGAATGATATGGTCAGAGTGGGACTGCAGAATAAACAGAAGCGGCCAGAGTGAGTGAGATGGGTGAATGGACTGAATGAGATGGTCAGAGTGGGGCTGCAAATAAGCAGAGGCAGTCGGAGTGAGTGAGATGAGTGAATGGAGTGAATGAGACGGTCAGAGTGGGACTGCAGAATAAACAGACGCACTTGGAGTGAGATGGGTGAATGGAGTGAATGAGACGGTCAGAGTGGGGCTGCAGAATAAACAGAGGCAGTCGGAGTGAGTGAGAAGAGTGAATGGAGTGAATGAGACGGTCAGAGTGGGGCTGCAAATAAGCAGAGGAGGCCAGAGTGAGTGAGATGCGTGAATGAAGTGAATAAGACGGTCAGAGTGGGGCTCCAGAATAAACAGAGGCAGTCGGAGTGAGTGAGATGGGTGAATGGAGTGAATGATATGGTCAGAGTGGGGCTGCAGAATAAACAGAGGCAGTGGGAGTGAGTGAGATGGGTGAATGGAGTGAATGAGATGGTCAGAGTGGGGCTGCAAATAAGCAGAGGTAGTCGGAGTGAGTGAGATGGGTGAATGGAGTGAATGAGACGGTCAGAGTGGGGCTACAAATAAGCAGAGGCAGTCGGAGTGAGAGATATGAGTGAATGAGACGGTCTGAGTGAGACTGCAGAATAAACAGAGGCGGCCAGAGTGAGTGAGATGGGTGAATGGAGTGAATGAGACGGCCAGAGTTGGGCTGTGGAATAAGCAGAGGCAGTCGGAGTGAGTGTAATGGGTGAATGGAGTGAATGAGACGGTCAGAGTGGAACTGCAGAATAAACAGAGGCGGCCAGAGTGAGTGAGATGGGTGAATGGAGTAAATGAGATAGTCAGATTGGGGCTGCAAATAAGCAGAGGCAGTTGGAGTGAGTGAGATGGGTGAATGGAGTGAATGAGACGGTCAGAGTGGGACTGCAGAATAAACAGACGCACTTGGAGTGAGATGGGTGAATGCAGTGAATGAGACGGTCAGAGTGGGGCTGCAGAATAAACAGAGGCAGTCGGAGTGAGTGAGAAGAGTGAATGGAGTGAATGAGACGGTCAGAGTGGGGCTGCAAATAAGCAGAGGAGGCCAGAGTGAGTGAGATGCGTGAATGAAGTGAATAAGACGGTCAGAGTGGGACTGCAGAATTAACAGAGGCGGCGAGAGTGAGTGAGATGGGTGAATGGAGTGAATGATATGGTCAGAGTGGGACTGCGGAATAAACAGAGGCGGCCAGAGTGAGTGAGATGGGTGAATGGAGTGAATGATATGGTCAGAGTGGGGCTGCAGAATAAACAGAGGCAGTGGGAGTGAGTGAGATGGGTGAATGGAGTGAATGAGATGGTCAGAGTGGGGCTGCAAATAAGCAGAGGCAGTCGGAGTGAGTGAGATGGGTGAATGGAGTGAATGAGACGGTCAGAGTGGGGCTGCAAATAAGCAGAGGCAGTCGCAGTGAGAGATATGAGTGAATGAGACGGTCTGAGTGAGACTGCAGAATAAACAGAGGCGGCCAGAGTGAGTGAGATGGGTGAATGGAGTGAATGAGACGGCCAGAGTTGGGCTGTGGAATAAGCAGAGGCAGTCGGAGTGAGTGTAATGGGTGAATGGAGTGAATGAGACGGTCAGAGTGGAACTGCAGAATAAACAGAGGCGGCCAGAGTGAGTGAGATGGGTGAATGGAGTAAATGAGATAGTCAGATTGGGGCTGCAAATAAGCAGAGGCAGTTGGAGTGAGTGAGATGGGTGAATGGAGTGAATGAGACGGTCAGAGTGGGGCTGCGGCATAAACAGAGGCAGTCGGAGTGAGTGAGATGGGTGAATGGAGTGAATGATATGGTCAGAGTGGGACTGCAGAATAAACAGAGGCGGCCAGAGTGAGTGAGATGGGTGAATGGAGTGCATAAGACGGTCAGAGTGGGGCTGCGGAATAAACAGAGGCGGTCGGAGTGAGTGAAATGGGTGAATGGAGTGAATGATATGGTCAAAGTGGGACTGCAGAATAAACAGAGGCGGCCAGAGTGCGTGAGATGGGTGAATGGAGTGAATGAGACGGTCAGAGTGGGGCTGCGGAATAAACAGAGGCAGTCGGAGTGAGTGAGATGCGTGAATGGAGTGAATGATATGGTCAGAGTGGGACTGCAGAATAAACAAAGGCGGCCAGAGTGAGTGAGATGGGTGAATGGAGTGAATGAGACGGTCAGAGTGGGGCTGCGGAATAAACAGAGGCAGTTGGATGTGAGTGAGATGGGTGAATGGAGTGAATGATATGGTCAGAGTGGGACTGCAGAATAAACAGAGGCAGTCGGAGTGAGTGAGATGGGTGAATGGAGTGAATGAGACGGTCAGAGTGGGGCTGCAAATAAGCAGAGGCGGCCAGAGTGAGTGAGATGGGTGAATGGAGTGAATAAGACGGTCACAGTGGGGCTGCGGAATAAACAGAGGCAGTCAGAGTGATTGAGATGGGTGAATGGAGTGAAAGAGACGGTCAGAGTGGGACTGCACAATAAACAGAGGCGGCCAGAGTGAGTGAGATGGATGAAAGGAGTGAATAAAACGGTCAGAGTAGGGCTGAGGAATAAACAGAGGCAGTCGGAGTGAGTGTAATGGGTGAAAGGAGTGAATGAGACGGTCAGAGTGGAACTGGAGAATAAACAGAGGCGGCCAGAGTGAGTGAAATGGGTGAATGGAGTAAATGAGATAGTCAGATTGGGGCTGCAAATAAGCAGAGGCGGCCAGAGTGAGTGAGATGGGTGAATGGAGTAAATGAGATAGTCAGATTGGGGCTGCAAATAAGCAGAGGCAGTCGGAGTGAGTGAGATGGGTGAATGGAGTGAATGAGATGGTCAGAGTGGGGCTGCAAATAAGCAGAGGCAGTCGGAGTGAGAGATATGAGTGAATGAGACGGTCTGAGTGAGACTGCAGAATAAACAGAGGCGGCCAGAGTGAGTGAGATGGGTGAATGGAGTGAATGAGACGGCCAGAGTTGGGCTGTGGAATAAGCAGAGGCAGTCGGAGTGAGTGTAATGGGTGAATGGAGTGAATGAGACGGTCAGAGTGGAACTGCAGAATAAACAGAGGCGGCCAGAGTGAGTGAGATGGGTGAATGGAGTAAATGAGATAGTCAGATTGGGGCTGCAAATAAGCAGAGGCAGTCGGAGTGAGTGAGATGGGTGAATGGAGTGAATGAGACGGTCAGAGTGGGGCTGCAAATAAGCAGAGGCGGCCAGAGTGAGTGAGATGGGTGAATGGAGTGAATAAGACGGTCAGAGTGGGGCTGTGGAATAAACAGAGGCAGTCAGAGTGAGTGAGATGGGTGAATGGAGTGAATGAGACGGTCAGAGTGGGACTGCAGAATAAACAGAGGCGGCCAGAGTGAGTGAGATGGGTGAATGGAGTGAATAAGACGGTCAGAGTGGGGCTGCAGAATAAACAGAGGCGGTCGGAGTGAGTGAAATGGGTGAATGGAGTGAATTATATGGTCAGAGTGGGACTGCAGAATAAACAGAAGCGGCCAGAGTGAGTGAGATGGGTGAATGGAGTGAATGATATGGTCAGAGTGGGGCTGCAGAAAAAACAGAGGCAGTCGAAGTGAGTGAGATGAGTGAATGGAGTGAATGAGACGGTCAGAGTGGGACTGCAGAATAAACAGAGGCGGCCAGAGTGAGTGAGATGGGTGAATGGAGTGAAAGAGACGGTCAGAGTGGGGCTGCAAATAAGCAGAGGCAGTCAGAGTGAGTGAGATGGGTGAATGGAGTGAATGAGACGGTCAGAGTGGGGCTGCAAATAAGCAGAGGCAGTCGGAGTGAGAGATATGAGTGAATGAGACGGTCAGAGTGGGACTGCAGAATAAACAGATGCGGCCAGAGTGAGTGAGATGGGTGAATGGAGTGAATGAGACGGTCAGAGTGGGGCTGTGGAATAAGCAGAGGCAGTTGGAGTGAGTGTAATGGGTGAATGGAGTGAATGAGACGGTCAGAGTGGGACTGCAGAATAAACAGAGGCGGCCAGAGTTAGTGAGTGAGATGGGTGAATGGAGTGAATGAGATGGTCAGAGTGGAGCTGCAGAATAAACAGAGGTGGCCAGAGTGAGTGAGATGGGTGAATGGTGTGAATGAGATGGTCAGATTGGGGCTTCAAATAAGCAGAGGCAGTCGGAGTGAGTGAGATGGGTGAATGGAGTGAATGAGACGGTCAGAGTGGGGCTGCAAATAAGCAGAGGCGGCCAGAGTGAGTGAGATGGGTGAATGGAGTGAATAAGACGGTCAGATTGGGGCTGTGGAATAAGCAGAGGCAGTCGGAGTGAGTGTAATGGGTGAATGGAGTGAATGAGACGGTCAGAGTAGGGCTGCGGAATAAACAGAGGCGGTCGGAGTGAGTGAAATGGGTGAATGGAGTGAATGATATGGTCAGAGTGGGGCTGCAAATAAGCAGAGGCAGTCGGAGTGAGTGAGATGAGTGAATGGAGTGAATGAGACGGTCAGAGTGGGACTGCAGAATAAACAGACGCACTTGGAGTGAGATGGGTGAATGGAGTGAATGAGACGGTCAGAGTGGGGCTGCAAATAAGCAGAGGCAGTCGGAGTGAGTGAGATGGGTGAATGGAGTGAATGAGACGGTCAGAGTGGGGCTGCAGAATAAACAAAGGCAGTCGGAGTGAGTGAGATGAGTGAATGGAGTGAATGAGACGGTCAGAGTGGGACTGCAGAATAAACAGAGGCGGCCAGAGTGAGTGAGATGAGTGAATGGAGTGAATGAGACGGTCAGAGTGGGACTGTAGAATAAACAAAGGCGGCCAGAGTCAGTGAGATGAGAGAATGGATTGATTGAGATGGTCAGAATGGGGCTGCAGAATAAACAGAGGCAGTCGGAGTGAGTGAGAAGAGTGAATGGAGTGAATGAGACGGTCAGAGTGGGGCTGCAAATAAGCAGAGGCGGCCAGAGTGAGATGCGTGAATGAAGTGAATAAGACGGTCAGAGTGGGACTGCAGAATAAACAGAGGCGGCCAGAGTGAGTGAGATGGGTGAATGGAGTGAATGATATGGTCAGAGTGGGACTGCGGAATAAACAGAGGCGGCCAGAGTGAGTGAGATGGGTGAATGGAGTGAATGATATGGTCAGAGTGGGGCTGCAGAATAAACAGAGGCAGTGGGAGTGAGTGAGATGGGTGAATGGAGTGAATGAGACGGTCAGAGTGGGGCTGCAAATAAGCAGAGGCAGTCGGAGTGAGTGAGATGAGTGAATGAGACGGTCAGAGTGGGACTGCAGAATAAACAGAGGCGGCCAGAGTGAGTGAGATGGGTGAATGGAGTGAATGAGACGGTCAGAGTGGGACTGCAGAATAAACAGAGGCAGTCGGAGTGTGTGAGATGAGTGAATGGAGTGAATGAGACGGTCAGAGTGGGACTGCAGAATAAACAGAGGCGGCCAGAGTGAGTGAGATGGGTGAATGGAGTGAAAGAGACGGTCAGAGTGGGGCTGCAAATAAGCAGAGGCAGTCGGAGTGAGAGATATGAGTGAATGAGACGGTCAGAGTGGGACTGCAGAATAAACAGATGCGGCCAGAGTGAGTGAGATGGGTGAATGGAGTGAATGAGACGGTCAGAGTGGGGCTGTGGAATAAGCAGAGGCAGTCGGAGTGAGTGTAATGGGTGAATGGAGTGAATGAGACGGTCAGAGTGGGACTGCAGAATAAACAGAGGCGGCCAGAGTGAGTGAGTGAGATGGGTGAATGGAGTGAATGAGATGGTCAGAGTGGAGCTGCAGAATAAACAGAGGTGGCCAGAGTGAGTGAGATGGGTGAATGGAGTGAATGAGATGGTCAGATTGGGGCTGCAAATAAGCAGAGGCAGTCGGAGTGAGTGAGATGGGTGAATGGAGTGAATGAGACGGTCAGAGTGGGGCTGCAAATAAGCAGAGGCGGCCAGAGTGAGTGAGATGGGTGAATGGAGTGAATAAGACGGTCAGATTGGGGCTGTGGAATAAGCAGAGGCAGTCGGAGTGAGTGTAATGGGTGAATGGAGTGAATGAGACGGTCAGAGTAGGGCTGTGGAATAAACAGAGGCGGTCGGAGTGAGTGAAATGGGTGAATGGAGTGAATAATATGGTCAGAGTGGGACTGCAGAATAAACAGAAGCGGCCAGAGTGAGTGAGATGGGTGAATGGAGTGAATGAGATGGTCAGAGTGGGGTTGCAAATAAGCAGAGGCAGTCGGAGTGAGTGAGATGAGTGAATGGAGTGAATGAGACAGTCAGAGTGGGACTGCAGAATAAACAGACGCACTTGGAGTGAGATGGGTGAATGGAGTGAATGAGACGGTCAGAGTGGGGCTGCAAATAAGCAGAGGCAGTCGGAGTGAGTGAGATGGGTGAATGGAGTGAATGAGACGGTCAGAGTGGGGCTGCAGAATAAACAAAGGCAGTCGGAGTGAGTGAGATGAGTGAATGGAGTGAATGAGACGGTCAGAGTGGGACTGCAGAATAAACAGAGGCGGCCAGAGTGAGTGAGATGAGTGAATGGAGTGAATGAGACGGTCAGAGTGGGACTGCAGAATAAACAAAGGCGGCCAGAGTCAGTGAGATGAGAGAATGGATTGATTGAGATGGTCAGAGTGGGGCTGCAGAATAAACAGAGGCAGTCGGAGTGAGTGAGAAGGTTGAATGGAGTGAATGAGACGGTCAGAGTGGGGCTGCAAATAAGCAGAGGCAGTCGGAGTTAGAGATATGAGTGAATGAGACGGTCTGAGTGAGACTGCAGAATAAACAGAGGCGGCCAGAGTGAGTGAGATGGGTGAATGGAGTGAATGAGACGGCCAGAGTTGGGCTGTGGAATAAGCAGAGGCAGTCGGAGTGAGTGTAATGGGTGAATGGAGTGAATGAGACGGTCAGAGTGGAACTGCAGAATAAACAGAGGCGGCCAGAGTGAGTTAGATCGGTGAATGGATTAAATGAGATAGTCAGATTGGGGCTGCAAATAAGCAGAGGCAGTTGGAGTGAGTGAGATGGGTGAATGGAGTGAATGAGACGGTCAGAGTGGGGCTGTAAATAAGCAGAGGCAGTTGGAGTGAGTGAGATGAGTGAATGAGACGGTCAGAGTGGGGCTGCGGCATAAACAGAGGCAGTCGGAGTGAGTGAGATGGGTGAATGGAGTGAATGATATGGTCAGAGTGGGACTGCAGAATAAACAGAGGCGGCCAGAGTGAGTGAGATGGGTGAATGGAGTGCATAAGACGGTCAGAGTGGGGCTGCGGAATAAACAGAGGCGGTCGGAGTGAGTGAAATGGGTGAATGGAGTGAATGATATGGTCAAAGTGGGACTGCAGAATAAACAGAGGCAGCCAGAGTGCGTGAGATGGGTGAATGGAGTGAATGAGACGGTCAGAGTGGGGCTGCGGAATAAACAGAGGCAGTCGGAGTGAGTGAGATGCGTGAATGGAGTGAATGATATGGTCAGAGTGGGACTGCAGAATAAACAGAGGCGGCCAGAGTGAGTGAGATGGGTGAATGGAGTGAATGAGACGGTCAGAGTGGGGCTTCGGAATAAACAGAGGCAGTTGGATGTGAGTGAGATGGGTGAATGGAGTGAATGATATGGTCAGAGTGGGACTGCAGAATAAACAGAGGCAGTCGGAGTGAGTGAGATGAGTGAATGGAGTGAATGAGACGATCAGAGTGGGACTGCAGAATAAACAGAGGCAGTCGGAGTGAGTGAGATGGGTGAATGGAGTGAATGAGACGGTCAGAGTGGGGCTGCAAATAAGCAGAGGCGGCCAGAGTGAGTGAGATGGGTGAATGGAGTGAATAAGACGGTCAGAGTGGGGCTGCGGAATAAACAGAGGCAGTCAGAGTGATTGAGATGGGTGAATGGAGTGAAAGAGACGGTCAGAGTGGGACTGCAGAATAAACAGAGGCGGCCAGAGTGAGTGAGATGGATGAAAGGAGTGAATAAAACGGTCAGAGTAGGGCTGCGGAATAAACAGAGGTGGTCGGAGTGAGTGAAATGGGTGAATGGAGTGAATGATATGGTCAGAGTGGGACTGCAGAATAAACAGAAGCGGCCAGAGTGAGTGAGATGGGTGAATGGAGTAAATGAGATGGTCAGAGTGGGGCTGCAAATAAGCAGAGGTAGTCAGAGTGAGTGAGATGGGTGAATGGAGTGAATGAGACGGTCAGAGTGGGGCTGCAAATAAGCAGAGGCAGCCAGAGTGAGTGAGATGGGTGAATGGAGTGAATGAGACGGTCAGAGTGGGACTGTGGAATAAACACAGGCGGCCAGAGTGAGTGAGATGGGTGAATGGAGTGAATGATATGGTCAGAGTGGGGCTGCAGAATAAACAGAGGCAGTCGGAGTGAGTGAGATGAGTGAATGGAGTGAATGAGACGGTCAGAGTGGGACTGCAGAATAAACAGAGGCGGCCAGAGTGAGTGAGATGTGTGAATGGAGTGAATGAGATGGTCAGAGTGGGGCTGCAAATAAGAAGAGGCAGTCGGAGTGAGTGAGATGAGTGAATGGAGTGAATGAGACGGTCAGAGTGGGGCTGTGGAATAAGCAGAGGCAGTCGGAGTGAGTGTAATGGGTGAATGGAGTGAATGAGACGGTCAGAGTGGAGCTGCAGAATAAACAGAGGCGGCCAGAGTGAGTGAGATGGGTGAATGGAGTGAATGAGATGGTCAGATTGGGGCTGCAAATAAGCAGAGGCAGTCGGAGTGAGTGAGATGAGTGAATGGAGTGAATGAGATGGTCAGAGTGGGGCTGTAAATAAGCAGAGGCAGTCGGAGTGAGTGAGATGAGTGAATGAGACCGTCAGAGTGGGACAGCAGAATAAACAGAGGCGGCCAGAGTGAGTAAGATGGGTGAATGGAGTGAATGAGACGGTCAGAGTGGGGCTGCGGCATAAACAGAGGTAGTCGGAGTGAGTGAGATGGGTGAATGGAGTGAATGATATGGTCAGAGTGGGACTGCAGAATAAACAGAGGCGGCCAGAGTGAGTGAGATGGGTGAATGGAGTGAATGAGACGGTCAGAGTGGGGCTGCAGAATAAACAGAGGCAGTCGGAGTGAGTGAGATGGGTGAATGGAGTGAATGATATGGTCAGAGTGGGACTGCAGAATAAACAGAGGCGGCCAGAGTGAGTGAGATGGGTGTATGGAGTGAATGAGACGGTCAGAGTGGGGCTGCAGAATAAACAGAGGCAGTCGGAGTGAGATGGGTGAATGGAGTGAATGAGACGGTCAGAGTGGGGCTGCAAATAAGCAGAGGTAGTCAGAGTGAGTGAGATGGGTGAATGGAGTGAATGAGACGGTCAGAGTGGGGCTGCAAATAAGCAGAGGCAGTCGGAGTAAGTGAGATGAGTGAATGGAGTGAATGAGACGGTCAGATTGGGGCTGTAGAATAGACAGAAGAGGCAGTCGGAGTGAGTGAGATGGGTGAATGGAGTGAATGAGATGGTCAGAGTGGGGCTGCAGAATAGACAGAAGAGGCCCGATTGAGTGAGATGGGCGAGTGGGGTTGTAGAAAAGCAGAAGCCACTGGAGTGAGTGAACTGCAGTCAGGGATATCATGTGGCTGTTAAATTTGTCTAAATCTCATTTTTTGAATGGCGCTATTTAGCATCCACACCTTGTCCCTCTATCAATAGTCCCCAGCACTTTTAGAAAAGTGGCAAATGCTGTGTAACATGCAAATTTTTCCACTAAATTTTGTCCTTTTTGAGAAATTTCTGATTCACAGCCTGTAATTTCCCTGTTAAGGCTAATGCCGCACGTAGTGAGCCACAGTCAAAAAGTGCTGTGGGAAAAACCACAGTGGAAACGCATTGCTGTTTTTCATGCGAAGCTTTTCACAGAAAGTCTGCAGAATTTCTGCTTCAATTAGAACTTTAGGTAAATTTGTTCATTGGTATAACTGACTTTCTACAATTTCCAAAAATGTGATGGTTTTGGAAATCGCAGCATTTCCGCTGCGGGTATTTTTTCTGCAATGCGTGGATGGTATTTGTTAGAATCCCATCCACTTTGCAGGGACAGTAATTCGCTGCTGCATTTATGCCACGTGGAGATTTTTCCCAGGACTTATATATTGACGTCTGGCACCCGGGACTACCACCGATCAGCTGATTGAAGAGGTTGCACCACCCTCAAGCAACGCTGCATCTTTCCTATACCAGTGATGTCATGTTCATCGTCCACATGGTATAGCAGCAGCAGTTCAGTTCCTTTCAAGTGAATGGAGCTGAACTACTGAACCAAGCACTAACCCTAAGATATACGTGTGGTGCTGCCTTTGGTATTCAGTGAAGAAGGAGCAGCGCTCTCCCACCCAGCATCTTTAACCAGCTGAATGGTGGGGGGTTCTGGATGTCGGACCCTCACTAATAACATTGATGATTTGTATACTGATGAGGTGTCCTTAGGATAAGTCCTGGAAAAACCCTTTTACAGAGTCCTAAGATAAGTGTCAGCTGAATATGTTGACTTTAGCAGGTGGACTATATAATATTTACAGTCGTAGCCAAAAGTTTTGAGACTGACACAAATTTTGGCTTTCACAAAGTTTACTGTTTCAGTGTTTTTAGGTCTTTTAGTCAGATGTTTCTATGATATGCTGAAGTACAATTCTAAGCATTTAATAGGTTCTTTTTGTGACAAATACATGCCGTTTATACAAAGACTCAATATTTATAGTGCTGACCCTTATTTTTCCAGACTTTTTGAATTCGCCCTGCCATGCCGGGTATCAGATTCTGGGCCAAATCCTGACTGATGACAACTATCACCTAATCTACGCTTGGAGTTAGTCACAATGTCTGGAATTTATACCACATAGAAATTGTGAAAGTCCAAGCACTGATAAGGCAGCGGTGTAGCTAGGGGGCCGAGAGGGGTATGTGTCCCGGGCACAGTGAAGTTTGAGCAGGAGGGGGCGCCAGTCTAGCCTCCCTCATATCAGATGATGCTGCAGACAGATACAAATCACTGAAGTGTAAATGTGCTGGACAGGCTAAAAGACTTACAAGTCAGTCATTTCTAGGTGTGCCGGGAGGTGACAGCATCATCCTCATCACTACATAAAGTTCCTTCACTCCCCCCTCCCCGCTGTGACCTCTGCCGCTACAAACATAAAAATGTCAACCTGCACCCTCCGTTCTCCTCAGCTCCATAGTGCCTGCTTTATGCTTTGTCCCTATTGTTGTATTTTTGGGTAAGGCATTTATTTACACCCTATCCAATGTTTCACTGTATATAGCTATCAGTCTATAATTTCAATTCCACACGTCCCCTCTGCAAATAGTGTGGCACTATATACAGTGGAAATGGTACGTATAGCACTATGTATAGAGGACAAGAGGACATTGTACATGTGGCACTATATGTAGAGAGCACGTCATATAGAGGGCACAGTACATGTGGCACTATATACAGTGGACACGGTACATGTGGCACTATGTATAGAGGACACTGTACGTGTGGCGCTATATGTAGAGAGCACGTCATATAGAGGGCACAGTACATGTGGCACTATATACAGTGGGCAATGTTACGTGTAGCACTATGTATAGAGGACACTGTACGTGTGGCACTATATGTAGAGAGCACGTCATATAGAGGGCACAGTACATGTGGCACTATATACAGTGGGCAATGTTACGTGTAGCACTATGTATAGAGGACACTGTACGTGTGGCACTATATGTAGAGAGCACGTCATATAGAGGGCACAGTACATGTGGCACTATATACAGTGGACACGGTATGTGTGGCACTATGTATAGAGGACACTGTACGTGTGGCACTATATGTAGAGAGCACGTCATATAGAGGGCATAGTACATGTGGCACTATATATAGACAGCACATTATAGGAAGGGCATGTTATAGAGAGGGCATGGTACATATGGCTCTACATGTAGAGGGCACTGTACATCACTATATGGTACTTGTGGCACTATATATAAAAAGCATGGTACGAGTGGCAACATATATATGGTACATGTGGCAGTATACATAGAGGGCATGGTATGTTTGGCACTATATGCAGAGGGTACAGTACTCGTGTGGCACTATATACACAGAGCACATGTGGCACTATATACAGAGGTCATATACTGTGAGTTTTCCTTTCAGCTTTCAGTAACAAGATGTGGCTAAGACCACACAAACACTACTGAATACCCTCTTAATGCCCCAAACTGCATCTATAGGTCAAAATCCAGGGGTAAGTCACTTTGCGAAATCACATTATACAGTGGCACACCCCAAAGTGTGTTTTTGACTAATGTGACATTAGTTGGGGCAGGGTCAGTTAATGAGGTTACAGTCCTGTCAAAAGGGGAAGGGGGTGCCCAAATGAATCTTTCTCCTTGGTGAAGAAAAGCCTAGCTACGCCTCTGGATTAGTTGCGAATAGGTTGCCATCAGGATATGGCCCAGAAGCTGATACCCGGCATGCCAGGGAGAATTGCAGAAATCTTGAAAAATAAGGGTCAACACTGTAAAAACTGAGTCTGCATAACCTTGATGTATTTCTAGAAGTGTAAAATCTTGTGAAATGCTTATAGTTGTACTTCAGTCTATCATACAAACATCTGACTAAAAGGTCTAAAAACACCAAAGCAACATTTGTGAGAGCCAACATTTGTGTCAGTCTAAAACCTTTTGTTCATGACTATGTGGTTGGCACAAGAGTGTATATTGTATATTAGATTGTAAGCTCTTAGTAGCAAAGTATATATTGTATATTAGATTGTAAGCTCTTAGTAGCAAAGTATATATTATATATTAGATTGTAAGCTCTTAGTAGCAAAGTATATATTATATATTAGATTGTAAGCTCTTAGGAGCAGGATGTATATTGCATATTAGATTGTAAGCTCTTAGTAGCAAAGTATATATTATATATTAGATTGTAAGCTCTTAGTAGCAAAGTATATATTGTATAATAGATTGTAAGCTCTTAGTAGCAAAGTATATATTATATATTAGATTGTAAGCTCTTAGTAGCAAAGTATATATTATATATTAGATTGTAAGCTCTTAGTAGCAAAGTATATATTGTATAATAGATTGTAAGCTCTTAGTAGCAAAGTATATATTATATATTAGATTGTAAGCTCTTAGTAGCAAAGTATATATTATATATTAGATTGTAAGCTCTTAGTAGCAAAGTATATATTGTATATTAGATTGTAAGCTCTTTGGAGCAGAGTGTATATTGTATATTAGATTGTAAGCTCTTAGTAGCGAAGTATATATTATATATTAGATTGTAAGCTCTTTGGAGCAAAGTATATATTGTATATTAGATTGTAAGCTCTTAGTAGCAAAGTATATATTGTATATTAGATTGTAAGCTCTTAGGAGCAGGATGTATATTGTATATTAGATTGTAAGCTCTTAGTAGCAGAGTATATATTGTATATTATATTGTAAGCTCTTAGGAGCAGAGTGTATATCATATATTAGATTGTAAGCTCTTAGGAGCAGAGTGTATATCGTATATTAGATTGTAAGCTCTTTGGAGCAGAGTGTATATCGTATATTAGATTATAAGCTCTTCGGAGCAGAGTATATATTGTATATTAGATTGTAAGCTCTTTGGAGCAGAGTGTATATCGTATATTAGATTGTAAGCTCTTAAGAGCAGGATGTATATTGTATATTAGATTGTAAACTCTTCGGAGCAGAGTATATATTGTATATTAGATTGTAAGCTCTTCGGACCAGAATATATATTGTATATTAGATTGTAAGCTCTTAGGAGCAGGATGTATACGTTTCTTTCAGTCCACTCTCCTGAGCGTATAATTTATAATACATAAAACAATAAGCAGCAGTATAGGTGTGATCCAGGGAGATATCCGATCGCCACATCTGGGGTCAGGAAGGAATTTTTTCCTCCCCTGAGGTATAACTCTCAGGGAGGTTGTTTCGCCTTCCTCTGGATCACTAGGTTGGGCGGCTCTCATTTCAGGACATTGGTGGACTGGTCTGAATGACCACAGCAAGTTCTGTGGTGTCCACCGAGCCTCACCCGAGAGTCACCGTGACCACTTTGTAATTTATTAAAGGGCCAGTAATATTTTCATTACAATGCTGCTTCTTCCTTGTGAAATAAAAAGAAAAAAAATTTAAAATGAATATATTGTGGTGCTTGTTTTGTTTTTTTTTGTCTCGATTCCTCCATAATGAGTATGAACCCTACCGCTAGAACTAAAAGTAGACTTCGCTATGATCCTGCTTATAATAAAGTGTGTCACATCCTAAACACATGACGGCAGCTGCTGTAGGGCCAGAATCTATGGGATCTCCATACAGACAGCAGATGACATATAACAGCACTCATTGAGATGCTATAATGTCTACTCATGTCCGAAGTTACAACTGCTGTGGGGTTCAATCTGTGTGATGGGGTAATAATTCTGTTTGTGCCCTCACTGCTACACAAGCCACCTGAAAGAAGACTAGGTCAGGTAATCCATACAATACAGTGGACACTGGGGGTCCTGACCATTTACGATCTGCCAAGTCACATGATGAGGGCTATGGTTGAAAAAGTGCCAGGGCTCTACAGAGAGTAATAGGCGGAGCTAGAAGCAGGTTGTTAAAATTAGAACGAAGCCAAATTGGCACTAGAAAAAAAAACAACTGATAATAATTGTAATTAATATAAATTGAGGATTGCTGAAATGAAAACTGGGCCCAAATTTTCACTTTTCTTCTCTCCGCCACATTTACCACTAGGAGTACACACATATTAAAGTCAACCTAAGATGGTTTCAGGAGGCCAAATTCTGCCATCTCTATTGTGTCCTCTGACATTTTCTTCCTTGCCTATTACAATACATAGTCAGATATGTCAACTCAACCAGTTTTATTATTAGCTGTGGCTGGTGGCACCTCACTACAATTTGCCCGGTGCTGCGTCCCCCTCATTGCACAACAACATGTGACACAGGAGCTGCTAACTATAACAGTCCCTCACCATATTCCACCTCTGCTTGCTTCCTGCTCCCCAGCAGAGATCTGAGCTCCCACTTCATACATGAGGGAGACATGTCCTCCTGCTCCTGTGTCAGACAGTGTTGTCCTCTGCATGTAAGTAGCTGAGATGAGATGTAGTTAGATATTCACTATGATGCCTAGAGTGAATTAAGACTAGATGCAGGACAGAGAGGATATGTGGTTAATTCATTAAGAAGCATATGCCAATTAATAAATTAGAAGCATACCTTGCACTCCATGTGAGGAGCTGGCATATATTTGAGCTATAATTTACGCCAGTTTCTGGTGTAAATTATAGTAAATCTGCCAATATCCTGTGAGCACCATGCTCGGGATACTTTAACCTAAAGTACATTATCTGCAGAGAATTCTGGGAAACAATGGTGAATCTATGCGTAGTCCTGTTGTTTTGTAACTTCAACTCCCAATATGCCTTTCAGTCAGTGCATGCTAGAAGTTGTAGTCTCCTGCAGTCATTAACCCCTTGGCGACACACCTAGGACTAAAGGCACACCGCCATACTATTACAGCGGAAGCCTTTCGTTCGCTCATACACTGATCTAGCATCTTCTGGAGCAGGTGTTAACTGTAACAGAGCTAACACCTTGCTCCCTTAACTCCAGTCAGAGCTGAGCTCCGATTGGGGGTGCTATTCTGCTCCTCATGAACCCCACGCAGCGTGTTCAGTGGGTAACGATATGTATTTTTGGCAGCCCATGGTCTGATCAATGACCCCAGGCTATCAGATCAACATACCTGGTTGAACCTGCCCTTAGGTGAGGAAATCTATGCATCTCTATAGGCTGACTTCTTTAATACAACTGCAATACATATGTATTGTAGTGTATACTACTGAACCAGCGATAAGATCTCTGGTTCAAGTCCCCTATTGAGTGAAAAATGTAAATAAAATTAAAATATTGTAAATATGTGAGCCAGAGGGCGCTGTTGAGCGACCCAGGCCAGGCCAGAAAAGGCTCTCAGCCACACCTTTGGGGGGTGGCACGTAACTCCAGGAGGGCTGGAGTGTCCTGCAGGAAGTAGTGGACCAGCTAGGACAGAGAGAGAGGCTCTGTCCCAGAGGGCTGGCGTCCACAGGAGTGGACCAGCTAGGACAGAGAGAGAGGCTTTGTCCCAGAGGGCTGGCGTCCACAGAGGACTGTTGCTGGAGCCGAGCAATAGTCAGTACAGTTAGGGGCACAAGGAGTGAGTTAGGCCCAAACTGTGGCATAGGTTTTTTTTGTTTTTTTTGTTATGTTGCAGTTAGGCTGAATAAAGGCCCTTTTATTTTACACTTGGACCGTCTGAAAGCTATCATTCCGGCGCCCAGTACCATGAACCACCGCTGTCCGGACCAGGAAAAGCCGCCATTTTGAGTTTAATTCCCCAAATTATCACATATGGTGGAGAATCGCGCGCATAAAAAGATCCACGCAAGTCCTGGAAGACAAGTGGTTTGTGATTGCAGTACTGCTAAGTGTGCATTGTGGCCTACAGCTGGAAGAAATCGGTGATTTCAACTGGAGAAGCCCAGAAAGGGGTGAGTGAATTGCAACATAGCAAGGTGTTTGTAAAACCTGGTGAAAGTAAAACTCTGGAAGAGGAATCCAGGGAATGGACTTTGTGTATACTGTGGCACAGAAGTCTGTGAAGTGTTTGCTGATGGCAAGAAAGTAAGCAATGTGTATAGAAGCAGGATAGTGCAAACAGTCTATGTGAAAGGCTATGGTGCCATGTTGGTGTTTTCTGTGGAAGACAGAAGAAAATGCTGGTTGTTGTAGTGCCATATAAGTTAACTGTGTGAATACAGGTGACTGCAGAAGATAGCAAGAATTTGCTGTCGGTTGAACCGAAGGTTGCTGTGGAATATTGTGTAATCTTGTTAATAAACCATGGGCAAGAAAAAGAGAATTTCAGCTTGTAAAAAAGCAGAGAAGTTATGCACAGGTTTATTAGTGCAGCAGTCTGAGTGCAGAGAGACACAAAACCCAGAACAGATCATGTGGAATGCAAGTAAAGATAAAGGGTTGCATGAGAGTGACTCAGTTTTTCTAAAGCACCTCTGTTCTATGATTGAATATGTTCCTACTGACGGTATGTCTCATATTGGAGTGCATGAGAGCGCCAAAGATGAAAATATTATGGTGCAGCAGCTTCAAGATGAGATTAAAACCATCAGGTTCGTTTATGAAGGTGAAATATCTGATTGGAAATGGCAACTTGAGTTATCAGAAAAAGAGAACCTTAAGTTAAAGAAAGAGCTTGAAACTATAAAGAGTTCATCTCCTAGTCATTGTGAAAATGTGGTACTGGGTTTGCCTGGAATGGACTGTGTCACTGAGAAGGAGTTTGCTGATATGAAATGTGCTCTAGCTAATAAAGTTGTACAGAGTGTAGAGCAAAAGCAAGTGCTTGAGAAGCAATTGCAGGATTTAAAGGAGCAGCATGTCCAAGACTCCATTGCCAAAGAGAGTGTCATTGAAAAATTAAGAGATGAGCTTGAAACTGCTAAACAAAGAGAAAGGGAACTCAAAGCTAGAAAATGTAGTCTGGAGAGGGCGCGTCAGGATCTTGTGAAGATAATGAGAAGTTGTCTGTTTTGGTGCAAAATAAAGACAAAGAGTTGATGGAGATGTCATCTGTCCATGCTCACAAAGTGCAAGCCTTACAGGAGAGTCATAAAAAAGTAGAGACTCAACTTCAAGTGATGCAACTAAAAGTCACAGAAGGGGACAGATTTCAAGCAGAACTGCTAGACAAGGCAAATAGACTACAGGTGGAATTGAATAATGTCACAGGGCTTCTTTCTCAAGCAGACAGCAAGTTTATCAAACTTTCCAAAGAATTTTCTACCCTAGAATCTCAGCTTCAGGACACTCAGGAACTTTTGCAAGAAGAAACCCGGCAGAAGCTTGACCTTAGTACAAAACTAAAACAAATGGAAGATGAGAAAAATGATTACCTTGAGCAACTAGAGGAAGAGGAGATAGCAAAAAGAGATTTGACAAAGCAGATTTCAACACTACAGGCTCAGGCGACTGATATGAAGAAAAAAATGCAAGATAGTATTGGGTCCTTGGACTCTGTTGAAGAACTAAAGGAAAGGTTGCAAAAGGAGCTAGAAGCTACAAATCAACGGTTTGAGGAGAAGGTTGCTGCTTATGACAAACTTGAGAAGATGAAAATTAGACTGCAGTAGGAACTAGAAGATGTAGGTGTAGATCGTGATCATCAACGTCGGATGGTGTCAAATTTGGAAAGGAAGCAGAAAAAGTTTGATCAGCTGCTTGGTGAAGAGAAGACTCTTTCTGCAAGATATGCAGAAGAACGTGACCGTGCTGAAGCAGAGGCCCTTGAATTGAAGGCCGAGTTAGAGAGGCTCAACAAGCAACTGTGCACTGAAATGGAGAATTTGGTTAGCTCCAAGGATGAAGTTGAGAAAAACCTGGAATCTGTGCAGATATTGTATGAGAACAAAGCTAATGCTTATGACAAGCTGGAAAAGGCCAAGAGAGAATTGGACCTCCAGATAGAAGACATGAAGATTCAGTTTGAGGGAAAGCTGTCTAATTTGTCTGCTAAGATTGTAGATCTAAAAATGCTTGTTGCTAAACTAAAGGTGCAAGTGAACCAGCAGGAGGAAATTGCACGCATCAAGAAACAGCTGGAGTTTCAGATGGATCACGTGAAGCGCGAGTCAGAAATAAAGTTGGAAGAGCGCACTGTTCAGATTGAACAGTTAAAAACCGAAGTGGAATCTAAAAGAGAAGAATTGGATCGATTGCAGCAGTCTCTATCCAATACTGAACAGTCGGCATCTGTCCTATCTTCAAAGCTGTCAGCACTAGAAGCTGAGAAGGATTCGCTGCAGAACCTGTTAACCTCTAAAGAATCAGAGCTGCAAGGTGCACTAGTAAAGACTGAGATGGAAGCGACACAGAAAAATGTCGCAGTGAAGAAAGTTCTGGAGCTGGAATCAGAGATTTGTGCGCTACAGAAGGCGTTAGAATTGGGAAAAGCTGCCAGTATAGAGGCAGAGAAAGGAGAATCATTGAGTCAGACAGACATGAGTGACCTGTCCAATGATGTGACAGTTGTTAAAGACATGCCAGAAAATGTAGTTCAGCATGAGCTATTTTGTGAGGGTGTACGGTATGGCCCTCATGCAGGAGAAGATATTGCAGTACAGAGATTGTGTATCTCAAACAAAGAGGAGAGTAAGCAGCCTATGTCTCCTAAACTTCTAAGCCTTGATGGCAGCGTCGGACTGGCCCACCGGGGAACCGGTGAATCCCCTGGTGGGCCCCGACTACTAGTCCACATTTTACCAATGTAAATGCATTGGTCAGGGGCCCGATCTGGATGGTCAGGGGCCCGATTAGGCCCCTGACCAATGCAATTACATTGACAAAATGTGGATTAGTAATGGTCAGGGGCCGGACTTTACTACCATAAAGATGGCCACTGCCGGCGGAGCACAGCGGCGGGAGACTGTCCCTACCTTGTCATGGGCCCGCCTCCTGAAGCCTGCATCCTGATTGACAGCTCCTGGAGCCAATCAAATTGTAGCGCATTGCTGCACGCATCATTGACGTCATAACGCTGTGCGCGGCGGCGGGATTCAGCAGAGGAGCCCAGAACAACAGTGTGAAGTTAAGTACAAGTTACCACACACACAAAACAACTTTCCCCCCTATTTTGCCCCCAAATCTTTCAGCTTCACTGACCCCTCTGAGAACTACAACCCCCAGCAGCTCCAGATGCTCTGGATCTGTTGAGAGTTGTAGTCCCCCCCCCCCCCAAAAAAAAAAAACAAAAAACAAATATTCCATTGTACTGTTATGCTGGTGCCTGCTCTAGGGCTCCAGCATGACAATACCTAAGTTACAGAAACCGCTGAGGACTTTTCTGTCCGTCACTTTCAGTTTGAATATGGCGGACACCGGCGGACCTCATTATAATGGGGTCTGCCGGTGTCTGTGTGTAACCGCCATGTTAACAGTCCGCCTCTCAGTCATTCGGGTCCCATGGCCGCAGTTGTGAACCTAGCATAAGGCTATGGCTACACTACAACTTCCGTCATGGAACCAAAGATCGCCGTGTCGCCTTGGGACTCTTTCACACATTAGTGAATGGAGTCGTGTTGGGACCCTCAGGTTGCAATGCGACTCCATTCACTAACATAAGTGAAGGAGTTACAAGGCGACATGGTGATCCACATGACGGGAGTCACGGCTTATTCATCAAAAACAATGTTTTCCACCTGCCGGAGTTTTGCGCCTAATTTATAATGAGGTGCGCACATAAATTAGTCGCGTCTTCCGGAGTCCGTGCACCTAAACAGAACTCCACACCAGCTCCTTGCTGATGTAGATCTCTGGGATCATTAACACTAGAAAACTGAAGTAAATGATGATAAAATGACAGGGCCAGAAAAGTGGTGAAAAACTCAAAAAGTCTTTTTTTTTTGCAAAAATTTTCACTTGCGCAAAATAATTGTTACTTTTTTAATGGCTTGTACATCACTTTTTTTTTAGCACACAAGCTGTGTAATATCAGCTCCATTTATTTATTTATTTATTCTGCTTACTTGTATAGCGCCATCATATTCCGCAGCGCTTTACAGACATTGACAGTCATATGTAGATTGTGAGTCCTATATGGGAGAATGACTGACAATGTCTGTAAAGCGCTGTGGAATATGATGGCGCTATATAAGTAAGAAAAATAAATAAATAGTATTTACACTGTACAAATAGGATGCATGATGTTAAAAAAAAAAAATGTCATGCATCCTATTTAATGTCAATCATCCTATTCATACAGTGTATATATTATGGGGCTTATTTATTTATATGGCAGATATAACCTTTTTAACCAACCCCCAATACAATATAATTTTGTCAATATGTTGTTAATTTTTTTTTTTTTTTTTATGCCAGGGGAGGTGAAAAACAACAAAAAAATACCCTACTCACCTATCTCCGATGCTGCAGTGTCCTCCCAGTGCAGTTCGATCCTGCTACTTGGCTGCCTTCTGGCTATGATGTCCCAGCTCCCTTCCGCTGAGGCCGTCACGTGACTACTTAGGTCAATCAGCGGCCTACAGAAGGGACCCAGGGACGTCCCTTCGCCGTGGCTGCGGATTGACCTTAGCAGTCATGTGTGGTGGGGACATGCGCCAACAGAGCTGCAGGACTGGGGGACACACGAGCATCGGGGACAGGTGAATGTTTTTTTTTTTTCTTTTTTTTTCACCTCTCCTACTCTAATTAAAAAATACATTTTTGCCTGGACAACCCCTTTAAAGGGATTATCCACATTCTAATATTGTTATACCACCTGCAGGGTACCAACACGCAGGACCCCCCTGAAGATCAGCTGCATTGGAATAGCATGGCTCTCAGTAATGTTACCATACCAGGAGCCACGCTTTTCACTAGCCGTATAAAGTGTAGTGGTGGCTTTAGGTACTGCAGCACTGTCCCATTGAAGTCTATGAGGCAGCACTACAGTACCAAAAAACGCAGCTGCACTTTGTACAGTGAGTGAGCAGTGTGGCTCCTGGTATGTAATCATTACTGGGAGTCACGCTGTCCTGGTGCTGCTGATCTGCAGGGATCCAGGTTGTCAGACTTCCACAGATCTAAGGGCTCATTCACACAACAGGATTCCAAGGCTGTGTGCTGGCTGTTGTATTAGCAGCACACGGTCCGATAGATTTTAGTGGATCTATTCGCACGACCATTGTTTTAATCGTCTGTGTGAATGATCCAAGAAAGAAATAGAACCGGCTATTTTTGGTGATTTTATGGATCCCTCAATAGACTCATGTCAATGAGGGATCCTTGAAAACAGATTTTCTTAGGGTGTGCACTGTGCTGGGCACTGTCGTGGGAATGTAGCCTAGAATATTAGAAGGTGGATAACCTTTTTAAAGGGGTTATGCCATGAAGAATAGTTATCTGTTATCCATAGGATTGAGCCCTCAGATTCGGGGTGTTTTTCTTCTAACTGAATCCAGGCTGAATGTAGCTGTGCCCAGCTGGACGGGAGGCGACCGTGCACCCATTAACTTGAATGGAAGTGCCTGAGATAGTGAAGTACAGGACTTCGGCTATCTCAGTTACTCCCATTAAAGTAAAAGAGGGCATGGATGCTTCCTATCCAGCAGGGCACGGCTACATTCAACCTGGATTCCGTCAGACTAAATTCACTGTGGTGAGAAAAACAACCCCATTCTCAGGACCGGGAAGTGGGATTCATTATCATCTGTCTTATGGATAAAGTAGTAGTAGTAGTAAGGTGACTCTGGCCTCGTAATAATCCTGGAGCATGTAAGGGATTCAGGTGCAGGAAGTGTAGGTCAGTGGGGACTTGTGTCACCACATTTCAAGAGCCATAGTCGGAGCACTTCTCTGTCCTTAAGGCTGGGGCCCCACGTGGCGTAAACGCTGCGGTTCACCTGCGGCGTAAACGCCGTGGAAAAAAAAAAGCGGCGTTTTACAGTCACAGCAAAGTGGATGGGATTCTAGTAATTCCTATACCCACTTTGCGTTAATATACGTGTTGCAGACATGGGGGCGATTTCCAAAACCGTTGTGGTTTTGGAAATCGCAGCATGTCAATTATACCTACGGAAATGCCGGCGGTTTCCCTATAGGTATAATGGAAGTAGAAAGTTCACAGAGGAAACCTCTGTGAACTTTCTATCAAAAGCACTGCAGGAAAAACTGCAATGCATTGCTGTCGTGGTTTTTCCAGCATAGCTTTTTTGCTGCAGGACGCCATGTGGGGCTTAGCTTAAAGGGATTTTCCAGGGCTTTCCTTTTTTTTTTTTATTGCTGACCTATCCTTAGAAATGTCATCAATTGGAGATCTGTTGGTGGTCTGACACCTTATCCCCCTGTGGTTCAGCTGGTTAAAGAGGCAGTGGCCCTCTCTGAGTGCTGCTTCTACTTCACAGGACATGTGACATTATGTTCATTGATCACATGGTCAGATCACAGCTCAGTCCCATTCAAGTGAATGGGCTGAGCTGTGATACCAAGCACAGTCACTATGGAGCTGTGCTTGGTGAGTACTGAAGAGGCTGCAGCAGACACATCACGTGAACAGGTGCCGATCCCTTTCCAATTTTTAATTGATGATTGCATAGGTCATCAATTACTCAGCCTTAGAAAACCCCTTTAACCCCTTAATGACCAGGCCATTTTTTGTTTTTGCATTTTCATTTTTCAATTCACAGAGTCACATGATGGCTTATTGTTTGCGAAACAAATTGTACTTTGTAATGGTACCATTCAATATGCTGTGCAATGTACTGGGAAGCTGGAAAAAAATTCAGAATGAGGTGCAATTGGAGAAAAACTGCATTTGCGCCAAATTCATATGGGTTTAATTTTTACAGCATTCACTGTGTGGTAAAAATGACATGTTACCTGTATTCTGCGGGTCAGTACGAACATGGCGATACCAAATTTATATAGTATTTGTAATATTTGGATACCTTTTAAAAAATTAAAAACTTTGCTAAATAGAAAAAAATTTTTGCGTCACCATATTGTGTCACCTGTAACTTTTTCATATTTACATGTATGGAGCTGGGTAAGGCATCTTTTTATACGGGACAACATGACGTTTTTATTGATACCATTTGGGGAAAGATCTGATGGTTTGATGGTTGAAAAAAACGCTATTTGGCCATTTTGATTTTTTTTCCCCGCTACGCCGTTCACCGTATGGGATAAATATTTTAATATTTTAATAGTTAGGGCCAAAAACTGAATGGGCGATGCCAAAAACTGGATGGGCGATATTTCATATGGCAGTAGGGTGGGCCCCTAGAATCAATCCCACTGGTGGGCCCTAGGCACCCCAGTCCGACCCTGCTTGATGGTGATGGCAAAGTTTGCTTTGAGATGAAGCTTACGGAAAAAGTTCCCGTGATACAGTTATACTCTAAAGACATTGATGTGCATGAAGTACGTGTTAGTTGGTCTCTGAGCTCCTGTGAATTCATGATAGGTGAAGATGAAGATTTTTACGGCTATTCACTAAAAGGATCAAAGTCATGCAATGGGATGGCTGAAGACTATGGCGAGAAATGGGATGAAAATGATGTGATCCCCTGTATGGCGAATTGTGAAGGTGATGAAGAAAAACTTGCACAGAATGGCCAGGATCTTGGCGTAGCAGTTAAAGTGATGAGAAACCAGAAGTGTCAAGTAACCGGAATCTGGAAGAAGAGACCGCCAGATTGGGACTTCTGGAGAGATACTGGACAGGCATACTTGGTTGAAGAGGGACTTCATCATAGGATGTCTCGTCCCATTATAGCTCACCCCATGGGTAGTGAGCTGAGGAGGAGGGTATGTAAGTATGTGAGCCAGAGGGCGCTGTTGAGCGACCCAGGCAGGCGAGAAAAGGCTCTCAGCCACGCCTTTGGGGGGTGGCACGTAACTCCAGGAGGGCTGGAGTGTCCTGCAGGAAACAGGAAGTAGTGGACCAGCTAGGACAGAGAGAGAGGCTCTGTCCCAGAGGGCTGGCGTCCACAGGAGTGGACCAGCTAGGACAGAGAGATAGGCTCTGTCCCAGAGGGCTGGCGTCCACAGAGGACTGTTGCTAGAGCTGAGTAACAGTCAGGACAGTTAGGGGCTCAAGGAGTGAGTTAGGCCCTAACTGTGGCATAGGTTGATCAACATACCTGGTTGAACCTGCCCTTAGGTGAGGAAATCTATGCATCTCTATAGGCTGACTTCTTTAATACAACTGCAATACATATGTATTGTAGTGTATACTACTGAACCAGCGATAAGATCTCTGGTTCAAGTCCCCTATTGAGTGAAAAATGTAAATAAAATTAAAATATTGTAAATATGTGAGCCAGAGGGCGCTGTTGAGCGACCCAGGCCAGGCCAAAAAAGGCTCTCAGCCACGCCTTTGGGGGGTGGCACGTAACTCCAGGAGGGCTGGAGTGTCCTGCAGGAAGTAGTGGACCAGCTAGGACAGAGAGAGAGGCTCTGTCCCAGAGGGCTGGCGTCCACAGGAGTGGACCAGCTAGGACAGAGAGAGAGGCTTTGTCCCAGAGGGCTGGCGTCCACAGAGGACTGTTGCTGGAGCCGAGCAATAGTCAGTACAGTTAGGGGCACAAGGAGTGAGTTAGGCCCAAACTGTGGCATAGGTTTTTTTGTTTTTTTTGTTATGTTGCAGTTAGGCTGAATAAAGGCCCTTTTATTTTACACTTGGACCGTCTGAAAGCTATCATTCCGGCGCCCAGTACCATGAACCACCGCTGTCCGGACCAGGAAAAGCCGCCATTTTGAGTTTAATTCCCCAAATTATCACATATGGTGGAGAATCGCGCGCATAAAAAGATCCACGCAAGTCCTGGAAGACAAGTGGTTTGTGATTGCAGTACTGCTAAGTGTGCATTGTGGCCTACAGCTGGAAGAAATCGGTGATTTCAACTGGAGAAGCCCAGAAAGGGGTGAGTGAATTGCAACATAGCAAGGTGTTTGTAAAACCTGGTGAAAGTAAAACTCTGGAAGAGGAATCCAGGGAATGGACTTTGTGTATACTGTGGCACAGAAGTCTGTGAAGTGTTTGCTGATGGCAAGAAAGTAAGCAATGTGTATAGAAGCAGGATAGTGCAAACAGTCTATGTGAAAGGCTATGGTGCCATGTTGGTGTTTTCTGTGGAAGACAGAAGAAAATGCTGGTTGTTGTAGTGCCATATAAGTTAACTGTGTGAATACAGGTGACTGCAGAAGATAGCAAGAATTTGCTGTCGGTTGAACCGAAGGTTGCTGTGGAATATTGTGTAATCTTGTTAATAAACCATGGGCAAGAAAAAGAGAATTTCAGCTTGTAAAAAAGCAGAGAAGTTATGCACAGGTTTATTAGTGCAGCAGTCTGAATGCAGAGAGACACAAAACCCAGAACAGAGCATGTGGAATGCAAGTAAAGATAAAGGGTTGCATGAGAGTGACTCAGTTTTTCTAAAGCACCTCTGTTCTATGATTGAATATGTTCCTACTGACGGTATGTCTCATATTGGAGTGCATGAGAGCGCCAAAGATGAAAATATTATGGTGCAGCAGCTTCAAGATGAGATTAAAACCATCAGGTTCGTTTATGAAGGTGAAATATCTGATTGGAAATGGCAACTTGAGTTATCAGAAAAAGAGAACCTTAAGTTAAAGAAAGAGCTTGAAACTATAAAGAGTTCATCTCCTAGTCATTGTGAAAATGTGGTACTGGGTTTGCCTGGAATGGACTGTGTCACTGAGAAGGAGTTTGCTGATATGAAATGTGCTCTAGCTAATAAAGTTGTACAGAGTGTAGAGCAAAAGCAAGTGCTTGAGAAGCAATTGCAGGATTTAAAGGAGCAGCATGTCCAAGACTCCATTGCCAAAGAGAGTGTCATTGAAAAATTAAGAGATGAGCTTGAAACTGCTAAACAAAGAGAAAGGGAACTCAAAGCTAGAAAATGTAGTCTGGAGAGGGCGCGTCAGGATCTTGTGAAGATAATGAGAAGTTGTCTGTTTTGGTGCAAAATAAAGACAAAGAGTTGATGGAGATGTCATCTGTCCATGCTCACAAAGTGCAAGCCTTACAGGAGAGTCATAAAAAAGTAGAGACTCAACTTCAAGTGATGCAACTAAAAGTCACAGAAGGGGACAGATTTCAAGCAGAACTGCTAGACAAGGCAAATAGACTACAGGTGGAATTGAATAATGTCACAGGGCTTCTTTCTCAAGCAGACAGCAAGTTTATCAAACTTTCCAAAGAATTTTCTACCCTAGAATCTCAGCTTCAGGACACTCAGGAACTTTTGCAAGAAGAAACCCGGCAGAAGCTTGACCTTAGTACAAAACTAAAACAAATGGAAGATGAGAAAAATGGTTACCTTGAGCAACTAGAGGAAGAGGAGATAGCAAAAAGAGATTTGACAAAGCAGATTTCAACACTACAGGCTCAGGCGACTGATATGAAGAAAAAAATGCAAGATAGTATTGGGTCCTTGGACTCTGTTGAAGAACTAAAGGAAAGGTTGCAAAAGGAGCTAGAAGCTACAAATCAACGGTTTGAGGAGAAGGTTGCTGCTTATGACAAACTTGAGAAGATGAAAATTAGACTGCAGTAGGAACTAGAAGATGTAGGTGTAGATCGTGATCATCAACGTCGGATGGTGTCAAATTTGGAAAGGAAGCAGAAAAAGTTTGATCAGCTGCTTGGTGAAGAGAAGACTCTTTCTGCAAGATATGCAGAAGAACGTGACCGTGCTGAAGCAGAGGCCCTTGAATTGAAGGCCGAGTTAGAGAGGCTCAACAAGCAACTGTGCACTGAAATGGAGAATTTGGTTAGCTCCAAGGATGAAGTTGAGAAAAACCTGGAATCTGTGCAGATATTGTATGAGAACAAAGCTAATGCTTATGACAAGCTGGAAAAGGCCAAGAGAGAATTGGACCCCCAGATAGAAGACATGAAGATTCAGTTTGAGGGAAAGCTGTCTAATTTGTCTGCTAAGATTGTAGATCTAAAAATGCTTGTTGCTAAACTAAAGGTGCAAGTGAACCAGCAGGAGGAAATTGCACGCATCAAGAAACAGCTGGAGTTTCAGATGGATCACGTGAAGCGCGAGTCAGAAATAAAGTTGGAAGAGCGCACTGTTCAGATTGAACAGTTAAAAACCGAAGTGGAATCTAAAAGAGAAGAATTGGATCGATTGCAGCAGTCTCTATCCAATACTGAACAGTCGGCATCTGTCCTATCTTCAAAGCTGTCAGCACTAGAAGCTGAGAAGGATTCGCTGCAGAACCTGTTAACCTCTAAAGAATCAGAGCTGCAAGGTGCACTAGTAAAGACTGAGATGGAAGCGACACAGAAAAATGTCGCAGTGAAGAAAGTTCTGGAGCTGGAATCAGAGATTTGTGCGCTACAGAAGGCGTTAGAATTGGGAAAAGCTGCCAGTATAGAGGCAGAGAAAGGAGAATCATTGAGTCAGACAGACATGAGTGACCTGTCCAATGATGTGACAGTTGTTAAAGACATGCCAGAAAATGTAGTTCAGCATGAGCTATTTTGTGAGGGTGTACGGTATGGCCCTCATGCAGGAGAAGATATTGCAGTACAGAGATTGTGTATCTCAAACAAAGAGGAGAGTAAGCAGCCTATGTCTCCTAAACTTCTAAGCCTTGATGGCAGGGTCGGACTGGCCCACCGGGGAACCGGTGAATCCCCCGGTGGGCCCCGACTACTAGTCCACATTTTACCAATGTAAATGCATTGGTCAGGGGCCCGATCTGGATGGTCAGGGGCCCGATTAGGCCCCTGACCAATGCAATTACATTGACAAAATGTGGATTAGTAATGGTCAGGGGCCGGACTTTACTACCATAAAGATGGCCACTGCCGGCGGAGCACAGCGGCGGGAGACTGTCCCTACCTTGTCATGGGCCCGCCTCCTGAAGCCTGCATCCTGATTGACAGCTCCTGGAGCCAATCAAATTGTAGCGCATTGCTGCACGCATCATTGACGTCATAACGCTGTGCGCGGCGGCGGGATTCAGCAGAGGAGCCCAGAACAACAGTGTGAAGTTAAGTACAAGTTACCACACACACAAAACAACTTTCCCCCCTATTTTGCCCCCAAATCTTTCAGCTTCACTGACCCCTCTGAGAACTGCAGCTCCAGATGCTCTGGATCTGTTGAGAGTTGTAGTCCCCCCCCCCCAAAAAAAAAAAAAAAAAAAAAATATTCCATTGTACTGTTATGCTGGTGCCTGCTCTAGGGCTCCAGCATGACAATACCTAAGTTACAGAAACCGCTGAGGACTTTTCTGTCCGTCACTTTCAGTTTGAATATGGCGGACACCGGCGGACCTCATTATAATGGGGTCTGCCGGTGTCTGTGTGTAACCGCCATGTTAACAGTCCGCCTCTCAGTCATTCGGGTCCCATGGCCGCAGTTGTGAACCTAGCATAAGGCTATGGCTACACTACAACTTCCGTCATGGAACCAAAGATCGCCGTGTCGCCTTGGGACTCTTTCACACATTAGTGAATGGAGTCGTGTTGGGACCCTCAGGTTGCAATGCGACTCCATTCACTAACATAAGTGAAGGAGTTACAAGGCGACATGGTGATCCACATGACGGGAGTCACGGCTTATTCATCAAAAACAATGTTTTCCACCTGCCGGAGTTTTGCGCCTAATTTATAATGAGGTGCGCACATAAATTAGTCGCGTCTTCCGGAGTCCGTGCACCTAAACAGAACTCCACACCAGCTCCTTGCTGATGTAGATCTCTGGGATCATTAACACTAGAAAACTGAAGTAAATGATGATAAAATGACAGGGCCAGAAAAGTGGTGAAAAACTCAAAAAGTCTTTTTTTTTTGCAAAAATTTTCACTTGCGCAAAATAATTGTTACTTTTTTAATGGCTTGTACATCACTTTTTTTTTAGCACACAAGCTGTGTAATATCAGCTCCATTTATTTATTTATTTATTCTGCTTACTTGTATAGCGCCATCATATTCCGCAGCGCTTTACAGACATTGACAGTCATATGTAGATTGTGAGTCCTATATGGGAGAATGACTGACAATGTCTGTAAAGCGCTGTGGAATATGATGGCGCTATATAAGTAAGAAAAATAAATAAATAGTATTTACACTGTACAAATAGGATGCATGATGTTAAAAAAAAAAAAAAATGTCATGCATCCTATTTAATGTCAATCATCCTATTCATACAGTGTATATATTATGGGGCTTATTTATTTATATGGCAGATATAACCTTTTTAACCAACCCCCAATACAATATAATTTTGTCAATATGTTGTTAATTTTTTTTTTTTTTTTTTATGCCAGGGGAGGTGAAAAACAACAAAAAAATACCCTACTCACCTATCTCCGATGCTGCAGTGTCCTCCCAGTGCAGTTCGATCCTGCTACTTGGCTGCCTTCTGGCTATGATGTCCCAGATCCCTTCCGCTGAGGCCGTCACGTGACTACTTAGGTCAATCAGCGGCCTACAGAAGGGACCCAGGGACGTCCCTTCGCCGTGGCTGCGGATTGACCTTAGCAGTCATGTGTGGTGGGGACATGCGCCAACAGAGCTGCAGGACTGGGGGACACACGAGCATCGGGGACAGGTGAATGTTTTTTTTTTTTCGTTTTTTTTCACCTCTCCTACTCTAATTAAAAAATACATTTTTGCCTGGACAACCCCTTTAAAGGGATTATCCACATTCTAATATTGTTATACCACCTGCAGGGTACCAACACGCAGGACCCCCCTGAAGATCAGCTGCATTGGAATAGCATGGCTCTCAGTAATGTTACCATACCAGGAGCCACGCTTTTCACTAGCCGTATAAAGTGTAGTGGTGGCTTTAGGTACTGCAGCACTGTCCCACTGAAGTCTATGAGGCAGCACTACAGTACCAAAAAACGCAGCTGCACTTTGTACAGTGAGTGAGCAGTGTGGCTCCTGGTATGTAATCATTACTGGGAGTCACGCTGTCCTGGTGCTGCTGATCTGCAGGGATCCAGGTTGTCAGACTTCCACAGATCTAAGGGCTCATTCACACAACAGGATTCCAAGGCTGTGTGCTGGCTGTTGTATTAGCAGCACACGGTCCGATAGATTTTAGTGGATCTATTCGCACGACCATTGTTTTAATCGTCTGTGTGAATGATCCAAGAAAGAAATAGAACCGGCTATTTTTGGTGATTTTATGGATCCCTCAATAGACTCATGTCAATGAGGGATCCTTGAAAACAGATTTTCTTAGGGTGTGCACTGTGCTGGGCACTGTCGTGGGAATGTAGCCTAGAATATTAGAAGGTGGATAACCTTTTTAAAGGGGTTATGCCATGAAGAATAGTTATCTGTTATCCATAGGATCGAGCCCTCAGATTCGGGGTGTTTTTCTTCTAACTGAATCCAGGCTGAATGTAGCTGTGCCCAGCTGGACGGGAGGCGACCGTGCACCCATTAACTTGAATGGAAGTGCCTGAGATAGTGAAGTACAGGACTTCGGCTATCTCAGTTACTCCCATTAAAGTAAAAGAGGGCATGGATGCTTCCTATCCAGCAGGGCACGGCTACATTCAACCTGGATTCCGTCAGACTAAATTCACTGTGGTGAGAAAAACAACCCCATTCTCAGGACCGGGAAGCGGGATTCATTATCGTCTGTCTTATGGATAAAGTAGTAGTAGTAGTAAGGTGACTCTGGCCTCGTAATAATCCTGGAGCATGTAAGGGATTCAGGTGCAGGAAGTGTAGGTCAGTGGGGACTTGTGTCACCACATTTCAAGAGCCATAGTCGGAGCACTTCTCTGTCCTTAAGGCTGGGGCCCCACGTGGCGTAAACGCTGCGGTTCACCTGCGGCGTAAACGCCGTGGAAAAAAAAAAGCGGCGTTTTACAGTCACAGCAAAGTGGATGGGATTCTAGTAATTCCTATACCCACTTTGCGTTAATATACGTGTTGCAGACATGGGGCGATTTCCAAAACCGTTGTGGTTTTGGAAATCGCAGCATGTCAATTATACCTACGGAAATGCCGGCGGTTTCCCTATAGGTATAATGGAAGTAGAAAGTTCACAGAGGAAACCTCTGTGAACTTTCTATCAAAAGCACTGCAGGAAAAACTGCAATGCATTGCTGTCGTGGTTTTTCCAGCATAGCTTTTTTGCTGCAGGACGCCATGTGGGGCTTAGCTTAAAGGGATTTTCCAGGGCTTTCCTTTTTTTTTTTTATTGCTGACCTATCCTTAGAAATGTCATCAATTGGAGATCTGTTGGTGGTCTGACACCTTATCCCCCTGTGGTTCAGCTGGTTAAAGAGGCAGTGGCCCTCTCTGAGTGCTGCTTCTACTTCACAGGACATGTGACATTATGTTCATTGATCACATGGTCAGATCACAGCTCAGTCCCATTCAAGTGAATGGGCTGAGCTGTGATACCAAGCACAGTCACTATGGAGCTGTGCTTGGTGAGTACTGAAGAGGCTGCAGCAGACACATCACGTGAACAGGTGCCGATCCCTTTCCAATTTTTAATTGATGATTGCATAGGTCATCAATTACTCAGCCTTAGAAAACCCCTTTAACCCCTTAATGACCAGGCCATTTTTTGTTTTTGCATTTTCATTTTTCAATTCACAGAGTCACATGATGGCTTATTGTTTGCGAAACAAATTGTACTTTGTAATGGTACCATTCAATATGCTGTGCAATGTACTGGGAAGCTGGAAAAAAATTCAGAATGAGGTGCAATTGGAGAAAAACTGCATTTGCGCCAAATTCATATGGGTTTAATTTTTACAGCATTCACTGTGTGGTAAAAATGACATGTTACCTGTATTCTGCGGGTCAGTACGAACATGGCGATACCAAATTTATATAGTATTTGTAATATTTGGATACCTTTTAAAAAATTAAAAACTTTGCTAAATAGAAAAAAATTTTTGCGTCACCATATTGTGTCACCTGTAACTTTTTCATATTTACATGTATGGAGCTGGGTAAGGCATCTTTTTATACGGGACAACATGACGTTTTTATTGATACCATTTGGGGAAAGATCTGATGGTTTGATGGTTGAAAAAAACGCTATTTGGCCATTTTGATTTTTTTCCCCGCTACGCCGTTCACCGTATGGGATAAATATTTTAATATTTTAATAGTTAGGGCCAAAAACTGAATGGGCGATGCCAAAAACTGGATGGGCGATATTTCATATGGCAGTAGGGTGGGCCCCTAGAATCAATCCCACTGGTGGGCCCTAGGCACCCCAGTCCGACCCTGCTTGATGGTGATGGCAAAGTTTGCTTTGAGATGAAGCTTACGGAAAAAGTTCCCGTGATACAGTTATACTCTAAAGACATTGATGTGCATGAAGTACGTGTTAGTTGGTCTCTGAGCTCCTGTGAATTCATGATAGGTGAAGATGAAGATTTTTACGGCTATTCACTAAAGGGATCAAAGTCATGCAATGGGATGGCTGAAGACTATGGCGAGAAATGGGATGAAAATGATGTGATCCCCTGTATGGCGAATTGTGAAGGTGATGAAGAAAAACTTGCACAGAATGGCCAGGATCTTGGCGTAGCAGTTAAAGTGATGAGAAACCAGAAGTGTCAAGTAACCGGAATCTGGAAGAAGAGACCGCCAGATTGGGACTTCTGGAGAGATACTGGACAGGCATACTTGGTTGAAGAGGGACTTCATCATAGGATGTCTCGTCCCATTATAGCTCACCCCATGGGTAGTGAGCTGAGGAGGAGGGTATGTAAGTATGTGAGCCAGAGGGCGCTGTTGAGCGACCCAGGCAGGCGAGAAAAGGCTCTCAGCCACGCCTTTGGGGGGTGGCACGTAACTCCAGGAGGGCTGGAGTGTCCTGCAGGAAACAGGAAGTAGTGGACCAGCTAGGACAGAGAGAGAGGCTCTGTCCCAGAGGGCTGGCGTCCACAGGAGTGGACCAGCTAGGACAGAGAGATAGGCTCTGTCCCAGAGGGCTGGCGTCCACAGAGGACTGTTGCTAGAGCTGAGTAACAGTCAGGACAGTTAGGGGCTCAAGGAGTGAGTTAGGCCCTAACTGTGGCATAGGTTGATCAACATACCTGGTTGAACCTGCCCTTAGGTGAGGAAATCTATGCATCTCTATAGGCTGACTTCTTTAATACAACTGCAATACATATGTATTGTAGTGTATACTACTGAACCAGCGATAAGATCTCTGGTTCAAGTCCCCTATTGAGTGAAAAATGTAAATAAAATTAAAATATTGTAAATATGTGAGCCAGAGGGCGCTGTTGAGCGACCCAGGCCAGGCCAAAAAAGGCTCTCAGCCACGCCTTTGGGGGGTGGCACGTAACTCCAGGAGGGCTGGAGTGTCCTGCAGGAAGTAGTGGACCAGCTAGGACAGAGAGAGAGGCTCTGTCCCAGAGGGCTGGCGTCCACAGGAGTGGACCAGCTAGGACAGAGAGAGAGGCTTTGTCCCAGAGGGCTGGCGTCCACAGAGGACTGTTGCTGGAGCCGAGCAATAGTCAGTACAGTTAGGGGCACAAGGAGTGAGTTAGGCCCAAACTGTGGCATAGGTTTTTTTGTTTTTTTTGTTATGTTGCAGTTAGGCTGAATAAAGGCCCTTTTATTTTACACTTGGACCGTCTGAAAGCTATCATTCCGGCGCCCAGTACCATGAACCACCGCTGTCCGGACCAGGAAAAGCCGCCATTTTGAGTTTAATTCCCCAAATTATCACATATGGTGGAGAATCGCGCGCATAAAAAGATCCACGCAAGTCCTGGAAGACAAGTGGTTTGTGATTGCAGTACTGCTAAGTGTGCATTGTGGCCTACAGCTGGAAGAAATCGGTGATTTCAACTGGAGAAGCCCAGAAAGGGGTGAGTGAATTGCAACATAGCAAGGTGTTTGTAAAACCTGGTGAAAGTAAAACTCTGGAAGAGGAATCCAGGGAATGGACTTTGTGTATACTGTGGCACAGAAGTCTGTGAAGTGTTTGCTGATGGCAAGAAAGTAAGCAATGTGTATAGAAGCAGGATAGTGCAAACAGTCTATGTGAAAGGCTATGGTGCCATGTTGGTGTTTTCTGTGGAAGACAGAAGAAAATGCTGGTTGTTGTAGTGCCATATAAGTTAACTGTGTGAATACAGGTGACTGCAGAAGATAGCAAGAATTTGCTGTCGGTTGAACCGAAGGTTGCTGTGGAATATTGTGTAATCTTGTTAATAAACCATGGGCAAGAAAAAGAGAATTTCAGCTTGTAAAAAAGCAGAGAAGTTATGCACAGGTTTATTAGTGCAGCAGTCTGAATGCAGAGAGACACAAAACCCAGAACAGAGCATGTGGAATGCAAGTAAAGATAAAGGGTTGCATGAGAGTGACTCAGTTTTTCTAAAGCACCTCTGTTCTATGATTGAATATGTTCCTACTGACGGTATGTCTCATATTGGAGTGCATGAGAGCGCCAAAGATGAAAATATTATGGTGCAGCAGCTTCAAGATGAGATTAAAACCATCAGGTTCGTTTATGAAGGTGAAATATCTGATTGGAAATGGCAACTTGAGTTATCAGAAAAAGAGAACCTTAAGTTAAAGAAAGAGCTTGAAACTATAAAGAGTTCATCTCCTAGTCATTGTGAAAATGTGGTACTGGGTTTGCCTGGAATGGACTGTGTCACTGAGAAGGAGTTTGCTGATATGAAATGTGCTCTAGCTAATAAAGTTGTACAGAGTGTAGAGCAAAAGCAAGTGCTTGAGAAGCAATTGCAGGATTTAAAGGAGCAGCATGTCCAAGACTCCATTGCCAAAGAGAGTGTCATTGAAAAATTAAGAGATGAGCTTGAAACTGCTAAACAAAGAGAAAGGGAACTCAAAGCTAGAAAATGTAGTCTGGAGAGGGCGCGTCAGGATCTTGTGAAGATAATGAGAAGTTGTCTGTTTTGGTGCAAAATAAAGACAAAGAGTTGATGGAGATGTCATCTGTCCATGCTCACAAAGTGCAAGCCTTACAGGAGAGTCATAAAAAAGTAGAGACTCAACTTCAAGTGATGCAACTAAAAGTCACAGAAGGGGACAGATTTCAAGCAGAACTGCTAGACAAGGCAAATAGACTACAGGTGGAATTGAATAATGTCACAGGGCTTCTTTCTCAAGCAGACAGCAAGTTTATCAAACTTTCCAAAGAATTTTCTACCCTAGAATCTCAGCTTCAGGACACTCAGGAACTTTTGCAAGAAGAAACCCGGCAGAAGCTTGACCTTAGTACAAAACTAAAACAAATGGAAGATGAGAAAAATGGTTACCTTGAGCAACTAGAGGAAGAGGAGATAGCAAAAAGAGATTTGACAAAGCAGATTTCAACACTACAGGCTCAGGCGACTGATATGAAGAAAAAAATGCAAGATAGTATTGGGTCCTTGGACTCTGTTGAAGAACTAAAGGAAAGGTTGCAAAAGGAGCTAGAAGCTACAAATCAACGGTTTGAGGAGAAGGTTGCTGCTTATGACAAACTTGAGAAGATGAAAATTAGACTGCAGTAGGAACTAGAAGATGTAGGTGTAGATCGTGATCATCAACGTCGGATGGTGTCAAATTTGGAAAGGAAGCAGAAAAAGTTTGATCAGCTGCTTGGTGAAGAGAAGACTCTTTCTGCAAGATATGCAGAAGAACGTGACCGTGCTGAAGCAGAGGCCCTTGAATTGAAGGCCGAGTTAGAGAGGCTCAACAAGCAACTGTGCACTGAAATGGAGAATTTGGTTAGCTCCAAGGATGAAGTTGAGAAAAACCTGGAATCTGTGCAGATATTGTATGAGAACAAAGCTAATGCTTATGACAAGCTGGAAAAGGCCAAGAGAGAATTGGACCCCCAGATAGAAGACATGAAGATTCAGTTTGAGGGAAAGCTGTCTAATTTGTCTGCTAAGATTGTAGATCTAAAAATGCTTGTTGCTAAACTAAAGGTGCAAGTGAACCAGCAGGAGGAAATTGCACGCATCAAGAAACAGCTGGAGTTTCAGATGGATCACGTGAAGCGCGAGTCAGAAATAAAGTTGGAAGAGCGCACTGTTCAGATTGAACAGTTAAAAACCGAAGTGGAATCTAAAAGAGAAGAATTGGATCGATTGCAGCAGTCTCTATCCAATACTGAACAGTCGGCATCTGTCCTATCTTCAAAGCTGTCAGCACTAGAAGCTGAGAAGGATTCGCTGCAGAACCTGTTAACCTCTAAAGAATCAGAGCTGCAAGGTGCACTAGTAAAGACTGAGATGGAAGCGACACAGAAAAATGTCGCAGTGAAGAAAGTTCTGGAGCTGGAATCAGAGATTTGTGCGCTACAGAAGGCGTTAGAATTGGGAAAAGCTGCCAGTATAGAGGCAGAGAAAGGAGAATCATTGAGTCAGACAGACATGAGTGACCTGTCCAATGATGTGACAGTTGTTAAAGACATGCCAGAAAATGTAGTTCAGCATGAGCTATTTTGTGAGGGTGTACGGTATGGCCCTCATGCAGGAGAAGATATTGCAGTACAGAGATTGTGTATCTCAAACAAAGAGGAGAGTAAGCAGCCTATGTCTCCTAAACTTCTAAGCCTTGATGGCAGGGTCGGACTGGCCCACCGGGGAACCGGTGAATCCCCCGGTGGGCCCCGACTACTAGTCCACATTTTACCAATGTAAATGCATTGGTCAGGGGCCCGATCTGGATGGTCAGGGGCCCGATTAGGCCCCTGACCAATGCAATTACATTGACAAAATGTGGATTAGTAATGGTCAGGGGCCGGACTTTACTACCATAAAGATGGCCACTGCCGGCGGAGCACAGCGGCGGGAGACTGTCCCTACCTTGTCATGGGCCCGCCTCCTGAAGCCTGCATCCTGATTGACAGCTCCTGGAGCCAATCAAATTGTAGCGCATTGCTGCACGCATCATTGACGTCATAACGCTGTGCGCGGCGGCGGGATTCAGCAGAGGAGCCCAGAACAACAGTGTGAAGTTAAGTACAAGTTACCACACACACAAAACAACTTTCCCCCCTATTTTGCCCCCAAATCTTTCAGCTTCACTGACCCCTCTGAGAACTGCAGCTCCAGATGCTCTGGATCTGTTGAGAGTTGTAGCCCCCCCCCCCCAAAAAAAAAAAAAAAAAAAAATATTCCATTGTACTGTTATGCTGGTGCCTGCTCTAGGGCTCCAGCATGACAATACCTAAGTTACAGAAACCGCTGAGGACTTTTCTGTCCGTCACTTTCAGTTTGAATATGGCGGACACCGGCGGACCTCATTATAATGGGGTCTGCCGGTGTCTGTGTGTAACCGCCATGTTAACAGTCCGCCTCTCAGTCATTCGGGTCCCATGGCCGCAGTTGTGAACCTAGCATAAGGCTATGGCTACACTACAACTTCCGTCATGGAACCAAAGATCGCCGTGTCGCCTTGGGACTCTTTCACACATTAGTGAATGGAGTCGTGTTGGGACCCTCAGGTTGCAATGCGACTCCATTCACTAACATAAGTGAAGGAGTTACAAGGCGACATGGTGATCCACATGACGGGAGTCACGGCTTATTCATCAAAAACAATGTTTTCCACCTGCCGGAGTTTTGCGCCTAATTTATAATGAGGTGCGCACATAAATTAGTCGCGTCTTCCGGAGTCCGTGCACCTAAACAGAACTCCACACCAGCTCCTTGCTGATGTAGATCTCTGGGATCATTAACACTAGAAAACTGAAGTAAATGATGATAAAATGACAGGGCCAGAAAAGTGGTGAAAAACTCAAAAAGTCTTTTTTTTTTGCAAAAATTTTCACTTGCGCAAAATAATTGTTACTTTTTTAATGGCTTGTACATCACTTTTTTTTTAGCACACAAGCTGTGTAATATCAGCTCCATTTATTTATTTATTTATTCTGCTTACTTGTATAGCGCCATCATATTCCGCAGCGCTTTACAGACATTGACAGTCATATGTAGATTGTGAGTCCTATATGGGAGAATGACTGACAATGTCTGTAAAGCGCTGTGGAATATGATGGCGCTATATAAGTAAGAAAAATAAATAAATAGTATTTACACTGTACAAATAGGATGCATGATGTTAAAAAAAAAAAAAATGTCATGCATCCTATTTAATGTCAATCATCCTATTCATACAGTGTATATATTATGGGGCTTATTTATTTATATGGCAGATATAACCTTTTTAACCAACCCCCAATACAATATAATTTTGTCAATATGTTGTTAATTTTTTTTTTTTTTTTTTATGCCAGGGGAGGTGAAAAACAACAAAAAAATACCCTACTCACCTATCTCCGATGCTGCAGTGTCCTCCCAGTGCAGTTCGATCCTGCTACTTGGCTGCCTTCTGGCTATGATGTCCCAGATCCCTTCCGCTGAGGCCGTCACGTGACTACTTAGGTCAATCAGCGGCCTACAGAAGGGACCCAGGGACGTCCCTTCGCCGTGGCTGCGGATTGACCTTAGCAGTCATGTGTGGTGGGGACATGCGCCAACAGAGCTGCAGGACTGGGGGACACACGAGCATCGGGGACAGGTGAATGTTTTTTTTTTTTCTTTTTTTTTCACCTCTCCTACTCTAATTAAAAAATACATTTTTGCCTGGACAACCCCTTTAAAGGGATTATCCACATTCTAATATTGTTATACCACCTGCAGGGTACCAACACGCAGGACCCCCCTGAAGATCAGCTGCATTGGAATAGCATGGCTCTCAGTAATGTTACCATACCAGGAGCCACGCTTTTCACTAGCCGTATAAAGTGTAGTGGTGGCTTTAGGTACTGCAGCACTGTCCCACTGAAGTCTATGAGGCAGCACTACAGTACCAAAAAACGCAGCTGCACTTTGTACAGTGAGTGAGCAGTGTGGCTCCTGGTATGTAATCATTACTGGGAGTCACGCTGTCCTGGTGCTGCTGATCTGCAGGGATCCAGGTTGTCAGACTTCCACAGATCTAAGGGCTCATTCACACAACAGGATTCCAAGGCTGTGTGCTGGCTGTTGTATTAGCAGCACACGGTCCGATAGATTTTAGTGGATCTATTCGCACGACCATTGTTTTAATCGTCTGTGTGAATGATCCAAGAAAGAAATAGAACCGGCTATTTTTGGTGATTTTATGGATCCCTCAATAGACTCATGTCAATGAGGGATCCTTGAAAACAGATTTTCTTAGGGTGTGCACTGTGCTGGGCACTGTCGTGGGAATGTAGCCTAGAATATTAGAAGGTGGATAACCTTTTTAAAGGGGTTATGCCATGAAGAATAGTTATCTGTTATCCATAGGATCGAGCCCTCAGATTCGGGGTGTTTTTCTTCTAACTGAATCCAGGCTGAATGTAGCTGTGCCCAGCTGGACGGGAGGCGACCGTGCACCCATTAACTTGAATGGAAGTGCCTGAGATAGTGAAGTACAGGACTTCGGCTATCTCAGTTACTCCCATTAAAGTAAAAGAGGGCATGGATGCTTCCTATCCAGCAGGGCACGGCTACATTCAACCTGGATTCCGTCAGACTAAATTCACTGTGGTGAGAAAAACAACCCCATTCTCAGGACCGGGAAGCGGGATTCATTATCATCTGTCTTATGGATAAAGAGTAGTAGTAGTAAGGTGACTCTGGCCTCGTAATAATCCTGGAGCATGTAAGGGATTCAGGTGCAGGAAGTGTAGGTCAGTGGGGACTTGTGTCACCACATTTCAAGAGCCATAGTCGGAGCACTTCTCTGTCCTTAAGGCTGGGGCCCCACGTGGCGTAAACGCTGCGGTTCACCTGCGGCGTAAACGCCGTGGAAAAAAAAAAGCGGCGTTTTACAGTCACAGCAAAGTGGATGGGATTCTAGTAATTCCTATACCCACTTTGCGTTAATATACGTGTTGCAGACATGGGGCGATTTCCAAAACCGTTGTGGTTTTGGAAATCGCAGCATGTCAATTATACCTACGGAAATGCCGGCGGTTTCCCTATAGGTATAATGGAAGTAGAAAGTTCACAGAGGAAACCTCTGTGAACTTTCTATCAAAAGCACTGCAGGAAAAACTGCAATGCATTGCTGTCGTGGTTTTTCCAGCATAGCTTTTTTGCTGCAGGACGCCATGTGGGGCTTAGCTTAAAGGGATTTTCCAGGGCTTTCCTTTTTTTTTTTTATTGCTGACCTATCCTTAGAAATGTCATCAATTGGAGATCTGTTGGTGGTCTGACACCTTATCCCCCTGTGGTTCAGCTGGTTAAAGAGGCAGTGGCCCTCTCTGAGTGCTGCTTCTACTTCACAGGACATGTGACATTATGTTCATTGATCACATGGTCAGATCACAGCTCAGTCCCATTCAAGTGAATGGGCTGAGCTGTGATACCAAGCACAGTCACTATGGAGCTGTGCTTGGTGAGTACTGAAGAGGCTGCAGCAGACACATCACGTGAACAGGTGCCGATCCCTTTCCAATTTTTAATTGATGATTGCATAGGTCATCAATTACTCAGCCTTAGAAAACCCCTTTAACCCCTTAATGACCAGGCCATTTTTTGTTTTTGCATTTTCATTTTTCAATTCACAGAGTCACATGATGGCTTATTGTTTGCGAAACAAATTGTACTTTGTAATGGTACCATTCAATATGCTGTGCAATGTACTGGGAAGCTGGAAAAAAATTCAGAATGAGGTGCAATTGGAGAAAAACTGCATTTGCGCCAAATTCATATGGGTTTAATTTTTACAGCATTCACTGTGTGGTAAAAATGACATGTTACCTGTATTCTGCGGGTCAGTACGAACATGGCGATACCAAATTTATATAGTATTTGTAATATTTGGATACCTTTTAAAAAAATTAAAAACTTTGCTAAATAGAAAAAAATTTTTGCGTCACCATATTGTGTCACCTGTAACTTTTTCATATTTACATGTATGGAGCTGGGTAAGGCATCTTTTTATACGGGACAACATGACGTTTTTATTTATACCATTTGGGGAAAGATCTGATGGTTTGATGGTTGAAAAAAACGCTATTTGGCCATTTTGATTTTTTTCCCCGCTACGCCGTTCACCGTATGGGATAAATATTTTAATATTTTAATAGTTAGGGCCAAAAACTGAATGGGCGATGCCAAAAACTGGATGGGCGATATTTCATATGGCAGTAGGGTGGGCCCCTAGAATCAATCCCACTGGTGGGCCCTAGGCACCCCAGTCCGACCCTGCTTGATGGTGATGGCAAAGTTTGCTTTGAGATGAAGCTTACGGAAAAAGTTCCCGTGATACAGTTATACTCTAAAGACATTGATGTGCATGAAGTACGTGTTAGTTGGTCTCTGAGCTCCTGTGAATTCATGATAGGTGAAGATGAAGATTTTTACGGCTATTCACTAAAGGGATCAAAGTCATGCAATGGGATGGCTGAAGACTATGGCGAGAAATGGGATGAAAATGATGTGATCCCCTGTATGGCGAATTGTGAAGGTGATGAAGAAAAACTTGCACAGAATGGCCAGGATCTTGGCGTAGCAGTTAAAGTGATGAGAAACCAGAAGTGTCAAGTAACCGGAATCTGGAAGAAGAGACCGCCAGATTGGGACTTCTGGAGAGATACTGGACAGGCATACTTGGTTGAAGAGGGACTTCATCATAGGATGTCTCGTCCCATTATAGCTCACCCCATGGGTAGTGAGCTGAGGAGGAGGGTATGTAAGTATGTGAGCCAGAGGGCGCTGTTGAGCGACCCAGGCAGGCGAGAAAAGGCTCTCAGCCACGCCTTTGGGGGGTGGCACGTAACTCCAGGAGGGCTGGAGTGTCCTGCAGGAAACAGGAAGTAGTGGACCAGCTAGGACAGAGAGAGAGGCTCTGTCCCAGAGGGCTGGCGTCCACAGGAGTGGACCAGCTAGGACAGAGAGATAGGCTCTGTCCCAGAGGGCTGGCGTCCACAGAGGACTGTTGCTAGAGCTGAGTAACAGTCAGGACAGTTAGGGGCTCAAGGAGTGAGTTAGGCCCTAACTGTGGCATAGGTTTTTTTTGTTGTTTTGTTATGTTGCAGTTAAGCTGAATAAAGGCACTTTTATTTTACACTTGGACCGTCTGAAAGCTATCTTTCCGGCGCCCAGTACCATGAACCACCGCTGTCCGGACCAGGAAAAGTCGCCATTTTGAGTTTAATTCCCCAAATTATCAATATATATATATATATATATATATATATAAAAAAAATTTAAAGTGTTAAAAAAAATTCTGAAATTAATAAAGCCCTCAAAATGCCCCTTTCCTATATAAAATGAGTTATGTAAAAAACAACTAAATATTAATAATAATACTAATAATAATATAAGGGCAGATTTTGCTGGAACAGTTTTCTGGGGGTCATGTCATATTTGCAGAACCCTTAAAGTACCAGTATAATGGAAACCCACAAAAGATGAGTGAGGCCATTTTGGAAACTACACCCCTCACATTTATCAAGGGGTATTATTATTATTATTATTTTTTAGCCCAAGAATGCTTCCCAAAACTTAATGAAGGAAATTTATTTAATGAAAGAAATATGCCATTATATGTCGTGCCCACTTTGTGTCAATAGAGAGAAACACTTCTAAAACTTTTAAGTGGGTTATCCTGTGTACAAAAAAGTTGTATATGTGGGCATAAACTGCTGTTTGGGCATATATCATAGATGCTCCATAATACAGAACCATAGGATGTTCCTAACTACTATACAAGCTCATTCTAAATGACTTTTGAAAAACAAGGTTGACTTAAAGTTTGTTCCGTCAAAGCAAATAACTTGCAGATTGGAGGGGGATCCGAATTCTCAGACCCCACTGATCAGGAGGACAGTATACTTTTGAACAGAGCAGTGGCTGGATAGCACATGCACTACTCCTTCCATTTCAATGGGAACACCAAAGATAGCCGAGCACTGTATTGCTGCCCAACCATGGTGCCATTCTTATGATCAGTGGTCAGACCCCCACCGATCTGCAAGTTATGCCTTACCTATGGATAGGGGATGATAACTTGCTTTGGTGGGAAAACCCTTTAATAATTGGAATACCAGATTTACCTTTTCATTGAAGTCCACACAAATATCTTCCAAACACCTTAAACAAGTTTTTGCTTTAACAGCAGTGTATTTTAAACATCTGCAGCACTTTCCAATGATAGTGGCCCGTAATGCCTCACCATATATATACCTGAAAAATTAAAAAAAAAAAAAAAAGTAAAGTTATTTTACCAATATTTAAAATAATATGTTATATTTTTACATACTGTACTACTATGCATACACAGAAGATGGAGGGCACCACCTAATATAATCCCAGTAACACTATGACGTGTGAAAACTTACAATATCCAAAAAGCATGAAACAATAAAAACACAAAAAGAAAAGGGTGGGCTGTAGAAGACAGCACCGAAGCGCTATTTCATGTACTAAAGAGGAAGCAAAAATAACCTTTAATGCAATGAATAATTCTTTTTTAATAATTCACACCTTTTTCTTTCATATTTTCACATAATATCCATTAGAGATGTAAAAATTACATTTAACCGCGTTTAGCAGATGGGGGAAAACCATGGAAGCTGAAATACAGTAACAAATTTACACAGGTTCTTCTCCACCCTTCACTTTCATATGGGAAGCTCATGTATATAATAAAGCTGTTTACAGACCTATAAGAGTCATTCCCGTTATATACGGCGAGGTATTATATTCTCGACTGCAAATAATGCAGACATAGAGGGAGTCTGTCATCTGAACCCAAAATATTAACCCAGCCACACAAATAGATAAATTAGGGTCAAATGAATCAAACAGTGTTTCCCCCTTGTGTATCACAGTCTCCACTGTTAATATGCAAATGAGCTCTTTTGAGGAATGGCCACATCCTCATGTCTCCAAACATTTCATTTGCATATTGACAAAAACAGCAATATCCCAGCAACTGAAGCAGTGATTCACAAGGGGAAAACACCATTTAATTCTGGTGACCCTAACCTAACTATCTGCAGGGCAGGATTTACATGCTGGGTTGTTGGTGACACACTCCCTAGCTAAAGCTAGAAAACAAATTGCTGCTGCAAATTTAGCTCCACCCACTTCTATGTTGACTCCACCCATTGCCATCTATTTTTCCATGTGCCCCCATACAGTATAATGCTCCGACAGTCATCCTAACATTATACACCCCTACATTATAATGGTCCCCTCCAATTGCCTCACAGTATTAAGTCCCTCTCCTCGTGCCCCAGTTTAAACTGGCGGAAACTAGAGGGGGACATTAAACTATGGGGCAGCTGGAGGGTGACATTAAACAGTGGGGGTAGTTGGAGGGGGACATTAAACTGGGGGCAACTAGAGGCAGACATGTCCCCCTCCAGCTAACCTCCACGGTTTAATGTCCTCCTCTAGTTGCCCCCAGTTTAATGTAACCCTCCATTTGCCCTCCCAGTTTAATGTCCCCTCATCCATCTGCCCCCAGTTTAATGTCCATCTCCATCTGCCACCAGCTCAATGTACCCCTTCATCTGCCACCAGCTGAATGTCCCCCATCTTCCACCAATTTAATGTTCCCCTTCATCCACCACCAGATTAATGTCCCCCTTTAACTACCACCATCTTAATGCCCCCCTTTATCTGCCACCAATTTAATGTCCCCCTTCATGTCAACAGCTTAATGCCCCCCTTCATCTACCCCCAGTTTAATTGACCCATACATCTACCGTCAATTTAATGTCCTCTTTTATTTGCCACCAGTTTAATTGCCCGTTCATCTGCCCCCAGTTTAATTGCCCCCAGTTCCCCCCTCTTGCTCACACATGCTGTCTCTTCTCTCCTGCTTATCTTCGATCACTCTAGTTCCCAGCTTTCTGTGTAACATCACACTATCCTACAGTTTCCAGAATAGCTCCGCCCACACAAGAGTCTGGGCACATGTTCATGACGTCATCAAAGGTCCTTTAGCCACTAGGATTTAGCATCTACCATTTAGCCTTTACCCTAACTTAATAAAGTTTGTTAACAGCAAAAAACTTCGGGGGGGGGGGGGGGAAAATGGGTGGGTTTGGGGGGCCCGGGGGGGGGGGGGGAAAAAGGGGGGGTGGGGGGGGGGGGGGGGGGATAAAAAAAATATATAGAGAAAAAAATTTATTGTTTTTGGGGTTTTTTTTTCTTTTTCTTTTTTTGTTTTTTTTTTTTTTTTTTTTTTAGAGAAATTTCCTTATTTTTTTTTTTTTTTTTTTAATTTTTTTTTTTTTTTTTTTTTTTGTGGGGGTTTTTTTTTTTTTTTTTTTTTTTTTTTGTTTTTTTTTTTTCTTTTTTTTTTTTTTTTTGGGGGCCGCAGGCATTCAGTGCAAGTTTTGTTTTATAAATACAGTGAGTCAGACACATGTGAGGCAGAGCTGCTGGGGGGAGAGATGTGAGCAGAGCTGATGTGAGACAGACATGTTATGTCTGGGGGAGTCTAAAGCAGGTGGAAGGTGTAATTCCAAGGAGTAGATAAGTAGATGTTTTAAGAATCTATATCCTTGAGATCAGCTTGTGGAGCTGTTTAATTTTATTTCAGAGCCACCTGTTCTCCTTTTACTTCAGAGTATATAGTTAGGTATGTGTTACCCCCTATATACTCACAGGACCTAGCTAGTAACTGTAGTTAGGGATCCATATATATATATAGTTCAGGGCAGTGATAGGTTAGGCTTCCGACGGCCAATTAGCTAGTTAGAGGCCCGGTGGCACTAGTAGTTTAGCTGGCAGGTTAAGGACTCAGTGTTAGGGTAGTCAGGCCTGCATCTACTGCCGTCACCGTCGCCTTGTTTGCTGCCTGTGAAGAATCTCACCATCATCATCATCTCCTGATCGGCTGTCTGTCATCTCCTGGAAGAATCCGAGGATCCACAGTCATCCACAGGGGCCCCTGCATCTCTTCTGTTGCCTGGAGGTATTGTGCACCGGACTCTTGCTATATATCTATATATATATATATATATATATATACCCGGGTATATAACCTAAGACTATTGTGGACTTGCTGGTTGTTGTAGTACTGCTGTGTTCTGAGTATATTGTATGTATTATTACCCTTTTGATTCTTATAACGCTACTGTTATAACCTTATGTGGTATCTGTATGTATTCTTCAGACTGTGAGATTAGTACAGTGAACCTTGTTAAGGCTACTAACTGTACCTCATGGGTAAGTCCCAGGAAGAGATCCTCCCTGTAATACAGAGGCTCTATCCTGGGTGGAGGCACTGATATATTTCATATATGTTCCCACTCTTCCCTTCAGCGAAGGCTTCAGGTCCCATTATACACACAGGTCAGCGCCAGAGTCTGTTGCGGGAGGGATAATACTCATACCCCCCCCCAAATAGGGCTACACAAATTCAGGCTACTTATTGGCTGTGATGGGGAAGCCCCGCGGAGGGGGTCTCCCCGTTATATATAAGCGCTTTTCTTGTTGGGGGCGCTGGAATATTTCATAAATGTTTCCCCTTTTCCCCTCCGGGGGGGGGTTTGGGGCCCCGTTTTCCCCCGGGGGGGGCGCGGGGGTGTTGTGGGGGGGGGGGACCCCCCCCCCCCCCCCCAAAAGGGGGGCCCACACCCCCCTGTGTTTTTTTTTGTGGGGGTGTTTCCTCGTGGGGGGCGCGGGGCCCCCCCTGGTTTTTGGCGTCTTTTTTTTTGCCGCCTTTTTTTTGTTTTTTTCCCCACCCATTATCATTCTCGTTCCTGCACAGCTCTGAGTCTGCATAGTCTAAGTCCCGCCTCTAGTAGTGACGACACACCATAACGTAAGATGGCCGTGTGTGAGCTGTCATTGTTTGGAGCCAATCACTGTAGCTGGCTGCGTGCCCCGGGAAGTGGGCGGAGCCAGTGTTAGGATGCCTGGAGCAGGTAGTCAGTGCCCTGGTGTCTGATGGTCGTGCTGGTGTATCTCGTGTGTGTGGGGGTGCTGACTGTCGTGCTGCCGGGTCACAATGCCAGACACAGCCCGATCACACAGCAAGACATGGCTAAGTATAGGTAAGAGCCCTGATTACTGGAGGACAGCAGTCTGGAGTGTGACACAAGGCACTGTGCAGCCTGGAGACTGAGAGCAGACACTGTGTAGTCTGGAGTATGACAGCAGGCGCTGTGCAGCCTGGAGTGCGACACCAGACACTGTGCAAGTCCTGCTATAGGTAGAGCCACAGGTGGCAGAGCCCAGGCATGCTATATGTGTATAAGTATACATGTTTATTATTAGGTTTCTTATTACAGGGGGTATCCCATGAATGTGTCTGACTATGGGGACTTTCCTCTAGCCCTATCCATGCACACTGTGGTTCTACAAAGTATAATGACCCTTTAGTGGCCCGGTCATATTATGCTACTTGTGGTTCCCACAGTACAATGTTCCCCTAAATGTGGCTTCCACAGAATAACATAACACTAAATATGACCCTTGGTGAGGCCTTGAAGTATAATGTTACCCTTAGTGTGGCCTCTAGGGTGTAACGCCTCCACAGTATGTATGTATGTGTGTGTATATATATATATATATATATATATATATTGCCCTGTCTTGTGGCCTCCACACTATCATGCACAAAATAATAATAAAAAAAAAAAAACATGGTCAGCAGCAGGCGTGATGTAATGTAAGGTGATGTCGGATGTGATTACCGAGCCTTGGGTGATGATCCCTGCAACTTAGGCAGTGGTTCACAAGGGGAAAACACTGTTTGATTCATGTGACACTAACCATGTCCTCTAGATCAGTTGGCAATAAAGGGAGTCTGTCACCAGAGCCCAACATATCAACTCAACCCTGCAGATATCATAGACATTATGTCATATCCAGAGGATATGCCATAAATCTGTTATAGGTTCTTTTTCTGCCAATTGTTCCAGAACTGGGCTTCCCTGACAACTGTCCTCCCTGATAAGGTGACCACTGACTGTCCAGGAAAAGATTAAACAGAGAGGTGACTGGCTGAGCTGTTGTCCATTTTTGACTCCCATAGAAGAGAATTTATGGCCACTTCTCTTATCACTCTTCCTGGATGGTGACCATCTTGCTAGGCAGGGCTGGGATCAGGGAACCCGTTATACCCGAGGTTATACCCTCATCAGTCATATCTATGCTATATCTGTTTCAATTTACTGTGGACATTTCTTTCCAGGGATAGGGTGAAGTCCATGTTTTACCACGCATACAACAACTACCTGGACAATGCGTTCCCATATGATGAGCTGAGACCACTGACGTGTGATGGACAGGACACATGGGGAAGGTGAGGTATTATTACGCTTTTCATGTTGTTTTCCGGTGTCAGATAAATGTATTTGGATATAAACATTTTTTAATCATTTGGTGTGTGTGCATATGTATGTGTGTGTGTGTGTATGTAGATATATATATTTGTGTAGGGTGGCATTTAGCATCCATGTTGTACTGCAGTATTGGGAAATTGAACGTTTCCTTCATTAAAGGGGTTATCCTGTTTCTAAGATTGATGACCTATCCTTAGGATAGGCCATCAATATTAGATCTGCAGGGGTCCAATACCTGAGACCCCCGCAGATCACCAGTTCCGAAGCAGCGTGTGGGAGAGCCTGTTCATTTGCCTTACAAACTATAGCAGCGAATGTAGATGCTGCAGCGTTGAGGTCTATAGGACAGCCCTACAGTTTGTACATTGGCTTTCCCACGCTGCCTTAGTACAGGTGATCCGGGAGGGAGATTCGGGTGTCTGACCCTCACAGATCTAATATTGAGCCTATCTTGAATATAGGCCATAAATTGTAGAAACTGGATACCTGTTTAAAAAAAAAAAAAAAAAGCTTCACTTGATGGCCATACATATTAGACTAATGTCATCTGAACCAGAGGCGTAGCTAGCGGGGGGGCAGAGGGGCGGCTGCCCCGGGCTCACTGACTTTTTGGGGCCCACCCCGGGGCCGCCATTAATACATACTTTATTTCTAACTAGATTTGTGTCTGCAGACACTGATCTAGTTACAATACTTCCTGGTGCTTAACTGACTTGTAAACCGCAAGCCAATGCAAGCGTTCTTGCAGAACGCCGAGAAGCAGACCTAGTCTGTGGCCTGCTTCTCAGCACGGGCGGCGCGATGACGTCACAACATCGCGCCGCCCGCGCTCAGACACAGACGTCCTGTGCGTGGACAGGGAGGAAGCGACGGTGGCTCCATTCATCAGGATCGCAGGTGAGTATGGCTTTTTTTTTGTCGGTATATTAATAGTATAAGGGGTGGTTAGGAGGGGGAAATATATCTATAAAGGGAGGATTCATTAGGGGGCATTATGACGATGGGGGGGTCATTTATATAAGGGTTATTAGGGGGTATTATTAATACAAGGGGGAGGTTATTTATATAAGGAGCCATTAGGGGGCATCATTTATATTACAAGGCATTATGAACATAAGCGGGTGGTCATTGATATAAGGGGTCATTAGAGGTGCAGTATTTGTGTCAGGGGGAATGAGGGGCATAATATGAGGGGTCAATTAATTTAATTAAAGTGGCACTTGGGCTTTATTAGGACTAAGGCCCCACATAGTGGGCTGCAGCAAAAAAAGCGCTGCAGGAAAAACCATGGCGGTAACATTGTGGTTTTTCCCGCAGCGCTTTTCACAGAAGGTCTGCAGAGGTTTCCTCTGTGGACTTTCTGTTTTCAATACACCTAAATGGAAACCGCCAGCATTTCCATAATTGACATGCTGCAATTTCCAAAACTGCAACGGTTTTGGAAATCGCAGTGCGTCTGCTGCACATATTTTTCCCACTATGTGTGGATGGGATTTGCTAGAATGCCACGGTTTTTTTCTGTGGGTTTTGCCACATGGGGCCTCCATCCCATCCCGACTCTGCAGTAAAATATGCGCAGCGGACACGCTGCGATTTCCAAAACAGTCGCAGTTTTGGAAATCGCAGCATGTCGATTATACCTACAGAAACGCCAGCGGTTTTCCTATAGATATAATTGAAGCAGAAAGTCCGCAGAGGAAACCTCTATGAACTTTCTGTGCAAAATGCTGCAGGAAAAACCGCGATGCGTCACCGCCGCGATTTTTCCCGCAGCTGTTTTTTGCTGCGGGATGCAACATGGGGCCTTAGGCTGTATTCACACGGCGGAAAATTTTCTGCCCCCGGACTTTCGCCGTGGTCAGCCGTGACGGGATTCCGATGCCGTGCATCTGCATTCCGTCGTGCCTAACCGCTCCTGATTAAGCCCAGATGAATGGGCATAATCAGGAGCGCGGCTCGAGCCGCGGACACCGCAGGCAGAATCCGCGGGAAGATAGGTTCTGTTGATTTTTTTTTTTCCGCTAGCGGAAAAAAACGCTACTGACTCCCATTGAAATGAATGGGAGGAGTTTTTTCAGGCGGATTTTGAGGCGGATTCCGCGTCAAAATCTGCTGCCAAAAACTCTATGTGAACACAGCCTAAGCCTTAAGGAGTTTTCCAGCTCATTTTTATTGATGGTCTATCCTCAGAATAAAACATCAATAAGAGATAAGAGATTCCCCACTGATCAGCTGTATGAAGGGGCTATGGCACCTGTTTATATCACACGCTGTCTGTTTATAGTGACCGTGTGATGTCATTCCAGCCTTGTCACATAGACATGTATAGGACGAGGCTGTAGTTACATTACATGGCCACTATGAGATGAATGACACTATGTAAACAGAGAAGGGGTCACAGCGCTTACACAGGTACCACGGTTCATTCAAACAGCTGATCCTGGGGGTTCTGGATATTGGAACCCCAATAATTTTTTTTTCCCTTGTTTTTTTTTTTTTTCCCTTTTCAATTAGGAAACACCTGGGGCATTATTAATAAGGGGCATTATTTAAAGGGGGTGCACAGGGAAGTTATTAATTTAAAGATGCTCTTGGGGATATTATTCATTATGGGGGGTTATATTATATATTTTATAATTGGGGTAGCAGCAGGATGGGTGTGCAGGTGAGGACAATGTGGGTCAGGTGCCTGGAAAAGTGAGGAGCCAAAGATGTCTGTGTTGCAAACTTTACAGAGACTGGAAGAAGTGGTCATGGCTGTCCAGATAAAAAAAGATGGGGAATGTGAACGATTAGTCAGAGACGTCACCGGTAAGTCACTAAATGTTACTGCCCTGTATTCACCTAAATCGTCTGCAGAGCCCTGTGTAGAGCTGCTATATACCACTATACGCTCACTGTATACTGATAGTATTGGTATACGAACATGTCCAAGTTGGGGGCCCACTTGGACATGTTCGCCCCCCTGTGCTGAACCCCTAGCTATGCCTCTGATCTGAACCCTCAGATTTTGTCAGGATTGGCCAACCATTTAATGTGTTAGATGTCAGATCTCTGTATTGCTTCATCATTTTGAGGCAAAAAAGGTAGCGGTATATTTCTGATCCTATGGAAGACCCCTTTAATGCACTGTTACTGGATTTGGAGGTATACTGGAGCTGACAGACACTTTTAACAATTACTCCATACATACTCCAATATCCTTGTGCTGTTTCTAGTAATTCCAACAAGTTCTTGTAGGCACCTATCATATCATCGGTCAGCTGTAATCCTTGAATTCATCATATCCATATTTGTGTGAATTATCGGTCACTTTAGGCATTCACTGTATTCTCTTTTTTTGCAGTTTTTCTTTGACATTAATTGATGCCCTGGACACATTGTTGGTGGGTATTGAAATGTGGAGCCCCCATTAGCTAAACCAGTATTATTGCACCTACTGAGTAAGATTCAAGTAAACCTGTCAGGTGATTTCTGCTGTCCTGTCTTAGAGCAGAATGTGATAGATGGAGAGAATCTGAGCTCTGTGATATATAGTATTATATGATAGAGGAGAGAAGCTGAGCTCTGTGATATATAGATGTATATGATAGAAGATAAAAGCTGAGCTCTGTGATATATAGGTTTATATCAGGGGTCAGCAACCCCCCGGAACATGTGCCACTCTTGGCTTATTTCCTTGGCACGGCGACCCGAGTCCTCACCCAGCAGTTTCGATCGGACCAAACACGGCTGAAACGAAACTGCTGTTATTATATTAGGGGGTCTCTTCAGACCCCAGGGTATAATAAGCGGAGTCCCCGGGGGAGATGATCAAACATAAAAAACACTGTTAACTCACCTTCTCTAGATCCGCAGCCACTCTTTCTTCGGGCACTTCTGCTTGACGTAAGAGACCACTGACAGAGCCTCGGGGGTCACGTCTGACGTCATTACGCATAATAACGCGACGTGACCCCTGAGACTCAGCGGACTACAGGAAAAAGCGCCCGAAGAGTACACAGAGGCTGCGGATCCAGGGAAGGTGAGTTAACAGTGTTTTTTATGTTTTTCATCTCTCTTGGCCCTCCACTTATTATACTCTGGGGTCCGAAGAGACCCCACAGTATAATTATAGCTAGTGAGTGGGGACAATTAGAATATTATAAAAGTTAGAATATTATACCATGTGCAGGGGCCGCTATGGGACATAATAGCGTGTGCAGGGGCCGCTATGGGACATAATAGCGTGTGCAGGGGCCGATATGGGACATAATAGCATGTGCAGGGGCCGCTATGGGACATAATAGCGTGTGCAGGGGCCGCTATGGGACATAATAGCAAACCGTGTGCAGGGGCCGCTATGGGACATAATAGCAAACCGTGTGCAGGGGCCGCTATGGGACATAATAGCAAACCGTGTGCAGGGGCCGTTATGGGACATAATACCGTGTGCAGTGACCTCTATGGGACATAATACCGTGTGCTATGGGAATAATACCGTGTGCAGGGGCTGCTATGGGACATAATACCGTGTGTAGGGTCCGCTGTGGGATATAATAACGTGTGCAGGGTTGGTCAGACTTAAAATTATTGACCGGCACTCCGAGTACCTCAACTTTGATTTTTTTTAATCGAAATCGGCACACTGAACTAAAAAGGTTGCCTACCCCTGGTTTATATGATAGAGGAGAGAAGCTGAGATATGTGATATATAGGTTTATATGATAGAGGAGAGAAGCTGAGCTCTGTGATCTATAGGGTTATATGATAGAGGAGAGAAACTGAGCTCTGTGATATATACAGTGCTGGCCAAAAGTATTGGCACCCCTGCAATTCTGTCAGATAATACTCAATTTCTTCCAGAAAATGATTGCAATCACAAATGCTTTGGTAATAATATCTTCATTTATTTTGCTTGCAATGAAAAAACACAAAAGAGAATGAAAAAAAAAGTAAAATCATTGATCATTTTACACAAAACTCCAAAAATGGGCCGGACAAAAGTATTGGCACCCTCAGCCTAATACTTGGTAGCACAACCTTTAGACAAAATAACTGAGAACAACCGCTTCCGGTAACCATCAATGAGTTTCTTACAATGCTCTGCTGGAATTTTAGACCATTCTTCTTTGGCAAATTTCTCCAGGTCCCTGAGATGTGAAGGGTGCCTTCTCCAAACTGCCATTTTGAGATCTCTCCACAGGTGTTCTATGGGATTCAGGTCTGGACTCATTGCTGGCCACTTTAGAAGTCTCCAGTGCTTTCTCTCAAACCATTTTCTAGTGCTTTTTGAAGTGTGTTTTGGGTCATTGTCCTGCTGGAAGACCCATGACCTCTGAGGGAGACCCAGCTTTCTCACACTGGGCTCTACATTATGCTGCAAAATTTGTTGGTAGTCTTCAGACTTCATAATGCCATGCACACGGTCAAGCAGTCCAGTGCCAGAGGCAGCAAAGCAACCCCAAAACATCAGGGAACCTCCGCCATGTTTGACTGTAGGGACCGTGTTCTTTTCTTTGAAGGCCTCTTTTTTTTTTTCCTGTAAACTCTATGTTGATGCCTTTTCCCAAAAAGCTCTACTTTTGTCTCATCTGACCAGAGAACATTCTTCCAAAAAGTTTTTGGCTTTCTCAGGTAAGTTTTGGCAAACTCCAGCCTGGCTTTTTTATGTCTCTGGGTCAGAAGTGGGGTCTTCCTGGGTATCCTACCATAGAGTCCCTTTTCATTCAGACGCTGACGGATAGTACGGGTTGACACTGTTGTACCCTCGGACTGCAGGGCAGCTAGAACTTGTTTGGATGTTAGTCGAGGTTCTTTAGCCACCATCCGCACAATCTTTCGTTGAAATCTCTCGTCAATTTTTCTTTTCCGTCCACATCTAGGGAGGTTAGCCACAGTGCCATGGGCTTTAAACTTCTTGATGACACTGCGCACGGTAGACACAGGAACATTCAGGTCTTTGGAGATGGACTTGTAGCCTTGAGATTGCTCATGCTTCCTCACAATTTTGCTTCTCAAGTCCTCAGACAGTTCTTTGGTCTTCTTTCTTTTCTCCATGCTCAATGTGGTACACACAAGGACACAGGACAGAGGTTGAGTCAACTTTAATCCATTTCAACTGGCTGCAAGTGTGATTTAGTTATTGCCACCACCTGTTATGTGCCACAGGTAAGTAACAGGTGCTGTTAATTACACAAATTAAAGAAGCATCACCTGATTTTTCAAAGGGTGCCAATACTTTTGTCCACCCCCTTTTTTATGTTTGGTGTGGAATTATATCCAATTTGGCTTTTTGACAATTCTTTTTGTGGTTTTCCATTGAAGACAAATTAAATGAAAATATTATTACCAAAGCATTTGTGATTGCAGTCATTTTCTGGAAGAAATTGAGTATTATCTGACAGAATTGCAGGGGTGCCAATACTTTTGGCCAGCGCTGTAGGGTAATATGATAGAGCGAGAGAAGCTGAGCTCTGTGATATACACATGTGGACAAAATTGTTGGTACCCCTCGTTTAATGAAAGAAAAACCCACAATGGTCACAGAAATAACTTGAATCTGACAAAAGTAATTTGCCAAACTACATGTTGACAAGCCACAAAGCTTCTGGGAGAATGTCCGATGGACAGATGAGACAAAAATCTAAATTTTTGGCAAGGCACATCAGCTCTATGTTCACAGATGGAAAAATGAAGCATATCTTGAAAAGAACACTGTCCCTACTGTGAAACATGGAGGAGGCTCTGTTATGTTCTGGGGCTGCTTTGCTGCATCTGGCACAGGGTGTCTTGAATCTTTGCAGGGTACAATAAAATCTCAGACTATCAAGGGATTTTAGAGAGAAATGTGCTGCCCAGTGTCAGAAAGCTTGGTCTCAGTCGCAGGTCATGGGTCTTGCAACAGGATAATGACCCAAAACACACAGCTAAAAACACCCAAAAATGGCTAAGAGGAAAACATTGGACTATTCTGAAGTGGCCTTCTATGAGCCCTGACCTAAATCCTATTGAGCATCTTTGGAAGGAGCTGAAACATGCTGTCTGGAAAAGGCACCCTTCAAACCCGAGACAACTGGAGCAGTTTGCTCATGAGGAGTGGCCAAAATACCTGCTGAGAGATGCAGAAGTCTCATTGATGGTTACAGGAATCGTTTGATTGCAGTGATTGCCTCAAAAGGTTGTGCAACAAAATATTAAGTTAAGGGAACCATCATTTCTGTCCAGGCCTGTTTCATGAGTTTTCTTTTTAAAAAAAATTCTGTTGAAGCATGGTTGAAAAGCAATGTCTGACTTTCATTTGTTCATTTTCATAGATTTTTTATATATTATTACTTTTGTCAGATTCAAGTTATTTCTGTGACCGTTGTGGGTTTTTCTTTCATTGAACGAGGGGTACAAACAATTTTGTCCACGTGTGTATAGGTTATATGATAGAGGAGAGAAGCTGAGCTCTGTGATACATAGGGTTGTATAATAGAGGAGAGAAACTGAGCTCTATGTAATGGGTTATATGATAGAGGAGAGAAGCTGAGCTCTGTGATATATAGGTTTATATGATAGAGGGAGAGAAGCTGAGCTCTGTGATATATAGGTTTATATGATAGAGGGAGAGAAGCTGAGCTCTGTGATATATAGGTTTATATGATAGAGGGAGAGAAGCTGAGCTCTGTGATATATATAGGTTATATGATAGAGGAGATACCTCCATATTGGTAGATCTGACTGTGTTGCTGTTGTGTAGAATTATTATTATCTTGTAGATAAGATACAATGTATTAATAAATCTACTGTGTTTTGGGTTTTACAGATTATTGGGAATATCTCGGAGTTCCAGCGAGTAGTGAACGTACTACAGGACTCTGTGGATTTTGATATCGATGTCAACGCTTCAGTATTTGAGACCAACATCCGAGGTCAATTTTTTAATATATATTTTTATTTAGTTTTTTATTATTTATTACCTGATTTGTGAAAACAAGTAAGGTTTGATTCACACGACAGACGTGTGCTGGGCGTTGTTTTAAAGGCCAGCAAACGGTCCCATAGACTTTTAATGGATCTATTTACACAACTGCTGTTTTAACAGTCTATGGGAATGATCTGAGAAAAAAATCGAGTCTGTCATTTCTTGGGTCGAGTTCATGGAACTCAAGTCTGAGACATCCTTAAAATCAGATTACCCTCGGGTGTGCACTCTAGGTGCTGGACCCTATCATGTGAATGTAGCCAAATTCTGGTCAGCTGCTATCAGACAGCCCCTCTTTCCAGTGGGAACATGGGCATTCTTTACTAAAATCTGAGTGGAGTATGCATTGGAGGTCTTGACCCTGGATGACAATAGGATCCATTACTTTAGGTCCTCAGTCATGTCCTATTTCCTTACAGAACTTATCATTATAATATATTACCGTGTTTCCCCGAAAATAAGACACCCCCCCGAAAGTAAGGCATAGGAGAGGTTTCGGAGAATTGCCCAATATAAGGCATCCCCCGAAAGTAAGACGTATGTTCCCGAACAGAACATACGGTATATGAGGCCGAACCCCACAATCTCTACTATCATTATACTCCGGGGTCTTTGAAAAGACCCCGGAGTATAATAATCGGAGGCCCAGGGGAGGTGAGGGAACATAAAAAACAATGTACTTACCTCTCCTGCTCTTCTCCAGGCTTCAGGCCTTTTTGGTGACGTCGCAGACGTCAGCGGACGTCATTTTGCGTCGCGACGTCGGCCCGCGTCACGTGACGCCGGGCTGGTCCAACATTGAAGAAGGCTGAAATAGCCTGGAGTGGACCGGAGCGAGGAACAGGTAAGCAACATTGTTTTTTTTATGTTTCTATCCTCCCCTGGGTCTCCGATCATTATACTCTGGGGTCTGAAAAGACCCCACAGTATAATAATTGTTCATGGGTGGTCCACAATGGGACATATAATAGTGTGTGCAGGGGCCACTATGGGGCAAAATACTCAGTGCAGGGGCCACTATGGGGAATGATACTGTGTGCAGGGGCCACTATGGGGAATGATACTGTATGCAGGGGCCACTATGGGGAATGATACTGTGTGCAGGGGCCACAAAGGGGCATGATACTATGTGCAGGGGCCACTATGGGGCATGATACTGTGTGCAGGGGCCACTATGGGGCATGATACTGTGTGCAGGGGCCACTATGGGACATGATACTGTGTGCAGGGAAATTAATGGTTTGGATTGTTATGATGATGTCCTAGAAGATGATGACATAACTGTCATTGAATAAATTTTACTTTCTATTCGTACCTTAATATTGGTAAATGTACAATACTGTTAATTGTTGTACATGGAAATAATGGTACGGTAGTAGTAAGAAATTCTTGATAGGATTCACAGTTTGTCTGGTTATGCTGGTTTGTGATGACAACTACTGTACAGTACCGTATATAATAAATGTTCATTTTTTTGTTCCGCAATAAATGTGAATTCTTCTTCATTGAAAAAAAAATAAGACATCCCCTGAAAATAAGACACAGCACATCTTTGAGAGCAAAAATTAATATAAGATGCGGGGAAACAGGGTATATCACATTATGTAATGCAATTTTGTGTACCATGTGTTTTCATAACTAAATTTAGATCCCTTTCATTTCAGTGGTAGGGGGGCTTCTCTCTGCTCACCTCCTGTCAAAGAGAGCTGGTCTAGAGCTGGAACCTGGTTGGCCATGTTCTGGCCCTTTACTTCGCATGGCAGAGGATGCAGCCAGGAAACTTCTGCCAGGTAAATAGAGGTGGTATTTAACAATGTACTTAAAGGGGTTGTCTCATCTCTTTGCTTTAAAGAGTTTTGCCGATCCTAAATCAAGTTTTCATATCGATGTCCTATCCACAATATGGGGTCTGACACCTGGACCCTGCACAGATCAGCTGTTGCAGCAGCCTTTGGGTGTTGGAAGCTGCTAGTGGACAGGCAGCACCGCTCCTTTTCAAGTAATAGGAGTGGAGAAAAACGTCCACAAGCAGTTACTAACACCTGCTGCAACAGCTGATCTGTGCGGGGTCTTATCCTGTGGATAAGCTGTCAGTATAAAAACACGATTTGGGATCGAGTTTCCAGGACTTTATAGTTGATGACCTATTTTTGGGGGTCTGATGCCCAGGACCCCATGCGGTAGCTGTTTGAAGCGGCATCAGATGATTGCAGCTCAGTCCTATTCAAGTGAATGGGCTGAGCTGCGATAGCAAGCAGAGTGGCTGTACAAATGTACGCCATTGTGTGTGGGAAGTACTGAAGAGGCTGCAGCGCTCACCTGAACACTGCAGCTGATCGGCCATGGGCCCTGCTGTCTGGACCCTGTTCTAAGGATAGGTGGAAAACACCTTTAATCATTCCCTCCTTTGTATGTAAAACGTGTCTTTTTTAATTTACAGCTTTTGATACACAGACTGGCATGCCTTATGGTACAGTCAATCTTCTCAAAGGTGTTAACCCTACAGAGACTCCAGTGACATGCACGGCTGGTATTGGAACTTACATCATTGAATTTGCAACACTGAGCCGCTTAACAGGAGATCCAGAATTTGAAAGGGTAGCAAGACGAGCCCTCAAAGGATTATGGGAAAGTCGATCTGAAATTGGTCTGGTGAGAAGGCATGGCTTTATTGCTGTAATAAGACACGTTACAAATATTTTGGATACCTTTTTCTTGCAAAGACATAACATGTTTGGTAACTGTTTCATGTAGCAGACAGATGCATGACTGTAAACTTGCTATCAAAGGGATTATCCTTTTTTTTTTAAATATGGGCAAAATAACAGGATGCATTAATACAAAAAAAACTTCCTAGTGTATATATCTTTTTTAAATTCTGCACTATTTATTTTCAGGCCATGTGACCACAGCTGTGAAGTTTCGTTTACAAGCTCACTACTCCTCCCTGTGAGCAGTTCAGCCAGCAAACGAAACGTCACAGCAGCACATGACCTTGTTGCTGCCTGAAGCCACTTATACTGACCTCAGTTGTGGGAGTGATTTATTACCTGGCCAGATTTGCAGACTGATGAAGAAATCTGATACAACACAGACGCCAGGGAGGACATTTGCACACAGGCAGGTGTGTGTGTGTGTGTGTGTGTGTGTGTGTGTGTGTGTGTGTGTGTGTGTCCTGTGATTTTATTCCAGGGGAAAATGGAGGGGAGGGGTACACAGAGAGTGAGAGCAGGCAGATGAATCATGGGAGATGTAGTTTTTTTCCCACAGATTCACTGCATGTAAATAACAGTGACACAAGGAGCAGCAAATAAAATAAAGGCAAGCAAAGGCTGCAGGGAACAGTGATGATTTAGCACTGCTGTGGATGTATTTGTAGAAAACCTTTGGAAGTTGCATAACCCCTTTAATTTTTAGTCTTAAAAATTCAATAACAAAATTATTAACAGGAAAATTAAATTTTGGCACTTGCTAAAAAAATTTTTTATTTATTTTTTTAAAATTTTCTGCCAATTTTGTAAAAAGTTAGCAGAGCAGGACGAGGACACCTCAGTATGACAGATTTACAACAACTTGCACTAGAAAACTGACACATTTAATAGCTGTAATCTATTCTAGTCCTTGGCTAAATGGCTGAGTAGCATTACCAGGCTATAAAACCAACACCGCCTTTTAGCAAAAATTTTCTTCCCTAGACAAGCCCTGACTGGCTACTGGTCAATGGTCACATACAATTGTTGCCTCAGCTAGAACGCTAAAAATGGAAGAATTCATTTTAGGTTTGGCCAATCATTTTATATGTTTGGGGTTTTTTTTTTTGTTGAAAATTGTGTTTTTCTTGCAGGTAGGGAATCATATAGATGTAATGACATCTAAATGGGTGGCCCAGGATGCAGGGATTGGAGCTGGCGTTGACTCATATTTTGAATATCTTGTTAAAGGAGCCATTCTTCTTCAGGATGAGGAGATGATGTCCATGTTTCTGGGTAAGCAGGAGGGGGAGGTATCTCTCGTTCCACCCGAGATTCCATTTAAATCGGCGGAGAGAAAAGTCTATGTGGTCTGCGGGTTTCAGAGCGTAACCACTTTTTTAGGTGGACAGGGTTTCCATTCTTCAGGTCCCCATGCGGACCTGAAGGACAGAAACCGAGCGCTAGCGTGGATCTGAAGGATGGAAAGCGAGCGCTAGTGTGAACTGAGACTTGGAGCAAAGAATCTGTCACGTTGATATTCAGCGTGTCAATCTCTTGTTTCTCCCACATCCATCATCGGGGTAGAGTTGGGGGACGGCCATATACATAATTGTCAGATCTGGTCGAAATGAGCCATTGTGCTATATTGGTACAACCATAGTTTTAGTAATATCTGAGTCCCTGATTTTATAATCCTATCTTCCATCTCATTAGATTACAACAAGGCTATTCAGAACTATACCAAGTATGATGACTGGTACATCTGGGTGCAAATGTACAAAGGCACTGTCTCTATGCCAATATTTCAGTCCTTGGAAGCCTTTTGGCCTGGATTACAGGTAAGATCTGCTTTAACCCATCTAAACTAATGAAAACGATCAGAATGGTGTAGAATAAAAAAAGAACATTAAGCTGTGTTAAGTTTAAAGGGGTATTCCCACTTTGGCACACCATGAGATTGGCAATATGTGGCTCCTTCTCTGGAGTACAAAGGGAGTTTTGGAAACAGCCTTATTGTATGTACCCTGTTTGGGTAACCCTCATAAAGGTAAAGAGGAGTTTGCTTAACTCCTATTGACCCCTATGTGAGTTATGGAAATGGCGTGTTTGGCTGCCTCTAACTTCCAACCACGTTAGGGAAGCAGAGATAGTCACTGCTTGTATGGTTGTTTGAAAGGTAGTCATGCGATTTGATAAATATCAGCCAAACCCACAGATTTTGGTAGTGATCCTCTATCTAATGTACTGGAAGTCTCACAAAATCTTCCAAAGTAGCAGATGTCAGGAAAAAGAAGGGTTGGTGGATGTTAAATTTCAGCAGGAATAGCTGTCTTAAAGTGTACCTAAACTTTAGATTTTCTGGCAGAATTTGACATCCACTTTCAGTCCTTTAATTACTTATATAGCGCCAACATACACCGCAGCGCTGTACAGATATTCTCATCACTCACTGTGTCAAGTAGGACTCTCAATCTACATTCCCTATCAGTATGTCTGTGGATTGCTGGAGGAAAATGGAGTACCCGGAGGAAACCCACGCAAACACGGGGAGAACATACAAACTCTATGCAGATTCTGTGCTTAGCTAGATTCGACCCCAGAACTGCAAGCCAACAGTGCCAACCACTGAGCCACCATGCTGCTGTTTCTTCTCACTGTGTGTACAGATGGGTGGGATCTTGTATATTGCAGAAAAGCTGAGGCTGGGGAGTCACTTCAGACAGTAGATATATGTTGGGCATTACAAAATCTAGAACACTGCTTCTGGTATCCGAGAATCTCCGCTTTCATATGACACCAGAATGAATGTTTTAGTTTTTCTAATGCCTCAGTTTGTCTGTATTATACAGCAGCCCTCCTACCTGTATACACAGGGGGAAAGAAGTGTTTCAGAGAGAATAAATAAAGGACAGGAAGTGTATTCCAGTTCAGGATATCAGGGAAAGGAGCCAAAATCTGTTAATAAAGTAAATTACAAAATGTATTAACACAAGTACTGCCAGAAAATCAAATGTAGTTAGAAAACTTAGAGGTTGGCTTGGCAAAAATAATTTTTTTTTTAAATAGGTCGGGGAAGGTGGGGAAAAAAAAAATCATACTCTCCTGTCCCCAGTGCTCTGGTGTCCTCCCAGCGCAGTCTGTTCCTGCTGCTTCAGTGTCTTCTAGAAGTGAAACTCCTCGCCGGCTGTGACGTTCCAGTTCCCTTCCGTTGAAGAGATGGTCACATGACCACTGAGGACAATCAGTGGCCTCAGGAAGTGACTTGGGACTTCATGTGCGGCGGGGTATTCTGCCGGAAGACAACAATGGACCGGCAGGACCGGAGACACTTCTTTTCACCTCAGCTGGATTGTCAGGGTCAGTAAGTGCACTTGTACTGCTTTCTAATGTTATGATCTGTGTCCTGTAGAGCTTGATAGGAGATGTTGGAAATGCCATGCGGACGTTTCTCAATTATTACACAGTCTGGAAACAGTTTGGTGGATTACCAGAATTTTACAATATTCCCCAAGGATTTACTGTGGACAAAAGAGAGGGCTACCCACTTCGGCCTGGTATGTTAACCCAGATTTATCTTGAAAGATGTCATTTCTAAAAATCATATTTCTTTTTTTTTCCGGCATCCATTTTAACATGATCCTTGTTTGTGTTGTCTTCCAGAGCTGATTGAGAGTGCAATGTATCTATACAGAGCCACCAAGGACCCAAAACTGCTGGAACTGGGGAGAGATGCTATAGAATCCATAGAGAAAATAAGTAAAGTGGATTGTGGATTTGCAACTGTACGTTCTTTTATTGTGACATACCTATATCTGTACGTGTGTGTGTGTGTGTGTGTGTGTGTGTGTGTGTATGTGTATGTATGTGTGTATATACAGACGTGGACAAAATTGTTGGTCCCCCTCCCTCCTTTAATGAAAGAAAAACCCACAATGGTCACAGAAATAACTTGAATCTGACACAACTGGAATTTGCCAAACTACATGTTGACAAGCCACAAAGCTTCTGGAAGAATGTCCTATGGACAGATGAGACAAAAATCTAAATCTTTTGGCAAGGCACATCAGCTCTATGTTCACAGACGGAAAAATGAAGCATATCTTGAAAAGAACACTGTCCCTACTGTGAAACATGGTGGAGGCTCTGTTATGTTCTGGGGCTGCTTTGTTGCATCTGGCACAGGGTGTCTTGAATCTGTGCAGGGTACAATGAAGTCTCAAGATTATCAAGGGATTCTAGAGAGAAATGTGCTGCCCAGTGTCAGAAAGCTTGGTCTCAGATGCAGGTCATGGGTCTTGCAACAGGATAATGACCCAAAACACACAGCTAAAAACACCCAAGAATGGCTAAGAGGAAAACATTGGACTATTCTGAAGTGGCCTTCTATGAGCCCTGACCTAAATCCTATTGAGCATCTTTGGAAGGAGCTGAAACATGCCGTCTGGAAAAGGCACCCTTCAAACCCGAGACAACTGGGAGCAGTTTGCTCATGAGGAGTGGCCAGAATACCTGCTGAGAGGTGCAGAAGTCTCATTGACAGTTACAGGAATCGTTTGATTGCAGGGATTGCCTCAAAAGGTTGTGCAACAAAATATTTAGTTAAGGGAACCATCATTTCTGTCCAGGCCTGTTTCATGAGTTTTCTTTTTTTTTTTTAAATTCTGTTGAAGCCTGGTTGAAAAGCAATGTCTGACTTTCATTTGTTCATTTTCATAGAATTTTTATATATTATTACTTTTGTCAGATTCAAGTTATTTCTGTGACCATTGTGGGTTTTTCTTTCATTAAATGAGGGGTACAAACAATTTTGTCCACGTATGTATACCACATATAACCCATGGCTGATTTTTGAAGGAATGTTTTTCTGGTCTGAAAGCCAAACCCCGTATCGATCAGTTTGTGCTAGAAGAATGTATGAAGCCAGAAGCAGATTGCTCCATATACTATGCAATGGCTGTATTGTGCTATTGTGTCTCAGCTCCCATTAGTTGAATAGGAGCTGCAATAACGCTGCCCGGCCACTGCACTGTGGATGGAGCTATTTGTTTCCAGTTACGTACACTCTGTTATGATTTTCTGATCAGCGCTTGACCCCCACCAATCTCCAATTAATAACCTAACCTAAGTATAGACCATTCCCTCTGGAGGATCTTCTGCCCTGTCGTGCCTTACACATCACATGAGGATCATTATTTCTGATAGATAAATCTACCGTATGGTATTGAAATGATTCCACCTAATGCAGGGATCAGCGACCTTTGTCACTCCAGCTACTCTGAAATTACATCTTTAGCATGCTCCATGCACTTCCATGGGATATCCATGAAGAGCAAAGTAAGTAGGCATGCTGGGGCTTGTAGTTCCACAACAGCTAGTGTTCTGAAGGTTGCTTACCCTGATTCATTGGATATTTTCTCAGTGGCTAAGACAAGTATGGAAATTGTTTCATAGTTTGCTTAATTGTAACTGATCGATCGTATTATCAAAGCAATTATTCATATATCATATGGAAAATTCTCATTGTTGCAAACTCCATTTGCATGCTAGTAGTGAAAACAAGAACAACGGTTGGGGGAACTTGCTATAGGGAGACTTGCCTTTTTATTTCTTTGGCCAGCTTTACCTTATAATTTTACTTTACTGTTTATTGTTACTTCTACATTGTTATTAACCTTAATATGAATAATAATAATTATATCATTATTTAGACTTATTTATTATTGTTAGGGAGTGGTAGTATTGGGGGTTTTTTTTATTATTACTGTTTATTGCTGTATTTTTATCATGTATTAAATTATTGGGTATGTTTATACTGAGTTTTTTGCAGGCATATTTTGAGGCGGAATCTGCCTGAAAAAACACCTCCCAGTCATTTAAATTGAAGTCAGTAGCAGTTTTAATCTCTAGTTGATTTTTTCAGGTAGAGGGGGAAAAAAAAAAGTGACATAACCTATCTTTAGGCGGATTCCGCCTTGAAAAACTCATTGAAATCAATGGGAGGCGGAAAAAATCATGACTTTTTGACACAGTTTTTGCAGATGCCGCCTGCAAAAAACTCCATGTGAACATACCCTTATTATTTATTATTATTATTATTATTATTATTATTATTATTATTATTATTATTAGATAGTGGTAGTATTGTGTTTTTGTTTTTTTTTGTTTTGTTTGTTTTTTTTATTACTGTTGATTGCTTTATGTTATGTATTAAATTATTTTGTGTTATTTAATATTGTTATTGCTGTTTTTTATTATAGTTTATTACTACTGTTTATTGCTTTATTTTTATTATGTTTTGTGTATTGTATTTAGTTTTATTGTTTATTATTTCTGTTACTTTATTTTATTATGTATTATTATTAGAGATGAGCGAATCAAAGCTGCTGAAGTGGAATTCGATCCGAATTTCTAGAATTATTCAATTCGCATCGAATCCGAATTTCCTCACCCTTCATGGAATGATTTGCATTTAGTTCAAAATGGCTGCTGTACATGGGACAAGGAACTCTGGGAACACGAAATCACCCACAATGCCATGTGTACAGCCAATCAGCAGCCAGCCCTGTGATGTCCTTTTAACCCCTTCATGAGCGCATACGGCATGTTTGACCGCTGCATCCAAGGTGTTAAATCCCCCCGATCGGTTATGGAGCAGGGTGTTAGCTGTAACTGACACCTAACACCCTGCTCATAACCGACGCTGGGGGTTTGAGCACCTTGGATGCCGCGGTCAAACATGACCGCGGCGTCCAAGGGGTTCTGCCATTTTGGCGCCCACCCAGGCTCTCTACAGCCAATAAATATCTGTTTTTGTTAAACGATTCGCCGCGAATTAATTCGGATCGCATAGTATCATATCGAGAAATTTGGCGAAGTTGCCGAATCGGATTTTTGAATACTTCGCTCATCTCTAATAATAATAATAATTATTATTATTATTATTATATTTAGCATTATAGGTATCTTTAGCTTTCTTTTTTTATTTATCCCTAGATCAAAGATGTCCGAGATCATAAATTAGACAATCGAATGGAGTCTTTCTTTCTAGCAGAGACGATAAAATATCTCTATCTGCTCTTCGATCCAGACAACTTCATCCACAATGATGGCTCTGAGTTTGACCTAGTAGTAACTCCCTATGGGGAATGTGTGTTGGGCGCTGGTGGGTATGTGTTTAATACAGAAGCCCACCCTATCGACCCAGCAGCGCTACATTGTTGCAAGCAAGATAATACAGAGAAGTGGGAGGTGGAAGACCTGGTCAGGGAATTTTTCTCCGTCAAGACAAAGACTGAGAAGTTCAGGAAAGATACATCTGATGATCCAAAGCAACAGGATCCATTCCCTAATAGAATGCAAAACAGGACGAACACCAAGCGCACATCTCTGCTCCATTGTCCCAGCCAACCTTTTAGCTCCAAACTGTCAATTTTTGGACAGGTTTTTTTAGAGTAATCCTATAAACTGGATTTTTTTAATGTAAATATTGTTATTTACATGAAACAATATTTTGGCATCAGACAGCAATATAATTCCAATAATCTGGAAGAATGGATGTAAAATACACAATAAGTATCTGGCACAAAACAGGAGAGACATCAAGCATTGGTTAGAGAACTTGTGACAGTCAGGGATGGCAATGTTGTTGTAGTTTTTACAGCAAACACTGAAATTTCCAAAATGCATAAATCCAGGTCTCCGGTTCCATTTGGCTTTTGAAATTACTAATATCTTTGTAAATTCTGAATAAATTGTTTGCATGCCATTGTGTTACAGCACAACTACATCATCTTACAGAGAACCTGCCACTTTCTGCTATGTGTTTCATCTTTTTACATTCATTACAACCTAACCATCTATTATAGTATTTGCATTTTGGGGTCCTGACATTTTGAATATATTAAAGCATTCCTCTAGTCCAATATGGAAACTTCCCAGTGTTCACTCATCATCACAAGCAGTAACTGTGAATCCTTCAAGGCTTAGTTGTTTGCTATTTATACTGTCTTCAGAAAGTGTTTTTCATATTGATGACCATGTTGGTGGGTCAGTTTAGACCCTCAGTCACGTGGTTTGGCCCTTTCTACTCCTCCAGCCTTCATCCTGTCCTAACCTTCACAGTGTGAGTTGTTTCAGAGTTGTCACACCTCAGGGACAATGAACTGCTTAACCGTGACAACACTGTGTGAAAGATCCTGGAAGGACTGTAGAGACGCAGCAGCAGTAACTCCAGTTCTCAGGTCTTTGAACAGCTCTACTGTGGATCCAGTTAAAAAGGAAAACAGATTTTGGGCTGAAATTTCACGGCACAGAAAACTTTAGTGTATGCCTAGTGACATGGGTCTTTATCTTATTTTCAAAGTAAAAAAAGTAAAGAATGCTGTATGGTTGGGCTGGGCAATCATGACCTAAATTGTGATTAATTGGGCATTTTACAATTAATGGTGGTTTTTTTTTTTTTTGGTTTTTTTTGGCAATGCCCCTTTTAAATTTCGCCCCTGTACAGTATGATTAAGTGTTGGACGGACCACGTGAGGATCGTCCGGACTGAACCGAAACGGCTATTATTTTACTATATATAATATAAAAGTATAATAAGCGGAGGGCCAGGTGAGGTGAGGAAACATTAAAAATAAAAGGGTTACTTGCCTCTCCGTCGTGATTCCCTACTGTCTTTGGTGCTGCTGGCTGATGTCAGGGGCCGCTGAAAGGGCCTCTGTGGCATGATGCATAGATACGATCATTGCAACGCCACATGATGTCAGCCAGAAGCACTGAAGACAGCAGGGAGTCACTCTGGAGCGCAGGAGAGGTAAGTAGCACTGTTGTATGTTTCCTCACCTCCCTTGGCCCTCCGCTTATTATACTCGTGGGGTCTGAAAAGACCCCACAGTATAATAACCTTTCAGTTCAATTTGAACCGAAATAACTAATGTGACTAAAATCACAACAATTATCCAGGTTGGCATTCGGTTTTGGTTATTTTTCGATTAATCTCCCAGCCCTACTGTATAGGTTAATTTTGGGAATGCAGCCCCTTGTTGAGAGAAGACGTAGGATACCACATTGACCGTTACAATATAAGGAATGTATAAATTCTAAACCACTGATCTAATGAGAAGGTATGTTGACTGTTACCATTTCTTGTGGAACCCAGGTCAACCGTGCTGTGAAATAAAATTAAATTCTATTAATTTAATTCATAAAGAAACAGTGTTACGTACCTCTCCTGTGCTCCGGCATGACTCCCTGCTGTCTTCAATGCTTCGACGTCTGAGATTGCTGAGGCCTATGATTGGGCCTCAGCAGTCACATGGGTCACACAGTGTCGTGATGCTTGCATCTATGCGTCACAATACAATGTGACCTGCTGAGAACCAATCACAGGCCTCAGCGGTCCCTGATGTCAGTCAGAAGCGCCGAAAAGAACAGGGAGCCGCGGCAGAGCCCAGGAGAGGTGAGTAACACTAACACTATTTATTTTTTTCACTTCCCCTGGACCCCCATTTATTGTATCTGACTATAATAATAGCAGTTTTGATTTGGATGTGTTCGGTCCGAGCGAAACTGTAGATAGAACCTCACAAATATTGTGATAACCAAACCAAAATAACTGTCGTGAACAAAATCACATCGATTATTCTGGTTGATGCTCTGTTTCAATCAATCGCCCGGCCATAGCACTGTATATACTGAAAATGTGTTAAAAGATGTATAGTTTCCTATCTGGTCAAGTGCTCCAATAAAGAGCTTCCATTTTTGAAAGAAGTTTCTTTGTCTCCCAGTCTGCATTCAGTTAATTTCCTTCATCTAACGAAGCTGGGAGATTACCTCCTCTTCTAGGGTAAAGGTGCTGGTTTAACTGTTTTTTTTGTTTTGTTTTGTTTTTTTTACTATGTCTTGCTTTACAGCTAAAGGGATTGCATGGACAGTCTTTGGTATAAGGGATAGTTTATTCTCCCCATCACCTGCGTCACAAGTATCAAACACAAGTCCCGTGGGTCAAATCCAGAGCACAGCCTTGTATTTTGTGGCCAGTGACCCGCTTTAATGATCGGACCCCCTTAAGCTGCATCACTCAGATATTCTGTTTTCGGTCGGAAGGTCGCCAACACTCTATAGCTGTGGACCTCCCAGTCAAAGACAGAACAAACAGCTATAGGGGTCACAGCATCCATGCACCTAAGCTAGGGGGCCTCGTAGGCACCCCCGCCACACTACTGTCTCCAGGTGTAGGGAATTTCATACTTATCTTTTCTTCTTGCACTGATGCGGCACCTGGCTGTGCACCTCTTTTAATGTCTTTCCTGCTCTGTGTCACCGCTTGCAGTATCATAGTGCAGGTGACATGCAAGCCGGGAGGACAATGGAAGAGGTGCACAGCCGGGAACCACATCAGCAAATTGCCAGAAGAAAAGGTAAGTATGTCGTTTGATGTGGGGTGCAATGGGGAGAACTTACCTGTGGGGGTCACCAATATCTTTGTGACTTTACCTGAGGGGGGATAATTAGGACACTGTTACCTATGGGGGGGCATCCAGACAGGAAACAATATAGGTAAGCATTTTTACAAACCTGTTTTGTGTTATAGAGAGAAATATGATAACTTCAGCCTTATGGTTGCCTTCAATGGGCTATAAACTTAACTGCGCCTAACTGGCAGAGCTACATTTATATAGTCACAGAATTATTAACAGCCCTTTAAAGACAACCATAAGGGTGATGTCACCCTCGGTAATAATGATGATGATGATGATGGCCCTTACGGTGGTCGCATCCTTCCTCCCTTCAATGAGAAGGGCTACCATGCATACCTGTGAGCTTTCCACAGCCAATCCCAGACAGCCTGTGTGAATAAGGGTTTGCTTCATCAGCCATCCCTTGTCTGAGCAATAAAGGTTCACAGCTTTGCGTGTCCTGCATTCTGTCAGCTTTCCTGCATATCGACTATTTGCCTGTTTTTGAGTCTGCACTTTATGCTTGGGTATTATTTGGCAATAATTTTGCAGATATTTATGACGCATTCCCAATGAGAATGATGACAGTGATCATATGAGAAAGATTTAGCAATTTTGAGGGAATCTCTCCCTAAGTTTAATTTTCCAGTTTATGCGGGGCTGATGTATGGTTGACACATAGGCTGTCCATTCACTGCTAAACATTTGTGCATTCTATTGTCATTCCTATAACTTTAATTCTCACCCTAAATCATGTAATCTGTACAAGGATTAACATCCAGGTTTACCTTTTGTTTGGTAATGACCCTGATCCCTTCTTGGCTAGATTTGTGTTTATATAATTAGCACAATCAATAATAATAATTAACTTGTCTATGGCCGTCTTTGGTTGTAGATGGTTCATGGATGGGAAAGTCAGTTTGGCTAGTCAATGTGTACACTTTCCCTATGGAGGCCGAGGGTCTGCAGCCTTTCAACTGCCCCATCAACGGAGACGGACATAGTTCCAATACAACTGTTTGTGTGGGTTTACTCCAAATACTCTGGTTTTCTCCCCCACTCCAAAGACATACTGATATGGAATGCTAAGGACTTCTTTAATTTATTCTATCTCTCCTATAAACTTAAAGAGGACCTTTCATGTCAGCTATCCCAGTATGTGCCCCAGTGGTGGAAGTATCGGTGCTGCTAGGGGGGGGCGTTCCTTACTGCCCAGTGATAACACTGAGATATGAGGAACACACTTTTGACAGTGGGGAGATATCGTGCCAAAGCTAATGGCACCAATATCTCCACCACCGGGGCACATACCGGGAAAGCCGACAGTGCACTGAATTCAACACACTGTCGGCTTTCTAGCGGTATATAACACCACACTTTCATGAAGACATGAAAGGTCCTCTTTAACTCTTGTGATTTTCCCAGATGCCCTTGGTCTTTGACGCATCAATTTGCATAGTCTCATCATTTGGATGAGGTTCCTTGGTAGTGACTGACCAGATTTATGCATATATAATTAGATCTGTTTGGTGATTTTCTGGTGGTTATTTGCCAATAATTTAGCAGTTATTTTTGATGCAATCTCAGTTAGGACGATGAGTGTGGTCCTTTGGAAAAAATTTAATCTTAAATTTAAATTTTCAGTTTGCTGGAGTTTTTGTTTGATTGACACCTAGAGTGTCCAATCAATGCTAAGCATTTCTGCATTCTAATTTGTCTCTCCTATAAATGGAACCCTCACCCTCATGTAATCTTCACAATTTCCACCAGGCTAACCCAAATGATGAGAAGTGTTGTAGCTCTGCCAGGGAGCTGATGCCTAAGAAAAATAAAGGAGATGTTTTTGTAAAATATTTTTATATGATATTTTAATTTTTTTGTTAAGATTTTTATTGCTCAGTTTGTAGGATATCAGATAAGTTACCTACTTAGTGTTCCTATCCTTTTCTCCTAGTAATGGTATTAATCCCATACAGCATACTGTTTATAGAATGTGAAGAGGCAGTTTGTGCCATTTTACAAAATTTAATAGTCTCTTTATAATAGATTGTTTAGCTGTGGAAACATTCCCTTGGTACCAATTTTATGATTCTGATCTCAGAATAATGTGCCACAAGATGAGAGAATTCCTGAATGGATTCTTATTCCCTATGTCATAATCATCTATCCAGAAAAAAAAGAGGAAAACATTAACCCCTTTCCAATGTAGCCATTGTTTGTTTTTGTGTTTTCATTTTACTCCCCACTTTCCAAAGGCCATATTTTTTTTTATTTTTTTGGTTCACAGGGATTATTTTTTATGGGACAAATTGTACTTCATTATGGTACCATTTAATATTTTGTACAATGTACTGGGAAGCTGGAAAAAAAATAAAAATGGGGTGGTATCATTACTGCAATACCAAATTTATATAGGTTTTTTCATGTTTTAACACATTATAAAATAAAAACTATGAAAGAAGCAAAAGTTATTTTTTGTTGCCTTATTATGACACCCGTAGTTTTTTTAAATATGTTTTTACGTATGTATTTTTACTGTATAGGATAGTTAGTTTTATATTTTTATTGAGTAGACCAAAAAATTTAATCCACCCTTGAAAAAATTATGTACATAAAAGTACATAGAGTGAGTTAATACTAAAATATGGTAATAGCCACAGCAGGAAAAAAAACAAATCTATAGAGCTAAAACGCCATTTTTTTCGCTGCTTTGCCTCTCATAAAAATTTGAATAAAAAGCAATAGACATTCCCCAAAATGGTATAAATAAAACTTATATCCAACCCCAGAAAAAATACGCCTTATGCATCACCATACATAAAACTATAAAAATGTATGGATTTGTGGAGGTTGCGAACTGGGAGGGGGTCAAGGCACTTCTTCTAAGCTTGGATGCGGAAAAGGCCTTTGACCACTTACCTTCGCTGTTTAGATTTTGTGCTCTGCATCATTACGTCATCACCGGACCTTTACTTCAAGCATTATGAGGCCTATACTCTACACCTAGAGTGTTGGAAATGTCGCTAATTACCCTCCTCTTTTCCATTTTCATTATACTCTGGGGTCTGAAACCCCACAGTATAATAATCGTTCATGGGTGGTCCACAATGGGGCATAATACTGTGTGCAGGGGCCACTATGGGGCATAATACTGTATACAGGGGTCACTGTGGGGCATAATACTGTGTGCAGGTGCCACTATGGGGCATAGTACTGTGTGCAGGGGCCACTGTGGGGCATAATACTGTGTGCAGGGGTCACTATGGGGCATGATACTGTGTGCAGGGGCCACTATGGGACATAATACCTTGTGCAGGGGCCACTATGGGGCATAATACTGTGTGCAGGGGCCACTATGGGGCATAATACTGTGTGCAGGGGCCACTATGGGACATAATACTGTGTGCAGGGACCACTATGGGGCATAATACTGTGTGCAGGGGTCACTATGCTGCATAATACTGTGTACAGGGGCCACTATGGTGCAAAATAGTGTGTGCAGGAAAGCGGTTTGTGCGTGGGGGGGTTTGGGGGCGGCAGTTCAGTGGGGGAGCCCATGTCAAATGTTCACTTTGGGGCCCAGCCATTCCTAGTCACGCCACTGCATACCACTCACCTGAGGCAAACAGCTTCCTGGTTGATTCTATGGGCCTAAAATCGCTGAACTGAGGTGCAGAAGCTTTGGCTGGCCCCCCATTCACCCGATCACCTTAATATGGGGTTCTCTGAGTGACTTGAAACCCTGTACTCTCTTAGACCCTATAGCTTTTAATAGAGAGGTGTGGCTGGATTGCTGAGTGTGCTATGAATTAGCCACCCTAAGCTCACCCCTAACTCCTTTACTTTTCATGCCACATATCATAGAGAGCATGCAGATGAGGATGGTGAGGTCCTGTGTGACCCGCACCCTCTTCTGCCTAGGGGACTTGGTGGACCCGTTGACCCGCCATATTCTCCTTTTTAAAGATAATATATAGTGGACCAAAGGTCTAGGTGGAATGCAATATGCATAGGTGGATCCGCGCTCATAAGACCAAATGTTCTTGAAAAAGGTCACTTTAATTCCAAATAAAACCAATATACACAATGCAGATGCGTTTCAGAGTCACAACTACTTTCTCAAGTGCAAGGAAATTGGCTGTATAAAACCTTTTTGACTTAATATTGGACAGGCGGACTGGTGTGCGCTTGATAGTGGCATTTGGGACCGGCGTTGCTGAGTTTGTGGATGTCTAAGCAGCTGTGATCGAAAGTCAAAGCTTGACTCTAGTCAGAGAGAGATCCAAGTGGGACAAAGGATCCAGCGACCGTCACTTCCTGACCAACTTATTTTTATATGTCTACGTGGAAGTTGTGACCCTTCTCACAACTCCATAAGGTGAGCAGCCAATTGTCTTTTTTGCTCTATTTCCTATAGTAAGCAATACCTCACGGTATACTCTGCAGTCTACCGTAAATGGTGGCCTTTAGCTACCGCCAAATTCTGCACTTCTACGCAACCAGACTGGGTGCAGGCCCTCTACCTCGACCTTCACTTTTGACCACCTCTGTATTGATGGCCCAGGCAATCCAGGTCTTATATACAATATTCACAGTATCCTGCTGGAACATTTCATCTCCCTCATTCCTAAACATGCTTATGTGGCCAGGTGAGAACGGTGGATTGGACGATAACTTGCCCCCTCTATGTGGTCAATTATTTGGTCTCACGTGAAGAAAAGCTCTAGATGTGTCCAGGACCGTGAGAACCTATTAAAACTGTTAATGCTGTGGTACCACACCCCAGAGGTTCTCCACAGATTGAATCCCATGGTACCTGATATCTGCTGAAGGTGTGGTGCCCTGGGTGGCTCCATATATCATATTTACTGGACCTCTCCCCTTATCTTATTGTTCTGGATGGAAGTTCATTCCCTACTCCATGAGATCTTTGATAGACATCTCCCCCTGCACCCAAAACTGTATTTCCTTAATCTCCTTCCTTTTGGAGGCTAACGGATCCACAATCTCTCTTAGATCTATACTCCAGAATCAAGAATATTCACTTATTGGAATATCTTACGTCTTCTGTACATGGCACCATGGACAAGTTTCTAGCTGTATGGACTGTCTGGGACAATTACTGTTCCACACCCTGCTTGTGCCGCCTGCCTGCTCTGTATAATGCACAGACAGCATTGTACTGTTACTGTTTTCTCAGATAATTTGTTCTGTTTCCCCCCCTCCCCCTCCCTTCCCCATTTTGGTCCTTTCTCTTTCCCTTGCTCTGCTATCCCCACTATTTTTTATCTTCCCTTTCCCTTCTCCTATTTTCCGTAATCTGACTGTCCCTTATTCCATCTCTTCCCTTGTTTCTCTTTTGTAAATTTAAAAAAAAAACAAAAACTATATAAATTTGGGTATCCCCGGAATTATACTGACCCATAGGGTGCACAGTGAACTCCGTAGAAATGAAGCCATAAGATAGTTGCACAAACACAGTTTTTCTCCAGTTTCACCCCGTTCTGAATTATTTTCCAGCTTCCCTGTATATCATACAGAATATTAAATGGTACCATTATAAAGTACAGTTCGTCGCTCAAAATTTAAGCCCTCGCATGGCTCTGTGAATGGAAAAAGTTATGGCTTATGGAAGTCAAAAATAAAAACTTAAAAATAGCTGCGGCAGGAAGGAGTAAATATTGCTAATTTTTCTTTATTTACTTTTATAGGGCAAGGGGGGTAATTCGAATTTTTATGTTTTTTTATTTTTAGAAACCTTAAAACTTTTTTACCACTTTTTTTAGTACTAAATACTACCTGCAGGCTTGTGGAGTCGGTCAAATTACCAACTATTTCACTCAAACTTTATTTTTCCACAGCCTGATTCCTTTATAAATGTCTGAGAGCAAAGTTCCTCTAATTTACATAAAAGCTAGTGACTGAATTCCTATGAAAGCAAATATATAACAAACTATGCATCTAATTAATTGTACTATATGAATAATTGTATATTTTAAGTAAAAATAATTCATCATTAACAATTTTATTTTGAAGCTGATGTTGGTAACTTTTTTCAACGCCAACTTTTCCCAAAACTGGTCCTGACTCCAACTCCACAATTCAAACTCCAAAGCCCTGACTACCTGTATTGCAGTCTACCTTAAAATCCCTGTACAACTATTGAAGCCTACCACAGGTTGCCATAAAGGCTCCTATGTTTTGCACAGGAGGCGTTTGGGCCAGGACACCGAAAGTGAAATTATTTGAAATTCCTCAGTTGCCGTGGTTACTAACTGATCATGGCATCTGAGGAGTTAAGTTGTGGCGATCTCTCATCACTGACATGGCTGCTGGATCTCAGCTAAGGCTGGGCAATTATGACCCAAATCAAAATTACGATTAATTGAACCTTTTACTTTCATTACGATTATTGAACTATTATTTTAGGACACCCCTTTTTTCATGCCAAGCGCCCTATTTATATGCCTCTAAATTTTGCAATCAGCAATCCTGACTGGGTAGAGTACAGGTAATGACATATCCTTTAGCCAATGGCAGTGTGAGACAGGATGGCATGGATGCAAAACAATTGAAATAATCGATGTGAGCAAATTGATTTCGTAATCGATTATTTTTCCATTAACTGCCCAGCCCTAGTCTTGGCTATGGTTCCTCAGCTATGGTGCTGAATTTAATATCCCAACATCCTCTGTACTATTATGATAGATGTCGAGAAGGACCGCAGTAAACCGCAGTGTATACGAGCCGTGTGGACATAGCCTAATAGACTGGTTAGACTGATTTGCCAAACAACAAGGATTTTCTTTTTAGACATCTTCAATGCTTCCCAAACAGTTTCTTTCTCAAAAATGAATTGATGGCAACTTTTACCTCCTTGTTTCTCAGAGTATATATTATTGGATTTAATAAGGGTGTAAGCACTGTATAAAATATTGACACCATTTTATCAGCTGCATAGGACACCGAGGGCCTCAGGTAGATGAAGACGCAAGGTCCGAAGAAGAGGGTGACCACAATGAGATGAGAGGCACATGTGGAAAAGGCTTTGCCAGTTCCTTCATCAGATCTGGTCTTCACTATGGTGTTGATAATCCCCATGTAGGAGATGAGCAAGACGATGAAACACAGGGCAGATATCAAGCCGCTGTTTGCAATGAATACTATCTCAATGATGAAGATATCGGAGCAGGATAATACAGACAAGGGATGGATGTCACAGAAGAAATGGTCGATCTTGTTTGAGTCACAGAACTTCAGTTGACAGGTTAATATTATCTGGACGATGGAGTGGAAAAAGCTTATGGCCCAACACAAAACTTCCAGCCAATAACAAATGGTCCTGTTCATAATACTAGAATACCGTAGTGGGTTGCATATGGCGACATAACGGTCGTAGGCCATGACGGTCAGAAGGATGCACTCAGTTCCTGCAAAGAAGTGTAAGAAGAAGAGCTGTATGATACAAGCATTGAGAGAGATTGTGTTTCTCTTTGTTAGAAAGTCGACCAGCATCTTGGGGACGGTCACGGATGCGTAGCACAGGTCTACCAGAGATAGCTTGCTGAGGAAATAATACATCGCGGAGTGGAGACGGGTCTGAAAATGTACCGTTACCATGATAAGAAGATTGCCAAACAGTATAAGAACATAGACAATGAACAAGAGGATGAACAGTGCTATACTCAGTTTAGGGAAAGTGTCCAATCCAAGGAGGGTGAACTCCTTCACATTCTGCTGGTGACTCACATTCATCTTCTTATTTTCTTTCCTAAATGTCGAATTACAAAGTTTGATTTTATTTTTTTTATAGGTTTTTGCATATATATCAATCATACATGTGGTAAAAATCATACTGAAAAACCAGATCATATATTGCTTGTATTTCCCGAACTGATGTGGACTGGAGATTGAGATTCCTTGCAGCACAGTGATATCTAACACTAGCTAGGAGTCCTTGCCATCTCACGACTCCACTGTCCCATACTACATATAGTACACTCCCTGTAATCACTAAGCAATACATTATATACTAAGCCCTGCTTCTATGTCCCTTCACAGCGTGACCCCACCAGCCAGATAGTAAGCGGGTATATGGATGCTCTGTAGAGGACAATAAGAGTGGGTATTAGCAGAATTTATAGCACTTGGCAGTTACAGGCAATGACAAAAAATAAAAGTTAGATTAGATTTTTTTATTACTATGGAATGATATAAAGTGTGCAGGGACAGCAGAGGCAGGCTAAGGAGCCTACCTCTGCAAATAGTATTAGTAGGCACTGTGTATAGTATACATGCTGTGCACAGAATGGATAGTTCTTAGCAAAATTCAGAATGTTAATAAGGCTTTAGAGACATTAAAAAAAATGGGAATTGAAATCAGGTAATATAATATACTACAAAAATGGTCCCCATGAACCCTCTACACAATAGTACAAAAAAAAAGAAAATTACAACAGCATTAATTGAACATACATTTCAGATGTAACTAAAAACACCAAAAACACACGATAAAGCATTGACTTAAAATAGGATCTGCTTTTTTATTTCTTTCCAGATATAGTACTAATGTCTATTGGCTATGTCTGCTCCATCTCCATTCATACCAAAAGAATTAAGCGAAGGATCAGTGATAGGTAAGTATGGCTTTTTTTTTACTTTTCTTCAGCCTGCTGGGTACTTTTAATTATATTTTTTTCTTTTTATTTTGCTGGACAACCCCTTTATGTCTGGTAAATATATTTTTGGCTCCATATAAGCTATATGTTACAATATGGCGCATATGGAAGCCTATGGGTCTCACTGTATTTATATATGATTCTGATTTCATACTGACACATATGGAATCTAATATAAAATGGCACGCCCCATTGGGCACAGCACACACTATTCTAAAAGCATCACACAGCAGCATATTGTATTATGGAGCCATAAATAATAATAATAAACTGTATATAGTGCCAGAATATGTCACAGCACTTTACAATTCAAAGGGTAAATTTACAGACAAAATCAGGCAATACAAAGCAACAAATGGTTTAACAATTCAAAGAATAAGAGTGAGGGCCCTGCTTGCTTTTATGAGGCTATGAAGCTACACAAGTCAGTCACCAGCCTGTATCTGTGTATGTACAGATATAATGTGTATTACGGTGTAAGGTGGGGGGTATCGATAAATGAAGGAGATTGTGTTCTAGTAAACAATGTAGAAGGTGGCATTATGTGGAAAAGGAGTCAGATCAGAAAATGTGATGCCAAAAGATGTGTTTTTGGGGCATGCTTAAAACTGTGAATGTTGGCAATGAATCTGATTGTCTGGAGTAGCGCATTCCAGAGAACTGATCCAGCACAAGAAAAGTCATGTAGATGGGAATGTGAAGTTGTTATCATAGAGGATGTTAGTCTTAGACCGCTAGTAGAACATATAGAAGGAGTTGCATGGTGAAACACTGTGGAGAGCTCTGTGGGTGAGTGGTAATATTCTACTTCAAAGGTTTTATTGGTTTAAATGAAGAAAATACAATGTTCCGATAACAGTTCATTGTCACCATAAATCGAAAGTGTGACATCACAAAATATCTTGGGAAACAGAGCATATCTTTACACAAACCAACATGGCAGAACATATCCGGTTGGTCTGGCCAGTGATGGGCATAGTCAATCCAAGGTTCCCAGATCTTGAGGAATTTATCACACCTATTAAGTAGAATTCTAGAAAGTTGTTCATTACTGAGAAACCTGTTCATTGTAGATTTACCTTCCTGTAGGAGAACGAGAGCAATAATTCTAAATTCTGTTCTACAGTGAACATGCAACCATTGAAGAGACTGGCACAAGTAGAGACATTAGTGTAGTGGGTGGACAGAAGCATGAGTCTGGCTGCGGCATTCGGTGTAGATTGAAGAGGGAGAGTTTAGCAAGAGGTAGACCAAATAGTAATGACTTTCTGTGGTGAAGAACATATCAGAACTACATTGAGCAATAAGAGTTTTGGTTGTTATTTTTTTATAGAAAGGTCAAATTCTGGAGATGTTTTGGGGTGCAGGTGGCATGGGCATGCTTATATGTATTTTCAGCATTGTAGACACTCAGTGTACATGAGTATTTCATGTGCAAGAGCCTTAACAGTACTGTATTGTAGCTCTGCCAGAAAGCACATGATTTGAATTGTAGTGAAGCTCATGCACATATGACATCATATTCTGCAGCGCTTTACAGATATCGTCGGTCACCGTCCCATATAGGGCTCACAATCTAAATTCCCCATCAGTATTTGTTTGGAGTGTGGGAGGAAACCGGAAGGGGAAACCAACACAAACACAGGGAGAACATACAAACTCCTTACAGGTATTGTCCTTGGTCAGATTTGTACCTAGGACCCCAGCACTGCAAGGCTACAGTGCTAACCTCTGAGCCACTGTGCTGCCCAAAATGAATATTCTTTATATGATATGATATATTATTGTTCAGTGTTTCTAAAATAACTTACTTGTTCCTTACCTGTTCTACAAGTAATAAGTGTTACTTGAATGCACACAACATACTGTTCATAGCATGTGATGAGGCAGCTTTTTCCGTTTTCCCAAATCCATAGTCTCTTTATAATAGATTGTTCAGCTGGGGAAATGTTCCCTTGGTGCTAATTTTATGATTCAGATCATTATATCTCACATAATAAGATACATTTCCCAAATGAATTCTTATCCCCTATGTCATTAGCATCTATCTATCAAAAAAAAAAAAAAAAAAAAATGGCTAAAAAACATTAAAGGGCTTTTTAGGGGTAAACATATCGATAAGATACACAGAGAATAGAATAGGAAGTAGACAGCTCATTTGAATGAGACCTAAGCTGCAGTGACTCAGTTCTTCCACTATATAGAGAACAGCGCTGTCTGCTTCCTGCATCATTATCTGTGTATCAGCTGCTAAAAACATCTGATGGCTGGGGCGCCTGGTGTGAAACCCCACAGATCTAATATTAGGGACCTATCTTTAGAATAGGACATCAATATTTTTGCCAGGAAATCACCTTTAAAGGGGTTTCCAGTTTCACAATATTTATGGCCTTTTCTTAGCATCCCCGCCTATCAGCTATTTAAAGGGGACCTGATCTGTGGCCAGGTGCTGTAGCATCTTCATAGTTTACACTGCACCAAACACCTTCATGCTATCAAGTGGCAAAGCTGCAATACCCGGTACAACCACTACAAAGCTGGTGGTGCTTGCCAAATGCTATGGCCTCTTTAAACAGGCTTATCATTGGGAGTGGAAGGAGATGGACCCCAACTTATCTGATATGGACTGGACATCAAAATTATGAACCAATAAAAAAACTTTAAATGTAAAAAAAAAAGTTTGTGAATCTGATCTAGGCTATACTATGTCTTAGGCCAGGTGGCATCATTGTTGTAGAACAATGTGATCAGATCATGTGATAAGCCTGGCTAAACAGATGAGATGTATGAAGCTGAAGTAGTTTGGTATTAATCTGACTGTCGGGGGTAAAGCGTTCCAGAGCACCAGTGCAGCTCAAGGAAAGTCTTGGAGATGGGAGTGGGATGTTCGGATAACAGAGAATACAAGTCTAAGGTCATTGGCAGAACGGAGAGGACGGTTAGAGCGGTAGACAGTGGAGAGAGACGAGATATAGGGGGGCACAGCGCTATGGATAGATTTGTGGGTGAATGTGATCATTTTATACACATGTGGACAAAATTGTTGGTACCCCTCGTTTAATGAAAGAAAAACCCACAATGATCACAGAAATAACTTGAATCTGGCAAAACTGGAATTTGCCAAACTATATGTTGACAAGCAACAAAGCTTCTGGGAGAATGTCCTATGGACATATGAGACAAAAATCGAAATTTTTGGCAAGGCACATCAGCTCTATGTTCACAGACGGAAAAATGAAGCATATCTTGAAAAGAACACTGTCCCTACTGTGAAAAATGGAGGAGGCTCTGTTATGTTCTGGGGCTGCTTTGCTGCATCTGGCACAGGGTGTCTTGAATCTGTGCAGGGTACAATGAAATCTCAAGACTATCAAGGGATTCTAGAGAGAAATGTGCTGCCCAGTGTCAGAAAGCTTGGTTTCAGTCGCAGGTCATGGGTCTTGCAACAGGGTAATGACCCAAAACACACAGCTAAAACACCCAAGAATGGCTAAGAGGAAAACATTGGACTATTCTGAAGTGGCCTTCTATGAGCCCTGACCTAAATCCTACTGAGCATCTTTGGATGGAGCTGAAACATGCCGTCTGGAAAAGGCACCCTTCAAACCCGAGACAACTGGAGCAGTTTGCTCATGAGGAGTGGCCAAAATACCTGCTGAGAGGTGCAGAAGTCTCATTGACAGTTACAGGAATCGTTTGATTTCAGGGTGTGAAAGATCCTCCGTGTGCCAAACCGCTTTGGCCACACCCTGAGTCCTCTTTCATATAAAAACCACACTCACCGCCAGTGAATGTCGGGTTCACCAGATAAATACAAGACAAGCCTTCTAAATTTTATATATTTATTAACCCCTAAATGGGTCGGTATTAAAATCTAACATATACAGTTCAGAACAGATATGCAGATATATGCAAGCATTAACAGTTACTAGTTACAAAATACAGTACAAATAAAATAAAAGTGATAAAAGGTGAAATAATTACTTTACCACACATATCCTGGATGTGGCTCTATAGTCCAACACTCACACATAGCATGTGGAGATCACCAGTGGAGGCTTTTCAGCATGTGGCATTAATACGATAATCCAGCCTGCATGCTCTTTACACAGTCTCTCAGCATTAGTCCAATAGTCTCTCTCAGTCTCTTGTAGGCTCATCATCGTCAGCAGCAGCATTCCAACCTGCCTGCTCATAGTAGTATCTCAGTCAAAGTCTGTAATATCCTGTAGCATAATCTCCATAGCATTATATCAGCACAGTCTCCATAGCATGATCTCCATAGTGTAATCTCCTCCCACAGACCTCTTACCTCATCTTTTATACCCTTTATGCCACCTCCCAGAATGAGGTCACCGGCGACAGTACGTCTGATGAGTTAATTCAATCAAGTCCAGATCTTTTGTATAGAGCTGAGACAAAGTGAATTGATACATTGTTATCAGCCATATCTGATCAACAGCCCAGGCTTGAACAATGCACTATTGTTTGATCACTCAGGGCTGTATCGGAATACAATGGAGCCCTATTGTTCCAGCCTGGCCACTACTGCCAATATGCACCTAGGCTTATAGCTGCGCACAGTGTGAATGAGTGCATGCAAGAAGAGAGATCCTATACCCAGAGATCAAAATACATCTGAGTTATAGCCACACTTAAGCAGAATCATCACACAGGGATTGCCTCAAAAGGTTATGCAACAAAATATTAAGTTAAGGGAACCATCATTTCTGTCCAGGCCCGTTTCATGAGTTTTCTTTTTTTAAAAATTCTGTTGAAGCATGGTTGAAAAGCAATGTCTGACTTTTATTTGTTCATTTTCATAGAATTTTTATATATTATTACTTTTGTCAGATTCAAGTTATTTCTGTGACCATTGTGGGTTTTTCTTTCATTAAACAAGGGGTGCCAACAATTTTGTCCACGTGTGTATTGTATTCTGTGGTGAATGGGCAAGCAATGCAGTGACTGGCACAAGGTAAATGCATCTGTGTACCGGTTTAATAGAAATATGAGTCTAAAAATTGCAATAGTCAAGACAATAATAATAATGATAATAATAATAATAATAATACTCCTTTAATAGTCCCACCATGGGGAAATTCAGTGTGTTATAGCAGCAAAGACAATCAATACAAATACAGATACAAACATATACAAGAATGTTCAAAGGTAGAGGCATTTCATTGATAGTAGACAGACAGATAAGAAGTAGCAGGGGGGGAGATATCCCAGACAGAAAGATATTTGAGTTCTCTGTATGGACTGATCTCCGCTTAGGTCGGTGTTGGTTGTACAGCCTGACCGCAGTGGGGAGGAAAGACTTCCGGTAGCGATCCTTCTCACACTTAGGGTGAAGTAGTCGGTCACTGACAGTACTGCCCAGCACTATCACGGTCTCATGCATGGGATGGGACTTATTCTCCTGCATGGAGCACACCACGGACAGTATCCTCAAGAGAGAATCAGAGCGACAATGAGGGTTTTTGATGTTTCCACTGTAAAAAAAGAGCGTGTAAGTGTCTGAATATGTGGGGTGAAGGTGAAATCTAAATCAAATACAACCCCCAGACAGCGGCATGCCGCCTCGGGGTAATAGACACACAGACAGAAATGGAGATATCAGGGTTAGGTCGGTTAGTAGATGGAGGGAACACAATAAGTTCAGTTTTTGAAAAATTCAGTTTCAGATAGAGGAAGGACATGATGTTAGAGACAGCAGAGAGACAGTCACTAGTGTTCTGTATTAGTGCAAGGGTGAGGTATATAGTTGGGTATCATCAGCATAAAGATGGTACTGGAAGCCAAATCTGGGGATGGTTTCTCCAATAGGGGCTGTGCAGCGAGAGAAGAGGAGGGGGCCTGAGATCGAGCCCTGAGGAACCCCAACGGCAAGGGGAAGAGGGGAAGAAATAGCACCAGCGAATGATACACTAAATGAGCAGTCAAAGAGATAGGAAGAAAACCAAGAGAGAGCGGTATTCCCGAGGCCAACAGAGTGGAGCATAGTGAGGAGGAGTTTGTGGTCTACAGTGTCAAATGCTGCTGAGGGATCCAGAAGAATAAGTAGTGAATAGTTCCCTTTAGTTTTAGCCGTTAGGAGATCGTTGGTGACCGTTTCTGTAGAGTGTAGTGCAAGGAAACCTGATTGAAAGGGGTCCAGAAGAGAGTTAGCAGAGAGATAGCGGATTAGAATAGACCAGGCATTCCAGGAGTTTAGAGATGAAGAGGGAGGTAAGAGATGGGTCGGTAGTTATCAGCACAGGATGGGTCAAGGGAGGGTTTTGACAGCAGTAGTGAGGTTATGACAGCATGTGTGAAGGAGGAGGGAAAGATTCCAAAAGAGAGAGAGAGATTAAACATTTTAGTAAGGTGAGTTGTAACAGCAGACCAGAGGAGGTGTGACGGGCTGAAAAGTGCATCGGGGTGATGGAAGGATGCCTACCCCTCCACCTTGCCTATTCTCAGGTCTAGGGGTATTTGAAAATTAGAGGCCATCTTAACAGAGTGAAGCAAGAGAGGTGGTAGTAGTATAATGTTGTACCGTGTTAGCCATTGAAAGTAGTGGAAGAGTGAAGAAATCAGGCGATAGAGGTGGTGGCAGACTGTTTATTCCAGGTTTCAGTGACAGTCGGCAGGTTAAAAGACTTTGAAATGAAGAGATCTTGAATAATGTCAAGTTTGTTGCAGACTGAATGGGCATTCCAGAGCACACAAGAGAAAGAGACTGGTGGAGGAGAGGGAGGCAGCAGCCAGCGAATATTAATACAGTTAGCAGCGTTTCTTGGTGAGACAAGTATGGAGTTGAGGTTAGCTGAAGGAGGAACAGGGTTGGAGAGATGTTCTCAGCAGCTAGTCGCAGGAGAATCGAGAGTGATGGTTCAGAGATTTGTGAGATTGTCTAATTTCTTGCACAGAAGCAGAAGGTGGTTTAACCCCTTCACGCATTCTCACGTACATGTACGTGGGAGAATGTGGTTAGTTACCGCATCCCCACGTACAGGTACGTGACGGTGATCGAGCGGGCTCAGAAGCAGAGCCCGTGCGATCACCGCGAGAGCCCGGCGATGACAGCCAGGCCCCCCCCGGGGGGGCCATGGTAACACCGTCCCACTGTTTAACCCAGACAGTGGTCAATAGCGACCGCGGCATCCAAGGGGTTCCGCCATCTTGCCGCACCCCCCCCCCCCCCGGCCCCCCCCGCGATCTCGCCGCAGATTATATCTATAATCTGCAGCCTGGGGTCTGCCAAGTGACCCCAGGCTGCCTGGAGACCCCACTACCTGGTTGATCCTGCCGAGACCTGCGGAAGTCAGCGCTGTGTTTCCATAGCGCTGACTTCCTGTATAGACTGCAAGACACTTGCATGCTTGTGTCTTGCAGTCTATAGTACTGAGCCAGAGATCAAAGCATCTCTGGCTCAGGTGTCCTAATGGGACACATGAAAAAGTAAAAAAAAGTGAAAAAATAAATAAATAAAGTATGTGAAAAAAAATTAATAAAAGAATAAAGCCCCAAAAATTCCCTTTTCCTATATAAAATGAATTATATAAAAAATAAACCTAAAAATTAATAAAAACAATACATATTTGGTATCGCCGCATCCGTAACAACCTGTACAATAAAACTGAAACCATATTTAATGTACACAGTGAACGTCGGGGGAAAAAAACGCCAAAAGTAATGATTTTTGGCCATCTCACCTTACAAAATATGCCATAAAAAGTTATCAAAAAGTCATATGTACCCCAAAACAGTACCAATAAAAAGCACAGGTTGTCCCGCAAAAAATAAGCCCTAAACCAACTCTCTAAACTGAAAAATAAAAATGCTACGCATCTTAGAAGATGGTGATGCAAAAAAAATTGATTTATGTCCCCAAATGGGTTTTTGTTCTGCAAAATTGGTATTGCATAAAAAAACAATATAAATGAGGTATCGCCATAATCGTACCGACCCGCAGAATAAAGATAACATGTTACTTACGCTCTACGCTGCATGGTGACAAATTTAAACAGTAAAACGCAGTGCCAGAATTGATGGGGTTGTTTTTTAATCCACCAAGAAAGAGTTAATAAAATTTATTTAATAAGTTGTAAGCACCTAAAATGATGTCATTAAAAAATACATCTCATACTGCAAACATCAAGCCCTCATATGGCTACATCACCAGAGAAATAAAGAAAATATAGCTCGTACAATGTGAAGACAAAAACCCCAAAAAATCGCCAAATCATTAGAACATAACTGGCTGCGGCATGAAAGGAATGTATAAACTGTGCGAGCATATATGAGGGTACAAACCAGATTTAGAGCTTACGAGGGATAATAAACCAGAAGTGACCCCCAGAGTGACCTCCCCAATAATAGGAACTACTGGAGAAATAGTAGGGAATTTAGTGTACCCAATGTTCTACGCACAGCTTACATATTCACTTTTCCCCATCCGCTGTGCAGTCACGTCTGGGATATTAATGCTCACTACACCCCTTGATAAATTCTTTGAGGGGTGCACTTTTCAAAATGGGGTCATTCCCTAGGGGATTCCACTTTACTGGTACTTTAGAGGCTCTGCAAACATGACATGGCATCCAGATCCCAAACATCTGAATCTGCGCTCCAAAAGCCACATAGCGCTCCTTCCCTTCTGTGCCCTACTGTGTTCCCAAAACTGCAGTTTATACCCACATGTATTACACTTGTCGTACCCAGAATGACGTACTTAATGTCATATGTGGGTATAAACTGCTGTTTGGGCACAGCCGAGCACAGAAGGGAAGGAGCGCTATTTGGTTTTTGGACGCCATTGCACTTTTGCAGAGCTGAAATGCCAGTACAGTGGAATCCCCTGACATGTCACCCCATTTTGGAAACTACACCCCTGAAGGAATTTATCCAGGGGTACAGTGAGCATTTTTAACCCCCAAGTGTTGCTATAATTTATTATCCATAAATGAATACGCAGCTGATGGTGAAAAGTGAAAATGACAATTTATCCAGGAATACGACAATTCAGTGCGTAATATGTTGTGCCCAGCTTGTATCAGAGATGAATGCTCCAAAAGCTGTTGTGCCCGGGATCCCCGCTCACCAGTTTTTGGAGTGCGTGTCTCTGCAGACATAAACTGGGCACAACATATTGGGCACTGAAATGGCGTATCTATAGAAAAATTTCATTTTTAACTTTTCATTATCAGCTGCGCATTCATTTCTGGAAATTAAAAGAATGCAACACTTAAGGGTTAATAATGCTCGCTACCCCACTTGATAAATCCCTTGAAGGGTATAGTTTCCAAAATGGGGTGACATGTCTGCGGATTCCAGTTTACTGGCAATTCATGGGCTCTGCAAAAGTGGCATGGTGTCCAAAAAGCAAACTGTGCTCCAAAAACCAAAATAGCGCTCCTTCCCTTCTGTGCCCAAACAGCAGTTTATACCCACATATGGCATTGTTAAGTACGTTATCCTGGGTACACCAGTGTCATACGTGTGGGCATAAACTGTCATTTGGGCACACAGCAGGGCGCAAATGTGAAGGAGCACTATGTGCTTTTGGAGCGCATATCTAGATTGTTGTTTTTTTGGACGCCATGTCACATTTGCAGAGACCCTAAAATTGCCCCTACAAAATGGGGGTCACTTCTTGGGGAATTCCAATTTACTGGCACCTCCAGGGCTCTGCAAAAACAACATGGCGACGAGAAAGTACTCCAAAAGCTAAAAAAAAACACAGTGCTCCTTCCCTTCTGAGCCCTGCTTTGTTCCCAAGCTGCAGTTTACACCCACATATATAATTTTTTCCCCCCCCGGGATAGCCTACTTAATAGTTTTAGGAGTGCATGTCTCTGATGCCACAAAGTGGCCGCAACGTATTAGGCACTGAAATTGGATATTTCTTTAAAAACTTTAATTTTCACTTTGTACATTAATTTTTGGGAAGCATTTTTAGGCTCAAAATCATAATATCCCTTGATACATTCCTTGAGGGGTGTAGTTTCTAAAATGGGGTCACTTTTGAGAGGTTTCCATTGTATTGGTACTTTAGGGGCTCTGCAAATGCGACATGGCACCTGAAAACTATTCCAGCCACATCTGCCCTCCAAAAGCCAAACAGCGCTCTTTCCATTCTGAGCCCCACCATGTACCCATACAGCAGATTACAACCACATATGGGGCATTTCTGTGTTCAGAAGAAATTGTGTAACAAACTGTGGGGTGTTTTTTCTTCTTTAACCACTTGCAAAAATTAAAAATATGTCGCTAAATGGACGGTTTATTGGAAAAAAGTAATTTTACATTTTTACGTCCCTAAGTCAATAAAATCTGTGAAACAGCTGTGGGGTCAAAATGCTCAGTATACACCTAGATAAATTCTATGAGGGGTGTAGTTCCCAAAATGGGGTCACTTTTTGGGGTTTCCATTGTACTGGTACTTTAGGAGCTCTGCGAATGCAACATGGCACCCAAAAACTATTCCAGCAAAATCTACATTCCAAAAGCTAAATAGCGCTCTTTCCATTTTGAGCCCTGCCATGTACCCATGCAGCAGATTACAACCACATATGGGGCATTTCTGTGTTCAGGAGAAATTGTGTAACGAACTTTGGGGAGCTTTTTCTCCTTTGTCCTCTTGTGAAAATGAAAAATTTGGGGCTAAATTGACGGTTTATTGGAAAAAAAGTAATTTTTCATTTTAATGTCCCAATATTAGTAAAATTTGTGAAACAGCTGTAGGGTCAAAATGCTCACTATACCCCTTTATATGTTCTGTGAGGGGTGTAGTTTTCAAAATGGGGTCACTTTTAGGGGGCTTCCACTGTATTGGTACTTTGGGGGCTCTGCAAATGCGACATGGTACCTGAAAACTATTCCACCAAAATCTGCCTTCCAAAAGCCAAATAGCGCTCTTTCCATTCTGAGCCCTGCCATGTACCCATACAGCAGATTACGACCACATATGGGGTATTGCCGTGTTCAGGAGCAATTGTTTTGCAAACTGTGGGGTGCTTTTTCTCCTTTAACCCCTTGTGAAAATGAAAACTTTGGGGATCAAGTAACATTTTAGTAATGTTTCATTTATACATCCCAGTGTTAGCAAAATCTGTGAAACGGCTGTAAGGTCAAAATGCTCACTATACCCCTTGATGAATTCTGTGAGGGGTGTAGTTTCCAAAATGGGGTCACTTTTTGGGGTTTTCCTTTGTATTGGTACTCTAGGGGCTTTGCAAATGAGACATGGCACCTGAAAACTATTCCAGCAAAATCTGCTTTTCAGACGCCTAGTGTCGCTCCTTCCCTTCCGTGTGCTGCCATTCGCCCAAACATCAGTTTACACCCACTTGTGGGGTATTTCCGTGCTCTGGAGAAATTGCATAACAAACTGTGAGATGCATTTTCTCCTTTAACCCTTTGTGAATGTCTTAATTTTAGGGCTAAATTAAGGAATTAGTGGGAAAAAATTAAATGTCTAAATTTCACCTCCATATTGTTTTAATTCCAGTGAAATGCTTAAAGGGTTAACAAACTTCCCAAATGTTATTTTGAATTATTTGAGGGGTGCAGTTTTGAAAATGGGGTCATTTATGGGGGTTTCTAATATATAGGCCATTATAATCCTCTTCAGAACTGAAGTGGTCCCTAAAAAATTAGTTTGGGAAATTTTCTAGTAAATCTGCAAAATCGCTGTTATACTTGTAAGCCTTCTAACATCCAACATAAATTACAGGACGATTAAAAGATGATGCCGATATATAGCAGAGATATGGTAGATAATATGTATTAATGTATTTGGGTGGTATGACTATCTGTCTGAAAAGCAGAGCATTTCACATTTTGAAAATTGCGATTTTTTTTCCAAATTTCCATCAAATTTCTTATTTTTTTTATAAATAAATACAAAAATATTCATTAGTGTTTACCACTAACATGAAGTACAATGAGTCACGAAAAAACAATCTCAAAATCACTTGTGTAAGTTAAGTCGTCTCAAAGTTATTGCCATATAAAGTGACACATGTCAGTTTTGAAAAACGAGGCCTGGTCCTTAACGCATTTTTGGGCTCGGTCTTGAAGGGGTTAAAGCAGTTGAGGACGGTGAACGGAGAATGGGAACTGCACATAGGTGAGGGAAGGAGAGAGAGACTGATGTGGATAGATGGAACAGTAGGGGGAATGGGCAGTAAGTTTGTAAAAAAGCAGCAAACAGAATAAAAAGAAATGCAGTGAACATGGTGGGACAATTGTCAAACGTAATTAGAAACTTCCAAGTTTTTTTGTGCGGTTATTTGGCTCATCTGTCTTCTGTCCTGTCTAAATGCCATGTTTTACTGCAGCTTAAACACACTTGAATTGCCACACTTAGGATTAAATTGCATTGTGCCTCCCCTAGCACATCATGCCTCCCCTATTACTATGTCTACTTATATAAGATAAATATGCATACATTTCCCATCTACTTTCACAAGTCTCCGGATCCTACTGATGCCCACAGCATGTTAATGGCACCAGCCACACTGTATTAGTGCTGCGTAGTGTTTGCCTTGTACCTTAGAGATCAATATTCTAATTATTTTCTATTACTTTTTTTATTGCTTGTCAATTAGCAAAATTAAGTGAATTCTTCTCGGTACTTGCAGACAGTTTTTGGCAGAACTCGGCAGGGAGGTTGTTCCCGCCATCTTGGAGAACTAAGCACAGATCTTCTGTGGATGTAGGCTTGCTCCAATCCGTCTGTCTCTTCATGTCATCCCAGACAGACTGGATGATGCTGAGATCAGGGCTATATCTGTGGGAGCCCTATCATGACTTCCAAGACTCCTCCTCCAAAGGGCAAAGGTCACACCAAATAGTGATTTAGATTTGTATTTTTTTCATTCTTACTTTGCAGCACCTTTTCCACACCTGCCTGAAACTTCTGCACAGTACATTATGTGAGAAATGTTCACCTTTTATCAGAAAATAGCAGAAAGTATTACATTCCGACAGCAGCGAAGGAGGGCTCCGCTGTCTCCAGCATCATTGCTGGCTAGAAAAATCCTGTCCTGCTGTTTCTATCCTCATTTGCTCATGCAACCAACTCTACTTCAGGAAACAAAAGGTAATTGTGTGTATTTGTGCCACAGTTTGTATATGTGCTAGTGTAAATTTATGTATACATGTGTATTTGTGTCACAGTATGCAGTGATAATGTCAATATACTGTATGTGACAATGTGTGAGTGCACTGTAGTATTACAGCTCAACCCCACTATAGTGAATAGGGTTGAGCACCATTACCTGGTACAGACTATAAGCAACAGTGCAATTTTTCCAAAAAAAATGTAAAACATCTGTAGCATATATGGAAAATAAAATCTATAATTTAACACAATTGTCTCCTTGACTGTTTTGTTAAAAGATTCATTTAAGACATACAGTGACAAAATGGTGAAGGTCAGACACAGAAATACAACAGAGAGGTGTTAGTTGAGATCATACAGATAAAGAAGAGTAACTGCAAACATTTCAGTCTTTATCTTGCACTGATCATGTGTTCACCTCCTTACACATTTAAAGGGGTTGTCAGGCTAAGGGTGGGTTCACACTTGCGCCGGAGTCCGTCCGCCACCAATCCGACTGAAAATCTCGGGAAACTGTATAGGGACTGGATAGCGACAGGTTAGCGACGCATTGCTTAAAAACACATTCATTTGAATTGTTTTTTAAAGAAATGCGCTGGTGTGCGCTTATACCCTCTGCGCCGCGAATCCAGTTTTTTTTTCGCTGGAAACAAAGTCGGACATGCGTCGCTAACCTTTCGTTATCCAGTCCCTATACAGTTTGCTGAGATTTTCAGTCGAATTGGCGGCGGACGGACTCCGGCGCAAGTGTGAACCCACCCTTAAAAGCATTGATGACCTATCCTAAAGATAGGTCAGAAGATCACATCTGTGGGGGTCTGACACCTGCCATCCCCAGCTCATACACAGAGAATGGAGCAGGAAGCAGTGGAGAACTGAGTCACTGCAGCTTAGGTGCCATTCAAGTGAATGGGAGCAGATCTGCAGTACCTGGTGTGACCACTACAAAGAGAACGGACTTGTCTGCTTCCTGCTCTATTCTCTGTGTAACATCTTAAAAAAAAAAAAAAAAAAAAAATTACTTTTGCGAAAAACAGCCATAGATGGATGATAAAATTTCAGTTGTTTGTATCCTTCTATAGATGCTGCTCCGCTAATTCTGGCACAGTTGGAATTTTTTCTCTAGCCCCCACTGTTCCTAAGCAATCTGTGCTGTTAGTTTCAGCACCTAATATTAAGCTTTCTGATGTCAGGTATGTGGTCCTGGGCCAGAGCAGAAAGTCTGAGACCTCCCACCTGACAGCAGAGAACCTAATTATCACACTGGGTGCTGAAACGGCATGATGGGGGTTAGAGACAAAAATCCAAAAATGCAGGGTGCAAGGAGTCGGAATTGGTGAAGGGTCCTCTATAAGGACAAGCCACTAGAAAAGGCTCTATGGTTGCGTGAAGGGAAACCCCACTTTATAAACACTCTCCCAGCTCCTGGCTATCTAATGCACAGAATTTCTGATTCCTCCAGGCTCTTTATAGGGTCTCTTCACTCCGGCTGACAGAAAATGGTCCAAAGCAGGGGAACCCCTCTCCCCTATTATTGTATACAGTAGACCACCCTATTCAATGACTCCAAAGGCAGGGAATACTGACGCCTCTCAGGATGAAACCTCATATTTCAAGTACTGAGCAGCATAGGCTGGCATGTAGCTCCTTCACCGCGTCTCCTCTTGCTGATGTAGCCTCTGATGTATGATAAAGCTTGAGCTCTGACTAAAGCACTTGTCACAATAATAACATTTGTACGGCTTTTCTCCTGTGTGGATTCGCATATGTGAGGCCAGACTAGAAGCCTGAGTAAAGCACTTTTCACACTCAGTACACTTGTACGGCTTCTCTCCTGTGTGAGAGCGCATGTGCCGCAAATAGTAAGACTTATCACTGAACCGCTTGTCACACTCTGTACACTGAAACGGCCTCTCTCCTGTGTGAATCCTCATGTGGGCGATGACACTGGAGTTCTGACTAAAACTTTTAAAGCACACAGAACAAGAATATGGCTTCTCCCCGGTATGAGTCCTCAAGTGCCGCAGGAGATACGACTTGTCATTAAAACTTTTATCACAATGGTTGCAGGCATAGGGTTTCTCGCCGGTATGAATTCTCATATGCCTCACCAATAAAGAATTCCCACCAAAACTTTTACCACAGACGGAGCAAATGTACAGGCGTTCTTTTGGTTTGGACTTCTTCTCAGCACTGGGGAGCTTATGGGTCAGCTCCGCACCTCTTATGTGTTCATTGGCTCGTTCCATTGGTGATGTTTTTGGTTCCATTTTGTTAAACAAGTCATCCCATTGGAAACTATTCTTGGTTTTATCACTCTGTATGTCAATCATGTTATGTTTTTCAGAAGACCGACTGTCACCTAAAATAAAAGGAGGAGATCAATAAACTGAGAAAGGCAAAGAACTTGTACGGTATTGTATTTCATCTTCAACAACTGACCATACAGCTTGAAAGGGGGCAGACAAATGACTGAAGATCTAGTAGCCGGCGACACTAGTGCAGTAGTCTGAAGTTATATTGCTAGCAATTATGAGTTGTTACTAGTTTTTGTGCAAATATTTGCAACTTTTTACCATTTTATGCAGCACATGGCACTGCCCTGAAGCTAATGGCATTGCCTGGAGGCTGCTGAAGCAGCTGATCTGTGTGGGGTCCAGGTGTTGGACCCCCACAGATCACATAATTATTCTTTCAAGTGAAAAGAAAATGAAGCAACTTTAGGTTGACAGTAATAAGTTACTCCCTTTGATCGGGTCCCTTTCCAGTTATCATGGAATAAACATCGATGCATCATGAGACAAAACTTACATCCTTTAGAAGCACTGGCGCTTTCCTGACATGGGCATGGATTATTAGACCAATTTTCATCTTTACCTATTCCCGACTGATTAATTTGCAGATTATTCCCTATGGTAAAAGAAGACATATAATAAGAAGTAGAAGTCCCTGAGTTTTCAGGAGTTATCTTGGTCTAATCGATGCTGGACTCCCAAGTGACAACCACTAGTCGTAGTCATTATGCGCATAAGGTTTGCAACACAGATCTACACATTGTTGGAACACTATGTAAGTCTACATCTGCTGAGAAGACTGAAAATATGTTCCCAATAAAAACATATGGTCAGTACAAAAAGGAGCTTGTGTACTAGATCTGCCCATTCCTGGTGTAAACAAAACCTAATATGTATTACATAGCTGTCAAGAACACTTGTACACTCTTTTTGGCTGAACAATCATGTTCGTTTCAACAGGGATACAAGGATAAATGGCTACCACTGGCGCCACTTATCTCTATGGGGAACAAAGGATAAAGTATGCAGACATCCAACATGTCTTCTTCCCTGACCCCAACTGCAAATGTCCACGAACAATCTGGAAGACCTCCATGAAGGTCAATTCCACCTAAAATACAAAGACCTCTGACACCTTCAGATGAATATATTATAAATAATATGTGATGTCATCAGACCACTAAGGATTTATCTACACACCATCAGCTGACTCTGACTGTGTGTTTTCATGAGGTTGCAGAGGATCCTCTAGTAAGGTGCTGTCATGTTGTTTAACTCGTAGAAGAATATCCGGGTTACTTGAAGGAAAACCTACAGACAGAAAAAGACTTCACAAATATTAGAATACCCAACAACAGATTAGTTTTCTGCTTAGACAAACATATCAATTAATTTATGTTAAGGGGCAAGTCCAAGAAGAAAAACTACTGTCTATGTACAATATAAATAGGGTATGTGGTAGGGGACTCCTTTATATATCAGAGCCTAAAATCTCTACAAGACTGGTTCTCTCTCTGGAGCATCCAATATATCCATACATTCCACAAAGGTTCATTGAGCTTCTACAAGAGTTTCTACAAGGGAATCTACAGCGATACTATAGTGGCACACTATGTCTATACAGTGCTCCAGATGAAAAAAATCATAATACTTAGGAGCCATTGCCTCCTAAACCATTTTTTTAATATAATGGTCTCCTCAGTGCCCCCCAAATTATATATAATAGTCTCCGCAGTTATCCTACAGTATATATATTGATCTTCCCAGTGCACCCCGAAATTATATATAATGCTCTCCCCAGTGTCCTTCCACACTATATATAATGGTCTCCCCAGTACCCCCACAGTATATAATGCTCTTCCCAGTGCCCCCACAGTATAACTCTTTCTCCCCATTGCACCCACAGTATATATAATTCAACCAATTTCTACAAAACGCTACATTTTGGTGGAGAAGCTCTTTAATAAAGCAACCCCAATCCAAAAGAAATGGCGCTAGTGATCTGGTTGCAATGGGCAATGCTTTTATTTTCTCCACACTGTTTAGTCCTACTAAATCCCATTATGTAAAATATCTGCAGGAATATTTACTATTACACCCCAAAATTTCTAGTTAACTATATACGTTCTGATTTTACTCACAACTTGAGAACTTAGAGCTGCTCTTCTGCTTTGTAGAATCATGGCTGTTGACAAGTCTGCTTGGCTCTGGATTCTGAATTCTTACCAAGACATCAGGGTTGCTAATAGTGTATCCTGTGAAACAATCATATAAAGAAGAGGGAGTACAAACATGCCTTTTCTATATACAATAAATGCATCCATTTTAACTGGAGTAGGCGGGGACCAGAACGTTACAAAGACACCCACACTCACCATGATATTTGCTCAAAATTAAGAATAAAGAGGGTGGTTCCCATTCTAGTAGTTAAGATTTAATCAGGCATCACACTGTTAAAGTGTAACTCCAATAATAACACAATATTCCATAAATGAATAGTACAGGTAAATATAAGAAACTCTGTAATATATCCTATTAATGAAATAGGTTTCCTTCTCCTCTTATCAGACTGAGTTATTCTTTACACAGAAGTTTATGGAGAGGAGGTTGTTGTTGGAAAAACCATGCAACCAGTTGCAGCTGCTAAGCACTGCGGGACCTCTTTGACACCACTATATTATTTTGTTTATTATGATTTACTTTGCTTACTCATATAGCCCTTTACAGATATTGTCGACACTGTCCCATATAGGGCTCACAATCTAAAAACCCTATCAGTATATTTTTGGAGTGTAGGAGGAAAACAGAGTGCCCAGAGGAAACCCACACTAACATGCACCCACATACAAACTCCCTGTGGATGTTGTTCTTGGTTGGATTCAAACCTAGGACTCCAGTGCTGCAAGACTACAGTGCTAATCACTTCATGATAAAACTCTCCCCCTCCTCCCCCTCCATAGACTTCAGTGTGTGAATACACAGAGTACAGAGATGGCTTCTATACAGATAAACAGTCTGAGTAAAGATAAGGACGAAGAGAAGCCTAATAAGTGGAGAAGGAAACAGATTTCTTTAGTAAGTTATATTACAAAGTTTCTTATATTTACCTGTACTATTAATTTATGAAAAGATGTTTTACAATTGGAGATATGCTTTAATCTCTCAGATCTAGATCTAGGTTTTCATTACAAAAAACAATGGACACCAGCAGTCAGGGTCGGCTGGGGCCCATTGAGCTATGGGGGCCCACTGCTCAGCCGAGTACTGAAAACATCAGTTTTTTTTTTTTTTAACAAAACCCTTGCTAAACTTGCTGTTGTCCGTCTGCAAACCCATGTCCTAAAGTTTTCCCTCTCTGACCCCTTTGTAGCTGCTGTCCTCTCCAAGTGATGTACAGTAATACCTCGTACATTCGCGAGGTTAGGTTACAGAGCGGGTCGCGGATCGCGAGGAATCGCGAATGTTTGGTACAAGCGCTTAGAAGCGCTTACAATGCCGATTTCTAATGTTTAACCTCTAAATATCAATAAACTTTACCCTACAGTACTGTACAGTATACTAAAGTATACTGTACAGTACTGTATATTAATACATTCATTCATTTTTCTTATACACTCACAGTAAAATGAAACTAATTACCGGGTACGTAACGAACAGGACGCTACTACCCAATAGCGAAGGTGTTTTTTTTTAATTAAATTTCACAGATCTGAAAAAAAAAGAGCAAAATCTATATATGTTAGTTGCCAAAAAAATATCGCGAATCTGTGAATTCGCAAATTCGGAAACGCGAGTGTACGAGGTATTACTGTATAGTACTTCTGTAACAGCTGGTATGTGAGTGACCACAGATAAGTGATAGATAAGCATGGAAAATTATTAGTCCATTCTGTACATTTATTCTCTCCTGGGACTTGTAGTACCTTACCCTTGTTACACAGCTGCCAGTGATTGTGTATATCTGTAGTTGTAATGAAGAATCATTACAACAAAAGTCCAGTGTAAAAGCATGAAATGAGAAAACTCAGCAGACCACATTGTAAGTCAATGGGATCTGTTGGGTAAAGGTGGTGTCTGCCATGAGACGAAGCCAACACTATATTGTGTTTGTATTGTATCAGAATCCATGATGCAGATGCAAACGGAGCCTTAATTTGTGTTTTTTGGGGGTACAAACTTTGATAAAAAGTGTATTGAGACTACAATTAATGTATATGTAGGATAATAGTATTGATGTATACATCCATCTATTACAGTTCTGTATGAGCAAGGCTAGGACCACACTTTCAGTTTGTTGTTCTGACAGATGCTGCACCCTCAGTATGCATCCACTAAAATTCACTGCAATGTTAAAAAGAATAAAACTTTGCGGACTCAGGAAGAGCAGATATGATGTTCTTTATGGATTGCAGCGCTCACTGGATGTAACTGACTGGTCCTCTTACCATGACTGGTACCTCTTACCCACTGAGACTCTGTCGCACAAAGGCCCACCAAAACCTGAAGCCATCCTTGCAACAAGTGATTAACAGACTACTTTGGGTTGTTCCATGATCAGTTTGATGGGAAAAATGCTGCTGCATGCAGTGCTAATGTCCCTATCAAAAACTATGGAATCTGAGATGGATATAGCAGAATTATGAATGCAGTATCCATCCATGTAATACACATAATGCAATGCATTTACTAAGTCATCTCTGCACAAGCTAGATGTGGCAACTTATTTCCTATGAAGTGGCCACTATACTGTAGTGCTGAATTTTCCCAGAAAGCTGTTCTTTCTATCAGCTCTCTGCTTTGGTCTCCCCCTTCATGACCTAACAGGGCTGTTGAAGCAATATAAACTGAACTAAAGCTCGGCAAACATTAGAATTACCCATGGCAGACAGGACACCATGAATTTCTTGCATGACATTTCTATACAGCTCCTTCTGCCACTCTTCTAAGCACATCCAATCGTCTTCCGAAAAATAGATGGCTACATCATTAAATGTTACCAATGTCTGAAACAGAAAAAAATTACATTAATGGAGAATAACGAAAAAATATCTCATAGATTGTAAGCTCTTGCGAACAGGGCCCTCAGTCCCATTGTGTGAATTGACTTATTACTCTGTAATGTCTCATTTTGTCTGTACTTTAACCCTATGATTTGTAAAGTCCTGTGGAATATGTTGCCGCCATATAAATAAACTGTATTATTATGACATGTACCTATACATTATAATCTCGATGACATAGTTACCTGCATGGAGGTGGCTTCAGACATCGCCCTAAGATTTATTTCCCGATTATTAGCAACATTTTCTTCTGGCAAGGGATAAAAAAACACAAATATTAGAAAACCTCAGACAGGATCAGTCACTGAGAATACTGATCATGTGTCGCCAATATGGACTACCGATGACTAGAACACAGCAAGTGACTATTCTGGGTCCACAAGGGGATGAGGACTCTGGACTGCAGTCAATTTTGGTAGAACTGTGTCAACTCCAGTTTCAGATTTTTATTCTTTTCTATAATGAACATTATATAATTTTCTAATATACTGCCTGTATTGGTCGCTCTCAGTTTTCAAGATCTGTGCTTGATATCATTCACAATCTATTACCATGGGATAATCTGCCCTGGTTATGTGATTATTACAGGACACCGGGGGGGGGGGGATTTATCAAATCGGTGATTTGCGACTATTTAATGTAGCTGCAAGGGGCGTTTTTGCACAAGTCTCACCACTTTTTTGGAGGTGGGGTGTGGGTAGGGCCACCGCCTACTCCATTCTCGTTGTCATTTACGCCACAAAAGTGGCGTACATGAAGAAAGAATCTGCAGCAGTCCAGGGACCCTGTAGAATTGCGCCTAGGCACAAGGGCACCAGGAGGGAGAACATAATTCATGATAAGGCACTGGAACATCAAGACCAGCATAACTGATAACTGTACTATAAGGGTAAGTTACATATCAGATCTGCATATTATAATACCAGCAAAGGTGGGTGAGATTTTACCATATCTCATCTACAAGCTGAGTTAAAGTTCGCAAAGAACCCGCAGCAGAAATTGACCTGTGGTGCATAAATGAAGTTTACAGCAAGTCAATTCATGCTGCAGACTTTCAATGTCAATCACAGCTAAAGGGGGGACATTGGGCACCGTTTCCTGAGCAGACCTAGGATGTTTGCAATTGTCTGTAGGGAAATTCGGCAAAAATTGATGTACTAGGTATATTCTAAAAAAGGCATAACTCTCCCTAAAATAAGCTTGGTTTGTTGAATTCAGAGTACCCCTTTAGACTAGGCTACAGGGTGACTCCCATCACACGACCAAAGATTGCTGTCCTGTGACTTCTTCACTAACATAAGTGAATGGTGAGAGTGCTGCAACTGCTGGATTTTGTCACAGTCAGAGCACACTGGGGGCCACACCGTAAATTTGTCGTAGGTCGATATGACAATCTTTGGTCACGGGCAAAGCCGCCATGTAGCCCCAGCCTTTAACACAAATATGCCATAAATGTACAGACGTGTGTGTGTGTGTTATATATATATATATATATATATATATATATATATATGTGTGTGGCCTCGCAGACGATAATGCTAGGTGTTGTAGTCATTTTTGCATTGCACATGTTTGAATTCCAGATGGCACATATATTAATAAAAAACATTTTACTTACCACAGTAACCTACCTAAGAGTCCATTATGCAGACTTAAAACCCCTTATGTTATGTCCTCTACCCCCATCCTCACCTATGCAGAATATAAGAGCTTCTAGGAACTTCTCTCCTCCTCAGTCAGTGACTGCTGCAGGCTCCATGGATAGAGGCAAGTCAATATTGACAACACATAGCTCACAGACAGCTGACTACCCAGAATCCCCTGCACACCTGCTCTGCTTAGCCCCCGTCACTTTTACTGCGCATGTGCAACAAGTTCCTCCAGCGACGTTCTAATAATCTATTGTACCTAAAGACACTGCTGATAATAAAGTTGTCACATTTTGAAGCGTGCGGCACGCCGGGATTTGTAGTCTTGTCTGCCTTTTGTTTCAGTGTAGACCACTGCCCTGACAGTCAGTAATTCCAGGACTGGGCGCCCTTCACTGCTGGAGCACCTGTGCGGGCAGGCATAATATAACAGGGGTAAGTGCTGTCTCAGATTGGGGATATGCAGTGACTTCTATTGGAGCTGTCCATGAATTGGGTTTATTATAGACAGAGGTGTCCTTGGTTGGCTGTGCTGGAGATGTTATGACAGATGCAGATATGGTCTGGCAGGATTATAGTGTTCAGGGTGATGGTCTGCATGTCCTCAGCCTCTGCAGGGGTAAACTAGCTGGCCACATCAGCATAGCCATAGGGTGCAGAGGTTGGCATTGGTCCCTGATGCCTGGAAGGGCATCTGCTGCATAAAGGAGCACAGTACTATCAATTGCATTTAGGGGCCCCTAGTTCAAATACTGTATTGGGGCCCCTGAGCGTTAAAGGTAAACTTCACATTTAAAATTCTCATAAAAAGTTGAGAAATTTAGTAAATCCTTTCCATTATTTATTTTGCACTGATATTCAGTTGTAGGTTGTTCTACATTTACAGCCAAAGTTCAAATTTTGCACTCCACAGGCAGTGGTGTGACGAGACTGCCCTCTATGACTGTGACACTGCCACCTGTGCTCCCATAAGTCACTGAAACTGGAATCCAGCAGGAGTCTGAATGTAGCTTACTGTCTGACACTAGGTTCATACCTGCGCTAGTCTGAATGTTGTTCAGGGCTGCCAGGAGACCCCAACAGTGGAGAGCTGGATCACTAAAACAGTGGTAGACCAGGGATCAGCAACCGTCGGCACTCCAGCTGCTGTGCAACTACAACTCCCAATATGCTCCATTCACTTCTATGGGAGTTCCAAGAACAACAGAGCAAGTATGCATGCTGGGATCTGCAGAAAGTACAGGAGGAAGCACATAGCGCCCTGTGGATGCAAAACCCTAACCTAAGGCTATATTCACACAAACAACCTTGAAAACGAATGTGGAAAATGTCCATTTTGCAACCAAGGGCTGGCAGTTTTCACAGATCCCTCCTCATACATTATAATACAGGGGTCAGCAACCTTTGGCACTCCATCTGCTGTGAAACTACAACTCCCAATATGCTCCATTCACTTCCATGGAAGTTCCAAGAATAGCAGAGCAAGTATGCATACTGGGAGTTGTAGTATGACAACAGCTGGAGTGCTGAAGGTTGCATACCCCTGCCATAGACTATAATGGTGCAGGACTTATTTCTTTGGCAATTTTCTGCAGCGAAGTCGCCAACAGAGACTCCGAGGCAGATGTGAATCTAGCCTGAACAGAAAATAAAGTGTCATTAATTACAAATCAGTCATAAATAAGTCGTTTTTGTAAAAATATTTATCACTTTATGTTTCTTTAAGCGAGAATATTGTAAAAAGTGGGCAAAGTGGAGTTTTCCTTTAAGATATTTCTGTGGCTGAAAAGGAATGTATGGACAATTCAGTGTTAGTACTGATAATTGTGCGTCTGCTGGAAATAGACAGTTTAGGGGTCACTTAGACCCTTCGTGGAGCCAGTTTGTTTGTTTTCATAGTAGCCTGGCAATAAACACTTTCTAAATATAAGTAGAAAACAACCAGAAAAATAAGGTCTTGTTAGGATAAGCCTTGCCACCTTTGTGCTTAAAGGGTTACTCTTATCTTAGACATCCACAGGATATGCCAAAAATGTTTGCTAAAAGTGCGTCTGTGCTGCAGAGTGGACACAAATGAATGAAGATATCTAGCTAGTTCCCTGCCAGGACCTTCCTCATCAATGACATTATCATCATAGAACTATATTTAAGAAGATCTGTCACCTCTCTTGATACATCAGTGGAGCTCACTGCATCTTAGTGATTTATGATGTGCTGATCTCCTGAACATCTAGAGTGCTACTGCACTGAACTGACATAAAGCTGTGAGTTTGGTACAGTAGCGTCTGGCCGTTTGGGAGCTCAGTGCATCATAAGTCAGCATGATGCGTACACACAATGCATTCACACATCCGTGGTCATTCTGGGAAATACAACCCACACATAAACCATATTTGATGGATGGAACACAGTCGTGTGAATAAGATCTGTCTGTCCCTTTAATATGAGTTTAGATCTAGGGCTACACAATGACATGTACTCATGTGACATAAGATCACAGTGTCACACTACTACATTGTGCCTAATGATAGTGAGTAGAATCACATATGTATTGATTGATTTTTCTGTACTGCAGAACCTTGACCAGAGCACGATGGCGCTAATGGTGGACGGTAGAGAAATCCCAAAGAAAGAAGAAAGAAGCACGGTAGGCTTTCAATCCTGGAGTTGATGCTATAATCTATGAAGAATGGACAATAGTAGTTTCCAAAACCTATAATACATTACCATGATCATCTCCAGATGTATTTGGCCCCTTGAGCAAGTATCACAGTGGGCTCCCTGTTTACCCCACTCTTCTCTTGACAAGCATAGAGCATGTTTCCCATCACGCTATGGGCCCCTCGAGCCTGTACTACCCTGATATCTTCTTGAGTTTGCTTGTTGCTGTTGCCAGCTTTGTACCATACTTAAAGGGGTTGTCCATTGAGTTTAATTTATCTTACACCCTCTTCTCCCTCCTCTCCTACCTTTTAACAGGTAGTTACATGTTTCATAATACAGGTAACTAACTAACTTGGAAAATGGGAGAAGAGGGAGGTGACAGAGCAACCCGTGGGATAGGGATAAAATCACCAGAGGAAAAACGGTAAATTAAACTCCTTGGACAGCCCCTTTAATCCCTCTTATTATCCTAATAGCCAGTGCTTCAGAAGTGGAAATCTCGGAACTTGTCCTCACTGCCAGTGTCTGAATTGTTTAGATTTGCCCAATGTAAAGTGTTGAGGAATATGTTGGCACTATGTAAATAAAGATTATTTCTATGTGAAAACTTCTATAGGTGTTGAATTGGTGTACATTAAAGAGGACCTTTCATGTCCTCATGAAAGTGCGGTTTTATATACCACTAGAAAGCCAACACTGCGCTGAATTCCCAGGGCTGGAGATATCAGTGCAGTTAATTTTGACACTGATATCTCCCCGCTGTCAAAAATGCGTTCCTCATAGCTCAGCGTCATCACTGGGCTGTAAGGAACACCCACCTGACAGTACTCATCCATAGACTTGTACTGGGGGGCGGCATTCCTTACTGCCCAGCGATGACGCTAGGCTGTGAGGAACACCCTTCTGACAGTGGGGAGATATCGGTGCCGAAATTAATGGCATCGATATCTCCACCACTGGGGCACATACCGAGAAAGCCAACAGTGCGCTGAATTCAGCGCACTGTCGGCTTTCTAACGTTATATACAACCGCACTTTCATGAGGATATTGTTTAATTAGTTCTTCTGTTTTGTCATAAGAACAGATTAAACATAAAGACGGATCCGTGCACTGATGTACAACAATGGATCCTGAGGCCCCCACTGTCTATAATGGGTTCCGTTGGGTATCCATTGTTTTCTCCCTAAGGGTATGTTCACATGGAGTTTTTTGGAGGCAAAAAAATTCTGCTTGAGGAATTAAGAAACATTTTACATGATGCAGTTTTTGATGCGTTTTTTGACATGGTTTTTAACATGGTTTTTTGCTCCAGCATACTGTATGGACCTGGAAAGTTCAATTTGAAAAAAGTACTAGCAGTTTTTGCAAAAACCACATTAAAAATCGAGTCACGTTTTTTCCGGCTCTCATTTCCCTTGGGTTTTTCAAGGCGGTATGCGCCTCAAGATAGGTCATGTCACTTTTTTTTCCCTCTAGCTGAAAAAAATAGCTGAGGAAAAAATCTTCTACAGACTCCCATTATAACGATTCTGCCTCAAAATCCTCCGGCAAAAAACTGTGTGAACATAACCTAACATTGCCAGACAAAAAAGTCATGCTTGCATCTGCAATTTTAGAGGGACTCTAATCCAGAGGTTCTGAATGGATCCCCCCAATGCACTTGTGAATGTAGCGTATAAAAAGCCCTATTATTTATTGCAAAGACTGCCATCTGCCTTTTGTCCCTATTATTTAGCTGGTTGGCTTCCAACATTTACTGTAAGAGTAAAGTAAGTGTTCTATGAAGGTTTTATGTGAGAAATTGTCTATACATTGGTGAGAATCCAGTATCCTTGTGGAGTGTCACTGCAATGTACAAGTGAGGGTGATCAGAATATCTGAATATGTTTGATAACTTAGTTACAGAGTCCAGAACCTGAAGAGCATTGCCTGCTATGTGTAATTCACCGCTATTGTACTTATGTCATCTGTTTTATTACCTTGTCTCTATCGTTTCAGACTTCTGTGAGGTTTAAGGAAGTGGTGGTGTACTTCTCTGAAGAGGAATGGAGCCACTTAGACCCCTGGCAGAAAGAACTGTACAGCAATGTGATGAGGGACATTCACACGGCTTTATTCTCTTTAGGTAGTAGTGAAAGTGAAGCGTATGGGAAGTATTGGAAGTATTTGTTATCTTACATACTTATATATGTTTGGAACCAATCTGAGAATCTGTTCTGCTCATGTGATGGACACAGAGGTGTTGGGTTCGTTACAGTGACAACTTATCAGATTTGTGCCCTATAATGAATACACTCATATGTCCCTCATATGACCAGGACAGATTTTCATCCCCTGGAGGTGGCATTTGACTGACAGCAAGCAGAGATCTTGAAGACTGCATGGAATTGAAACAGGAAAATTCTATAACGTTTTACATAGAATAATGCGCCTTTAATAATCGCTTATTCTTCTGCATCATCTGTTTTGAAAATTGTTAAAAGGGTTGTCTCAGGAGTTAAAGGGAACCTGTCACTGTGATAATGATGTGTAATCTGCAGGCAGCATGTTATAGAGCAGGAGGAGCTGAGCAGACTACTATATAGGTTTGTGGGAAAAGATTCAGTATAACTTGTCATATATCCATTTATTTCTCTGTTCTTTTTATGATTAGGAGTTCGCTTTAAAGAGGACCTTTCACGTCCTCTGGCACTGGTGGTATCATGTCCTGCTAGAAGGCTGAATTTGCCTGTATTTCCCCGCACTGTCAGCTTTCTGCCAGAGGATGTGAAAGGTCCTGTTTAAATGTACCTTCTTTCCTCCAGTGGTTTCTTTGTACCTGCGCTATGGGGGCTGACTGACTATAGTAAAGCAAGCCCCCATAGCACAGGTAATTTCCTCTGCAAACGGGACGAGGGAGTGGGCGAGTGACCCGGGTGACATGGGCTGCTTCTGAAACCCCCAAGTCCAGCATGAAGAAACCACCAGAGGAAAAAATGTAAATTTAACACTGCAGTCATTCATGGCTGATAGAAATGGAAAGTGTTTTGTGTGTATCAGTCACTGTGCCCCTTTTACAGTTTGTAGTTCTGGTCCTGTGAGATCAAAACAGCAGCTGCAGGGGGGTGGCCTCAGCCTAAAGCTAAAGCCCCACCGGGACCGCAGAAAAAAAAGGTTGTTTTACAGTACCAGCAAGTAAATGAGAAGCTTTCCCACGCGTTTTATTACGGGTAAATCCCGCCAGAAACAAAAACAATTTTTTAAAATTTCAGTCACAAAAGTTTCTGCAACAAATCTGCCATAGATGAATATACTCTAAGGCCCTTAGTGGAAACACAGATGAAAACTCTGTGAAAAAAAACATAAAGGAATCACCGTTTTGGGCAGGAAGCCCCATGTGGCATAAACCCAGCGTTTTACAGTCATTGCGAGGTGGATGGGATTCTAGCAAAGCAGCCCGCTATGTGGGGCCTTATCCTTTAACTGCTTTTCCGCTGTGTTTTTCATTTTTACCTTCCCCACCTCATGTAAGTTTATGGGAAAAATGCAGCGATTTCCGCATTATGTAGAGGAGACTACACAAAATCTCATTCACTTTGCTGGTACTGTAAAATGCAGCATTTTTTCTGCTGTGTTTACCGGAAAAGCCAAAAACATTGCATTTCCGCAATGTGTGGCCTTAGCCTAAGAAAGGTGCTGGTGGCTGCATATTTCAAGAGATCCTATGCCTTCTGTATAACATCCATTTCAGATATAATAAGAAGGACACACCGTCACCATCTCTTCAGATGCTTTTATGTAGAGCAATATCATTGTTTCCTCTCATTTACAGGTTACACCATTCTCCATCCCGATGTGCTCTGTAGGATTAGACAAGATCACGAGCCATATCTCCGCAGCCAGGAGGAAGACCACAAAGGCTTTTGTTTTCCGTCTACCAGTAAGATGTCACTCTTCATTCTGTTTCATCTATGGCACAAAACATTGGGTTATATGTACATCAGCCATGAACGGATTATAAGGGTAGGAAAAGTGTGTAGCATGCCTAGTGTATTGTACCAAATTGCTCAAGCCACTTGTACCATTTGATTAAATTTGGTACAATTTTTTTATGATTCCAAAATTTTTAACAAGTGAGATTCTAGGACATACATTGCTACATTGATTTTTATCTTACTCTATGATAAATTGAATCAATGCTTATATTATCATTCTGTTTGTGAACACCTTAAGGCTCCCTACACACGTCGGAGTGTGCCATTCGAGGGGGGCTTCTGATGGTCCGTTCTGTCCCGATGAAAATAGAGCAGGTCCTATCCTGCTCCGTTTCATAGGAACAGAACGGATCAGAAGCCACCATAGAGGTGAGTTCATCATGGAATGCACTTGGATGTCACTGAAAGCAGAGTATTCTTCTGCAAACTCGGCCCCACATCAGATGCACACTCGGACGTGTGCATGGGGTCTTAGGGTGCCTGTACATGTATCAATCATGCAGTGTGCCTAAGAGACCTGCTGCAGTTTTGCAATGGCCACCCAGCTTATACAGGTGAAGCACACTGAGTTTTTGCACTTTATCTTTATAAGGCACTCTGCATAGAAGCACATGCTAAACTTCAACAATTCATGGTAAAACTGATGATGGTTTTTCTTTGGGGTTCTCATCTGCAGGATACTAACTACTATATATTCTGTAACCACCAGAGCTGTGAAGAAGTCGGCAGGCCAAATCTTAGACTATATTTCCTACACCTACTCCAATTTCTGAGTTAGGGCTTATTTACACGACCGAGAATGTCCAAAGTGCTATCTGTTTTTTCTTTTTAACAGCCAGCACACATACCCCTAGAAGTCAGTATTGTGATTTTTAGGGGATCTTTCTAACAAGTAGGGACTGTGCAAAGCTAAAAACAATATTAATCATTATTATGGTTTTTACTATGACAGTATTTATATACTGTACATAACAAATTCCTTTGCATTAAGTTTTGCCCTCAATTATTCTTTGCCTGATAAACCAATGCTTCAGTTCTGAGTTCTGACATTATACTTAAAATAAAAAGAGATGAACAACTTTGTGCAATGAAGAAAAACTGACAACTGCACTAAATGTGAGTGTTACCCCTGTCTATGGCTGGGCTTTCACATTGTGGCCTTGGATCAGTAGTGTGTCATACAGGTGAGAATTGCATGGCAAAAACCAAGCACAGGTTACCATGGATCTGCAGAAAGTACAGGGGAAGCACATAGCGCCCTGTGGATGCAAATCCCCAACCTAAGGCTATATTCACACAAACAACCTTGAAAACGAACGTGAAAAATGTCCATTTTGCAACCAAGGGTTGGCTGTTTTCACAAATCCCTCATACATTATAATGCAGGGGTCAGCAACTTTCGGCACTCCAGCTGCTGTGAAACTACAACTCCCAACATGTTCCATTCACTTCCATGGCAGAGCAAGTATGCATGCTAGGAGTTGTAGTTTTACAACAGCTGGAGTGCCGAAGGTTGCCTATCCCTGTCATAGTGTATGGAGGGATCCATGATCCATGGGTAAAAATAGAGCATGACCTATATTTCGACAGTCCTTGCCAACGGACCGTCAAAATAACGGTCATGTGTATAGCCCCCATTCACATGAACAAATAGCAACGGCTATTTATACCAAAACACAATTTCAAATGTATCAAATAGAATTTTATTAATAAAGATAAAGGGAAAAACAACAATTTAAAATCATCTAAAAATTATTCGGGGCTCGCAGTGTTCTCCTATATGCATCACTGACAGGTGATTGGGATTATTTTGGCTATAATACATATTATTCATTGTATTGGGCATGCATTGCCAGTAGGTGTTTGGGATTGTTGTGTTTATACTTTATAGATATCATTCATAAACTGATGGTGACATGTAGTAACAATTAACTTAGTGTATACTTTTAACACAGTCTTTCTTTATACCTACTATATATATATATTGGCATAAGCATGTCCCTTTGAACTATTGCAGTAATTACTATGGATCTTCATGCAATATATGTATGTACTAATATAAGACCTATTGTTATATGTATGCCATATATATATGTATTCCTGCTGGGGAGTTTTATGGGTTGCCCTGTGACCTCCACTCTTAAGGACCAAATAATTTTTAGATGATTTTAAATTGTTGTTTTTCCTTTATTAATAAAATTCTATTTGATACATTTGAAATTGTGTTTTGATATATATTGTTTATTTATTGAGCATTGATGCCAGATAGGATATTTAGGTAATATAGGGGCTATCTATCGCTAATTTATTGCTAGTGTAGAGAAGATTGTAGGATTATAATCTAAAAGAAAAACGACTGTCACTTGGCTATTTTCAATATTTGTGTGAATACTGGCTAAGGCTATTCAGTCTCGAACGTCAGACTTGATCTGTGTGTGCGCCAAATTTCCCAACCTGTGCACAATGCCAGACTCCTAGCATTATAGTGATGTATGATGTATTATGTATGCCCACACCTGTCGCAATGGGACAGAATAAAACACCTGAATTCAATGGTTAAGAGCTGGGGACAATACTTTTCTCCATATAGTGTATGTTAATTCACTAAATCTCTCACCTCTTGATACTATACCAGGTGCCGCAGTCCCCAGCCCAGATATCATATTCAGAATCAAGCAAGATGAGGACGTCTGCACTGATGAAGAGGATGTGTCCGCTAAATCAGAGTTGGGTACGTCAGCCTTGTCACTGCTAGATATAGTAGGCTCTTTAGTAGATGTCATAGATGATCTACAGTACACAGCAAGACACAGCGAAAAAGCTACTTATGGCATGTCAGTGTGGGCAGCTCTTGTTTTCATTGAACACCTGCAGCACTCCAGGGGGCGCTGCTGTCTGCTTTAGCTAATATGTAGGTACACAATTGAAACATCCACACAGAGCATATGTGAAGGGGTATCTATAGCAAACTACCATTTTTACATAAGCAGTTATGGAAGAAAAACTTCTGTTACTTTGGAGACAGGTTTGCAAATGTTAACTGAGTCTTCAGGCTGTGTATATTGTTTACAACCCCCAAAATTTTTATTGCACCAGTGAATCTAAAATAAAAAATAATGCAACTTTGCAAATAGTAAATGAACACATTTGCTGTTGCAGCTCCTATGCAGACCAATGTGTCTCCAAAGCAACAGACTACAAATGAACCTTGTGTAGTCTGATCATCTAGTCATATTGCCATCCATCCTAATCCTTATGTATATACATTTGGTAGGTTAGCAAGAAATAAATGACAGATGGAAGAGAGTATGACTGTAGGATCAGAGTGTAGACACATACAGAAGTGTCTCAATAAATTAGAATATCTTTGAAACATTTCTTTCTTTCAGTAATTAAATTAAAAAAGTGACCTCCTATATTTTCTAGATTCTTTACACACAGAGTGTTCTAATTCAAATGTTTTATTTCTGTAAATGCTGATTATGGATTACAGGTAATGAAAACCCAAATCTAAGAAAATTAGAATATTGTAAAAAAGTTCAGTATTGTAAATTCAGTGTCACCTGCCAAGGTTTCCTAAGCCTTTAAAGGGGACCTTTCACGTCCTCAGGCACATGTGGTTTTACATACCGCTAGAAAGGCGACAGCGCGCTGAATTCAGCGCACTGCCGCCTTTCCCGGTATGTGCCCTGGGGCTGGAGATATCGGCGGTGTAAGTTCCCCTTCTGAACTGACACTAGAGAGCACCAGGTCAATTCTGCTTACATTGGCTTCTTTTAGAGCGAATGTATAACCACAAAAAGACTTATTTCTAACTAAATTTTTATGCTAAACATATTTTTTAAGCATTTTTGATGAAAGAATTTTCCATGTCACTATCTGTATTTTAATGAAAGTGCTAAATCCTGCAATTTAAATTCTGGCAACTAAGCCTTGTAATAGACTGACACTTACCAAATCTATAGGGGTTTTCTTTGCAGCAGTGACTTTTTTTTACATGACAGATAGTATTATAATAGAAGATAACACCTCTATACATTACACCACATCTACTACTCACAATAGATAATGCCACGTCTTATCTCTTGGCCTTCCCTACAAAGAATATGTCTAAAAACACTTCCATAGACTTCAATGAGTTAGTGTCAGTCTATTGCTGCTTATGGACATTTCCCCGCGGTAAAGCATATGGTGTTGGACTTCTGTAAATGCAGATGCCCTACTAAACCAGTCGACTTCCAGGGGACGGGCATCGAGATTGTCAACACCTATAAGTACCTGGGTGTGCTCCTTAATAATAAGCTGGACTGGGCAGATCACATGGAGGTCCTGTACAGGAAGGGCCACAGCAGGCTCTACCTGCTTAGGAAGCTGAGATCCTTTGGAGTCCAGGGGGCACTTCTTAGGACTTTTTTCAACTCAGTAGTGGCATCAGCCATCTTCTTCGGAGTGGCCTGCTGGGGGAGCAGTATATCAACCAGGGACAGAAATAAACTTGACAAGCTGATTAGAAGGGCCAGCTCTGTCCTGGGGAGCCCACTGGACCCAGTGCAGGTGGTGGGTGACACAAGGATACTGTCCGTGTTGAGCTCCATGCGGGAGAATAACTCCCATCCCATGCATGGGACCGTGATAGTGCTGGGCAGTACTGTCAGTGTAAAATAGAATAAAAAAATCTACGATCACAAAATTAAAAAAAAATACTAATTTAAAAAATATATTTCTGGTTTAAAAAAAAATTATAATAATAATAATTTCTCTTTAAGTGAATCTCACTGAGCATTGAAATCAGTGATACATATAATAATTTTGGCGGGCTATTAGGGATACACTGGACAACTCCAGCTTGTTACTTCTGGTGATTGTAAGGGTTCACAGATCCCTATCAATAGCATTTTCTAACTTATTATTTACCATCTTATTAAATGCAGAATTTTTGTTTTACAGGATTTCCAGCTGAAATGTCTACAATTCTTGTTAATGAAGAAAAATCTGGCGCAGAACAGAAAGGTGATCAGAAGGATGTTCACAGTAATGAAGATCTAACCTCAGATACAAATGAAGGTCATTATTTCACATGGTCTAATACATGGTTAGGCAACCTTCAGCACTCCAACTGTTGTAAAACTACAACTCCCAGCATGCGTACTTCCTCTGCTATTCTTGGAACTCCCATGGATGAGAATGGAGCATGTTGGGAGTTGTAGTTTCACAGCAGCTAGAGTGCCAAAGGATAATTTATTAATCCAGTTTCCTGACAGATGGGTGTTAATATGGGGTATATGGGGCACCACCCTTTCTTGCAGCAAAGATACACCACCATATCTAGCGGTCTGTGCCTCGCTTGCCACTTTTTGTTAAAGTTGGCAGAGCAGGGCAGGCCAGAGTAGTGTCGCCTCAGGCCAACAAATTTATTATAACGCACGCCAGAAAACTGTTGTGAGTTACATAGGAAGTCATGGACTGGCATAGGTTTCCATTCTGGGAGTGCCGGAGCTTTTTACTAATTCAGACACTCCTCTGAATTTATTAGGACTGGCATAGGAAACGCCCATCATAATAAATTCTCCCCAATGAGCCATGGACAGGTCATGTCTTGTTAGTCACATTTCACATTTACATCGTCACTCTTCATTGAATACAGTCTGTTAGGCCAGGGCCCCATGTGTTATAAATGCCATGGTTTAGCTACAGTGGAAACAGTCCACTTTACAGTCTACCGAATCCCATCCACACTCTGCAGACAAATATGTGCAGCAGAAATGCTTCGATTTCCAAAACAGTCGTGGTTTTTGTAAATCGCAGCATATCAATTATACCTACGGAAACAATGGTGGTTTCCCTATACTGTAGGCTGTGAAAAGCGCGGTGGGAAAAACCGCAATGCGTTTCCGCCACGGTTTTTCCCTCTATGTGGGCCTTAGCCTTATATAGGATTTAAAAAAAAAAAAAATAGGTTTCTTTCACAAACAGCATCACAATTTGTTAAATCGCAAATGCAGCTCCATTGAGATAAGTATTGGACTGGACATTGCAGCTCCATTGGACTGGACAATTTTTGGAGTTTACAGAAGTCCCGGCTCCCAGATTCCTGTCTGTTACATTACATATTAGGATACATTATGGATGTAATAGACAAGGTCCCCCACTTAAGATTCCCCTCTGTAAGAGTAGAGACATTGCAAAAAATAGATCTCCCTATGGTAAACCTGGTTCATACGACCAAATGATTTACATGGATGCCTTGTAATGCTTGTGATGCTGTTAGCAATGTCCCTGTGACAACAGCTGATCATAGGTACAGTATAGGGTGTGTGCAATGGACCATGGATCAATGTGTTTTTGAGGAACGTTATACATAGGTTAAGATTGTCTTAAAGGGAGTCTGTCACCAAAACCCAGCATTTCAACCCAGCCCTGCAGATAGATTGGTTAGGAACACCTGAGTCGTACAGTGTTTTCCCCTTGTGAATTGTTTCCTCCATTGCTGCTATACTGCAGTTTTTGTCAATATACAACTAAGCCCTTTGGAGCAATGATTGTGTTCCCACTTACCTCATTGCAGCAATGACAAGGCTTCATTGCTCCAAAGAGGTCATTTGCATATTGACAAAAACAGCAAAATGACGCAACGGAGGCAGCAATTCACAAGGGGAAAACACAATTTGATTCAGTTGACACTAGCCTATCTCTCTTTGTTGCTGGGTTGATACACCAGGTTCTGGTGACATACTCCCTTTAATAGGAAAATCTGTGATTGTAGTAGGTTGTGATACCTGACTAGGATTGACTTGCTGCCTATGACCCTGTTTGTCTTTGCTTGTAGCTGATCAGCTGGTTTTCAATCCCAAATTTTCCATTTGGATCAAGCAGATCGATGAAAGAACTCCAGAAGTCTTAACAACTACATGTACAGGTGATGAGCTGAATTCAAAGTGTACCTAATATTCTTGTATAAATCAGTAGTATATGTGACTATATAAAACGTTATAGTATATCTTATCAGAAAAATGTAGCATCTGTCTCACTTGGCAGCTGCTTGTAGACCCCAGTTCTTTGCCTGTAACAAAAAAAAAAAAAAAAAGCCTATCTGGAGTGAAGTGCTTAAAGGGAGTCTATCATTCGCAAAAACACTTTTAAGCTAATGGCACGTTGGAATGGCCTTTAAAAAGGCCATTCTTCTCCTACCTTTCCTTGTTTTCTTCTCCCAGCCGATTCCAAGATAATTTGTTTCTTCATATATGTAAATGAGCACCACGGAGCACCCGGGGCGTACCTTCTCTTTTGCGAGCACCCATTGCGTCATCGCTTCTCACCACCCCTTTGGCTGTTGTAGTGACTCCCCTCTTGGTTTTGTTTCTTCTCAATTCTCGCGACTGCGCATGCGCAATCGGGCCGCCATTTTCCGGTGGTCTGTCACAAGAGCGTGGCAGAGCTGATTGCGCATGCGCAGTCGCAAGAATTTGCTGTCAGCGAGAACTGAGAAGAAAGAAGACCAAGAGGGGAGTCACCGCAACGGCCGAAGAGGCGGTGAGAAGCAATGACACGATGGTTGATCGCAGAAGAGAAGGTACGCCCCGGGTGCTCCTTGGTGCTCATTTACATACATGAAGAAACAAATTATCTTGGAATCAGCTGGGAGAAGAAAACAAGGAAAGGTAGGAGAAGAATGACCTTTTTAAAGGCCACTCCAACGTGCCATTAGCTTAAAAGTGTTTTTGCGAATGATAGACTCCCTTTAATATATCACAGAGAAAAGGGGGAGGAGGGGGGAGTCAGCTGCAGTATCTGTGAAGCTTTGTGCTGTGAGAAGGGAGCACTGGGTAAAGCATAAAAAGAGATGTGCCGTTATAGAACACAGCTGAGGAAAGGAAGTAGAGGCATACACACTACATACACACAACATTTCTAGTGGCACTAAATGATAAATACTGTATATATCTGCTACTATCTAAGGAAGGATTGTGATGCTGCAGTATGTCAACTTTCACAGTTATTTTCTTATTCCTCCAGCACCAGCACTTTACCAATAATCTTGAAACTCTACTGTATGCAGTTCATGTACAGTCCAATGTGTCTCCATGGTAACAGTTAACAACCCTTTGTAGTTTGATTGTGAGGACACACTCCGTTGCACTACTTGTTGCAAGCATAAGTTCAGTTTGTTTTCAAAAATTAGGGGGCATATGGGATAAAGTGTGAATGCTGCATCAGACTACCCAGGGTCTGTTTGTAGTCTGTAACTATGGTGACACATAGACCAGCATAGATATAGTAGACCAAAAACAGCAGAATGTTTTCAATTGAGAATATTTGAAAGTATGGTTTATATATTTAATTTTAGATGTACTGGGGCAATAAAAGGTGGACACAGTCTTTAAATCCAGGGTGTAGCAGTGCAGTTGGATTGGCAAATGCACTAAACAAGATCTTTTTTGTGTTGTTTCTAGGTGCAGCTGGAAATTTTACCGAAATAAAACCTGAGCTCGACTTCCTCCCTGATTGCAGTAAGTCACCTTCGCAGGATCAGACTACACAGGGTCTGTTTGTAGTCTGTTACCATGGAGACACATAGGCCTGCATAGATGCTGTAAACCTAAAATGGAATATTTTTAATTTAGAATATTTGAAAAGATGGTTTATATTTTATTTTAGATGTACTGGGGCAATAAAAGGTGGACATAGCCTTTAAATCCAGGGTGGCTATTCAGTTGGACAGGCGAATGCGTTAAACAAGATCTCTTTTTTTTTCTTGATGCAGATGAAAATATTACCGCAATAAAACATGAGATCCACTTCCCTCCTCATTGCAATAAGTCACCTCCACAGGGTTTTACAGAAGACAAGAACCCTTCTGCAGAAAACCGCAAAATACCAGGGGAAAACCCTACATTACTTAGAGAGGAGCATGTTAGGAAAGAGGAGGAAAGTCTACTGTCCATTGTCCTTAGACAAGCAAATACCGGGAGTTTGTACATGCCAAATTGCAAGTATTCAAGCAGCTACAAAGACATGGACTGCTCCCCAGGTGTTCCAGCGATTGCAGAGAAAGAGATGTGTTACCTGCCAAAGCGGTCCTTCTTCCAGATCCCTAATAGCAATGACCTATTGAGCAGCTTTCCTGCCCACCCAGCACATCTGCAGCACTGTACCCATCAAATGGACAAACCATTTAGATGCCGCATATGTGACAAATGTTTTAAGACCCATGGAATACTAAACGTCCATATGAAGACACACAGTGGCATCCGACCCTATCAGTGCAATGAATGTGGGAAAAGCTTTAGGGACAACTGGAACCTTAAGGTTCACCAGAAAATACACACAGGGGAGACCCCTTATAGATGTACTATATGTGATAAAGGATTTATTCAGTATGCCACGTACATGAAGCACCAGCGTATACACACAGGTGAGAAGCCATATTCGTGTTGTTACTGTGATAAGCGCTTCACAAATAGCTCCAACCTGGTGAGACATTATAGGACACACACGGGCGAGAAGCCATATGTCTGCATGGAGTGTGGGAAAAGCTTCAGCTACAACACAAGTCTCATACAACACAAAAGGACCCATAAAGTAGAATCTGCTGAGAATGGAACTAATGGTCCCAGCAACAATTGACTGTAACAAGAAGCCGGGACTACCAAAACGCACTGCTTAGCACCTTCTGAAGCCTAGAATAACTTTATTTGTACATTAGTGACATCATGCACTTTATATTTTGCTGGATTAAGCTTGTTTGAGCTTTATTAATATCATTTGCTTAATGTGTTTTAATATTAAGGAGCAAGTAAATAACTTTTAAAATAGGGTTGAATGTGTTCTGTTGCTTCTTGTTATCAGCCATTTCAAGCTGGAGAAAGGCTTTAGGCTGAGGCTCCATGCAGAGGCGTAGCTAGGGGTTCAGCACAGGGGGGCGAACATGTCCAAGTCTGGACGGCCATGACCACTTCTTCCAGTCTCTGTAAAGTTTGCAACATAGACATCTTTGGCTCCTCACTTTTCCAGGCACCTGACCCACATTGTTCTCACCTACACAAAGCCCCCATCCTGCTGCTACCCCCAATTATAAAATATACTGTATAATATACCCCCCCATAATGAATAATCCCCCCAAGTGCATCTTTAAATTAATAACTTCCCTGTGCACCCATTTAAATAGTTCCCCTTATTAATAATGCCCCAGGTGTTTCCTAATTAAAAAGAAAAAAAAAAAAACACAAGGGAAAAAAAAATTATTGGGGTTCCAATACCCGGGACCCCGAGGATCAGCTGTTTGAATGAACCGTGGTATCTGTGTAAGCGCCGTGACACCTTCTCTGTTTACATAGTGTCATTCTTTTCATAGCGGCCACGTAATGTAACTACAGCCTCGTCCTATACACGTCTATGTGACAAGGCTGGAATGACATCACACGGTCACTATAAACAGACAGCGTGTGATATAAACAGGTGCCATAGCCCCTTCATACAGCTGATCAGCGGGGAATCACTTATCTCTTATTGATGATTTATTCTGAGGATAGATCATCAATAAAAATGAGCTGGAAAATGCCTTAAGGCTAAGGCCCCACGTGGCGTCCCACAGCAAAAAACAGCTGTGGGAAAACCCGCGGCGGCGATGCATCGAGGTTCTTCCTGCAGCACTTTACACAGAATGTTTGCAGAGGTTTCCTCTCCGGACTTTCTGCTTCAATTATATCTATAGGGAAAAACCACTGGTGTTTCCATAGGTATAATTGACATGCTGCGATTTCCAACCGTTGTGGTTTTGGAAATCGCAGCATGTCAATTATACCTATGGAAACACTGGCGGTTTCCATATAGGTGTATTGAAAACAGAAAGTCCACAGAGGAAACCTCTGCGGACCTTCTGTGAAAAGCGCAGCGTGAAAAACCACAATGTTACCGCCATGGTTTTTCCTGCAGACCGCTACGTGGGGCCTTAGTCTTAATAAAGCCCAAGTGCCACTTTAATTAAATTAATTGACCCTCATATTATGCCTCTGATTCCCCCTGACATAAATACTGCACCTCTAATGACCCCTTATGTTCATAATGCCTCCTAATATAAATGATGCCCCCTAATGGCTCCTTATACAAATAACCTCCCCCCTTGTATTCATAATACCCCCTAATAACCCTTATATAAATGACCCCCCCATCGTCACAATGCCCCCTAATGAATCCTCCCTTATGGTTATATTTCCCCCTCCTATCCACCCCTTATGCTATTAATATACCCACAACTGCGCTAAAAAAAAAAAAAAGAAAAGTCATACTCAACCGGGGATGCTGATGAATGGAGCCGCCGCCACCGCTTCCTCCCTGTCCACGCACAGGACGTCTGTGTCTGAGTGCAGGCGGCGCGATGTTGTGACGTCATCACGCCGCCTGTGTGAGAAGTAGACATCGGTCTGTGGTCTCTGTAGACATCGGTCTGTGAAGTTGCAGGATACGTTTTAACTAGATCGGGGTCTGCAGACACCGATCCAGTTAGAAATAAAGGATGTATTAATGGCAGCCCCAGGGTGGGCCCCCAAAAAGTCAGTGGGCCCGGGGCAGCCGCCCCCTCTGCCCCCCCGCTAGCTACGCCTCTGGCTTCATGTTGTGGAAACACAGTTTTTTTTTTGTTGCAGATTTTGTTGCATTTTTTGAGCCAAAGCCAGGAGTGGATTGAGCAAAAGGTAGACATATAAGAGCTTCCTATATACTGTATTACACTAAATAGATTTTCCTAATAGTGGTTTCTGTGGTCAGCTGTGTCAGGAGTCAGATGCAGCAGAGTTGATGTGTGGGATTGGGTGCGGGGGCACTAAACTACATGCTAATTAAAGGGAACCTGTCATAGACTTTTGGGCCGTTTTACAGTACCTGCAAAGTGAAAGGGATTTTGGCTAATCCCATCCACACATGGCAGAAAAAAAAATGCAGCGGAAATGCTGTGTTTTCAAAAATGCCCATGTTTTTGAAAATCGCAGCATGTCAATTATACCTGCGGAAACACTAGAATTTTTCCTAGAATTTTTTGCTGTATTTCGCTACGTGGGGCCTTAGCCTAAATCACCCACAGGTCCTTATGGACCGTTGGCTTACTGTCCCAAATAGTCCTATCCTAATGCTGTAATAATAAAAAAAGACTTTTAGGCTAAGGCAACACGGAGATGGCCACAGCGAAAAAGCTCTGTGGGAAAAACCGCAGCGAAAACACATCACAGTTTTTCCCGCAACGGTTTCACAGAAAGTTCAAAGAGGATTCCTCTGCGGACTTTGTGCTTCCATTATACCTATAGGGAAACTGCCAGCATCTCTGTAGTTATAATTGACATGCTGCGATTTCAAAAACTGTGATGGTTTTAGAAATCGCAGCATTTCCGCTGCGCATACATTTCTGCAACGTGTGGATGGGATTCGCTAGAATCCTATCCACTTTTCAGGGACTGTAAAACGCCACGTGCGCCCCAGCCTTATACTTAGCTAGGGATGAGTCCTCCTGCCTCAGAACATTTGGAGATCAGCATCAGACAATAAAAAGGGGAGGTGATGATTCAGTTGTGCTTGTTGGAGGATTGGATTGCAATGGTCTTCTGCAACTGGGTGGGGTGCTGAGTTGGGCAGTAGTTAGGCTAAGTCTGAGGCCCCACATTGTGGAGACGCAGCTTTTTTTCTTTGCAAATTTTGCTGCGTTTTTTTTTAGCTAAAGCCAAGAATGGCTACAAAAGGAATGGGAAATGTATAGGAAGTTCTTATACTTCTCCCTTCTGCTCAATCCACTCCTGGCTTTGGCTCAAAACACCGCAGCAAAATCTGCAACAAAAAAAAGCTGCGTTTCCGCAATGTGGAGCCTCAGCCTTAGGGTGTTTGGTATATAAGTGGGTCAATGGGTTTCTGACGAGTCCCAGAACATAGAAATTTCCTGCATTAATTTTCATATCCATTGATAAGACAACAGATGTCACCTCTAAAATGGTTAGAGAAAATGTATAAAACTCTGCAAAATTTTGAATTATTTATATTTGCAAAAATGTTTAAGTTTTATTTGTCTTCAAATTTAAATATTGCTATGTTCATGGAAAAATCACTGTAATTTATGCAGGTTGCTACAAGTGGTGCATGACACGCCACCCCCACAGACCCCGCACTAGACATTACACAGCAAGGCACAGATACGAAAATAGTCTAAGTCCGGGGCCCCCACACCTTGCGGAAAAATATGCGCAGCAGACATGCTGCGATTTCCAAAAACCGTTGCGGTTTTGGAAATCGCAGCATGTCAATTATACCTACAGAAATGCCGGCGGTTTCCCTATAGGTATAATGGTAGCAGAAAGTCCACAGAGGAAACCTCTGCGGACTTTCTGTGAAATGTGCTGCGGGAAAACACCGTGATGTGTTGCCACTGCGGTTTTTCCCACATCGCTTTTTTGCTGTGGCCTGCTATGTGGGGCTTTAACCTAAGGCAGAAATGCAAAGGTTTTTTGCTGATGTGGAAATGCAGCATAAAAAACACTGCATTTTACAGTATCAAAGTTATATGCAGAAGCGCTCGTGTTTTCTCTATAGATTTAATAAGTGAAGAAAAAGTGAAGAGAAGAACACACTGAAAAATGCTGAAGAAAAAAAAATGCAATGCGTTTTTGCTGTGTTTAGTCTGCAGCGTTTTTAGCTTTGGTTCACTGCGGGGGCCTTAGCATAATAGAACTGTCTTTGTTGGCTATAGCAACCAATCACAGATCAGCTTTCATTTTTCAAGTGCTGGAGGAGAGATAAAAGCAGTGCTATGATTGGTTGCTGTGGGCAACAAAGACATGGAAATGGTTAAGACCTAAGAGCTACTATTAGTTTAGGGTCCTTTGTGACCTCACACATTTACATATAGATATACTCTGGCTATGTTCTGACAATCCGGCAGAAGGGGGCACACCGCCTAGTTACAGCACTGGCCGAAAGGTATACTGTACTCCACTGGTACACTGTGAGAATTCTTCTTTCCGCCGTACACATCTCCTTAGGTCTAGTACAGGGGTCGGCAACCCCCGGCAAGCGTGCCAAGAGTGGCACGCGAGGCTTATTTACCTGGCACAGGCAGCGGAGTCCTCACCCAACAGTTTCGATCGGACCAAACATGGCCGAAACTAAACTGCTATTATACTGTGAAGTCTCTTCAAACCCCTCAGTATAATAACTGGAGCCCCCGGGAAGGTGATCAAACATAAAAAATAATGTTAACTCACCTTACCTGGATCCACAGCCGCTCTGTGCTCTGCAGGCGCTTCTGTCTGATGTAAGAGACAGCTGACAGGGCCTCAGGGGTCACGTCCGACGTCATTACGCATAATGACGCGACGTGACCCCTGAGACTCAATCAGCGGTCGCTGACTACAGGCAGAAGCGCCCGAAGAGAACAGAGCGGCTGCGGAGCGCAGGAAAAGGTGAGTAACATTGTTTTTTATGTTTGTCATCTCTCTTGGCCCTCCACTTATTATATTCTGGCGTCTGAAGAGACCCCACAGTATAATAATAGCTAGTCAGTGGTGACAATTGGAATATTATAAAAGTTAGAATATTATACCGTGTGCAGGGGCCACTATGGGACATAATACGGTGTGCAGGGGCCGCTATGGGACATAATACGGTGTGCAGGGACCGCTATGGGACATAATACCGTGTGCAGGGACCGCTATGGGACATAATACCGTGTGCAAGGGTCATCAGATTTACAATTATTGACCGCCACTCTGAGCACCTCAACTTTGATTTTTTAATCGAAATCGGCACGCCGAACAAAAAAGGTTGCCTACCCCTGGTCTAGTATGACTGGCTATGGGAATTGTTTTACGTCCATAAATACTGATAATACTGTGCATAACCAGTGTAAAGGGCACATAACATGAGCTACCCACCCCCCAAGGAAATGTCCCCAAAGAGATAATTGGGGGAACTCCGATGCAGATGTGAACCCAGCCTTATCTATCATAATGGGGCACATTTATTAAGCTACTTGTGCCTCTTTTTGGTGTAAATTGCTCCTTTTTGGAAGCTTGTTTGCTCGCTGTGCTCTATTTATTCCAATAGGTTTTTATTAAGTTTTTAAAAAACAAACAAAGAAACAGTAAAGACACCCAAATAAAAGAGACATTAGATACATAAGGCATAACAGTCCATGAGGCTTGCTCAAATAAAGTCATAAGTGACAATTGGGCAGACGTGCAAACAATAACGATACAACAGTGGAGACCAAAGGGTTGGAGAGAGAGGGTATACAAAACCACTGCGCTCTATTTATAACGCATTGGCGCCTTTTAACCAGATATTTTTCTTCCCTCGCCACTTTTGCATTTTGGCGAGGAAAGGGGCCTGGCCAAAGCAGAGTTTGTCGCCTTATTTATGACTTTAAAAAAAAAAAAAAAAAAAACAGCATTGGTATCATTTCCATGTGGTACATTTTGCACAAAATATATTACACAAGTGCGCCTTTTTAAAAAATAGGTGCAAAGTGCCGAAAAAAGCGCAGCTAAGATAACTAACCTGTGTGCAACATTTATCAAGGAAAAAGGCGCTTTTAATAAATAACCTCCATTGATCAATCTGTCTATGAAATGATTGATCCATTAACCCCTTTCTGACATCCGCCGTAATAGTACGGCAGATGTCGGGTATTTAAATATGGCAGCCGCTTGGGAGCTGAGCGGCGGCCATAGCCGCCAGGTCTCTGCCGTATTATACAACAGATCAGCAATCAGTGCCTGCAAACCTGATTTTGGAATCTGTTGCCATGACAGCGGCTTGTCTGGCATTCATTTGTATGACAGGCTGCTTTATGAAGACTGATGATTTCTCACTATAAATTCTTATTATTTATCCTAATTATGTATCACTATAATTACTATTATCTATTATATTTCTCAATCTTTTACTATAATCTATCACTTTAATTCAAATTATCTATCCCTATAATTCCTCTTATCTATTTTATCTATCATTATAATTCCTCTTATCTATGTTATATGTCCCTATAGTTTCTATTATCGTTATGTTAAGGAATTTGTGCTATGGATCGATAGATATAAGGTAGGTACATACAGATATCTGTCTGTACTAAGGACATTATAGCCTGTTAGCCACATTTTATGAGTCATGATTTACAGCCCTGAGAATAAAAGATGATGTCAGAAGTGGGATTCGAACCCACGCCTCCAGGGGAGACTGCGACCTGAACGCAGCGCCTTAGACCGCTCGGCCATCCTGACTGTTGTTAGGGTCTCTCAGCAAGGGAGTATTGATCAGGGAGTACACGCTGGCTGTAGTTGTCATTCACTTCTGGTTATATGCTGTAATAAATAGGAATTTACTATTATGTCCGGATTTCTCACCCGCACGCACTGTAGACTAACTACAGGAAGTGACTGAGAAAAGATCTATTGCCACTTCTCCAATGTATACCTCATCAGCCCCAGTGGCCTAATGGATAAGGCACTGGCCTCCTAAGCCAGGGATTGTGGGTTCGAGTCCCATCTGGGGTGGTTGACATTTTCACTCTTACATTATTATACTTTGTGTTTTATGTAAATTGTATTATTTTATAAAAAATAATTGTTCTGACATTTCACGTAATGCGGCTAAAAACCCTATTCCTGTCGTCAGATGAATAATGTGAATACTCGGTTATCAATGATGCTGCTGCTCTCTAGTGGTGGAAGAGTATACTGCATGTGGATGAAGTCTGATTATAAAGAAGCTGGATCTTAATGAAAAGCTGGCAATAAGAAAAAAAAACTCAAAGTTTTACCATTTCTCTAATGCATAAATCTGTAAACAATGTGCAGATCCTTAAAGAAGTTGTCATGTCTATCTAGCAAGAGCTGCTGCCAGCTGTAAGGTGCCCTGATCGAAATGTTCCTCTTATACTGGCTTCAGAGGAGGTCATACCATTATGGGGCACCTATGGATGCAGTACTGTTATGGGGAGTATTTGTGGCTGGTATATTGTTATGGGGGCACCTATAGCTGTCACACTGTTATGGGGGTATTTGTGACTGGCATTTTGTTATGGGGGTGTTTGTGGCCGCTATATTGTTATGACGTATTTATGGCCGGTATATTGTTATGGGGGTATTTGTGGCAGGTATTTTTGTAGAGGACCATTAGTGGCTGGTAAATTGTTATGGGGGTATTTGTGGTTGGCATATTCTTTTGAGGGCACCTATAGTTGCCAATCTGTTATGGGGGTATTTGTAGCTGGTATATTGTTATCTGGGCACCTATAGATGCCATACTGTTATGGGATATTTGTGTCTAATATATTGTTATGGGGGTATGCGTAGCTGATATACATGTATAGGGGTACTTGTGGCTGATATATTGTTCTGGGGGCATTTGTGACAGGTATAATTGTACAGAGGCATTTGTGGCTGATATACTTGTATTGGGGCATTTGTGCAGCCACACAGTTATGGAAACATTTGCGGCTATACTGCATACTTGCTAATGTTTAAAAACTGTTCTTAGGGAGAAATGGTGTAGTGGCATAGCATGTGCCTTAGTGTCTCACATATGGTATAATGCCATCTTAATGGTCTGTGTACAGTATAATGCCTCCTGCTGACCTCCACACAGTATATTGCCCTTTAAATGGCCACCGCACAGTATAATGTCCTCTTCATGTCCCATGTGCATTAACGTCCCCTGATGGCCCCCACACCGTATAATGCCCCCTTGTATCCCTGACACAATATAATTCAACCTTGTGACCCAAATACAGTATAATGCCCCTCTATGCAGTATAGTAATGCTGCCTTTTTGCCCCCACACAGTAAAGCAATGTCCCCTTGTGGCCCTCATAGAGCATAATAATGCCCGCTAGTGGCCCTCATAGAGTGTAATAATGCCATTTGTGACCTTCTACAGTAAAATGACTGCTTGTGGTCCCCACACAGTATAATGCCCACATGTAGCGCCACATTATAATAATGCCCCCTGCTAGCATACACACAGTACAATGCCTACTGCATAGTAAAAATCTCCCTTGTGGCCCTGACACTGTATAATGCCTTCTTGGTGCCCAAACAGTAAGGTAATGCTTCCTTATGGCCCACCACACTATAATAATGCCCTATTGTGGCCCCACAGTGTAATGACCACTACACAGTATAAAGCCTTCTTGTGGCCACTACACAGTATAATGCCTCTCTGAAGCCCCCACAAAGTATAGTAATGCCACTTGTGGCCCCCTAACATGCCTCCTTAAAGGCCCCCATACCATACAATGCCCCCTTAATGTTTAATATTTTTTACTGTTCCTTCTGGACTATTACTCCCCGTCAGCAGAAGAGATGTCATAAATAAGGAGACTAAGTGCTGCTCTATTCTGTAGACCTGATAACCCCGGGCTCTGCGTGGATTACATAGGTTATCAGATCTAAAGGATAGAACAGATCGGGGTCTCATTATTTATGGCATCTCTTCTGTTGTGGGGTGTAATGTGAGTGTCCAAGGGGCTGTGTAGGGTAGCAACACAATCTATATGCCTCTCTGGCTGAGGCAATGTCTCTGGGCCCAGAGAAGATTCTGGCCACATAGGAGATTTGCCAGCTCTTTTCGTGAGTTTCGCATTTGTCCCAAGAGAGTTAGCAAGTATAGTATGCTGTTTTTAAGGTATATATGGCCTTGTGTACGCTGTTATGGCACGTTTGTGGGTGGCATTTGTGCAGGCATACTTTTTTGATACGGAGGAATATGTGGCCTGTGTATTCTATCATGGGACATCTCTAGTTGGTATACTGTTATAGAGGCATCATAGCTAAATGCTCATGGGCCCTGGTACAAGGGTACAAGACTTCTGCATGGGCCCCTCCTCCTTCTTACAGTGCCCAAATTCCCTCAACACACACCCATCTCGCCCTGCTGAACAGCAAAACTGTCAGTGTAGGATTCACATGGTATACGGTGATAATCGGGCAATGCTATGTACTGCTTTACTAATATGCCAGCTGATGAAACATTTTTGTGGGAACACTTCTATAGGGCAAGACCAGACATAAGTGTGTTGCGGCTCCAATATGGCTGAAAATCACACGGCCAAGTCACGCGACCCTGATTTCTATTAGCTCGTGAAAAGTTGATCGTATAATGGTTGTTCCCTGGTAATGGCTGTACGGTTTTGTGGGTATACATGTCTATGTGTTTTTCAGCTGCCAAATCTGGCTTAATCCTTATCAATGTGAGCTCTACCATGATGATCACTCTGGTATGTGGCCACTTGTGTGTCTCCTATACATTCTGTGAATACGGCATATACACACGTGGACAAAATTGTTGGTACCCCTTGTTTAATGAAAGAAAAACCCACAATGGTCACAGAAATAACTTGAATCTGACAAAAGTAATAATATATAAAAATTCTATGACAAGCCACAAAGCTTCTGGGAGAATGTCCTATGGACAAAAATCAAAATTTTTGGCAAGGCACATCAGCTCTATGTTCACAGACGGAAAAATGAAGCATATCTTGAAAAGAACACTGTCCCTACTGTGAAACATGGGGGAGGCTCTGTTATGTTCTGGGGCTGCTTTGCTGCATCTGGCACAGGGTGTCTTGAATCTGTGCAGGGTACAATGAAATCTGAAGATTATCAAGGGATTCTAGAGAGAAATGTGCTGTCCAGTGTCAGAAAGCTTGGTCTCAGTTGCAGGTCATGGGTCTTGCAACAGGATAATGACCCAAAACACACAGCTAAAAACACCCAAAAATGGCTAAGAGGAAAACATTGGACTATTCTGAAGTGGCCTTCTATGAGCCCTGACCTAAATCCTATTGAGCATCTTTGGAAGGAGCTGAAACATGCCGTCTGGAAAAGGCACCCTTCAAACCCGAGACAACTGGAGCAGTTTGCTCATGTGGAGTGGCTAAAATACCTGCTGAGAGGTGCAGAAGTCTCATTGACAGTTACAGGAATCGTTTGATTGCAGGGATTGCCTCAAAAGGTTGTGCAACAAAATATTAAGTTAAGGGAACCATCATTTCTGTCCAGGCCTGTTTCATGAGTTTTCTTTTTTTAAAAATTCTGTTGAAGCATGGTTGAAAAGCAATGTCTGACTTTCATTTGTTCATTTTCATAGAATTTTTATATATTATTACTTTTGTCAGATTCAAGTTATTTCTGTGACCATTGTGGGTTTTTCTTTCATTAAACGAGGGGTACCAACAATTTTTTCCACGTGTGTATACCCTTGGACCCAGGGGTGAAGCTAGCCTCTCTGCTGCTATAGAAAGGCGCCGTCCCCCCAAAAAAATAATATATACCCAACCTGGCTATCTTTTGTTACCTGATGGGGCCCCCCTAATTAGGACCCCCCCCCCCCCCATTGGCAGATCAGTTTGCTTGGCCACTATTTGCCATATAATGCCCATATTACAATCCTCCATTCTTTCATTTCAAAAGGGTAGACCCATATCTCCCAGCAGCTCTGGATCCAGTGTGACAGCCCTGGATTTTTTGGGTGCTATCCCACTGCTCTTGTGGGAAGGAAGTATGTCCTGACTTCAGCTCTATCCGCATCTGAGTTCAATGATGAAGCAGGGAATCGTCCAATCCCTACGTTACCATTCAGTACCCGTCTCTCCTGGTTTTAGCCTGGAAGCAGGGGTGGGTGATATAATGTCATTACTGCATCACATCTGTTGCTCCCAAGCTGTTGGCAGGGACACCTACTGGATCCACATCAGCCCAGGGAGGACCTACTATTAAAAACTACATTCTAGCATCCTCCTTTATAGAAATCATAGTGGTCTCCAGTGGGGTAACCAAAGAAAGAAGTAGCCATAAACGTGCATGCCCAAGGGATTTACCAAAGCAACACCAGAGAGATTTTATTTTTATAAGAATATATACAATTAATCCAAATAAATTATCTATGGAGAAACACGTTGGAGTCTTCATGAACTTCTTTTGCTGCCTTCAGGCCAGTCTCTGCAGCTGCGTCCATCCAACCATGAGGAAATCCCATGTGTCCTCCGGCAAAGAAAACTCTGCCTTCTGGTCTGGACAACGCTTCATACATATCTCCAAACTGATATGGTGTGAAAAAGGCGAATGCTCCCATGGAATATGGATCCAGACTCCACTTCTTCACCACAGACGTTGGGCAGAGTTTTCTCAGCTCCTCCTTTGGTCTCCTGTGGATGATGGACAAGTCTTGGAGGACGACATCAACACAGTCGTCATCACTGAGTGGCGCAAAGAACAATGAATCATCTTCTAAAGTGTATGCTCCCAGGATGACACCACCTCCATTGGTGGAGTTATGGTAGGATAGTAGATGTTCCGAGATGGTCGATCAGTAACACTTCTTCCCCCAACTATCCCATCTTTCTCCCAGAATCTCTCATTACAGTTTAGAAGAATCTTTGTGGCACTTGTGTAGTGAATGAAACTCAGAGCATTGTACTTCTCATTACTCAGTGGAGGACTGAAGTCTATACGTCTGGTGGCCTTGGCGGTGGAGGTGATGATGACATAGTCTGCAGATATGCTAGTGAGTTCAGTAGACTTGTTTTTTCGGTACTGGACAACCACAGATTTGTGCTTCTGCATAACTTTGACCACACTGGAATTTAGTCTGATGGCATTTTGTAGATGTTTGGCAAATGCCAAGGGCAGCTGGTCGAAGCCGCCGGTAATCTCATCTAGTCTGGTGAGAAAGAAGTAATAAATGTTTTTAATTTTTGTACATATTAACTACAGATGCTTTAAATATATATTTTTTTCCTATATACAGTTGCAGTCATATGTTTACATACACCTTGGCCACATTCATCAAAATTCAGTTTTCACAATTCCTGACATTTAATCCTACATACTACCTATTAAGAGGTGTGGCACATCTCACACTGGTGTAGACGGTGTGGCAATTTGGGGGGCATTTAGCCTCAAAGGCGGCAGCACTCTGGACTCGACAGCGGTGTAGGTGGTACTGGGTGCCGGAGAAGTAGCATTCAGACGGTGTTAATCCAAAGTAAAATGGCTTTTATTCAGCTTACAAATGGAACAAAAAATAACAAACAGCCTGGCTCAGTCAGTCCTTTCAGGACCCCAGTCCTCTTGGGACAGACCGCCTGTCCATCTCCGACTGGTTCCCCGTCTCCCTGCTTCCTGCAGGTCTCCACAGCACTCTCTCCTGCTGCAGACACTCCGTCTGGAGTTGGTGCCCCCACCTATGGGTGTGGCTGAGGAGCTTTTCAAGTGAGCCCATTTGGGGGGGGTATGAGTATTATTCCTCCTGCAACAGACCTGGCGCTGACCTGTGTGTATAATGGGACCTGAAGCCTCGCTGAAGGGAAGAGTGGGAACATATATGAAATATATCAGTGCCTCCACCCAGGATAGAGCCTCTGTATTACAGGGAGGATCTCTTCCTGGGACTTACCCATGAAGTACAGTTAGTAGCCGAACAAGGTTCACTGTACTAATCTCACAGTCTGAAGAATACATACAGATACCACATAAGGTTATAACAGTAGCTTTATAAGAATCAACAGGGTAATAATACATACATACAATATACTCAGAACACAGCAATACTACAACAACCAGCAAGTCCTCAACCGTCTTAGGTTATATACCCGGGATATATATAGATATATAGCAAGAGTCCAGTGCACAATACCTCCAGGCAACAGAAGAGATGCAGGGGCCCCTGTGGATGACTGTGGATCCTCGGATTCTTCCAGGAGATGACAGACAGCCGATCAGGAGATGATGATGATGATGGTGAGATCTTCACAGGCAGCAAACAGGGCGACGGTGACGGCAGTAGATGCAGGCCTGACTACCCTAACACTGAGTCCTTAACCTGCCAGCTAAACTACTAGTGCCACCGGGCCTCTAACTAGCTAGTTGGCCTTCGGAAGCCTAACCTATCACTGCCCTGAACTGTATATATATATGGATCCCTAACTACGGTACTAGCTAGGTCCTGTGAGTATATAGGGGGTAACACATACCTAACTATATACTGTGAAGTAAAGAGGAACAAGTGGCTCTTAGACTCCCCCAGACATAACATGTCTGTCTCAGCAGCTCTGCTCACATCTCTCCCCCAGCAGCTCTGCCTCACATGTGTCTGACTCACTGTATTTACAAACAAAACTTGCACTAAATGCCTGGGGTCTCTGAAGCCAAACTGCAGGGGCAAATAAGCCAGATACATTATATACTAGTAGAAATGGCAGTTCCCTCACAAGCCTGGTCCTGGATCGCTCACTGGCGCCCTCTGGGTTCACACTCTCACAACGGTTATTTAGACTGGCATACTATACACCAGTCTTACAATGTATTTATTACATTATCCCCAATGATTTATTTCTGACCAGAAATATTTTTATGGGACTGAGGTCAGATTTGTGATGTCCATTTGCATCCAAGATTTAATAAAACACCCACACAACATAATGCTGCCACCCCATGCTTCATGGTTGGAATAGTGTTCATTGGCTTATAGGTCTTCCCCATTTCCCTCCATATATAATGATGGCCATTATAGCAAAACTGTTCCATTTTTCCTTTCATACGGTCAGAGGACATTTCTTCAGAAAGTTAGATCTTGTCCCCATGTGTGGTTGCAGACTGTATCCTGGCTTTTTATGGTGGCTTTTGAGCAATGACTTCTTTCTTGCTGAGTGACCTTTCAGGTCATGTTGATATAGGGCACACTTTACTGTTGATCTGGATACTTTTATACCTGTTTCCTTTAGCATCTTCACAAGATCATTTGCCATTGTTCTTGGATTCATTTATATTTTTCAAACCATAGTACATTCATCTCTATGAGATATAACATGTTTCCTTCCTTAAAGAGGACCTTTCATGTTCTCAGGCACATACAGTTTTATATACCACTAAAAAGCCAACAGTGCGCTGAATTCAGCGCACTGTCGGTTTTCCCGTTATGTGCCCCGGGGCTAGAGATATCAGTGCCGTTAGTTTTCTGCCCATCGTCAGAAGGGCATTCCTGACAGTCTAGCTGGGCTGTGAGGAATGCCCCCCCTAGGCTAGGTTCACATCCCTGTACCTTAGGAAACCCGCGGACCCCATAGACTATAATGGGGTCCGTCTGGTTTCCGCCCAAAAAGGGTGGAAAAATGCGAAGAGAAAAGTCCTGCTTGCAGCACTTTTCACTCCGCATTTTTCATGTGGAGAGGGGAATGGAATCCCCAAATGTAGTGCAAGCGTAGGTGTGAACCCAGCATTGACGCTGAGCTGTGAGGAACGCCCCCCCAGTACAAGTTTATGGACAAGTACTGTCAGGGGGGGCGTTCCACACAGTACAGCTAGACTATCAGGAGCGCCCCTTCTGACGATGGGCAGAGATCGGTGCCAAAACTAAAGGCACCAATATCTCCAGCCCCAGGGCACATAATGAGAAAGCTGACAGTGCGCTGAATTCAGCGCACTGTCGGCTTTCTAGCAGTATATAAAACCGCATGTGCCTGAGGACATGAAAGGTCCTCTTTAAAGGGATTGTCTGGGCTTAATGTTTTTATGGTCTATCCTCAGGATAGGCTATAAATACCTGATTGGTGGGGGGCCGAGAGCCAGCCCCTGGACCGATCAGCTGTACGGAGCCGGTTCTGGCACTGATCCTGTACACAATACAGGGTCGGAAGGAGAAAGCTTTGTCTGCTGTATAGCGGCAGGGCACCATCACTGAGGCTCAGCTCCTCCTTGAAGGTAGGTCTTACAATGCTGCCACACCTCCAATTAACTCACAAGATTATCAGAATCTTCTAAACTCAAAGTTTTCTGGAATTTTCTAAGATATTTAATTGCACAGTCAGCTTGGTGTATGTAAACCTGTGATGTACTGGAATTGTGACATAATGAAAAGTAAGCGTAAGTTACATTTCAATATCCCTTTAAATATGGGTTAAGTCATGACATTATTCAGGATTCTTAAAAAGAAGTCAACCACCTCCCCAAGAATATTTAATTGCCTCCATCATGTTACAGTTTTGTAGATTGGGAGAAAATCAACTTTGAAATGCTATGCACATGAGTCAATTGGTGCACTGGGGGCGGGCTTTCAGCTCCCTGGAGCACTGCCCTTGCCACTCAGATCCCTACCATGTTCTGGCTGCGCTGCCCCTTGTAGTGAAAAGTGATCGTCCCACTGCTATGACATCATCCATTCTACTTGAGCAGCAACAGCAGCATTCCCAGGGCTGAATGGCCACCCCCAGTGCACCAACTGCATCATTTGGATAAGACTTCAAAGTTGTTTAATCCAAATCTACAAAAAAAAATCTCATGAAGTGTACCTGGTGTTGTTTATAAGACTCAATCCTGATTCCATGAATGATATGAAGAAGTTTCCATTATAATTCAGGTAGTGCCCAATCATTTGGATAGCTCCTGCACTTAGATGTCCTTCATCTACTAGGAAAGACTGTCCAAAAGAAGCATAAAACATGTACATTAGTTCTGTACTGCCATATCCAGCATCCGCAGAGTAACGATATGTGCAATCTATCACTCAGCAGTGGATACACCCACTTATTTCTCTTTATTAGGATATCCTATAACTTCCCAAACCTGAAGTGAGCCTAGCTTTAGTGACAGATATAAATATAGACATAAAAATACTGTCAAATTGCATACTGCCATATAGCCACTATTCAAGGGAACTTGTCAGATTGATATGGGACACTAAAACATCCACAGCTCCTTATGGATTGGGGTTTTAGGCTGAGGCCCCACATTGTGGAAACGCCGCAATTTTTTGTTGCAGATTTTGCTGCGTTTTTTTGAGCCAAAGCAAACAATGGCTACAAAAGGAATAGGAAATATATAGGAATCTCTTATACTTCTTCCTTCTGCTCAATCCACTCCTGACTTTGGCTCAAAAAACTGCAGCAAAATCTGCAACAAAAAAAAGCTGCGTTTCCACAACGTGGGGCCTCAGCCTTAGTGTCCCAAATAGACCTGTAGCAATGCTATCTGTGTTAAAAAAAAAAAAAAAAAAAACTTAATACTTATCTAAAGATGAGTCTTATTGGATTCATTTCAGGTGCTCCCAGCATCTGCACAGTTGATCAGTGAATCCAGGTATGTACACCCCGGCTTCACTGAGCATGTGCCTAAGATCTGGTGCATACCCACTGAAGTCGAGGTGGGTGCACTCCTCTGGCATCACTGAAGAACTGTGCCGGTGCTGGGAGTAGAGGACCTGGGTGAGGTTTTTTATTTTATTTTATTTCTTTATTTTGCTTACTTATATAGCACCATCATATTCCGCAGCGCTTTACAGACATTGCGAATCACTGTCCCATATAGGGCTCACAATCTACATTTCCTATCAGTATGGCTTTAGAGCGTGGGAGGAAACCCACACAAACACGGGGAGAACACACAAACTCCACACAGATGTTGTCCTTTGGTGGATTCAAACCTAGGACCCCAACGCTGCTGGGAAGCAAACGGCGTACAACAGGGTTATTTGGGACTATGTCTTTTAGAAGGGTGGTCCTCTCAAGGAAGATGCATTGTTAGTATGCAAAGGATATGATGGATCTGAAAATCTATCAGAAAATCTGGTCTAGCAAGATTGCAGATGGCATAACAGACCTTTTGAGTTTCTCCTTACAGCACTGCAACTGGATGAACCTGTCACTGAAAGAGCTGCGTTGATCCATGACAATATTGTATAGCGAGCGCAGGGACCCCTGTGATTCAGCCTCAGCGGTCACGCCATTACACCACATGACTGCTGAGGCCCCTGACATCAACTCTGGAAGCCGGAAGAGCATGGCGAGCAGCACTGGAGCCCAGGGAGGTGAGTAATACTGTTTATGTTTATTCACCTCCCCTGAACCTGAAGAGAACTCAGAGTATAATAGTAGCTTGTGGGTGACAAACCCCCAAAATATCGGGTCCGCCGAACCCGAAATTGTTGGCAAATGCCTATGCATGTGGGATTTTTTAATTTTATTAATATAGGGGCCACACAGGGACAATATTCTGTATGTAGGGGCCACTGTAGGACATTATACCATATAGAGAGGCCACTATGGGCATTATACTGTATGGAAGCCACTATGGGACATTATACTGTGTGAAGGGTCCACTGTGGTACGTTATACTGTTTGAGGGCCACTATGGTAGATGCTGCAAGGCAGTGGATGGGCCTCAGTCCAAGAGATCTTGAATTAGGTGCAGATGGAAGTTGGGCCTGGTAATCCGTGCCTCTTCGGAGTCGGCAGTCGCACAAGTATGGAGTTTACAGAGGTGTGCCAGGAGAAGGTGCGTACAGAGTGGGTGCCAAGGGGGGCCGGTGGTCTCACAGAGGTGCAGGAGGTGGGACATGGGAGCTGGAGAATTTGTAGCCTCTCAGCAGGCAGAGGAGGGAAAAAAAAAATCTTGCCACTATTTCCATAGCAGAATCACTGCTGAAACCACATTGTGTGCCTTCATGCTAATAAGCTGCATTGTTTGAGGCCACCACACCTGACCTACTGCCAGATGTATCGTATTGCACAAACTCTGCCTGTCCTGACCTCAGATTGTTCATTGAACTTGTTTTTGCAGTCGCTAGCACCAGGACTACTCGTAGAGGTAGCAGACTGGTGATTCTGTGCAGCAAAGTCCAGGCACTAGTATAAGGAGTAAAGTAATACCAGGGGACCATTTAGACATTGTGCTCAGGAGTAGCCCAAAGTCAAACTAGTTTAGTGGCACAGTGAGTCCACACCAGCTGCGTTACGTTCCACACCAGCCCCCATTCATATACTGGGGCATGATACAGCGGCCTAAGAAATGTCTCCGGGTCCCTTCATAATGTTAGTGAGTATGTTTGTTTTTTTTTGTTTGTTTTTTTTTCACCTTCCCCGGCCTATAGACTATATATGTCCGGGTGGTCCCTCTGTTGTTCTGCAAGAACGTACCGGTACGTTCTTGCAGTTTTCAGCAGCTGCAGAAACGGGGAGCTGGCTGTAATTACAGCCAGAGCTCCCCTAGAGAAGGCAAGTAAGGTTTATTACCGTACCTGCCTTCCTGATCGCTGTGTACATGGCGCTCAATGAGTGTTGTATACACAGCTATGGGCTCCACCATGTTGCAGCTCCCCTCTGACCCAGTGGTCATGTGATCTGCCGGGGATCAGAGACTGCTAGAGCCGCTGGGGCCTAGAAGACCTAGATCAGCTCTGCAGTCATGGACAGGAGGCTGTATTACTCTTGCAACTGGGGCTAAGGTATCAGCAGTTACGGAGGAAATCAGCCTCCCCCGCCAAAAAACTAGTTGTCAGATGTCCCCAAAGGTCTATTATGACCTTATGGGGACACAATGTAAAAAAATAAATAAATAAAATGAATAGAAAAGTGAAAAAAAATAAAATAAAGTAAAATAATTTAAAAAATAAATAAAATAATACGCCAATAACACGCCCTTATTACAGGTTCTAGCCCCACCCCTGACGACACAATACAACATAACATTACCATAACGGAGAAGAAAAAAATATTTTATAAAGTGTTTAGTAGCACTTTGTGCTATTAAATAAAAAAAAAGAAAGAAAGAAAAGTGAAAAACAGACGTTTTCCCTCTTTTGTTTATATTTTCCCGGATATAAAAAAAAAAAAAAAAATTAAAAAACATGCAAAAATAAAAACAACATAAAAATAAAGCCCTATGTGTCACCAAAAAAGACGCAGAAATTAGATGAATAACGCAAATGATAAAAATGTTATAGCCCTCAAAACTGCACATACAAAAAACCCAAAAATGTCTGATCCTGAACCAGAAATTGGCTCGGTTCTTAAATGGTTAACACTCTCATGACAATACGTCTCTTTTACAGTATAGGTTTTACCTGCATATTTACAGACTACTTTGTGATGAAGCATATATACAGTGCCTTGCGAAAGTATTCGGCCCCCTTGAACTTTTCAACCTTTTGCCACATTTCAGGCTTCAAACATAAGGATATAAAATTTTAATTTTTTGGTGAAGAATCAACAACAAGTGGGACACAATCGTGAAGTGGAACGAAATTTATTGGTTATTTTAAACTTTTGTAAAAAATAAAAAACTGAAAAGTGGGGCGTGCAATATTATTCGGCCCCTTTACTTTCAGTGCAGCAAACTTACTCCAGAAGTTCAGTGAGGATCTCTGAATGATCCAATGTTGTCCTAAATGACTGATGATGATAAATATAATCCACCTGTGTGTAATCAAGTCTCCGCATAAACGCACCTGCTCTGTGATAGTCTCAGGGTTCTGTTTAAAGCGCAGAAAGCATCATGAAGACCAAGGAACACACCAGGCAGGTCCGTGATACTGTTGTGGAGTAGTTTAAAGCCGGATTTGGATACAAAAAGATTTCCCAAACTTTAAAAATCCCAAGGAGCACTGTGCAAGCGATCATATTGAAATGGAAGGAGTATCAGACCACTGCAAATCTACCAAGACCCGGCCATCCCTCTAAACTTTCATCTCAAACAAGGAGAAGACTGATCAAAGATTCAGCCAAGAGGCCCATGATCACTCTGGATGAACTGCAGAGATCTACAGCTGAGGTGGGAGAGTCTGGCGCTACAAAGTATTAACTTAAGGGGGGCCGAATAATATTGCACGCCCCACTTTTCAGTTTTTTATTTTTTACAAAAGTTTAAAATAACCAATAAATTTCGTTCCACTTCACAATTGTGTCCCACTTGTTGTTGATTCTTCACCAAAAAATTTAAATTTTATATCTTTATGTTTGAAACCTGAAATGTGGCAAAAGGTTGAAAAGTTCAAGGGGGCTGAATACTTTCGCAAGGCACTGTGTGTGTTATATATATATATATATATATATATATATATATATATATATATGTATATAATGAATGGCTTGTAATACCTGCTTGGAGGAGCGGTCAAATTTATCCAGAAGTACAGAGCAATTTCCCTTTGCTCTTGCGATGACCTGAAAAAGACAAATTATGATCAGTTCCTTACTGTAAAACTGGTATGCATACACTGGACAATATATTGCGCGACTGATCTGCAGATCACTAAGCAGAATATATGTCTTACAAAATCATCAAGATACATATATCCACTTAGTAGTGTGCACAGAAGACAGGAGAACCCATAGCAATGATAAAAATTAGGTCCCTTATAAGAGCTGCTTGACATTGCTACACGCACAACAGAAGTACCTGGTGCCCCATCCATTTTTTATTACTGAAGCACATTTTCCTCTCCCATGTTTGATCACATTGCAGTGTCAGAAGAATCCAAATCCATGTGTAAGTTTTTGCTACCCTTTAAAAAGAAGCAGTAATGTAGAGGCATTACTAAAACTCATGGGCCCTGGTGTAAAAGCTCAACTTCTCCCCACAACCATCAGCTATGAAAGGGTTAAATGTTCTCCTTTCTGACAGTGGAGGGCTGTATATCATAAATATTCTCACATCAACTCACCAGAGGGCAAGGGTAATAAACTTATGACACACAGACTGCCAACCATCAAAGGAAATCAGAAAGGATATCAAAGAGGTTTAACCAGCCCTAGATTGTTGAGGGTGATCTATTGGCCACCTTGGCTCAGGGCCTAGTTGCAGCTATCCCCTGTCGTTATGCCAGTGCTGTTCTGTACATTTGAGACACTAAGCCACTTTTTTGTGCTTGTGTTTTATAGTATGCCTGGTTGGAAAAAAAAAGCCTTTATACTTACCTAAAAATGAGTCAGATGAGTTTCATCACTGCTAGCGCTGTTGTTCACTGCAGCTGGGACAGTACACCTGAGCTTTACTACGCATGCGCTTGAGATATGGCACATGCACATTGGCCTGCTTCTATAGCGCCTACTGAGGACAATTACTGACTTTGTTCTGGGGGCCTTATGATTTTAAAGGGGTTATCCCATCTCAGGGTTTCACCTGCTCTCCTGTCTCCTCTCCCCTCCACTTTCTCATTTCACTGACATGTTGGTGGGTGGCATTAGACTATTTGATGTACAGCTCAGGCTAGCAGCATGCGCCTGAGCTGCACAGCTATCTCTGTATTTACATATAGCTATAACAGAGACTCTGAACAAGCATTGTGCTAACCCTTATCACTTTGAAGTTGATAAAAGCCTCCATTAGGCATCAATCACAATGACCAGATAAGAATAGAGTTGATTGAAAGCAAGGATTGACATCACCAACCCTGCCACTGCTGCTAGATAGTGGAGGTGGTCCAAATCCCAGACAATGAGCTGTAAACACCAAGGAGGTATAATGAGCAGTATCTGATAAGTGGAACAAGATAGATAAAGCAATGCATTGAGCAAAGCACTTCACTTAGCTTAAGCTACAAGTTTGAGTATGATCCTGGACATGGGAATACCCCTTTAAGTGATTCCACTCCATGGTTGTCAACATACAAAAAACATCCATAACTGTATATGGTATCTCTGAAAGGTCCGTGGATGGGCAGACACAACCCTATCTACTGTATGGCCACGCTATTAGGAGAGATGTATATACCTGGTTTATGAGGTTATAATACAGATCATCAATAGATTTCCCAGCTTCATTGGAGTCTAGATCAAAACCAAACAGATTTGGATTCTTCTTCACTTTCTTATTCACTTCTCTAATATTGTTGAACAAATAAAAACTATCAACATCCTCTGAAATAAAAGGGTTCAACTTCAGGCCAAACTGTTCAATGTACGCACGTATGATCCTAGAAGAGAGAATAGAAGTGAGAATTGAGTTAATAGTGAAGGGTCCTCTGTTACAAATAGATCTATTATGTGATTTTTTGTGACTTGCGCTGAACGTTTCCTCCGGACCTAGGAAGGGAACACTTTGCAATCAACTTATTATTAAACTGGATAAACTGAAAAACCTGGGGTGGCTGGGGAAGGTGCAAAATAAAAGAAGTTCTACTTGTCGGCATGTCCCCTGATCCCTCTGGTGCTGACACACTAGTAGCCAATGTGTGACCCCTGAGGACAGTAATTGGTCACAGCAGTCACCTAAGCTACAGGTCTTTCAGCTGGGCTCCACTCAGCACCTGAGGGAACAGGGGGACGTGACACTAACTGAGGACCTGGGTGAGTATAACTTACACTTTCCTGGTCATCCCTGGGTTTTCAGTTTATCCTGGAAAACCCCTTTAAGTAGCCCTTCTACCAAGTTGAAATTGCTCAAGCATACAACCCCTTTAAGTACAGTTCATCCACTTAAAGTACTCAACAGGCGCACCTTAAAGTGGTTGTTCAGGTTGTCCAGTCCTGCAGTGCCCTGGGGCTTTTCTGGTGGAAGTCACCTGTGACATCCAGGTTCCTTTCATATGTGATGGAGACTTTCGCTGGAAAAACCCCGGGGCGCTGCAGGGCTGGACAGCAGCCTGGGACATCGGAGTACTGTGGCCAGTTGATTGTGTGTTTTTTTTTCAATTTTCACCTTTCCTGGGCTCCAGAGAAATATAGGTAACATGTTATTCTGGATACACAGTGAACGGCGTAAAAATAAAACCCAGGTCTCGAGAGAATTTTTATCTCCTTTTTATCTTTCATCAGCAGCAGTATGGAAGACAGCATGGAGGGTTGTGAAATACCGCCAGAGTGGCGCACAAGTACTCCTACTCATAGAGAAGCCTTACAACTGAGTAATACACAGCGTAAGATTATCTGGAGGAAGTAAAGTGCCTATCCTACCTATAAGGCATCACCCTAACAAGTCTTGGTTCACACCCTCCTAAGGCAAAACTCTGACAGTGTGTGTCATGTGTTGTATATGTAGCACCATGTAAGGTGAAGTCCATAGCTATGTGATCTCAAAATGAGTATATAGTACCTGTGAGTTCCACGTATGCGCATGGGGCCCAATTCTCCATACCAGCCCGATGGATCTCTATGTGTCCTCACTCGACCTCCAACACGGCTGTCAGCTTCCAGCACAGTCACCTGCCAAATAAAAAAGATATAGTGCATATGACACTGGCGATTGCATGGTGTATGAGGCATGGTGTATGAGGTGTATGTGACAAGTATATAAAGTTTAGGACCATGACTTGAGCATCGCCATGGGCCTTAGAGACTTTTCATTAGTCAATGCTGTGTCATAACCTTCTCCAGTGTCCTATAAAACTATATAGAATTGATGGTGTTTGGCTGTCCCAGGACTATGAGGTGCTGTTTATCCACAATGTATTTTGTCACACAAAATAAATTTAGTGATCATATAATTCATTTTGCCAGCACAGAATTGAGGTTTGTGACAAAATATGTCTTGCATGCGCAAAATTCATTTTGTGATCACAGAAATTATTTTTGTTTGCACATAATCACTTTGTTTTTCACAGAATGCACAAAATCACTTTGCGGTGCTGTTAATTTTGTGCATACACAGTTCATTTTGTGTCACAAAACCTATTTTTGTGTATGAAAAGTCATTGTGTCACAAATTGATTTTGTCATACTGAATCCATTTTGTCACACAGAATTTTTTTTGTTGCACAGAGTTTATTTGTGTGACCACAGAATCAGAAAATAGAACAAAACCACATTTTGTAACAACCAACTAGAGTGCCAACCAATTACAGATCTTTTTGGTATTTAGTAACTCAAAAAATTATTTTGTGACAAACAATATTATTTTGTCACATGGAATGTTATTTTCTGACGGAGGAGGTTATTTTGTCACATAGAATGCTATTTTGTCACACAGAGTGTTATTTTGTGAGACATAATGCATTGTGTAAAGCTGGTATACAAAACTCATTGGGGCAAATTTATTAAGACTGGGGTATCATATGCCAATCTTAATAAACTGTCTGACTAGTGCAGGGAATGGGAGATTTATGGGAAATCTGTTGGACATCCCTGCACCAGAATGGAAATGTACCCCAGGTAGGAACTGGTATACATTTTCATTCTAAGTCATACCAAAAACTGCCCCAATCTCTACCCCCTCTACCCACATTCACACAATGTGGCAGGTGAGGTGCGGATCAGAATTTGTGGCACCTCAATATCATCCCTCTATAAAAGAAAACTGGTGTAGAGGGAATGATGAATTCCCCACAGAATGTCACAAAATAAAATTATTTGTGACAAAATAACATTCAGTATCACAAAATAAACTTTTGTGACTGTAAACTTGATTCCATAAACACAAATTGTTCTTTTTGTGCACAAATCTGTTTGTGTAAGCACAAAATAAATTCTGTGAGCTCAAACATTGTGTGAGTATTTTTGAGTATACAGAATGTATATTGTGTTAAGTGTATTTTGTGATTATGCCATATTTTGGGTGCAGAGCCCCCAGGTAAGCATTATACGTATTCACATTCAGGCACAAGTTTATTAGCTATGTTACCCTGTGTCCGGCATCTTGCAATGTTTTGGCTGCAGAGAGTCCGGAAATTCCTGCACCAACAATCACAACGTGCTTACGGCGATGTATCTTGTTTGATAAGCCATTTTTGACAATATTCAATAATTCCTCATATTCGGGGTCTTTAAGACATTCTTGCAATGTGCTCAGATCAGACTTCACATTTCCAGCCAAAAAACAGAGTATGAGGGAAAGAAAGACTGAGGAAAATGGAGATGGACACAATGACGCAGTTTGTTACATATCTTGAGACGACCATATTATAAGACATCTGCTGTATCCTATTAAAGGTGTTATGAAGACAACCCTGTACGTACACCATATTAGAGGCCTGATGAGACAGAACAGAGGTTCACTATGGGAGACCCATTCCTGTATTAGATGGCTTCCATTTAAAGGGGTTTTCTGAGACCCAAGACCACTGATGACCTATCCACAGGATCAATGAGGGTCTGACAGAGAGACCCTGCTTTGTTCAGTCGATCCATGTGCCATAAGCCTTATGCAAGTTGTATGGCTAGCAGGGGTGGATTGGAACCTGAAAGTGGCCCTGGAAAAAAATTTAAGTGTGGCCTCATTTGATAGGCAGGCTCAGTTCACATAGGAGGAGTCAATACAAGTAGGCAGGGCCAGCACAAGTACTTCCTCCAGTCCTGTGTAAAGTAATTTGGCACTGGGCTGCTTTACATGGAGGGAGAGGCAGCAGTCCTATATAAGTTACCACATCAGACTGAAACTGTAACTTACACAGGACTGCTACCTCTCACTCAATGTAATGCAGACACTTCTGTTACACATGGCTGCCTGCTTTATAAGTAAAGGCAGCAGTCCTATGTAAGTCAAGTTATAGGCTGTGGGGTCAGGGTGGCCATTAAACTGTAGGTGCAGCAGCAGCCACCATCACACTCACAGTGCACTGACTCCTCAATTTAGGGGCTTTTAAGATCTGGACAAATTCTGGAGCAGCTGGGGGCAGGTATAACATAAAAAAAGGAAAAACATATTCCCTGGTGCTCTGGTGTCCACTGCTGCAGCCTGTTCAGTCGTGTACTCTGCTTTGGTCTTTGGAACCCACGCACCCCACATGACCACTTAGGCCAATCAGCAGCCTCAGCAGTCGCTGGAGAAGGACTGGTGACATATGTGAGTGACATCACTGGTCTTTCTCCAGTGAGCTCCCAGTTGGCCTCAGCAGTCATGTGGGATGCAGGGGGAATGAGGCACAGAGCGCAACCGAATTGGCTGCTGTGTCAGACATTGGAACTCTGGAGATGGGTGAGTATGTTTTTTTTTCTTCATGTTAAACCTCTTTAAAAAATAATGTCCCATAGTGCACACAGTATAATGTCCCACATTAGCCCTCACACAGTATAATGTCCCATAGTGGCCTCTCCACACAATATAATGTCTCACATTAGCCAATGCACACAGTATAATGTCCCATAATGGCCCCTCCACACAGTATAATGTCCCATAGTGGCCCCTCCGCACATTTTAATGTCCAATAGTGGCCCCTCCTCACACTATACTGTAATGCCCTATAGTGGCCCCCCACACAGTAAAATGTCCCATAGTGGTCCTTCCACAAACTATAATGCCCTATAGTGGCCCCTCCACACAGTATAATGTCTCATAGTGGCCTCTCCACACTATAATGCCCTATAGTGGCCCCTCCACACACTGTAATTCCCTATAGTGTCTCCTCCACACACTATAATACTCTATAGTGGCCTTTTCACACAGTATAATGTCCTATAAAGGCCCATGCAGTTTTCTTTATGAATGTTCCAAAAATTTTGGGTTCAGAACCCAAGAACCATTATTATACACTGGGGTCTTTTCAGACTCCAGTCTATAATGAGTTGAGGCCCATGGGAGGTGATCATACATGATAAACAGTGTTACTCACTTCTCCTGGCACCAGGGCTGTCTTCTGGCCTCTTCTGGTCTTAGAGATGTCATGAATGGCTCACATAGGTTATGCCGAAGTCTTTTGATCATAACACCGATGTGAGCACTGAGGCTCAATCACAGGCGTCAGCGGTCTGTGACCCGCACCAGATCCCAGGAGAGGCGAGTAACACTGTTTATTATGTTCGCTCACCTCCCCTGTGCCTCAGCATATTATACTCTAAGGTCTGAAGACCCTAGAGTATAATAGCAGTGTCAGTTCGGAGCTGTTTGGTCTGAACAAATTCACTTGGCGAGCCTCACGTGATGAATCTTGCGAGATTCATCTAACACATACTCTCAGTGCAGCCTGGCAGCCTCCGGTCTGAAGGTAAATAGCGGGGGCCGCAGGGCTGCACTCAGCAGCAATAAGGTCCCTGTAAGGTCAAGGTAAGGGGCTTTGGGGCAAGTAGCCTGCCAGACTAGCGGCTCATATTCCAGTCGGCCCACCAGGAATTTTCTGAGTGATATAAATGGCCAATCCACCCCTGATGGCTGGAGGTAGCCCTGTTCTTATTCAAGGGAATGGGAGCAGGGCCTGGGTGTCAGTCCCCAATCTGTGTAGGGTCTGTGTGTCAGAACCCAATGAATCTGATACTGATGACCAATAGGTTATCAGTACTCATTGCTCTTGGATCTTGGAAAACCCCTTAAAATGGAAGCCATAATGGATGGGTTGAGTCTCCCATAGTCAACCTCTGTTGTGGTTCATAGGATCTCCCTGATCCTGCAATTTATCTGCATAAACTAATGGAAGCTTTAGCCCATTTCCTGAGTCCTTAAAGGCTCAGGTTGCTGTCCCATCTCCATGCTTTACTCTGCAGGACTACTTTATTAGATTGTTTGCTGCATGGAGACCACTATCTATCTATCTATCTATCTATCTATCTATCTGTCTGTCTGTCTGTTTGTCTGTCTATCTATCTATCTATTTATCTATCCATCCATCCAACACAGAGTAATACATTTATAATCTAGAAGCACCTACCAGTAAGGAAACAGTAGATTACAAAACCCGATGGACACCTTGTGGACCCCATTATAGTCTATGGGGTCTGCAGGGAACTGCTATTTTAGCAGGACCCGAACAGCGGAGAGCCCGGCGCAACTGTGAACCTAGCCTCAGGCAGGAAGAGACATCCATGAATGAACATCAGTGTCAAGTTTTAAACCATAGACAGGACTTTCTGGCTATTATTCACACTTGATTCTAGGTGCCCACTTCCCTGCAAAATGCTCCTGCCATATGAATAGTTATAACACTTCTATCTAACATTTATGAAGTATATGAAATCTACCAAATATTAAATTTAAATATTAAATATTTGTGGTCCAGAACTATAATTTATAAATTCTAGAACATACAGTATATTTCATTATACCTAGTAGAAAGACTCTACTTACCAAAGATGTCCATGTCTTCTTCTAATGTAGTGGTCTAGTAAGATTATGCATAGGTGAAAATACTTATATAGCGTCCTCAGCCGGGAGTGGAAGGAGGGACATTTGCTGTTTAGCATATTTTTATTCCAGATACTGAACATCTTGTTATGATGTGACAAGGGGACGATGTGACAATTACATTAGACAGCATGTGTTACGTATTGCACTTGGCTTCAGGCACAATTTACATTATACTTAGTATTTGTTACGGCAGTGGTGATCGAAATCACCACATGCCTGTACAGTGATGTTGCCACATAATACAAGATATATATATATATATATATATATATATATATATATATATATATATACACACACATAGACAGACAGGATGGACAGGTTGCCATAGTCTTCAGGTCACATATACTTATCAGAAGGTTAAAGACTTCATGCCAAAATGTAGAGGTCCCAGCAAATATATATGGTGGAGTCCACAATTTCTCAAAAAATAAAAACACAGAACATTTTCTCCTCCTATCATCATAGCTGAATGTTTTGCATGCTTACTACATTTTATAAGCTTGACCAAGATGTCACCTTATGCCCTGGTCGTATAGTAAACTGCTCATATATAGTAATTTAGTCAAATCCAAAAAGGATCAATGTACTTTCTGTTTTTTTACTTACGAAATAATATTATAGACCACCAAGCCAAATAATATGCTGAGACTTAATCTTTTCTGTAGAAGATCACTTTACAGCAGACACCTTAATTTTCAGCAAACTCATCACTTATGTATATGTAGATTTGACACAGAATCCACCAGTCACAATAGGTGATGGTCACAGCTCAACTACTCCCCACGGTCCATCTCCATGAGAGTGGAAGTCACAAACTATTTTAGGCTTAGTGACAAGAGTAGATACTGAATGATTTTTTAGGATTCTTAATGACATAGTATTTGGTGCCAGGTGGAGGGTTATACAATGTTACGTCACTCTATTTATAGATGTAGTTGTGTAATTATCCAAATTCCAAACTGGGTCAAGAAGACACATAATTATACTATTCACAGAAGGCAATGGATTCATCTAATTTACATGTTATTTATAGGCTGGAATAAATAGGTTTACACACAAGGATAAGTTATTAATAAAGCCATTTTACTAAATACTTGTATTGCGAAAGATAATATGGACAGTAGTATGGCAGGTAGGTGTAAGGTGGTAGAACCAGCTCCCATGTTTGCCTTAAGTAGGTAGCCCTGTAACTATTAAAGGGGTTGTGCCGCTGTTATTATAATTATTGTTTATTTAAATATAACACCATTAATTCCATGGTGCTTTACATTTAAGGATTTACATACAGTACACCTGATATACAAAACAGATAATACTAACAGAGACCAACTGGCACAGTGGGATAGAGGTCCGTGCCCACAAGGGCTTACAGTCTATGAGGGAAGAGGGATAGAGACAGAAGGTGGGGGGAGAGACTGTACAGATGGTGGTGTGGTGACAGTAGCGTTATTGGAGGTTGTAGGCCTTCCTGAATAGGTGAGTCTTCAGGGCCTTCTTGAAGCTTGTGATTGTGGGGGACAGTCTTATGTGTTTTGGTAATGAGTTCCAGAGTATGGGGGTTGCACGGGAGACGTCTTGGAGACGTTTGTGTGAAGAGCGAATAAGAGCAGAGCGGAGTAGGAGGTCTTTGGAGGATCGGAGGTTACGTGCGGGCAGGTAGTGGGAGATTAGGTCGGAGATATATGGCGGGGACAGGTTGTGGATGGCTTTGTATGTCAGCGTTAGTAGTTTGAACTCTATTCGCTGGGCGATGGGTAGCCAGTGAAGGGATTGGCAGAGGGGAGTGGCTGATGAAGAACAGGGGGAGAGGTGTATTAGGCGAGCAGCACAGTTTAAGGTGGACTGGAGGGGGGCGAGAGTGTTTGCTGGGAGGCCATGGAGAAGGGTGTTACAGTAGTCTAGGCGGCAGATTATGAGGGCGTGGACTAGCATCTTTGTAGTTTCAGGGGTGAGGAAGGAGCGGATTCTATGGATGTTCTTGAGTTGGAGGCGGCAGGAGGTGTTGAGGGTTTGAATATGCGACTTGAAGGATAGGTCAGAGTCTAAGGTTATCCCAAGGCAGCGGGCTTGTGGTACTGGGGTGAGAGTGGTTCCATTAATTTTGATAGATGGGTCAGGTAGGGGGGTCGTGCGTTGATGGGTGAAGATTATGAACTCCGTTTTCTCCATGTTGAGTTTGAGAAAGCGGGAGGAGAGAAAGGAAATTGGTTGTGAGAAATTGCGCATGGAGACCCAAACTGAGCTTTTGCACCAGGGACCTTGAGCCTTAAAGAGGACCTTCACTGCCTCCACCAATTCTAGTTCTTAGCATCTGTTAATGGGTGCTGCTCCACTGGTTACAGTTGTAATTTTCTCTCTAGCCCCCACCATTCCTGAGCAACAAGCACAGTTAGTTTTGGTGCCTGATGTGCTATTTAAGATCTGTAATGTCAGAAGGGCAGTGTCAGGCAGGGGGTGTGAGTTCCAAGCAGAGGCAGCCAGTGTCAGAGCTCAGAATCACACCCCTTTTCTGCTCCTGCCTGACACCGCCATCCTGACACTGCCCTCCTGACAGTACAGAGCCTAGATATCAGACACCAAAGATAACAGCACTGTTTGCTCGGGAATGGTGGGGGCTAGAGAAAAAAATTCCAAATGTGACGGAATCCATGGAGCAGAGACTATTAAATGAGATAGAGTTGTTGGAGGTGTTGAAAGGTCCTCTTTAAAGGGATTTTCTGGGCAAAAAATATTTTTTTTAAAAAAAGGTCTGTTAGGTCGGGGCAGAGCCTAGCCGCGATACGACATGGTCGCATAGTTTCTGAGCTCCCAGCCTGAGTCTCAGCAAGCGACATTTAAACAGCGACCAGCCCGTGGAGTGAAACTCTAAAGCTACCCCAGGAACGGGAACTTACCTGGGAAGATGCCTAGGAAGCGCAAATCGGTGGTGAAGCCGCAGAAGCTCCTGGACTACTTCTTCTCTCACGGAGGAGGAGAGGAGCAAGATGGCGACGGCCCGCGCACTGAAGCGACCTCCGGAGCCTCGACTCCTTCTGGAGATCCTCCGGAGGATGCGCTTTCACTTTCGCTATCCGCGCAGAGGAGAGTGCTGTCGGCCCCATCTCTGCATCAGCTGATGGAGCGGGCGGACTCCGGACCACATGGATCTCCCTCCCAGCGGGCCGGGACGGGAGCAGATCCCGGGCCTACACAAAATGGCGCCGCAGGGCCTACAACTGCAGCAAGCCTGGGAACGCAGCAATTGCCCACCGCGAGTCCGGTAAGGCAAAAGCCCAAGTTTCAGAGCGCTGGTCTGCAAGGAGAGGAGGTGAGAGACACTATACCACATACACCCCCAGCTATTGATTTCTTTGCAGATATCCCGGGGACGGAAAGTTTGTTAACTGAGGCTTCTATGAAAAATATGCTTATGGCCTTTTGTAAGTCATTAAAGACAGACATGTCCCTAATGGTGAAACCGCTAGATAAAGATCTTCAAGAGTTAAAAAGTCGCACGGTACATGTTGAAGCTAAAATGGCGGAATTTGCTGCATCACATAATGTGCTTATAGATGCGCACTACGACGTGGAAAGGGATGTGACCTTTCTTAAAGCTAAGATAGCCAACTTAGAAGACCGTTCCAGAAGAAATAACTTAAAATTTAGAGGGATCCCAGAATCAGTTCCTCCAAAAGACTGAACGGTTTTCCTCCAAGATATGATAAGATCGCTACTACCGAATCTCACGAAAATGGACTTAACTATTGATAGGGTTCACAGAGTTCCGAGACCCTCGCATTTAGATGAAACAGTACCCAGGGATGTTCTGGCAAAAATCCATTTTTACCGTACTAAAGAGCTGGTTTTGATGACCTCACGGAAGATGGACCGACTACCTGATCCATATCACAAGATTTCTATTTATTCAGATCTCTCAGCCACGACATTACAAATCCAGCGACAATTCATCCCTCTTACCGCAGCATTACGCCAGCATCACATTTTATACAAATGTGGATTCCCGGTCCGGGTGATCATCTCCCGCAATAATTTGGTACATGTTATCAAGACACTGGAGGAAGGGAAAAAATTGTTAAGCGCATGGAATATTCCGATGGTTGATCCTCCACTCCACAACCCACCCGGTCCAATATCGGATGGGTGGCGCCAAGCGAAAAACCAAAGACGTCCACAAAGAGGACTACAAAGCTAGAGACTCACCTATCTTGGATTCCATATGTTCACGGTTGTTGAACTTATCCCCCCAAGATGACAGCTGCTGGTCCGCTGTACTTTGTTTGTCTTTCTTCTCCTTTTTTTTCTTTTGTTGCAGCTAAGATGGGTTGCCCATCGGTTCTGTAGTTTATATGGTTCGTTTCCTTTCTAGTTCTGGTTCTGGCACACTGGGCGAAATGAATACAAATGGTGGAGACATTCTCGCCTCCTGAAAACAGGGACATCCTTTGGTATGGGCAAGTGTGGTAAGACTCTTAATGCATTTCTGACTGTGTACTATGGTGCTTAAAATTATGTCTATGAATGTCAGAGGGTTGAACTCTCCTCAAAAAAGGGCCAATTTATGGCGCGAGGTACGGGATCAAGGCTGTGACATTCTTGGAGTGCAGGAGACCCACCTTTTGAAGGCAGACGCCTTTCGCCTTCAACACCCAGCGTACCCAAATGTATTCCATGCTCACTATTCCTCAAAACGTAGAGGGGTATTGATTGGAATTAGGGACTCGGTAGCGTTCCAACTACTGTCACAATACGCAGACCCGGGGGGGCGATTTATAATACTAATTTGCATTCTCAATAGTATTACCTATACGCTGGTATCAGCCTACGCCCCCAACAGGAAACAAGTGGCATTCTTAGGTAGACTGGAAAAAGCGGTAGCAAAGAGGAAGCAGGGATGTGTAGTATTGATGGGAGACTTTAATGTGGCTCCGGACCTGATGGTAGACACAACTTATGGTGTGTCGACACGCCGCCCTTCTCTCTCGCAAGCGCTATGGCGCCATGAATTATTTGACGCCTGGCGTATCCTTCACAATACTGAGAGAGATTATACTTACTTTTCTTCTGCACATAATAGTTATTCACGGATAGATCTATTTTAACTTGAGCAATTCAGCCTCCCTATGGTTTTGCAATCTGATATCTCAGTAATCACCTGGTCAGATCATGCAGCAATAACCTTAACCCTAGCGGAAAAATATGAATGCCCAAGAGCGTTTGTATGGCGGTGCAACGAATTCTTAATGTCACAACCGAAATTAAAAGCAACTTTAGAGAATGATCTGAAGGAATTCTTTATGATTAATGCCCCCTCTGCCCCTGGCCCTGATGTCCTGTGGAACTCTCATAAGGCCTTTATTAAAGGAACGTTCATTCGCTTGGGGCATATAGAAAAGAAAAATAGACTGGCAGGATAGATAGATAGATAGATAGATTGCTCCACCAAATTAAATCCATCGACAATAGCAATAAAAAGTCTCCCTCTCTATCCAATGCAGCAAAATTGATGACATTACGCCACCAACTGACAGCTTGTTTATTGCATAAATATGAGAAAAATCTAAAAAGGACCAAAGCTACATATTATTCTCAGTCCAATAAAGCAAGCAAACTCCTAGCCTCCAAACTCAAACAAAAACATGCGAAATCTAGAATTCAATTCCTTCACGGTAAAGATGGCACTTATAAAATATATGACCCTAGGGGCATAGCTGATGCCTTTAGGTCATTTTACGAAGGCCTCTACAATATCGTGGAAGACACAGCGGTTGCTCCCCCAACGAGCGATGACATTGAACGCTTTCTTGTAGCTGCCCAATTACCCAAGCTCACCGAGTCACAACTGGACTCTTTGAACACACCCATTACTTCAGAGGAGTTGTTGTCAGTTATCAAATCACTGCCATCTCACAAGTCTCCAGGCCCTGATGGCCTTACCAATGAATACTACAGTCATGGCCAAAAGTTTTGAGAATGATACAAATATTAATTTTTACAAAGTCTACTGCTTCAGTTTTTCTAATGGCAATTTGCATATACTCCAGAATGTTATAAAGAGTGATCAGCTTAACAGCAATTACTTGCAAAGTCAATATTTGCCTAGAAAATGAACTTTATCCCCCAAAACACATTTCAACATCATTGCAGCCCTGCCTTAAAAGGACCACCTAACATCGTTTCAGTGATTGCTCCATTAACACAGGTGTGGGTGTTGATCAGGACAGGGCTGGAGATCAATCTGTCATGATTAAGTAAGAATGACACCACTGGACACTTTAAAAGGAGGCTGGTGCTTGCCATCATTGTTTCTCTTCTGTTAACCATGGTTATCTCTAAAGAAACACGTGCAGTCATCATTGCACTGCACAAAAATGGCCTAACTGGGAAGAGTATTGCAGCTAGAAAGATTGCACCTCAGTCAACAATCTATCGCATCATCAAGAACTTCAAGGAGAGAGGTTCCATTGGTGCCAAAAAGGCTCCAGGGCGCCCAAGAAAGACCAGCAAGCGGCAGGACCGTCTCTTAAAAGTGTTTCAGTGCAGAGCTTGCTGAGGAATGGCAGCAGGCAGGTGTGAGTGCATCTGCACGCACTGTGAGGCGGAGACTCTTGGAGCAAGGCCTGGTCTCAAGGAGGGCAGCAAAGAAGCCACTTCTCTCCAGAAAAAACATCAGGGACAGACTGATATTCTGCAAAAGGTACAGGGAGTGGACTGCTGAGGACTGGGGTAAAGTCATTTTCTCTGATGAATCCCCTTTTCCATTGTTTGGAACATCTGGAAAACAGCTTATTCGCAGAAGAAGAGGTGAGCGCTACCACCAGTCTTGTCTCATGCCAACTGTAAAGCATCCTGAAACCATTCATGTGTGGGGTTGCTTCTCAGCCAAGGGAATCGGCTCTCTCACAGTCTTGCCTAAAAACACAGCCATGAATAAAGAATGGTACCAGAATGTCCTCCAAGAGCAACTTCTCCCAACCGTCCAAGAGCAGTTTGGCGCTCAACAATGCCTTTTCCAGCATGATGGAGCACCTTGCCATAAAGCAAAGGTGATAACTAAATGGCTCAGGGAACAAAACATAGAGATTTTGGGTCCATGGCCTGGAAACTCCCCAGATCTTAATCCCATTGAGAACTTGTGGTCAATCATCAAGAGACAGGTGGACAAACAAAAACCAACAAATTCAGACAAAATGAAAGCATTGATTCTGCAAGAATGGACTGCTATCAGTCAGGATTTGGTCCAGAAGTTGATTGAGAGCATGCCAGGGAGAATTGCAGAGGTCCTGAAGAAGAAGGGTCAACACTGCAAATATTGACTTGCTGCATTAACTCATTCTAACTGTCAATATAAGCTTCTGTTACTCATAATATGAATGCAATTATATTTCTGTATGTGATAAAAACATCTGACAAACACACATAAAAACCAGAGGGCAGCAGATCATGTGAAAATATAATATTTGTGTCATTCCCAAAACTTTTGGCCATGACTGTACAAACGATTTTTCCCAATCCTGAAAGACCCGCTGCTGTCCTTTTTGGCGGCCGCGATGGATTCCGGTACCATCCCAAAAGAGAACCAAGAGGCTTTGGTGGTTACGCTACCAAAGCCGGGAAAACCGACCACTGAGCCCCAAAACTTCCGACCTATCTCTTTGCTAAATTCCGACCTGAAAATCTATGCCAAATTACTAGCAAGCAGATTAGCAGCCTGTCTCCCGAGCTTGATAAATAATGATCAGGTGGGATTTGTCAAGGGGAGGCAATCTTATGACAATACCAGACGCATTTTGAACCTCATGCATTACATTGACGGTAGGAAAGTAGAGGCGGTGATCCTTGCGTTGGACGCTGAGAAGGCGTTTGATCGCATTTGCTGGTCGTATGCCTTCTCGGTGCTCAGAAATATGGGGTTCTCTGGAGCTATTTTGAAGGCGATAGAGGCGTTATACTCCGCACCCTCTGTGAGAGTGTTCACTAATGGAGTAGTATCGGACCCTTTTCTGATAACAAATGGGACCAGACAGGGATGCCCCCTGTCGCCCCTGATATTTGTTCTTTCCATGGAACCATTGGCCCAAACGCTCAGACTAGATACCAACATAGGGGGCATTGATATAGGGAATAAAACTCATCTTATATCGCTCTACGCTGATGATATTATTCTCACCCTGTCTAAGCCACTAACTTCTGTCCCCCCGCCTAATGGATATTATTACTAAGTTTGGGCAACTATCGTTTTACAAATTGAATATGGCCAAATCACAGGCGCTACCTTTGAATGTCCCTCCTTCTTTGCTTCATCAAATGAAGTAGAATTATGATTTTGACTGGAGGGAGGACAATGTCCAATACCTGGGGACACAGATGACAACGTCCCCAGGGACCCTTTATAGAAGTAACTACATACCAATGTTAAAACTACTACAAGAAGAGACGGAGCGAACGTCAAAAACAGATACCTCCTGGATAGGCCGAGTAGCGGCCTTTAAAAATGTTACTACTACCTAGGCTTTTATATTTGTTTCGCACGCTCCCGATACCCATTCCCGTTTCCTTTTTTGAAACAACACAAAGGGTGATATCAAAATTTATATGGAATGGGAAGAGACCCAGAATAAACAAAAGCTGCCTATTCAAACAAAAGGAGGCAGGAGGGCTGGGAGTTCTGTTGATAAGAAACTACTATATAGCCTCACTGGTCACTCAGTGCGCTAGGTGGAAGTCAATGGACACCTTAGTTCCATGGTTGCACATAGAACAGGCGTTTATCGCTCCTCTAAAACTGGAAGATGCGCTGTGGGTACCCTTTTGGAACATTTTAGCTCCTAGATCCTTCTCCCCAGTCATGGTTGCCTCATTGGCGGCATGGAAGATAATGCACGGGAAAGCTAACCCTATGAAACACTTTCATATTTCTGAGATGCCTTTGTCACTAATGTCATGGGTAATCGACGACTTGAGAATTTCGGATTGGGAGTCGAGGGGGATCACACAGATTTCTCAAATATATTCTGACACTAAACAACCTATATTGTTTGCAGACCTTAGACAGAAATACGGGCTCCCTATAGGCGACTTCCTTAAATATTTTCAAATATGGCACTTCGTGTCTAAGCATCCCGTGACGCTTTTGCCCCACAGTGGCGCCCTTTTCACTTGGCTTTCTACCAAGGTGAGAAGATTGCGTTTTCTGTATGATAAAATGGACGAAATATCGACCTTCACTAGATCTACCCCATTCCGTTACTGGGAGAGAGATTTGGGGATAGTCATCACCCTTGAGGAATGGCAGCAAGCAATTAGGCTGATCCATCTATCCTTAAAGTGTAGCACGCACATTGAGACGGCCATGAAAATAGTATTACGATGGTATAGGACCCCGACTATGCTACAGTTAGCCTATCCCTCTGAATCAGGAAACTGTTGGAGGGGATGTGGGGGTAGAGGATCCCTTATCCATATTTTGGGGAATTGCCCCATAATTCAAGGATACTGGGACGGGGTCTTCGGGATGCTATCAGAGCTATTCGATTTCCGACTCCCATACACCGCTAGCATGGCTATCCTGATAATCGGAATTCCCAGTGCACTAAAGGCATACAAAAAACTTATCTGCAAAATTCTGACTATAGCCAAATTGATGTTGGTGCAAAGATGGAGGACAGTAGTTCCTCCGCTCATGTCGGATCTGTTAACAGCCATAAATAGCACATACACTTATGAAAGAATAATCGCCCTGGGAAATAACTCTTTCCACAACTTTGAGAAAATCTGGGAAGCGTGGATTTACTCTCGATTCATTCTGAAAGAGAACCGGGGGGTCGCAGGAAGTCCGGGAGGGGGGATGCAATGATTGCAATAAATGGGCGAGGGGGGTCAAACCAGTCAAATCTGTCAAACCGGCCAACCTCGGGGTAGAGGAGGCAGAAGAGGGGGGGTAATTCAGAAATGACAAAACGAAGTTTTGGTGTCTACACACTAATAGAGGCCTTACAACCAAGGGAAGGTTGATACTGAGGAACCTGTTCTAGGAATGATTCAAGATAGCCCGCTGACTGTGCCTGAAAGTTATTGTTATAGTTAAGGTTTACTATGTTAATACGTTGCATATCTGTCTTATTGATGTATGATTTACAGATGTATTTTGGAAAAGAAAGTAATATGTTATTTTGCATACTATACTATAATGCATACCAATGTACATTGTGACATATGTCAATACTGTATTTTACCTTTATTCTTTGAAAACTTGAATAAAAACTATTGAAACTAAAAAAGGTCTGTTAGTGCTGTTAATGGGTTAATAAGTGCACCCAAATACCTTTAGCAGTGTTTCGAGTTATTTCTGGGTTTCTCTGGGAACTCCTGGCATCTCCTGCATTTGTTTACATGGGTATCTTCCTGTTGTCTTAGCTAATGCAATGCATCATGGTAGTTGTAGGCTGACTCACACTACCTGCCTCTCACTCACCCCTCCTTCCTCTCTCACACCCCCTCCCTGTCTCCCTAGCTATCCCACTACTAGCCCTTCCCAACTAACTCAGAATGCATTGTGTGCCATGTTAGTGTATACCAATGGTTAATATTATACTGTCTTTGCATTTGGTGATGAGATCCTGTCTCTCCTTAGGTAACTTTGGGGAATTGGAACATTATTACAGACTGGGCATTGTACTGTGGGTAGTTCAGTGCAGCCACTCTATATATAGGGGTATCAACTGAGACCTGTGATTGGGCCTCAATGGTCATGTAGGGTGCACTAATGTTATCCAGGAGAGTGAAAGACAACCAAAGAGGACCACAAGAGATTCCAGGAAAGGTGAGGGAAGGTTAGTATCAGTGTTTAATAAAGTGGCATAACTAGCAAAGACTGGGCCTCCAGCAAACTTTTGACTTGAGGGCCCCATCAGGGGCCCGGTGGCCCCCTAAGGTCCGGGGCCCTGTGGCAGCCGCTATCACTGGTACCCCGGTATTTACGCCACTGGTTTAATATGTTTCCACATTTCCCCTGGACCTCCACTTATTATACTTTGGGGTCTGAAGAGACCTCAGAGTATAATAACAACACTTCTGGTCCAATCCAAAAAGTGAAACAGCCCGACAAACCAGCTTGACCAATTTTTACTTATAATACCTGAATTTGCCACAGTGCGGTGTGCATGCCTAAAATTTTCCCTTCTTTTTGTTGTCTGAAAGTTTGGAAGTATGATAATCTTTGCTGTAAACTTAGCCTAAAAGTATTTGCTTTAAGGACACTTGCATAATGTGCGTACTGTGTATCGAGTATATATATATACAGTACAGACCAAAAGTTTGGACACATCTTCTCATTCCAAGAGTTTTCTGTATTTTCATGACTATAAAAATTGTAGATTCACACTGAAGGCATCAAAACTATGAATTAACACATGTGGAATTATATACTTAACAAAAAAGTGTGAACAACTGAAAATATGTCTTATATTCTAGGTTCTTCAAAGTAGCCACCTTTTGCTTTGATTACTGCTTTGCACACTCTTGGCATTCTCTTGATGAGCTTCAAGAGGTAGTCACCTGAAATGGTTTTCACTTCACAGGTGTGCCCTGTCAGGTTTAATAAGTGGGATTTTTTGCCTTATAAATGGTGTTGGGACCATCAGTTGTGTTGTTCAGAAGTCAGGTGGATACACAGCTGATAGTCCTACTGAATGGAGTGTTAGAATTTGTATTATGGCAAGAAAAAAGAAGCTAAGTAAAGAAAAACAAGTGGCCATCATTACTTTAAGAAATGAAGGTCAGTCAGTCCGAAAAATTGGGAAAACTTTGAAAGTGTCCCCAAGTGCAGTGGCCAAAACCATCAAGCGCTACAAAGAAACTGGCTCACATGAGGACCGCCCCAGGAAAGGAAGACCAAGAGTCACCTCTGCTGCGGAGGATAAGTTCATTCGAATCCGCCCAGAAACGCAGGAACAGCAGCCAGATAGAGACCAGGTCAAGCACACAGAGTCAACAGCAGACACACCCAACAACTGTAGAGGAGACGGACAGCAGGCCTCATGGTAAAATAGCGCTAGGAAACCACGCTAAGGACAGGCAACAAGCAGAAGAGATTTGTTTGGGCAAAGAACACAAGGAATGGACATAGACCGTGGAAATCTGTGCTTTGGTCTGATGAGTCCAAATGAGATCTTTGGTTCCAACCACCAGCTTTGTGGACGCAGAAAAGGAACGAAGGACCACAGCCTGGTTCCCATCGGAAGCATGGAGGAGGAGGGGATGGTGTGGGGGGCGCTGGGACACTGTTGGGGATTTATTCAACATGAAGGAAACGAACCAGCATGGTTACCACAGCACTGCAGCGGCAGCCATTCCATCCGGTTTGCGTTAGTTGGACCATCATTTATTTTTCAACAGGACAATGACCCCAAACACACCTCCAGACGGAAGGGCTATTTGACCAAGAAGGAGAGTGATGGGGGCTACGCCAGATGACCTGGCCTCCACAGTCACCAGACCTGAACCCAATCGAGATGGTTTGGGGGAGCTGGACCGCAGAGTGAAGGCAAAGGGCCAACAAGTGCAAGCATCTCTAGGAACAACTTCAAGGCTGTTGGAAGACCATTTCAGGTGACTACCCTTGAAGCTCATCAAGAGAATGCCAAGAGTGTGCAAAGCAGTAATCAAAGCAAAAGGTGGCTACTTGAAGAACCTAGAATATAAGACATATTTTCAGTTGTTTCACACTTTTTTGTTAAGTATATAATTCCACATGTGTTAATTCATAGTTTTGATGCCTTCAGTGTGAATCTACAATTTTTATAGTCATGAAAATACAGAAAACTCTTTTAATGAGAAGGTGTGTCCAAACTTTTGGTCTGTACTGTATATATGCAATTCAAGTTTGGTTATTGTTGTGCTGCTAAATTGTGGGAAAACTCAGTGCAGCACCAACACCCAAGGTGGGGCTGTCAAAAAGAAAGCAAGTGTTCCTTAGATATCAGGGAGTAACATAGAAATGAATAGAGAAGCTGACTTTCTCTCCATACATAAGGCACTGCGTCATTTGAGGAGTCAGAATATTGGCTGAGGACCAGAGAGGAGTGGATAATACAAACACAGCCACCAGTAAGAAGATTAACGAACAATAACTTCACACAATTTATATCATGTACCCCTATAAAGAGGCAGGAATAAAATGTAGTCGGAGTGCTTCGTAATAATATGCACTCAGCTTTTGCACCCCCTAGTGCTCCATGTGTCTCTGTACACAGGACTGGTACAGAACCTCCATAGAGGACTCAACTAGTGCAGGCATGTTCTTATCTACCACTACGGAATTAGTCCTAGTCTTACCTGATACTGGACTTCTCTGCTGAAACTAAAGCTGAAACTGGCATTGAAGTGGTAGAACCAATAAAGTTAACAAACAAAAGTAAATTAATGTATTTATTTTAATAAATATTTCAGAATGTGATTTTCTTTTTTTCTGCATCTCTAAATAATATTTCCATTAATACAGATGATAAATATACGTATAGTACATGGCCCAGTGGGAATTATCTGTGGAGAAACATGTTGGCCTCCCTATTAATTTCTGTTGCTGCCTTCAGCGCACTCTTAAGAGCGGTGTCAGCCCAGCCATGAGGGAATGACGTGTGCTCCCCAGCAAAGTAAATTCTGCCTTCTGGTCTGGACAACTCTTCATACATATCTCCAAACTGATATGGCGTGAAATAGGCGAATGATCCCATGGAATATGGATCCAGACTCCACTTCTTGACCACAGACTTTGGGAAGAGTTTTCTGAGCTCTTCCTTTGGTCTCCTGTGGATGATGGACAAGTCTTCTAGGACGACATCAACACAATGGTCATCACTGAGTGACGTGAAGAACATTGAGTCATCTTCTATAGTGTATGATGCCAGTAGGACACCACCTCCCTTGGTTGAGTTATGACTTGGGTAGTAAATGTAACGAGATGGTCGATCAGTAAAACTTTTTCCACCGACTATCCCATCCTTCTCCCAGAATCTCTCCTTACAGTTTAGAAGAATCTTTGTGGAACTTGAGTAATGAATAAAACTCAGAGCATAGTACTTCTCATTACTCAGTGGAGGACTGAAGTCAATACGTCTGGTGGCCTTGGCGGTGGAGGTGATGATGACATAGTCTGCAGATATGCTGGTAGGAGTGGAGGACTTATTTTTCTGGTACTGGACAATCACAGATTTTGGTCTTAAAATTTTCACAACAGTAGAATTCAATCTGATGGCATTTCCAAGTCTTTGCAAAACCAAAGGCAACTGGTCAAAACCACCCGTGATCTCATCCACCTACAAAAGAACCAATCCTCACTGATTTCTATACAGTAGAAGCAATAGGTTAAAGATGTTGGTTCATACAATAGGGATGTACATTTTATTCACAGTACTGCTTGAAATCTCTCTGTGCATGACCCCACCTTGTCTAAGGAAATGTTATGTAACTATCTCTATGGTTTATGTTCATGTTACAAGACAATCAAAGTTCAAGTAAATCAACAAGTAAAGTTACATCATGTTTCACAAGCTGCACAATCTCTGCTATACCTTGCATGTATTTAGTCAAATCCACGCAAGTCAATACATTCCTGTATCTTAGAACATCAGTAGCCACATCTAACACCACTACACTACTCCACATGCAGTATTCAACAAGATGTCATTACTTTGTGCAACCTCCATATGACCTATAATAGGTGTATGAAGTTTAAAGGTGCCAAGACACTTACATAGCTGTCACCAACCGGCCATTGGCCATCAGATATTCTTCCCATAAATGTGGATATCTTACTCCGTGGGAAGAAGAGAACAGGCAATTGCCTCATTTGGCCAACAGCTATCTCTAGAATTCAACATGCTGATCCTCTTGCATACCATCTACATTAAATCCCCTCATAATCATTGTGTAGTCGGCTGGTCCTGCCAACCTGCCAAGTCAACTGACTTGTATGTAATGTGCATAGGCACCTCAAAATGGTTTTCCCCAAAGACAGGGTCATCTCTGATCCCTGGGGCCCACAGTAATAAGGAGAACAGGGAGTTTACAGGTGTCCCATGTGAATAGGGTAGCTGATATGCTCGACCAACACTCTGTCGCTCCATGGGACTGATGAAGATCATCATCCTATAGATATTAATGGACTGGTAGCCAAGCATTCACCACTGCTCTATCACATTAGTACTGTGAACTCCTTCTCCTGTCGCTGGGGTCCCAGTGCTCAGATGATGCTTGTATACAGTAAACAGTATTCCTATGTTATAAAGTTAGTAATTATGTTAATATTATAGATGCTGAGGGTTCAACCTCTAAGACCCCATAGAGTGATAAATGGGTGAAATCCTCAGGGACCATAAGGTGGGCCATGTGGCCTCCAGGAAGAAAGGGGAAGTAGTGTAGTTAGGTTACTACAGTTTGGTATAGGTTTTGATAGTGTGCTATGTGCAAAATGGAGTCAGTTACATGCTTCCATTGTTGGGTAGTCGAGCAGGTAAAGGAACAATAGGGGACGGTTCTTTGAAGGGAAGCTAGGTGTTGTAGTATTTTGGCAGTAAAAATATATATATGTCATGAGCGAGTATGAGCTGGGTATGTTCAGGCAGTGCATTGGTCTAGCTGAAAATAAATCAAGCATATTGAGGTCCGGTCTAGTCATCTGTGTCCTTACACTACATATTGCAAAGGGATAGCAAGATTTCTTGACTTACTACTACTGGAAGCTTTATGAATTCTCATAGAGGGAAGAGCCTAAAAAGGAACAATGGCATTCTTTGGCTTATTGTACAAATGTGAAAAACAGCAAAAAAAGATCCAGAAATCCAGAGTGTCCCATTTACATAGTTAAAACTAACTTTATTGTTCCCATACAAAACACCTTCATGCTTACGCGTTTCGAACACACGGTTCCTTACTCATATTCCGAAACGCGTAAGCCATGAAGGTGTTTCTGATTGATGGCGACTCATTTAATTATTTTTTTATGGGAACAATAAAAGTAAAGTTTTAACTATTTAAATGGGACACTCCTGGATTGCTGGATCTCTATTGCCTGTCACGAATATTCTCTTGACGAAGGTGTGGAGACCCATCATTGGAGCAGGATCCCGGATACCTGGATATCTACGGTTATGTGAGTTGGGCTGTGTGCACACTTTGCTTTGTTTGTATTGTACAAATGCCCTTGTTACAAAAACTTTAACGTGATCAGAAATTCAGAAGATAATAACCAGAATTTGGGGGTCCATGTTATACAGCTTTATGGAAGTTAATAAGAAAAGGAAGATTCCTAACCTAACAATCTATCTCCGTACTTTGGGCCTTTCTTTATGTAAATATTAGTATAACAAAGCATGTATAATTCAATCATTTTCTGGGATAAATACTTAATTTTTGGAAAAATTTCAGGGTTGCCAACACTTACGTCCAAGACTGTATCAGAATCACTAAGAGCAAACAAACCCAGCCCAGCAGGTAGATCGGTTAGGGACACCTGAATCAATTGGAGTTTTCCCCTTGAATCGCTCCCCTTCTGATATCTCTGTTTCGCAATATCAAATTAGATCTTTGAACAAACATTCTCCAAACAGGTAAACAGCCACGCCCTCATTGCTCCAAAATGTTCATTTGCATATTGACAAAAGCACAATTTTCAGTTAGAGCTCATATTACCCCAAGGTAAAGACTATTGCACAGCCAAGATGCAGACGCCATGACAGTCTGAGATCAGTAACTCGCAAGGCAGTTTCATGGAAGTGAGGTCCAACTGAACAAGGCAGATTTAATGAATTTAATAGATGGCAAACCTGCAGTTTTTATGTTTAATATATTTTTAAGAAGTTTTGATATATTTTTTTTTACATTCTATGTCACTATCTATATTTTTTAATCTCATCTGTCAGTCATGTCCCAGGACTTGGTTTAATTCACTGACATATATCTGTGATACTGTGTCTTTGTAGTTTGTCCCTCTCTCTGTATCCTTAGCTGTGATGCTGTAGCTCCTCCTCCCTCTCTCTCTCAGTTTAGTTTCACTCTTTGTAACAACATGTCTGCTCAGCTCCTGGTATTCATCATTTTCACCTACTGCTGTATGAGGTTCTACAAGATTTACTTGGATTAAAGCATCTGGAATCTTATCTACGCCTCCTCAGTTGAGTTGAACACTATCTGATAGATATCTTGGTGTAAATTGCTGGTTAGCATAGAGACTACAGACACTCTCACAACCTCACACTTGCAGCCAAGCTATTGAGTCAGAACACTATCTATAAGCCCAATAATAGACTGCACTTACCAATTCTGTAGAGGTTTTCTGTGAAGGCATCAGGGCCAGTTTTAAACAAAGTGGGGCCCTGGGCAAAATTAAAAGTGGGACCCCAAATGTTGAAATATTGTACCTACTGCATAGTCACATTTTGTTAATTTGATGTGCTGCAGTGCCTACACTGGTGCTCAGGGTATTCCTAAGGTCTTTAAGGCTGGGGCCTCACATTGTGAAAACGCAGTGTTTTGGCCACAGTGGAAAAACTTTGTGTTATAAAGTCCCTGCAAGGTGGAAGGGATTCTGGCTAATCCCATACACACATTGCAGAAAAAATCTGCAGTGGAAAAGCTGCATTTTCAAAAATCCAGCGTTTTTGGTACACATGTACTGTACATAAGAAACACAGATAGACAGACATTCATATACTGTATATACTTACACATATACATTCATATACCACATACAGTTGAAACCAGAAGTTACATACACTATATAAAAAGACACATATACATGTTTTTCTGACATGAAACCAAATACTAATGAAATGTATGTAAACTTTAGACTTTGCAGAAAGTAATAAAAATCCTTAAAAAAACTCTCTCTCATTATTCTGGCATTTGGGAAATATAAATAATTTTGGTAATCCTAATTGACCTAAAATGGGAAAGGGTTATTCTGATTTCATTCAGATAGGAGAAAAACATGCATATGTGTCTTTTTATATAGTGTATGTAGACTTCTGGTTTCAACTGTATATGTACAATATATTCACACACATACATTCATATACACTTATATATATATATATATATATATATATATATACACATACCTGTCTACAAACATACAGTACTCAAACAGTATATAAGACACATACTGTCAAAAAAATATATGCATATTTTAACCCCAAAAAATTACACTCACATTTGGCTGAATTGCTGGGTGCAATGGAAATGGAGGAAACTCATGTGCAGCTCTAAGTCGCAGTAGTGAAAGCTCTTACATCGCAGCAGATTTCCCCCCTTACGCTCCAATCAGATGGATGAGTCACTGCTTGTGAGGAGGAGGGGGAGGGGGAGAAGTTAGGGCAGCACAGGCTGCTGCTAAATGTCGGGAAGCTTTACAAGCAGCTATCAGCAGACCCTCCATCTGCCAATGGTTTCATCTACTCCGATCATTAGTCCTAATAGTAGGGAAAGTATGGGGCCCCTATGGGTGTCAATTGCCCAGTCTGCCCCCCCTTCCCCTAACGCCGGCCCTGGAAGGCGTCACCTCATTAACATTACAGACAAGACAAATAACATCACGTAGCACCCATCATTGCATCTGCTACTGACAATAGATGATGTTTCATCTACTCCCCCTCTCTGCACAGAGCATGTCTAGAAAATTTTCCCATAGACCTCAATGAGTTGGCTCCATTGCTGTTAATAGAATAGAGGAGAAGTTCAGGCAAGATGGCCGCTCCCATGATCATGTACAGAAAATAGAATTAAAAAAACCACAATTAGAAAATAAAAACAGGTTAGAAAAGAGTCAGAATTTCACCATCTAATTTTAATTAATAAATAAATACATTAAAAAAGGCAACACATTCCTTTTAAAGAAGAAGATAAAATGGTCCTTCAGAAAGATCGGTTTAACAAACTATCTTCTTCCTTTGAGCCTGAATCTTATGTAGTAAAAGAATTCAGAGATTCTCAATTGGTTTTGGAGTATTTAGATGGAAACACAAAAGTGTTTTTTCCCCATGACTGAGTTATCAGGAATTACTTATCCAGCTCTCTCTGTCCTCTCCTCCTCCCCCTCCCTTCTCCATAGATATAATTGTACATTGAAACGGATGATGAACAGAATAATTTTACCCAGATAAGAAGTAAAGACAGGAGAGATACTTAAAGACACAGTCACTTTTCTTTAGAGAAGTACATTGCAAAGTTTGTTCCCTTCACCTGCACTACTGAGTTATGAAAAACTAAATAAAAGTGTACTTATGTTTTAATAAAGATTGGCTAAATTTGCCACAAAACCTTTTGGAGTGGTTGTTTTAGATGGGGGTAGGTAACATGTGCCCACCTTATTGTTCTCATTTATTTATTTATTTTTCCTGTCTATTTGCCATGAAAACTGTGAAGGCACCGCAGCGGTTAACCAGAGCTATGACCTCTTCATTCTGAGGGTGGATAGATGTTCTGGTAGTTGGACCCCCAACAAGAGGATTCTATACAGATTTGACAAAGGCCAAGTGATGTGAATAGACCCTAAGACCTGGAAGTGATGATTTGGCCCCCATTGGTATAGCCCTGATCTCATCATCCTCGAGTCTGCCTAAGATTACATGAAGAGACAGAAGGATTGGAGCAAGCCTACATCCACAGAAGATCTGTGCTTAGTTCTCCAAGATGGTGGGAGCAACCTCCCTGCTGAGTTCCTTCAAAAACTGTCTGCAAGTACCGAGAAGAACTGATGGAAGGCAAAGGGCAAAGGTCACACCGAATATTGATGGGATTTATACTTCTCTTTTCTTCATTCATTTAATTTTGTTAATTGACAAAGGTAATCTATTAACCCTTCTATGAGAAAATGTTGATGCTCTTTACTGTACCTGTTTTCAAATATGATTTCATCTGCAATTGCCTCCAAGAATGAAAGATGTAACTGACCATTGAGATTGTTGTAGTATCCGATCATCTCAATGGCTGTGGTGCTCAGAGATCCTTCATCGATCAGGAAGGACTGTAAGGAAATGATACAACATACAGTATAGTAAGTCTAGTAGGTTTGTAAAATGTCCAAAATGAGCAGAAGTTGTAGACTATATCATCTAGATTTCTGAAAATTGTGAGTTTTTTGTTATTATATTTTACAAGACTATTTTCAAAAACTATAAGTATTATATACATTTGTTATTATATTACTATATTTTGTCAAGCACATTTATTATGGGTCTCGAATTAAAATCACGGGTTAAACACTGAAATGTTGTACTTTTTGACTGAAACGTTGTTTTTCTAAAAAAGTCCCATTTCCAAGAAAAGTAGGGCAGGTGGTGCACGAAATATGACGTGACTGGCTCTCAGAATTGCATACCAAAACCAAAATGAGAAGTTGTCTGAGGACTTTGAAAAAGTAAAATCAATGCTATTTTTTCACAGAAATCCATTAAATTTTTGAGGTCTGATAAAATTACATGTTTTTTAGCTAAACGCAGCTCTTCATCATACTCTGTATAAAGAGTGATGCCTATCTTGAAATGCGTAGGCCTAGATTTCCTCAGATGTCTCAGTTTTTCCTAGATTATTATTAATAAATAGTATTGTTTTTTTACTTTGTGAGTCTACAACTTCTTGTCTTCTATTCTTGACTATGAAGTCATCATCAAGGTGTTTACCTGGATCGATGTCTTGTCAAACTTGCTCAAAATTTTGGAGCAATTTCTTCCATGCATGCGTTCCAGAAACTAAAATAAAGGACAGAATGTGAAAAGAGATCTGAGAGAATGAGAAGATAACATCTCTTGAACTGGACATAGATCTAGAAGTGAAGGCCACAAGAGCTCTGGATCTAAAATTGTTCACGTAATTTCTTCAATTTTAACACGTTCCTCTGAAGTTCCTTGGCATGTTGTGGTGGACTCCTGCTTACCTTCTGTCAATGATGTCCTGTATCAGTGACCACTCCGTCTGTACATGTCATAGATACAGTATCTATGGTCACCAGTAGTTATCAATATAATTATACATATCAATCTTCATCAATGTACTTGAGAAGTTTTACTAGGATATAGCAGAAGATCAGGGACTGAGGTTCACTGCTTGAGACATTCTCTAGTTTGTCAAGGATCCCTTGACACACCCCCTGCTGGCGATAACAGCAAGTGTTTAATTTCCCTGTAGTGCCACCACAGGAGAAACTGAACATTACACAGTGCTTAATGGGCTGTCCAAAAAGTTGGTTGTCTAAAATTGTTCTCTGTATGATGATTTACCTTGTTCACAGCCTGATAAAACAGATCATTGGCAGATTTTCCTTCTTCCTCAGGTGTCAGCGAAAATCCGAACGGATTTGGCGTTTTTATAACATCCCGGTGCACTTGTCTGATATTGTTAAATAAATAAATATTATCATCATCTGATGTGATGAAAGGATTCAGACGCAAAGCAAACTGCCGTATGTATTCACGCACGATCCTGTAAGAATGGAGACAAGGTTAAACCAGCAGACATAATTGTAATTCAGACTAAGGTCCTAAAGTCTGCCTAATGTTATGGCCGTGTGTCCATAATAAGGCTGTGCTATGACTGACTGCCATAGTCATGGAAATAGTTAACTCATACCTGTGAGATAATGGCAGACGCATGGCTCCTAATTCTCCATACCAGCCCTCTGGATCTCTGTAGGTCTCCACCCGCCCTCCTACGCGGCTATTGGCCTCCAGGACTGTCACCTGAAATAAAAGAAAAAAAAATTCTGTATTAAAATTTTTCTAGTGGTTTCGAGATAATTTCCTCCAGGTAAGTATTCTACTCTACATAACATCTAAGTGTCAAACTGACACTGGTGGTCCGGGGTAGGAGAGGAGGGTGGTTGAATACGGCAATGAAGTTGTGTAGACCAAGAATACTCTTCCTAGAAGAAGAAAGATTGGCTAGACTCGAACGACGGAGACCCAAACGTTAGCGTGAACCTATTGTAAGCAGGTTTGCTCCACCTAAAAATGAAAGGGTGAAGCTTCTCCAAGCTGCCATGTCAGTTTGCACTTGGGTATAAAACTGGTTAAAATTAGGAGAGTCTGGTTTGGTGGAGATCCATGTAATATGGATGATTGAATATGTTAGTGACTGTTTTTTTCATTTAGGGTAAAGGCACAAAACCAGGTTGGTTGGTGGGGATCAGATAGGAGCAGGTCCTTAGTATACCTTTTAGTTCAAGCTGTATAAGCCCACTAGCCACTTCACAATGACCTCTGCATAGTGGTACTCTAATCTATTGGGTGCTGTGATGCATGGCACCCGCTACCACCACAACACAGTGCCCACAAGGGGAGAAATCAAGCAACACCCCTGCTGGATAAGCTCCGAGACTCTGGGCTATATCACCGCACAGGCACACCTATGGTAAGGTGAACTATTTGAGATCTGTTCACAAGGTTCTATGTTGTATGTGGGCAGCCATTATTGTGGTACCAAGCTTGTGGGTTGTGTGGCCCAGAGCCTGGGGATTAACACTGGTGTTGTTGGGCTGCACTGGTGGTGGTCATCATGCAGCATCACATCTAACAGAATAAGGACCCACTGTACAGAGGGCACCATGAATTGGCTAACTTATACAGTTTGATCAAAATGTATATAAGTAACCTTTTGTTCATGTTAGGAGATTTAGCTGAGATGAATGTATAATACAGGGGTGTCAAACTCATTTTCTCCGGGGGCCACTTCAGCTTCACGGGGTACCTTGAAGGGCCAAGATTATTTTACACATGTATAAAAGTAACTTCTCCTTAACAGATAAGCGAGCTATTAAGCAGTAGTTACATTTGTACATTACTACTGTTACAATCAGCCCTTTGAGGTCAACCAGGTAGAACATAATGTATTGTTAAAACCTAAGACATTGGCATGTTACATACTATCCTCATCCTTTTCTGAATATATAAAAAATTAAGCACTATACAAATACTGTTTACCCCTGCAAACGGTATTATGCTCTATAGTTGCCTCTGCACACGGTATTACGCCCCACAGCGGCCCCTGCACACGGTATTATGCTCCATAGTTGCCCCTGCACACGGTATTATGCTCCATAGTTGCCCCTGCACACAGTATTATGCTCAATAGTTGCCCCTGCACACGGTATTATGCTCCATAGTGGCCACTGCACACGTTATTATGCTCCATAGTGGCCCCTGCAATCGGTATTATGCTCCTTAGTGGCCCCTGCATTGGTATTATGCCCCATAGTGGCCCCTGCAAACGGTATTATAGTCCACAGTGGCCCCTGCACATGGTATTATGCCCCATAGTGACCCCCCCCTACCCATGAACTATTATTATACTCTGGGGTCTTTTCAGACCCCAGAGTATAATGATCGGAGACCCAGGTGGTGACAAACATAAAAATCAGTGTTACTTACCTGGGCCCCGATGCGCTCCCTGCGTTCGGCCTTCTTCAATGTCGCACAGACCGGCGTCGCGACATAATGACGTCGGCCTAGCTCACGTGACGCCTGGGACGTCACCAAAGAAGGCCGAAGCCGGCTGGGAGCAGCATCGGATCGCTGGAGAGGTGAGTAACTCTGGTTTTTATGTTTATCACCTCCCCTGGGTCTCCGATTATTATACTCCGGGGTCTGAGAAGACCATCCCCGCTCCTGCACACAGCCGCTTCTGCGTCCCATAGCAGAAGGGGAAGCGGGGGCGGCCACGACCAGCAGCGGGGATCGGTAAGTAAATAGGCCGTTACGTGCCGGGGATACTCCAGCAGGCAACGGCATATTTATATATATAAAAAACTTATCTTCACCTACCTGCGATGCCTTGATGCAGCCGCAGCCTCCTCCTCTTCTTGTCCGCGTGTCAGCGTATGAGGCGCGATGATGTCATTGTATCGCCGCCTGCGCTGACATGCAGAGGTCTTGTAAACCAGCCCAGGACAGGTATCGCGGAGCTTTGTTTTTTTTTTTTTTAAAATGGCCTGTCCTGGGCTGGTTTACATTACATAATGTACATAGACAATAAAAAATGCCGCGGCCCTGCGGGCCAGCTAAGTGCCGGGCCGGATAACAGAAGGCAGCGGGCCGGATTCGGCCCGCGGGCCTTGTGTTTGACACCTGTGGTATAATACTTGGATGTGCGGCCTGGGAATTTTTTTCTAACATGTTAGTGCAATATGTGTTACAACCCATGCAGTGCCACTGTATCTGGAGCAAAAACAGCGACCCCAATATCTAATCCCATACAACCCTTTTAAAGGCCCTTATCTGGACGGTTACGAGTTATAAGTACGTTGTACAGTAGGTTACTAGCCCGATAAATAATGGTTAATATTCTTCAATGGGACTTTGTGCCTTGTGTCTCATTGAGGTCAAAAACAGCTAAATAATAAGTACATTTTATTCTGTATGAAATATGACTAATTGTGAAAATGTGCAAAATAAAGATTACCCGGGCCCAAAATATTCTCAAATCTAATAAGACCAGATATTCAAAAACATTTCCACATAAAAAAAAACTGTACACATAAGTCTGTGAGTCATTTAGGTCAATAAAACCCCTTTCAGAGATAAAGACTGTTGATAACTAATAGACATGTCAGAAGAATTATCACGTATCGCACGAAGCAAAGGAGAAGAATAGAAGAGGGGAGGGGTCGTACACCAAATATTAAACGAGGACTGCCATGATGGTGCAGGGTTATAGAGAAAATGGGGTCCTGAACAACAAACAAATTACTGCCGCCCCCTTTCTATTTTCTGGCAATAATATTGCAATATAGTAACAAGAGAATGCATCCATATACTGCCCTTCCCATACATATTTTTTCTTGGTAAGATCATATAATACTGCCATACATCACCCACTTAAAGGGAGTCTGTCACTAGAACCCAGCATTTGAACCCAGCCCTACAGATAGATAGGGCAGTGTCGGACTGGGATGTCTAGAGCCCACCAGTGGAATTGTTTCTAGAGGCCCACCGCCAGGACCCTGGCAGATCAGCTGTACTGAGACAGGGCAGCTAAAGGTAGTAACATGTCATTAGCCATGCTGCTCACCCGCCATATGATGTGCACCACTGCACTATCTAAACCTACTGCTACATACAGTGAACAGCGTGGCTCCTAGAATTGTTACCATTACCTGTAGCAGCACTGTCCTGGAAAAGCTGATCTGAAGAGGTCCTGGCTGTCATACCCCTGCAGATGTAATATTGATGGCCTATCCTAAGGCCATATTATTAGAAAGATGGATAAATCCTTTAAAGATGTTGTCCAGTAATTGGAGCAACCCATGTGGCGGGCGGGGAGGTGTACAATAAAAAATAAATAAATAAAAAAAACATACTCACCTGTCCCTGGCGCTCCGTTGTCCGCTGCCAGTGTCCATTCAGTCTCATGCCAGCGCCTCCTTGCTGAGAGTCCTGCACCTCATGTAACCGCTAAGACCAATTAGGTACAGGATTTCTAGAAATGAGGCGCCGCCATGAGACCAAACAGACACAGGAACAGTGGGGTGCTGTGGACAGGTGAGTATGCTTTATTTTTTTTAATTTTTACACATCCCTGGCGGCCACAATGGTCGCTCCAGTTTATGGACAACCTCTTTAAAGGCGTTGTCTGGGCCAAATTTTTTTCACCGGTCCCCCCATATAGTGGCCTCTTCACTGGTCCCCCATACTGTATGTGGAACAGTGATGGGGCCATTATATTGTGTGGGAGCAGTGATGGGGGCTAACATCCTGTGGGGGGGGTGACATTAAACTATGTGGGGCATATTAAAGGGGTTGTCCAGGGTTAATTTTTTTTTATGGCCTATCCTCAGGATAGGACATAAATACCTGATTGGTAGGGGGCTGACAGCTGATGGGGCCGTGTGTCAGCCCCCTACCGATCAGGTATTTGTCTTATCCTGAGGATAGGCCCCATCAGCTGTACGGAGCTACTTCCGGAGCTCGTTCTGTACACAACAGAGGGCCGGAAGCAGAAAGCTCCATCCGCTGTACAGCAGCCCAGCGCCTTCACTGCAGCTCAGCTCCCACTGGCTTCAATATGTGCTGAGATTCAGTGAAGGTGCCCGGCTAATACACAGTGAACAGAGCTTTCTGCTTCTGGCCCCGTATTGTGTACAGCTAATTGGCATTTGTGGCTTATCGTGAGGATAAACCTGGACAACCCCTTTAGTATACCCGCCCTAATGCCCCACACTTTAAAGAGGTTGTCCAGCATAATTTTTTTTTTTTTTTTTTATAATTATTCCGGGGGAGGTGGATTAGCCTCAGGGGTCATGTAACTTCACAGGTAGTCACATACATAGAAAACTTCTGCTGGAAGAAAATAACAGAGGTGCAGGACCGAACCGCGCTGGGAAACACTGGGGACAGTAGAGAAAGTTCTGGATTTTTTTTGGGGGGGGGGGGTTTGCCCCTCCCCCAGCCTAATTAAAAAAAAAAAAAAATTAATTATCTGGAACAACCCCTTTAATGTCCCCCAGGAAATTGGCCCCCATCACTGACCCCCCCCTCAATATAATGGCCCCATCAATGGTCCCCATACAGAATAGGGGACCAGGGGAAGGGGCCACGGTGGCTCCTTCCCTGGTCCCCCCCATGGTAACATTAGGTCAGTACTCACCTGTCCGCTCCACGGTCCCGTTCCTTCTTGCTCCGGGCGCACTGATGTGATGTCATGTGCACCTGGAGCAGGTAGAAGCAGGAGGCGCCGGAGAGCAGACAGGCAAGTATCGGATCTAAGCTTGTAGGCCATAGGCTCAATGTGGCCCCTGGCCTACAAGTCTGTGAGTGGTCGAACAGGAAGCCTGTGGCTTTCTGCTCTACTAGTGGCAGAACTGGGTCGGTGGCATCACTTTTCCCAGTTTTGCAATCTGGTTATTAAAACCAGTTCACAAAACCACAGAGAACAAGGCTACATCACTTACCTCTCCCTGCTCCTGCTCGTGGCCTCTCCTTTTCTTGCTTCAGCCTGGGCCCTGTGTGCTGCACATCTCGTCGCGATGAAGTAATGTGCTGCGTACAGGGGGCCCTGGCCAGGAGCAGGGAGAGGTACATGTGCATCTCAATAAATTAGAATATCTTTGAAACGTTTATTTCTTTCAGTAATTACATTAAAAAAATGACCTCCTATATTTCCTAGATTCTTTACATACAGTGTTCTATTTCAAGTGTTTCAGGTAATGAAAACCCAAATTTAAGAAAATTAGAATATTGTAAAAAAGTTCAGTATTGTAAATTCAGTGTCACCTGCCAAGGTTTCCTAAGCCTTTATGGTCCCTCAGTCTAGTTCAGTAGGACACACAATCATGGAAGACGCTGATTATGGATTGTATTACTGAATTACTGAAATGAATGAACGTTTCAAAAATATTCAAATTTACCGCACCTCCACTGCCTATTAAAAAAAAGCAGTGGGGGTCCAGTAGGGCCCTCTAAAGGCAAGTGGCCCATCGTAGGATTCACCGGTCCCCCGGTTGGCCAGTCCGACCCTGGGTTAGGGTCACCAGAACCCAGCATTTCAACCCAGCCCTGCAGATAGATTGGTTAGGGTCGCCTGAATCAAATGTTGTTTTCCCCTTGTGAATCTTGCCTCTTACCTCTTTTGAGCAATGGCAACAGCAATATCTCGGCAATAGAGGCAGCGATTCTCAAGTGGGAAAGACCATTTTATTCAGGTGACCCTAACCTACCTATCTGTGGGGTTGATATGCAGTTTTCTTTCTTTAAAAAAGTGCAATTCAGTTTTAAGGAAACACCATACACCAATCAGTAATACTGAACGATTTTACTTTGCCCCTGGGGTTTCTGTTATTGGGATCCCCTACAAAATGTTGCCTCTAAATACAGTGTGGCACCTGAAAGGCCTGGCCTTTTTCCTTCTCCATGCTCTTTCCATGACCCTAGGGCCAGTTCTCCACCATGTTGTTTTATAGCAATGTTGTAACTCTGGAGAGAGAATCCCTGGATGAAACAAACCAAGTCATGGCCCTATAGCAGGGCTGCCTGCATGGGTCTCCTCCACCATTATATTGGTGTCTTCTTACATGGCAGTCAATCCTTTGGTGCACTGGGGCTCCCCCTGGTTTACTGTTCTTTTATGTCTATAACCAGCTTTATGAAGAAAAAAGGACCAGAAGCAAAACTGCAAATAGTGTAAACACATACAGTAGTCCTTGGCTAAAATCAATCCGATGTCCCAGTCTCGATGATGGTAGTTGCAACAGCTACTATACACTTGAGGAAGGGGCATAGGACCCCAAAACGCATTGTGTGTTTTATGTCTGTTTTTTATGGAACAATAGAAGTGGAATTTTTATTCATCATCAAGTCTGCGACCGCGCGGATTCATTTCAGCCAAGCACTACTGTATGTGTTTACACCAGTTGCAGTTTTGCTTCTGGTCCTTTTTTCTTCATTTCCTTCAACGCCTGATCCAGGCTTGTTTGGATCCTGCTGCTAAAAGAGTGACTCAGTGACCCAGGAGTTTATATGTCTTTATTGGAGGTTGTGCCTGCACACAACCTGCCCAGATGAGATTACCTATTCCTTATTTTCTCTTTGTGCAAATTAACGATAATACACTATGCACTGCTCAGTGCATATTCTTTCTTGTTTTTCCTATAACCAACTTTAAACTGACTACAAATATTAGATTTTTGGTGGAAGGATCCACAGATTTCTTATTTATGCTGACCACTAGGCCATCATTGGGTCACTTAAAAGGGTTCAGAAAGGTTGACTGCTATTGTTCTGCAAGACAATCTGCACTAGTTACTAATGCTAGCCCCCATATTGAGGAAGTACCATGCTATACAATATTTGTTCTCCTGCTTACACTGTGTCCGGCATCTTGCAATGATTTGGCTTCAGAGAGTCCAGCCAGTCCAGCACCAACAATCACAATGTGCTTTCAATTAAATATCTTGGCACGTGGTAAGCCGTTTTTGGCAATACCCAGTAACTCTTCATACTCGGGGTCCTCTAGACAGTCTTGTAGCATCTTCTGGTCACTCCTTATCCCACCAATCATTGCTCCGAGTACCAGGGAGAGGAACACTAAAGACAAATAGAAATAGTGTCAGTCACAGTGTACCAAAAACAGAACCATACATAGTGCCCCATAAGTATGGACAACACAGAGGCCTATAATAATGTCTGTCACATGTACCATAGATACCAAAGATATCCATGTTTTCCACCAGTTCTTTCACTTGAAATGAGCAGCTATCCAACACTTATATATATTCTATACTGTAATACATCAGGCCGTAGGAGTGGCCACTAATGTATTAATTCATTTGGATTGTGTTTCTGCCCCCTAGGTCAGGGAGGGCTGCTATCTCTGCAGTAGGTCATTGGGGGTCACTGGGAATAGAGAGTAAAGTGCTTATCATGGTTTATTCTTGATTCACATGCCTTTTATGCGGAGAGGTATGGAATCACAGGACGCTAACACATCGGTGAGACAACTCCTAATTGGCTCAGAGGTCAGGCTCGCTGACCTCTATTGATAAGAGCCTGGAATCATAGGCGAACCCAATCATTTATATAATTCTCTGAGGCGAAAGTGTAAATCATGAGCATGGGATGAGAAGGCAATCCGGCCCTATGTGTGATCAAAAAGAGCAGCCCCCATTAAAATATGTCACCGTTTGTCCCCATGCACATGTCTTTTATGTGGACAGGAGTCAGATTCACCGGACACTTACACGTCAGTGAGACGACTCCTTATTGACTTTTAGTTCAAGCTCACTGACTTCTGCTGATAAGAGCCTGAAATCCTGTCCAAACCCTTCATAAAATACATGAAGAATAAGTCATAAGCAATGGGGTTAAAAGGCAGATCAGATGGTCAAATATGGGATGACAAGGAGTAGCTGATCCAGAATCTTTGCAGTAATGTATATGGCCAGTCCACCTCTGTGCACATATCTAATATGCGGGCAGGAGTCAGAACCACAGGACACAAACACGTCAGTGACCCGACTTCTTATTGACTCGCTGACCTCCACTGATAAGAGCCTAAAATCCAGACTGAAGTCTTTATAGAAGCTGCTGTGGAGAAAAGGGTTAAAAGGCAGGCTAGATGGTCAAAAGTGTGATCAAAAGGAGCAGCTGGTAAATTGTATGGCCACTAGACAGAAGCATAACTTGAAGATCCTGGGCCCCAATTCAAAATATGCAATGGTGCCTGCACTTACCATGTGCTATCTATAATACTGGTGACTTCTTGTTATAGAAAGGCCTTTGGGCCCCCTCAAGCTCCAGGGGTCAGTAGTGATTGTAACCTCTGCACCATCTATAGCTATACTCCTGCCAGTAGAGATGGGTGAACCCAGGGGCGTAACTACCGGGGTAGCAGTGGTAGCGACTGCCACAGGGCCCGGAACATTACGGGGCCCGGAGCCCTGTGGCAGTCGCTACCACGAACTCCACAATCACTGCTATTGTTATACTTCGGGGTCTTTTGAGACCCCGGAGTATAACGATCGGGGGCCCAGGAGAGGTGAGCGAACATAAAAAACACTGTAACTCACCTCTCCGCAGGCTTCGGGCCTGTTTGGTGACGTCGCAGACGTCAGCCGACGTCATTATGCGTCGCGCGAGATCCGGTCCGACATTGAAGATGTCTGAAGTAGCGCTCGGGAGTGCACTGGAGGGAGGAAGAGGTAAGTTGCAGTGTTTTCTGTTTCTATCCTCCCCTGGGTCTCCGATCATTATACTCTGGGGTCTGAAAAGACCCCAGAGTATAATAATCGTTCATGGGTGGTCCACTATGGGGCATAATACTGTGTGCAGGGGCCAGTATGGGGCAAACTACTGTGTGCAGGGGCCACTATGGGGCAAACTACTGTGTGCAGGGGCTACTATGGGGCAAACTACTGCGTGCAGGCGCCACTATGGGGCAAACTACTGTGTGCAGGGGCCACTATGGGGCATAATATTGTGTGCAGGGGCCACTATGCTGCATAATACCGTGTCCAGGGGCCACTATGGGGCATAATACCGTGTGCAGGGGCCACTATGGGGCATAATACCGTGTGCAAGGGCCACTATGGGGCATAATAGTGTGCGCAGGAATGCGGTTTGTGTGTGGGGGGGCTTGGGGGCGGCGGCTTGGGGGGGGCCCCATGTCAAATGTTTGCCTTGGGACCCAGCCATTCCTAGTTACGCCACTGGGTGAACTGATTCTTTCCGACCGAGTCGGGTTCTAGCCTCTTTCCGACCGAGTCGGGTTCTAGCCTTGTATTCCAAGTTGTTTGGTTTCACTGTATTTCCCCCAAAATGGTATAACTAAAAACACATCTGGTCCCGCAAAGAAACATGCCCTATGCATCCTCGTACACAGAAATATTAAAAAGTTATAGGTGTCAGAATATGGTGACTAAGAAAAATTGCACAGTGAATGCCGTAAAAACGAAGCCCGTAAGAAAATCGCACAAATGCACTTTTTCTCCAATTCCACTCATTTCTGAATTTTTTTTTCCAGCTTCCCAGTACATTGTAAAGATTATTAAATGGTGCCATTATGAAGAACAATTTGTCCCGCAAACATTAAGCCCTCATATGGCTCTGTGAACAAAAAAATAAAAAAAATATGGGGTTTGGAACACAGAGTCAAAAATGAAAATTGAAAAATCCCTGGGGTTTAAGGGGTTAAGGGTTTTTTGGTTGCCCATTATACATATAAACTGCCCTTCTAATAGCAAAACACGGATGCAGTCTGTGCTAATCTGAAAAATCTGTTTGTTAAGGACTTTTTTTGTTGCCCAAAATACATACAAACTGCCACCATTGTAACGGCAAAACATTGACTGCAGCCTGTGCTAATCTGAAAAAAATCCATTTAAGAGTTTTTTTTATTACCCAATATCCATACAAGCTGCCATTGTAACTGACAAAAAAAAAAAAAAAACGCTAACTGACGTAGTGTGTTTTATTTTAATGCTCACTGACCAGGTCACCCTTTTAGTGCTTTTAGTGTTTTGCTATTTTTTTTAAAATAGTTTTGTAAAAAAAAGACATACACACAGTGGCAGAATTGTTGCCAATCACTATTATAATTAAGCAGTGGGCAGTAAAATGAATGGAAAAAAACAGGACAGGCAAAAGGAAGGGAGAAGCAAAAACACTCATGCAAGTACTAACAATGAGAATGCAGGTGGCAACACCTACACTACTTTTAGTCTTGACAACCCCACCAGCAGCCGCACTTTTATCGTACTTCCAGTCATTCAGCTGGTCTGCAACTTTAACTTGCACCTGGCCAAGTTACTGGCCGTTCAGTTGCTACCATGCCTTTTAGTGGATTCCACTGTGTTTTGCCAACCGATGGTATGCGCACAGTTTGAATGGAGATTTCCTAGCCACAAACTATTATTTCTCAAGAAAAGCTGCCCTGCTTGATATTGTCTTGAGGACCTCTCCTTGTAAATCTCCTTGCGGAGAAAGGTACACACCACCATCAACACGTGGATCAGCAATTATGGGCAGGGACAATACATAGCTCTCATGGCCCACTGGGTCAATGTTTTTTATTTAATATTATTACTTGATTACTTATATATCGCCATTATATTCTGCAGCGCTTTACAGAGACACTGTCCCAAGTAGGGCTCACAATTAGAGATGAGCGAATCGAAGCTGACAAAGTGGAATTCTATCCGAATTTGAGGAAATATTCGATTCGCATCGAATCCAAATTTCCTCACACTTCGTGGTAATGAATCGCACAGCTCTGATCAGGGGTTTTAACTCCTTGGATGCAGCGGTCAAACATGACTGCGGCATCCAAGGGGTTCCACCATGCTACATGTCCCCCTCTGCACCCCCCATGGCGAGATTTGGAGGTGCCCACAGGGCCGGCGTCAGCACCCGGAATACCAGGGCAAGTACCGGGGCCCATGATAGCGGTCGGGGAAAGCCTGGTTCCCTGACCGCTATACATACTGCTAATGGAGAGGGGCCTGGCAATCGCCAGGAGAGAAGTCCAGTTCATACGACACTAACACGTCACTCCATACTTAAACCATAGTTATGATTTGTGCTTTCTCCACAGTGACTTCTATGTTGTTTTTGGCCAAGATTTCAGAATCTGATCAGTAGTGGTCAGTGAGCCTAAACTATGAGTCAATAAGGAGTCAGCTCACTGACCACTACCGATAAGAGTCTGAAGTCTTAGAAGTGACTGTGGAGGAAGTATAAATCATAAGCATGGTTTATACATAGAGTTGCAAGACAGACCAAATTGCACAATGTGTGATCAAAAGGAGTGGCCCCAGAGTATGGCCAGTCTGCCCCTGAACGTATCTATGGCCATGCTATGAGAGATGTATGCAGCTGGTTTATCAGGTGATAATGCATCATCCCAGAGTGCTCTTGATTATACTGTGTTTGTCTTTGTGCCTCTAGGTTACGTTTGTATGTCCTGTCTATATGTTCTGTGTTACATGTAATTGTTAAGCAGCTTTTCCCTTGTTATTTCCCTGTGGTTCTCCCATTGTTCAAATCGCTTCACTTGGTACAATCCTGGCCTATCACAGGCCATTGGGCGAGGTATGGGAGACTTAGGTCTTCAGAGGGACCGTTACTGCTTCAGTCTAGTTTAGCAGTTAGCAGTGGACAGCGTAAGTTAGCACTGACACACCGATTGCAATTGGGGAGAACTTGGCTTCATCACCTACCTCTCCCTGCTCCTGCTCGCAGCCTCTCCTCTTCCCTCTTCAGCGTGGGCCCTGTGAGCTGCACATCATGTTGCAATGACGTAATGTATGGCGTTCGGGGGCCCACTGAAGGCTGAAGAGGGTAGAGGGGAGGCTGCGAGCCGGAGCAGGGAGAGATAAGTGAATAGGGGCCGTTATTGCACCTCCACTGTTTATTAAAAAAAAGCAGTGGGGGTCCAGTAGGGCCCCTAAAGGCACAGAGCCCATCAGGGGATTCAGTACCCAGTTGGCCAGTCTGACCCTGCCTAATGGGGTGCACTGATCTCATACTGATGACCTATCTGTTACACTTGGGTCTCATATTGTGAAGGATCATAATGAACTTTTTATAATTTTATACTTTTATATCTGTTTTATATTTTCATATTAGATATGGTTGTTTATACTTGAAACTGAGTGTGATATAATGTTACACTACCAGATACTGTCTGCATACCAAAGTGAGAATCCTTTGTGTCCAAGAAGACATGTGTTTGGCTTGCTGCTAGAAGACACCTCCCTGGATCACTGCGCAAGACAGGAGATGGCTGACCATATACGGAACTGCTTGTATCTGTTATCTATGCATTCAAGATATACTACACCAATGGGGATTGAACATGAGGATTTACGTTGCTATGTTAACCCTTTCCTATACTTGCTGCTATATGAACTTATGTTGCCTTAATAAAGTATGTCAGTGCGCCCTTGTATTTGGCTAAGAAAGAGGGTTCATACCAACTCTGTGTCTGGTGTCAATACCTCGCCGCTAGCACTTAGTTCATATCAATTAGGACAACGACAGTTACCTGGGGAACCTGGTCATCTGGCCTACAAAGGGTAACATGTCCTTATCAATATAATCCCTTTCATTTCCTTCAGTGGTGGCTACCTTATGGCATAGCTACAGTCAGTTTATGCAATTTAGATGCATTATCTAACTATCTATCTATCCAACGCAGTAATACTCTTATAATCTAGAAGTACCTACCAGTGAGGTAATAGTAGGTTACAAGGTAAGTGCCACACAGGGACATAGTTCTCAACAGACTGGAGACTTTCTGGAGATATGATACAGTCTCAAGTTTTCCCCAAAGTGTGGATTTTATTCTTTGTGAACATTTATATGAAGTTTGTTGTAGATGGCATTGGAAGTGATCGGCCTTTCTATTACTATTCAATGTTATGGAGACCATGTAATAGAAGCAATAGAAGACCAACAATGGCAATGGGCTCAGCATGCTTCATATACCTATGTATCTGTATCCCTGACCTAGTTGTTTTATAATTTAAAGGGAATCTGTCACCAGAACCCAAACCTACCTTTCTGCAGGGCTGGGCTGATATGCTGGGTTCTGGTGATAGATCTTCCTTGCTCTCTCTTAGGCTAGGTTCACATAATCGCAGATTCTGCTGAAAATCTGAGGACTTTTCTCTATAGTGTATGGGGTCCGTGGGGAACCGCTGTTTTATCAGCACCCGGACAACAGAGAGTCTGGCACAAGTATGAACCTAGCCTCAGGCAGGCAGAGACATCCATGAATGAACATCAATGCTAAGTTTTAGACCATAGACAGGACTTTCCGGCTATTATTCACACTTGATTCTAGGTGCCCACTTCCCTGCAAAATGCTCCTGCCATATGAATACTTATAACACTTCGATCTAACATTTATGAAGCATATAAAATCTAGCAAAGAACCTTCTGAGTTGTTAAATATTTTTGGTCCAGGACTATGATTTATAAATTCTATAACAAAGTATATCCCATTATACCTAGTAGAAAGACTCTGCTTACCAAAGATGTCCATGTCTTCTAATGTAGTGGTCCAGTAAGATTATCTATTGGTGATAATACTTATATAGGGTTCTCAGCCGGAAAAGGAAGGAGGGACATTTGCTGTTTAGCATATTTTTGTTCCAGGTACTGAACATCTTGTTATGATGTGACAAGGGGACAATGTGACAATTACATTAGACAGCATGTGTTACGTCAGGCACAATTTACTTTACACCAAGTATTTGTTAAGCCAGTGGTGATCTAAATTATCACATTCCTGTACACTAATGTCTCCACATAATACAGTATAAATATGCAGTGTGTTGCAAAAGTTTTCAGCCCCTCTATATCAATACTTTGTAGAGCCACCTTTTGCTGCAATTACATCTGCAAGTCTTTTGGGGTATGTCTCTATCAGCTTTGCGCATCTAGAGACTGAGATTATTGCCCATTCTTCTTTGCAAAATAGCTCAAGCTCAGCCAGATTGGATGGAGAGCGTCTTTGAACAGCAATTTTAATGCCTTGCCACAGATGTTCACAAATGCTTTATATATGACCTGTCTGGTGACTTCCTTGGTCTTCATGATGCTGTTTGTTCACTAGTGTTCTCTAACAAACCACTGAGACCTTCACAGAACAAGTGCATTTATACTGAGACTAAATTACACACAGCTGGACTCTATTAACTAATTAAGTGACTTCTGAAGGCAATTGATTGCCCTGGATTTTGTTTAGGGATATCAGAGTACAGGGGGCTGAATACTTTTGTATGTCACAATTATTTTTTTTTTATTAAAATTTTGAAAACTATGTATCATTTTCATTCCACTTCACAATTATCTGCTACTTTGTATTGGTCTATCACTTAACAAGTTTGTGGTTGTAAGGTGACAATGTAAGGGTCTTGCCAAACGAAGCAATACCCAGACACTACTGCAGGGGTCTGGGAGGAAGGACAGAGACAAGTGAGCCCTAATCTCACCCCAGCCACTGTCCCTTCCTATTGCCACAGTTACCCTAAATGGTAAAAGGACAACCTGAAGACAAGCCCTATACTGGGTAAGTGACAACACTGGACAGGACAAGACAAACAAACGACAAAAGAGAGGTCAGGAAGCCAAGGGGTCGGTAACAAACGAGCAAAGCAGTACAAAGTCAAAATCCAAGAGAATAGTCAAAATCAAAGCCAGTGGTCAGAAAATCAGGTAACAAAGTAGTAAGGTATATCACAAGGAGAGCAGGCAAAGACAGAGCAATAACCGGCGACCAAGTGAGGGCTGACAACCTGTTTATAGAAAGTCTGGGACCAGCCCCAGAGCTGATAGGTACACAGGCTGTCAATCACTCAGGCCAGGAAGAGATTAACTCTATGCAGTCCAGAGAGAAATGTTCCTAATTACACGGGTGTGGCTTTACATAGCAAGAGAACTAGGACCATGTTCAGACTGAGCATCAAGAAGCTTACACAAAGAACCAAATTGAAGACGCCTCCTTCGCCACAGCGTGCGAGCGGAGGACAGCGCCGAGACCCGAAACGGCAGAGACGTTACAGTACCCACCCCTTTATGAGGGGCCACCGGACCCTCACCAGATAAACCAGTTTTAGTAGGACCCAGTATTTTCTCTGCCTTCAATTCAGGGTCTTTTTGCACAACCACAGACACTGGTGGGCCAGGCAAACATTTTTTATTCACCTGGTGTTTCCCACCTTTTGCAGCTGAGAGTCTCCTCCATAACACAATTTAAGGTGTGCAAAACAATACAGTGGGATGAGCACTGATCTCCCCATTTTACCAACTCCCTTTTACCCCAATCAAAAATAGGGTTATGGAGGTTCAACCAGGGGAGCCCCAAAATAATATCAGAAGACAGATGCTCCATAACAAAAAAGCTCATGACCTCTGAATGAGCTGAACCCACTTGCAAAGTTATTAAGGGGGTCTTGAATCGGACCTTACCCCTGGCCAGTGGGGCAAAATCCGCTCCAGTAACCGCCAGAGGAGTGTCAAGTGGCAAAAGCTCAATGCCTAAAGCTGAGACAAACGAGAATGTGACAAAGTTTGCCTCAGACCCAGAGTCAACTAAGGCCTGGCCAGAAACAGATCTGTCCCCAGAGGACAGACACACAGATAACAACATCTTATTGTTATTACTGGCAAATACCTGGTTGCCTGAGTGGTTCTTCTGATTACCACTCAGGCACTGAAGTTTTTCTGATGGTCTGCGGGGTCTGATCGAGCAGTCACTGATAAAATGACCGGAAGCACCACAGTACAGGCAGAGGTTGTTCCTGAGACGATGCTCTCGTCGCGTCTTGGCATCCATAATTCCCAGTTGCATAGGTTCCTCACCAGGAGTCATGGGAGAAATAACAGGTTTCTCAGTAGAGAGTGAGGGAGAGACAGAAAACTTGGAAGAAGCAGACCCTATTCTCTCTAACATTTTCCCGGATCCTACGGTCAATACGGACAGCCAAAGTCATAGCCTGCTTAAGAGTGGGAGGATCTGGGTGACCAACCCAGAGCTCCTTAACACGGTCACACAGGCCTTGTTTAAAGTGGGCCTTTAGAGCTGACTCACACCAACCTGCAGTCACGCTGCACTTGTGGAATTCTGCGCAGTATTCCTCAGCAGAGCATTTGCCCTGCCGCATGGTGAGGAGTTGCGATTCCGCAAGACCAATGTGGTCTGGCTCAGCATATATAGACCCCAAAGACAAAAAAAAATTTTTCAAAGTCAGTCCACTCCTCAGCCCCTGGAGGGAGTTTAAGGGCCCAAGCTTGTGGATCCCCCTGTAGGACAGATATAACTACTCCCACCATTTGGGCCTGGGATGCATGTGGATTAATCCGAAAATACAGGCGACAGGATTCCCGGAAAGTCTCAAACATTTCACGATCCCCTGAAAAACGGTCGGGGAGTAGCATCTTAACTCTAAAAGGGGCAGAAACAACTGGAGATGCTGCAGTGGCATCAGTAACGGTCTGCACCTGTTTAGCAAGCTCATTTACCAGGACTGCCAAACCTTCCAACTTGGCTGCAAGGCCCTGAATAGGATCCATGCTGACCCTATGGGAAACAATGGCAGAATGTATGGGCCGGTTATTCTGTAAGGGTCTTGCCAAACGAAGCAATACCCAGACACTACTGCAGGGGTCTGGGAGGAAGGACAGAGACAAGTGAGCCCTAATCTCACCCCAGCCACTGTCCCTTCCTATTGCCACAGTTACCCTAAATGGTAAAAGGACAACCTGAAGACAAGCCCTATACTGGGTAAGTGACACACAGAACAGGACAAGACAAACAAACGACAAAAGAGAGGTCAGGAAGCCAAGGGGTCGGTAACAAACGAGCAAAGCAGTACAAAGTCAAAATCCAAGAGAATAGTCAAAGTCAAAGCCAGTGGTCAGAAAATCAGGTAACAAAGTAGTAAGGTATATCACAAGGAGAGCAGGCAAAGACAGAGCAATAACCGGCGACCAAATGAGGGCTGACAACCTGTTTATAGAAAGTCTGGGACCAGCCCCAGAGCTGATAGGTACACAGGCTGTCAATCACTCAGGCCAGGAAGAGATTAACTCTATGCAGTCCAGAGAGAAATGTTCCTAATTACACGGGTGTGGCTTTACATAGCAAGAGAACTAGGACCATGTTCAGACTGAGCATCAAGAAGCTTACACAAAGAACCAAATTGAAGACGCCTCCTTCGCCACAGCGTGCGAGCGGAGAGCGGCGCCGAGACCCGAAATGGCAGAGATGTTACAGACAAAATGTGAAAAAGTTCAAGGGGTTTGAATACTTTTGCAAGCCACTGTTCACTGCCAAATAATACAGAAATACTGTGCCAATTTGAAAATAATATAGCTAAACATTGCCAAATAATCAGGGCCGCTTTAGCTGTAGGGCCAATGGTGTAGTTGCACTGGGACCTATGGTTACAGGGGCTCCCTTAGCTGCCTCTGATCAAGCAGGACAGTCCTGCATTTCGGGTCCTATCACACTGTTCCAGGCAGCAGGCAGTGACTTCAACTCTATCTGTATCCTTAGGACACAGATAGAGGATGACTACAATAGTGGACATCAGCTCTGTGCCCCATTATTCAGCCTCCAGCTGATGAAGTCTGCAGCAGGGAAGTGCAATGAGCACCAAGCACCTGCAGGTCCGTGGGAACGCAGTTAGTTGAGTATTCTTTTGTTTTGTTTTTTTTGGGGGGGTTGTGTACTGGTCGAGTGGGCAGGGGGCCTTATGAGGGGGCTAGTTATCAGTAAATTATGTGTGTGTGTGTGTGGGGGGCCCACTTACAAAAAGTTTGAACAGGTCCCCCTAATGTATTAAAACGACCCTGCAAATAATACCACCATACAGTACCAAAGCTTAAATAATACTGATATGTACTGCCAAATAATGCAGAATGCTGTTCCAATTCACTAATAATACTGCTATACACTGCTATATATTACAGCTATGCTTGTACCATGTAAAATGCTACTCTAAAAAGGAAGCCTCTTCTTACTTTTCCTAATGACATCTAAGAATCCGAGGCACATGGCCAAAGACCCAGATTATGTGCCCTGGATACCTGGTACTAGGGAGGATTGTGGCTTATACACTCCAAGGTCTCAGACTGTAGCAGAAATTCTGAACATAGCAGAATAAGACAGGATCCCAGAGAAAAGTGAGCAGGAAAAGATATATTAGTGCTGTCAGCCAGGATTGTAGAGGCCTGTAGAGGGACTTAAAGGGGTTGTCCAGGCTAAAACATTTTTTTAATTAGACCAGGGGAGATGAAAAAAATTTAAAAAAAAACATTCACCTGTCCCCAGTGCTACGGTGGCGGACGGTTAGGTGTTGCAGTTAGGAGCGGTAATCTGGAGAGGAGAGCTAAGACCTGGCAGGAGAAGACACTCCCCTAAAGCCCTTTTCAGCTAATTTGCATAAGAATAAAATGCTGATTTTCACGAAAAATGGAGCTGCAATGCAGAATATGAAATGTATCTTTGGAAAGTGTAGAAAGTGCCCTGCAAGGTACTGTCATTAGTCTAATACCACTTTATCTGCTCACAGACTCTCTTTAAGTCATGTTAGTAGGCCTCCTTGCTCACACATACTTTTTCAGTTCTGACCAGAATGTTTTTTTATGGGACTGCTGTAAGCTTTGTGATGGCCACTCCGTTAAATTGTTCCTAGGAGCCCTGATAGTGTTCTACACTATGTTTTATATAGAATGTAAAACACTGTCAGGGCTCCTAGGAACCTATATATAAAACACAGTGTAGAACACTGTCAGGGCTCCTAGGAACCTATCTATAAAACGTAGTGTAGAACACTGTCAGGGTTCCTAGGAACCTATGTCTTATAGATAGATTCCTAGGAGCCCTGACAGTGTTCTATACTATGTTTGATAGATAGGTTCCTAGGAGCCCTGAGAGTGTTCTACACTATGTTTTATAGATAGGTTCCTAGGAGCCCTGACAGTGTTCTACACTATGTTTTATAGATAGGTTCCTAGGTGCCCTGACAGTGTTCTACACTATGTTTTATAGATAGGTTCCTAGGAGCCCTGACAGTGTTCTACGCTATGTTTTATAGATAGGTTCCTAGGTGCCCTGACAGTGTTCTACACTATGTTTTATAGATAGGTTCCTAGGTGCCCTGACAGTGTTCTACGCTATGTTTTATAGATAGGTTCCTAGGAGCCCTGACAGTGTTCTACACTATGTTTTATAGATAGGTTCCTAGGAGCCCTGACAGTGTTCTACACTATGTTTTATAGATAGGTTCCTAGGAGCCCTGACAGGGTTCTACACTATGTTTTATAGATAGGTTCCTAGGAGCCCTGACAGTGTTCTACACTATGTTTTATAGATAGGTTCCTAGGAGCCCTAATAGTGTTCTACACTATGTCTTAAGCCAATTTAAGTTGTGATTCGTACCAAACTTGACCAAAAATGAATCTTTGGACTGAACCACCCAAACCCGAAACAAAATGAGTCAAATCTTGAGAGGTTTGCCCATCCCAAATGGCCATTCCACCTCTGTGCTTATGTCTTCTATTTGGAGAGAAGTCCGGATCATAGGACACTAACACGTCACTCCATGCTTAAACCATAGTTATGATTTATACTTTCTCTACAGTGACTTTTATGTTGTTTTTGGCCAAGATTTCAGGATCTGATCAGTAGTGGTCAGTGAGCCTGAACTATGAGTCAATATGAGTCAATAAGGAGTCAGCTCACTGACCACTACCGAAAAAAGTCTGAAATCTTATAAGTGACTGTGGAGGAAGTATAAATCATAAGTGTGGTTTATACATGGGGTTACAAGACAGACCAGATGGCACAATGTGTGATCAAAGGAGAGGCCCCAGAGTATGGCCAGTCTGCCCCTGACCCTATCTATGTACCTGGTTTATCAGGTGATAATACATATTGTCAGTAGATTTCCCATCTTCATTTGCATGGGCGTAACTTAAGTCTTATGGGCTTTGGTGCAAAAGCTCAGTTTGGGCCCCCTTGCTCAACTTCTCCTCACAACCATCAGTCATGTCCTATCCATACATATTAGCAGAATCCCTCCTTGACCATATGCTGCTGACCAACTGCTGATTTTGCCATAAAGGGGTTATTTTTCTCCTGTTTGACAGTGGAAGGCTGTGTATGAAAAAACTTCTCACTCCACCAGAGGATAGGGGTCATAAATTTATGATGCATAGACTGTTAGCCATCACAGGAAATCAGACAGAAGATCAAAGAAGTTTCTCCAGCCCCATTGTGGTGAGGGTCCCTTTTAGAGATGAGCGAATCGAAGCTGCAGAAGTTGAATCCAATCCGAATTTCAGGAAATCTTCCATTCACATGGAATCTGGATTTCCTGATGCTTCGTGGTAACGAATATTTAGTAAGAATCTTTGTGACATCAGATGGTCACACGATATTCTCTAGTGATGTCATTGGGTAGGCGTGTCTTTGCTTGTTAGCAGATCCTTCCACATGAATAAAAGTTGTCCGTGCTGAAGAGAGAGAGCGAGACATGACCGTGGCATCCAAGGGCTTCCCCCATTTTGCCGCCCACCCCGGCTCTCTGCAGCCCGGAAATATTCGGCGAAGTTGCCAAATCAAATTCCTTCCCTACTTGCTACTGGGGCCGGTCGCAGCTTCAACCACTGCAAATCCTATAGTTATGCCAATATTCATTTGATTCTAGATCAAATCCTAACAGACTTGGATTCTTCTTCACCTCCTCCTCATTCACTTCTCTAATATTGTTGACCAAAAATAAACTCATCATCTGAAATTGAAGGATTCATCTTCAGACCAAACTGTGTGATGTATTCATGTACAATTCTATAAATTGAAACCGAAGGAAGAAACCAAGTTAATAGTGGATGGTCCTCTGTTTGGATAGGGGAAGGAAGATTTATTACGAGATTTACAGCAATTGTTTTTTTGCATAAAAAGACAACTTTTTCATTATAAATGGGCACTGTGCAATGCTTAGTTTTCCCTGCGGTGGTGCTGCTGGGAACTGGAACACTTACTGGCATTCATCAAATTGTGTTATATAGTAACTAAGAAATGTACTCTAGCTACGAGCTGGCATACATATTCCTTCAGGCACTCGGGTCGGTGGAATTTGCACCTACTTTATGAAGAGGTGTGCACCTTGTCATATATAAGGTGCACCCTCCGCTGGCTCTGGGGCCATATAGACTGGCGTTAATAACCCCAGTCTTCATAAATCTGCCCCAATGTACTACACTACAATTCTGAATACATAATGGTGGAGCTTAGAATATCATTTATTAAGAATACATTATTAATATTGGATGAAGACACTTGCACTCTTCTTAATTCACTATAGCCTTGACCATCTCACTTAGACCTTTCTTATAATGAGGGTCAATAAGTGTTAAGTTTTAATAACCTGTTAGTGAAGGGCTGGGTATGATAGCAGATTTATGACCCTCCTAGTTCTTAGATGAATCAAATTGGTGCTCCTTGTATCTCTGTGCGCCAGGACTGGTACAGATCAGATCTCAGTAACTGGTACTGAACTTCTCTGCCGAAACTAAAGCAGAACTGAAAATGAAGACGCAAAAATTAACAAACAAAAGTAACTGAATGTAATGTAGTTCTATTAATAAATATATTTCAAAATGTAAATTTTTTTTTCCGAAAATAATTTTTCATTCACTAATACATGGGCTAGTGGGAATTATTTGTGGAGGAACATGTTGGCCTCCCTATGAATTTCTCTTGCTGCTCTTCAGTCCACTCTTAATAGCAGTGTCAATCCAGCCATGAGGGAATGATGTGTGCTCCCCAGCAAAGTAAATTATGCCTTCTGGTCGGTACAACTCTTTATACATATCTCCAAACTGATATGGTGTGAAAAAGGTGAATGATCCCATGGAATATGGATCCAGACTCCACTTCTTGACCACAGACTTTGGGCAGAGTTTTCTGAGCTCCTCCTTTGGTCTCCTGTGGATGATGGACAAGTCTTCCAGGACGACATCAACACAGTCGTCATCACTGAGTGACGTGAAGAACATTGAGTCATCTTCTATAGTGTATGATGCCAGTAGGATACCACCTCCATTGGTTGAGTTGTGACTTGGGTAGTAGATGTAGCGAGATGGTTGATCAGTAACACTTCTATCCCATCCTTCTCCCAGAATCTCTCATTACAGTTCAGAAGAATCTTTGTTGCACTTGTGTAGTGAATAGAACTCAGAGCATTGTACTTCTCATTACTCAGTGGAGGACTGAAGTCAATACGTCTGGTGTCCTTGGCGGTGGAGGTGATGATGACAGTCTGCAAATATACTTGTAAGAGTGGAGGACTTATTTTTCCGATACTGGACAATCACAGATTTTAGTCTTCTTAAAATTTTCACAACAGTAGAATTCAATCTGATGGCACTTCCAAGTCTTCTGGAAAAAGCCAAAGGCAACTGGTCAAAACCACCCGTGATCTTATCCAGCCTACAAAAGACTCAAACACTTGATGAAATTGGGTTACAGATATAGGTTTCATACAATAGTTGCAGACACTTAGTCTACTGAAACTACTTGATATATCTCTGTACATGACCCAACCTTGTCTAAGGAAATTATATGTAACCATTCTACACTATGCGTTTCTATGCTTCATGTAACAATACAATCATAAATAAAGTTACACAATTTCACAAGCTGTCACATCCTCATTGTTTAACCACATCTAACATTCCATCTACAATAGTTTACTACATGGCAGTATTGCAGCAATATGTTATTACTTTGCGCAATCCTTTTCCATATCCCCTATAATAGGCTTATGAAGTTTAAATTTCATATGTGTATTTATGCTTTGATAATTCCCCTTTTTCCTAAATCCCTGCAATATTATGCATGTTTACCTTTCAGGAGCTTTGGAAAGTTGAGTAACAACCAATGGATAGGTATTTTGAATACCAGACCTCACTATTGCCCCGATACTATGAATGTATATGTACTAAATAGTATGGCATACTATGCCAGATTTGCTTTTCAGGTTCCCAGGAAAGCTGGGTAGCGTATCATGTAATGTTGTAATAGGGACTGCTGAATAATAAATGAAATCATATAATATAAAATATATGTCCTTGATCCAGAGCTTAACAGATTTGCCTTTCTGAATTCTGGAAAAGCTGGGTAACATAGCACATGGAACTGTAATAAATAATACTGAATACTATATTCACCTTCATAAATCTACCTCCTTGCGCTTTAATCATACCATAGCATATCATGGTTTCCCCTTTCAGGATTCTAGGAAATCTGGGTAACATACCAGGTAGTGCAGTAATACAGACTGCTGAATACTAGATATACCTACATAAATCGCCCTGCTTATTCCCAAATCATGCCAATCCTTGCATGTCAGGGTTCTGGGAAAGCTGGGTATGTGGAGCTGTAATAAGGAATACTGAATACTACGTTTAAATAATTCTCACTCCTTGCCACATAATTGTGTCATAACATGTCAAATGTGATTTCATGGTCCAGGGAAAGCTGGGTAAGGCCCAGATCACATCTGCGTTCGGGTTTCTGGTCGGGGAGTCCGCTTGGGGACCCCCTGAATGGAAGCCTATACGCATAAAAAAAGAAACCCGCGGACCCCATAGACTATAATGGGGTCCATGTGGTTTCCGCTCGGTTTCCGCAGGAAGCAAGCGGAGAGGAAAGTGCTCCATGCATTATAGTCTGTGGGGTCCCCAAGCGGACTCTCCGAACGGAAACCCAAACGCAGATGTGAACCGGGCCTTACATACCAGTCAGTGCTATAATACAGATGGGCGATTTGCACAAAGTAGTTAAAAACCACACACATGTAATCTCCTTGGAACTTCATTACTGAATGGGAGCTAAACCCCGCAAACTCCTGAACTTCCTGTGATGTCATACTAGTATACAAATTTGATAAAGGTCAAAAAGTGGTGCAAATAAACCCTGAGACACCCAATGTAAAGCAGTATATAAAACCATGTAAAAAAAAAAAAAAAAAAAAAAGTGTGATGTTTTTTACTGTACCTGTTTCCAAAATTGATGACATCAAAAGTTGATTCCATGAATGAATTATGTAACTGACCATGGAGATTTTTGTAGTATCCAACCATCTGAATGGCTCCTGCGCTCAGGAAAAGATACAACATATGGTAGGCCCTGTAGGTAAAATGTCCAAAAATGAGAAAATCTTGTATTTATACCATCCACATTAGTCAAATTGTGACTTTTCTCCTCATATATGTGGCAAGACTATTTTCAAAAACAATAACTATTGTGTATATTTTTTATTATATTACAACATTTTTGGCGAGTACATTTATATTTGGCTATAGTCCTCTACAACTTCTTGTGTGATATTCTTTATCTATAATGTCATGATTGAAGTATTTACCTGCTTTGATGTCTTGTCAAACCGGCCCAGTATTTCGGAGCAACCTTTGCCCGGCATGTGCTCCAAAAACTAAAATAAAAAAGGACAGAATGTGAAAAAAGATCCAAAGACATCTCTTGAATTGAACACAAGTTAAAATTTGAAGGCCCCAAGAGCTCTATTTATAGGATAGGTCAGGATAGGTCATCAGTATGCAATCTATCAGGGTCCCACACCCGGACCTCGCACAGATCATCAGCCTCTAACAGCTCCTCGGAACCGGGAGCTGCTAGTGGAGGGGTGGCAAGTGTAGTTGGGTGTATGATCCTAAAAGATCGCTTACTGATGACCGAAAGTCCCTCTAAAGCCTTCCTGTGAATGGAGCAGCAGTGCACTTGCGTGATTAGTGCTCCATTCAGCCGGGATTGTAAACTTCAGCAGCGCCCGCACCCCGCATTGAGGTCCAGTCACACAAGTGCACTGCTGCTCCATTCACAGGGAGGCTTTAGGGGGACTTTCTGATGGATGGGGGACCTTAGCGATCAAATACTTATCCCCTGTCCTGTGGATAGGGGATAAGTGTCCATAATGGCACAACCCCTTTAATGAGTAACCCTTTAAGTCAGTAAATAGAGTTCACAGAGTCTAGGTAGTGCCAGATTTTCCTCAAATGAGGGGAATTTTTAAGTTGTACTTCAGTGTATTTAGTAGGATATAACAGGAGATCAGGCACATTAAAGGGGTTATCCACCTTGGTAAAATTGGTCTCCTATCCTTAGGATAGACCATCAATATTAGGTCTGCAGGGGTCCTACATACCCCCAACTTCCACAGAACAGTACAACTCCCAGTACAGCAGTACCCTGGTAGTAACTGTTTAATTTCCCTGCAGCGCCACCACAGGAGAAACTCAGTAGTACACATTGCTTACTCTTACAAAAGAGCTACCCATGTAATGCAGGACAATACAGGTTGTCTACAGTTAGAGACCCTCTTTGTAACCTTTACAGAAAATGACTTACCTTGCTCACAGACTGATAAAACAGATCGGCAGATTTTCCTTCTTCCTCAGGCGTCAGCTGAAATCTGAACAGATTATGCGTCTCTATAACATCCCGGTGCACTTGAATAAATAGATGTTATCTTCATCAGATGTGATGAAAGGATTGAGATGCAAAGCAAACTGCTGTATGTATTCACGCACGATTCTGTACGAATGGAAACAAAGTTAGACCGGCGGGAACAGAAGCGTAACTTGAAGTTCCTGGGCCCCAGTGCAAAATCTTTAATGGGGCCCCTATGTGCAATTTAGCATATTGGTATATTTTATGTGGCAGAGGGACCTTTGGGGTCCTCTCAGAGTCCAGGGACCAGTAGTGACTGCTAACACTGCACCCCCTATAGCTACGCCCCTGAGCAAGACACAAGTGTTATTCATACATCCCAACCATCTCTTTTTTTAAATGGGATTTTCCCCAAAAAACAGACACTGTAGGGTGGGGTTTATATAAATATACATTGGGTGCTTGGTGGGCAAAACTGGGTTTATTGGTATTGACAGGCTAAAACAGACCCATGAATGGGGAGGCAAACCCCTGCTCAGAACCCTAGAAGTCATGTTATTGCCATGGAGGTAATCATTCAGCTGGGAATAAACTATAGGTAGTGTCAAACTTGTGGTCAATTTTGGGTGCTAAATTCTGCCTAATGCTATGGCCATGTGTCCATAAGGCTGTACTATGACTACCATGGTCATTGGAATGGCCCAATTGTACCTGGGAGATCTTGGTAGACACGTGGCTCCTAACTCTCTGTACCAGCCCTCTGGATCTCTGTACGTCTTCACCCGCCCTCCTACTCAGTTACTGGCCTCCAAGACTGTCACCTGACATAAAAGAAAGGACATTTTGTATTTCATATTTTCTAGTGGTTTCGTCATAGTCCCCTCTATCTATGTATAGTACTATTGTACTGTAAATCGGGGATATTGGGGGTGTTTTCAGATTAGTGATACCAGTTGCATTAGACTAAATAATAGGTTCCAGAAACAGCGCCACTCTTGTCCATAGGTGTTTTGTGGTATTGTAGCTCAATGGGCTTGAATGGGAACAAGCTGTAGTACTTGTTACAACCCATAGAGTGACACTGTCTCTGGAACAAAAAAGGAGACCCTATATACCTAATTCCATACAACTGTCTCTTACTTGGATGGTCACCAGTCATAGATGAAATGTATAGTAGGTTACTAACCTGATCAGTAAAGATTAGTATTCTTACTGAGGAGAGACATTCTTCGAAGGGACTTTGTGTCTTATGACTCATAGGTGGTAAAAACAGCTAAATATTAAGTACATTTTGTTATGTATGAAATATGACTAATAGTGAAAATGTGCAAAATACAGATAACCCAGGCTCAAAATATTAGCAAATCTATTAAAATCAGACATTCAAAAACATTTCCACCTAAAAAATTGTAAACACAAGCCTGTGAGTCATTCTCTTCAGGTTGTTAAAAGCCATTTTAGATATAAAAATTGTTGATAACTAAGGGTGGGTTCACACTACCTTTGTTAATGTCCGTTGCTGTCAACCGTCATAGGATGACAGCGACGGACATTAACTGTGGCAGAGTAACGGACACAGACTGAGTCTGTGTCAGTTTCCATTGACACTAATGTAAACATGACGGACGCTAGCTTCTGTCATTTTTTTTTACTTTTGTAATGGAAGAAAAAGTTGTGCATGCAGTTGTGACTTTTTCTTCCATCAGACTATGGACTATTCATACAGCCTATATCCCGATACAATAGGCCTATCCATACAGTTTATATCCTGATACAATAGGCCTTAGGAGTGTCCACTAATGTGATCATTCATTGCATTGTCTTCCTGAGTAGACCTCAGGGTCCTGCAATGTTTTCAAGGTGAGATAATCTTATCAAGCAGTCTCTATTGTAGTCCGACCACCTGGCTGATGAGATCTGAGGACAGAGTCTGGAGGCTCCTGTGAAACTTTATTGTCTGACAAAACAAAAATAGGGGTAAGTGGTGACCCACATAATAGAGGTGGACTGATCAATGGATGCATGTAGGGAAACTTTTTTAATAGGTTCTTATCAGTGTTTTTTTTTTTTTTAAATATATTGTTGCTAAAAAAACATTAATAGGGTTGATCTGGCCCATCCTAGTACTAGAGGGTCTTCTTGGGGCCCCTGCTCTGATACAATGACTGCTCTAGACATTACCATTTGGAGCCAATCTCTTGGCACTTGGCTCTATTTCTTATGATTCAAAAATTCCTTATTAGATTATATAGATGATATGTTTTGTATATACAGAGATCATAACAAAGATTACAGTGATATGTAATGGGAACCTCTTGTATAGAGATGGGAGAACTTCTGAAGATTCTTTTTGTTTCAGGTGCAGGTCCAGAAGATTTGTTTCAGGTGAACTTGTCACATACTGGAAATGATGAACAAGACAGAGATGATCGAACCGGTTCAGATCAAACCAGATTCTACCCAAATTTTCCAAGTTTCGAGCTCGACACAAACCTGAAACTTTGGGAATTTGTCACCCATGAAGCACTATTATACTTAGAAAAAATCTTTAAAACGTAATTATGTTTGCAAAAATGTTTAACTTAATTTTCTGTAAATTTTTATGATGGATATATTCATGGGAGAATCCCTTTAAGGACCGCTTACATCAAGTCACTTGTTCAATTGTGATGTCTTTCCGGGCCATGGGAGGTTAAAAAAAAAAAAAAAAAAAAAAACATACCTGTTCTCGATGCTCCAGTGTCCTCCCTGCACGGTCCAGTCCTGCAGCTCGGCTGCCTACTTGCTGTGGAATTCCTCGCCGGCTGTGACATCCCGGTTCCCTTCCGCTGAGGTTGCTGATTGGTCTCAGTGGTCACGTTCAGCAGGTACTTACACGAGAAGACAACTACAGAGCTGCAGGACCGGACCGTGCGGGGAAGTGTCGGAGCACCGGAGACAGATGGGTATGCTTTTCTCTTCTTTTTTTTTTCACCCCCCCCCCCCCCCGGCCTAAATAGTAAATAAAATTTTAGCCTGGACAACCGCTTTAACTGTATATTTTATGTATAAACTTTAACAAACAGATTACAAAAAAAATGGTATGTATTATGAGTATAGAAACCCGGTATAGGTTCCTATAGGAAGTTGCTGTAATTCTGGGAGATTTATGAAGACCGGACATTTGAATGCCAGTCTTCATGTCTCCTATGCTATGAGGTGGTGCACATCACCTCCTCAAAAATCAGGCACACCCACACTTCATAGCTGGGATAAATTTCAGTTTTCTGATGTAAATGATGATAAATCTTACGGGGCTGGTGTCCTTTTTTTTTTCTAAAAAATAGCACGGGTAGAGTAAGCAAGAAAAAAAGTCACATTTTTTTGCACAAAAGTTGGCGTACAAAGGCTGATATATCTACCCATTGTCTTCTATGTTTTTTTTATTGCAGATATCTGATCATAAACTGGAGACATTGGGACTTTCAGAACAAAATGTTACCTAGGTAAATTAAACCATAAAACTAGACAATTTCCTTCTGTAGGTTTTACATAGAACATTTATATGAAAGTCCCTTTGAGTCAGTCACTTGTCTTTAGCGGTCGGAGTGGTAAAAATGACTATGACTCTTAAGCTGCCCATAGATATTAGATGCCTATCATAGTCACCTTTAAGACAGTTTATCTACAGTAAAAGTCTGTAGAATTCCATTAGATGGAGCAAAGAGAAAGGCTATTCTCACTCTGTCCCTGGAGGACCTGCCACATCTCCACATGCATGTACAACATGTAGTATTTAATTTCCCCTCTGGGTGTGCTGTGTGGAAGTTGAACAATTGGTACTGGGTTCTTCCACAGACTACATTGATCAATGAGGTCCTAGCGACACCAGATTTACTAATAGTTAGACAGTGACTGGTGCTGGATGATAAATCTGACGTATCTTTAGACTGACTAGGCTGCATTTATACTACCCCATAGTTGGCTTATTTTGTGCCAGAAATTTTCAACACTATTTTGGCGCATTATGTCTGATTTAATCCACATTCCAAATGTTGAGCATGTCGAAAAATTGTAACCCTATTCTACACTGTGCCAAAGAAGTGCCATGTTTAGGCTAGTGTCTAGTTGTATCAGGGCCATTGAGATCACCTTATGAAGGGGAAGGGGGACTTGGAATTATTCGTGAAGGTTTGAATATCCTTAGGAGGTGAATGAAAGATGGGATTTACGCTAGGTTCACACTAGCATTGGTCTTTCTGTCGTTCTGGTCCACATGGGGACCCGAACAATGGAGAGCCCGTCTGCCTAAAAAGAGGTTACCCACAGACCCCATAGACTATGGTCCATGCAGGACTTTTCTCTCCATCGATTTTAGGCAGAATCTGATGCAGATGTGACCCTAGCCTGAATCTTAACAGGAACTAAAAAAAAATTACCTTATGTGAACAAAGGCTTTGTCAATGCAAATTGTATTAAGGAGATGAAATCCATTGGTTATTATATTATCCTAGCTCAGATAAACAAGTATTAAGCACAGTGCACTCAATATCAGACAAATGTGCATGAATATCAGCCAGTCAGTCCTGAGGATCAATAGGGGTATATAGTCCTCATACACTGTTCATGTACCCAATTACGGCATTCATGAGCTGGCTGTCCACATTAGATAGGTTTCAACTTGTAAGGTGCTGTGGACACTCACCTTAGACAGATGGCTTGTTGCATGAGAAGGGTTAGACCCCTGTCCTGACTGTGCCATGACTGTAGTGGAAGTGAGGTATAAGTAAAGTTAGTGAGTCATAGTTAGGGTTAATATGGTTCATTTGTTATGTTGTATCATGTGTTATGATAGTCTCGCACTATGCTATATGATGTGTTATGTTATTGTGTGTCATCTGCCATCTACCTTGTCACTGAAGAGCTGCATGCATTGTTCTACATCAGAACGGAGAACTTCAGTATGAGACAAGAGTTCATGTCCTTCCTCACCGGTAGGGTGCCTGGGTGGTAGCTCAGGAGGAAAAGGCTGGGCATGACAGCGCACTGCTGAGGCATGTGGTACCAGCCGCAGCAGAGCAGCCATGTTGTCACTATCCTGTGGCCTTGTCGATTGCTTGCCCAGGACTCACTCACAGGCTCAACCAGCTGGCTATCTAATTTGTATTAGGTCTTCACGACAATCCCTCAATGGCAGATGTCATGGGAGATGAGGACTGGATAGATGGACATGAATTGCCCAATCCATTTTTTTCTCAGATACATAGTCAGACCTGTCTTACAGCAGTTCTCTATGCTTTCCTAGGGCAGAACATATGCATGTTTGCTTGACTTGGATGTCTGTTTTCGACATCAACTGATGACAGGGAGTTCTGCTGTTGGCACCCACCCGTCGGGACGCGTGGGTGGACACCGGAGCAACAGGGACAGGTGAGTATGCATTTTTTTATTTGTTTCACTGCCCGCAGCTGATTTATACGTTAAATGGGTTGTCCATTTTTGCCTGGACATCCCCTTTAAGTTAAGGGGATCATCATTTTTGGCCAGGTCAGTTTCATTACTTTGTTTTTTAAAATTATTCTGTTGAACCACAATTCACAAGCAATGTCTCATTTTCATTAGTTGATTTTCAGTAAATTTACATTTCTTAATACTTTTTGTCAGTTTCAAGTTATTTCAGTGATCATTGTGAGCTTTTCAGTTGGGAAAGCCGACTGAATTCAGCACACTATCGGCTTTCCCGTTATGTCCCCCGGGGCTGGAGATATTGGTGCCGAAACTCCCCACTGTCCAGAGGTGTAGCTAGCAGGGGGGGGGGGGCAGAGGGGGCGGCTGCCCCGGGCCCACTGAATTTTTGGGGGCCCACCCCGGGGGCCGCCATTAATACAGCCTTTATTTCTAACTAGATCGGTGTCTGCAGACACCGATCTAGTTATAATGCTTCCTGATGCTTAACTGTCTTGTAAACCGCAAGCTAATACAGGCCTGCGGTTTACAAGATGCCGAGACTACAGACCGATGTCTTCTTCTCAGCACGGGCGGAGCGATAACGTCATAACATCGCGCCGCCCGCGCTCAGACACAGACGTCGTGCGCGTAGACAGGGAGGAAGCGCCGGCAGCTCCATTCATCAGCATCGTAGGTGAGTATGACTTTTTTTTTGTGGGTATATTAATAGTGTAAGGGGTAGATAGGAGGGGGAAATATAACTATAAAGGGTGGATTCATTAGGGGGCATTATGACGATGGGGGGGTCCTTTATATAAGGGTTATTGGGGGATCCTTTATATAAGGGTTATTAGGGGGTATTATTAATACAAGGGGGAGGTTATTTATATAAGGAGCCATTAGAGGGCATCATTTATATTAGGAGGCATTATGAACATAACGGGGTGGTCATTGATATAAGGGGTCATTAGAGGTGCAGTATTTATGTCAGGGGGAATCAGGGGCATAATATGAGGGAGCAATTAATTTAATGAAAGTGGCACTTGGGCTTTATTAAGACTAAGGCCCCACGTAGCGGGCTGCAGGAAAAACCATGGCGGTAACATTGTGGTTTTTCCCGCAGTGCTTTTCACAGAAGGTCTGCAGAGGTTTCCCCTGTGGACTTTCTGTTTTCAATACAGCTATATGGAAACCGCCAGTGTTTCCATAGGTATAATTGACATGCTGCGATTTCCAAAACCGCAACGGTTTTGGAAATCGCAGTGCGTCTGCTGCACATATTTTTCCGTAATGTGTGGATGGGATTTGCTAGAATGCCACGGTTTTTTTCTGTGGGTTTTCGCCACAAGGGGCCACATCCCATCCCCACTTTGCAGTAAAATATGCACAGTGGAAACGCTGCGATTTCCAAAACAGTCGCAGTTTTGGAAATCGCAGCATGTCAATTATACCTACGGAAACGCCGGCAGTTTCCCTATAGATATAATTGAAGCAGAAAGTCCGGAGAGGAAACCTCTGTGAACTTTCTGTGCAAAGTGCTGAAGGAAAAACCGTGATGCTTCGCCGCCGCAGTTTTTCCCACAGCTGTTTTTTGCTGCGGGATGCTACATGGGGCCTTAGCCTTAAGGAATTTTCCAGTTCATTTTTATTGATGGTCTATCCTCAGAATAAATCATCAATAAGAGATAAGTGATTCCCCGCTGATCAGCTGTAAGAAGGGGCTATGGCGCCTGTTTATATCATACGCTGTCTGTTTATAGTGACCGTGTGATGTCATTCTAGTCTTGTCACATAGACATGGATAGGACGAGGCTGTAGTTACATGACATGGCCGCTATTAAAAGAATGACACTATGTAAACAGAGAAGGGGTCACGGCGCTTACACAGATACCACAGTTCATTCAAACAGCTGATCCTGGGGGTCCCGGGTATTGGAACCCCAATAATTTTTTTTACCTTATTTTTTTTTCCCTTTTCAATTGGGAAATACCTGGGACATTATTAATAAGGGGCACTATTTAATGGGGGTGCACAGGGAAGTTATTAATTTAAAGATGCACTTAGGAGTATTATTCATTATGGGGAGATATACTATGTATTTTATAATTGGGGGTAGCAGCAGGATGGGGGCTTTGTGCAGGTGAGGACAATGTGGGTCAGGTGCTTGGAAAAGTGAGGAACCAAAGATGTCTGTGTTGCAAACTTTACAGAGACTGGAAGAAGTGGTCATGGCCGTCCAGATGGAAGAGAAGGGAAATGTGAAGGATTAGTCAGAGACGTCACCGGTAAGTCACAAAACGTTACTGCCCTGTATTCACCTAAATTGTCTGCAGAGCCCTGTGTAGAGCTGCTATATACCACTATACGCTCACCATATACTCATAGTATCGGTATACGAACATGTCCAAGTTGGGGGCCCACTTGGACATGTTCGCCCCCCTGTGCTGAATCCCTAGCTACGCCTCTGCCACAGTCAGAAGGCGTTCCTTGCTGCCCAGCGATGACTCTAGGCTGTGAGGAAGGCCCCCTCGGACAGTACAGGGCTATGTTAGAGTACAGTGTGTGTGTGTGTTTGGGGGGGGGGGGTGTTCTTTACAACCCAGCAATGACGCTAGGCTGTGAGGAATGACAGAAGGCGATATTGGTGTCGAAACTAACGGCACTGATATCTCCAACCCTGGGGCACATACTGTGAAAGCCGACAGTACGCTGAACCGCATGTGCCTGAGGACATGAAAGGTCCTCTTTAACTATAAAACTAGGCCAGAAGTGGTTAATATCAGTATGACAAAACTTTCCCAGCTCTGAAACTGTCAAATCTGCCTAATATTTCACTGCAATTTCTGCTATTTGTTTCTTTCAGGAGCTAAAGGAGAAAGACAAGAGAAATAAAATCAGGTGTTGATCTTTTTACATAGTCAAAAATTTCTTAAAGCCATATATTAGTTATATCTGTTCAAGCAGGGAGCAGTGAGACAACATCATATGCAATGATGTATAATACAGGTTGTCAATAGCTTTCCCTTTCTCTCTAGATTTTGGGTCAAATCCAAACAGATTTAGTGTCTTTACAATCTATCTGTGTCTATGGCTGATATTGTTGAAGAAATATTAGAAGTATCTCCATTTTAATTTAATAAAAGGGTTTCATTTCAGTCTAGTATATTAGTTTAATATAGTTTTAATATTAGTTTAATATTAGTTTAATATGTAATTTCAGTTTCATTTATTTACGTACAATCCTGCAAAAAATGACAAAAGTATTAAACATGATATATGTATATGTATATTGCAGTTAGGCTTCTTAAATGAAATTGTGTGCTCCTCCATGATCCCTTAACTACTGTGTCTATCCCATCCTGGCACTTATCCAGGATAGCACCTCTATAAGCATTACAATAGAAGATAACACCTCTATAAATAACACCACAAAACACCTATCATTACACCCACTACTGACAATAGGTGATGTCACATCTCCTCCCCCTTCCTGCACTTAGCATGTCTAGAAAACTCTCCCATAGACCTGAATCAGTCGGCACCAGACTATTGCTGCCTATGGTCAAGTTCACACTAGCGTTTTGTTGTTCCGATTTGTCCATAGAATAATGTTAGAGTAGATGGTGCGATACATTGCAGATATGCATTGGTTTTTTGTTGCAGATTTTGCTGCGGTTTTTTGAGCCAAAGTCAGGAGTGGATTTGACAGAAGGGAAAAGTCTAAAGGCTTCCTATATATTTTCCATTACTTTTCAAGCCACTCCTTACTTTAGCCCAATTTACTCCAAAACAAGGGGCAAGTAGCTGAATATATGTGCCCCATTGAGTATAGCAAGTTTTTTTGTGTCTGCAGTTTGTGTAAAGCCTCTTGCAGATGACTGTGGGTGAGATCAGTGTGCTCTACATATTTTTCCCTGATAGCACACATACCCATTAATTTCTATGGACGCAAGCACACTATCATGTATTCCGAGTTCGCGTCGCAAAATATGTAGCAGGTCCTAATCTGTTCAGTGTTTGCGGCATGGACTTGTCTGTCAAAGCCTACGGGAGACTAAAAACCACAGACGGCACAGGGATATACTCCGTGTGTCATTCATGTGCCGGAACAAGAAAACTAGGAACTTTTGTGGATCCACAAACTCGGATCACACATTGATGACAGTCTGTCAGTTTTGGGGGACATACGGCACTGATGCTGAAGACACACTGATGACACATGGTCCGCAAAAACGGACCACAAAATACACACGGTCATCTGTAACTAGGCTTAGAACTACTGACACAATGTAAAACTCTTTTTTCCTTTGCACCTATTTTAAGGGAGGGGTTATTGTACCAGGTGCTTTATATAGAAGCCAATGACTTCTAATTATATAGAAGATGGGATTAATAGCACTGTCTCTGTTTGTAGATGACACAAGCTATGTAGTACAGTGCAGTCTATAGAGGATGTACGTAGGTTACAAGCAAACTTAGACAGATGAAGTGTTTGGGCCTCCACATGGCAAATGAGGTTCATTGTGGATAAATGTAAAGTTCTGCATCGGGGTAAAAAGAATCTGCATGCAACATATGTCCTAGGGCAGTGATGGCGAACCTTTTAGAGACCGAGTGCCCAAACTGCAACCCAAAACCCATTAAATTATCGCAAAGTGCCAACACGGCAATTTAACCTTAAATTAACCAGGATCTGTTTTATATTGACCGTGCAATCTTATTACAGCCTGTAATAATATCACGTCTGCTATAAAACAGATACTGTGTGATATAAATAGTGAAGGGGCCCCCACACAGTACAATGCGCTCCAAAGTGGCCCCCAGACAGTACAATTCACTCCGAAGTGGCCTTCAGACAGTATTATATGCTCCAGAATTGCCCCCACACAGTATTAGATATATTATATGCTTCACAGTGGGCCCCAACACTGTATTAGATGCTTCACAGTGTCCCTCATACAGTAGTATATGCTTCAGTGTCCCCCACACAGTATTTGATGCTTCAGTGTCCCCCCACACAGTATTAGATGTTTCACAGTGTCCCCCACACAGTATTAGATGTTTCACAGTGTCCCCCACACAGTAGTTTATGTTACTTACCCATTATGGCTACAGTCCCACGAAGAGCGTCCTCCTTCGGAGCAGAGGTCACACTCTGCAGTAAGTGTAGGCCGCGGTTCCGCGGACCGCAGCCTACAGTGACAGCTTTCATTTGTATGTACATATGCACATACAGCTGAAAGAAGTGCTCGCTCACTAACCGGGAATCCTATACCGGATTTCCGGTTAGTGAGCGATCATGGCGACGGCACGCGTGCCAACTGAAAGGGCTCTGCACTGTCAGTGTGCTAGATGTGTTTTTCATGGCTACTACACTAACCTATTCATTTCTGACACAGGGCCAGGAGGAAAACTCAGGACAGGTTCTATTCCTGTCTGTTTTGCAGCCCATGCTCACTGACCTCAATGAATGGGGCCGTGGCAGCATGGGTGACACACAAATGTGTGTATGTTGCTGAAAACAGGGTGAGTCACTGGTAGATCATAGACTACATAACAGCACAATGTCAGTCGGCTGCTTCTAAGGCCGGCAGGATACTATCATGTATTAGAAGGTATGGACTCACGGAACAGGGATGTAATATTAATACTTATAAGTCATTGGTGCGACCCCATCTGGATTATGCAGTTCAGTTCTGGGCACCAGTACATATATAGGATGTCCTAGAGTTGGAAAAGGTTCAACGGAGGGTGGACTTTTTGTCCCTATTGGTTTTGAACGCCATCCTGTGTGTGATATATTGCTAAGAAGAAGGAGGCAAATCTGTGTGGGTTGATGTCCAACACGGGGGCTATTTTAAAAGGCCACCATCTTGGAATCCCATCGATATTTTCAAATGGGAAGGGGTGTATATATCTCTGATAGGGAATTTGAGAAAGAATCCAAATATTAAATGTGACATACCTTTATTCCTGACAAAGTTATCAATTTTTGTTACGGGCACAGATTTGGTTGCAAGATTAACACACGAGGAGAAGGCAAAGATTGCGCTGATCTTTGGGGAGTGCAGTACAGTGGATATCAACACTCAGGCACCCTAACAGACCATCCAGCCATCATGGCGCATTTGGCAAACTGATTGTGTTCTGTGTTGGACCTGCCAAAAAGTGGACGTTGCTTGTCTATACCTATTGTGCCTCTGTTGCTGAGATATTCGCCATTTGATGCAATGAGGGTGTCACCATTGTTCTTATCACACTAAAGAGCTACCTCCCTGCCATGACTGACAAAGCCATGTAGTGTACATGTCAATCATAGCAGAGAGGGACGGAGGAAGGGAGGAAATGTGTGCTAGGAAGCATAGCTCTTTGGTTCGATGAGAGCAATGGTAACGCCCTTATGTTGCAACAAACAGCACGTTAGCATACCAGGAAAAGGCTAATATCTGATATAATAATATAATTTTAATAATATAATTTTTTATAATTTTCTTTAATTACACTGGTCAACATGATTTTTTTCACAAAAACATTAAATAGCAATTATAGTAGTATTTCACATCCTGAATTTGAATATGTTGTCAGAATTGTTCCATCAGGCTCAGTTTTTTTGTGACATGAATTTTGTTATTGAGTAATTTTACTGGTTCCGATTTTGTATAATTTGTCATTAGATGATTCAACAAAATTAATTAATTAATTAATTTAATTAAATAAATTAATTAAAGTTCTACCCATTGTTTTATTAAAGGAATGAGTTCTTGTGTTATGTTACAACACAAACCAGCAACAATACGCAGGTTCATTCATGTTCAGACATGTTCAAACGTGCTTAGATATTGCCAGTGGCGTAACTAGGAATGGCTGGGCCCCAAGGCGAACATTTGACATGGGGTCCCCCCCCCCCTCCGAACCGCTGCCCTCAATCCCCCCCCCCCGGACCGCCCCCTCCAGCCCCCCCCCCCCGCGCCCACAAGCCCATATGGCCCCTGCACACAGCATTACGCCCCATAGTGCGCCCCTGCACACAGTATCATGCCCCATAGTGGCCCCTGCACACAGCATCACGCCCCATAGTGGCCCCTGCACACAGTATCATGCCCCATAGTGGCCCCTGCACACAGTATCATGCCCCATAGTGGCCCCTGCACACAGTATCATGCCCCATAGTGGCCCCTGCACACAGTATTATATCCCATAGTGGCCCCTGCACACAGTATTATATCCCATAGTGGCCCCTGCACACAGTATTATATCCCATAGTGGCCCCTGCACACACTATTACTCCCCATAGTGGCCCCTGCACTGAGTATTATATCCCATAGTGGCCCCTGCACACAGTATTATATCCCATAGTGGCCCCTGCACACACTATTATTCCCCATAGTGGCCCCTGCACTGAGTATTTTGCCCCATAGTGGCCCCTGCACACAGTATTATGTCCCATTGTGCACCACCCATGAACAATTATTATACTCTGGAGTCTTTTCAGACCCCAGAGTATAATGATCGGAGACCCAGGGGAGGATAGAAACATAAAAAAACAACGTTGCTTACCTGTTCCTCGCTCCGGTACACACCCTGCTACTTTGGCCTTCTTCAATGTTGGACCAGGCCGGCGTCACGTGATGCGGACCGGCGTTGCGACACAAAATGACGTCCGCTGATGTCTGGGACGTCACCAAACAGGCCTGGAGCCTGGAGAAGCGTAGGAGAGGTAAGTACATTGTTTTTTATGTTCCCTCACTAACTCTGGGCCTCCGATTATTATACTCCGGGGTCTTTTCAAAGAACAGTAAGTATACAGGGCCCGTTACCTGCTGGGGTTACTCCAGCAGGTAAAGGCCTATTAAAAAAAAAAAAAAAAAAAAAAAAGCATTGGGGCCCCGTAATGTCCCGGGCCCTGTGGCAGCTGCTACCGCTGCAACCCCGGTAGTTACGCCCCTGGATATTGCACCTTTTGTAAGTGGAGAGCCAGTACTGAATTGTCAGTAAGTCTGTTAGGACAGGTGTTCGTTCTTCTTGTCATCATCAGTGTTTTGCTTGTTTCTCAAGTTCTATTAGTTGCTATAAATATTACAGTATGCCAAGAAAGTGTATAAATCATCGGGACAATTTTTGTTACTGTGAAGAGGTAAAATGTTTTGTTTTATGTTTATAATTGATTTCCTGTTTTGTAACCTTAGTTTTGGTACATGGGATGCCAGGTCTGGTAAAGCCTCTGTGTGAATGTTATTACTGCTTCTTATTTCTTTCTTTCCTCATTAGGCTGGCCACCTAATGCTCTATTTTCTACTCTTTCTGGTCTTGCCATCTGGAAACAATGTACCAAAACTAAGGAAATACTCACAATTTGTGTTTCATAAAGAAGTGTTTTCATTTACTTACCTGCAGTAGTGGCGCTGTAGTAGGGTGTGTCTGCCCTGGCCTTATAAGAGGCAAGTCTGCATCAACTCCAGTGTTTTATAGAGAAAACTGCATAGGATTATGGGAAATGTCTATGCTATAAAAGGATTCCATTACCCAGCAAGCTCAGTAGTTGTTGGTGGAGTTGACACAAGGATTTTTTAGTACACGTTCTGGATATGTTCTGATGAAATAATTAGAATAAACTCCTTTGGATTTCTTTTCAATCAAGGTCTGATTGTTTTTTGGAAAATCCCATGCTTCACAGTTACGTATGTGGTGAAGTGAAGTTCACGAGTCAGAGATGATTTTTTACACCACTTGTAAAAAAGTGTTATGAGCTTAATTTCAGGTGTAAAGTTGGTGATCTCGAAAGGAACTGGGCACCACATATATGCTGTTTGTCTTGCGTTAGGCTTCTTACTGGTTGGAAAAATGGTACACATCATATGCCATTTACTGTTCCGATGGTTTGGAGAGAACCGAAGGACCATATAACAGATTGCTATTTCTGCTTAACAAACATTAATGGAATCACATCTATAAGAAAATACACAGTTAAATACCCGAATTTAAAATCTGCAATGAGGCCTGTCTTACATAGCGAAGAGCTTCCTGTACTGAAGTGTCCAGATTTAGTGAATGTAAGCGACAGCTCTGATTCTGACCTTACTCACACTGAAGAAGAAGCATACAGCAATGTGAGAAACAATCCTACTTTCCAACCAAGTTCATCACCACCTCAATTCTTATTGCAAGAGGATCTGAATGACCTCATTCGGGATTTAAACTTGTCTATACAGCAATCAGAGGTTCTATCTTCTAGGCTCAAAGGATTGAATCTACTCCGAGCAGACGTAAGAATATGCAGGTATCGTAACCGAGAGGGTGATTTAAAAAAACTACTTCTCTGAAGAAAATGGTGTAGTGTATTGCAATGATGTTTATTCACTTATGGAGGCCCTTGGTATTCAATACCACGCAGATGAGTGGCGGTTGTTCATAGACTCATCAAAAGTTAGTTTAAAGGCCGTTCTTTTGCATATTGGCAATTCTTTACCGTCAATACCTGCTGATATGAAAGAGACATATAAAAGTATGAAACTTCTGTTATATGAAAAATATATCTGGAATATCTGTGGAGATTTGAAGGTCATTGCTTTATTGCTTGGGTTGCAACTTGGATATGCAAAATTCTGTTGTTTCTTATGTGAATGGGATAGCAGGGATAGGAAATTTCATTATATTAGGAAGGAATGGCCTAAACGTGAATCTGTTGTTCCTGGACAAAAAAATGTGTCAAATGTAACAATTTCAGGAACTGTTAAATCCATGCAAAAAGCAGCCTGGCTGTCCTTCAAAAATGTCTCCTCTTCTTTTCTTGGAAATCTTAAAGCAGCAAACTACAGTGATATAGTGCGTGATCTTGTGAAATCATATCAAGCTATGGGATGCAACATGTCCTTAAAACTTCATTTCTTGGACTCCCACCTAGACTTCTTCCCAGAAAAATCTTGGTGCTGTCAGTGACCAGCATGGGGAGCGTTTTCATCAGCAGATTTCTACGATGGAAAGAAGGTACCAAGGCAAGTGGAACACCACCATGCTGGCTGACTATTGTTGGACTACAAAGAGAGATATCCCGGACACAAAATATTCTCGTAAATCATGAAAGAAATTTTAGATAAGCTGTGTTTTAAATAATCTTGATTGAGTATGTATTATGTTAAAATTAATATTTCCATTAAAGTTTAAATGGCTGTCACAAAAAACCCTGTCTGATGGAAAAAATCTGAAAACATATTTGAAATCAGCACAAAAAATACATTGAAATCCTCATATTTTTGGTTCTGTGAAAGAAAAAAACATTTTTTTTGTAGACCAGTGTTATAGGCACTTGGTCTCTGAAACTTAGATGGAAAATTTCTTGAGAAGCTTCAGATCTTGGAAGAGAGGCACAGAGGCACTTATGTCTTCCGAGAAATTTAAGTAAATCAAAAATATTAGATTGAAATCGGCCAAAGCTGCTGATTATGATTGGATAGGCTGACAATGTAATAAACATGTGGTCAGCTCAATAGTCCGTTACTGGCGAAACAACAGCAGACATGTTGGGCTTTGATATGCCTGATCCTTTCTTACTCCAGATCAGCAATTGACATCAAGGAGATTCTGCGAGATTAAGTTTGACGCTAGGTTCACATTAGCGTTCGGGTTTCCGTTTCTCGGGTCCACTTGGTGACACGAATAACGGAAACCCTATCCCCTTAAAAATCAGTTACCCGCGGACCACCGGGTTTCCGCCTGAAATTGGCGGAGATAAAAGTCCTGCTTGCAGGACTTTTCTCTCAACATATTTTAAGGGGAATGGGGGACGCAGTCCCCGAACTGTGACCCAATGCTAGTGTGACCGCATCCTTTTACATAGGATACACCCCCAACCTAAGCAATTAAAAAACAGTGCATATGAACCCTTTAATCACACCCCAAAATCAATATAGACTCTAGATAAGACCCCATTAAGTAATACTGACCACAAACCAGAACCCCTAAATAAATATAGGCCCCAATTCCCCTAAATAAATACAGACCCTAGACCATCGAAATAAATACAGACCCCTGCATAAACACAAACCCAAGATCAGACCACAAAAATAATATAGATCCCACATCCGATGTTCTAAACCAAGACAGGCCTCTAAATACATCCAGACTCCCCTAAAGACCACAGAGCCCATAAAGGAATAGAGATGTCAGACAAAAACCACTGAGGCGGAGGCCACACATTACGGAAGTGTTTTTGGCCATTGCAGAAATTCAGCTGAAAAAGGTGCTGCATTCAACAGTCCCAGCAAAGTGAATGAGATTACATTTCATCCACACAAAAAATGCTGCAGAAAATGTGAGTTTTAGATAAACGCAGAACATTAACTGTGATACAGAGACTCCTATGCACATGGCCATGTTCAGTCCAGGTACTACAGCCCACACACGGACCATTTCCCATGGACGAGACTCAATTGTGTTCAAGGGCCCTTAGGCCATATTCACACGACTGAGTTTCAGCTGTGAGACTCTAAACCCCCTACTTATGACGACCAGACAGGTTCCCTTTAAGCCTCTGCAGGGGTTAAATATAGGCGGTTGTAAATCTGCACTGCGTCCTATTATGTTAAAATATTCTCTTCAGTCATCCTTTTCTTATATCCCTTTAAGGGAATGTTTGGTAACAACTAATATTGTGACTATAGAGATCACTCAGCTTTCCTAAGTCTTTCTGATATTATTATAGCATGTTTAGCCATATTTGCACTTGAGGAAAGCTGGGTTACAACCAGAAGGGGTGGTTGCAATGATTTTTGTCATCTAGCTTTCCTAAGACCTGATATACCTGTGCACCTGACACAAGAAGATGACTTCTAGTTATAAACATATCAGCACTTCCCTCACATACATTCAGACATGTTAGCCCAGGGGAAGACAAAAGATTAATTACCGAATCCCAGATTTATGAGTATATAGCGTAGTAAATATAGCGACATCTAGCGGTAGAATGAAAAGAATGGCAGCGGTGGGATTCGAACCCACGCCTCCAGAGAGACTGGAGCCTAAATCCAGCGCCTTAGACCGCTCGGCCACGCTACCAGGTGACCTCGTTGTTTAATTGCATTTTAGTTGTGGGAAAAGTAATGCACAATGTCTTACATATCTTACATCCAGCTCTCCTAAGTGAATAGCATGAGATTCCTTCACAGCACGCCCCCTTCTGACGGTATATAGCAACATGAGACAATCACATGTCATGGTTGTCACACCCAGACTGATATAGTTTTACCTTATAACATTGCATTATGCTATTCATTAGTGTATAAGCATGTACCAGAGATCGTATGTCTTGCCCCAGTGGCCTAATGGATAAGGCACTGGCCTCCTAAGCCAGGGATTGTGGGTTCGAGTCCCATCTGGGGTGCATTAGTGTTTTTATCAGAAATTTCTTTATAGTTTTCTTTGACATTTGTCTCCAGAGAGAGGAAAGTCAAATAAAGGAGTCAATGGACATTTGAACCCACCAAATGGATTCCCAATTCCCGAGGCTTAGCATGCAAATGGGCTCAAACAAATGACGCTTCACATCCCTGCAAATTAGCAGAACAGAGACTACTTGTTAACCACTTCATTACCGGGCCAATTTCTGGCCCAGGACCAAACATATTTCGGGTTTTTTTGTATGTGCGGTTTTGAGGGCTATAACATTTTTATCATTTGCGTTATTCAACTAATTTCTATGTCTTTTTTCGGTGACACATAGGGCTTTATTTTTAAGCTGTTTTTATTTTTGCATGTGTTTTAATTTTTTTATATCCAGAAAATATAAACAAAAGAAGAGGGAAAACGTGTTTGTTTTTCACTTTTCATTTTTTTTTTGTTATTTAATAACACAAAGTGATACTAAAAAAACGTTTTAAAATAGTTTTTCCTCTCCGTTACAGTAATTTTTATTTTGTAGGGTGTCGTTGGGGGGTGGGGCTATAACGTGTTATTGGCGTATTATTTTATTTATTTTTTAAATTATTTTATTTACATTTTTTTTTTTTACTTTTCTATTCATTTTATTTATTTATTTATTTTTTTTACATTGTGTCCCCATAAGGTCATAATAGACCTTATGGGGACAATTTTTTGCGTGGGGGATGTTGATTTTCCCTTTAACTGGGGCTGTTACTTTTAGGACCCAGCAACTCAAAAAGACTCTGATGCCGGCGGATCACGTAACCGCCGAGTCAGAGGGGGAGCCGCATCATGGCAGCGCCTAGCTGTGTATACAGCGCTCATTGCGTTCTGTATACACAGTGATCGGGAAGGCAGGGACGGTAATAAACCTTTCCTGCCTTCTCTAGGGGAGCTCCGGCTCCTCATTTCAGCAGCTACATGATTTCGTGCAGCTGCTGAAAACTGCAAGGACGTACCGGTACGTATTTGCAGAACGAGGAAGCCACTATCCGGACATAAAAACCCAATGGGCGGTCAGAGGAGGTTAAGGGCGCGGATCAGCACAAAATTGTCCGCAATATGGCGCCGGCTCAGGAGCAGAGCAGCGGCCATAACCACCGAGTTTACACTGTATTATACAGCAGAGACACAGCATTAGAGACATGGGCGCTGCCATGTTGAAGACGACATATGCTGGATTTTATATCTCATCCAGCATTGCAGAAAAGCTGCTTTTTCAAAAAGGCGTGCGTTTTTGAAAACCGTAGAATTTTAGTTTTAGTTGCGGAATGGTGAGCGGTTCCCTATCGGTTTAAAGGGAATCTGTCAGGGCAATTTGGGACACTAAACCACTCACACGTCCATATGGACCTGGGGTTTAGTGTCCCAAATCACCCTGTTATAACGCAATCCATGGCCACATTAAAAATAAAAAGCTTTATACTCCCCCTGCCGCTGTACTCCCCGCGCCTGCGCAGTTCTTCAATGAAGCCAGAGGAGTACACCTCAGCTTCAGTGCGCATGCCCCGCAATTACGCAGTGAAGCCGGGGTGTCCATCTTTGGCTTCACTGAAGGCGCAGGCGCCGGGAGGCGTGCCTCATGAATAAGCCGGACTGATCTCACCAAACAGCGTTGATCGGACCCTTCTCTAGGTAAGTATAAAGGTTTTTTATTTTTAATGCACCTGCGGATTGCATTACAACAGGGCGATCTGGGACACTAAACCCCCGGGCTATAAGGACCTGTGGGTGGTTTAGTGTCCCAGACTGACCTGACAGATTACCTTTAACCACCTATACAGGTCCTTATGGACCTGGGATTTAGCTTCCCAAATCACCCTGTTATAAAGCCACTCATGCCCACACTAAAAATAAAAAGGGGAAGGTAAAAATGCAGAGAAAAAGGCAGCAAAACTTCAGTGTTAGGGTAGGACCTTAAAACAGTTAGCTAGGATGTTAAAAAAGCAGCCCAAGACTAGCCTAAAGTGAATGAGATTTATAATGTATTATTATTTTTTATAATAATAATAATAATAATAATAATAATAATAATAATAATAATAATAATAATAATAATAATAAATTACATATTTCACTATAATAAAAACAGAACAAAAAAATAACTATTGTGGTTCTTCTACTAAAATCCCCATAAAACTAGTCCCACAACCTCTGCATACAGCCGAAATAGCTCAGTTGGGAGAGCGTTAGACTGAAGATCTAAAGGTCCCTGGTTCGATCCCGGGTTTCGGCAGATGTATTTTGAAGCACTTTGTTAGTTCACTTCACAAGGTTTATCCCAATTGACTTCTAAATCCCGATATTTTCAAGGACTGTGCTAGTAAAGAAGTATTTAAATTGAATTTATATTTTTATTTAAATGATGTAGTAACTATAGAGATATATACAGTACATACAAATATTATTATATAATACATAGATCAGCCTACATAAAATGAACAGAATAACAATTTTATTCGAGGTTTGCTTATTTTTCTACTTTCTAAACATATATATTTTTTCTCTGCTTGTCTGTGAGAAATAGTGTTTTACAAATCGGTTTAGGTGAAAAATGATCAGCTGTCAGAAGTGGGATTCGAACCCACGCCTCCAGGGGAGACTGCGACCTGAACGCAGCGCCTTAGACCGCTCGGCCATCCTGACTGCCTTGCAATGAGCTTTATCCATTGAAAAATAATTTAACCCATTGAAGAAACCGTTAAAGCCTTAATTCTAATATAGATTTAGCCAGGTTATTTAGAGGGTTGTTATATGGCACTATGATTAGTTGATAACTATGACAGTGTGACACATAGTGTGCACCCTATGGGGCTCCATATACATAGTGTATGTATATTTGCATCTGCAGTGTCGAAAAGCTTCAAGGGTCAGGACCTGTCCTAGGCAAAAAAATACAGTGGGACAAATTTCTTAAGATACACACACTAGTTTTCTGATGTTAAAGTGGCACACTTTTTGGCGTAAGGCCATTCTGCACCACACATTTGCCACTTGGTTAATTTACCAACTCTTGCCCACTTTTGTATGAACTGGGTGGAGCGTGGAGGGGACGTGCGAATTACACCAGATGTCTACGCCGATTTTTAAAGAGAAGCCTCTTAATAAATCTGATGCAGCTGCTGCCAGAAGGGACAATATGGACCTCACACAGATCAGCTGTTCTAGGACTAGAAGCTGCAGCAGTGAATGGCGAGATCATAGTCAGGTCCCCAGTAGGAAACATGCATTAGGGGCCAGAAAACCCCTTAAACAAATTATCCTCGTTTTGGTTTTTGCTATTTTGCTAAATTGTGAAAAAAAAATTACATCAGTAGGTGAAATACTATGTAACGGCTTTACTGTATAGCCAGAGAGTGCAGCAACTTTATATGGCTGGAGACCCGTCCACTTGCAGCACCCAATGGTTGCAGGATTTTGCAGATAAGCCTGATGTATAACTCAGTTTTGGCCATATCCCTAAAGTGCAGTGACTATACCCCCATGGTGCCTTGTAGGCAATCCTACCAGGAGGCCCCTTAGCTTGCATACAGTGTGTACAATATATCAGCGCACCTGTATATAACAGCCCTCTTTGGTAACAGGGCCTGCTTGGTGATAGATTCTCTATGAAGGTCGGTCCATATGGGGCAACACCAATACAGCCAAAAAAACACTCTAAGGCAAGATACCAAGATGCAAAATGTCCATGAAAAACATCCATTTTTCACAGCTGTCTTGCACCTGTGGATGTGACACGGACAGTTTTCACTGTCATGTGAATGTAGCCTTAGGCTAAGGCCCCATGTGGCAGAAATGCAGTGTTCCTTGCTGTGTATTGTCAGGTGGGTGTTCCTCACAGCCCTGCGATAATGCTAGGCTGTAAGGCCTGCCCTTCTGACAGTAGAGGGATATAAGTGCCGAAATTAAGGGCACCGATACCTCCAGCACCCGGGCGTGTACCGTTAAAGTTGACAGTGCGCTGAATTCAGAGCACTGTCAGCTTTGTAGCAGTTTATAATACCGCCAACCTGTGAGGGCATGAACGGTCATCTTTAAGCTGGCCATACACATTAGATTTTAGACTGCCATCGCTCATGTGAAGTGAACTGTGGTTGGATGGTCATACGGACATCTGTCCCAAACACATGAACAAGCACCGACCTTCAGACGAGACTTCGACTATCCCAGACACTTGGATGATTAACAGATGAAAGTCATTCAATGGTAATAAAGTGCTGAAAAGAGGAAATGATGGACACTTTGTAGGGGTGTTAGTAGTACAAACAAATGACCACAATGAAAAAAATCTCCCACAGGTCTGTCAATACAACACAACAGATTTTTGTTCTGACCAACTTTAGTTGATCTTTGGCTGTATGGGACAGACTGTTGTAGATTTATGTACGACCAACCACCAGCAGACAATCTAAAATCTGCCACTTCAGCAGTCCAAAATCTAATGTGAATGGCCTGATTTAGATAGCTACCTAAAGATAGGTCATCAAAAATTTAAATAGGGAATGATCACATAGGATGACTCACACTATGATTTTTCATCATCAAAAAATCATCAGATAGCTTGTGTGAATATCGCCACAAAAATTGTTCAAATTGGGGTGGTTTTTGCAGCGTTATTTCTTCTGTTAGGCTAAGGCCCCACATGGAGAGCTGCAGCCAAAAAGCGCTGCAGAAAAGACCGCGGCAGACTCTGCGGACTTTCTGTCCCTATTATATCTATAGGGAAAATGCCAGCATTTCCATAGGTATAATTGACATGCTGTTATTTACAAAAACACAATGCTTTTTGCAATCGCAGCATTTCTGCTGCAGTTATTTTTCTGCAATATGTGGATGGGATAAGCCAGAATCCTATCCACTTTGCAGCTACTGTAATATTTGTAATATGTGGCGTTTTTTGCCGCAGCATTTCCTCTGCGGCCAAAACGCTACATATTGACAACGTGGGATCCCTGCCTAATGACAGCAGGTATTCCACTACTTTTAGCCTTTGCATTACAAAGGCTGAAAGGCACAGTGAAAACCCCCAGCACAATGTGACATGTCAGGCAAACTTGTTATGCACTTTTTTTTTTTTTTTTTTTTAGCAGAAGGTGGATGAGATTTTGTGAAATGTCATCATCCACTTAGCTGTGGCTGAAATTCAACATGGTTGCCTTTTCCTTTCCCTGACATTATCTGTAGCGGCAGAGTCAGCAAACCCCTAATAAACATAACATAGTCAGATGGTCCTGCCAAAATTGCTTTTATATGTTTTTACCTTACCCTGAGTACAACATAATATAATGGAAAATACAACTTAAAACTTTATTTCAGGTACATTATGCATCATAAAAAATTAAATTATTATAACAAAATTTATATTTTGTTCTAAATTTTACTAAAACTATGTACATAATACAAAAAATACAAAAATAAAGCCATCTGTCATGGAAAGAATCAAAAAGCATTATAAAACCAGGTGTAAACCATATCTTAGTACAGTAAAATCTGCTAAAAAAAAATCCAACCATTCAAGTGATAAATTCCTGAAAATTCTGTAGAAATTGATTAAAATCAGTCTATTCATTAAAGCTAAATTTCTGGAAATTAATTTTAACAATAAAAATATATTCTCAACAGATAGTTCACAGACAGCTTCTGTTGGGCCACAGTCCCATCCTGAACTGGAGAGAAGTCCCATTCTGAACTGAGAAGACATCCCATCCTGAACTGGAGAGACGTCCCATCTTGAACTAGAGAAAAGAAGCACCATCCTGAACTGGAGAAAAGAAGTCCCATCATGAACTGGAGAGAAGATGTCCCATTCTGAACTGGAGAGAAGATGTCCCATCCTGAACTAGAGAGAAGCCCCATCTTGAACTAGAGAAAAGAAGCACCATCCTGAACTGGAGAGAAGTCCCATCCTGTACTAGAGAGAAGATGTCCCATCCAGGTCTAGAAAGAAAAAGTCCCATCCTGATCTAGAAAGAAGAAGTCCCATCCTGAACTAGAGAGAAGATGTCCCATTTTGAACTAAAGAAAAGAAGCCCCATTCTGAACTGGAGAAAAGAAGTCCCATCATCAACGGAAGAGAAGACGTCCCCTCTTGAACTAGAGAGAAGAAGTCCCATCCTGAACTGATGAGAATAATAAGCCACTGGATGCCAGTGAGAAATAAGCAGCTAATTAAACTGCACTGGATGCCAAGATGCCCTTCATGCTTGACAATCTTTGGGAAGACTGGAGTCAGAGCTCGTGCTCTCTTCTTGTACGGGAATTCTGCACCTCTCCGCTCCTGAAAAGAGATGGAAAATGTTAGGATTAATACAAATGTATGGTCAAGCAAGATTTTTCCCTGCGCTGAGGACAATAGCCTAGACTTACAAACAGGGCTGCGCCTAAAAACTGTCTAAAACTGCACCCCAAGTTGGTGGATTTCAGGTGCACAATGGCGCATCTCAGTTTCTGTGTCCCGATGAGCAGATTTATTAAGACTGGTGTCACGTATGCCAGTCTTAATAAAGGCCCACGACATGCTCCCATGCGCCAAAATGGAATTGATGTAGATTTCAGTTACAAACCCACTCCCCGCTGCCCTGAGTTATACTGTAATTAATATGTCGGTCATAGGCGTTCCCACCCTGGCCTGCTGCAGTCTCATTCACACAATGTGGCGAGCGTGGCACAGTACAGGGGTTGTGGTGCAGGTTTGGCGCAAGAGAGGGCCTTGAGCCAAATGTATGCCACAATATCATCCCCAGTTTTCTTGATAAATTCCCCCCCAGTGGGTGGAGCAGCCCAGGAATGTAGGCGGGCTGTGACAGAGATACCCCAATTCGTCAGATTTGCTATAACTCACACTAGAAAGCGGAGTTTGAGTTCAGGCACACAGGACCTCCCAACATAATCAAGAATTATTAAAAGGGTTTTCCAGCCCCAGAAATATCCACAGGATATTTCAATTTGTAGAGTTAAACATTTTTGTAAATATAATTAAAAATTTTGTGGCATTTTAAAGATTTTGTCTAACCATCTTGATCAGTTGCCAATGCATACGACCATGAATGCAGGAACTTTCTATGGTCTGGTAATTGTCAGAAAACCAGCCATGATCTCCTTATTGTGGACAGGTTATCAGGAGGACACTACATGTATGAGAAGATAACCCGACCACAATAAGGACATCATGGCTGGTTATCAGGCAGGGACACTACATGTATGAGAAGATAACCTGACCACAATAAGGACATCATGGCTGGTTATCAGGAGGGACACTACATGTATGAGAAGATAACCTGACCACAATAAGGAAATCATGGCTGGTTATCAGGAGGACACTACATGTATGAGAAGATAACCCGACCACAATAAGGACATCATGGCTGGTTATCAGGCAGGGACACTACATGTATGAGAAGATAACCTGACCACAATAAGGACATCATGGCTGGGTTTCTGACAAGTCCGAGACCATAGAAAGTTCCGGCATTCATGGTCATGTCCATTGGCAACTGATCAAGACAAGGGATGTCACCACTAAGATGGTTAGAGAAAATCTTTAATACTCTGTAGAATCATTTATATTTGCATAAAATTGTCTACAAATTGAAATATGGTTAAGATTAATGGTGAAATATTTTCCATTCCTTTTGCGGCCACTCCTAGGTTTGGCTCAAAAACACGCAGCAAAATCTACACCAAAAAAAGCTGCGTTTCCGCAGCCTAAAGGGGTCTGTTTTTAAAGGTTATCAATTTAATGACAACTTATTTTTTGGGCATTAAAAATGGCCCAATACTTCTATTTTTCACAGAAGTTTGGCATGTGTAAAATGGAACAGTCATGTGACCAAGGACTAAATCAATCTTTGTTCTTCCCTCACTTCTCAGCTGACATCAGATTGGACAGGGCTGTAGGTAGCTGTAGTCTACGGTGGCAATAAATGGGGGGTCTAGTACATGCTAGGTTCACATCGCAGTCCTAACGGATCTGTTTAACCAGATACACTAAAAATGGATGCAACTGGATGAACATCTGTTTTACACAGACTTCAATGTAAAAAAAAATTATCCATTACCATCAGTTTTTTTTTTTGGCTGCACAAAATTACAAAGTCTATCACACTTTTGTTTCCAGCAAAAAAGACAAAGGGATACGGATATGTTTGTTTTTAAATCGGATGCAAACAAATACCCATCTGCTGGCAACCATTTTTCGGAGCGTAATGTGAATCTAGCCTTAGGCCATAGTAGTTTTTACTGTCTACAATCCGCGAAAAAAAACATGTATACATTGCATCAGTATGGCATCCTCAATCACGGATCAGCATAAACCTGTATGCTCCCCTACACTTGTATCTGTAAGTCTGTGCCGCTAATATGGACAAGAATAGGACCTGCTCCATATCCATTGCAGATACTTCCCGCAATTGCAGAGAATATACTACAACCAACTTCGGTTGTGTACATGGGGCCATTAAGAATCCAGTTTTGTTAAAAAGGACTATTGAATATATGCTGACTATATGGGGCCTCACTGCCGGTACCCACTGTAGGTAAACCTTGCAACATATGTTCTTTTCTAGGGCCACCATTTGTAGAAGAAGCATTACATGATATCCATTAAAATCAATGGGTTTGCGTCCACAGTGGCTCTTTGTATCCAGAATTGACATACAGTGATAACAATAATGTTGTATAATGTTTTATTCATATATTATGATGGCGATTTTGGCTACATTTCGGGTCATCGAGGCTTATTGAACGCTGGACTAATACTTACTGATGAATCCTCTCTTCATCTTCTTACGATTTATCTGTATTATCATTGCTAGGATTACCCCAGCGGATAGTAAAAGCAGGATGGCACCGATCAGAATTAGTGACAGGGTTCCTAGAACAATACAATGGGATATTTTAGCACAACAGATTCCAAGGAGAAAACAAGCACACTACTGTACAGAGATGTAAGAGGGATCCCATAGAGGTGTATGAAGCCTCTATTGTACCTTTGTATGGCTGTACAAATCCGTATTGTGCTCCATCGAATGCCATATGTACACAGGTCATTAAAGCATTGCTTTTAGAGGGGAATATTATCATACATACAGCAACCAACAGAGCCTTTATGGCAACACACTGAGGCCTTACAGCCCTGTAGCAGGGGGCCATACAATCCACATGCACTGTTATACAGACATCATGCTTGGCCAGGCACATAGGGGTACATTATTAGGCACACTATTTTGACCCTACACTACTTTTGTGGTGTAAAAAAGTTGCAAACCAGTGCAATGACATTTTTACAAAACTCTCCCCACTTGCCAGATGTATTATCATTTATACCAGGTTTCTGGAATAAATGGTGTCTGAAGAGCTGGTATACAGTGCTGACCAAAAGTATTGGCACCCCTGTAATTCTGTCAGATAATACTCAATTTCTTCCAGAAAATGATTGCAATCACAAATGCTTTGGTAATAATATCTTCATTTAATTTGTCTTCAATGGAAAACCACAAAAAGAATTGTCAAAAAGCCAAATTGGATATAATTCCACACCAAACATAAAAAAAGGGGGTGGACAAAAGTATTGGCACCCTTTGAAAAATCAGGTGATGCTTCTCTAATTTGTGTAATTAACAGCACCTGTTACTTACCTGTGGCACATAACAGGTAATGGCAATAACTAAATCACACTTGCAGCCAGTTGAAATGGATTAAAGTTGACTCAACCTCTGTCCTGTGTCCTTGTGTGTACCACATTGAGCATGGAGAAAAGAAAGAAGACCAAAGAACTGTCTGAGGACTTGAGAAGCAAAATTGTGAGGAAGCATGAGCAATCTCAAGGCTACAAGTCCATCTCCAAAGACCTGAATGTTCCTGTGTCTACCGTGCGCAGTGTCATCAAGAAGTTTAAAGCCCATGGCACTGTGGCTATCCTCCCTAGATGTGAACGGAAAAGAAAAATTGACGAGAGATTTCAACGAAAGATTGTGCAGATGGTGGCTAAAGAACCTCGACTAACATCCAAACAAGTTCTAGCTGCCCTGCAGTCCGAGGGCACAACAGTGTCAACCCGTACTATCGGTCGGCATCTGAATGAAAAGGGACTCTATGGTAGGATACCCAGGAAGACCCCACTTCTGACCCAGAGACATAAAAAAGCCAGGCTGGCTAAGTTTGCCAAAACTTACCTGAGAAAGCCAAAAACTTTTTGGAAGAATGTTCTCTGGTCAGATGAGACAAAAGTAGAGCTTTTTGGGAAAAAGCATCAACATAGAGTTTACAGGAAAAAAAAGAGGCCTTCAAAGAAAAGAACACGGTCCCTACAGTCAAACATGGCGGAGGTTCCCTGATGTTTTGGGGATGCTTTGCTGCCTCTGGCACTGGACTGCTTGACCGTGTGCATGGCATTATGAAGTCTGAAGACTACCAACAAATTTTGCAGCATAATGTAGGGCCCAGTGTGAGAAAGCTGGGTCTTCCTCAGAGGTCATGGGTCTTCCAGCAGGACAATGACCCAAAACACACTTCAAAAAGCACTAGAAAATGGTTTGAGAGAAAGCACTGGAGACTTCTAAAGTGGCCAGCAATGAGTCCAGACCTGAATCCCATAGAACACCTGTGGAGAGATCTCAAAATGGCAGTTTGGAGAAGGCGCCCTTCACATCTCAGGGACCTGGAGAAATTTGCCAAAGAAGAATGGTCTAAAATTCCAGCAGAGCATTGTAAGAAACTCATTGATGGTTACCGGAAGCGGTTGTTCGCAGTTATTTTGTCTAAAGGTTGTGCTACCAAGTTATTAGGCTGAGGGTGCCAATACTTTTGTCCAGCCCATTTTTGGAGTTTTGTGTAAAATGATCAATGATTTGACTTTTTTTTTCATTCTCTTCTGTGTTTTTTCATTGCAAGCAAAATAAATGAAGATATTATTACCAAAGCATTTGTGATTGCAATCATTTTCTGGAAGAAATTGAGTATTATCTGACAGAATTGCAGGGGTGCCAATACTTTTGGCCAGCACTGTATATCTCACTACAGGTACAGGCCTTGATGTATCACGTGCCTTATTAATATGTTAAATATGGACTGAAATACATAGGTAATTCTGCACCTCACTTGCCACTTTCTGCAAATGTGGGCACAGCAGGGCAGGACCACCTCAGCCTGACATAATATTGTAACTCATAGCTCCACTATATAGGAAATCTATGCTAGTTCCTGACTTGCATAGATTTCCAGTCAGGCGCATGGGCGTGCACCTGATTTATTAATAGGTGCGCTCCTTACGCCAGTCAGTGCCTTTATTAAGACTGGGGTAGGAAATTCCAGTCTTAATAAATTCTGCAGGGATTATCAAGACTGGCGTAGCAACCACCGGTCCGGATAAATCTCCCCCAAAGTGGTGGGAAGCAAAGAGGTTGTCAGGCAGCTCTGGCTCCACTTATCCAACCCATGAGACCTTTCATTCTCCCAACAGGACAGCCGTCCTTATACACATCAGATCCACCATCAGATTTTAGGTGATATGGTTTTCCCCATAGAAAACACCAATATCCTGGGTTTCTCAAGTCTTACTACATGACATAAAAGTACAGACTAGATGCAACAGGAAGCTGCTGAAAAGGAAACACAGTCCCAACAATGAACTTCACCAATTATCATGTTTGTTCTCATTCCCTCCACATCCCCTTAGTTTCCCCTTTGGGGTTTTCCCAGCATAAAAAAATTGTGGTGTATGAATAGGATTTGTTCTACATGTATGATGATCCTCTATATAAGCTGTATGACCATAACAACATGTGTATTGTAGAAGCTATTAGTATAGGGGAAATAAAAATCTCATTTATGTTATGTGAACATTTGGACAAAAATTTAAAAAACGTAAAAAGAAAGGAAAAGACTTTCCACTATGACAAATACACATCAGGAAAACCCCATACAGGAGACAGATAGCTAGCCTTGAGAATGAAATGTCTGAAACAACAAGTTTTCTATTCTAATGTGGTTTTCTTAAAATTCCCTGCATGGAAACTGATACCTGTTGAGGTCTGATAAGGTAAAGAAAAGTCAAAGACATTACGTGACACTTACCCCACTCAGATGAATTGCTAGGAGTGGAGGAAGGGATAATGGTTGAGGTATGGCTGGTAGTGGTAATATTCTGAAGACTGGTTACTTTTCTGAGGTGGCTGGAAGAAGATGGGGTCAAAGAAGTGGTGGGGACTGCAACAGTCACCTGAGATGGTAAAGCTTTGGCACATTTCACATCTTGTGTGGCAGATCCTTGCTCTAAAATGGTTTGCCCCATAGCGGTACAGCTGAAAAAAGACCAAAAACAAAATGTGCACAGTGAGAATCATCAATACAGCTTTAAACACAACAGGCAGGGGCCGTCTGTATACAATAATGGAGGGCAGCTGCAAGGACATGGATTTCATGGGCCATAATGGACTGACAGGTATTATGACGGCCCATCTGCTCATTACATTAGAGCAAAGGGCAGGGCTAAAAGAGCAGAGGCCCAGTGGGTTGAGGGTTTATTATATCATGGGTAAACATATTTTACACTGTTACACTGAGCCAAAGGCCAGATAAACCTGGATTCAACCCTGGCCAGGCTGTTGACCTCCTCTATCTTCTGGATTGTTCCAAAGCAATTGTCATGTCTTGATTATGATGGGGTTATTAAAGGGAGTTTATCATTAAAAAAAACAAACACTTTTAAGCTAATGGCACGTTGGAATGGCCTTTAAAAAGGCCATTCTTCTCCTACCTTTCATTGTTGTCTTCTCCCAGTCGTTTCTGTAAAAATCCATTTCTTCAATTATGGAAATGATCCTCACGGAGCACCCAGGGCGTTCCTCCTCTTCTGCGAGCACCCACCGCGTCATTGCTTGTCACCGCCCATTAGTCTGTTGTGGTGACTCCCATCTTGGTCTTCTTTGTATCTTCTTTCTTCTACTTCCTCTGACGCAGCACTAGACCACCGCCATTTTCCAGTGGTCTTTCACAAGAGGCACAGTACGGATCACCGGAAAATGACGGCCGGTCATGCGTAGTCACTGCCGTCCAGCGCTGCGTCAGAGGAAGTAGAAGTGAAGATCCAGATGGGAGTCACCACAACAGACTAATAGGCGGTGACAAGCGATGACGCGATGGGTGCTCACTGCCACGGAGGAACGCCTCGGGTGCTCCGTGAGGATCATTTCCATAATTGAAGAAACGGATTTTTACAGAAACGGCTGGGAGAAGACAACAATGAAAGTTAGGAGAAGAATGGCCTTTTTAAAGGCCATTGCAACGTGCCATTAGCTTAAAAGTGTTTTTTTAATGATAGATTCCCTTTAAGAACAGGATCCTGATTATAAAATATGGGTATTTTTGATTCAATATCATTTTCTACTTACTTTGTCCAAGGAAGACACTTGCTATTTTCTTTATCTGAAAAGGATCCAGGCTTGCAGGGCTGACATTCTGAAAAAAGAATATTACAGTGTCTGTGGGATTCTCAGAAGTCTGACTGATACTATTATTAACTATAGGGACAACTGACCATAGCCTAGATTTAGTAAATAAGAAGGCAATTCTACTTAAAGGTGTATCCCAACCTCAGACATTATTGGCATGCCCACAGGAAATGTCATAAATGTCTCAGAGATATGGGCCCCAACTCTGGAATGCGGTTCAAGGACCCACAACGCTGCAACTTCTGCAGATGGAAATGCTATTCATTGCTATGGGAGTTTTGAAAACAACCATGTGAGCATGCTCAGCTTTTTCAGACCTTGTATAGAAGTGAATGGAGAGATCCACAGAATCACAGCACCGCAGGATGCCCCCCACTCCCAAGATTGTTACCAGAGGTGGGACCCATATCTCTAAGTCATTTAAGGCAAGTCCTTTGGCCTATTTAACAGCTGATGAGATGTTTAATATAGGGATGTAAATATTTTATGATGTTAGTCAACCCTCTGCTCTATAGGGAGGGAGCACTGTGCATCTTATGACTACACCGGACTCCTAGTCACAATCGCCAGCACAAAGTACAGTGTAGCAATGCAGGTTAATATAATAACATTCTAAGATAGGACTGACTAACATCATAAAACATTTACACCCCTGACCTCAGCAGCGGGGCTATGACTAGCTGCTTGTGTTATTGCTGATGGGAAATTATTCATAGGTAGAAGACGCTTTCCTTATTGTGCTCAGATTTCTCTATTTCTGTGTTAGGGATCTTTTTAGCTGTATCATAACCTGGATTTGGAGTTTAGTGTCCCTGGATCTCCTATATTACGGTTGCCTGCACAATTCTCAGCTATTTGTTTTACAGTTACTCCTGGCAGAATTACATAAGAGAGACCAGTAGTAGTAGTAATGGATAGAAGAGAGAGGCAGACTTCTCCTTATTGTACCTGCATCTAGGTACTCAGGGAGAAAAAAATTAAATGTACAGTGCTGTTCGGGGCAGAAAAACTCAGAGGACACCATGCCTGAAGGTTTATACAGCCAGAGAACATATTGTCCAGCAGGAACCTGCAGATACTTCAACTTCTGATGAAAACTCAAGTACCCTTTAAGTGGTTGTCACTTTTGATCAGAAACTGGTGGTGAAATGTTTCGTCTATTCATCCATGTAGATGCTGAAAATGGTTGTTCATGCCTGGCCAACAGCAGACTTCAGTCAAAAAGAACTGGGTCATTCTGGAAAATTTTGGCCAGCCGTTGGCCAAAAATACCCATATATGGCATGTTCAGCTGCTTTTGTATGTTCATCCGAAAACTTGCGCAGACTCACTGGGAGGAATTTATCATTCAGTCTGCCCCTGTTTTCTGATGATTTGAGGAGCCCATTTGGTACAATGTGCCAAATCTGCGCCTCAAGGCATAATCTGCACCTCACTTGTCACATTCTGTGAATGTGGATGTTGCAGGGATCGGGAACGCCTAAGTCCAGCTGATTTACTAAAACTCACACCAGTTTCCCGGTGTGAGTTAGAATGGAAATCTACGTCAGTTCTTACCTGGTGTAGATTTCTATTCCAGCACTGGGTCCTCTGACAGGCTGAGGCTTCTTGTGTATGATATGTCTGCCTTAATAAATTTGCCCCAGTGTGTTTCTTTTTTTTTTTTTTTTTTTACAATTAAACTGTCTCCTAATTGGGTAGTTTAGTTGCTAATGTCGATAGTGGGATCATTCGTACAAGCGATCCCATCATCAATTGGATGGACAGCATGTAACGTGTATGGACAGCTTTAGGTCCCATCAAAATGACAGACATTTCGGCAGAACTCGATGGGCCATGTAGTAAGTCAATGGGGGCCATGTAGTAAGTCAATGGGGTCCATAAGGCGCCACTGGTGTCTTTCTTGCAACACATCTATAACAGCACTGTGGCTTCTATTATAAACAGGAGCCACAAGGCGGATGTGAACATAGCCTTATAGCACATTGATAAATGTAACTCATCACATACAAATAAATATAAGCAGACAGCAAACCCATACCATACATAATGTTTTTGATTAATTATATCTATAAAACACAGTGAACGCCACATACTGTTATTTACAATCTCATTTCCGCTGTCACATCGACAGGCGGTGTTGCGGTCGTTTTTCTTAGAACTTCCCTCAGGGCATCCACAAACAGCGTCAGATTCAATGGTACATGGCTTTATTGTAATGCTGCCTTTACATGTGAAATCAGAGAAAAAGGAAATTATTACAACATGAAAATATTACTTTTCATTTACTGTCTCATCTATAATGGGATTTCTAAAGTTAGTCCCCTGACAGCTGTCACTGCAGTATGCTGTCACTCAGGAAATGTGGTGTTATATGATGTCTATTGAATACTGAAGTGAATAGGCAAGTACTTAAAGGGGTTGTCCAATGTGATGTAATTGTCATTATCAGTGTTCCTGGAGCAGTCATGTGATCCTCTTCCCCTCTTCCGGTGACATCAAGCATACCTTGCACTTCCATCTGCGGTCCACACAGTTCGGGCTCATCCTCATCTTCTCCTCAGACAGCAAGCTGCCTCCTCTCTGCAGTCCCCAGACATCTCCTCTTTGCACTAGGTGATGACACAACTATGTACAGGTCATGAGCCATCCATGTGCTCCCTTTCCCTACAACGTCACCCAGTGCAGAGAGGAGGCAGCCCTCTGTGTGAAAAAAAGACGAGGACTCTTTCAGACTGCGGACAGAAGTACAAGGTATACGAGCCGTCACAGAAAGAGGAGATGAAAATCAGGTGACAACGGTGGTACTAGGAAATTGCAGTGCTGTTCCTATTACTAGGAACAGCTTGCAGTGCCTAGAAGGATGCCAGAATAGCTGATCTGTACAGGTCTAGGTGTTAGAACCCCACAGATCACATACTGATGGGCAAACTCCATTTGGGGCTTGAAAACCCCTTTAAGAAGGGGGTCTTGCCCCTGTATTGCCCACAGGCCCTAATGGGGCATATAAAAAGGGACTGTCACCTCCTGGTCCTTCAGTTTTGGCTTACCTGTGTTACAAACAGTGCACCGCTTACAACGATCTCTGGCATTCTTTGGGTTGTAGTAGTTTTCCTTACAGACCCTACATGTTGATGCTTTACTTGAAGTTGTGCAGACCTGTGATATCTCCTGACCTAAAAAAAAGAAACATAAATAATATAAAATATAACCTAATTTCAGAATACTCATCCAGAAATCTGTATATAGTATGTCAGGATCGTCAATAAAAAAGGGTATTTACACTTCAAAATTTCATGTAGACATTGCCTTTAGGACAATTTATACCATGTAACATTTTATTTACAAATTACCTGACTTAGCAATGATGTGAAAGCACCCAGTGCCGCATCTACCATGAGGCAAGATGGGTATCTTGCCTCAGGCTGCATATTGCCGAATCCCTGAGGGTGGCGACAATGAGAGTACTACTTGGGTGTTTTAAAGGTTTGCCCAACGGTTTCTTTCCAAATTGGAACTGCTAATTTTATACTCTGGGGTTTCTTCAGAGGGCGCCAGAGCCCAGGAGAGGTGAGTAACACTGTCTGTTATGTTTACCACCTCCCCTGGGCCTCCACTCATTATACTCTAGGGTCTGAAGATACCCCAGAGTATAAAAAGTGAGTGGCGAACCCCAAAAATTTCAGGTTCGGCTGAAACCGAAATTTTGGGGAAATTCATAGCTAAAACCATAGGGGCCACTATGGGACATTATACCATGTGGGCCACTGTGGGATACTATACCAGGCTGGGGCAGATGTAACATAAAAAAAAAGAAACATACTCACCTGTCCCCGGCACTCCAGTGGCCACTGCCACAGCTCCTTCAGTCGCGCCGTGTTTTGGGTGCTGGAAACCCTGCACCGATCAGCGACCTCAGCAGTCACTGGAGAGGCACTGCTGATGTATGTGAGTGACATCACCGGTTCTTTTCCAGCGACCATTGAGGCCAATAAGCAGCCTCAGATGTTGCTGTAGAGGTGAAATCACTCAAGTACATCACTGGTCCCTCTCCAGCAACTGCTGAGCCCGCTGAATGGCTCAGGGCTTCCGGGGACCAAGGCACAGCACGACTGAATAAGATGACAGGTGAGTAAGTTTTTTTTTATGCTACACGTGCCCTGGACTCCTCTGGAGTTTGTCCAGTTCCTAGGCAAACCCTTGCCAGTGGTCAAGCCTAATTTTCTTCATGGTGGGGAAAGGGGGGAGTGCATTTCAATTTTGGAGTTCTCAATCTTCATGAGCAGTGGGCAGAAGGGCATGGAGATCCCTTCTGACTCATGCTGTAGTGGATTAACTTAGATTTTATGACAACTACTACATATTGACACAACACTAGAATCCACTATGAACCTGGTAACAAATTCTCTTTATAACCCTTCCAAATCCAGTAGGAAAAGAATTCTGGAGCACAAACTGCTGCTTTACTGTAAGATACTGTTATCCAGTACTAACATGGTACTTTACTGTAAGGCTCTCATCACACTAGTGTTCCTGACTTGTTAGGACTTTACTTCTGATGATAAGAATAGCTTAGCACAATACCATTCAGTTAGAAATTTGCCCCAACAATAGGCCCATCACAAGGTGTCCTGCTGCTTGAATTCTCAATGACAGGCTGTAAGGCTATATTCACACTACTGTTATTAATGTCTGTTGCGGTCATCAGTCATAGGATGACAGCAATGGACATTAACTGTAGCAGAGTAACGGACACAGACAGCTCCTGTGTCCATCCCATTGACTCTAATGTAAACCACTGACACTTTCTTCTGGCTATAACGAAAGGACAAAGTCCTTCATGCATGACTTTTTCATCCATCAGAAAAGTAAAAAATAGGATGGAAGACAGCATCCGTCATGTTTTTTACATTGTGGGGAATGCAGACAGACATCCAATAGAAGGGCCTCCATCTGCATCTGTTATTTACTGTGAGGGATGAGAGCAACAGACATTAAATAACGGTAGTGTAACCCTAGCCTAATCTGCAGGGCATCCTGGCAACACGTGTACAACTGCTCTGAAGCGCCACCACAGGGGAACTGAAGCATTGTATTAAAATAAATAGGATGTCTTTGCAATGCACTGACTTTCTAAGTCCTCCAGAGCATGAAATGAATTTTGTAGCCAGTCTCCACTCGACTGATAAAGATCCTTAAAGGGGTTGGTCACTTTCAGACCAATATTGAGAGAGAAATGTTATTATTTGTATAATAAAAAGTTGTACAATTTTCCAATATACTTTCTGTATCCTCACGGTTTTCTAAATCTCTGTTTGCTGTCGTTCATTCGGCTTACCTCTACTGCATAAAACTCTGACCATGGTCATGTGATATACAGTACATGGTCATGTGATGGACACACAGGTGCACAGCTCGTTACAGTCACAGCACAGTAATCAGACATCTGCCTGGTAACGAGCTGTGCACCTGTGTGTCCATCACATGACCATGGACCGTACATCACATGACCATGGAACGTACATCACATGACCATGGACTGTACATCACATGACCATGGACTGATTTTTATACACTGGCAGTAAGCAGAATGAATGACAGCAAGCAGAGATCTAGAAAACCGTTTAAAACAAGTACAGTATCCTGCAGTAAGAATATCACAGGAACAGTCAACTATGGGGGTGATATGGTGCAAGGATGGTTTGGTTCCCTTTAGGACCTGGTTAATTTGCCATTACCAAAGAAATCATGAATTCTGTTGTGCCAGAAATTAAAGGGTATCTGTCTTCAGGACAGTCCTTTCTGAAGATGACATAAATACCTCCTAGTATCCTTAGGCACCATGCACACAAATGAGTGTGCATGCCATGTTGGGCCGATTTTGCATGGGGCTGCATCTGGGTGACACTTGGAGTGACATTCGAGTGTATTCTGTGATGTACTTACTTACCTCTATGGGGGCTTCTGATCCATTCTGCTCTGATGACACACATCAGGATAGGACCTGCTCTATGTTCTTCGAAACAGAACAGACCATCGTATGCCCCTTCGGGACACTCATTTAAGGCTATTTCAGTTAAAAAAAAAAACCCAGATACTTAAGAGCCCCCATTATAGTCAATGGATTTCCTCAGGCTCCGTTTGTGTCCACTATTTTCGCGGTCTGTTCATCCATAAAACTGGTCCTCCAACGGACCTGAATGTTCTCTGTAGATGCCGGAGCAAAGTTTCTTTTTTCACTATAGCATGAGTAATATATAAATCTCTGAGAAATACTGAAATCACTCATATGCCTGTATCCGCCTCCATATCCACAGTTACAGTATAAGTGTAACAGGTGAGTACTCTCACAGTCATTCCTTCCGTCCCCTAAGTAAACCAGACTCTCAGCAAACTACTGTATTTATTAGTAGTGAAGAAAACTACTGCCTGATCACAATGAAACAGAGATAAGACAATATTCCACAAGCAGGTTCACTGACTCACATACCGCCATACATTACTCAGTTTTCGTTGCTGACCTTCCTTATGTGTATTATTAATTCAATGCAATATTAAGAAGGTTTCCCCTTTGGGCAATGCCTTTATGTTAGAAGGGTGCCCCAAGGATGAAACCTCCAGCAGCCAGTTGCAAGAGAAGCCAGCAGAAAGTGAACAATTTCCCTACAGCGCCCCTGTTGGGTAAATCAACCCCTTCCTGCCACAGGCATTTTTCGATTTTCGTTTTTTGACTCCCCAACTTCCAAACCCCATAATTTTGTTATTTTTCCGTTAACAGAGCCATAAGAGGGCTTAATGTTTGTGGGACAAATGAAACTTCATCATGGCACCATTTAATAGCCCGTACGATGTTCTGGGAAGCTGGAAAAATTGCGTTTGTTCGACTTTCTTACGGGCTTCGTTTTTACGGCGTTCACCGTGCAGCCAAAATGACTAGTCACCTGTATTCTATGGGTCGGTACGATTCTGGGGATACCGAATTTATATGTTTTTTTTTTTTTTCTATGGGAGGTGAAAAAAGGCGTTTTTGGACATGAGGATGTATAATATGTTTATGTTTGTTTTTCTTTATTTATCTTTATTTCCAATGTAGGGAAAGGGGGGATTTGAATTTTTATATATATTTTTAAAAACTTGTTTTTTTTTTAAATTGTAGTCTATGGGACTTTCGCTACAATACTATTGAAGCTGATCATAGACCAGCCTCAACAGTTATATTCCGATGTAAGGCCTGGGAACCTTCATAAGCCTTTAAACCCCTTTAAATCCCCCTGCAGTGGCACTGTAGGGAAATTGATCACTTTCTGCTGGCTTTCCTCACTGACTGCAGCTGACCACTGGAGGTCCAATCATTGACAGATAACCCCTTTAAATACAGTGACTAGACTGGTGTCCTTGGTTCAGAATCCTCATCTTTTAGACAGAACAGAGAAATAAAGCATTTCTCACTCTGGAGAACGTATCCAGCATTACACTAAGCGTGGGTTCACACTTGCGCCTGGAGTCCGTCCGCCGCGAATCCGACCGAAATGTCGGGAAAAAGGATAGGGAAAGGTTTGAGACACATTGCTTAAAAACCCATTCACTTCTATGGGTTTTTAAAGCAATGCACGGGTGTCCGATTGCACCCTCTGCGCCGCAAAGCCGGTTTTCTTCGTCGGACACAAAGTCCTGCATGTCTTATTTTGTTTCCGATGAAAAAAAAACGGCTTCGCGGCGCAGAGGGTGCAATCGGACACCCGCGCATTGCTTTAAAAACCCATAGAAGTGAATGGGTTTTTAAGCAAAGCATTTCAAACTTTTCCCAATCATTTCCCTATCCTTTTTTCCCAACATTTAGGTCGGATTCGCGGTGGACGGACTTCAGGCGCAAGTGTGAACCCACCCTAACTGGCCACTGGTGTGAATAGACACCATGTAATCCTTAGCTTCTCCTGTAGTAGTGCAGCAGGGAAAATGAGCACTTACTACCAGGTTTCCCTACATATTACAGCTGATTACTGGAGGACTGGATGAAACTTTGTGATCTGCTTATGTTTAAGGGACCCTTCTAAACAGTAGGGATTGTCCCCTTTAAAGGGTTTCTCCAAGACTTAAATACTGATAACCTATCCTTAGATTGGTGGGGTTCTGACACCTGGCACCTCCACCAAGGGGGAGCGCAACTTCCTCTTCACAGGCCAGAGACATCACATTCATCAGTCACATGGCCGGCTTTCAGCTCAGTCCCATTGAAGTGAATAGGACAGAGCTGCAATACCAATCACAGCCACTATACAATGTATGGCGCTATGCTTGGTAAGCAGTGAATACACTGTAGTGCTGGCCCGAACATTGTGGAACCTTCAAACAACTGTGGTTAGTGGGTGTTAGACCAAAACCAAAATGATATTGATGACCCACCCTTTAGAAGCTGGATGGGAACTGCCCAGGGGAGAGTTCTCCCTTTAACTATGCTTTCTAAGTCATCATTTTTTAGTGTAAAACATTGTTTTTTGTAATGATGGAGCCTGTCAGTATTTCATGCTGCCCGTGGTCTGCTGATGGGTTCCCTTTAAGATCGTTCCAGCTATTGCCCTGGAACAAGTCATCCTGTATTCTGTCCATGTAGACTGCTGTATAGCATCCACTATCTCACAGCAGACTGTGGGGACGTGATCTAATGTATATGGGGTTAGCAAACAGGGTAAGTAGCTTTAGGCAGGGTGGAAGACAAATGTAGAATGAAATGGCTGGATGATAAATAGACTGGTTCACCAGAGCAACTTTTATGTAGTGCCTTTATTCCTTGGCGAGTCCTGAGTATGGGACCCCCAATTATGGCACCTATATGCCCTAATATGAAAAGGGTTTTTTATGGTCTGACAACCCTGTACCCTGATGATACCCCTGAAATATAAGCAATGATAATATAGAACAATAGTAATAAGAAAGTGGTGGGTGCGCACCTGCAGCACAATGTGTGAATAAAGTACTAGTCACTTGTTTTTCGGGACTTCCCCTTTGACTTCTTTCCACTCATGATGTATGAAAACTGCAGTGTCTGCATATCTCTGTAGAGTCAATGTGAGCTATATTTATCTCTGGACAGAAATACACATGTAAGGTCTCATCGACCAAAACTGAGAAAAACATCCCCCCACACATGGAAGGTTGAAAGCAACAATGAATCCAGGCTGCACATTACATGTAGCAGCAAAGGAAGTGATAGATTGATATCAGATAATGGGCAAAATCTCATGTCTGCATATCCGACTTCTGGGGAAATTACTCAAAGTTTACCTTAAATGAAACTTTACAAGGATGAAGGATGGGTTAATATGGCCCTAATCTGGCCATATCCATGTTAACCAGAACCTCCAGGGTCTTACAAAACACATTTAGGCTACGGCCCCACGTTGCGGAAACGCAGCTTTTTTTGTTACAGATTTTGCTGCGGTTTTTTGAGCCAAAGCCAGGAGTGGATTTAACAGCAGGTAGACGTATAAGAACTTCCTATATATTTCCCATGCCTTTTGTAGCCATTCTTGGCTTTGGCTCAAAAAAATCGCAGCAAAATCTGCAACAAAAAAAGCTGCGTTACCGCAACGTGGGGCCGTAGCCTTAGATTACATAGGAGTCTATGGTAAATTCTGATAGGAAGAACCGCAGGGGTCCAAGTGTTATGTCCCAAATATGAATACTAAAATTCATCCATATTATAGCAGTGTGGCCCTGACACATTACTCTGCAGTTGTAACTATCCTCACGGTGATTGTCTATGCTTGGGCCATTTCTGCCTCCTCATCCTCCCTGTAACAAGTCACATCACTCCTCCAATCTCTGGGTGGCAGCCATCCCCTTCCTGCAGCCTGACATGACCCTTATGACAGTTTTCCGTTCCTCCTTTGCTAAAGTTATCCTGTCTGAGTATCACATCACATATCAGGACAGACTAAGATGCTGACCTATGAGGGCCCCAGAACAGCAATTGGAATTTCCTGTGATTTCCCTTGCACAACGTCAACAGACTGAAGAAATTTTCTGACAGTATAGGAAAAACATGCTGACCCATTTCAGATAGGCACTGTTCACACTGGTTTCACAGCTTTCAGGTTTACAGGATACGTTTTTCTCTTAGTTGGGTTTTAAAGGGTCTGTTGTTTTATTGCATTGAATGAAGCTGCATTGTTAGAGCTCCACTATGCCGACCCTCCAAAAGCAATGGAAACCGAATGGACAAGTGTGAATAGAACCCAAGAATCGATGTTACTGCCCTGCACCTATCACTGAAATATTACTCCAGTGTACCTTAGTTCAGCAATTCCTTCCATGTACTGCCTTCTATTATAATATCCCCCAAAAAAGATTTATATTGCATGTCGGTCAGAGTCTGATCCCCTGCACATGCCGGGACCCTGAAAAGGGAAGTGACCTGATTTATGTACAGTCACTCTCTACTGAAATGAATGGGGGCACACCTTCCTTATGCTGTTGAACAGTTCCGTGTGGGATGTCTTTTTTTCACAGACCCATTCACCTCAATGTGCGAAATGGGTCCATAAAAATGACCCAATAGTCCGATTTGAGAAAAAAATAGATACATATAAATATAGTGGATAGATGGATGATAGTGAGATGGATGGATGGATGGATGGATAGATAGATAGGATAGTATAGATAGATAGACGAGAGGATAGTGATAGATATATAGATAGATAGATAGATAGATAGATAGATAGATAGATGATAGTATAGCTAGGTAAATAGATAGACAGATAGATAGATATGAAGTAAATAGATATGATATTCATAGATTGACAGATAGAAATAGGATAAGAGAAAAAGAGGTAGGTAAAAAATACCAAAAGACAGCAGCACCAACAAATGAAAGGGTGCAATATCCTCTATGCTATAGGCAATACCCCTGTGAATATAAAAATCAGAGGCAGAACTCCAGTGGTTCCAGGAGGAAATAGTGAATTTATTTATTTATTTTACATTTTTTTCACCTGGAACTACTGGAGTGCTGTCTCTGACTTAAATAGATAGAAAGATAGCTAGATAGATATACTGTATAAGACATGAACCGATAGGAGGATAGATAACAGATAGATAGGCAGAGATAGATACGTAGATAGATAATATCATCTATATGTAGATATAGAATGTAGTATGTATATGAAATAATTCATTTTAATATTAATACATATTCATCATTCTGTATCATTACAGAGCCTTCCATTACATATTATATGTATCTATCCATCTCTAGGTACAATAATAACAATACTGTACAATAACAATATTTATCATTTGAGTTATTACAGACATATATTACTTATTATAAACTATATATATCCAGCCCTAGGCACAAATACTGTACAATAACATAATATTTATCATCACATATATTACTTATAAACTATATATCTAGCTCTAGGTATAATAACCCTAATAATATACAATAATCCATGTTACACATTATATATATATATATATATATATATATATATATATATATATATATATAGCACTAGATCCACACATGTCCCCACCTGCCGCACAGAAGTCGCAGCACACCACCTTTCTCCCTGCGATTTCCTCATACTGGTCCTGTGAGCAGCCGGCAGCCGCGGCCGGGTCAGGCAGCAGAACCCTGAGGACGAGCATCGCCAGCAGCCCGGTGACCGGCAGACACAGGTCGGCCATGTCTTCAGCACCAGTCACACATACCACTCTGTGCACTCACTGCTCCTGTCATCTTCTATTATAAGCCCGGGGAGGGGCGGGGACATTTTCCAGTAGGTGTGCTGTGGTGAATCTCTAAGCCCAGGGCATGCTGGGAGTAGTAGTTTCACACTAGTCCTTCACTATAGTTGATTACAACATTTTCCCCCAGCATCCAATCACATCACAACTTTTATGTGCTAGAAGAATAGAAGCTGCAGTCTGATTGGTTGCTGCAGTTTTTGCAGCGGGAAGAGTTGCCCATAGAAACAAATCAGGTTCCAGCTGTCAATGGAAAGTGAAAGCAGCAATGTATTTGGTTGCTATGGGCAACAGGTATAATATTCTCTGTGTCTTTTCACAGCAATTTTAGTGCATTCTGCATGTTATACTGCATACCTCCCAACTTTCAAAAGATAGAAAGAGGTACAGAATGTGTGGCGCGATATGTGTGCCGTGCCGAATTAAGGCATTAAGCCCCACCCATTTCCACCTAGAGCATTGTCTGGGCAAATTTTTATTTTTATTTAAATTGGCCGGGGGGAGGTGAAAATAAAATGTCATACTCACCTCTTCCTGGTGCTCCGGTGTCCTCCCAGCGCGGTCCGGTCCTGCTGTTCCAGTGTCTTCTTGAAATTAAATTCCTCACCGGTTTGAGGTCCTGGGTCCCTTTTGCTGAAGCCGCTGAATGGCCTCAGTGGTCACGTGACCGCTGAGGCCAATGAGCAGCCTCAGGAAGGGACCTGAGGCATCACAGGTAGTGACGTCCCGTGTCCTTTACTGAGGCCGCTTTACTGAGGAAACGCAACAAAAAACGCATCATGTAAAAAAAAGCGCAAAAAAAAACGTTTCCTAATTCCTGAGGCAGATTTTTTCAGCTTGCAAAAAACTCTGTGTGAACATACCCTAATACTCACCTCTCCTCACTCCCCTGCTTTCTGTCAGCAGTCTCTGCTCTGGAGTCTTCAGGGTGCTGCAGGCTGAATGTGAATGACGTCATCACATTGCGCTTACTGCTCCTAGAGCAGAAACTAGTCGAATGGCGAAGCAAGAAGTGGACAGCTCCTGCTTCACCATTGTGTGCAACTCATCTGCGTTCAGAAAGGACGCAGATGAGTTGAATCTGGCCGGGACATATTTCTAAGTGCCAACGTCTTTGGGTCTGTGAAAAATGGATAACATGGATTCCATCTGTTTTTTTCATATATAACCATAGACTTGCAACGTTGCGATCTACTCATTATGCATGCAAATCAGGGACAAAAAAAGCGGACATGCTATTGCTTTTTATTTATTCTTTCACAGAGACACAGTGTATGTATGAATAAATATATTGAAAATGAATCCGTTTGCCACCTATCAAAAATGCGGATGGCATACGAATGTGAAAAACAGACGTGTGAATGATATTTTAGTGTGGTGATGGTTACTTGTGGGCCCACCAGACTTTTGGGCCCAGTCGCAGCAGTGACCATTGAGACCCCTCATAGTTAAGTCAGTGAGTGTCTGGTATTGGACCCTTACCGATCTGATATTGATGACCTAAGAATCGATATCAAAAGTGTGGACAGCAACTATAATGTGCTGATATTATGGCCACCTGCACACAATGGCATTATAGTCATGATTGTCCTGTGTTCCGGGGCATTTCTGGTAATAACTTATCATGGAATTGCTACTTATGCAGTATCCTCATATGGTTAGGTGTTAACGGCACCGCAAACTCTTCATGTTTTATTAAAAATCTCACGTGTGACTTCAACAGCAGAGATTGACTGGTGGGCTCATGTCTGCGGCTGTTATAGTTGTTACATATTGATGTGGTTAACACGGTGAACAGGAAGGGGGGCGATTGTGGTGGTATATACTGTACATACTAGTGAATAAAAAGCACAAATACATCTGAGCTACAGTCACAGGTTGGATACATACACTAGCAATTTTTTCATTACCTGTTGTAATTTCGACCACGTATACCACCAATTACTGCTTGCAAATTAACCACTAGGCCGCTACATGGGAATGAATGGCCCCCCAATGTCAGACTGTGATCCTCCAAAGCTAGGGTGCAGGTTATGAAAAAAGTACTGTCTGTCTAAAGATGAGTGCCAAGCGACTTAAAGGCAAGTATCTATTTATAAAGACTGGAATGTTCAACACCAGTCTTCATATCCCATACACCAGTGTAGAAAGGAGCACCCTCTGCTGTGTGTGTGCACTGAAATCTACATCAGCTTGTAGCTGGTATAGATTTCAAGTATCATTTATGCCAGTAAACTGGTATAAATGATCAAAAATCATATACACCCCTTCCAGGAAAATGGGGAGGGCGGCACAAACCAAAACACCAAACAGCTATTTTGCATACAAAAAGGTACGTTCATAAGAAAATGTACATTCTCTAAGTCACTAACCGCCTCTATAAGTGGTTTAGAAGAGATTTTGGTGGTGGTCGACTCCTTTTAATCCCAACATTCAAGACTACTGAAGCCAGGCTCTCATGGAGGTGTGGATACAGAGCAATTACTCACTTCATATGAACAACACAACTCTAGTGGAAACCTACACACGAGAAGCTGGTTAGTTTTCCGCTGGTGAATATCTACCACAAGATCTGTGACATAGAAGAGAATTAAATACAGCACAGCACTGCCATATGAGGTCTGAGATTGTGATCAGCATCATTCATTCATTCATGTACGTCATACTATGTGTAACTGCATCTCCTTCCATATAACAGTGGAACATACAAAAGACGGGTACAAAGGTGCTAGAGGTAGACATTACAACCACTTACATAATACAAAGAAGACTATCAATGCTCAGTTTATAGGATGGTTTCCATAATGAATTTAAAAGCTCTATCTTCAGCATCCTTCTTAACGTACATGCACACAGTGCAGATTACATGCAGATTTTCCATGTGCAAAATCCACAGTGTAACAGTTGCATTTAAATCAATGAGATTTTCTTAATCTCCTGCACACAATGCAGATTTCATTTTGAGCAGAAATTGACATATGGTATAGATTTTAAAATCTGCAACATGTCAATTCTTTGTGCGGATTTGGTGCCGATAACTTGCAGCATACACCCTGAGACTAAGGGATCGTTCACACTACCACTGGTGACCGTCAGTAGTGTCCATTGCGATTGTCCATTACAAGATTTTAGCAACGGACACTAGCAGAACCGTCACAAATCCGTTAAAATTTCCATTGCATCAATGGGATTTTATCTGGTGTTTGTTAGTGTCCATTATACACCAAATCCGTCACATATCCGTTTTTTTCGCGGACAAAAAATCCGACATGCAGGACTTTTGTGTTCATGATAAAAACGTCAAGCGGCCGTTATTTTTTAACATTAAAGTCTATGGGTAACGGACACTAATGGACGGGTGTCCGTTATACTGTCCATTTTTTTTCTGCGCATGCTCAGAAAGCAGAAACAAAAAAAAAAAAAAGCAAAAAAACGGACAGTATAAAAACGGACACTAACGGATACTAATGTGTCCATTAAATGGATCAGTTAAAAATAACGGGCAAATAAACATCAGTTTGTGTCCGTTATGTCTGTTATGATAGGTGTCCATGTTTTTTGTTTTTTTTGTAAAGGACACTATCATAACGGATATCCAATGGTAGTGTGAACTCACCCTAAGGCCCCAGGTAGCAGGGCCGCAGCGCTTTTCACAGAATTTTCCTCTGCGGAATTTCTGTTTCAATTATACCTATAGGGAAACCAACGGCGTTTCCATAGGTATAATTGATATGCTGCTATTCCAAAACCGCAATGGTTTTAGAAATCGCAGCATTTCCGCTGCATTTATTTCTCTGCAATATGCGGATGGGATTCGCAGGGACTATAAAATGTTGCAGCTATAATGTCCCGTACTATAAATCACGACAGGACAGTATGTTGCTGAGAGACAGGGACTCCTAGCATCACACATAACTCTTATGCTCGGAGTCCCTATCCCAGCACACGGGCCGAGTTTCACGGGTCATGTGATTGCAGGGTTACATGTAAAACCTTGAAACTGACAACCGATACAGTTATTCTTTATACCTGATATATCCCATACGTTACATTTGCGTAAGGCTTCAGTCACACGAGCGTGTTCGGTGACCGTTCGGAGACTCTGTCCCCCGTTCCACTTAAAATATGCAGAGAGAAAAGTCTTGCAAGCAGGACTTTTCTCTACTCCGATATCGGGTGGGAACCTGGCGAACCCCATTGTAGTCTATGGGGTCCAGGGGTAACTGCTTTTTTAAGCAGATAGGGTTTCCGTTTTTTTTGGGTCCGCTTGGGGAATGGAAACCTGAACGCAGGTGTGAACCTAGAGTAAGAATTACGATCAATAATATGATTTTTCACTGGATCCATTCACGCAGCTCTTGTGGTGTATGCTTGGTCTACGTGGTGGGAAAGCTCCATTGGCTTTGTAATATGTACCAATACATGACATTCTGTATTAATAATTTGTTCCTATTCCTGCACCTACAGTACTGCACTACTACTGCTATTAGATCTCCAGAAAACAAAACTTATGTAATGACAAAATGAAGAGATGTTTTGTGCAGCCAGAATAGCACAGCATGCTGCATTGTTTATGCTGTCAAAGATGAAGGAAACATCAATAAATCTCATTACAGGCAATGCGGTTTGTAGGCTCAGTTCAAAACTGTCAACAGAGCTGGACAAAATAGTGCAGCATGCTGCACTATTTTGTCTCGTATAATGATGGAATACATGACCGACACCCAGAGGAGTTTGTTGGGCGCTGTTGGTATCTATCGTATGACGTATATGACGCATATGTTAGATGTGTTATGTTACCCTGTAGTGAAATGCGGCAAAATGGGAGTGCATAGCATGCGTCAACATCATTACGTAAGATTGTTAGTTTTAGGACCCCCTTACATGAACAATCCCTTTGAGGGCTACAAATAAAAAAAAAAAAAAAAAAAAAAATCAAAACTGACATTGTACATCCTAGTGTATTTCCATTTTTGATCCATGACCAGCCATGTGTAATTTTTCAGCATCACCTAACAATTTGCAAAAACGGATGAAATACGAACAGCCCATTTTTTTTTTTTTCTCCACAGTCCCATAAGGGTTATCTATGAAGATTGGCATATTCAACTTCAGTCTTCATATCCCCTCCCGAGGTCTGCAACTTTTCTGCACCAGAAGTCTAACATAGTCATAAATCTGTCCCACAGATTTACACGGCCAAGACAGATGCGTGAATGGCTTCATTCGCCATAATAGGTTTGTGGGCAGTCCGTGTACTGTTTGGTTTACTTCGGACAGCACTTGGATTGAAAATGGACTGAAAGGGTCCTTTAAAAGATTCTAGAGAAAGCAGTGCGTCTACGAAGATTTATAAAAAGCGTAATATTTTTTAAATTTGTTGACGACTGAAGTAGCGGGAAGGCAAGTACCCATCCTGTACCACATGTATCATTCTGTGTGCTTTAGGCCTTATACACACGGCCATGTGCAGGCCAAGAGGGGAAAGATTTTATAGGGGAATGTACTCGGATGACACCTGAGTGCCTTCCGTCCCCCATTGACATTCCGTTCCATTCTCATATCACGGAGCAGGATAGGACCTGCTCTATAATCATCGAAACAGAACAGAGTATTGGATTCCCCCTGTCTTAGTTGCCCATAAGAACCAATCACAGCACAGCTTTCATTTTGTATTCTGCTCCTGAAAAATGAAAGTTGCAATGTCATTGTTTGCTACGGGCAACTAAAAGTTTTGATTAAAATCTTTTTAAATTTTAAATTTTTAAAATCCAAAGTTCCCTTGCAAAAGCAAAAAAAACTCCCCATGATCACAGCACATGTCTTCCTACACATCAGAATCCCCAAATTTTCCAAAATTGTAATACTCCTCACCATATTGAGGTCTGTGGTCCAGATCCTTTAGGCTTCGCAAATCAAAATGTCATCCACACGCTGCAAAAAAAAAAAAAAAAAAAAAAAAAAAAATTACAACCCCCCCCCCCCCAAAACAAAACCCTTTATGCATGGAAAATGCAGATTTTTAAATCCACATCATCAAAATTATTTCATGAAATCTTAGAAAATGTAGTGGCCGCCTATTACTCAAGTGTTATTTTGAGAATGGTACCAATTATTTCTTATCACGGTTTTTCGGTATTTTACTAATAAGGTGGGCTCATATTGGCACATACTATGTTTATACAACATTGGAATAGGTTTTATTTCTCATTAATATAATAGATTTGTACTTACTGCGCATGCCTGAATGATATAAGGATGATACATTGAGCAATCCTGATAAGGAATCCTATAAAAACCACATGTTTAATCATAAACAAGAGAGCATTTTTATAACCACACAGATTAAGGTTACATCAGCGCAGAAACTGCAAAAAATTGGCGGAGATAAAAGTCCCACAAGGTGGACTTTTTTTCTCTGTCGCTTTCAGTTTTAAAACGGTGGGCACTTGACGGACCCCATTATAGTCTAAAGGGTCTGCCAGTGTTCGTGGATAAACCACTGTTTTAGCGGTCCTGCTCTCCGTCATTCATGTCAGAGAGCCTAGCGCTAGTGTGAACCTAGCGTCAGCTGAACCAATGATGCTGTGTTGATGTCACTTTAGCTGGTGTCTGCGTCGTGTGGCCGTTCCGCGATTCCGTTCCCCCATTCCACTTAAAATATGCAGAGAAAAGTCCTGCAAGCAGCAATTTTCTCTCCACCAATTTTAGGTGGTCACCTGGCGAACCCCATTATAGTCTATGGGGTCCATGGGTAACCGCTTTTTAAGATTTTAAGGTTTCGATTTGAACGGAAAGCCAAACGCTAGTGTAACAATTTCAATGTGAGCGCTAGAGAGAGTCGAAGTACAGCGCTCAGTTATCTCCTGTGCTCCCATTGAAATAAATGGAGCAATGTTAGTGTTGCCGGACCACCACTCCATTCAGAACATGGAACAAAAGGTTCCACGTTGTACTGATCAGCGGGGGTCAGAGCTGGCGGACTCCCACTGATCTGCAGGTTATCCCCTATACTATGGATAAGGGATAACTTGTTTTGTGGGAAAACCTTTTTATGAATTGATGCCAAAATGAAAGGTGTTTTACCACATAAAGTATTTATCCTTTATTGCAAGAATGCAGATGTATGTGAACCTGGTGTGACTTATACACTAGACCAGGGGTCAGCAACCTTCGGCACTCCAGCTGCTGTGAAACTACAACTCCCAACATGCTCCATTCACTTCCATAAGAGTTCCAAGAACTGCAGAGCAAGTATGCATGCTGGGAGTTGTAGTTTTACAACAGCTGGCGTGCCTAAGGTTGCCTACCCCGCCCTATAGAAACCCCTTCTTATACATGATCTAATACGTTGTGCGTGTATGTATACATAAGGTCTCAATGGTATTTTTCACATTTTTGGGAGGCACTGTGCCAACTCACCTATTAATTAGTTCCTACGCCATCATGGGTGCAGTAAAGAGACTGCCCATTGTTGTATAATGGGTGCCACATAAAGGGGAAATGCTGACCTGACAACCACTTCCCCTGGCAAGATCAGGTGATCAACACCAGGACCAACTTTCGTGGGGAGCTTATTTAGCAAAAAACAAAACAAGAAGTAATAGACGACAGGATTAAATTAGTTTTTCTTGGCCGAGAAAAAAAAAACTGCCATGCAGTTTGTCCATTTTGACGGACATAGCTAGAACCCATGTGAATAGACCCATAGACATTCATGGGTTTAAAAACAGCCATCACACGTCTGTTATTCACCCTCATGTGAATGATCCTTTTCATCAGACTGACACAGCTGTTTTGCAACAGGCCTTAAGTCCATGAAAAACAGCACTGTTGTGTGAATATGGACTTAAATGTTTATCCAGGCTTTGTAATCAATTGCTTATACTTAGGCTATTTCATCAATATTAGATCGGTCGGGGTCCGACCCTCAGCACCTCCACCGATCAGCTGTAGTAAATGGGGATACCATGGCAGCCTCATATTTGCAGACAATGGTTGAAAGTGAAGAAGGCAGATAGTTTCTTAGTGGTGGTGCAGGATACTGCAGCTGTGTCCCAATTGCTTGAATGGGAGAAAACTAATATCTTGTCCAAGCACTGTCGCCACTTCAACAGCTGATTGGTGGAAGGCTATTTAAGGCTGGGGCTCCACGTGGCGTAAATGCTGCGGTTTAGACATGGCTTTTTACAGTGCCTGCAAAGTGGAATCCCATCCACACAGTGCAGAAAAATACCCACAGCGGAAATGCGGTGAGGAAATGGGGGAGGGAATGAAGAATCCGTATTTAAACGCCATTAAGAACACAATACGTGTCCCAGGGTGTCCAGTTAGCTCGGAAGGCGTCCATGGTGTTATGAAGACCTGTGGTGAAGAACTCAAGACTGCGGACATCTTTCATTCTAGCCAGTAACTCAGATAAGGTGGGAGGGGTCGTGCTTGCTCCTCTAATTTTTGGCAATTAGAGTCTTAGCTGCCATGCAGAGATACAGAAAGAGCTTGGAGGTTTTCTTACCCAGGTGCCTGGGAGGAAGATTCAGGAGATACCTAAGCGGGTACAGGGGAACTCCCTGGAGGAAAAGTTCATCAGTCACCCTCCTGACTTCCCCAGAAACCGATCCTCCATACTATTACTAAACATGTTGGCCACTCAGGAGCTGCAGTCTCTCTGCTGTATTACATAGCGGAATAAAAAGTGATCAAAACCCAAAATGGTATAAGTACAAATTCCATCTGGCCCACAAAAAAAGGACTCCTTATGCAGCCCTGTATAAGGATATACGGATATATAAAAAAAAAGGTGCGGGTCTCAGAATATGGCCGTTAAAGCCTGTTGCCCTCATCCCATTAAGGATGAGTACAATAGACCCTACCCTAAAATTTCTAAAAGCCTGGATAATCCGTTTAGTATCCAACCAGGATGAGAACAAGATCCATGATGGCCGCCATGTGCACTAGGCCTCAGTGTGTAAATACTCCCCTGGTATCTCCTGCATGCTATAGACAACACTAACACATCGACGAGATACAGATTCCTTTATTTCTTCAGAAGCATAGAACAGATGACTTTGGTGCACAATGTTATCTATAGAAAATAGGTTGATATTTAACCAATGTATAAAAATAAATTACATGTATCTAAGTGATGTTCTCCATCACGGCCACATTTCCCTCATACTCTCCACGATATTCCAATGGTCTAAAGACCCATGTATAGATGTAGCAGAGCTTTGCTCTTGGAAAAGATTATGCATTGCTGCCAAGTCATATCACAATCTGTGTTGTACATAGAACTAAAGGTAGGCTTGCATGCAGATGTAGTGCCCCATACAGTGCTGTATTATAAGGATCATCATATACCCCATAGAAGCAATGTACTGTATGAAATCAATAGCAACATCAGCTCTGCTACATCTGTACAACAAACACATTCTACAGATAATGAAGAGACAGACCCATCTACAATATTACATCAGATCATATCCATAGAACACAATACACAGGACATAAAACTTATTTCTTTAGTAATACTAAAACACGGCATCTATGATCTTCTTATATCGGTTTCTATGAATATATAATACAATTATGCAGTTATAAAAAAATAGACAAATTAAATCGCCATGGTTATGTGACATTCTCTGTATTGTACGACATCGGGACTGGCCCAGGAGCAGGAAGATTTCCCTATTCTCACTCAAAGGGCGACTTTTGTGTTTTGCAACTGTATTTCTCAATGTGTAGGATTTCAATCCAAAGGTTCTCAGTAATGACCAGGGAAACGCCAGTCTGCATGGTTTCCTTCAGGGACCATTTGGGTTATACACAGGTACTTCTTTAAAAGGAAGTTAATGGAGGAAACTAAATATTAGAAAAAAACCCACAAACCCTATACCAAAACAAACATTTTGGCCCTTATGGTTTGCCAGTTCAGCACTTTAAAACATAGTAATTCAAGACTACTTGAATAGGGAGACATGCTGCCTAACAATCCCATACAAAAGGCTCCTGAAATGACTATTCAGACTAAAGCTAAATCCGTATCGTACTGACGGCAGAGTCAGCTCGCAGAATTCAGCCTTATTCAGACAACCATAATGCAAATGCATAATGCATTTATTGTGCATGTTCAGACCAAAAGACACACCTGACTTCGAATCAAATTTTGTCTCCTTTCTGTGAAATCCTGCATTTTTTCACTCTTCCCCTTGCTTTTGTATTGAGAGATGTTCCTGCCTCTCACTGAATGTTACAGTGTATGGAGTACGGGCTGCGTAATATGCAGCGAGAATGAGGGTCACTTCAAACAGTTATATCTCGAACTTTATAAAACGTATAAACTTGCTTTTGGTGTCATATGAAAGAGGAGATTTTCTTCTTTCATGAGACACTAAGTCAGTGCTATCTAAATTATTTCAATAAATCTCACTGGTTGAAAACACACAGTCGGGATTAGGATATTTATATGCAACTGTATAATATATGATATAAAAATACCAATCAGACTCCATTTTCAACCAGTGATATCTCTGGAAATAATATAAATAGCACTGGAACCTTAGTGTCATATGAAAGAAGAGAATCTCCTCTTTCATATGACACTAAAGTTTGTACTACATGTTACACAGATCCGTACTCCATAAACAGTAAGATTCAGTGAGAGGCAGGAACAGCTCAATACAGAAGCCAGGGAAAAAGTGAAAAAAAAAAAATGCAGGATTTCACAGAAAGGAGCCAACATTTGTAAAAAAGTATATTACAAAATTTATTAATGACACAAATACTGCCAGAAAATCAAAAAGTTGTCCGAAAATTTTGTTACGCTTTAAGTGAAGTTGCACTATGGCCATCTCGTTCAAAGGGAATTGGTCACCAAATTTCGGTTTCTTTACACCATGATAAATATATTCTACGCTATGTGACTACAACTGTCCTGAATTTGATCTCTATACCTTAAAGAGGTCCTTTCACCACCTATACCAACCTGAGCGTCTTTACATCCTGTGCGCCCCTCTATGGACACCAGCGCAGTTGGAATTTTTAAATCTACAATGTATCCGCTATGGACAAGATAGGGGATAAACTATAGATTGGTGTGGGTCCGACCCCAGTGGGAGTCCCTTGGACCACTGTCTGAACGAAGCAGCAGTCAAATAGGTACACTGTTGCTCCACACAACTCTATGGCACTGCTGGAAACAGCAGAGCGCTGTACTAGGCAAATTTACAATGTGGGGGGATACATTGTAAACCTGGAACAAACCATTTAACAAGACGGCTGCTGCTGAATATTTATGAGGGGTTCCACGCTTTTCTAACCCTCTTAGAATATATGTGACCTCACACACTCATAAACGTACACCAAAGTAAATTAATGTAACTTTGCAAATATTCCTCATTTATAATCCCCCACTCTTTTGGGTCTACAGCTTTTTAAATATCTCCATGGTAATAGACTACAAATTCTGTAGTCAGACCCTAAAATTATACTCCTACCTGTCCCCTCCGTACATTCAGTAGGTTTAAATAAGTAAGGGACAGAATGAACAAATGGAAGAACAGACTATACAGTATATAGTCTACTTACACACAGACACAAAGCTCAACATAGTAGCTGCGTACATAAAACGGGAGGTTTTCAAACGGGACTTTTAACAAAGTTACTTAATTTTTTTAGATACACTGGGGCAATAAAAATAAGGCTGCAAAGGTGGACCTACTTTTGAACAACAACTATACATTACACATTCGGGAACGGATTAAATAAAATTGTGGCAGCCAAAAAAAAAATAAATTGCTTACATTTAGTTTTCTTGAATAACCTATAGTTGTTGCTAGCATCATAGCACATTGCGTTAATGCCCACAAAGCACTCAGCGCCAAGAAGTAGCCATATTGTGTACTTAAGCAGCCAGAAAGGTTTACATAGGTACATGGATCCTCTGTCACTTTGCACTACAGAGACGTAGGCCTTCTGTGTGCCTCCATATGGTGCTGTATTACTGGATTATTCTTCTAATAAAGCAGCCGACTGAGCTTGCCACATTTTAATTTCTGTCTGATTCATACATGTGAAACCAGAGGCATACAGGAGGTACAGTATGGCCCCATATAAGACTACATGCCCTATTACTGCGCTGTATGGACCTGTAACACAATCATGTAATAGGATAGCAACGCTACTTACAACTGAGTGGTGCTATACCTTTTTAATAAGGTATACTAGAAAATAATAAAAAAAAAAAAAACATTTAGGAAAAGAAATTTATTTGTGCATTCTGGATGAAACTTTTTATGCTTTTTTTTCCCCCTACAACTAAGAGTAGACATGAATTAACAGAAACGAATAAGAAAAGACAGGATGTATAAATAGTTAAATTTTCATATAAACAAAAGGTCTATAATATAATACACTTTACATGGACGGTTTCACTATTTACCATGACCGAGTCCTTTTATTTTAGCGTTGCCGAATATCATAGGCCATAGAGAAGCTTTAGAGAGCGCGCCTTCAGGTGATTTAAGTCACTGTATGATCAGGATGGAGGATAATCACCTAAGCAAATAAAAGCCGTAACTTATGTGCAAATTCTGCCATGAAGATCGCAAATGGTGGGAGTAAGGCGATGGCCCCCCACTCAATACTGCACACTAAGAATACACAGGAAGAGTAGCAGCAAAACTGGTGTGGACCCTCCGATTAAGCTACAAGAAAAGCTCTTTAGCCACAGAAAGAACTTCTCCAGCCATGGGCAGAAAGGATCATGTGGATGAACGGTGGGAACCTAAAACTCCTCGTGAACGTTGCGAGCGTAGTCCATCAGTTTGCTGCCTGTGAAGTATTCACTGTATTTCAGGATCTCTTCTAGGCCCAAGTGATGATCTTGGTTTTCATCTGCAACAGCGATCATCTGTTTGGCTTCGTTCAGTGCGTTGTACTCATTCATGGGGTCCATGTACTCCTGCAAAAAGACACATCATGGTTAAGTATAAATCCTGGCATGTCAACCAAATCAGCCTCTTATCTCTAAGAGGACTCATATGGTCTATGAGGCTTTCCAAGACAGAAAAATATGAAATTTAATACATTTCTCTAAAATAACTAAATCAGGCCCTCCATGGACTCATTAACCTACCTATTAAAGGGAATCTGTCACCTGAACCCAGCATACCAGCGCAACCCCCCTAGATAGGAAGGAGGATTTTTCTCTCTGCCAGTTTCAGTATAAAACTAAGAGAAACCTGATGGACCTCATTATAGTCTATGGGATCCGCAGGTTTCATGAACAGGGTCTACTTCTTTCGGGTCCCCATGTGGGGTCAATCTGCAAGGCTGGATTCACATCTGTGTAGGAAACTTTGAAGTATTCGATGCAGATCTGTCTAAAATCGCTAGATGACAAAAGTCTGCAGGCTAGAGTTTTTCGTCCGAGAATTGCAGATATATATCTATACCACACAGACACAGACACACAGACACACACACACACACAGATCGATCTGAGTGGATTATGCTACAAATGCAATGGCAACTCCGCAATGGATTCTTTTTACTGCAACTTGCATCCCTAACCTAATTGTCAAAAAGTCCCGTCACTGTCCCTCTAGGAAATGAAACTAAACAGGTAGGAGAAAAAGTCGCCAGAGAGTCTCAAGGTTAACACCTCGAGGGGTTCTCCAAGATTTTATAAATAGTGCAAAACTAACCAGAAAACTATATGAGCTCACACTTCAGCATATGACCATTTTATGGACACCTTTCACCTACATATCATCTGTTTATCAACATAACAATTATTTTTTTTTCTTTTCTTAAAGTAACAAGAACAAGATCCCCACCTAGAGAGAACAGGCTGGTTTTAGTTGTGGCAGCGAGGGGAGGACAGGCAGGGCATGGTGGCTCTCCATTACAATCAACTGGTGTCCCCGAATCTAAGGAGTACTCACATTTCAATGAAGGGTGACTATGCAAGCCTGGACACTTGCTCCCCTGTCTCTGGTACTTAAATGGAGTCTATCATTAGAAAAATACATTTTTAACTAATGGCATGTTGGAATAGCCTTTAAAAAGGCCATTCTACTCCTACCTTCCATTCTAAGCTTCTCCCCACCGTTTCTGATAAAATCGGTTTCTTCTGTTATGCAAATTAGGATCACGGATCACTGGGAACGTTCCCCCTGCACTCCGAGCACCCCCTGCGTCATAACTCTCCACCGACCCTTAGCTGCTTATGTTCACTCCCCTCCTCATCTTCGCCGAAACTTCTGCCTTTCGCAGGCATCGGACTGTGCACGTCCTGGCGGCCATTTTCCAATGGTCTGCTACAGCAGCGTACTGCAGTGCAGTACATAAGCATGCCCGGGCGGCCATTTTCCAGTGGTCTGCTACACAGTACACTCGTGTAGCAGACCACTGGAAAATGGCTGCCCGGACGTGCGCAGTCCGATGCCTGTGAAAGGCAGAAGTTCCAGCGAAGAGGAGGAGGGGGAGTGAACATACAGTGGGGAAAAAAAGTATTTAGTCAGCCACCAATTGTGCAAGTTCTCCCACTTAAAAAGATGAGGCCGGCCTGTAATTGTCATCATAGGTAGACCTCAACTATGAGAGACAAAATGAGAAATATCTAGAAAATCACATTGTCTGATTTTTTTTTAGAATTTATTTGCAAATTATGGTGGAAAATAAGTATTTCTGCAAAGGGACCAGGACGACTGATCCATGTACATGAAAGAATGAATGGGGCCATGTATGGTGAGATTTTTGAGTGCAAACCTCCTTCCATCAGCAAGGGCATTGAAGATGAAACGTGGCTGGGTCTTTCAGCATGACAATGATCCCAAGCACACCGCCAGGACAACAAAGGAGTGGCTTCGTAAGAAGCATTTCAAGGTCCTGGAGTGGCCTAGCCAGTCTCCAGATCTCATCCCCATAGAAAACCTTTGGAGGGAGTTGAAAGTCCGTGTTGCCCAGCGACAGCCCCAAAACATCCCTGCTCTAGAGGAGATCTGCATGGAGGAATGGGCCAACATACCAGCAGCAGCGTGTGCCAACCTTGTGAAGACTTACAGAAAACGTTTGACCTCTGTCATTGCCAACAAAGGATATATAACAAAGTATTGAGATGAACTTTTGTTATTGACCAAATACTTATTTTCCACCATAATTTGCAAATAAATTCTTAAAAAATCAGACAATGTGATTTTCTGGATTTGTTCTCTCATTTTGTCTCTCATAGTTGAGGTCTACCTATGGTGACAATTACAGGCCGGCCTCATCTTTTTAAGTGGGAGAACTTGCACAATTGGTGGCTGACTAAATACTTTTTTTTTCCCCACTGTAAGCAGCTAAGGGGCGGTGGAGAGTTATGACGCACAGGGTGCTTGGTGCGCAGGGGGAACGTTCCCGGTGATTTGTGATCCTCATTTGCATAGCAGAAGAAACCGATTTTATCAGAAACGTCGAGGAGAAGCTTATAATGAAAGGTAGGAGTAGAATGGCCTTTTTAAAGGCTAATCCAACATGCCATAAATTAAAAATGTGTTTTTCTAATGATAGGTTCCATTTAAAGGGAGTCTGTCACCAGGAAGTAGACCCTCGAACTGCCACCAACCTGTGATCCAGGACAGTAGGTTCACAATGATGTTTTTTTATATTGTGGCAGGGTCGGCATCATGCAGAAAAAGAACTCTGAACATGCTATTTCATTGCCTTTAAAAGGGTATTCTCATCTCGCCATTTATAGCTATACTCACAGTAAATGTCATAAAGCCTTATGTAATTCCAATCTCTGTGACCAACATCAATTTTGAGAATAGTGCCCCATTTGTGGCCGTAAGTGAGTGGAGAGGGGTGAGGCAGACCTGCCTCTATCAGGCATTTAAGACATATACTATGGATATAGCCATAAATGCTGCAATGGGAATATTGCTTTAAGGGAGCAACACTGGCCAGCTCCTCTACTGGCTTGCATGGTGTCCTGCTAGTGGGGATATACCCCATTACAAGCCATGCCTGGTGCATACAGAGTCAAGTAGCGTGTCCTAGCCATAGTTTTATGCACTCCACGTGTGTGGGATGGCGCTGGAGGTGGCTTCTGACGATGTACCCAGCCTGCAGGATGTAAATCAAGCCAAGAAGGGTACCAGTTAGGGTGACTTTTCTGGAATGGGTCTACCCCCATGACTTCTTACATCCACTGGACTAAAGAGTTCAAATTTAGTTATCTACATAGTGTCGAGTCTGCCAGAATATAGATTGTCATTGTGAACCTACTAGAGTCCTGGATAACAGACAGGTTCCCATTAAAGTGCAGCGGGTCTAATGCAGCCCATACAGGTCTGTTACTGGAATGCTGATCTGGCAGACAGGTAACCCTCTGTACTCCTCTACATGTACACGCTCAGCTTTGTGTGTAAGGGCACTGAAAAAAAAAAAGATGTGACCAAAACCATTGGCAGTGGCTTATCTTCCCTTAGGACAAAAAGTAGGCTGTAATACAACAGCTTTATCCTTCTTATCCCAAACACTTTAGATGCTTGGCCAGGCCCACCGAAATTGTGTTGGCAGACAAATGTGTTGGGACTACTTAAGAGCATTCCTTACCCATTCTCAGTGCAGCATCCAAAAATTCTCCAGTTACGCTAGGTTCACACTAATGCCATGCTCTCTATTGCTAGGGTCTGCCGGGGGACCTGAACAACGGAGAACCAAACCGCTAAAACAGCGGTTATCCATGGAGACCAGCGGACTCCATTGACTATTTCTCTCAGCCGATTTTTGGCAGGTTCTGCAACGATGTGAACCCAGCCTTATTCGTACATAATAGGTATTCAGGTCTTGGTACAGGATTAGAAAAACATGGCGCCTTTCCATAACTTGTGTGTAGTATAGCTCCATTGAAATGAATGCGTAAGTAGCAACACCAGAAGCAACTTGTGGACAGGTGTGGTACTGTTTCAGAAATAAAGCAGCGATGTTTTACTGATCCTGCGGAACCCTTTTAACTTCTGTTATTTTTAAGGGGTGTACAAGCCTGTCCATAGACCATACTGCCCTTCACTGAACTTACCTCCAGCTCTTCCATTGTGACAATGCCATCTCGGTCGGCATCGATAACCTCTTCAAACTCTTTCTTTCTATCTCGGACCCATTCATCATCAATATCCTGTGCCTGTTTGTTCTCTACTGTGCCCATAGGAAGCGAGATGAACTCCGACAAAGTCAGCTTCTTATCTCCATCCTGGTCTGTGGAGAAGACAGAACATCAATAGCCAATACAACTACAGCATAAGCTGGAACAACCCATACTTCTTTAGGCCTTGGGGTTATCCAGGATGATATAACATGGCTGCTTTCTTCTTCTCAGGTAGACATATCATATCCGATGGTCACATGGCCATGCTGCAGCTCAGTCCCATTCATATGCAGCATGGCCATGTGACCAGATCCTGGGAAGAAGAAAGCAGCCAGCCAGGTTTTATAATCCAGGATAACCCCTTTAATACATTACATGACCCATTTCAGTGGCTACACACCCACTCATGAGTCAGGCTACAGGGGATATTGACAATATTGGCCAGCCAGATCATTTCAAGGCCAAATCAGAAGAAAAAAAAGGTACACCATGGTAGACTAAAAGTACTAAATAAAAATTATGCATATAAATTAAAGGGATTGTCCAGAAATTTTTAATTTATAGCCAGTCCTTAGGATAGGCCATAAATATTTGATGGGTGGCGGCTGTATGGATCAGCTGTTCAAGGCCGCTTCAGACACCTGTACTATACACAGCATGGAGACAGAAGTAGCTGGCTCTGAGCTCAGTTTAGTGGCGGGTGCTGGTACTGCAAGGTCAGCTCCCAGCGAAGCCAATGAGAACTGAGCTGTAGTAACAATGCCCGACTACTTGTTTTGTTCTGCTCCATTCTGATAGGATAGGACCTACTCCATAATCACTGGAACAGTAAGGAGTATGGCCGCTGACGCCACCCTCCCTCCCCATTTGGAGAGCCTCGGCCTGCACAATGTACTGTTGTACAACAGCTGAGTAAAAAAAACCTACAAAACCAATATAACAAAAGATGTAATTTTACTGTCCCCGATTGACTTCTATTGAACCCAATGGATGTATGTGGCCTTGAAAGCCACATAAATGGGGAGTCAGCGTCACAAAAAGTGCGTCATGGGCATCCTGGTAGTTCGTTGGACCACCACTAATAAGGAATTAGTCTAGCGTTGGAAAACCCCTTTGGCAGACTAAGATGCGTCACAGTGAGAAGTTGTATTCTCAGGCGCAGATAGTTCAGTTTTTTACAGAGTAAATAAGGTCACCAAGGTTTCTTCTTCCCTAATTTACGCTGTCACTACAACACAGCGGTGCATGTGACAAATGCAACATGTAACATGACTCCTGTATAATGTCCCCTTCTTCTCTGTGACATCCTTTATCCATCATATGTCAAATGACATCAATTCCTGTCTCTATGACATCAGAATTTTCTTCTCTTGTCACTGACCTAACTGTGGTGGTCACGGACAAGAACTAAAATAGGATATATAATATAATATAATATATTTATTTATTTAACAGGGTAACCCCCGAAGTCAAAAGTTATTATGGTAGATAAGTTATTATGGCATAAGTGTGGAGGCGATGTGCTTGATATTTTAATACTTATTAAAAATAACTTTTCACTTTACACCTATATTATAAGTTTTGGGGGACAATCCAATAGTAAATATTCTTTTATTACAGATTTCTCCAGAAGTGTGGACTCCAGATGTGTGAAAAAAAAGTTACTAACTCTGGCTTCAAAATAAATTATACAATTATTAATATTGAATAATAAATGTATATGATCCAATTACTAATATTGTATAATTAATTAGATGTATAATCTGTTACATGTTAATTTCATAGGAATCAATTACTTTTTTTTCCCCAGCAATTACGCTAGGTTCACACTAGCACTGCTTCTCCATTCTGGTCCGTCAGAGGACCAGAACAACGGAGAGGCGGACCACCAAAATAGCAGTTACACATGGAGCCCAGCGGACGCCATTGACTATAATGGGGTTCTTTCAGTGTCTGTTTTAAAACGGAAAGCAGTAGAGACTCTGGTGCTGATGTGAATATAGCCTTAGAGGAGTTTTACTGCTTCTGTCTAAACATAGCTGTCAGCCATTTATGAAGGACTGTGGAAAAATAGAGGAACTGAAGTTGCTAGTTTGGCCTACGGATTTATCCTGTAATTGGAATGGCTGGCTTTATCCTCACTTAGTATACGTTCAAATGGCAGAATTTGGGGCGGTCACCCCTCTCAGATGTCCCTCCAGTTTCTGGCCCTGTGGAACACCGAAGCAGAGTTTCAGCTTTCTACTGCGATTTTGCACGCTGGTCAGCCCTGGATACAATGGGGTTAATCACAGAGAGGCCTTGTGCCGCAGGATCTATCAGAACATCTAACGTTAAGACCCCACTAGCGCCAGGCTCTCCATTATTCGGGTCCATTGGGGTACCAGAATGACTAGGAGCCGGACCACTACAAAAGTGGTTACACAAGGAGGCCGGTCATATAGAAACTGGAAGTGGCAGACAAAAAAAAAAAAAAAAAAAATCATCTATGCAGGACTTTTTTCTCCGCCAATTTTCACAAGTCTCTGCGACAGTCTCTAACTGAGAATCTGACGTAGAAGTGAACCTAGCCTAACAGGGCACTTCTTTTTGCAGTGTCCTGGAGCGTCTGTCACTGCCTCCCATTGAAAACAACAGGAGGCAGATTACAACTGGAATTTGGAGCGGACTTTGAGGCAGAACCTGCTTCACGTTCAGCTCGAAATTCCACCATATGGGTGAAATACAGTTTCCCGAAAGAAACCGTAAAGCGAATCTAAGGCTCCATTCAGATCACGATTTATAAATCTATTTATCACATCACTTGAATGAATGCAAAAAACGGACACAAACAGATGCAAATGGACGGTCATCTGTTTACAAAAACCATAGTGTTCCAAAAAAAACGTACAGAAAGTGATCCTTTTTTTTTTGTGCATCTATTAAAAGTATCTGCTAACCAGATGTAAAATCCTGATGTGAATGGAGCCTAAGTCTGTTAGGACCCAGTGGTCTTAGAAGATGGACTGTGGAGCTAGTCTAAGGTTGTTAGTAGGGGCAGCTCCCCAGCACATGATCACCAGGACTGGAGTAGCAGGCGTTGTTGTTGCCTTGCGCCCCCCATATACATGGTGCTCATTGAGAGTCATGTAAACAGTCATCAGGCGGGCAGAGAAGGTCTCTCTCCCTCTCCTCCATCATCTCTGTGCAGTTCACATCCTACATACAGAATGTAGAGTACTGGGGCGCTATGAGAAGAACTCTCCCCATTTGCCATATATGTATATACATTTTGCATGCCTCCTTCCACTGTTGTGGTATACCTCATAGAGGACAATGAACGCTGTGCATATTACAGAAATAGTTTTCCCTCCAAAGTGAACCATTTCCTCAGTAGTATTCTGCACTGGTCTTACCACAAGATCATTGCTTTAAGCGTTGTGGTAACCCGACTGACTAAGCTGTACCTGTCACCGAGAAGGTAGGCACATGTGGCAAGTCACATTTTCCACTCTCTAGTGCCTGCAGATTCACGTACATGACACTCGTATTTACAAAAAATATTCAGTAAACACTGAAAGATATCTTAAAGGGGTTGTGTAAGACTTGGAAAACATGGCTGCTTTCTTCTTCTCAGGAAGTGTCATCATGCCCTTTGGTCGCATGGCAGCGCCACATCCCCATCCCAATAAAATGAATGGGACTGAGCTGTAGCATGGCCATGTAACCAACAGACATGATGTCACTTCCTGAGAAGAAGAAAGCAGCCATGTTTTCAAAGTCTTGCACAACCCCTTTCAAGGGGTTTTACATAAATAGCTTTATGGCAATGCAATAAATACACCATACAATTAGAGACCATTGAAGACCATTAGAGAACCTGAGAACAAGCAAGGTGCCAATATTAACAATAATGGAGATTAATGCTGCCAGCCCACTCACCCCTCATCTCAGAAAAGGGATCAAGACCATTTTGTGGAAAACTTAAGGTAAGAATTACATTATGATCCCAACTCTGACTATAAAGTGTTCCATTCTTAAATACTCTTGGGGTAGGTATAGTTTAGCCGAATAAAAGACAGACACTCGTGATGCGTGCCTATGCATAAAGTCTCTAGCACAACCCCACAGTTATCTGTTTATTTATAGTATTAGGCCTTGCATTTCAAACTAGGTGACATTATATCCAAACAGAATTGTGATACCATATCAGGCAAACATAAATTACCCATATAGTGCTTACTTTTGGAACATCCCTGACGTATACCATAAGCACCGAGACTCACATTTCACTATTAATAGTTCAACAATCTCATGATCGGCTGTTATCAGCACTCAGTACTATACTCTGTGTAGTGGCCAGACCAGGTACTGCAGATCAGCTCCTGTTCATTTGAATGGAACCTAAGCTGCAGTGACTCAGTTCCACTACTACACAAAGAACAATGCTGTCTGCTTCCTGCTCCATTCTCTGTATCGGCTGCTGAGAACAGCTAAGTGGTGAGGAAGGCGGAAGTCAAACCCTCACAAATCTGATATTTAGGATAGATCATCTATATTTTAGCTCAGAAAACTCATGTAACACATTTTTATATGCACGATTTGCATTGGACATATATAATGGATTTACAACCATAGATATAGTGTGTTGCAATGTAAATGAGGGTTGCATTTCTGCTGCTAGAAAGTACTCTTTTTTACCCTCACAAAACATTATTATTATTATTATTTTGCTTACTTACATATCACCATCATATTCCGCAGCACTTTACAGACATTGATAGTCACTGTGCCATATAGGGCTCACAATCTACATTCCCTATCAGTATGTCTTTGGAGTACCTGGAGGAAACCCACACAAACACAGGGAGAACTCCTTGCAGATGTTGTCCTTGTCATTGCTTACCCTGGGAAGTAAACGACAGGTCCATATCAACTCTATATACTTGCATTACACTACTGCATTTGTCCCAGCCCCCTGCGGTCAGCACTTACAGTTGTCCAAGATCCTATGCTGTGCATCCATAGAGAAGAGGCTCTTACACAGGAAAGAAGAAGGAACAGCTGTCAGTAAGAGCTGCTGACAGCTCCAGCAGGGAACACTACAGTAGTATAATGCGAGTACATAGAGAGGAAATTATGTGGCCCTTTACTTCAAAGAGAGTCAGATGATCGTAGAGAAGGGTACTGGCTGGGTAAGGGTTGCAGTGTATCTGCCGCTCAATGAAGAACTACTGGAGAGCGCCTCCAGTAACAATGGTAGATAAACACAGCTATAGGATGCAGTTCTTTGGAAGGAGAAATTGCGCATATGTGAAAAATGAATGAGTCTGCAATGTAAGGTCATTTCATGGTTAGAAACCATTAATCTATCAACATGATCTCAGGAAATAAATAATATGCAGGATGGCATAGAGGACAGCCCCATCACTCTGGTAACCTTCTATAAGTCAGCATGGATATGTATCGCAAAGAAAGGCAATTGTTCCTGCAGACCAAGCAGAACCATGTATAACTGAAGACTAGAAAAGCCAGACCCTCAGCAATAAGAAGAGGTCTTCACCTAAAATAGGACTGCGCAGTTATGGCAAGCAGCAAATCACAAACTGTCCATGTATTACATGTCGCATGTAATGCTACATTTCCACTGGGGCCCCTGCATTGTGATTGACAAGATGGGGCAGAGGGAGGAGACCAACTCCTAGATATCATCTCAGCTGCCAAGTGTCTACAGTTTATAACAATAAACTTCTTAAAACAATCTACCCAGTATATTATACTGATACATAGCCTGGTTGAGATGCTTATGAGTATATGAATGAAATACAATGAGTATACAGTGCCATGCCAGGGCGAGCTGGGGCCCCTCTGGATCAGGGGCCCACTAGGGGATTCACCTGTCCGGAGCTGCCAGAGCAGGGAACAAAAGCAACCAATGGCAACTTGTAAGGAGCTATACCCACGCATTTAATATTAAGGGAGTGATTTGCGATGTTCACCACTCACTGGGTATATACCTACTCTCACGTTTCATTTACTTATGTTAGTCATTCTTCGCCATGCACAAGTATGCATACAGTATATGTTATATAATCTCACCTAGGTCACGAATTATTTCTTTCACCATGAATTTGAGCATCCCCCGGCTGTGTTCTGGATGCAGGAAAGACAGGAATTCCTCTTCGTTCAGTTGATGGTCAGATGGAGGATTGTCGGCTTGAAACCAGCGGTCTTTAAGATTATCCAATACTTCCTGTGCTGTAAGAGAAAAGGAAATCTGATAAACATCCCAATTTCTTCTTGCAAGCTGAATATATCAAAATCTAGTGACAACTAATAAACTAAGGACAGCCCAGAGCAAGAGAACTAGAAGGCTCACATGGGACGTAGTCACAGTAAGGTAGCTGCGGCAGACAAGTAACCAGGGCTGTGGAGTCAGTGTCAGTTTTGGACTGAGTTCTAGTCAGAAAAAAGTTACTGATTTCAAAATAAAATAAGTTATACAATTATTAATATTATTATTACATTCTAATTAATTAGATGCATAAAGCATATTTACTTTCATAGGAATTCAGTCATTAGCTTTAAAGGGGGTTTCCTAACCCAAATCTATTTTTCATACTGATGACCTTTCCACAGGTTAGATCATCAGTATATGATCTGTGGGTGTCTAACACCTGGACCCTGCACAGATCAGCTGTTGCAGCAGCCTCTGGATGCTGGAAGCTGCTAGTGGACAGGGAGTGCGTGCAGTATTGCTCCTATTCAAGAAATAGGAGAGGTGCGGCAGCCCCGTCCACTGTATAGCAGTGGTCCAGCAGAATTGCAGCGCCTTTCCTATTACTTGAATAGAAGCAGGATTGCATGTGGGCCCTGTCCACTAGCAACGTCCAGCACCCAGAGGCTTCCGCAACAGCTAATCTGTGCTGAGTCCGGATATTGGACCCCAAAAGATCATATACTCTTGATCTATCCTGTGGATAGATCATTAGTATGGATAAAAGATTTGGGGCAGGAAAACCCCTTTAAATGAATTAGAAGAGCTTTACTTCTTCTGTCTGACCTTGGCTGTCAGCCATTTATGAAAGCTGTGGAAAAAGAGGAGTGGATGGTTTAGCCTACCGACTCCACAGCCCTGGGTGAAGGGCTGGACTGCTTCTTTACAATGAAACTGAGAATTTTTAATTATTTCGGTTTCGACAAATGAAGCTTATTCATTTTGTTATGAAAAGTTATACACTTTTCTAAACTACTTTCTGTATCAATTCGTCATTTTCAGGGAACAGAAGATGAACTAGTTCATGGTATACACAGAATGGGAATAAGCACCGGTCACGTGACGATCACACATGATTAGATACATGACTAGTATGACTAGACTTCGATTTCAATGGGTCACCCTGGATCAGAACAATATGGCAACTTTTCTTTAGAAACAGCACTAGACGTGTCAGAGATTGCAGCCGAGCTCCACTGAAATGAATGGAGAGGAGCTACAATACTGGGCACATACTGGTCAGCTTTGGGCAGGTTTTTGAAAGAAAGGGGTCTAGTTTTTCTACTCCGGGATGACCCGCTCAAATAAAATTCAGTCCTTTTGTGTATCAGGGAATCGGGCCTCAAGCAGCGCTGATCATACAGCAAACACCTGTCAATCCAGAACTGACTAATCCAAGGGTAAGTCATGTAGTCTGAGTAAAAACATAAGTATAATGTCCGTTAATAAGAGAAAAACTGCAAGAAACGAAAGTTCTACCAGTGAAACGAGAGTTCGCACACACTGCTACAAGCATCATCCCACTGCCAGATTCGCTTACCACCCTGCCCTCTTTCTTGCTGTTGCTGGGCCAATACATGATCAGAGCCACCAACCACAGTCTGACCAGTCGGTGGAACTCAATAAGTATTATCCATTGGAAATGTGCTTGTATTGGGCATGGACGAAGAGACCTGTATTGTGACTGGCACTACATGTAGCTGGCACATCAGTACAACACAGTACACATTGAACAAGTAAGGTGGTGCACCTGGGAACTGTTACATAGTAGGTGAAATAGGGGCACTGAAAAGTGTGTTTTCTTAGGCCTGTTACTCCAATCTTATAAAGTGATATCACTAGTACATGGGGGTCTGACCACGGATTCCCAGAATAAAAGGCAGCACAGCACTGATTTAGCACTGTGCCCTCTTCTATGTTAGGCCCGGTTCACATCTGCATTCGGGTTTCTGTTCGGGGAGTCTGCTTGGGGACCCCCCGAACGGAAACCTATATGCATAGAAAAGCGGTTACCTAAGGAAACCTGTGGACCTCATAGACTATAATGGGTCCGTGTGGTTTGCCACACGAAACATGTGGAGAGAAAAGTACTGCAAGCAGCACTTTTCTCTCCGCATGTTTTGTGCGAAAACCGAGCAGAAACCACACGGACCCCATTATAGTCTATGAAGTCCGCAGGTTTCCTTAGGTAACTGCTTTTCTCTGCATATAGGTTTCCGTTCAGGGGGTCCCCAAGCGGATTCCCCCGAACGGAAACCCAAACGCAGATGTGAACCGAGCCTTCCCTGCACAGCAGCTATTCAGAACACCCGGTTGTGCAGGGGAACAGTAGACAGCTCCATTTACTGACTGGGCCGGCACTGGCCGGGCAGGGCTGTGGAGTCTGTAGGCCAAACCACCGACTCCAAGTACTATCTTTCCACAGCGCGACTCCAACTCCTTCATTAATGGCTTAGAGCCATGGTCAGACACAAGCAGTAAAATTTAAATATTTATAAATATGTAACAAGCAATATATCTAATTATATAATTATACAATTAAAAAAAATAATATAATTAAAAACCATTATTTTATTTTGAAGCCAGAGTCGGTAACTTTTTTTTCTGACTCAGACTTCACCCAAAACTGGTCCTCACTCCAAATACAGTTGTGCTTGCAAGCCTGCAGCTAGTAAATACTTAGGACCCCACTACATGCACACAACATTGTGAGTGAGGCTTGCAGCAGGCGAGCAGAGATCTTACTATCTAGCACTAATTCCGTTACTGACCAATTAACATAATTTTGGATCACAAAGGAGAAAATAAATAGTGGAAGAGCCCCCTTTATTGTCCCACAGCTGGAGCAGAGTGCCCAACCCTCTAAGATCAGATCACCTTCTGAAGATTCCTTATATTATACCATGAGGCTGTACAGTTTTCACTTGGTACCTTGTTATTACCATCATGACTCAAAGTGATCGAGAAGGAAACTGAACTAACGCCAACTCATTTATTTCCCACACTGTACAGGGAAAGGAAGTGCCTTTGGTGACAACTACTTTCCAAAAATGAAAAATAAAAATTCCCTTCACCCTCCTGATCGATCTCCTGCCAATAGACTTTAAAAACAAGCAACGGATTGAAAAACATTTGGGTGGAGTTAAAAGGGTAGTCCCATCAGAGACTATTTGTTTCAGCCTATGACCACCAGGATGATCAGATGATCGTCCTTAAACCTGATGGCCCCTAATTCTAAACAGCTGATGTTGGCAAGAAACCCAGCAGCCAGCCAGGTGGCTACTGGAACATGTAGTATTGCATGGTGTCCATTTCAAAGGAATGGCTGACCATGTAAAAGAGAGTTGGCTTGCGTCCACTTGAATGGGAGATACTATGAAAGCCACCACCAAGTCAGTACCGAGTACTCATTGTATTAGTGTCAGGGGCCCGGTCACAGCTGTAATGCAAAGGGGCCCAGCAGCTGGTGCCAGAAATTAACTTCATGTATGAAGCTTTAACCAAGTCTACTTCATATTATAAG